>PUFA01000186.1:1670000-3159375 GCA_003508835.1 Eonycteris spelaea | reverse complement strand
GTTCTGTAAGAAGAAATACGGCAACAACGTTATCAAGGATGATATGCTGTGTGCAGGGAGCGAGGGCCACGTTCCTGCCAGGTGAGACCTTCTCAGACCATGGCCTCTGTCCATCACCCCTGCTTGCGGGGACCCTGATTATTGATCATCTGTCTATTCTCTCCACAGGGCGACTCTGGGGGCCCCCTGGTCTGTAACTGGAGGGGCACCTGGATCCAAGTAGGAGTGGTGAGTTGGGGGAAGGCTGTGGTCTTCGCAACTATCCCGGAGTCTACACTCGAGTGACAACCTACTTGTCCTGGATCAACCACCATGTCCACGCCTCTCCTTGAGCTACGGGCAGGGACAAGGATGCTGTCAGCATGAGTTGAAGACAGGCTCTCCAGTGTGTCTGGGGGACCTTACTGCTCCTTCCCCAATGCCAGCTCTTCATTGCCCCTGGCGTCCTCCTCCATTTCCCTGCCCTGAGACTCTCTTGCCCCCACAACCTCCCTCAGCATCTTATCTTCCCTGACAGCCATAAGAGAGAGGAGGTACTGTGCCCTGAAGTGGGGCTGGGGGGAGAGGGAGCATCCCAGGACCCCTGCCTCCTGACTGTTCTCTGTAGCTCATTAAACTGCATGGAAAGCAGGCTCTAGACTGAGTGCTCTTACTTCTGGGTGTGGCCAAAGAAGCTTGTGGGTAGGATCTCTCTGGTGGGCATACCCAGGCTATGGAAGGTGTGTAGCGGGGGCATAGGCAACTGTGACTGCAGCCTGGCAGAGGGCAGGTGGGTGCATTCTCTTGGCTGGGGTGCAGGATGCATTTTCTGCCCTGGGTTTGAAACAGGGCATGGAAGACTGCTCCCAGGACTGTACGGCTTCAGGCCTAGGACTCCTGCCTCTCACCTTCCTCCTCCAATTGCAATCAGTATGTAACAGAAACTTTAAATGACCTGGACTTGGCAGCGTCAAAGCAGAAAGCATTGTTTTTCATTGTCAGCACTGCTCTTTCTGACCAGTGTGCCTAATCCTCTTTTCCAATTTGACCAACTTCTTGAGCTGATCCAAGATGGGGTGGAAGGTCCATCTGCTCCAACATAGAACTTCAATCTCTCATTCTGAGCAGCTCCTGACAAGGCGGAACCAGCAGGGGGCCAGAGACAAGTCCAGCTTCCCCTCCCTCCCTTGCGAAGTTCTCCCGCTCTCTCTGTTCCTGGGTCCTCATTGATTGGAGGCAGCCAGAGAGGAGAGATGAAGAGGCAGAACTTCTTCCACCACTGAGGTCATTCACCCAGGGTTGGCGTCCTCTGTTGGAGGAGGACTGTGTGGCATAGTCCTCTGAATCCTCTGCAAGGCTCATCAGTTCCTCAGTGGGTGGGAGGGGCCTCAGGGAACCTGCAAAGCTTCTCTGTTTTGAATCCAGGAAGCGAGAAGTCAGTTGGAAGGCCGCCCCCTATCCTGAGGCAGTGAAGTGTTTGTTCACCGTGCATTAGGATTTGGGAGGAATTGTTGGTGCATGGCTGGGGTGGGCTCCTGCACCTGCAGATCGGGGTCAGGACACGCGGGAGCCCTGTGTGCCTGAAGCAGCTTTGTATTGTGGGTGAGGGGGCTCCACACCCTTCAGAGACAGGCTGGTCTCTGCAGTCTGCTTTCTGGATGTGAGAAATCTTTCAGACTTTTAGGAACCATGTCTCCCTGAGGCAAGGGGGAAGCAGTCCTCCTCACCTCTGCCTGTGACCTGCGTGCTTGGGGGAGGTTTAGATGAAGCTCCAAGCCAGTGGGTCCGGAGCACTTCCCCATGTGTCGAGGGACTGACGTCTGGATTTCCTGGGAGCCAGGAGCTCTCTAGGAAGACCTTTTATTGGGAAAATGAGGCCCAGACTCAGCTGCAATGCACCACTCTGCAGGTGGCCCTCCTTGGGGGTCTGCATGGCCCAGGGATTAAGGAGGGGGCTGACCTAAGCCCAGTCTAGAGATACCCCTCTCAGTAATCCGGGCACATGTTCTACGGGAGTGCCTGCCTTGTCAATGGGGACATGTTAACGGGGGACGCCAGGTGGCTACTCTGGAATCCACGTAGACTAGTCCACCTTCTGCCTGCCTGAGCAGGTGCTGGTGTGCTTGCCTTGCAGCTGGGTTCTGTGGGATTGCAAATCCCTCTGCAGCCGGTGAACGGGCTTTCCTCATTGACGAAACTTTCGTGTTGTCAGGATTAAGAATGAGGGTCTGAGACACCCAGGGGCCCGGGCTCCAAAGAGAGGGAAGGGTCCTAGGATCTGGTGTTGGATGGAGGCCTGGTCCTTTGGGGCAATTGGCTGTTTGGGGGCAGAACTGGATGACAGTGCTGAATTGACTGAGTGGGCCTAAGAGAGAAGTGCTTGGGGCTAAGAACGGTGGGGACCCTTCCCCAAGGAGACAAGCCTGAACCTGGGGCTGTGTCCATAGGCATGGCTGCAGGGGACCCTGGGACTCTCCCTCCTGAGGCTGGGCACAGGGCTCCTGCCCTCTTACCTTGGTTGGAATCACTGCCAGAGCACCTCCATCTCCCGGACTCAGCCGAGATGTATGGTGCGCTGGGCCAGGATGCCCAGGTGGAGATGGGGGCAGGGGAATGGGCATGTTGCCTCTGGTCTCTGAGATGTCTTATGACGGAACCCTGGGCCAGCAGATGTGGGTGCTGGGGGGAGCTGCGCCAGCAGTGCTTTGTTCCCCAAAAGAGACCCTTCCAGGGCCAGGTCAGTGCCCATGGGGACTCCAGAGGGGGACCTCTTCTCCTTCTCTGGCGTGAGCAAAAGACATCTCTCCGGCATCTAAAGAAGATTCTATCTAGTCCACGCCTCCACGCCTTTCTTTTGCGTGGAAAAACATACCTCAGAGTCACTCTCATGCTTTCTCACCTTGCTAGTGTCCTGAGGCCATGGTACAAAGGCCACAGGCCAGATGGTGGGGGTGAAACTTAAAACAACAGAAATTCCGCTTCTCACAGTCTGGAGGCAGAAGTCGAAATCGAGGTGTCACGGGGCCAAGCCCACTCTGAGGTTCTGGTGGGGAGGACCCTTCTTGCCTCATCCAGCTTCTGCCTGTCACACAGCCACCTCCTCTGTGTCTCTCTGTGTCCTCACCCCTTCTTACAAGGACACCCATCATTGGAATTAGGGTCCGCCCCACTTCAATCTGACCTCATCCTAACTAACTTCACCTGCGACGACATATGTCCAGATAGGTCAGGTTCCGAGGTGCCCGCGCTCACGGGTCCACGTCGATCCGTCTGCCGCATTGGGGTGAGTAGTGTGCCCTCAGGCTGTGCGCGCCCAGGAAGGGGAGAGCCATCCTGGAGAGGCACGTGCCACAGTAAATATTGAGGGGTCCCACGGCCCAGCACATAGGGCACCCCTTCCAAATAACAAACCTGCGATGATATTTGCACCGCTCACACGAGGCGGCGTGCTCTGTGCCTCACAGCGCTGCTCCGGCCCGTGCAGCTGGTGACACCGGCTGCCAGTTCTGAGGGGTCCCCAGGGCTGGAATGGGCTCTGCTGCGGGGCCAGGCTGACCCTCGCACCACAGCACCCCGCAGACGCGATGCTGTTAAAGGCATTCGTGGCGGGCAAGCCCCAGGGGGCCGTGGCGATGTAGGCCCATGCCAGCTGCATCGAGAAACATTATTGAGATGTAAGTTACATCTTGTGCCTGGGCACACTGAGGTCCTGTGCCTAGAGGCGAGTGAGCAAGAAGTGCCCCCATCTTGTAGGGACAATGACATCAGTGTCACAATGGGGGCGGGAGAGATGAGAGGCACGTGCTTGTCTCCTGGCTCTCCCTCATCAATGGTGATGGCCTGAGAAGCACCCAGCCTGAGACCTCCATGTGATCAGACAGCGCTCAGCCCTCGGGGATGGGGATCTGGGTCTTGCCACCAGGTGAGTGCCAGAGTCCACAGGTAATAGCCAAGGGAAGACCGAGATAGAGAGTGGAGGGGGGCCCGTTGGCCTCATTTGTACCCTGAGCCTCTCCTTCTGAGCTCTCCTGGGCAGAGAGGTCCTCGTAGCCCTCCAGCAGCTGTCCCCAGCACACGAGGCAGAGGAGGGCAGGCTGTGCAGGACACAGAGATGGGCCTCCAGGTCCCCCTTCGGGGCAGGACTTGCTGACCAGCATCTGGGAGGGCCAGAGCTCTTTACGGCCGCCTCACCCCACCATGTCCCTCTGGGCTGATCCAAGAGGTCGTCAGGGCTGGCGTTTTGTTCCAGTGAGGCCTGGGGCAGTGGACACTGCGTCTCCCCGTGGGTCAGTCTGGGTGGCGTCAGCCCTGCCTTATGCTCTGGCCTTTCCCTCTGCTCAGCTTCGCTTCATCCACCTGCCATCCACACACCTCTCCCCAGTGTGCGCCCTGCATGCTCCACCCTGTCTCCGTGGAGAGAGCCGCTGTTAGAGCCAAGAGCGTGCTGTGTCCCTCAGCTGGTGTCAGTGAGGGTGGCCATAGGCCACATGCCAGTCAGATGGTGGCAGCGAGGGTGGCAGCCTGCAATATTCTAGTCGGATGGCGGCAGTGAGGGGCCCGTGGCTCGCAATGCTTTCGTCAGGGGGTGGCATGCTCCAGGCTACCTCTCAGGGTTCAGTGGAATCGGGGGACTTCCCTGTGGCTGGAGTGGCCTGGTCCCCAGGGTCTGCTGCCCCCCATCCCACCGACTTGGGCCCGGGGCGTCAGAGCTTCTTCCAGCAAACGTACATCCTCTCAGCACGTTCGCGTCCGCCGGCCTGGTTGTGTTTGCAGGTGAGATCCTTGCAGCCAGGGTGCGGCTGTTGCCGGCTGACAGCCTGGTGGCAGGTCTGGTGGGAAGCAGGGCAAGGGCCCAGCAGGAGCTCTTCAGTGCCTGTTGATCAACTCACCGACCTCAGCACCTGAGCAAGGAGAAGCTTCGCTTCCTGTGCTGGTGGATGAAAGGACTCAGGGAGGCCGGAGAGGAGTGGGAGGGGCATCCCATCAAGGTGAGGATGCCCCTGCCAGACCCGCTTTCTCCATCCCCACCCTAGGGTCCTGGCCCCTGGTGGCCTCACCAAGCCCTGCCTGTCCCTGCAGATGCTGTGGCTGCTGTTCCTGACTCTCCCAGGCTTGGGGGGTTCTGTGCCTTTGTCCCCGGGTGAGTCCTGACTCCCATCTCCATCTTCTGCCTCGGGCTGCTCAGAGCCCTCAGCACAGCTCAGGGTGGGAACGATAGAGCCACTCGTGGGAGGGCCTGAGTGTGAGAAGCCGTGCTGGAGTCTATGATAGCACTCCCCCTTTGCTTCCCAGATCCTGACCCAGAGCGGGACACGGGTGGCCTTGTGGGGACACACAATGCCCCTGCTGGGCGGTGGCCCTGGCAGGTTAGTATCCGAAGATACAATAAGGAGCTTGAGCTGTGGCAGCACGTATGCGGGGGCTCCCTCATCCACCGCCGGTGGGTGCTGACCGCTGCCCACTGCACCCAACGGTGAGTCGTAGAGCCCCATGCCCCTTTGACTGGGGGATGGGGACAAGGAACACAGAGGGGTGACAGGAAGTGTATGGTGGGCAGGATTCTGAGTCCAGGGAACGCGACTCTAGTAGCCAGCTCATTTCTTGCTGCTGTGCCAAACCTAGTCCTGTGCCCTGGTTTCCTCTGACAAGCTCCTGGTCTCTCTCCCCCAGGGAGGACTCGGAGGCTTGTGGCTTCAGGGTCCAAGTTGGGCAGCTGAGACTCTATGATCACGACAAGCTGACGAAGGTGACTCAGGTCATCTGCCACCCCAAGTTCAACCAGAGCCTGTCCGCTGAGGGTGGCGCAGACATTGCCCTGCTGAAACTGGAGGCCCCTGGGACACTCTCTGAGCACGTCAACCTGGTCACCCTCCCACCGGCCTCTCTAACAGTCCCTGAGAGGACGATGTGCTGGGTGACTGGCTGGGGTTACCTCAGACTTGGAGGTAAGGTTCAAGGACAGCTGTTGGGGTGTGTGGAGGTGCAGGGTGGCCCTCTAGGTGTATGGTTGTGGCTTTGCTGAAAATGCTGTATTCTCTGCAATTCGGGGGAATCTTTCACCTTCTTAGTGTGGCAAAATATACATGACAAAATTCTACCATTTTAACCATTGTTAAGGGTACAGGTTAGTGATACTAAGTACATTCACCATGTTGTGCAACCATCACCACCATCCATCTCCAGAACTTTTTCCTCTTCCCGAAAGGAAGTTTTGTCCCCACTAAACACTCACTCCTCATTCCTCCAGCCTCTGGCAACCACGGATCTACTTTCCATCTTTGAATTTACCTATTCTAGACATTTCATAGAAATGGAATCATACAGTGTGTGTGTGTGTGTGTGGTGTGTGTGTGTGTGTGTGTCTGGCTTCTTTCACTTAGCATGGAGTTTTTAGGGTTCATTCACATTATAACTTGTGTCCAAACTTTATTCCTTTTCATGGCTGAATAATATTCCACTGTACGGATGGAAAATTCTGTTTCTCAGTTCCTGAGTTGATAGACTGTTTCCACCTTTTGGCCATTGTGAATCATGCTGCTGTAAACCTGTGTGTCCAAGCACCTGTTAGAGTACCTGTTTTCAATACTTTGTGCCATGTGCTCAGAGTGGAATTTCTGGGTCATGTGCGAATTCTATCTTTGATTTTTGAGGGGGAATTCTCCTGTGAGCCTGAATGTTTGCAGGACTGGGATTTCATGGTCAGGTTCATGGACACTGGGGACACGGGCGTTTGCTCTCTGCCAGGCAGACAGGCCCTCCCATGACTCTCACAGGGACCTCCCCATGCTGAGGGCGGGTGTTTGGCCCTCCATTGTCCTCCTGAAGATGAGTAAACCCAGGAGCGAAAGGCTGGGGTCTGCCACAGTCTCACGGTGTGCAGGTCCCTGAATCAGAATGGGAACCTAAACTCGTCAGCTTAGAATAGTTTACTCTCTGTTGTAATGCACTTGTTTGGGGGCGGCTCCTTGATCCATTCCTTTTCCATGAAAAAATAGCTTGGGAGAACAATGTCTCCTTGGTGCCTATCCTCAGGCATGAGGATCTCAGGCTCTGGTGGATGAAGCCCTGCATCCTGGAACCAGATGGGTTTAGTGGGTGTACGGAAGCCGAGCCCCAGTTCTAGGCACAGCTGGTGTAGACAGCCAGGGTCAGGCCCACAGAGGGGCTCCCAGTGTCCTCTACTGATGGCAGCGAGAATGGAAGGAGACCTGTGTCGCTGGGAAGAAGCAGGAGCCCAGACCAGCCCGATGCTCAGCCAGCCCCTCCCCCACAGTGCCGCTGCCCCCACCCTACCAGGCTGCAGGAGGTGCTGGTCCCCATTTGGGGAATGAAGTCTGTGACCGGCATTACCAGGACTCTTCAGACGACATCGGCCCGATCATCAACACATGCTGTGTGCTGGGAGCGGGGCCAGGATTCCTGCCAGGTGAGACCCGTGGCCTGCCACTTGTCCTCTGTCCCCCTCTGGCCCATGGAATGAGACTCAGAAGCTCCATTGCAGTGGCACCTCTGAGTTCTGTCTCTCCCCACAGGGTGACTCTGGGGGCCCCCTGGTGTGCAGCTGGAATTGCACCTGGGTCCAGGTGGGGGTCGTGAGCTGGGGAGACATCTGTGGTCATCGCGACTTCCCTGGGGTGTATACCCGAGTGATGAGCTACGTGTCCTGGATCCGGCAGTATGTCCCTCTTTCCCCTGGTCCCTAGATGGGGCCCAGGTGGGATCCCATGATGACGCCCCCCTCCCACCATATTCTCGTCGACACCTCTGCTTCTTTCCCAGTTTCAGGCTCGTCCTCCCCAACCTCCTCACCGTTCACCTCTCATTCCATAGCGCTAAGGCCCTCCTCCTCTCTTAGCCCCTCAGTTTCCCTGACATTTAGGTGAGATAGAAAGATACTCTAACGGCTGGTGTCTCTCACAGTGGGGTGGGCCAGGGGTAAGAAGCCTGGGTCCGGCCTCCTGCTCACCCTCTGTTTCCCATTAAACTTGGAAAAGCTAGCTTCACATTGTGGCTCAGGAGAATGGCATGGACGCCTTGTGATCTTGGCTGAGGGAGCAGTGGGGGCCTCCCCGAGGGGTCTCTGGGCCCCAGGGCTCTTACTCTGCCTCTCTCCGATTGTTCGATTGTTTGAGGTGGGCACAGGAGTGTTTCCGCACTGAAGTGTGGCCACCTGGTAACCATTGGAAGCCAGAGAGAGAGCAGAGCTCTGGGACAGGCTCTGGGCCAGCTTGAGGCTGCTGGGGGTGCTCAGGAGCACCAGGAGGCCTAGGCTAGAGGCATGGATGCCTCCATTCTTCCCCTTGCAATCATCGCCAGGTGATTGCCAGATAGGAGACCAAGAAAATCCCTGAGCAGCCAGAAGGGCTGGTTTATGGCCCCCTCGTTGAGGGAGACGGGGACTTATTGGAGATGGTCAGGTGGGGGAAGGCGCCTGGAGTCTGGACCCTTCTCACCTTCATGAGTGAGGCAGAGAGGACCTGCTCCTCCCTAGAAAGTGTCTCCTTCCCACTCAGACAGAATCTCCATGGCCCAAACTGAGTCTGGATACCTGGGCTCCCCAATAGGGCCAGAGGGGGCCCCCACATGTCTGACAGAAACAGAGGCACATAGTGAGGGTGGGGCCCGGTGGGGGCAGCGACAGGCTCAATGCTGGTGCTGAGATGAGGACGTCGGGGCCTTGACAGCGGAAAGCCATGGGCAGGCGGGCGAATGGCACAGCTGCCCATGACTAACAGACCCCTGTGGCCACACCGCGATGGAAGCCAGAGCGGCAGAGGCGGGGTGGGGGGGGTGCTGCTTTGGTAGCCGTGTACAGGCATCCACCAGGGTGCCCATGAGTCACAATGGGAAGCTCCATGGGGCCAGAGGCCCTGGAAGCAGGGACAGCTGTGGCTGGTGGAGGCCCTCATTCACCTCACTGGCTGCTCCTTCCAGCCCTACCAAACCAAGGAGCAAGTACAGTCGCCTTGACAATGACGCTCAAATCTCACTCACTCTGCCCCGATCTGCTCCTGGGGAACGTAGGCCCCCAGAGAAGTTTTGTCTCCAGCCAGGTTCAAGAACATCCTCCTTGCCTTTGGCCATCTTCCAGGCAAAGCCCGACTACACAGTGACAGTTGTGGCTCTGGAGAGGGTCAATGAATTCTGCTTAGTGCCTCCCAAGAACCGTTTCCACGACGTCTGTCCTCTCACGGCCAGGCCCTCAGTTCTACTCATCAAGGTGCCGGCCTGTGACACCTGGGTCTATCCTGAGCTTCATCGCAACCATCACTGTTCCTTCCTGCTGCTTGCTCTCCACTCTCCACTCTCCCTCCTCAAGAAAGACTCAGGCACCCTGGCATCTGCCATGTGCTAACGGGGTTGCAATCTTGACCAGAATCCCCTGTACTCACTGGGGTTTGCCTACTGGTCATCCTGGCTTCCTACTAAACGGGCCGCCGCTGCAGCTGGAGGTTGAGCCATCTCTCTGTAGGACGCTCCCAGTGTCCTGGTTGTTAGTTTGATTGTTTCCCCTGAGGTTATTCTTGTCCAGATGAAGCCCTCAGGTGCCTTCATCTGGCTGCTTCCTCTGGCTCCATGGCAGGGCTGGGAAAGGAGGCTGGAGGCCCCACCACCCACAGGCAGACGAACACTAGGGGCAGTGTTTTGGGTCCCAGGCCACTCACCCTGCACCAGAGCCTCTCAGGGCTACCCTGTGTGTGTGTGCGCGCCTGGCTGTGCCTGTGTGTGTGGTGTGTGTGTGTGTGTGTGTGTGTGTGTGTGTGTTCATTGTATGGATTGGGAAGATCCAAATTGCAATATGAAATGAAATGTGTGGTCACATATAACTTTGATAGATGTGGACAGGAGCAGATCACAGCTAAACACCATGCAAATAGGCCACTTTTCACGAAATTCGCAATTGTCTAAATTTGCTAAGGAGGGTCCTAAATTCGTCTTTTGTTGCTGATATGGGATATTTGA
Organism: Eonycteris spelaea; assembly: GCA_003508835.1. Taxonomy (NCBI): domain Eukaryota; kingdom Metazoa; phylum Chordata; class Mammalia; order Chiroptera; family Pteropodidae; genus Eonycteris; species Eonycteris spelaea. The sequence continues at coordinate 3,149,433 of PUFA01000186.1, read as the reverse complement.
TTTCACTGCCTTCTTCAACATCTTTAGTAAATACTGAGCCTGAACTTCCACTGTTAGAGCTCAGGATTGACTTTTATTCAAAAACGGCAACAGACTGCATTGTTATTTTAAAATCGCTCACACAAAAATATGGGCATAAGCTCTTCTGAATTTGGAAATTAAAGAAATTCACTTCTAAAGAATTCCTGGGTCAAAGAAATGTCATAATGGAAATTACAAAATATTTATAAGAACAACAGTGAAAATATCACCTACCAATATTCACAGGGACACAGTGATCGGTACCTGGTGGGAAATGACCAGTCGTTCCTGGGTTTATGAAAAATAGAAGAGTAGAGAATGTCATGTTTAAGTCAAGAAGTGAGAAATATAAAGTCAGAAGAAACCCAAATATAGCCTAAGGAATAGGATAAATGGCGCAGTCATTAAAGAAAAAGTAGGTAATTTAAAATAAAGAAAAGAAATACATGGAACAGATAATAAAGAGATTATAGAGTTGAAAGGCCAAAAGTTAGTCACTTAAATCTAATGAAACAGGCAGAGTTCTGGCAAGGTTATTAGGCAGGAAACAAGGTATACAGATATTATTAGTAACACAGAGGTTAACATAAGCATGAAGAGCAGAGATTTTTAAAAATTAGAAGTGGTTATTATGAACAACTATATTAAATTTGTCATCAGATGAGATGGACAATTTTTAGGCAAGTGTAACTCATGAAAACTGACTTTAGAGGAAAAAGGAAACTAGGTCTATAATCTTTAAAGGCCTGTATCTGGTGATTGAACATCTACCCAGAAATCAAATACAAAATAAAACACTAATCCTGCACAGTCTCACAGGAGAATTATACTAAGCCTTCGAGGACTAGGTGATCTCCAGAGAATAAAAAAAGAGGCACACTCCCTGGCACATTGTATCAGATTGGTATAACTTGGAGAATAGAACTGGATCAATAGAATAAAGAAAAATTTCAAACCAAATTCAATCGTGAACATAGATTCAAAAATCCAAAGGAAAACATGAACAAACCGACTCCAACAATGTTTAAAATAATGACCAAAAACCTAAGAGGGTCTCAATTGGAATGGTGTCACACCAGAAAAACCTATTACAGTTTACCACATTAACAGAGCAGAGATACATGAACAGCCATGTGATAATCTCAAGAGATCAAGAAAAAGCATTTGCTTCTTTTGGTCGATAAATTCAACCACTGTCCACGATAAAACTCTTAGCAAGTTTCGGCCAAAGGGGACTTCCTAAATTTGATAAGATGGCTCTCCAAAGCCAGCAAACGTCCTGCTTCACGGTGAATGCTGAAAGCCCCTCCGCCAAGGAGTCAACAGAGAGGCCCAGACAGTCCCGGGTACCCCAGACAGCACACAGTAAACAGAAATCCACAAAGGTGTAGGGATTAGAAAGAGAGAAACTACACTGCCAGGGACAACATGACACGTTACACAGAATAGCCACGACTGTCTACAGACAATGTTAGAACTAATGTGAGTGCAGCAAGGCAGCTTTGTACAAGGGCAATGTAAGTGCAATATGCTGAAAACCAGCATGGCGTCTAGACACTGGCAATGACCAAGCAGAGAGTAATCGGGACGAAAGATTTTCAAGAACAATTATAAATCACCTAGACAGGAATCTAACAAAACACGCGAGAACTGTTACGGAATATATTATCCAAGTGAACCAAAGGACACATGATCTAAATAGATTAACAGATATATCATGACCGTGGATAGGACAACTCAGCATCATAAAGACGTCAAGTCTGGTAAAACTCACAGCCATTCCATTGAAAACACTGGAAACATGCCAAGCTAATTTTTAAGTTTGATGACAGGCTTGTGGGACTAAAAAGCTATCATCAAACTCTTTTGCTTTGCTTAAAAATAGAACTAACCTTGGGTTAAAAGACAATCGTATTTGATAAGGAAATTCTTGAGTGGAATATGTTTGATTAACACACACCCTTTGGGACTCTGAGGGCCAGACTGGCACTGTGCAGTGCTCCGCCTCTCACTCTGTCCCCAGTGTCTTCTGCTTTAGCACATGACTTTAAGGGAAATAAGATCCAATCGCCCTCTGGACACAAAGTTCCTGGTCATAAGCCCAAGAACATCATTCTTAATGGAGTTTAGATGCGTATGGTTACTTATGTAGAAAAAGTCCTCTTGATGTGAATGAACTAAGAGTGAGGAAGGTCTGCAATAAGTAAATTCTAACAAGTGAGGTATAATATCTAATCTCAAGGTTATGTGAACCTTATTAAAAGATTTGTTTTTAACCATTGTATTGTTCCCATGCTTATTGAAGAAAAATGTGTTTGTTCACTTAGAGTTAGAAATGATATTTGTCCTTGGAAATTCAATTTACCCATAATTTACGTGGTGTCCCTCAATATTTCATCAGAGAAACTTTCAAAGATATGATAAAATTAAAAGAATTTTACAATGAGCCTCCTCCGCCCAACCACCTAGACTTTCCAGGCAATATTTTTAAAACAGTTTTTAATGATATATGATTAATATATGATCGCATACCCTAAAGTTCACTGTTTAAAAGTGCACAATTGAGTGGGTTTTAGTCCATCCACAAGGTTGGGCAACGATCACCACTATCTGGTTCCTGAACATTTCATCACCCTCACAGGGACCCTGTGCCTCTCGGCCCTCCCCCCCTTCCTCCTCCCTTAGCACCTGACAACCGCGGACCCACGTTTAGCTTCCATGGATTTGCCTCTCTGGACAGTTCACCTCCACAGAATCATACACATGCAGCAGGGAACCGGCAGAGGCTGTGGAGCTCCAGCAGACGCCATGTGAGGCTGAGAAGATTTGATTTCGAGGAAAAGTAAGATTCTTTGTGAGGACTTCCAGAAACTTTGGGGACGACTTGTCATGTCTTGCCAAAGAACTGTGCCAATGCCAGGAACCTTGTGCTTACTTCTAATGTGGTTCATTGGTTCCCAAACACTGGGTTATGATTGGGGCCATGGAAGAAATGAGGTGGTCAAAGACCTTCCTCCCTCTAGGCCCCATAGCTTCGGGCTCTCTGTACCCTGAGTTTAAGATAGCAGTGCCTGCGCTTGGCCCCTTGGCCCAATCTTTGACCAACCCGTGCTTTTGCAACACCATCCCTGGCAGCCACATGCGTTACCGAATGATGTCCCTGAACCTGCAACCCGGCTGCGGGCTGGACTTGACCTCTCCTTGGCCAGTCCCTTCCAGCCCTAGTCCTGACAGTTGCAGCCCCCAGACCTTCTTCTGATCCTATCGCTGAGCTTTGATGCTGGTCTAGTCCTCACCCTATTCAGGCAACCGATATCCCGTCCCTGGGCTCGGTTGCTTAACAGCTGATGCAGGACCATCAGGCAGCGATGGTCTGAGGTTGGGCCTTCCTAGATAAGGGACTCCAGGCCCCAGGAGGGGAACAGAAAGCATAACACTGGTGTTGTTCTTACGGAGTTGGTTCTCATTCATGGCCCTGGTGTCACTCCTTGTGCTGTACTGTCTGTCTCAGGAGTGGACAGCAGGCCAGAGGCAGGAGGACAACTGCCCATTAGCCTTGACTGAGTCTGGAAGAGGCAGGGCCTGTGCTCTCCCTCCCGGCCTCTCCTGAGGTCCATTTCCTCTCTTCCCAGATGCTGGGAGCAAAGCTCTCACTGAAGGCCTGAGGTTTTCCAATCCCCCATCCCCACTGGAAATGCCTCCACATCCTTCCAGGCATGCTGCCTCCCCTGTCACCTTCCTCAGGTGCTAAGACACACTGGCTCCAGCCACTCAGAGTCACTGGCACCAAACACTGCAGAGGTGGCTTTGAGCTTTGTGCTCAGGGAGCAGGGAGTCCTGAGCTGCCTCAGTAACCCCTTCCTGAGTTGCCGTTGGGGCAAGTGGGGTACAGCGTGTTCTTGACAAGTGCGAGAGGGGCCTGAAGGCAGGGGTCATGGAGGCCTGAAGGCTCTAGCCAGAATGAGGAGGCGATCTGTCTCCTCAGACGGAGTTGGGGCACCCAGTTGGGGGCTGGAGGATAGAGACCTCAGGACCCTCCTCAAGTGGGGCAAGTACTCCTGGGTCCCCTTGCAGTAAACTGCATCTGCCGAGACAGGTCGGGCTGACACTGAGGGAAAACAGGATCTGTCTACACTGGTTGGAAGCAGGTGGAGGGAAGAGCTGGGCCTGTCATGGGCTCCCGGGTATCTACTGCTTGGATTCGTGTTAGCACGGTTGAGCCCTGGGCCTGAGCTCTGTGTACAGTGGCCAGAATGGGGCTCCCTGGGCCTCAGTCACCCAGGTGGGTGATGGAAATGTAGCCTCTGTTTTGCTTAAGTTCTGTTCCTTCCATAAGGAAGTGAGGACCCTCTCCAGAGACCACATGAACTGGGAGAGGGTCCTGGGAGATATGGGCCCCATGGAGTCAAAGAGCAGAAGCTGTGCCATCCCAATGATGCTGACAGTGTCATCACAGGCTTGAGCCTCTGGGGAGTTTGCTGACCTGTGCTCAGAGTTGGAGGTGATAAAAGTCCTCTGGCTCTAGTTCTGAGCATTAGCTCAAGTGGGGGTATAGTCCAGCCTGCCTCCTCCAGGGGTTGCTGGCACTTCTGTGAGCTCTGGCCCTCAGCAGCATCCTTTCGCTCATCAACAGCCTTCCTTTTGACTCTGCCCTGCTAGGATCAGAGTGGCTTCAGGGTCTGTGGAGCCTCAGGAACCTGAAAGAAGGGGTAGGAGGGGGCTCTACCTGATGTTAAACTGCCCTTTCTTTCCACCTCACCCCAGTGGAGGCTGACCTAGCCGCCCTGCAGAATTCCTGTGACTAAGAGGTTAAAGGGGTTCAGTAGACCCAGAAGCAGAGAGCCTTGAGTCCTGGCAAGTTAAGGGCACTGTCTCTTCCTAGATACCTGCGGTTGGCTCCTGGCTTCTCCATCCATGAGCCCAGGGCCTGAGTCCCAGCTCCCTTCTGATCCCCTACAGATGCTGTGGTTGCTGTTCCCAGCTCTCTCCTTTTGGGGAGCTCCACTGTTGGGATCTCATGAGAGTCCAGACCTCATGTGATCCTCCCTTCTGCAGAGGCCCTGTGACCCCGTATCTAGGCTCCAACCCTGAGGGCTGGAGGTTTGGCATCCACCTGTGCATGACCAGCAATTTCTGCAGCTCTGGGAAGGCCCGAGTGTGGGGCAGGCCTGAGCTCTGGGGGCTTGGCAGTTTGGTCTCCCTGACCCCTCACGTTGCTTCCCTAGCACCCGTACCCAAGAAGGGGCTGTTGGATATCATTGGGGGTGACAGTGTCCCCCAGAGGACATGGCCATGGCAGGTCAGCTGAGGATCTACAGTTATCACTGGGCCTCATGGATGTACATCTGTGGGGTTCCCTCACCCATTCTCAGTGGGTGCTAACTGTTGCCTGCTGTGTTTCCCGGGGAGTCCCTCTGGCTGCCATCCAGTTGGGGTGGGAGGTGAGGGTGAATCAGGGGCCATGGAGACTCAAGGTGGGATTCTGCCTGGAATTGCTGAGCTCCTCCCCGCGGTGCATGGGAGTCTGGCCTGAGCAGGACCCGCTTCTGTGGCTGCTCTCTGGCCCCCTATCAGCCTACCATATCCACTCTGGGGACAGGACCCTGCTGAGTGTGAACCGCATCCTCGCCCACCCCAAGTATGTCTTTGCTGATCTGGGTGCGTAGATCGCCCTGCTGTCTGACTCTGTGGGATGCACTGCTAACGTCAGGCTGGGCCAGTTGTCATCCACCTCTCTTGAGGTCACCCAGGGCACCCGTGCTGTGCGAATGGCTGACTCACTGTCAGGACGCATTGTATGTATGTCAGGGCCAGGTGAGGCATTACCAAATCCTGTCGCTCTAGGAGCTCCTGGCAGACAGGTGGTTGCAGGTTCTAGAAATGGAAGAGGTGGCGTGCTCACGTGCTGGTGCCTCTGCTTCACCTCCCAACAGTGTCATGTGCTCCACTCGGGAGATTAGACGACTGAGGCTGGAGGCTCCATGATTCTCTGATGGCAAGACTGAGCTCGGAACTCAATACCGTGATGGAGAAATGCTTATTCTTATTTTTTCCAACTTAAGATATTTTAGGAAAAAAAAAAACAGAAAACTGATCTCTCCATTTCCCTTCCTAGTCCTTCCAAGTAAAGACAGAATTTGTTGATAGAGCCTTAGGAATTTAGAGGTAGACAGGGGCCCTCCTGCATCCTGGGGTCCCCCAGGGCTGAGTTCCAGCATAGAAGGGGAGGCTCACGGACAGGGCAGTGTAAGAGGCCCAGGGCCGTCTGCTACATGCAGGACTGGGCTGATTGGGTAGATGGGCGTGTGGGGTCATGCTGCCAGCCTCTGGTCTCTTCTTTTCCCCAGAGTCACCGTAGGCACCCTCCTGACTACGGTGATCACGCAGGTGGTGGAGAACAAGGTCTGTGACCAGCAGTGCGCCTCCAGGTACCGCTATGGCAACAGGAGGATCATCCAGAACGACATGCTGTGTGCCGGGAGTGAAGGCCAGGACTCCGCTATGGGAGTCCATCAGGTCTCCACCCCCCACTCAGCCTTGGCTGTGCTCAGCATCCCTTTCCTTCCTCAGGGTGACTCTGAGAGCCCTCTGGTCTACAGTGTGAGAGGTTATGGACCTTGTTTGAGTGGTCATCTGAGGCTATGATTGCACTCTGTGCAACATGGGGTCTACATGCGTGTCCAGACCTATGTGCCCTGGATCACACAGCACATCCGGAGGTGTCCCTGAATAGCCTGCTGACCTTCCCCCTGGGCCAGTCCAGAGGAGTTGGCATCTTCCTCCTCCCGGGGCTGGCTTCTTCAGCCTCTGTGGACAGTCCCTGGATCCAGCCCCACCTTCTCTTCTGGCTTTCTCAGCGTCTAGGACTCCTTGACTGCTGTTGGATGCAGTAGTCAAGGAGTTCTGGGGAAGTGCATGAGTGAGAGGCCCCAAAGGCTCAAGAGTGCCTTGCTATGCCATCTCTGTCTGATTAAAGAGCTTGAGGAGTGACCGGAGTGTGACCAGTCCTGTGGAATGGGCTGACCATAGCAAAGTGGCTTTCCAGAGGGAGGGGGTCCAGGAGCCCTGATGAGCAGAGGGCTGAGCTGGCGCCAATGCCTTCCAGACATGTCAGTTCCACTCTGGGGCCACAGTCCCTTGCTCTGTCCTCCTGTACTGGAGTTCACCATGTGATACTGTGGATAGTTCCAAAGGGAATTTATCTGAGTCCAAGATTAAAGCAATCATCCATCCATCCATCCATCATCCATCCATCATCCATCCATCCATCTCAACTTCTCTGTGAGGCAGAGGTTGTTTCTCTGAATCAACCAGTTGCCATGTGAAAGTGACCTCATTAAGTTGCAAAATACTCTTCTCTAGGATAATGTTGACTCACTTGGGCACCATTCAGGTGAGAGACTTCACAGACCCTCCTAGGGTGCCTTCTCTGTTAGGCATGAGTTTTAGATGTCTGGGGAGCATCTGGGGAAACTCCCCCTTAGGCAGCTATTTGTCAGGCTAGAGGCTGAGAAGGAATCAGGGAGTTGTCTCAATAGAGGTGATGTTTGAACAGAGGGTGGACTGGATTTAAGAAGTAGTGGGGGAGGCCAGGTGTGAGTGTGCTTTCCTGGACTGCCCAGAGCAGGCATGGCAGCTGCCCTGGAGGAGCATCTCGGGCACTGCAGACTGTTTCTTCCTCTTGAGGGCACGGCCTGCATCACTTTCATCCCTTGGCAGGATGTGTGAGGGAGCTGCTCCAGGGATAGGTCACACCTTTCCAGCCTTGCAATGGTCCAGAAGAACTACTGGTTTGAGTCCCAGGAGGGCTCTGTTTTTGTACTATATGTTTTGTAATTTCCATAGGTCTGGGCATCCAGTAGAACTAGAAATTTTTTTTTTTACAGAAATGAATGAATGAATGAATGAATGCCTAGGTGGAAATTAGAATGGCTGAGTTATCTCAGTGTGTGAGTGTGCCATATAGAAATGCACCAAAACCCTCTCTGAGATGGAGCTGGGTTTGCACACGGGGTGGGGAGTGCCCTGGACCCTCAGTGCTGTTCTGCCTGGAGCTGGCTGCCTCTCACCTCTACTCGGGGATGAGAAGAGGTGCAGGCCCTATGCCCAAGAGAGCGACATCTGTCAGTGCCTGGGCAGCTTCTCCTGGGCAGAAACTTCCTGATTTGGGCCATGTACATTTGCCATTTTAGTGACAAACATTCAAAGATGAAGATTCGAGATGTTTGTTCCAACATCTTTTGATTACAGCAGAGAATCAGGACCAAGAGCGGGCGGCACTAGGTGATAGGATTTGGGGTGGTTTTAGTTTCTTCTCTGTAACGTTCCAAATACCTCTATCTTCTATTTTGAAATCTATCGTTGTTGTAATCAGAAAAAAGTAATTACTTTCCTCGTGAAGACGAGAAAGTCTCTTTTTTCCTTTTTTCTTTTTAATTTTTATATTCTCATTTTTTCAATTATAATTGACTTACAATATTATATCACATTATTCAGGTGATTAGACATTTATAACCCTTCTGAAGCGATCACTCCTATCTGACACCATACATAGTTTTATAATACTTACTGACTATATTCCCCATGATACACTCTACATTCCTACGACTATTTTTTGACTACCAATTTGTACCTATTAATCCCTCTTCCCTCCCCTATCCCCCACTTTCCAATCTGACAATCCTCAAAATGTTCTCTGAGTCTATGAGCTTATTTGTTGTTTGTTTCTCTTGTTCTCTATATTCCACATATGACATTTGTCCTTTTCTGTCTAACTTACTCCACTCAGCACAATACCTTCTGTGGCCATCCATGTTGTTACAGATGGCAAGATTTCATTCATTATGGCTGAGTGATGTTCCATTGTATATATGTACCATGCTTCTTTATCCGTTCACCCATTGATGGATAACCCAGGATGCCTCCATATCTTGATCACTGTAAATAATGATGCAATGGATATATGGATTCACGTACCCCTTCAAAGTAGTGCTTTGGGTTTCTTCAGATAAATACCCAGAAGTGGGATAAGTGGGTCCTTCTTTGTCTCTTATTATAGGCTTTGTTTTCAAGTATATTTTATCTGTTCTAGGTATTGCTACCCCAGATGGTTTCTGTTTGTTTCCGTTTTCATGAAATGTCTATTTTCATCCTTTACTTTTGGTTTTTGTGTGTCTTTTGATCTGAAATGAGTCTCTTGTAGGAAGCATAGTAAGGGTCTTGTATTCCTTATCCATTCAGCCACCCTCTTTTGATTGGCACATTTATCCATTTACATTTAAAGTAGTTGTTGCTAGATATGCAGTTATGGCATTTTATTCATATATTTTTTCTTTTTTTCTTCTTAAGTCCCTCTGACATTTCCTATAATATCGGCTTGGTGATGATGAACTCCTTCAGCTTCTTCTTGTCTGGGAAGCTCTTTATTTGCCTCGACTCTAACTGATAGTTTTGCTGGGTAAAGTAATCATGGTTGTAGGTAAATGCATTTCACCTTTTGAATATTTCCTGCCAATCCTTTCTGGCATAAAAGTTTGTGTTGAGAAAAAGCTTACAGTCTTATGGGAGCTCCATTGTAGGTAACTAATTGCTCTTTTTCTTGCTGCTTTAAGATTGTCTCTTTGTCTTTAACCTTTGGCATTTTAATTATGACATGTCTTGGTGTGGGCCTTTTTGGGTTTATCTTGTTTGGGTTCTCTGTGCTTCCTGGCTTTTATGTCTATTTTTTTTTTAACCTAGGTTCATTGAGGTTAGGAAGTATTCAGTCATTACTCATTTTTCTTATTGATTTTTTTCCAGTCATTTCTTGAAAGAGGCTTTCAATTGCTTGTTCCTTCTCTTCTCTTTTTGATACCTCTATGATGTGAATATTGGTACACTTGATGTTGTCCCAGAGGCCCCTTAAACTATCCTCATTTTTTATATTCTTTTTTCTTATTGCTGTTCTGATTGGGTGTTTCAACTACCTTAACTTCTAAACCACTGCTTTAATCCTCTGCTTCATCTAATCCACTCTTAATTCCTCCTTAAGGTGTTCATTTCATGTTCTTCATTTCTGACTGGTTAGTCTTTATGTTTTCTATCTCCATTTTTATGTTCTATCTCTTTGTTAAAGTTGTCACTGAGTTCATCCACTTCTTCCCTGTTCATTCAGCATTTTTATAAGTTTTTGAACTCTGCACCTGGTAGATTGCTTGTCTCCATTTTGTTTAGTTCTTTTTCTGGAACTTTGTTCTGTTCCTTCATTTGGGACCCGTTTCTGTTTCTTCCCATTTTGACTGCCTACTTGTGTTTGTATATATGTACTAGGTAGGGCTGCTATGTCTCCCAGTTTTAGTAGAGTGGCCTTATGTAGTAGGTATGCTGTGGGTCCCAGTGGCACAGTCTTCCCTGGTCGCCTGAGCCAGGTGCTCCAGTTATGTCCCTTGTATGGACTGTGTGTGCCCTCTTGTTGTAGTTGAACCTTGGTTACTGTTTGCACATCAATGGGAGGGCTTGACCCTCAGGCTGATTGTTTGTGAGGACTGGCTGTGACAAGTGGAGGAGCTGTTGTGCAGGGGCTGGCCCTACAGAGCAAGACTCACTTTAGCAGGGCTCTGGTGCCTGTTCGTATACCCTTTGGGTGTATTGTCCTCAGATGTGATACCAGGTAGTGGTCTGGCTCAGTCTGAAGCTGGCACTGGGCGTGCAGGCCCGGTCCTCCTTAGAGGGCCCCCCACAGGCCAAGTTCAACTGAAGCCTGTGCCCTGCCCAGGGCCACCTGACATGAGCTACCAAGAAATATGCAGATGGCCATCGCCACCACGGCCTTGGAAGTGCCTTGAGAGGCTAAGCTTCAAATCGAGCTGGCTGTCGCTAGTATTGGGCTTGGGCTGCTCAGCAAGAGGTACAGGGCATGCCCAAGGCCAGATGCCACTTGTTTAGGTTTTGTGAACCTTTGAGAGATTTTAGGAAAGTCTGCAGCATGAGCCAAGACAGGCCATTTGTAAGGAAAATCCACTGGAAGCGGCTTGAGTGGATCCGTATGTTGGGAGGGGTGGGGTCTCCGGGAATCACTAGGGTGGGGTGACTATGATAACCAAGTTGATTGTGACTCAGATATGTACCTGCCTGCCTCTGCAAGCCAGGTGGGGAGGACTCTACAAAGAACAGTGACCTCTGCCCACACTTCTGTCTGGGAGAAGCTGCCCCTCCAGCGCTCTCCCTGAAGCCAGACAACTCGGTTCCCCCTTATGTCCCTTTCGACCTGCTGCCCCAGCCCTGGAGCCCAGAGTGAGTGGCTCCATCGGTGAATAAGTTCATCAGTGAATAAGGCCCTTAAGACGAAAGTCCTGCAGCCTTCTGTCGCACCTAGCCACAATTTCCCCTGGTTTTCGCAGCCAGAAGTTGTGGGAACTTCTCTTCTGGCACTGGAGCCCTGGGCTGGGGAGCCTGGGGTGGAGCTGGGACTCCTTGCTCCTCAAGGGGGACCTCCAGAGTTGAGATATTTCTCCTGATTCTCAGTTGCCACACGCAGGTGTGGGACCAGCCAGTTAGCAACTCCACCCCTTCTCCCTAGTCTCAAGTCGACCTCCTCTGTGTGTCCCCAGTTGTAGGACTTCTGTTCAGCTAGATTTCAGGTGACTTTCACTGATGGCTGCTCTGTAGTTCAGTGATAATTTTGATGTGGTTGTTAGAGGAAGCGAGCACAGTGTTTGCCTACTCCGTCATCTTGACTGGAAGCCTCCAAGAAAAAAATGTTCTGATTAGGTTTTTAAACTATAGAAAATGTGCTTAAGACATGTCATTGAAACACTCACATCCAAACACCCTTGTGGCTGGGGTGGGTAAGTGACGGCTAATGGGGACAGTTTTGTTTCAGGGAAATAGAAAAATCCCTGGAGGTAGATGGCCATGTTGGTTGCACAGCATTGTGAATGTGCTAAATGACACTGAATTGTTACACTTATATGATTACAATAGTAATCATACTATTGTAATCATATACACACACACACCACACACACAGAGTCCCTGGCTCACATTGGCTACATGTAAAGGCTAGCACAGCAAGACCCTGGCCAGAGCCCACAGGGGCATTTTCCAGGGCCAGGTGGCTTCTGGAACCTCTGGAACTTTCTGGCCCTCCTCCTTCCTGTCTGCTCTGCACCTGGACTAGGCAGCTGTTTAAGGTGACATGCAGTCAGGGATTCTTTTCCTCAATTTCCACCCAATTCCCTGAGGCCTGACCGCATGGCCTTGCGTTCCTCAGGCAGCTTGACTCTGAGCCTGTGAGGAGATGGAGGCTGGGCTGGGAGCCCCTCTAGTCAGAGCCCAAGTCACAGAAATCACAACACCTGAACAGCTCGGCTGAGAGAGGAAGCAGGGGAAGGCTATGCCTGCCAGGGGTCTGCACCACTGACCAGAGGTGACAGTCTCTAGGGAGGAAGTGTGGGGTGGCCAGGGTAGTGTCTCCTGCTCAGGGACTCTATGATCACATGATCACTTTCTGGTAAAGGAGACAGAGCTCGGTTCTGATGGGAGCTAAACCCAGACCAGGACAGATTTACCTGCAGCTGCCCAGGAGGGAGGAGCCAAGGGAGGAGTCCGGACTAGAATGTGCAGTTCTGAGCTAGACAGGAACCCCAACCTGGGCCTGAACCAGACAGGCTCTCAGCTTATGGCAGGGCCCAGGTGCTAGGTCGGGGCTCGCCTTCCTTATCTACAGCCTGGCTGGGCAGTGAGGGAATAAAGAGCATTCCCAGAACATCAAGAATCAAGCAATCACTGTGGCTGGCTGCCAGTACCTGGAGAACCCCATATCCCCCAAATCCAGCCATCTGCTTGACCCCCACCCTGACATCACTATACAAACTTCCAGTTCTCTAGGCGTAGCCCCTACCCCAGGAGCCGGTGGCTTCCTTCCCTGCTTCCATGCCTCTGGGACCTCTAGAGGATGGGCACAGATAGGAGGCCAAGTGGGTAGACCTGGGTGCAGCTCCAACCCAGTGCCACACCAGAGTCAGATGGCACAAAGGTGCAAAGAGAACCTGGAGTCCCTGCTGAGCCCTTGGCAGACGTTCCTCCAGGTGAGGATGTCCTTGGAGAGCAGGAGGGGCAGGCCTTCACCTTCTGACCTGCCTGGGCCTTTCACTGTGGTTATTCCTGGGGCTGGAGTGGCGTGGACCCCCACCAGGTGAGGTTGCAGGGACAGAGCTCGCTCTGAGCCTGTGTGTGGGGTGGCATCCAGGTTCCTGCTTTCTCCAGTGTCCCTGGTCTTTATAGTGGGGGGATACCTGGATGTAGGAACCCCAGTGTGGGCAGTAACAGCATTTCCTGGCCATGGCCATGGGGAAAGCCTTGGAAGGGCCATTCTTGCCCTGCATGCTGGGACTCCAACACCTTCTGCTCTTCTCTGCAGATGTGGCTCCCTCTAGTGCTCCTCATCCTTCCCTTCCTGGGAGAAAGGGGTAAGTCTTGAGGCCAACGTGCCTGAGACCCCAGATGCCCACCCGCTGGACACAGCCCGTGGCCCCTTTTAAATGAGGCAGTTCTCCGGCAGGGATGTAGGCGTCCTTCCATACCCACCCCCAACTCCAAGGTCTGTCCTGGGCCCTCAAATCATCCCAGCTCCTTCCTGCACAACTCTGTCCCCAGGAGACAGGTATGGGTGGCAGTGATCACATTTAATCCAATTAGTTTCTTGGAGCTTTGTAATGTCACACTCATGTACCCTTTATAACTTTCAAAGTCCTTCCCGCTGTGCACATCTCAGGAGGAAACTGAGACCCAAAGCGGAGAACTAAGATGTCCTAACACCCTACGTGCCAGAAACCACATTCAAGGCTTTCCAGTGTTCCACTCACGTATACTTCAAAATAATAGTGAGGGAGATCGTACTTACTAGTGAAGATTGAAAGTTGGCCTCATTCTCCAGCCTGAGAGCCACCTATCACACACAGGAACCACTTACATTTAAATTAATTTAAATGAAATAAGATTAAAAATTCAGCTTCTCCATTACACGAAGACTTTTCAAGAGCTCAATGGCCACATGAGGCCAGTGGCTACTGCATTGGACAGCAGGTCAGAGGACACCTATCATCATAGAAAGTTCCACTGGGCAGCACTATTTGTGGTTCAGAAAGTTGACCACAGGTGATAGACTCTAGAGGTAGAGATGGGCGGAGAGCCTCCCTTTCTAGGCCCCACTTGGTGGGGAGCTTGCTGGGCCAGCTGACAGTCTCTCCGTCAGTGAATGGCTTTAATCCTGAGGCCTGCGTCGCCGGGGGCATGGTGGCATCCCCCTGGCAGGCCCTGGCAGGTCAGCCTCAGAGAGTGGGCCAGCATGTTTGTGCGGCCTGCCTCATCAGCCACCAGTGGGTGCCGAGTGCCACCTAGTGCATCTCCAGGTGGGCTCTGCTTCCCACACTCATGGAGGCCCCAGGCTGTGAGATTCCCAGGGCAGCCGGAAGGGAAAGAGAGTAGCTGCACCTAGAACAGCCCTGACCCTCACAGGCCTTACTGCCCTTTATAACCCCAGCAGGTGGCTCAGGTTTCTGAGGGCTGAGGTCACTCTAGCACCTCATTCTCTCCTCAGGAATTTGCCTCAGACACTGGCCATTTTCTTCAAACCAGGAAAAAAAATGAATTTTAATTATTTGACAACACTTACAAGCAGAGACTTTTTTTGCCAAGTAGAGACTTTTTCCCCAATTGTTTTCATTGTGGTTAAACATGCATAACATAAAATTTACCATCTCAACCATTTTTAAGTATGCGGTTCAGTGGCATTAAATATAGTCACACTGTTGTGCAACCACCATTTATCCCCACAACTTTCCATTTTGTAAAACCGCAACTCTAGTACTCGTTAAACACTAACTCCCCATTCTTCCTTCCCTCAGGCCCTGGCAACCACCTTTCTACTTCCTGTCTCTTTTAATTTAATGCCTCTAGAGACCACATATAAGTGGAATCATACAATATTTGTTCTTTTGTGTCTGCCTTATTTCACCTAGCATAACATTCTCAAGGTTCATCCATGTTGTAGCATGAGTCAGCACTTTCTTCCTTTTATGGCTGAATAATATTCTATTGAATGGATGGCCCACATTTTGCCGATCTAGTCATCCATCAATGGACTACTTGGGTCGTTTCTGCCTTTTGCTATTAGGAATAATAGTCAAATGTTGTAAACATTTGTGTACATGAAAGCAGAAAAATTTTAAAGAGTAGTAAATGCCCTTTGACAATATTTGAAAACTAAAAACAAAGCAAAACCATCATAAAGCAATTCAATGCTGAATTCCACACAAAGATAATTCTCAACCAAGGATGCGCACTCTCAAGGCTGAACTACAGTGCCAGCTTAACCTGAAGAGGTGTAATAATTAATATATTATCAGCTGAGCCTAAGTGTAATTTGGAGTAAATAAACCTTCCACAATTAAGTTGGTGCCAAGATTTTTCTGGAATGTTCTTGGTAGAAAGTTCTGGAAATAACGATCGATAGTTAGTAGGGCTTCCTGCAGGCATGCATTGTTCTAAGCACACTCTGTGGGTTATGTTTTGCTCATGACAACCTCCTGTTGTAGGTCCATATTATCACTCCACTCTCCAGATGGGGAAAATGAGGCATAGAGAGGTAAGTAATTTGCCTCAGGCTGTATAATAAGCGACGCATCACTGGCTTTGTCCTCTCAGGCTCAGCACTGCTTCCCCAGCTGTCTGTCTGGCCAGAAAGATCAGGGCTGTGTCCACTCTGTCCCTCAGCAGCACAGGCCCTGCCTGCTGGAGGGCCCTTGATAGTGAAAGGATAAAGCGTCTTATCACACGAAGCTGGACTTTCATGCTTTCTCCCTGGCCAGACTGCGTTTCTCGAGAACAAGAACACAATGGCATGGCTGGCACTGTGCTTCCCATGCCCAGATCTGCCTCAGTGGGCCAGGGCTGAGCGAAGATCCTCATGGGACTGAAGGAAGCACCCAGCCCACGGCCCTCTTCCACCAAAAGCCAGCCTGGGTGCGGCCCATACCATCAGACTCTGCCCTCATATCCATCATTTCCCTCCTGCTTCCTGAACAGCTCTGTGAATCCACAGACCTGACCGTCCAGCTGGGAGAGTCCATCCTGTACAGCAATGCCGGGCCTCCACCTCTGTGGCAGCTGTGTCATCTGGCACCCCTCCTTCCAAAGGAACGCACCGTAGGGCAGAGACATGGCCCTGCTGAAGCTGGCACCCCCTGTGCCCTTCTCCCTGTCAGATCCGTCTCTGGCCTTGTCCAGCTCCTTTCTGCGAGGGGACGTCAGGCAGAATGGTGGGGAGGGCCTGGGGTTCAGGGCCAGAAGGAGATGCCCTGATGCAGAGCAGAAGGCACTGCCAGGGTGCATGAGCCACCCCAGCCTTCTCTGTGTCCCTGACCTCACCCCACAGGCCTGGCCCAAGCCTTGTTCTGTACCACCTAGGCCTGCTTTGGACAGGCATCTGCCTCACTGTCCACATGATATGAACTGCCCCACCCCAAGGAGGGAACCCACTGGACCCCTGCTGCTCCTGTCTATTTCACAGAGAGCAGGCACAGCCGAACACGCTGCCCAGAGGTCCCCGAGGGGTCCCTAAGACACCATCCCTTGTCCTACCCTGACTGTCCATCCTGCCCCACAGTGGCCCCTCCTGAGCCCCAAGGCTGCAGGAGGTAGATGTACATGTCATTGGCCTGCAGAGCTGTTGCAGGTTCTATGACCTAGAGCCCATCACCAAAGAGATGCTGTGTGCCAGCTTCTTCCAAGGCTGAAAGGGTTTCTGCAAGGTCAGTCTCCTCTGGCCAGTGCTTCTGTCCCTGATCCACCAAGGGGCCTGGTCCACTGGACCTTTCTGGGCCTCATTTTCCCCTTTAGTACGGTGGGGGTGAGAAAGCAGAGCCTCGTTCACAGGGAATCTGTGATGTGCCTCCTCTGTGCTTAGCAAAGGGCTTCCCAGGTCACCTCTCTAATCCTAAGCGAGTCCATGAGGCAGGCTGGTTCCTGGGCTGTAGGCAGGGGCAGCACCTTATGATCCGGCTGCATGAGGCTGGGGACTCTGTCTCATCCCCAAATAACACTACACGTAATAGTGGTGGCTCAGAGCTGGAGCTTGATGAATACTTGTTATAAAAATGAGTCCAGAGTCATCCTGACTCTGGCTGTCACGGGGACATGAGCAAGTGACGCAGGGCAGAGGGACAGAATCCAGGCTCAAAGATGCCATGCGACTCATGAGGGAGGCAGCAGACATCGGAGGGAGCATTCGGGCTTGGAAAAATAATAAAGTGATTGAATCCAGCGCCCTGTCGTTTACTAGCTGTGTGACTTTCAACAAATTGCATGACATCTCTGAGCCTCGGAGTCTTCAATTGTTAAAAAACAGAAAGGAGGCTGACACAGCTGATATGCAGGGCTGTTGGGGGCAACAGATCAAGGATAAAGACCCAGCCTATCTACCAAGCCTGGCTGTTTAAAGCCCCAAAGGGCCTGCCCTAGCATCCAGCCCCTTTGGTCCCCATGCTCCCTGACTCCAGTCTCAGTGAGAGCTCCCATCTCCTGCAGCATAGACCTGAGTCCTACTGGATCTGTTTGTTATTCTTGCTTCTTTCAGAGAGATTTCAGGGGACCCTGGTCTGTCAGCTCCGGGACTGGTGCTGGTACAGGCAGTAATTGTGAACTTCAGCAGGGCTATGCTGAGTCTGGACTCCTGGGGTACACCCCTTGAGGTACACCCCAAGGTCTCTGGCTGCCAGCCTGGATCCTGTGCTTCTGCTGGGTATTTCTGCAGGAGCTGATGCCTCCCCAGGACTCCATATGACATTCTTGTATTATTTCTCCCAAGTTGCCTGTTTCTGTGCAACCCTCTCTCTATCCTGCTGTCCCTGCCTCTCCCACCCACCCACCCCACCAGGCTGTGCTTCCTGTTCCAATCCCAGCCCTCTCTGGCAAGTAGAGAGCCGGAGCCCATGTCTTGGCTTTAGGGAAAGAATGGAGGAGGATGGCCAATTTGACTTGCACCTGTTTAAGGCACAGTGCTGGGGCCAGGACGGAAGCACAAGCTGGGGGATCCTGGAAAGTCAGCCCCTCCCTGTAAAGAGGAAATGCTTTCACCTGCTCCTCTGGCCTGCTCGTTTGAACCCCAGGGGGGGCTCCAGGACCCACAGTTGTCCTAGCAGACACCCTGCAGGGTAGCCAGGGACAGCTCTCAAAGCAGAGGCTTAACACTCCCCTTAGGCAGGGTCAGCTATGTGATTTGCAGGGTCCCTTGTCTGAAAGGCGGAAACAACTTTCTCCTGTTATTTTGGAATTTCTCTCTCCTGGCTCCCCAGGATATGGAATGCCACCCCCCCCCCGCCCCACCCAGGGTCCAGCCCCAACCGGAGCCAAGAGCAGCCAGGCAAGTGGGAAGCAGGCCTTCCTTACCTCAGACCTCCCTCAGACACAATGATTACGCTTTCAAGACTGAGCACAGGAGCCCTCCGGAGCAGGGGCCCTGTTCGCACCCTGTGACGCTGGCCCTGCTCCAGACCACTTATGGCTCAGACCCTGGCGCTCCCAGGCACAGGAGGTGACCTCTCTGCTCCGCTCTTCCTAAGCTCTTCCCAACATCGACCTCACCCGCAGCCTTGTGGCGCATGGCGGTGGCGCCCACAAAGCCACTAGCGCCCCTTCTTACGTCTCTCCCGCGTGGCCCACGTCAGCGGCCCTGCCTGACGCCTCCACCAGCGCCAGAGGCTGCTGCAGGACCCCCAAGTTCAGCTGGCAACCTGGGCGCTGAGCTGGGCAACCTGCTAGAGTGCGCTGGAAACCATCCAAGGAGCCCCGGCTAGCGCACGCGACCACTCCTGATTGGTCGCGGCCTCCGCGTCTGCTCCCTCGCATTGGTGGCCTGGAAAGGAGGGCGGCTTGGATTGACAACAGGCCGCCGATGACATCATGGGGCCGCTTTCGATGTGAGCTGGGGTCCCCGCCCAGGGCCCACGGCTCGGCTCGGCCTTCAGCTGGAATCCTCTGATTCCACAGGCCAGGGTGCAAAGGATGGGGGTTGTGGGCTCCGTGTGTCTGAGGGTACCGGCACCCCAGGCCAGAGATCACAGCTCAGGTGGCCCAAGGGTCGGGATTTTGAGGGTTGGTGCTGGGGCTCTCACCACCTCTCTACTGATTTCCTACGCTTCTGCCAGGCACAGACTAGGAGAAGAGTCCAAGGGACCTTCCTAAATCTTGGGGGGTGGGCACTAGGGGCCCCAGGTTCCTGAGTCTAGACAAGGCTGAAAGGGGCTTCAGGTGGGGGCTTGTGGCTTTGGAGTTGACTGTTGGAACCTCCAGGCTCCTCTTGTCTCCTGCCTGGGTTTCATCTTCCCTCTACTGCCCTGCGTCCTTTGCAGAGGGTATGCCCTGGCTCAGCGGCCTATTTTGGCATGGGAAGCCCTCTCCCCCTCCCTGGATTCTTACAGGGTCTTCTATTTTTATTTTTATTTTTATTTTTATGTTTTTCTTCTTAAAGAAGTCCCTCAACATTTCCTGTAATACGGGCTTGGTGGTGATAAATTCCTTTAGCTTATTTTTGTCTGGGAAGCTCTTTATCTGTCCTTCAAATCTAATGATAGCTTTGCTGGATAAAGTATCTTGGTTGTAGATCCTGGTCTTCATCCTGTCGAATATTTTTTGCCAAGCCCTTCTGTCCTGCAGAGTTTCTTTTGAGAAATCAGCTGCCATTCTTATGGGTGTTCCTTATAAGTAACTATCTGTTTTTCTCTTGCTGCTTTTTAATATTCTTTCTTTGTATTTAACTTTGGCATTTTAATTATGATATGTGTCTTGGTGTGGGCCTCTTTGGATCCCTGATTTTTGGATTCTCTGAGCTTCCTGGGTTTTATGTCCATTTCCTTCACCAGGTTAGGAAGTTTTCCATCATTATTTCTTCAAACAGCTGTTCAACATCTTGATTTTCTTCAGTACACCAATCAGATGGATATTTGGACCCTTAATAGTGTCCCATATGCTCCTTAAATTATTTTTATAGTCTTGGCATCTTTCTCTTGCCATTCTGATTGAGTGTCCTTGGCTTTCCCATCCTCTAGATAGGCATTTGATCCTTTTCTTTATTCACTTTGTTTATTCCTTTGTTTATTCCATTTAATATACTTCTCATCTCAGATAATGTGTTCTTCATTTCAGACTGGTTCCCTTTATAATTTCCATTTCCATTTTTATGTTTTTTATCTCTTTGTTGAAGTTCTCACTGAATTTATCTACACTTCCCAAAAGTTCATTGAGCATCTTTATAACCAGTGTTTTGAACTCTGCATCTGTTAGATTACTTGACTCCATTATATCTGGATCTCTGTTCTGTTCTCTCATATGGTTTCTTCTTTGTCTTCCCATTTTGGCTGCCTTTCTGTCTGTTTCTATGTACTAAGCAAAGCTCCTAAGTCTCCTGGTCTTATTAGTGTGGATTTGTGAAGTAGGTGTCCAGTGGCACAGTCCTGAGAGGTGTTCAGCTACAGGCCAAATTTAGCTCAAGCCTCTGCCTCTCCAGGGCCACTTGTTAGACGCAGCAAGCAGTCTGCAGATGCTGAGCTTATAGTTGCTTCAAAAGGCCACCCAGAAACTGAGGCCAGCCTGCCTCTAGTGTGAGTCTAGGCGCTGCTCAGCAAGGAGCACCTGACTCGCTGAGGGATATACCTGATGTGGCTTGGGGTGGGCTGTGAGTTGGGGGAGGCGGGATTTCAGGGAATCCTCTGGGCGGAGCCACCTCTGTTACCCAGTTTGATGACGTCAGGGTTATGGCGGTGCTGTGTCCGCACACTGGGAGGTAGAGGCTCAACAGGGAACAATGGATACCTTTGGTGCTTCTGTACAGAGTAAGTCTCACCTAGGCCCTCACTCTGACAAAGTCTCCCTGTAAGTCCCTGGCGCCCCTTGCACCCAGCCGAATCGGCACTGGTGCTCAGAGTGAGCAGGTCCGTCACCGCAAAAATCCACTCACAGATGCAGCACCGTTAAGAGGCGTCTGCCGCTGCCGCTGCCACAGCCTCCGTCCCGCTCAGCTGCTTCGGACTGGGTAGCACGTGTCCTCGTGTCCTCGCCCCATCTTACTTCTGCCGTTGGAAGGTGCTTTCTGGGACTTCTCCCTGGTTGTGTGGCTCGTTCATCTAGACCCCAGGCAGTTTTTCCTTACTGCTGCTCCTTTTCCATCACAGCTTTGATTTGGTCACCAGAGGGATGAACAGAGCCTCTATCATCTATGCCATTTTTCTCCCCTCCAAGATGTACACGTTTTTGTACAGTCACATGGCTTCCTCTCTCTTGGGTATCCTATTTTGGATTACAGTACAGTCGTCCCCACCAGCCACGGTTTCAGTCACTCACAGTCAGCTGCTGTCCAAAAATATAGTAAAGAATGTCTGTTCGTCTCATATTCACGTACGTAGTTCTTTCCAAATGTAGCTAGCTGTGTGCTAAAATCATAGCACAATCATGGGATCTCCAGGGTCTTTATTGAAGACCCTCTGGGACCCCATACCCCCTGACCCCAAACCTAAAAATTGTGGTGGAGAGGCAAGGATACGCACGGTTGAACAGCTGGCCTGACCTTGGGCATCCCATGTGCAAACATTTGCTGATTAGATGTGAGAATGAGGGTGTTCTGAAGGTAGTCCTTGGGTCAGGAGCTTGTGGATCCTGAGCACCCCCATCCCTTTGTTCCCACTGTCTACTGTGTGGCTTCAGAAAGGTACCTTCCCCCCTGGTCCCCAGTCTTCCTGTAATGCAAGGATGGCAGGCTAGATGCTCTAACTCAGCTCCTGGGGATCTAACCTGAACCCCCAGCTCTTCCTCCCTGGGTTCTTAGTGCAACTCAAATCCTTACAATTCATTCAGTCCAAGATGGGAGCCTGCATGAGAGAAGGTGAGGAAGGAGGAGTGGGAGAGGGAGGTGCCTACACACTTGCATGCATGAACCTAATATAAACAGATCTGGCCAGGAGATGAGACACCTGGATTCCCTCATGCTACCACTGCCCCAAACACAGGGGATGAGGGGCAAAGCCAGCCCCAGGCCTTCCCCTTTGCTGAGGGTTTGTCTCAGGCCCTGCACCCTGTGGGACCTGGGGTCTCCTTATCAGCCTGTGGAAGCCAGGCTCCCATTGAGACACTGCTACTGCTGTCACTCAGGTCACCCGTCATCATTAGGGTGTAGGCATAGGCACTGCAAGTGAGTGTCTCCCATCTTCTTGGCCACACCCTTGTGGGAGCAAATTGCTGTTATGAGCGGGCAAGGGTTGGAAGGAAGGGGAGATGAGGGTGGCTGGTGGGGTGGCTGGGAGAAGTCCAGGAGCAAGCCAGAGGAGTAGTGAGGATGGCTTAAGCACCCTGAAGGATTTCTCCTGGGTGGGGCCAAGGTTGTAGAGGGCCAGTCTAGGACTGAAAGTCTAGAAATTAAGAAGAAGAAAGGGCATCCACCAGTGTGAGGACTGCTCACTGCTCCAGACCCTTTGTACGCGGGGCACACTCATCCACCACACTCCAAAGAAGCAGCGCTTCATAGGTGAAATCCACTGAGAGGTTCAGGAAGATTTGCTCGCTGGCCTAGGATCACATAGCTGGAAATACAACCACAGGCTTTGTGACTATTCATTGGCTGAAGGCACGTGCTCAGAAGCTTGACCACAGTAAATTAACTATTTTTCTGGAGAAAAAGTGATTGGTACTCAGATAGCACAAGACAAATATCTTTAGAAAATGACTTCTATAATTTAAATTTTTTTAAAAAAAATTAGCTTTATTGTGATATAACATAAATATGCACATAATTAAATGTTGCCAATTTCAATCTCACAATTCCAATTCGTGTTGGAAAAATGCATACAGTAACCTGACCACTTCCACAGTCAAATCATGCAACATGGCGCCATCCCTTTGCAATCAATCTCAACCCACACCCCAGCTGAGGAGGGGACAGGACAGACCCAGGAGTGAGGAAGGGAGGATAGAGAAGGAGCTGAAGGCTAAGCTCCGCTGGCAGGCCCTACCTGCCCCATCTTCACACCCTGAAGGGAAGGCTTGTGATCACCATTTGCCCCTCATGTGGACCCTACAGCCCAGGTAGTGAGTGGCTGGCTCAGGGGTGTACAGTCAAGCAAAACAGGGAAGTCCTGACCCCAGGTATCCTAGCTGCAA
This sequence comes from Eonycteris spelaea, assembly GCA_003508835.1. Taxonomy (NCBI): domain Eukaryota; kingdom Metazoa; phylum Chordata; class Mammalia; order Chiroptera; family Pteropodidae; genus Eonycteris; species Eonycteris spelaea. The sequence goes on along the minus strand of PUFA01000186.1, from coordinate 3,126,228 downwards.
ACCTGAGGCTTCTCCTCACCCAGGCAAGGATGATAGTCAGTGCTGTCCCCTTCAGGAAGCCTTCCCTAGCTCCTGTGGGCACACTGGCCCCTCTCCTGTCCTCTGGAAGCCTGGTCTTAGGGGTTCCTCAGGAGGGTCTCAGCTCAAAGGCCAGACGGAATCTGGCAGAGACAGCCCAGGCATGTGACTAGACTCACCAGCCTGCCCTCCCCAGAGTCCCTGTCCCACACCCATCTCAGGTCCTGTGGTCACTACAACAAATCAGATGGGCACAGCATCAGCTTCCCAACTTGAGGCAGCCCTTCCTAACTGTCATCTATTTGACCTTTGATTACTGAGCTGATTATAGCCCTATGGGAGGGGCTGGGACATTCCTGTCCCCCCCCACCCCCAGCTTCTTGACCAACTCCAAATCACAGGCTGGGTGGCAGGGTCCCTTTAGGTCAGCAGTTCCCTCTTAGATGTGGGGAACTGAGACAGGAGGAGTTTGCCTGGTGATACACCAGGACTCAGCTTCTCAGCAGACAACTTGCCTCACCAACCTGGCCCAGAGCCTCGACTCAAAAGTGTGTGCGCCATGTTTGACCTGATGATGAACAGGGGTGACACCTGCACCATCGTTGTGTGTGGAGCTCGTGCTGAACCTGTGACGACCACACAGGGAGGGGACCTGCCCTCATTGAACCGGCTCGAGGAAGCGAAGTTGGAGCTCAGGCCACCCCTTCCAGGCTCCAAAGGGCCTGCTGTCACCCATTATAGGGGCCCGGTTGGGAGAGTCTGGAGGAACCCAGTCCTCCTGGATCCCCGAGGCCTTCTCCAGTAACCCACTGGAGATTTCAGGGCCCTCACATGTCCTGGCTCAGTTCACCCCCAGCATTGGGACCCCTCTTCCCACATACGTGGCTCCCTGCAGGATCCTCGACACCCCCAGGATTCCAGGGCTGCTCTCTGAGCAGGAAACTCCGAACACCATTAACATGGTCCCTACAACGACTCTGACATGGCCTCATTTCTGTCCCCATTTGACAGGAGAGCAAACCGAGGCACAGGGAGGGGTGTCCTGCCCTGGAGTGCCCCCCCTATCCTGGCGCTGATGGGGGTCACCTGCAGTTCAGTGAACATGGGCCATGTGGGCCTGCATGGCAGCCCCTGCAGGAAGACCCCAGCAGGCACAGAGGGAGGGCTGCCCTCGCCCAAAAGACACAGCCCCACTGGACCAGCAGAAGGCCAGTTTAGCCCTCCCTGATAAGCCGACGCTCACTTTTATCTGTCACCTGCCACATGGCTGAGCTGGCTGAGTTCCTCAGGATTCAGGGCCAGATAAGGGGAAACTGGGGGTGTGGGGCTTCCTGACTGCTCCCCCCGTGGGGGTCTCATCCTCAGTCTCCCCCCATCCAACGTTCCTTCGGTCCACCTCCACCCAAGGGCTTCTTGTCCCTCAGTGTCCCCCAGCACAACCTGCGTGTAGATAGTCTAAATGTGCTTGTGTAAGGTTAGCAATCCAGAGAGGGCACGAGGAGGAAGGAGAGACAGGTCCAGGCATCTGTCGCTCACGGTCTAGGAAGGGCATGTATTACAGCTGCAGTAGAATAATTAAAGGCGAAAGGAAAACGAGGAGGGTGAGCGCCTCTCCCACCGCCCTGTCCACAGCAGTGAGGGCGCAGGGTGAGTGTGGGCAGAGGCCCTCCCACTCGGATCCGCAGCGTCTACTCCACGGGGAGCAGAGCTGCTGGTGCCTGGGAATCTGTGCCCAAGAGACAGCCTGCACTGCGAGGCAGCCTGATGCAGGACGCCCCCCAGCGTGCTGCCCTCTGCAGTGCCGGGGGACACGTCCAATGACGGGACTTCCAAGAGGGCCGCGTCCTTGGCCTTGGGGCCTGGGGGCACCGTCCCCGGTATTGCAGGTGGACGGCCGTCACCTCTCCTGCCAAGGGCGAAGCCTCCAAGTGCGAAAGGGGCTCCCGGAATCAAAAACGATAAAAAGGCACATTAAAACGTAATGAGGAGCCACACTCGCCAGAATGGCAGGTTAAAGGGAGCGACATGGTGCCGTCCCCGGTGCTGGGAGGGACACGTTTGACATCCAGGAAATGGAGGGGGCCTCAGCCCCCTTCCTGGCACATGACGCAGCCATTCGGGGGTGTGCGCAGGAGCGGCCTGGCCACCTGGTCTAAGACCCCAACGGGAAACACCCCACGTGCCTGCAGCAGCCTGGATGGACATCAGGCTCCCCTTGGGAGCTGACGTGGCAGCGAGAAACAGTGACCTCACTGCATCCAGCACCAAGACAAAGTCAGCGCGGTGGTCAGGGAAGCATGAGGCTCAAAAGTGTTACAACTGATCAGTCACGAAAATGTGGAAACGAGGCAGACAACACTACTTCCACGCGCACGTGCACAGTGTGGCCTGAGAGAGCAGGGGACGGTGTTGTGGGGGTGAGGAGGGAGGGGACTGCGTGGCTGGAGGGACACAGGGTGTGGGGGACCAGGCTGTATATCGTGACCCCATTGCTGGGTACCTGGACACCCTTAGAATCATCTCTTACATGCTCCGTGTTGCTTTCTACATCCCAAATACACGTGACCTCTCAACAAACACACACAGCCCCAGGCACCAGGGGCCGGGGAGGGGGCCATCCCTACAGTAACACCCAGTTGTCAGGCCCAGGACCCCACAGTGACAGCGGCTGCCTCAGACTCCCCTGGACTCCCTTCCCCTCTCAGTGATGCCCACAGTCAGAATCATGGCCACAACGTGTCTTCTCCATGCTCTTTAATGAGGATCAGTGCCTGCTCTGAGAAGGGAGGGCTCAGGGCAGGGGACAGAGGGTGGGGAAGGTTGCCACCGGGGCAGGAAGCAGTGGTGTGGGGACTGGATGGGGCTGGCTTCTCCACAGCCCCAGCTGGCAGCCCCAGGGACAGGCTCAGGGCTCCTCGGGAACGTACCGATGGATCCAGTCCAGGTAGTAGGTGACACGGGTGTAGATGCCGGGCCTGTTGGGTTGGGCACAGCCATCGCCCCAGCTGACCACACCCGCCTGCAGCCAGGTGCCATTGACCTTGCAGACCAAGGGCCCTCCGGAGTCACCCTGGGGAGGAGAGGAGTCAGTAGTGGTTCTTGAGGCCCCTGCACGTGGGGCTTTGGGGAGGACACAGGCCCACCTGGCAAGAGTCCTTCCTCGTGTTCCCGGCACACATCATGTCATCACGAACAATCCGGACGTTGTCCTCCGTGTACAAGCCAGTGTGATATTTTGAGTCACAGATGCTGTTTTCTACAATAGGGACTTTCACCTGCTTCAGGGGGAACGGAGGTGGGAGGGATTCTGGGGGTGAGACAAGAGCATGCGACGTCAGGGTGCTGGTTATCTTTAGCCTGAGTCGGCCCAGGAGGACCTTGTCCCCCAAATGGAATCCCAGAGCCGAGTCCCGGGGGTGACCGGTCCTGCTCCCCCAAGCCCTCCAGCTTTCCCTGATGCTTACCTCCATTGTCTATGTCACCCCAGCCTGTCACCCAGCATGGGGTCCCGGGGGAAGGTCTCTGAGGCAGGGGGCAGAGTGACCGGCTGGACTTGGCAGGACATGTTCACAGGGTCCTCGAGCTCCAGCAGGGCAATGTCAAACCCCGCCTGGATGGCATAGTACTCAGGATGCACGATGATCCGGCTGATGGGCAGTAGCTTGTCACGGTAATACAGGTGCTGTTCGCGCAGCTGCACCCTCATGTCTGTGGGATTTTTGAAGTCCCTGGAGAGAGGGTGTACCTACTCAGGGGGTGGAGCAGCCTCCTGGACACCAAGGAATGAGGGTGGAACCCCAGGCCTGCCCTCACCCACCAGGCCCCATGGCCACTCACGGTCCAACGCAGTGTGCCGCGGTCAGCACCCACTGGGGGTGGATGAGGGAGCCCCCGCAGAAGTGCATCCAGTATTGGCCATTGAGTCTCAGGCTCACTTGCTAGGGCCACTTGCTGCCAGGGGCCTCCTTCCCTCCCACGATGTTCACTCGCTCCAGGGCCTGGCGTGGGGCTGGGGCAGGAAGCACCCTCAGGACGAGACACAGCCCCGTCCCACACAACCCTGGGCTTCTGTGAACCCACCCACTCATCCTGGGGCTGTTGGGGTACAGAAGAAGGGGCAGGGCCAGGGCCAGCCAGGGTTAGGACTCACCAGGGGCCATGCGGACCGCGCTCAGCAGGAGAGGCAACGCCAGCACCAGCAGATTCAGCATCTGGAAAGAGAGAGGCTGGAGGCTGGGCCCAGCCAGAGTCTACAGGGTGTGGGGTGCAGATGGAGTCGGGGAGCCCGGGATCAGGGATCAGTCCAGGCCTGGGGTCTGAGTCTTGCTTCTCCAGATCTGAGGATCAGTGACTCCCTGCACGGTGACACCCAGATGTTGGGGTCTGGCGGGGGTGCTTACCTTGGCTGTGCCTGCTGCTATTGCCCCCGTCTGCTCTCCCCTCCTCATTTATCCTTCCAGGCCATCAGGGGGTCAGCGGAGGGGTGCTCCGTCCTCCAATCCCGAGTGGAGGGAGCAGATGATTCAGACCCAGGGCCCAGATGTGCCTTCCGGAGCTGGCAGACCCGATTCCTCGGGTGGTCCGACCATGTCCATCTCGGGCGTTACCCGAGCAGTTCTGCTGATTACAATGGAACCTTGTTATCTCGGCATCTGAGTGCAATCAGCAGAGGGACAGGGAAATGGAAGCGACAGTGAGATAACGAGTAGCCAGTGCAAGCTGCCCTGGGACACTGCCCCCACCAGGCCCTACCACCTCTGACCCCTGACCTCCACGGCCAAGGCTGACCACTCTCCCTGCCTGTCCGTCCACCCCATCTCCTCACTCTCTTCTGGGCCTGCTGGTCACTGGGACCTACAGCTCACCTCCCTATTCATGGCCCTCCTGAACTGTCTGCTTTCCCTACTGCCATCCAAATCCATATCAAAATGAGGTCAAGGACATGGTCAGGGACAAGAACCATCTGATCGAAGCAGGTCGAAGGATTCTTGGAGCCCACAAAGTGCTGGGAATATTTCATGTTCCTCCCAGCCAACTTTAATTTGGTTGGCTGCTTTCTTATCCGTGAGTTTTAGAATTCTCTGTGTATTTGGATAATAGTTCTTCATGTCATGTGTGTTTTGCAAAGAATTTCTCACACCTTTCATTCCCTTAACAGTGTCTCTCAAGAGCAGAAATTTATAATTTTTATGACGTCAACCTAACAAATGTTCTTTCACAGATCATGCCTTTGGTATTCAATCTAAAATTGTAACCGAACCCAAGGTCATCTAAGTTTTCTCCTACGTTATCTTCTGGAAATTGATAGTTTTGCATTTATAATTAGGTTTGTGATCCGTTTTGATTTAACTTTTTATGAAAGGTCTGTGTCAAGATTCATATTTTGCATGTGAGTATCCAGTTGTTGAACACTCTTTGTTGAAAAGACAATCTTTTCTACATAGAATCGCCTTTGCCTCCTCGTCAAAGGTCAGTTGGTTATTTGTGTGGGTCTCCCTCTGGGCTCTCTGTTCCAGTCCATTGACCTATGTTTTCTTTCATCAACATATCATTGGTTTACAGTAAGTCTTAAAATTGGGTAGCCTGGTCCTCCAATTTTGTTCTTTTTCTGCAATATCATGTTGGCTATTCCGTGCTTTTTGCCTTTTCACATAAACTTTAGAATCAGTTTGTTGACACCCACCAAATAACTTGCTGGGGCTTCGATTGGGGTTGTTATGAATCTATGATCAAGTTGGGGGGGGTACCACATCTTAATAATATCATCTTCCTTCTCATGAACATGGATATCTCTCCATTTATTTAGAGCCTTGATTTCTTTCAGCAGAGTTATGTACATAGACTTGTACATGTTGTTAGATTATTTTTAAGTACTTCATTTGGGGGATGCTAATGTAAAGAGTATTGTGTTTTTAACTTCAAATTCCAATTCTTCATGGCTGGTATGTAGCCATATATATACAACAATTGACTTTTAACATTAACTTTACATCTTGAAACCTTGCCATAGTACCATATTAGTCCCAGGAATTTTTTTGTTTGTTTTTGTCTGTTCTGTGATTTGTACTTTATTCCCTTTTTTAAATTTCCATTCTCTTTTAATTGCTGAGAAGTATTCCACTATAATGAGGACAGTCTCCTGTTCTGTTCTAGAAGCTTCATAGTGTCAATACCCACATTTCACACGAATCCATCATGCATTAACTTTTGTGTATAATGTAAATAGGAGCCAAGTTTCCCTTCTCCCCATACACTTATCTCATTGGTCCAGCACCATTTATTAGAAAGGCCACCGGTTACCCTTTCAATATCGGTGACATTATTGTCATAAATCAAGTGATTCTGTAACTTCTGAATCTATATCTAGACTCTGTTCCATCCCTTTGATCTCTGTGTACATCTTGCCCCCATACTGCACTGTCTTAATGGTCATTATTCTATAGTAAGTCTTAAAATCGGAAAGGATAAGTTCTCCATCATTCTTCGTTTCCCTCTAGATTGTTTTGGCTATTCCAGGTCTTTTTCCTTTTCATATTAACTTTAGAATCAACACCTCAGTTTCTGCAAAAAGCAAGACTGCTGGGATTTGGATTGCATGATCTATAAATCAATATAGGGAGAAAGGATATCTTTACAGTCCACATCTCTTTCAGAAAGGTTGTGTAGTTTTTGGGGTAGAGACCTTGCACACCTTTCATTAAATTCATGTCTCATGTTTGATTTTTTTAATTCTTCAGCCAACGGAGTTATGTTAATTTTCCAATCATTGCTAGACATTTAGAAGTACAATATTTTTTGCATAGTGATTTCGTATCTCACAGCCTTGCTAAATTCACGTACCCCTGTGTTGGTAGACTACTTAGGCTTTTCTATGCGCTTAATCACCCCCATGAATAAAGTGGGCTTATTTCTGCCTGAGTCTCGCTTCCTCTAGAGTCCCACGACTCCCCGGGTCTCCACCAAAGGGAACCCGGTACTCCCCTTAGCACCTGCTGGGAGGAGCTGGGCAGTGTGGGGAAGGGAGGGGATGCCTCCTCCACCCGTTCCTCACCTGCCCACTGGGTCAGGGTCACAGAGCCTGGGTCTGTCTGGGACCACAGGCCTGGGGCTGTGACCCTCTGAGGCTCAAGTAGGCCCTCGGGGGGGTGGGCAGGGTGAGAACAGGGTGGACTGGGAGTGCCGGCTTAGCAGACTCCTGAGTGTGACCATGGCAAGTGATCGGAACAACCCCCAACCTCAGATCCCCCACCAGAAGACGCTGAGCTGGGCCAGGGTCGGGCTGCTGCCATGATCCTCCTTCAGGCCCAGCATGTCTCCTGTGCCCTGGGTGCCCTTTCAGGAGGAGAGAGGAAGTCATGGATCAAGGGTCAGAGGGAGGGAAAGTGGACCCAGGCTCTGCGCAGAGACAGCAACGAAGTTGCAGCCCCACCCCAGCCTACCGTGCCAGCTTGCAGCCAAAACCTGTGCACCTGGCAGACAAGAAGCCCTCTTGAGTCATCCTGGCTTCCGAGTGGAGTGAGTCCCAAGATGCCAGGGAGTTAGGGAGACCCCATCCTCCACCTTGCCCCTCTGGGCTCGCCTGGCAGGCATCCCCAGACCCCTGGGCCAGGGTATCCTGACTGCAGGTCTCTGTGTTCACAGTGGTGGACTTCCACCTCCTGCGAGCTAGGGTGTATGGAGGCTGCAGAGATTCTAGGGGGACAGGCTGCCGGAGAAGTGAGGGCACCAGCCCTTTACCGTAGGAGTTGCCCAGAAATAAACCCTCACGTGGTGGCCTTACACGTGTGGATCATATGCGGAGACTTTGGTGATTTAATACAAAGCTGCAGTACTCAAGAGAGTGTGGTATTAGGATAGAATAATGTAGAGATTAATGGAACAATCGTCCAGAAAGAGACCCACATAAATGACCAATGATTTTTAAGAGAGAAACTTTCTTAAGTTTCTGGAACAATTGTGTGATATGTGTAGGCAAACACAGAAGCCTTGATACTCACTCGCCTCATCATACACACAAAAAATCAATTCAGAATGGATCATAAATGTAAATGTAGATGTTAACTCTATAAAAGATCTCGGAGAAACCACAGCAGAAAATCTTCACAACCTGAAGGAATGCAGAGGGGACTAAGAAAAGAAAAGTATGATAAATAGAACTTTATCAAAACTTAAAACTTATACCGAGTGACACTATTAAGATAACAAAAGTACAGTCTACCGACTGGAAGAAAAATATTTGCAATACATGTATCCCATAAAGGGCTTGCATCCAAATTAAGGAAGGAGGAAAGGAAAGGATGGAGGGAGGGGCGGAGGGAGGGAGGGATAAAAAGAAAAGAAATTCATAACTCACAAGAAGACACTCAACCTAATTAAGAAGTGGACAACAGATTTGTGCTGACAGTTCATCAGAGAAGTTGTATGAATGACCAGGAAGCTCATGACAAGATATTCATCCTGCTTATTCATCAAGAAACTGCAGACTAGAAGGGCCACTGAAACGGCTCCAATGCTTCAGGCTCTGGCCACTCTTCTTCCTCTCCCTCCCTTTCCTTCTGAACCAAGCAGCCCAAAGCCTAGAGTAGGTGAGGTCTGGTAGGTGTCTGGTAGGTGCCTGGTTGGGAGTGGCGCCGGGGGCTGTGCTGGCCCAAGTTGGGCTTAGAGTCCTCTGGTGGGGAATTGGCCAAATAAGTCAATGAATTAAGAATGAGAATCAGGTCTTACATGCCCTAGAGGGCAGGCCCATATGGAGAGGAAGAACTGGAATAAACTCTGTAGTATGGGATTGGGATTGGGATTGGGATTGGGATTGGGGAAGGCTCACATTTCAATATAAATACAGAATTACAGAAGTGGTGTGTGTGTGTGTGCGTGTGCAGATACTACTATGTCCATGCATGTACTCTCTGTGGGTACATTGTGTACACACATGTGAGTACGTATATGTATGTTCACATGTGTCTCTTGTGTGCAAGTGCGTGTGCATGTGTGTGAGTGTGCATGTGTGCACGCACATTCCCTAGTTCTGTCCCAGTGAAACCCTAGAGCAAGCAGCAGCACCTTCAACTGGATTTGGGGTCTGAGTACAGTTTGCCCCTGAGAGGAGCTGGGTCCCCTAGAGAAGCGACTGGAACAGGAAAGTACAGAGCGGCTGGGAATAACCTTGTGCACAGAAATAAAGAGAGATGAAGACCTTCACAAAAAGACTTAAACGATGATGTTCACAGCAGCTTTATTTATAAGAATCCAGACAGAAAACAACCAGAAGTCCATCAATGGGTGAACGGAGAAACATTGTGGTACGTTCCTGCAATGGGATACTACCTGGCAATGAAAAAGAATACAGGTGGATTTCCCATCAAGATGGCAACACTGTGCTCACCTCCCCTCATTACCACATCAAAATTATAACTAAATTATAGAACAATCACCTTTGGAAACCACCTAAAGATTAGCTGAACAGAACTCTTGTAACTTAAGCTATCAAGAAGAAGCCACGTCGAGACTGGTAGGAGGGTGGAGACCAAAAATGAGCTGGTCCCACCCCCCACATGTGGCAGTTAAGGAGAGGCAAGGTCATCTTGAATGCAGAGGTCCCACCCTAAGGAGCAAGTGTTCCTAGCCCCACAGTGAGATCCACAGCCCAAATCACCAGTGCCGGGTAGAGGAGTCCCCATAACAACTGATGAAAATCAGCGAGGATTCTGTCCAGGTGAGACGGAGGGCTGTTGAAATCCAGGCATTCCTCTTAAAGGACCCATGCATGGAGTTACTCACTGACGGACTCACTTGCTCTGAGCTCCAGCACTGGGGTAGCAGCCCAAAAAGTGCCGGGGAAGAACTGAACTATCTGGCTTCAGGACACAGAAAGGAAGGGCAACTCATTCCAGGACCAAACTGCTGGCAGCCACCTTTGTCCCTATGTTTAGCCCTTCCCAGACACAGCCTGAAGGCGGGCACCAAATCTGAGTCTCCATCAAACTCGCCCCACCCTAATGACTCCCTGAGAACCTACCCCATCCAACTCATGCACAGGCTGGACTTTTTTCAGTGGCTATGACAAGCAGCCATCCTCAGCCCACATTGTGGACTTCCCTGAATTCTCAGAAAGGTCCATAACCCCCAACAACCAGTGCTTGGCCTCAGTGTTCCTTGCACCTCTTTTAAACAGCTCCCTAAGCAGCCTGCACTAAAGTAGCCAGCCTCAGTTTGTAGCATTGCCTCTCCCAGGTCTCTTCCAAGCCCAACACAGGCAGCTAACAACCGCTGTTTAGCTCATGTAAGGTGGCACTGGGCCTGGCGCAGGCAACGCCTGACCTGGACCTGCACCAAAGCCCCTCCTAAGAGACCCCAGAGCTAATACAGTAGCCGGCATCAGATCACACCAGAGAGTACCACTTAATAAGCTCCACAAATGACACACCCAAAGGGTGGACTCAGCAAGTGCCAGAGCTTCACTATGGTGAACCCCACTGTATGAGTTCAGCCCCACTCAATGGTTCATCTGCTGTAGTCATGGCCAGTCCTGAGGTCAATCCGTCCACTGACACACCAATAGCAATCAAGGCTCAACTACTATAGGAGGGCACACACAACTCACACAAGGGATACCCCTGGCTCAGATGGCCAGGGAGATTGCTTCACTGGACCCCACAGAACACCTACTACATAAGGCCATCCTGCCAAGACTGGGAGATGTAGCGGATCTACCTAACATGTAGAAACAAACACAGGGCAGCAGCCAAAATGAGGAGACAAAGAAACATGTTCCAGATGAAAGAACGGGACAAAACTCCAGAAAAAGAACTAAATAATAATGGAGGCAAGCAATCTACCAGATACAGAGTTCAAAACACTGAGTATAAGGATGCTCAATGAATGTAGGGGAAAAAATAGGTGAACTCAGTGAGAACATCAACAAAGAGGTAGAAATCATAAAAAAGAAACAGTCAGAAATGATAAATACGATAACCGAAATGAAGAATATGTTAAATGGTATCAACAGTACTAGATGAAGCAATCTGGAAGGCGAGGTAACAGAAAACACCCAATTGGAACAGAAAAAAAAAAAGAATTTAAAAAATTAGGATAGTTTAAAGGACCTATGGCACAACGTGAGGTGTACTAACATTCACATCATAAGGGGTAGGGTACCAGAAGGAAGAGACAGAGAGCAAGAGATTGAAAACCTATTTGAAAAAATAACGGAAAATTTCCCTAACCTGGTGAAGGAAATAGACACACAAGAGCACGAAGCACAGAGTCCAACATAAGATGAACCCAAAGAGGCCCACACCAAGATACATCATAATTAAAATTCCAAAAGCTAAAGACAGATAATCTTTAAGAGCAAGAGAAAAGCAGTTAGTCACCTACAAGGATGCTCCCATTAGACTGTCAGCTGATTTCTGAACAGAAGCCTTGCAAGTCAGAGGGATTGACATGAAATATTCAAAGTGATGAAAAGTGAGAACTTACAACCAAGATTACCCAGCGGGGTTATCACTTAGAAGCAAAGTATAAATAAAGAGCTTTCCAGACAAGAAAAAGTTAAAAGAGTTGATCACCATCAAACCGTATTACAAGAAATGTTAAAGAGACTTTTGAAGAAGAATAAAAAAAAGATAAAAAATACGAATAATAAAATAGCAATAATTACATACATGCCAATAATTACTTTAAACGTAAATGGGTTAAATGCTCCGATCAAAAGACATGGGTGGCTGAATGGATAAGACAACAAGACTCATACATATGCTGCCTACAAGAGACCCGCTCTACATCAAAACACACACAGATTGAAAGTAAAAGGATGAAAAAAGATATTGCAAGCAAATGAAAATGAGAAAAAGTGGGGGTAGCAATACTTATATCTAACAAAATAGACTTTAAAATGAAGGCTATAACAAGAGACAAGGAAGGACATTTCATGTACAACAGTCAAGATATGGAAGCAACTTAAGTGTTCATTAATAGACATTTGGATAAAGAAGAGGTGCTACATATATACAATAGAATAGTTCTTGACCATAGAAAACAATGAAATCTTACAATTTGCAATGAATGACATAGATGGACCTAGAGGGTATTATGCTAAGCAAAATAAGTCAGACTGAGAAGGACAAACACCATATGATTCTACTTAATATGTGGAGCCTGAAGAACAGCATAAACAAACAAACAAAATGGAACAAACTCATAGATATAGAGAACAAACTGGAGGTTGCCAGATGAAAGGGGGGGATTAGAGGCCTGGGTAAAAAGAGTGAAGGGATTAAGAAGCACAAACTAGCAGTTACCAAATAGTCACAGGGATATAAAGTACAGCGTAGGGAATAGAGTCAATATTGTAATACCTATATATGGTACCAGACAAGTACGAGGCTTACGGGATCACTTCATAAGTTATAGAAATGTCTAACCCCTACGGCGTACACCTGAAGCTAATATAGTATTGAATGTCAACTGTGATTGAAAAACCAAAACAAAAAATTTTTGAAAGAAATATGTCAGGGAGTGGTGGGGGTTAAGTTAGAGGTGGCTTAGGTGGTGTGGGAGGTAGCATTTTTAGTAGGATGTTCATTGTCAGCCTGCCTAAAATCATTTAATTGCATGTTTTATAACTTCTTTGCTGGCCAAAATATGGATTTGGCCTATGTATTGCATGAGATCTTTCATAGGGAATGTTTTACATTTTAGAGACAAAAACAAACAAACAAAACAAAACAAAATAAGAGAGGAGTCAAGGTACTTGGTCAGGGTCACACAGATGATTCGTGCAAGGTCAGGGCCAGGATCTCGGTTTCCTGACTCCCACAACTGAGCTCCTTCTATCACTACTGTACAATGTTTGTCTGTAAGAGCCATGCACCCTTGTCCCATGGCATGCCCAGTCCTTTCTGACTATGCCAAAGGTCAGGGAAACCCAAGCAGGGAGACAGATATGTTCTTATAGTTCAGAGCCACATGCCCTGACAGCACGCTTACCCTGAGCATGCTAGTATGTACGTTGCTTATCACAAACATCCAGGTTATTGGTTAGAAGAGAATGAATCAAGCAGATTTCAGCCATTGTTGTAAACACCGAGCACGCATGTGGTAATTTGGCATGGTTTTCCAGGACTCTGAGGACTTCTGGGTTGTGGCAATTCTTTGTGGAAAATTATAGACCAAGGGTTTGGCAGACCTAGTGCTTTTCAGGCCACACGTTCACCTCTCCATCTCTGTGTCAGAGGCCTGGAAACACAAACTGGCCTCCAACAAAACCACTAGGCTCTGTGTGCCAGATACGGGCCACGCTCACAGCCTGTTGTACCAGCTCATTTCATCATCTTTGGCTCTACTCTTGAAAAAGTACTTTTTATATCATTGAAATGTCAAACAGTTTACTGTTGTCTCACCATAAAAAAAAAATGCATGTTCCTTGCAGACAAGTTAGAAATTATTGAAGAATACAAAGGAATTTACATCACTTACTTTAATCCGATCACCTGAGAGTAATCATTAGTAAGCGGAAAGTAAAGCCCCAGTCTATTGTTTTTGACTTAAAATACTCTTTAAAAATGAAAGATTGAATCATTCTGTAAAAAGAAAAGAAGGAACTCAAAGGCAGAAGGTGACAAAACAACCTACCTTCATTACAGATGTGTGAAACGAGCTCCCGGGAGGGGGCACGGCTGACCCAAGCCACTCTGGGAATGAGTAGCAACTGTAAGACTAAAGGCTCAGGGACGGCACACCGCATGGCGTTGTAGTTGACAAAGTTAATTCCCACAGGGCCACAGGGCGACAATCTGATAGGCACACTGAAAGCGAACAGTGAAGTAAATGGACGGACGAGGGTGGCGGAGCCAGGTCCTCACCGTTGGGGTGGGAGGTTCAGACAAGCAGGAGGAGGTGAGAGTGATCCCTGTGGTGGTGGATCAGAGCTGGAGACATGAGTTCAAAGCCATGTTTGTCTTAATATAGATACAGATGGATGCATATGAAAATATTTATCGATACTTCTACACACCAGTTAGTGCACACATATTGCCTTGTTCCGTCAGCTGAGGCCTAGAGGCAAGGACACCCCAAGACCAACCAGCACATCAGATTGGGTTTCTAACAGCGTCTCCACAAAAAGGAACCAAAGTCCTTGGATAAATGGCTGATTCTGGAACTGCGGCAGGAAATGTACATACAAGATGAGCCTGGAGTCTAAGAAGCTGTCACAGCCCAGAGGAGCCTAAGGAGATGAGACAATTAAACGTCATGCAGGGCCTGGATGGGATCCTGGGACAGAAAAAGGATATTAGAGAAAAATTAAGGCCATCCAAATAAACCACAGACTTTAGTTAGTTAATATAATGCATCATATTGGGTCATTAATTATAACATATAAATCATACTATTATAAGATGTTAATAATAGAGGAAATTGGGCGAGGGGTATAAATCTGCACTTGGTCTAAAACTTAAAAGCATATTAAAAAAAAAAAAAAAGGAAATACAGAAATCAAGTTCCAGGCTCAGACTAAGCCAGGCAGAGGCAGCTCAGGCCCTATGACAAGAGTCTCCATGTCAACCTACCCTCCCCAATGTCCCTGTCCCCACATTCAATCCTGGGTCCCGTGGTCTCTACCACAAACAGACACAGCACCAGATGCCCAGCCTGGGGCAGCTCTTCCTAACCGTCCTCTGTCCAGCCAGGGCCTGATGACTGAGCTGATTAGGGGGACTCCAGAGGGGCTGGTACTTTTCTGGCTCCTCCCTCCAGCTCCAAATCATAGGATGGTGTGAGAGTCCCTCTAGGTCAGCAATCTCCTCTTAGTTATGGGGGAAACTGAGGCATGTGGGGGTTGCCTGATGATCCACCAGGACATAGCTTCTCGGGTCACAGACTTATCTCCTTTCTGCCAGCATGTGGCCAAGAGCTGTGGCTAACAAGTGAGAATTCCATATTTGCCTTGATGATGGGTAAGGTCAACAGTGACGCTCCCTTCTAGGCTCCAGGGTGCCTGATATGGCCCAGTGCAGGGATGTGGGCGGGTCTTCAGGAACTCAGGTCTTCTGCCTCCTGAACCCCCAGTACCATCTCTTGGTTCACACAAGAAAGGAATTCGTGTCTCTCACCAGTCCTGGCTCAATTAGCCTCCAGTTCTAGTACCTGCCTTCTGCACAATTGCAGCCCATCATACATGTGGGAGGCAGAAGGATGGCCCCCAAGATGTCCTCATTCCAGCCCCCAGCACCTAGGATTATGGAGCTCACAGGGCAAAGGGCCTTTGAGCCCATCATGATTAAGGCGATGGCCTTGAGATGGGAAGTTTTCCATGTGGGCCCAATATCCTCACATGGGTCCTTAAAATCACAGAAGCTTTCCCAGCTGTGGTCAGGAGCTGTGAGGATGGAAGCTGGGTCAAAGAGATGCCCCATGGCTGCCTTCGAAGATGGAGGACAATTTTTCCCTGCTGTGGTCAGGTGCCGAGGAATTCGTGGGCCACGAGGAGCCGGAAAAGCTGGGAAACTCATTCTTCCTGGGAGCCTCTTGGAGGAATGCTGCCCTGCCCACACCTGAATTTTAGCCCCACGTGTCAGACCCATGTCAGACCTCTGACCTTCAGAACCGTGAGAGAGTAAATGTGTCATTATACCACCAAGTTTGTGGTAATTTCAAACTCAGGTGATTTCCCCAAATTTACCAAACACTTAAGAAAGGAATAATACCAAATCTACATAATCCATTCCAGGAAACAGAAGGGGAGAGAACTCTTCTCAACTCCTTTTATAAAGTCAGGATTACCATGACACCAAAATTAGTCGAAGATATTACGTAGAAAGGAAACTACAGACCAATAGCCCTCATCAACACAGACACAAGAGTCCTCAATAAAATATTAGTAAATTGAGTCCAGGGATATATAAATGATCTAGATGATACATCATGACCAAGAGAAGTTTGGATGAGAAAACCAAAGACCTTATAAGAAAACTACAGACCAGTGTCACTTCTGCAAAGAGACGCCAAAAATCCTTAATCTGATTTTACAGAATACAATTCCTCACTACACAGAAAAGATGACAACATCACAGCCAAGTTCAGTTCATTCTAGGGATGCAAGTTTGGTTAACACATGAAGGTCAACCCAGGTAATTCACCATATTGACAAACGAAACAAGAAAAATGATGGTCATATCTTTAGATGCAGAAAAGAAACAGACAAAATTCAATACACATGTGTGGCAACAGAAATTCTCAGCAAATTAATCGTGACAGTATGCGATAGTTATAAGGAGAAGTAGAGATCAATGAAACCAATGAGAGAGCCTAGAAGTAGACCTATATGAAGCCCACTGAGTTCTGAGACAGATAACAATGGACTTTAGTGAGTAAAGGTGGTCTTTCAACAAATGTGCTGGCATACTAGCTACTTCTATGGAAAAATCAGAGATTGGGCCTGACCCGACATCATATATAA
The DNA here is from genome assembly GCA_003508835.1 of Eonycteris spelaea. Taxonomy (NCBI): domain Eukaryota; kingdom Metazoa; phylum Chordata; class Mammalia; order Chiroptera; family Pteropodidae; genus Eonycteris; species Eonycteris spelaea. Next base: position 3,109,751 of record PUFA01000186.1, on the reverse strand, counting down.
GACCTGGTTTGGCTCAGAGATTTAGACAGCTGGAAAGGGCATCGCTCATACTGCTGGACAAACTGCAAAACAATGTATTTTTTTGACTCCACCAGAGAACTGAGGTCATGGGACAGACAGCTAACCTGAAATATGAAGAGGAACAGGACTGAGCACTTACTTGCTCACCTGGAAAAGATGCTGCTGGAGCCAGCTAGACACAGGCAGGCCCCAGATCCAGGCTGGTGTCTGGGCAGGGTAGGGAACAGGCTGAGGCACAGGAGGGGAGACCCAGATGGCAGTGGGATAATGCAAGTGGTCCAGGAGGCTGTGAGGGGCAGGTGCCCTGGAGGCCCTGGTGACCAGCAGGTCCAGGAGAGAGTAAGGAGATGAGGTGGGTGGAACAGTGGTCAATCCTGGCCAATGGAGGTCAGGAGCCTGTTGGGCAAGTGTCCAAGGGGAGCTGGCACTGCCTACTTGTGTCACTATCGCATCCATTTGCCTGTCCCTCTGCTGATTGCACTCAGATGCCGAGATAACAAGATACCACTGTGATCAGCAGAACAGTTCAGATAATGCCTGGAGATAGACATGGTCAGACCACCTGAGGAATCGGGTCTGCCAGCTCCGGAAGGCACAGCTGGGCCCTGAGTCTGAATCATCTGCTCCCTCCACTCGGGATTGGAGTACAGAGTGCCCCTCCGTTGACCCCCAGATGGCCTGGAAGGATAAATGAGGAGGGGAGAGCAGACGGGGGCAATAGCAGCAGGCACCAGCCAAGGTAAGCACCCCCTGCCAGACCCCAACATCTGGGTGTCACCGTGCAGGGAGTCACTGATCCTCAGATCTGGAGAAGCAAGACTCAGACCCCAGGCCTGGACTGATCCCTGATCCCGGGCTCCCCGACTCCATCTGCACCCCACACCCTGTAGACTCTGGCTGGGCCCAGCCCCCAGCCTCCCTCTTTCCAGATGCTGAATCTGCTGGTGCTGGTGTTGCCTCTCCTGCTGAGCGCGGTCCGCATGGCCCCTGGTGAGTCCTAACCCTGGCTGGCCCTGCCCCTTCTTCCGCACCCCAAAGCCCCACCATGTGTGGGTGGGTTCACAGAAGCCCAGGGTTGTGTGGGACAGGGCTGTGTCTTGTCCTGAGGCCTGCCCCAGCCCCACGCCAGGCCCTGGAGCGAGTGAACATCGTGGGAGGGAAGAGGCCCCTGGCAGCCAGTGGCCCTGGCAAGTGAGCCTGAGAATTAAACATCAATACTCAGCCTGTGCATGAGTTGGATGGGGTAGGTTCTCAGGGAGTCATTAGGGTGGGGCGAGTTTGATGGAGACTCAGATTTGGTGCCCGCCTTCAGGCTGTGTCTGGGAAGGGCTAAACATAGGGACAAAGGTGGCTGCCAGCAGTTTGGTCCTGGAATGAGTTGCCCTTCCTTTCTGTGTCCTGAAGCCAGATAGTTCAGTTCTTCCCCGGCACTTTTTGGGCTGCTACCCCAGTGCTGGAGCTCAGAGCAAGTGAGTCCGTCAGTGAGTAACTCCATGCGTGGGTCCTTTAAGAGGAATGCCTGGGATTTCAACAGCCCTCCGTCTCACCTAGACAGAATCCTCGCTGATTTTCATCAGTTGTTATGGGGACTCCTCTACCCGGCACTGGTGATTTGGGCTGTGGATCTCACTGTGGGGCTAGGAACGCTTGCTCCTTAGGGTGGGACCTCTGCATTCAAGATGACCTTGCCTCTCCTTAACTGCCACATGTGGGGGGGTGGGACCAGCTCATTTTTGGTCTCCACCCCTCCTACCAGTCTCGACGTGGCTTCTTCTTGATAGCTTAAGTTATAAGAGTTCTGTTCAGCTAATCTTTAGGTGGTTTCCAAAGGTGATTGTTCTATAATTTAGTTATAATTTTGATGTGGTAATGAGGGGAGGTGAGCACAGTGTTGCCATCTTGATGGGAAATCCACCTGTATTCTTTTTCATTGCCAGGTAGTATCCCATTGCAGGAACGTACCACAATGTTTCTCCGTTCACCCATTGATGGACTTCTGGTTGTTTTCTGTCTGGATTCTTATAAATAAAGCTGCTGTGAACATCATCGTTTAAGTCTTTTTGTGAAGGCTTCATCTCTCTTTATTTCTGTGCACAAGGTTATTCCCAGCCGCTCTGTACTTTCCTGTTCCAGTCGCTTCTCTAGGGGACCCAGCTCCTCTCAGGGGCAAACTGTACTCAGACCCCAAATCCAGTTGAAGGTGCTGCTGCTTGCTCTAGGGTTTCACTGGGACAGAACTAGGGAATGTGCGTGCACACATGCACACTCACACACATGCACACGCACTTGCACACAAGAGACACATGTGAACATACATATACGTACTCACATGTGTGTACACAATGTACCCACAGAGAGTACATGCATGGACATAGTAGTATCTGCACACGCACACACACACACACCACTTCTGTAATTCTGTATTTATATTGAAATGTGAGCCTTCCCCAATCCCAATCCCAATCCCAATCCCATACTACAGAGTTAATTCCAGTTCTTCCTCTCCATATGGGCCTGCCCTCTAGGGCATGTAAGACCTGATTCTCATTCTTAATTCATTGATTTATTTGGCCAATTCCCCACCAGAGGACTCTAAGCCCAACTTGGGCCAGCACAGCCCCCGGCGCCACTCCCAACCAGGCACCTACCAGACACCTACCAGACCTCACCTACTCTAGGCTTTGGGCTGCTTGGTTCAGAAGGAAAGGGAGGGAGAGGAAGAAGAGTGGCCAGAGCCTGAAGCATTGGAGCTGTTTCAGTGGCCCTTCTAGTCTGCAGTTTCTTGATGAATAAGCAGGATGAATATCTTGTCATGAGCTTCCTGGTCATTCATACAACTTCTCTGATGAACTGTCAGCACAAATCTGTTGTCCACTTCTTAATTAGGTTGAGTGTCTTCTTGTGAGTTATGAATTTCTTTTCTTTTTATCCCTCCCTCCCTCCCTCCCTCCCTCCATCCTTTCCTTTCCTCCTTCCTTAATTTGGATGCAAGCCCTTTATGGGATACATGTATTGCAAATATTTTTCTTCCAGTCGGTAGACTGTACTTTTGTTATCTTAATAGTGTCACTCGGTATAAGTTTTAAATTTTGATAAAGTTCTATTTATCATACTTTTCTTTTCCTAGTCCCCTCTGCATTCCTTCAGGTTGTGAAGATTTTCTGCTGTGGTTTCTCCGAGATCTTTTATAGAGTTAACATCTACATTTACATTTATGATCCATTCTGAATTGATTTTTTGTGTGTATGATGAGGCGAGTGAGTATCAAGGCTTCTGTGTTTGCCTACACATATCACACAATTGTTCCAGAAACTTAAGAAAGTTTCTCTCTTAAAAATCATTGGTCATTTATGTGGGTCTCTTTCTGGACGATTGTTCCATTAATCTCTACATTATTCTATCCTAATACCACACTCTCTTGAGTATTGCAGCTTTGTATTAAATCACCAAAGTCTCCGCATATGATCCACAGGTGTAAGGCCACCACGTGAGGGTTTATTTCTGGGCAACTCCTACGGTAAAGGGCTGGTGCCCTCACTTCTCCGGCAGCCTGTCCCCCTAGAATCTCTGCAGCCTCCATACACCCTAGTCCGCAGGAGGTGGAAGTCCACCACTGTGAACACAGAGACCTGCAGTCAGGACTACCCTGGCCCAGGGGTCTGGGGATGCCTGCCAGGCGAGCCCAGAGGGGCAAGGTGGAGGATGGGGTCTCCCTAACTCCCTGGCATCTTGGGACTCACTCCACTCGGAAGCCAGGATGACTCAAGAGGGCTTCTGTCTGCCAGGTGCACAGGTTTTGGCTTCAAGCTGGCACGGTAGGCTGGGGTGGGGCTGCAACTTCGTTGCTGCCTCTGCACAGAGCCTGGGTCCACTTTCCCTCCCTCTGACCCTTGATCCATGACTTCCTCTCTCCTCCTGAAAGGGCACCCAGGGCACAGGAGACATGCTGGGCCTGAAGGAAGGATCATGGCAGCAGCCCTGACTGGCCCAGCTCAGCGTCTTCTGGTGGGGGATCTGAGGTTGGGGGTTGTTCCGATCACTTGCCATGGTCACACTCAGGAGTCTGCTAAGCCGGCACTCCCAGTCCACCCTGTTCTCACCCGTGCCCACCCCCGCAGGGCCTGCCTTGAGCCTCAGAGGGTCACAGCCCCAGGCCTGTGGTCCCAGACAGACCCAGGCTCTGTGACCCTGACCCAGTGGGCAGGTGAGGAACGGGTGGAGGAGGCATCCCCTCCCTTCCCCACACTGCCCAGCTCCTCCCAGCAGGTGCTAAGGGGAGTACCAGGGTTCCCTTTGGTGGAGACCCGGGGAGTCGTGGGACTCTAGAGGAAGCGAGGATCAGGCAGAAATAAGCCCACTTTATTCATGGGGGTGATTAAGCGCATAGAAAAGCCTAAGTAGTCTACCAACACAGGGGTACGTGAATTTAGCAAGGCTGTGAGATACGAAATCACTATGCAAAAAATATTGTACTTCTAAATGTCTAGCAATGATTGGAAAATTAACATAACTCCGTTGGCTGAAGAATTAAAAAAATCAAACATGAGACATGAATTTAATGAAAGGTGTGCAAGGTCTCTACCCCAAAAACTACACAACCTTTCTGAAAGAGATGTGGACTGTAAAGATATCCTTTCTCCCTATATTGATTTATAGATCATGCAATCCAAATCCCAGCAGTCTTGCTTTTTGCAGAAACTGAGGTGTTGATTCTAAAGTTAATATGAAAAGGAAAAAGACCTGGAATAGCCAAAACAATCTAGAGGGAAACGAAGAATGATGGAGAACTTATCCTTTCCGATTTTAAGACTTACTATAGAATAATGACCATTAAGACAGTGCAGTATGGGGGCAAGATGTACACAGAGATCAAAGGGATGGAACAGAGTCTAGATATAGATTCAGAAGTTACAGAATCACTTGATTTATGACAATAATGTCACCGATATTGAAAGGGTAACCGGTGGCCTTTCTAATAAATGGTGCTGGACCAATGAGATAAGTGTATGGGGAGAAGGGAAACTTGGCTCCTATTTACATTATACACAAAAGTTAATGCATGATGGATTCGTGTGAAATGTGGGTATTGACACTATGAAGCTTCTAGAACAGAACAGGAGACTGTCCTCATTATAGTGGAATACTTCTCAGCAATTAAAAGAGAATGGAAATTTTAAAAAGGGAATAAAGTACAAATCACAGAACAGACAAAAACAAACAAAAAAATTCCTGGGACTAATATGGTACTATGGCAAGGTTTCAAGATGTAAAGTTAATGTTAAAAGTCAATTGTTGTATATATATGGCTACATACCAGCCATGAAGAATTGGAATTTGAAGTTAAAAACACAATACTCTTTACATTAGCATCCCCCAAATGAAGTACTTAAAAATAATCTAACAAAACATGTACAAGTCTATGTACATAACTCTGCTGAAAGAAATCAAGGCTCTAAATAAATGGAGAGATATCCATGTTCATGAGAAGGAAGATGATATTATTAAGATGTGGTACCCCCCCCAACTTGATCATAGATTCATAACAACCCCAATCGAAGCCCCAGCAAGTTATTTGGTGGGTGTCAACAAACTGATTCTAAAGTTTATGTGAAAAGGCAAAAAGCACGGAATAGCCAACATGATATTGCAGAAAAAGAACAAAATTGGAGGACCGAGGCTACCCAATTTTAAGACTTACTGTAACCAATGATATGTTGATGAAAGAAAACATAGGTCAATGGACTGGAACAGAGAGCCCAGAGGGAGACCCACACAAATAACCAACTGACCTTTGACGAGGAGGCAAAGGCGATTCTATGTAGAAAAGATTGTCTTTTCAACAAAGAGTGTTCAACAACTGGATACTCACATGCAAAATATGAATCTTGACACAGACCTTTCATAAAAAGTTAAATCAAAACGGATCACAAACCTAATTATAAATGCAAAACTATCAATTTCCAGAAGATAACGTAGGAGAAAACTTAGATGACCTTGGGTTCGGTTACAATTTTTAGATTGAATACCAAAGGCATGATCTGTGAAAGAACATTTGTTAGGTTGACGTCATAAAAATTATAAATTTCTGCTCTTGAGAGACACTGTTAAGGGAATGAAAGGTGTGAGAAATTCTTTGCAAAACACACATGACAATGAAGAACTATTATCCAAATACACAGAGAATTCTAAAACTCACGGATAAGAAAGCAGCCAACCGAAATTAAAGTTGGCTGGGAGGAACATGAAATATTCCCAGCACTTTGTGGGCTCCAAGAATCCTTCGACCTGCTTCGATCAGATGGTTCTTGTCCCTGACCATGTCCTTGACCTCATTTTGATATGGATTTGGATGGCAGTAGGGAAAGCAGACAGTTCAGGAGGGCCATGAATAGGGAGGTGAGCTGTAGGTCCCAGTGACCAGCAGGCCCAGAAGAGAGTGAGGAGATGGGGTGGACGGACAGGCAGGGAGAGTGGTCAGCCTTGGCCGTGGAGGTCAGGGGTCAGAGGTGGTAGGGCCTGGTGGGGGCAGTGTCCCAGGGCAGCTTGCACTGGCTACTCGTTATCTCACTGTCGCTTCCATTTCCCTTGTCCCTCTGCTGATTGCACTCAGATGCCGAGATAACAAGGTTCCATTGTAATCAGCAGAACTGCTCGGGTAACGCCCGAGATGGACATGGTCGGACCACCCGAGGAATCGGGTCTGCCAGCTCCGGAAGGCACATCTGGGCCCTGGGTCTGAATCATCTGCTCCCTCCACTCGGGATTGGAGGACGGAGCACCCCTCCGCTGACCCCCTGATGGCCTGGAAGGATAAATGAGGAGGGGAGAGCAGACGGGGGCAATAGCAGCAGGCAGCAGCCAAGGTAAGCACCCCCCGCCAGACCCCAACATCTGGGTGTCACCGTGCAGGGAGTCACTGATCCTCAGATCTGGAGAAGCAAGACTCAGACCCCAGGCCTGGACTGATCCCTGATCCCGGGCTCCCCGACTCCATCTGCACCCCACACCCTGTAGACTCTGGCGGGCCCAGCCCCAGCCTCTCTCTTTCCAGATGCTGAATCTGCTGGTGCTGGCGTTGCCTCTCCTGCTGAGCGCGGTCCGCATGGCCCCTGGTGAGTCCTAACCCTGGCTGGCCCTGGCCCTGCCCCTTCTTCTGTACCCCAACAGCCCCAGGATGAGTGGGTGGGTTCACAGAAGCCCAGGGTTGTGTGGGACGGGGCTGTGTCTCGTCCTGAGGGTGCTTCCTGCCCCAGCCCCACGCCAGGCCCTGGAGCGAGTGAACATCGTGGGAGGGAAGGAGGCCCCTGGCAGCAAGTGGCCCTGGCAAGTGAGCCTGAGACTCAATGGCCAATACTGGATGCACTTCTGCGGGGGCTCCCTCATCCACCCCCAGTGGGTGCTGACCGCGGCACACTGCGTTGGACCGTGAGTGGCCATGGGGCCTGGTGGGTGAGGGCAGGCCTGGGGTTCCACCCACATTCCTTGGTGTCCAGGAGGCTGCTCCACCCCCTGAGTAGGTACACCCTCTCTCCAGGGACTTCAAAAATCCCACAGACATGAGGGTGCAGCTGCGCGAACAGCACCTGTATTACCGTGACAAGCTACTGCCCATCAGCCGGATCATCGTGCATCCTGAGTACTATGCCATCCAGGCGGGGTTTGACATTGCCCTGCTGGAGCTCGAGGACCCTGTGAACATGTCCTGCCAAGTCCAGCCGGTCACTCTGCCCCCTGCCTCAGAGACCTTCCCCCCGGGGACCCCATGCTGGGTGACAGGCTGGGGTGACATAGACAATGGAGGTAAGCATCAGGGAAAGCTGGAGGGCTTGGGGGAGCAGGGACCGGTCACCCCCGGGACTCGGCTCTGGGATTCCATTTGGGGGACAAGGTCCTCCTGGGCCGACTCAGGCTAAAGATAACCAGCACCCTGACGTCGCATGCTCTTGTCTCACCCCCAGAATCCCTCCCACCTCCGTTCCCCCTGAAGCAGGTGAAAGTCCCTATTGTAGAAAACAGCATCTGTGACTCAAAATATCACACTGGCTTGTACACGGAGGACAACGTCCGGATTGTTCGTGATGACATGATGTGTGCCGGGAACACGAGGAAGGACTCTTGCCAGGTGGGCCTGTGTCCTCCCCAAAGCCCCACGTGCAGGGGCCTCAAGAACCACTACTGACTCCTCTCCTCCCCAGGGTGACTCCGGAGGGCCCTTGGTCTGCAAGGTCAATGGCACCTGGCTGCAGGCGGGTGTGGTCAGCTGGGGCGATGGCTGTGCCCAACCCAACAGGCCCGGCATCTACACCCGTGTCACCTACTACCTGGACTGGATCCATCGGTACGTTCCCGAGGAGCCCTGAGCCTGTCCCTGGGGCTGCCAGCTGGGGCTGTGGAGAAGCCAGCCCCATCCAGTCCCCACACCACTGCTTCCTGCCCCGGTGGCAACCTTCCCCGCCCTCTGTCCCCTGCCCTGAGCCCTCCCTTCTCAGAGCAGGCACTGATCCTCATTAAAGAGCATGGAGAAGACACGTTGTGGCCATGATTCTGACTGTGGGCATCACCGAGAGGGGAAGGGAGTCCAGGGAGTCTGAGGCAGCCGCTGTCACTGTGGGGTCCTGGGCCTGACAACTGGGTGTTACTGTAGGGATGGCCCCCTCCCCGGCCCCTGGTGCCTGGGGCTGTGTGTGTTTGTTGAGAGGTCACGTGTATTTGGGATGTAGAAAGCAACACGGAGCATGTAAGAGATGATTCTAAGGGTGCCCAGGTACCCAGCAATGGGGTCACGATATACAGCCTGGTCCCCCACACCCTGTGTCCCTCCAGCCACGCAGTCCCCTCCCCTCCTCCCCCACAACACCGTCCCCTGCTCTCTCAGGCCACACTGTGCACGTGTGCGTGGAAGTAGTGTTGTCTGCCTCGTTTCCACATTTTCGTGACTGATCAGTTGTAACACTTTTGAGCCTCATGCTTCCCTGACCACCGCGCTGACTTTGTCCTGGTGCTGGATGCAGTGAGGTCACTGTTTCTCGCTGCCACGTCAGCTCCCAAGGGGAGCCTGATGTCCATCCAGGCTGCTGCAGGCACGTGGGGTGTTTCCCGTTGGGGTCTTAGACCAGGTGGCCAGGCCGCTCCTGCGCACACCCCCGAATGGCTGCGTCATGTGCCAGGAAGGGGGCTGAGGCCCCCTCCTTTCCTGGATGTCAAACGTGTCCCTCCCAGCACCGGGGACGGCACCATGTCGCTCCCTTTAACCTGCCATTCTGGCGAGTGTGGCTCCTCATTACGTTTTAATGTGCCTTTTTATCGTTTTTGATTCCGGGAGCCCCTTTCGCACTTGGAGGCTTCGCCCTTGGCAGGAGAGGTGACGGCCGTCCACCTGCAATACCGGGGACGGTGCCCCCAGGCCCCAAGGCCAAGGACGCGGCCCTCTTGGAAGTCCCGTCATTGGACGTGTCCCCCGGCACTGCAGACGGCAGCACGCTGGGGGGCGTCCTGCATCAGGCTGCCTCGCGTGCAGGCTGTCTCTTGGGCACAGATTCCCAGGCAGCCAGCAGCTCTGCTCCCGTGGCGTAGACGCTGCGGATCCGAGTGGGAGGGCCTCTGCCCACACTCACCCTGCGCCCTCACTGCTGTGGACAGGGCGGTGGGAGAGGCGCTCACCCTCCTCGTTTTCCTTTCGTCTTTAATTATTCTACTGCAGCTGTAATACATGCCCTCCTAGACCGTGAGCGACAGATGCCTGGACCTGTCTCTCCTTCCTCCCTCGTGCCCTCTCTGGATTGCTAACCTTACACAAGCACATTTAGACTATCTACACGCAGGTTGTGCTGGGGGACACTGAGGGACAAGAAGCCCTTGGGTGGGTGGACCGAAGGAACGTTGGATGGGGGGAGACTGAGGATGAGACCCCCACGGGGGAGCAGTCAGGAAGCCCCACACCCCCAGTTTCCCCTTATCTGGCCCTGAATCCTGAGGAACTCAGCCAGCTCAGCCATGTGGCAGGTGACAGATAAAAGTGAGCGTCGGCTTATCAGGGAGGGCTAAACTGGCCTTCTGCTGGTCCAGTGGGGCTGTGTCTTTTGGGCGAGGGCAGCCCTCCCTCTGTGCCTGCTGGGGTCTTCCTGCAGGGGCTGCCATGCAGGCCCACATGGCCCATGTTCACTGAACTGCAGGTGACCCCCATCAGCGCCAGGATGGGGGGGCACTCCAGGGCAGGACACCCCTCCCTGTGCCTCGGTTTGCTCTCCTGTCAAATGGGGACAGAAATGAGGCCATGTCAGAGTCGTTGTAGGGACCACGTGGATGGTGTTCGGAGTTTCCTGCTCAGAGAGCAGCCCTGGAATCCTGGGGGTGTCGAGGATCCTGCAGGGAGCCACGTATGTGGGAAGAGGGGTCCCAATGCTGGGGGTGAACTGAGCCAGGACATGTGAGGGCCCTGAAATCTCCAGTGGGTTACTGGAGAAGGCCTTGGGGACCTGGGTTCCTCCAGACTCTCCCAACCGTGCCCCTATAATGGGTGACAGCAGGCCCTTTGGCGCCTGGAAGGGGTGGCCTGAGCTCCAACTTCGCTTCCTCGAGCCGGTTCAATGAGGGCAGGTCCCCTTCCCTGTGTGGTCGTCACAGGTTCAGCACGAGCTCCACACACAACGATGGTGCAGGTGTCACCCCTGTTCATCATCAGGTCAAACATGGCGCACACACTTTTGAGTCGAGGCTCTGGGCCAGGTGTGGTGAGGCAAGTTGTCTGCTGAGACGCTGAGTCCTGGTGGATCACCAGGCAAACTCCTCCTGTCTCAGTTCCCCACATTTAAGAAGTAATTTCTGACCTCAAGGGACCCTCCTACCCAGTCTGGGATTTGGAACTGGTCAGGTAGCTGGGTGTGGGTGGGGACAGAAAAGTCCCTGCTTCTCCCAGAAGCTCATAACCAGCTCAGTCATCAGAAGTCAAATAGAGGTCAGGAAGTGGTGTCCCAAACTGGGCTGCTAGTGCTTTGCCCATCTGATCTGCGGTGGCGACCACGGGACCTGGGTACGGGTGTGGGGACAGGGATATGGGGAGAGTGGCCTAGTGAGACTCTAGTCATGGGGCCTGAGCTGTCTCAGCCAAATTCGGTCTAGGACTTGAGCTGAGACCCTTCTAAGAAACTCCCAAGACCAGGATTCCAGAGGGCAAAGAGAGGGTCCCAAGGGGTTACAAAACAAGGTCTGGTCCCTGAAAGGCCGGGAGGACATGGGGTAGGGTCACAGTCAGTGCCAGGGGCTGGGGGTAGGAGACTTCAGGGAAGAGAGACAGGAGAGTGGGATGCCCTCTGAAGCCCTAAGCTGACCATCTAGCTGGGCAGCTCTCCCTGTGGGGATGCCCCCACCTCTGCCCACACAGAACGCATCCCTAACAGGAGCCCAGGCAAACACTTCTTCCCATGTTGTCAGATGTGGTTTCTCCAGTATGTGAATGATGCCATGTGGACTCCGCTATGGTGAGCTCGACTTCCTCCACTGAACAACTTCCTATCTTGTGGATCTGCCGGAATGGGGAACTGTAGGAGGCAGAAGAGCCCCAGCAGGGCTGCTGCTCGAGGAGACCCTATGGCCCTGCCGTGCTGGCCACCATCCCATAGCTCTCCCATCCTCCCACAGGGCGTGACTGATGCTGTCATCCAACTGTTCCTTTAATAAGTTAATATTTATTCCGCTTTGCTCTGCTCATCCCCAAACTTGAGAAGCTGAATTTTCTGCATCAGATTATTGCAACTTTTAACCTGAATTTGAGGAGAAATGAAACAAAATAGAGGGGCATCAGCAGGAAACGCTCAGCCCAGACCTCAGGACTGCCACCAGAGGTGCCCGGCACTAGTGTGAGGGCGTCTTATTGCAAGGCTCCCACTTCCTGGTGATGTGGCATTTCCCAGAGACCAGAGTTCATGGGTGCTTTTTCTGAACAGAATGGTGTGCAGGCGAGTGAGAAAGGGAAGACGGAGAGACAGCAATGTGGGGGAGGTGGGGGTTGGGATAAATGGATGAGAGCTCAGACGGAGTGACAGTGAAGCATGGCGGCAGGGGCTTCAGAGAGCTGCCACCCGAGAGGGCACAAGTGGCCCCAAGTGAGTGTTCTGTCTATAAAAATAAGTGGACGTGAGAACAGGGCTCTGCTGGGCAGCCTCTGCCTTTTGCTGCTTTTGGTCACTTTCTGGTCCTTGTCCTGTGGATGCAGCTCTCATTACCGAGACTGCTGGCCAGGCCACCTGCAGAGTCTCAGGTGGCAAAACATGGAAACACCCAAACCTGAATGGATGGGTGGAGGCTCGCAGACCGAGGAGCTAGCTTGTTCTTCTTCACCCAGAATAGCATCTGCCTCCATCTCCCTGGGCGGATATCCTCCTGGCTCCTCTGCCAGAAATGGGGCCCCTGCCAGGGTCCACGCATGGCCCCACCTGGGCCACCACCCCACCGGGTATACCCCAACCCCAGTGCCAAGCCTGTGTAGCATTGTGCCCTCAGCTTACACAGGCTCGTCCACACTGTCATCTGGGGTGGGGCTGGCTGGAAGAGATACTGCTTTCTTTGCAAAATTCTGGGGGACTTTGAGGTAGAGTCCCCGCCCCTTTTCTGGGGGGTCACCAGAGGCCACCAGAGACTCTGTTTTGTGGGGTTCGGAAGGTGCTGTGGCCCCTGAGGAGGAAGCTCTGGGTTCTAGGGCCACCCTGTGGCCACTGTCCAAGTATAGGTCCCCGCTGGGGCCCCCCACATCCAATGGTTCGAAGGCAAAGCTGGGGATGGTCAAGTGCTCTGAGCGGCTGGGAGCCTGGCCCCACCGCTCCCCCTTGGTGGTAGGGTCCACCCCCATGCCCTCCATGGGCTCACAGGACGGGGTCTCTCCGCCGCAGGGTGGTACTACTGCCTTCCACCGTGGGGGGCCGGGCTGAACCCTCATCTTCCACAGGGGGGTCTACAGAGATGCATGGAGGGCTCATTTTCTTCTTCCTGCGTGCCCCTAGGGCTGGCTCGGCCTCCAGGGCCCGGACCTTCACCTCTCCAGTCTCTAGGCGGCCGTCCCCTCCACCCTGCTCCACCAAGGGCCTCCGGTGCTCGTCCACTCGGCCAGACTGGTCCAGGAAGCCCTGGGCGTCCACATCATAGAGCCTGTGCAAGCCTGGCTCACCACCCACCACCTCGTGGGCTGGGGGTGAGGGGCTTCGGGCTGAGCTGGTGATGTGGCTGACCTCCTCATCAGCTGGGTCTGGGGCCTCCACCTCCTCCCTGCCTGGGGCCGGTGGCTGGCTGGAGAGATAGCGTTGTCCAAAAGTATGCTTGCGGGTGCGGACGCTGGTGGGCCTTGGGGAGCAGGGTGGGGACTGCAGGGAGGCCCTCAGGGATGCCTGCCTCGTAGGGGTCTTCCTGCCAGGCTCCCCCCAGCCCAGGTTGCAGTCCCTGGGTCCATCAGCCTGTGCTTCCAGAGAGTCGGTGTGACAGCCTCCTGCAAAGGCATGGTGTCAGGTAAGACGGGGTAAGCCCACCCAGCAGGGGAATAGGGACCTTTGCCCACCTGGGCCAGAGTAGGCTCTCGACTCCCTCCCCAAAGTTAGGGACCTAAGGTGAGATGGGACTGGGGGCCCCTGGTGGGGACATTACTGTCCTCCAGCTCCACCCATGCTGCTCTGGAGACCACCCTATATGCAGGTGCCAACCACCTGTGCCAGTCACGCTAGGAAGGGGCTCTGAGGAGCAGAGGGCTGGGGCCTCAACATGGGGAGAGCCTGCCATGGGCCCTGGAAATCCCACAGAGCTGGGTTAAAGCCACCTTGCACACCATCGGCCCAGCCTGGCTCCCTGGGGGTCACGGAGGGCAGCCTGTGGGTGTAAGTGAGGCCCAATGGAACCACTGTAGGGAGTGCTGTGGGGACCTGACACTCAAGGAGCGAAATGTGGTACTAGTGGCTTAGAACACAGGCTCCAGGAACAGAACCCCCAACCCAGTGTCCCTGCCGCTCACCCTTTAAGTGGAGAGAGGAAACCCCCAAAGAGCCCCCAAGCCTTGGCTATGGGAATCAGGGAAGGCGTCTCCTACCTGCCTGCAGAGCAGGCGACTAAAGCTGGGGGAGCGGGCTGCGCCCCGAGGGGCAGGGTGAGGAGGGTGTTGCTGCCCCTGGCAGGGGAGGATGTGGCCGACGGCACCTGGAGGGAGGCGCAGGACTCCACAGGTGGTGAGTGCTCAGAGCTGACCAAGCCTGGAACAAAAAAGTCGTCTGAACTAGGCAGCTATCGCCTGCCCCGAGTCCTCCCACCCAAGCCCTCCTGCCCGTGTCCTCCCGCTGCCTCCATGCGTCTTACCGAGGGGGGAGAGCCCACGTAGGTCTCCATCTCCAACTCCTGGAGCGGGTGGGAGTGAGGGGCTGAGGCAGGTGCCACAGGCCTGAACATGTAGCTGTCATTGGGCAGCGAGAGCATCCTGGACACAGACACCTTGCGTGCCATCAGGAGGTTGGGGGCATCGGGCCCGGCACCTGGGCTCGGTGGGGCTATGGGCCTGGTATGGGCGGGGGGCCCCTGTGCTATCTCCAGCTCAAGCTCGGCGTCCAGCTCGGCATCCTCGCGGGCCTCCTTGTTGCTCTCCTCCAGGTGCTTCATGAGCACAGCTACCACCACGTTGACCAGCACGAACTGAGCCACCAGCACAAATGTTACAAAGTAAATGGGCGAGATGGCCGGCAGATAGCTGAGGCAGTGCTTGTCCTCACGGGCGCACTCCCGAAGTGTGTCCTGTGGGCAGAGGGGTAGCTGCAGGGTGGCGCAGGCTGAATCCACCTCCCCACCTGCCTCACTCAAGCCAGTACCTTCATGATCCCATTCCAGTTGTCCCCTGTGGACACGCGGAACAGTGTGAGGAAGGCCATGCCGAAGTTGGAAAAGGTGGCGTGCCTGCTCAGGCCCTCACATGGGTTGTCCTCGCTGCACTCTGCAGGGCAGAAACCCGCCAGTCAGCAGGGCAGCTGGGCCAGGGTGCGCAATGGCCCAGGAGGCCCTGGGACCTGCTGTGGGCCCTGCCTCTCCCCTAGGGAGGGTCATGCTCTTCTGGGGCGCAGGGCGGTGGCCTAGCTCAAGTGCAGGGTGAGGTGGAGTAGGTGGGCACCCGCAGGGGACACCTGGAGCCCTGTTTGTTCTACATCTAGGGCTTTCCGGATGGATAGGCCAAGCCCTTGGTGCCAGCCTAGCTCTGGCTCAGCCCCTGGAGATGGCACCGCCTGCTCCCCAGCCCCCCTTCTTAGTCAGTATACCCTTAGGCCTTGGTGTAGTGGGGTCACTCTGGGGCAAGAGGCTGGGCCAGGGGGCAAGAGTCACACCTGACACTTAACAGACAACCACTCAGCCACCTCATGGACAGGGTCACTGGTGGCTCCTGGAAGCCACCGAGTGTTCAGTAACACCAAATATTCAGGAGAGCCTGGCAGGAAGGGGAGGGGGACCCTACAGGAACTAGGTTGCCAGAGAGGGTCCCCGACGGCCCCCTGCCCAGAATGACCAGAGCCTCAGGCCTGGGGGCGGGGGGTGGGTGTTAAGGAAACACTTGGTGATAATTATTAAGGACATGCTGCCATTTGTCTCCTGGAAAACACAGGTGGTTCGAGGTGGCATGTGGTTGTTTGCATCTGCACACTTGCTTAGGCTCACGTGTGACTCTGCAGCCCTGGCTGGCATATGAACATGTGTGCGTGTCTACAGACACGTCTGTGTGTGTGTGTGTGTGTGTGTGTGTGTGTGTGTGTGTGCATGGTCTGGCACACACTCCTTTGTGTGCCTAGATGCTCTTGCAAGTGCCTGCTGCCACGCTTGCCTCGTGCAGTGAAGGGCTGAGGGAGCATGGGGCCCTGCCTTAGCCTGGCCAGCACCCCGAGCTGTCCAAGGGCCGAGTGTGCATGGGTGAGGCTGCACGTTCCTGGACCTCACTCACCGAGCCTACCGAACAGCTCCACTCCCAGGGCAGCATAGATAAAAAACAGGAGCATGAAAAGTAGGCCGAGGTTCCCTACCTACACAGGAGAGAAGCAGAACCAGGTCAGGCCTCAATCCCGCCTGCTGCGCACGTAGCGCCTGGTGCCCCACCAGCCGCCCTCGCCCCATGTTCCCACCAGGCGAAGAGTCAAATTCCCAGAGTCAGCCTTGGAGTCCCATCCTTTACCCGCTTCCCTGGCCCTGGGGTCCCTAGGGGCTCTTGTTCTGTCTGGAATTCAAGGCCCCACCTCAGCCCCTCACACACACTCAGCACCCAGGAGTAGCCCCGCCTCCAGCGTCTCTGCTCCCCAAGGTTCTGGAAGACTCCACGTAAGGCCAGCCTCTAGCCTTGGAGTTCTGAGCGGAGGCCAAGGCTGAGCTCTTCACATTAAGTGACCCCCATTTGAGGCTCTACCATGAATCTTGATGCCTCCCACTCCTAGCACTTGTCATACGTCCCCTCTGGGCAGGGCAACCTATCTTTACACGCCACCAGCACCCCTGATGCTGGGGCATGGTTGGGCCCAGGCTTCCCTCCCTTCCTTCCCTCTTGTCACTCCACAGACACTGGGCAGGAACAAAGAACCTTGGGGACTGTACCTCAGAGAAGGCTGAGGAATGCTGCTAAGGGGATGCGGGGCACATACTGGGCTGATGGGCATGTGCATGGACAGGCTCATGCGTGAGTAGGTGGTCAGAGAGATGAGGTGCTGGGTAGACAGGCAGCTGTGTGGGGTGAGCAGATGGCTGCGGAGGCAGCCAGCCAGCCAGGAGGCTGAATAATGGATAGATGGATACATAGGTGACTGGGCGGACGGATGGCTAGTTGAGGCTTAGAACCACGGACAGATGGATACGTGGCTAAACAGGCTAGTTGGCAGAAAGACTGGATACTGCACAGATGGGACAATGAGTTTCTCTAGCTCAAGAGACCTCAAAGGATCAGGGTGGGGGATGTGGGCAAAGGAAGTGAGGGCACAGGTCCTGAGCTGGCTCCAAAAGAGGTATGAGGCTTGCAGCCAACGCCTGAGCCTTGGGTGCGGTCCTCAGAACTC
This sequence comes from Eonycteris spelaea, assembly GCA_003508835.1. Taxonomy (NCBI): domain Eukaryota; kingdom Metazoa; phylum Chordata; class Mammalia; order Chiroptera; family Pteropodidae; genus Eonycteris; species Eonycteris spelaea. The sequence continues at coordinate 3,092,688 of PUFA01000186.1, read as the reverse complement.
AGAGAAGCCCACCTTGGCCATGTCCTCTGCCCACATCCCATTGCATCCATATTAGAGCAGGGGAGATGGGCGCTGGTTTCAGACTCCCCCGAGGGACTGAGGCCCAGAAGGCAGCCAGCCATCTCCTTCCCAGCATAGCTGTTATTCCCTGCACAGCTGTTCCTGGCATAGCTGTTATCACCCTACAAGTTATTCATCTGCGAGTCCAGATGACCACACGAATGAATGAATGCCAGTGACTGAGGTCCTCTCTGCAGCCTTGTCCTCTTGGGGGCATCTGCAGTGCCCACTCCTGGGGCAGCTCTCCACTTACCTGGGGCAGGGCTTGCACCACTGTGTCCAGCAGGGCCCGCATGCCTGTGGCCATCTTGAGCAGCTTCAGCACTAGGGCCAGGAAGTGAGTGTTAGGAGTGGGTGGGGGCCAAGTGCCGTCTGACCCTCCCCCGCTGGCCAAGACCTGGGACCAACCTCATCCCTTACACTCCTATCAGCAGCGCCAAACACCTGTAGAGGCCTCAGGGCAGGAAGAAGGACATGGGGAGGCCCGGGGCCCTGACGGGCGGGTGGGCGCCTACCTCGGGCGATGCGGAGCACACGCATGATGCGGATGATGGTGGGGTTGATGGGCAGTGCCGCACTTGTCTCGATCTCCTCCAGCGTGATGCCCATGATGGACAGCAGCACGATGGCCAGGTCCAGCTGGTTCCACCTGGGCAGCCGGGCAGGCTCAGAGCTGTGCTACCTCCTTCCCCCACCCACAGCCCTTCGGAGTAGGGGTCCCCGTCGTTGTCACCCTAGTGCTTGGGTGTCATCCACAGAGTATGTCCTGGTGTTACTCATAGAACATATCCTGGCGTCACTGAGAATGGCCTGGTATCACCCAGGGGTTTATCCTGTTGTCACTCTGGAAACGCTCTAGTGCCACCCACAGACATGTCTTGGTGTCACAGGCTGCATCTCACACCTCTGCTTAGCCATCACCTTGGCAGGCCTCAGGCTGAGACCACCGAGGAGGGTGGTGGCTCTCTCCTGCCCCCACCCTCAAGAGCCCCACAGGTCCCCCAAGGCGCTGGGTGGCCCTGCCCCACATACCTGTCTTTGAAGAACCTCCGGAAACCAAATGCCACAAGCTTCAGCACAGCCTCAAAATGAAGACAATGGTGAACACGTAGTTGCAGTACTTGAGGGCCTCGTCCAGCGACTGGGGGCAGAATGTCAGGCTGTGGAGGCCACCCTGCCTAGGCTGCCCCTCCTCCTCTTCCTCCACCCCTACCCCCCATCACAGCATCAGGCACCCAGCACCTAGCCCCTGGCCCCATCTCTCTCCTCTACCAACCTGGGTGCTTCTGGGCTATTGAGCACTTACTATCTGTGGGCCTGAGCCAGGTCTGGGAGGCCTCACATGGTGACCCTTGCAGCATTTTGAGGACAACCCTCAGGTTGGGGGGAACCTGCCCCTCAGAGCCCAGAGTCTTGGTCCTGTCTTTACCAGGCTCCCATCCGCAGCCCAGGGCAGGGGCTGGCCCATGCTGGCTGGAGCTCGGCTTCCCCCAAAGTTGAGTGGGTTCAGACTCAAAGGCTCTGTTACCCTGAGACCCCTCCCTTCCCATGGTGGAGGACGGCAGAGGGGGGGAAGGTGTCCTTTCTTTAATGAAATGATGGTGATGCAGATGTAACTGGGAGGAAAAAGAGCTGATCATTTACGCCTGCACGTCTCCTGCCAGCTCCCTGTCTGGCTTCTTCTTGGACTGTGAAATCCACAGCCTGGGAAGCTGGACCCAGAGACCTTTCCACAGCTAGCACTTTGAGATGGGACCACTGTGGGGTGGGAGGGCCGGGCCCTCCAGGGACACCTGGGTGACCCGGGAGTTTCAGGTGATGTTAAAAGGAGGACCTTCCCTTCATACCACACCCCATAAACCCCGGTGAGGGCTCACCCAGGGCTGTAGACCTAAGACTCCCCATTCTTCGAGGTAGCACCTCCTGATCTGGGCCACCCACTAGGTGCCTGACCCCACCCATGGTCCTCTAGGGGCTCATCTCCCACACTGGTCCTGGAGGCAGGGTGGGTGGGGTCTTGTGGCCCCGAGCCCCACCTTGGGCTGGTTGTAGTGCTCCATGGACATGGTGATGACGTTGACCCCGATGATGAAGGTGATGAAAAGGTCGAGGTAGTGGCTCGTGCACAGCGAGTGGATGGAGCGGCGGGTGGGCGAGTAGTCGGCGTAGTAGGGCCGGCGCTGGGCCTCTGCAGGGAGAGGGCGCCTGTGACCAGGGTGAGCTGGTGGGGTCGAGGCTGCCTGCACAGGCTGGAGCGTGGTGAGGCTGGGGGAGGGCCCCCAGCTCAGATGCGGGAGGTTTGCAGGAGGCTGATGGAGAGGGTTTCTCTCAGGAAGCGAGTCCTATTCTAGGTGAGCAGTGGCTCCCTGTGAGTGCGGCTCCTGCTGCCTGATGGAAAACCTGGGCTGGGGACTGGGTGTGAGTGGGCCTTGAGGGCAGGCCACCCACCAACCCCCCAGGAATGGGCCTAGAAGCTGAGGTCCCTCCCGGCTCTGTCCTGAGGTGCTGCTCAGACTCTGCCCTGTCTTTGTGGTATACTTTCGTGGTCTGGCATTGGGGTTCAGAGACACCTTGATGATGACAGACAGGCACATGGGCATTTACTCAGGAAGCAGGTCCTGTCTCCCTGTCTGGGCATGAGCTACCCTACCCTCTGGCCACCAGGCCCAGAGTCTCACTCCCTGATCCTCTAGGGGTCCAGTGGCCACTGCTTCTTATCTGGGGTCTGCCTGGCTTCTAGTCCATCTCATGGCCATCACCTGGAGCGTCATGCAATCCCTAACAGGTCTGTCTGCACTAAAGCTCTCCCTGCAGTAACCCTTTCAGAGCATGTCAGTGCCCACTGAGCTCCCACTGGATGCGGACATGGCTGTTACCACTGCACATGAGGACTTGCCTTGGCCACAGAACCATGCATGGGTGGGGGCCAGGGAGATGACAGCGGTGGCTATTCCAGGGCCTGGGACAACAGGGTCAATGGGACTGACCCCGCCCTGGGACCCTCATGCTCCTGGGTTGGGCATGCAGTCACTAAAAGCTCAGCTCAGCTCGAGCAAAGGGGCTAGCAATCAGTCAGGCCAGGCCAGCACTGAGGACATGGAGCAGCCACGAGCCAGCAGTGTCCCAGAGCATGGCAGGGAAGCATGCAAGCTAGGCATAGGGACACACACGAGCTCACAGGCAGTGGCATGGACACCAGGCAGGGGAGTGGGCAGTATTTCTTCCCCCACTGACGCCTGGCGACCAACCCCGGTTGTCCCATGGCCATCCTGCAGCGGACCCCAGCGAACCTGGTACCCGCCTGCAGTGTCTGCCCTTCCTCATGGCAGCAGCAGAAAGACGGAGGCCGAACTAGCCCACAGCCCTGCGCAAGGGCCGGCAAAAGCAAGGGGCTTAGGCATGCGGGACAGGGGGCAGGTACCTGGGTTGGGCAAAGTGCCTGGAAAGACAAGGAGATGGTCTGAGCTGACTGAGGTGGGTGGGACACTCAGCGGCCCCCTCCTGCAGGAAGCCCTCCTTGCTCCTAAGCTGGGTGAGGCCTCCCTAAGACTCTCTCTCTGTCTCGGAGAGTTTTACTTGTTCCCCCTGTGGCATGAGAACTCATGAGGGTAAACCCTCCTCGGCATAGATGGGAGATGAGAACTGGGGGTCTCATTCACCTCCTACAGCATCTGGAAGGAGGCCCTTGCCTCCTGCTGCAGCTGCCTTCCCCTGCCCGGCCCCTGGAGGGCCCGGCCGCCACGCAGGCCTAGGCAAGGCAGGCAGCGCGCAGAGTCATTTGGCAAGGTCAGGCCTGGGAGGCCGAGGAAAACAGGGCGAGGCAGGCCGCTTCGGGCACCCACTGCCCTCCCGTGTGAGGGAGGCCCAGCCTCAGAACCCGTCTTGGCCGGTTCTCTGCTGCCCCTGCCATCCCACCACCCTCCCGCAGGCGCGCGGGTACTGACCCACCACCGCCCCGGGCAGCGCCTTACTCCTGCGTTTCCTCTCCAGGCGCCGCTGCCGCTTCTCCTCGCGCCGCCGCGCCTCCTCGGCCTCCTGGTGCTGCCGGCACTTGTGGAAGTTCTCCACCACGACGCCCACGAACATGTTGAGCACAAAGAAGCTGACGATGAGCAGGAAGGAGATGAAGTAGAGCAGCATCCAAGGGTTGTGGTTGGGCACCGGCTGTGGCACACGAGGGTGCATGGGTTCCCGCTGCACGAGGGCCCTGCCCAGCAGCAGCCATGTACCCCAGGGCCCCTTGTGCTACACAGCCTGCAGGGCCAGAGAAGGGGCCCGGCGATGTGGAACTCCGGAAGTTCTCAGGAGCCAAAAAACATCCTCTTGGAGGAAATTCCTTGAGATAACCCAGAGGATATCCAAAGGGTATGACTAGAGCAGTGATCCCCAACCTTTTTGGCACCAGGAACCGGTGCTCCTATGAAACTCTGACGGGGGGCAGGGGCAGTCACACAGAGGGCCGACCCTGCGCCCCCAGCACACCAGCTCCCCTGATGATCTGAGGTGGAGCTGAGGCGGTGATGCTAGCGCTGGGGAGCGGCTGCGAATACCGTGAAGCTTTGCTCGCTTGCCCGCCGCTCACCTCCTGCTGTGTGGCCCAGCTCCTAACAGGCCACAGACATGTGTACTGGTCCATTGCCTGGAGTTTGGGGACCCCTGGCTTAGAGAACCAGGGCTGCCTACCACCTGCTCGCACCTGCTGGTCTATGCCCACGGCGTCTAGCCCGTCGTACATGATGTTCACCCAGCCATCTTTGGAGGACAGCACGAATAAGGACATCAGCGCCTGCCGGGACATAGCAAGGGCAGTTACCACCCTGCGTCCTGCTCCAGACCCCCCCCCCCACAGGCCTCCTGCACAGCACACCCACCCATGGCTCCCAAGCCCTGTGGTCCTGCCATCCCCATCTTTCAGGAGACCAGAGCAAGGACATCCAAGCTCAACTGGAGCACAGACCTCAAGGGACTCCAGGTCTGGCCGCGCCCCCCCGCCCCTCCCTGCCGGCCCTCACCCTGCCCACCTGGCCCAGGTTGTCGAAGTTGTACTTGCGCCGCACCCAGCGGTAGTGGGCAGCCCTGCACTCGGCCCTGGTGGAAATGTTCCTGGTGTCGGCACCCTCGCAGTAGTAGAACTTGCCCTTGAAGAGCTGACGGGGGGCAGGGGCAGTCACACGGAGGGCCGACCCTGCGCCCCCGGCACACCAGCTCCCCACACAGAGGCTCCTGGGACAGCAGGGCAAGGGACGAGGCTGGGCCTTCCTGGGGCGGCCACACAGCTGCTGACCGCAGACCACCATCCCTTGCACGGGGCACCCGAGGACGAGTGGGGCTGCCCACCTGCACCCCGAGAATGCCAAAGATGATGAAGAAAGCGCAGCAGATGAGGACGATGTTGCCAATGGGCCTGAGAGATGATATCAGGGTTTCCACAACTAGCTTGAGGCCTGGAGCACGGCTGATGACCCTGCACGGGGCAGAGGCCGCCTGCTGTTGGGCCCACCCAGGGAGCAAGCCACTGCAAGGTCACACCTGGCCCAAAGGCCCCGCCCCATCTCCTCAGCAGGCCCCTGGCTCCACCCCCATCCCTTCCCTTATCCACTCCACTCCCCACCTTGGGCTCCCTGGTCCCGACCCCGCCCCTCTGTCCCTACCCTCACCTCATCAGTCCCCTCCCCTGACCCAACCCACCTCAGAGGCCGGAGTGTCCTCAGCAGGCGCAGCACGCGAAGGATGCCCAGGATCTTGGCACCACCAGCTGAGGCCATGGCCACAACGATGTCGACCAGGGACACCAGGACCAGCAGCCCATCCAGCACGTTCCAGCTGCTCTGCAGGTAGGCGTGTTCCCAGAGACCAGGCCTAGGGCCACCACCTGTCCAGGCGCAGAGGAGGAGGAGGAGCCCAGGTAGGCAGTGCTGCAGAAGGGGGTGAGGGATGGGGGAAGGGGACAGGGGCATAGCAGGTGGGGACTGCTGGGCAGGACAGGGGCATGACGCCTGAGGGCAGACCCAGAGGCTCTCCCAGACATGCTTGTACCTTCACCATCATCTCGACCACGAAGATCGCTGTGAAGATGTAGTTGGAGACGCTGAGGAAGACACGCTCCTGCAGGGACAGGGTGGTGGGAGGGGCCGGCCGTACCTACAGGACCCCACCCCTTCCCTGAGCTGAGGAGGGGGCCTCACGGTGCTTCCCGGATCAATGTCTGGCCTCTCCAGGGCGATGGTGATACAGTTGAGGAAGATGAAGACCAAGACAACGTGATCGAACATCTTGTGAGCGATGATTTTCTGGCAGGAGGCGCGGAACCTGGGGGGCAGGTCGTGGGCACCAGGTGAGGGGCCCGAGAATAGCCCTACCCAAGCCCATGCTTTGCCCCAATCCCCAGAGGGCAGGTGCAAGACCCTGATGCCCAGGGCACTCACTGGCTGGGAAATCAGGACCAAATGGGAGTGCCAGCCCTCCCCAGCCAGCGCCCCCTCACCTGTTCTGCGGGGAGAAGAGGTACAGTGCCCAGGGCTCCCGGCTCTGACACCACTCAGGCTTGTAGGGCTGCAGCACCTTACGCAGGCGAGCGCAGCAGCTCTGGGAAGAGGGGCAGGTCCTCAGGTCCCTCCCAGCCTCACCTACCTCCAGGCCCAGCCCGGCCCTTCTGCCCCTGGGGTCCCACCTGTCCCACCTGTCTCAGCCCATTCTCCCAAGCCACGTATGTGACCCATGCTGGGAATTCATAGCCAGATGAGAAGACATTCTCAGATCCCTGAAAGGCCCTTCAGCTGGCCCCTGCCGTGGAACTGCCTTGGGCAATGGAGAAGGGGGCCCTGCCCCCTCTCCCCTCCACGCCTGAAGGCCCACTCGTGGCTGAAAACGCTGGGCTCAGAGTGGCCCTCAGCTGGAGGTGGAGCTGACCTTGGGGCCAACCCCCACGCCACAGCTCCCAGCTAGGTCAAGCCCTGCTCAGCTTGTCCTGCTCCCTCCTCGCCAAGAACGAGGCTCAGGCTCCTCTCCGGGCACCAGCACGTGACAGGAGGGAGGCACGGGCCCCGCTGCTCACTCACATCCTCTACGTCGTCATCAAGCTCGGCGGGGTCCTCCTTGTGGCTATCTATGCGCAGGAAGAACTCGCTGGGCAGGGACAGCACCTGCCCATTGCAGTCGTGGAGCTTGGAAGGCAGCAAGGTGTCTGGCGGCAGGGGCCGCACATCCAGGGTGCCACGGTGACCCAGGGACTCGGCACGCCGCAGTGCGGTGGCATGCGTGCCCGGCGAGGCCCGGCCCCGGGTCTGCTGTCCTCGGCCTCTTCGTCCGTGCTGCCCCTGCCCTCACCGGACAGCAGTGACTCGCGCTCCCCGCACTGGCTCCGGCGCTTGAGGCTGGGTGCGCGGCCCAGGCTATTCCAGCTTGAGCGCCGACTGCTCCAGGCGCTGTTGGGACCCCAGTGGGCGCAGGGCGAGCTGCGGAGGCTGGACTGTGGGGGAGGAGGATGGAGTGGGCGGGTCCAGTCCCCAAACTTCCTAGGCTCCAGGGCGCCCAGCCACAGGAGCCCTTTCCCCAACCGGTGGCATGGCTGTTAACACCCATGGGTGGGACTGGTTCATGGATCAACACCCTTACTATTAATGCCTGGTGGTGTGGGATTTATACGTGGAGACCACCCTGCTGGGGAGAGGCTGGCAACACTGCTATTTCAGGGGGATGCCCGTGACAGAGTGGGTCAACAACAAGCTGGAGACACAGCCAGCCAAGTGCCAGGCCCGGCCACTGTGCCTGCTGCAAGGTTGGAGGGCGGGCACAGATAACACTGCGCCTGGGACCAGCTACCCACTAGCCTCAGATACCGTCCCGGCTGCTAACCCTGATCTCTGGGGTGGGGCCTCAAATCGGTTCCTAATTAGTGGACTCCGGGCACTTGCAAAGAGGCACTCTCATTAGCTAACTGACTTTGAGGCAGGGACTTGTATTCATGTTATCTTATCTCCTGGGTCTACCAGGAGCTGAGCTTTAATCCTGGTAATCAGCACCCCCCCCCACCTCCCTTGTGGCTACAACGCATCTTGTTGCTAAGTTACCTGGCCCACCCCAGGCTCGCTTCTGGTAACTGACACCACATCATCCCGTCTCAATGAACTTTGCCTTGATTTGACCCATGTTCCCGTCCCATTCCCTCTCTGCTGTCAGCTTGCCCTGCTCTGCCCACCCCTCCTTGGCCCTGCTGAGAAGCTGTTATTATGTGTGTCCCTGGGGGAGGGGGGCCCAGCCTCCAATATCTGTTTCAAGTGCTGTTAAAACATTTTGCCAGCTCCTTTCTGTTTTTCTTTCTGATTTATGCTCTGTGCTCTGCCAACTTTTATTTTTTTTTATTGCAATTTGAAAGATGAACTTCCTGCCTGACATTCTACCAGAGGAAAAGGATTAGAGATGGGTTTCCACGTCTAGTCTCTGCTCCTCCCGTAAGCATGGCAATTCCTGCTCTGTTTGCAAAAATCAAAGCACTCTGAGCCACGGGCTCATGGGGCAATGATAGGGGGTGTGCAGGACCCTCATTTGTCTTTGGGGAAGAGCCTGAAGGTGCCCTGAGGCCAAGGCAGGGGATGGTCCCTACCAGAGACTTCTGGTCCCCCAGCTGAGGGTCCACAGAGCTGCTGCTACTGTGCTGTAAGTCCAGGAGGCTATGGGCCGTGTCCAGGTTCGGGGAGCTCTTGGGGGTGGGCATGGGCGTGGCTGCAGTGCGCATGATGACAGGCGGGGCAGGCTGCCTCGGCCTTCCAGGTGCCCATTGGGGGTCACGGCCAGGGAGTACATCTTCATCTCTGGAGGGGAGGAGGCCGCTCATACCTCAAGGCTCTCAGGAAAGGAAATCCACCCTCCTAGGACTTGCCCATGGGAATCCCAGCTGTGCCGGGTCAGGGCAGGCAGCGTCCCCTCCATCCCTGCCCCCATCGTCACCACACATACCTGTGGCCCGGAGGTCTGTGAACTTGTCAAAAACCTCCTCCAAGTGGGTGGATGTCTTATCTTCATCTGTGTCAGACCTGTTGGCATCTCCCTGTGCCCCACAGAGCAGAAGGCACACTTGAGGCTCTCCTTGGATGGGAGCCATTTGTGCCAAGCACCCCCCTACAAAGCTCCCCACAGGAAGGCTGGGCTGGCATAGAAGCAAGCATGGTGAACGAGGCGGGCGAAGGACGAGGCCATAACATGCCAGTCTGTGCAGGGGTCCTGCCCAGCGCGCTAGGCTCCCGTCCCCTGGAAGTCCCCCTCACCTCCGCCTGGAAGCCCTCCACCAGGATGGCCACCAGCAGGTTGAAGAGCACATAGTTGCCAAAGGTCATGAGGGCCACGAAGTAGAGGGCGGCCCAGGAGGAGGTGGAGGCCATGCCGTTGTAGAGGACGACGTTCCAGTCCTCTTGGGTGAGGATCTGGAGGAGATGGGCGGTGAGGCAGAGTGGGACCCAGACCTAAGGGTGGGGCCGGCATGCTGGCGCGAGAAGGGCCCTGGGGGTTAACCCACTGTGGACGTGCTGGCAACTCCTCTGTGGCGGAAGGAGCCCTGCAGCAGTAAGAACACATGCCCACCTCCCTGGGGGACAGAATCACTGTCCCTACCGCTGTTCACAGCTCAAAGCAGGCTGCGGCTCTCAGGGGCCACATCTGGTTACATCCGGGGATGGCCCCTGCCTGGGCTTTACCTGGAACACAGTGACAATGGCCCACAGGAGGGAGTCAAAGTTCTTCCTGTCGGGAACCGTGTCACCGGTGTCTGTCTTCAGGCTGAACTTGCAGCCAAAGAGGTGCATACCCAGGATGCTGAGGGAGGCGGCAGGGGGTGGTAAGTGGGGAGGGGAGGAGGTACGGGGAGGGAGGCTCTGCCTGGTAACCCTCACACCCAATAGCTTCTCTTCTACTACACCTCCCCTTGCTTGGCCTCCAGCTTTCTGGTTTACAGGGGCCTCCCAGTGCCGGTGTCCATGATGGGAAGACTAAGGCCAGGGAGAGGATGGACAACCAGAGGCCACTCTGGCTCCAGGCAGCAGCAGGACCTAGGGCGCCTATGTCACTGAGCCTGTCTGGGCTGCCCTCCACCCCAGCCCTTCCCCAGGGCCTGAGCCCCAGCCAGGCTGGCACAGCAGGTGCTTAGCAAATGATGAACTCCAGCCCAGCTGCCGTCATCCCTTCTCCCATCCCCTTGTTCTCTGCTCTTCTTTGGGCACAGTACCCGATCTATTTTTTTGGGGGTGGGAGGGGTCCATTCCATCCCCTCACTCAGCTGTGAGCCCACGAGAGCAGGCCAGGGTCTGGGGCCCCGCATGCCTCGTGCCTGCACACAGAAGTCACCCATCAGTTCTGTCTGGATGGAGGAACCTGCCCACACCCCCCACTCCAGGGCCCCAAGGCCAGAAGTACAGGGCCAGCATGGTGGGGGGGGGGTCCTCCTCTGGGAGGCCCACCTGAAGATGAATGAAGAGCATGAGCAGCATGCAGAAGGTGGCCACGTTGTCCATGGTCTTCATGAGCACCACCAGCTGCCGCCGCAGCGCCGGCATGAAACGCACCAGCTTCAGCACCCGCAGCAGCCGGAAGGTGCGCAGCACCGACAGCCCGCCGTCCGCCTGCCCCACGATCTCCCAGACACTGTGGGCCAGGCCGAGGGTCAGCAGGGGCCGTTCTCTGACTGCAGATCCCCGCACCAGCCCTGACTCTGGACTTCCTCTTTCTGGAAGCAGGAACGCCCGCCTGGAAGCCATGGGCTGCACTCAACGCCATGACAGGGAGCAGTGCCCAGAGGCGCTGAGGGACGGCGGTAACACTGCTGAAACCACCTCACCAGTTGCTGTCCCTGTTGCTGGCCTGGACAGAAGCTTCTCAGGCGAGGAGGGCCTTCCTGGCCTGTACCTTGCACAGCCATTCCTGACTCATCCGTTCTTGCTCAGCATCCTCCCTGCAAGGGTGAGGCCCCACTTCCTTCTGCTAGACAAACTTCCCCTAGATTCTCCCACTCCTGTGCAGATTTTTGCTGTAGCAGACACGCCAGGGGCAAGCTGGTCTTCCTCGCATGGGCCAAGCCCTAAGTGGAGTCTAGCCGAGAGGCTGAAGGGCCACTGACCACCCACCCTGTTCCTGCAAGGAACAGCCCCACTAGATTCTAGAAACATTCCTCTGACATGCAGCCAACCCATGTGTACCCACAGTACCTGAGAGGACCCAGTCCCTGAGAGGAGACTCTACTCAACATCCCATCTCTGTAGCACGCCAGAAAATGCCACCAGTAGCACCTCTCCCTCTGACTGGAGCTTTGCTCTCTGTGCGGGTGCTCACCTGACACTGGAGCCTCCAGGGACCCTGTGGCCTTGGTGGGAGATGGGGACCTACCTGATGACCACGATGATGCCGTCAAAGATGTTGTAGGGGTTCCGGATGTAGCCCAGTGGGCCACAGGCCAGCAACTTCAGCAGCATCTCTAGGGCGAACATGCTGGTGAACACAATGTTGCTGATCTCCAGGGCGTTGGTCAGTTCATCCGGCTGCGGGCAACAGAGGGACCGTCAGGGGCGAGGGGTCACTTCCCCACAGATGGGAGCAGGTAAGGCTGCATCATGGGGCCACAGGCCCAGAGGCTACAGTGGGCATTTCAGGAAACTAATCACCTGCCATCTGGAGGAGGACGCTGGGCCCCAACGGATGTCCCCTCCCGCTGGACCCTAGCCCATCTGGCCCTCCATCCTCACTGTCCCTGGCTCCCCCAGGCCCTTCTTGACCTCACCGCCAACACATCTGAGCTCTAGAGGCTCCTTGGGCTCCCAAGCGCAGGCCACAGGAATAGGGACCAAAGTATTAGCACCCGAGCTCAGAGTGAGTGTTGTAGTGCTCGGGGCAGACGGCATGCACGATGCCTCTGAAAGGTGCCCTGGTCACTGGAAACCTTACACAACCCTCCCTGTTGGCAAAAGGTGCCAGAGGCCCATCCTTACCGGGGACGTTCTAACCTGCCTGTGTGTGTGTGCCTGCATGTGTGCACATACAACACCTGTGCTAGTGTAAATGCCTGCATGTGTCCATGCACGTGTGCATGTGCCAGTTGACCTGCTTCTGTGCATGTGTGCCTGTACACATGCTGCACACGTGTGGTGTGGGTATATGTGTGATATCCACGTGCACACCTATACACATGTCCACATCTACGCAGATAAGTGTTGCATACCTATACCTGTGGACACATATACACGTATGATTACGGATGTCTACATATGTGCATGTGCATATGTCCACATGTGCATGTGGCTGAGGCTGTTCCTTACTAGTAGTACCTCGAGGCCCCTGCTGTCCCTGCCCCGGATCTCGCCCTCACAAAAGGAACCTCCCTACCCAGGGTCTGCTTACATTTGGTACTGCTTAGATCTTCCCTAAATTGCTCCAAGATGACAGAAAATGGCTTAAGTGACCTGAAAACCCACAGGGCAGGGCGAGGAAGTCGCTTTGGTTGTTACAAGTGAATTGGCCTTCACCCCGAGATGAAGAGACACCTGCACTCAGCGGTCTCCCTGCTGGACCCAACTGCTGCCGCTCCCCGGTGCGGCCCCGTGTGCTGGGTCTACAGCATTCAGGTGACTTGTGGGCGGGCACCACCCTACAATTCCTCCTCCTGGGGCCTTTCTGTACTGCCGCCAGTTCCGGACACCAAGGGGCACCCCAGCGGGTTTGGCTAGAGGGTCTGGCTAAGGTAAAGGGAGGTATGCCCTCTGAGAGAGCTGAGAGAGAGGAGGGTCCCCTCCTGAGAAGACCCACCAGGAGATCTGATAAATGCCCTTGGCTCCCTGCTGCTCTGGGTTTGTAGTCTCGACCCCCACCCCAGATGGCGAGAACCAACCCGAGCAAGAGCCACAGTGTCTGTCTGTGTTCACCGCTCAGCAGAGACCGGCCCAAGGAGGGGAGAGGAGCGTTTGCTGAGCACCTGATAAGAATTCCTTCAACAGCAGTATCTGGCTCCATCACCCCCGCCCCCGTGCCCTACCCCACCACCCCCCACCCCACGGGTTCCCCAAAAGGCTACATGCTCCCCGGATCACACGACAGTCCCAATCCACGCTGAGTGCAGGTGTCCCTGAGTGCCCCCACCTGCTCGTGGTACTCGACGCCCATGCTCAGCGTGTTGGTGAGGATGGCCACCATGATGCCGCGGTTGAAGTACTTGCTGTCCACGATCCTGCGCAGCTTACTGCTGATGGCGGCCCACACTCGGGCCAGCCCGCCCTGCTCGCCGGAGCCCGCCTGCTGCTGTGCCCGCCTCCATGTGCGGCCCTGGCCTGGCGCGGCTGCCGCGGCGGGGGGCTGCATGGGGTCCCGGCAGTCCCCGTGCCGCACATCCTGTGTGAACTCGTAGACCGCGTTGCTGTCTGAGTCTCCGCCCTCTGAGTCGCTGAACTCAAACTCGGGGTCTTCCAGAGCGCTGGCGCAGTATGGGCAGTTCTTCAGCTCACAGGTCAGCGTGCCCGCCTGGGGGCTGGGCAGCGGGCAGGGCACGCTCAGGCCGGACAGGCGGCTGGGGGCCTGGCCCAGTCCTGAGGGGAGAAGGACACAGGCAGAGTCAGGCCACTCAGTGGTCACATCTGGGGTGCCTGGGACCCACACCCCCTGAGAGGCTGCTGTGAACAGTGCACATGTGCACACCTGGACACACTCATACTGAAGCAGCACGCAACTCTGGGCACACTCACATATCCACCTGAGCACACTCATACCTGCCCTGCATAGGTGTGCCCTGTTCATACTCATGGGCAGAGACACAGAGGAGCAAAGAAGCTAGTGTGTCCTGGGGCCACTCTGTCCAGAGATGTAACAGGAGCTACTTTCTAGCAGCCACGTTAAGCTGGTGAAATTAACTTCCACGGTGCACGTAACCTGATACATGAAAACCATCATCACTCCAACGTGGATCAAACACGGGATGACTGAGTGCTGGGCACTGTCTCCTCGTGCTCAGTTTCTGGCACTGGTTGCACTCTGTCCTGAGAGCTTTGGCTTGGACTCGCCACCCCTCAAAAGCCTGTAAGGCCAGGCCCACCTAATAGGTAGTGCAGGGTTAAAAGGATATGCACTATCCACGCCACGCCAGCTCACACAGCGCAGGCACGGTGCACCAGGGCATGCACAGTGGCCCTGGCGCACATCCCTACCCACTCCAGCTGCACCAGTCCACACACCTGACACACCTCTCGAGAGGGCCTCAGTTTGCATGGGACCCCATGTCTCTCCCCCTCAACCACTCGTCTGAGGTGAGTGAAGCAGAGGCCCCAGGTGGAAGAATGGTGAGGGGTACCTGGCACCGCTCCCCAAGCTTTAGGAGCACTTGATCTTGATTCCTCCCCACCCTGAAGGGGGGCCGACCATCCCTCAGAAGTGGCCAGGCCGTGAACAGAGGAGACAGTCCCTCTCAGAGGCAGGTGGGAGTCACCCCTGCCAGCTCCAGAATTCTCACAGCCACGTGATGAATGCTCTTGCTTCACTGAGCAACAGTTATTTGGGGCGGAGAACCCTCTCCTGTTCTCTGCCACATCACAGCCTGAGGTGCCCAAGCCCCTCCGCAGCCCCCACTTCCAGGGCACAAAAGGAGAAAGCTGGGCTAATAAGGGTGCCCACGACCTCCCCAGAAGGCACGTGAATGGGGACGTCCCTGGGTCCCATTTCACTCTCGGCAGAGTGAGACTGGGGTGCTTACCGTGTTCCCCAACCAAATGCTGGATCTTCTCGTAGGGGTCATGGCTGCTCAGGCTGAGGGGGCTGTGCCTTCCGGCTCCCGGCGGCCTGCTGGCCCGCTTCCCCTTGAGCCCAGGACTGGTGCCACCTTTGCCACCACCCACTGCTGAGGGCAGGATGGTGGGGTAGTTCATGGCACCCAGCCCCGCGGCCAGCTTCAGGCCGGCAGCAGTGGCCACAGCTTGCACTGCCCGGGCCCTCTCCTGCGGGCCCTCCACGTGGCAGTCTGCGTGGTACACGCTGTGCACTGACTCGGCGTCAGGCCCGTGGCCGGGGACGGGGGCGAGGGCAGCACTCCGGCCCGCACCAGCCTGCCTCCTCCAGTGCCGGGCTGGGGGCCGGGCCGGCGTGGGCTGCCGTGGCTGAAGTGGTAGTGGTGGTGGTGATGGTGGTGGTGGTGGTAGACCAGGTGGTGGATGGAGGCTGTGCGCCTGCCCACCCGCCGCGGCCGGTGTGCGGGGCCCTGACCGTGCAGGGTGCTGGTGGGGTCCACCTTCTTGCGCCAGCGGCTCTGCCAGCGGGCGTAGAAGCGCAGGCTGCGCCGCTTGACCTTGCGGCAGATGTGGCCCACGTACTTGAGCAGCTCCTCGTAGCAACTGCCCGGCTCTGAGAAGCTGGCCAGCGTGCTGTCGTCAGACAGGTAGCGGGCGCGCTGCTCCCGCATCAGCTGGTTCTCTCGCTGCTTCGTCTCTGAAAACTGTGTGGCGATCACCACCAGACACAGGTTGATCATGAAGAAGGAGCCCACCTGTGGTGGGCAGACAGCGGTGAGCCTCCCGGCAGCCCGTGCACAGCCGAGCTCACCGAGCTGTGTGCCCCAGCGAACCGGAGAAGAGGGACATGGAGACCCACCCACCCTGGAGACCGGGCCAGCGGCCGCGGTTTCTACTTGACAGCGATCAAGTCCCCGATGAGATAAACACCGAGGCCTACTACGTGCGGCCCATTCCAAGGACCGGGGATATGGTCCCGAGTGTGGCTGGCATGGGCGCCCCAGGGTGGGCGGGGTCCCTGCTGATGCGATGCGGAGCCCCAGCATCGGGGACAGGCAGGGCGTAGTAGGTGCTTCTCGCCTCTCCGTGGGCAGACGGAGGACACGTGAGGAGACCCTCCTTCCCGTTCTCTGTGAGGCTCGCTCCTTCTTCCTCAGGTCTGTCCTTGATGGGACCCTCTCAACTTTGGCTACCCTACCCCAGGCAGGGTCACCATGCAACGCTCTCCTCTGCTCGTGATACCGGAGACAAGCAGGGATGTCTGCCTGTTCTGTGCACTGCTGGATCTGTGCAGACTGCCTGGATTGAGTGAGGGCCACACCTGGAGCCATGTACCATGTGGAGGGCCATGACCCAAAGAGGGTCCTAATTCTCCAGCAGTCTCCCGATTAAGACCTGGCCATGGTAGGGCCGTCTGAGGCTTCTTGGAAGTGGACTCTCCCCTCCCACCCACTCTGACTTGTTCTCCCGCCCCTCCCTACTTCCTCTCACCTGGGGCTGCATAGAAGCCCCCTGCCCCACCACGGTCCCCCGACTAGCCTGCCTGGCAGCCTGAGGGCAGGTAGTCCTGGATCTCTGCTGCCCCTGCCCTGTAGCTTAGCCAACCCAAGGACCCATGATGGACAGCAAAGGCCAGGATGGTGCAAGTAGGCTCAGGACGGGCCCTAGGGGCCAGGATGACATCCATTACGGAGCTTGGAGATGGAGCTTAGGATCTGAGATTAGCTGTTACGACAGACACACCTCTACCCACTAACACCTTACCCACAGACACACCTCTACCCACTAAGGCAGGCTTCGAACATCCTGCCTTGTCTTATACTCACAATGATGAGGAGAATGAAGTAGATGAAGTTGTAGAAGGAGTGGGCGTCCATGACGTAGTACATGATGTCCACCCAGCCCTCCAGTGTGATCACCTGGGGTGGGGGACAGACAGGTGGACACATAGATACCCTAGGAGAGTGGCCCTGGGCGGGTAGCAGGGAACTCCCTCACCTGCGTCCCCTTGGGTTGTTCTGTGGGGTTAGCAAAGCTGGCGGAGCAAAGTCAAGTCCTGCCTGGGCACCCCACCCCAGCCCTGCACACTCGGCACCCCATGCGATGGGGAGGAACCGAGGCCGCGGGCCAGGCAGGCCAGAGCCGCAGCCCACCTGGAAGATGGCGATCCAGGCGTAGCCAATGTTGTCGAAGTTGATGGCGCCGTTGTGAGGGTTGAAGTCGCCAGAGCGGCAGACGTTGTAGTACTGATTCCAGTTGATGCACGCGTTGTGGCTGGCACCGCCCAGGCCCTCGGCCTGCGGCTGCCCGTAGGCCTCCCAGCCCAGCGTGCACTCCACGCGCAGCTCACGGCGGCTGGGGATGTGCGAGCACTTCTGCATGCCGTTGTCACGGCGCGAGGAGCAGATGAAGGGATTCTCGTCGCCCTCCTCCGTCTGGTAGTATGGCCGCAGGAAGGTGAGGTTGCTGTTCCTGGGGCAGGTGACCCGGTGTGGGGACCGGGAACAGAGGCAAAGAAAAAGAAAAGGAACGGGAGGATGAGGAAGACACAGTGAGAGACAGAGGCGAAGGTAGAGACAGAGAAACATAAAAGGATAGAAACACATAACAACAAAGGTAAGAGACAACAACTCAGGCCCAAGCTAGAGGTATTCCAAGGAGTGCCCTTGGGGGTGGGGCGAATTGGGAAGCGCCTGCTGGGGGGTGGGGACTGGAAAGGAGGTGCCTGTGCGCAGGCTGCCCAGAAGAGCCTTTGGGGGAGGGGGGTACACCTGCTGGGGGGTGGGCCTTGCACCTGGCAAAGTTACTGTCCAGGAAGCAGCGGTTGCGCAGCAGGCCAGCCCAGAGCTGCACGCCCACGATGCCGAAGATGAAGAAGACGAAGAAGCACAGCAGGAGCACGTTTCCCAGCATGGGCAGGGTGTCCAGCAGCAGCGTGACCAAGATACGCATGCCTGCAGGTGACAGGGTAGATGTCAGCACAGAGAACTCTTGGCTCATCCTCTGGGCCCCCAGCCCCTCCCGTCAGCCCTCCCGCCGTTCACAAACCGGTAGGGCGGCTCTGCAGGAGAGGTGTGCCAGGCCCCTATACATCCAGCAGGCCCTAAGGAACAATGACGCTCCCGGGTCAGGCCTGCACCAAGGGGAGCAAGGCTGGCGGCCAGGAGGGCCACTGGGCAGGCGCAAACCTCCTCCTTCTGAATGATGGCCAGGACTGTGCCCCATCCAGGTCCCCAGGGGGACCGCCCGCCTGGGCATCCAGAAGCCCAGCTCTGTCACAGCAGTAACAGCCTTGGGGCCCCCGGGAGCTTGGGTTCTGATCTGCCCTCATGCTCGCTTGGGAGCCTGGGGGGTCCTGCAGCTGGTGGGGGTTTGGGGAGCAGCATCTTTGCATTCTTGGGTGATCATGCTGGAGCACAGAGCTGCACTGGAGGGAGGCCAGGAGGCTACACGGACCCCCAGGGCAAGTAGTGCTTTCTTGAGAGGCAGTTTTGAAGCCCCTGTGAGTCGGTGCTGTGGGCCACATGAATGCAAATTAATCCAGGGAGTGCCCTCACTCACCTGCACCTGCCTACTCCCAAACCACTATGAGAATAACACGCGGTTCCCGAAATGAGCAAGGGCTGGACTAAGGCTTCAGACAAAGGCCTGGGCCAGTGGGCCCGGAGGGGCAGTACCGAGGCCTCATGGAGCAGCACTCTGGGGTGGCAGATGGCAGAATGGCCCCTGAGGTCACGGGGTGAATCACAGTCAGGAGGGGCACTGAAGTTTCAGAAACGGCTGAAGAACAGATTCATCAGGGACAGAGAAAGTGAGCACCTCCCTGTCCAGACAATAACTGGCTCAGAGGTTACAGAGCAGCCATGAGAGTGGATCCCAGGCAGCCAGAGTGAGACACAGCTCTGAACATGACCACTTGCAGCTCATTATGAAAAACATGTAATCCTGTCTGGGGGAGGCACCCTGTTTGGGAAAGGGGGCTGTTCTCAAAGGGAGGCCATGCGGCTGGCGGCAATTCTGGCCACTGGGAGCATTAAACTTGGAAAATGACCATCTGTAGAAGAGAGCTGTGCTGCCACTTCATTGCTCTGAAAGGCAGGTCCAGGTAAGCAGACCAAATGTGTAGTAGGTCTGCCAGGCAGAGCCGAGAACTGCACACACGTCCCTTCACTTCATACTCACAGCCATCCTTGGGGGCGGGGGGTGGCGGGGTACCACTAGGGCCCTAACACTACAGTTGTGGAAACTGAGGCTCAGAGAGATTCAGTAACTTGCCCAGGGTCACACAGAGTCTGAGCTCTGTCTGACCCCCCAGAGTAGAGCCAGGATGGAAGGTGGAAGGCAAGCCCAGGGGTCCACAGCACAACCCTGACCCGCCTGTCCTCTGACGAAGTTGATCACCCCAGGGGAGGGAGTGGCCGCCCTGCAGGTGTGTCACTTCTTATAGAGGCTGCAGGACAAGTCCTAACAACCCCAGCTTGGGTGCTAAGGCTACCAGGAGACTGTACACAGCTGCGTGGTATACGCGTCACCCCCATACACGTACACGCACACCTTACAGTCACGTGGCCCTGAATTCAGCCACAGCATTGAACACTCCGAAGAAAGAAAAATCCCCAACATTTCCCTATGGGAAGATAACCAGTGTGAGGATAGACCATCTTCCCAACGAGCAGCCAGGCAACTTCCTGGAAGCTCCTCTGTGCTTCCTGAAGCACCAGAGCCCGAGGCAGAGCTCCCCCGTGAGAATCACAGGGATGGGCCAGACGATGATGCCACCAGGGCCCACACAGCCCACGCCCTCACCCAGTACCCACATGCAGATGAGCAGGTTCAGAGTGGCCCTGTCACTCAGCAGCACTGTGGGGAGCCAGACCCCACCTCGTGGCCTGCTCATTACATCCCAACTTGGTCCAGGGCTGCACTGTCCTTGCCAGAAAAGCAGCAGCAGATGCTCAGGCCCACGGCCCCTCTCCCCCCAGCGCTGTGGCCAGAGTGTCCAGAAGCCATATGGAGAGTGTGGCCTCCTGGTCCTGTACCCCACTGGGTCCTTGAGAGCTCCCAGCAGGGCTTGCAGAACATGCAGACCTGTCCCAGGCCGGCGTGGGATGGGGTGGTCACTCACTGGGCACGCGGTTGATGGCGCGCAGGGGCCGCAGCACACGCACTGTCCGGATGGCCGAGAGGCTCACGTTGTGTCCATCCAAGGAATACTCCATCATGCTGGGGGAGGGGCAGAAGAAGGAGGCTCAGGTGGTGGGCAGGGGACCACACGCTGGAGGGCTGGTCCCTAAGCTGTGCACCTAGCCAGGCCAGGCCAGACCCTGAGGCAGGAGGAGCAGGACCCTGAATCACACTAGTGGGTGCCCCTCACCCTCCCAGACACCGTGTCCACCCGCCAACCCTGCTGCTAGCTAGCACAGGGAGTCCCAGGACAAATGTCCGACCCCAGCAAAGGCCATACTGGCTTCCCACCCCAGCCACCTCCCAGACCAGGCTGCACCTAGATCCTTCCAGAGTGCACCTGCCCCTCCCTCTTCCTGGGGGACCCCCAAGGCCTCCTGCGGGGTCTGAGGAGGCAGGGTTCCCAGCCAGGCTGGGTCAGATAAGGTACCACTCCAGGTGCTATGGCTTCGTAGAGCTGGGCTGAGAGCAGCAAGGAGCTGTACCCTGCCATGACGATGAAGAAGTCCAGCCTGTTCCACGTGTCACCCAGGTAGCACTTCTGACCGAATAGCCCCAATGCGACCATCTTGATGACCAT
The DNA here is from genome assembly GCA_003508835.1 of Eonycteris spelaea. Taxonomy (NCBI): domain Eukaryota; kingdom Metazoa; phylum Chordata; class Mammalia; order Chiroptera; family Pteropodidae; genus Eonycteris; species Eonycteris spelaea. The sequence goes on along the minus strand of PUFA01000186.1, from coordinate 3,072,120 downwards.
CTCCACCGCGAAGAAGGCGAAGATGAAGTCGTCAAAGGCCTGGTGAGAGGGAGGCCTGAAAGTGGGACCTGTGCTCTCCACATCCGGGTAGGGGGTGTCCCTTAGAGTCACTCATGGCAAGTGAGCCAACCCAGGTCCCCCCAGCCCCGGTCCTCCCCTCCAGGCCCCCATGCGTTTCTGACCCCTGCCCGCCGCCCACCCAGACCCCCACCTTCAGGATGCTGCAGCGCTCCGAGCGGCACTCAACGTCCTCGCAAGGTCGGAACATGCCCAGGGTGACGCAGTTGAGCATGATGACCAACATGCTGACGTGCTCGAACCACGTGGGGACAGGCAGCTGAGTTAAGGATCAATATGAGAGGCAAGATGGCTGCAAGGCAGCAGGAGGGGAGCTGGACCCCGGATCTGTCTCCAATGTCTCCTACAGCGACCAGGTTCCCAAGCCTTCCGCACCCCTGCACCGGCCCCATCAGATGGGAGTTGAGGGACAGAACCTCACTACCAATCACCACAGACAGGATCAGCACATCCCTCACACAGGCTGCCAGCTGGGTACAGAGGGGGATCTAAAGCACAGAGCAAGACCCCGGATGAAGGAGGCTGGAGGCCACCCAACTCCAGTGCCTTAACCAAAGCTGCACACGCAGATGAGCATCTCTGGGGCACTGCTCAGTCTGGACTCCAACAGATGTCACAGACGCCCACAGACTGTGAGGGGAACCCCAGAACCTTACCCTGTGGCCCTGCACTGACCTCCTCCATGTGACTCTAGGAGACAGAGAAAACCCCAATTTTAGCCATGGAAAGGAGAATGTGAGCTTCGAATCAGCCCAGTGACTGGGCCCGGGAGATCCGCAGCCCTACTGTGCACTTGGGTGGAAGGGGACAGGATGTGGATGAATAAGTGAAGGAGGAAACCCCCTACCTGCTCCAACCCCCACCAACTAGTCAGTCCTGGGAGAGAAGGCTGCCTGTCTGTGAGACGTAAGTCCAGAAGCATCTTCCCACCTGCAGAAAGGTGTCCAGCCTAGCGTGGGGCCTCAGACTGCTGAGCCAGCAGTGAGCACCGCATCCCTTGTGCTGTGTGTATCTAGCACCGCTGCCTCAGCCACCTTGCCAGGTTGCTGCTAGCCCTGAGGACAAGAAGCCACCCAAGACCTGTGAGAATTCCCCCCATTCCAGGAGTAACCACCAGGTGGCGCCATAACTTCATGCAGGCCCTGATCCACTCCAGCAGCCTCCAGGAAGGGGTGCTATACCAGTCGATTCATGAGGCGATCTGGGAGCCCTGTGGTGGCCAGCCGTATCAGGTAAGAGGGAAGGGTCCAGAGACCAGTCCAGTAAAGGCAGGCAGGGGCCCACGGCTGCCTGGATGGGGGCTGGTGTGTGTGGTGTGTGTGTGTGTGTGTGTGGTGTGTGTGTGTGTGGTCTCTAGCTGGGGTCTGAGGCTTCTCCTGAACCATGTGGATAAAGGAATACCCTGTGTGGCAGAGAGGGCCCTGGGGGTTTGGGGGATTCAATGTACCCCACACGCCATCTCGTCAGAATCCCCTCCTACCTAGAACCACTCCCATCCCGGGGCGAGTGGGGTTTCTGTGGGGCTGAAAGCCTGCCCTGCTGGGGCTAGAGAGCGAGGGCCCCCAGCCCATGTTGGAGCCAGCGTGGGGTGGACAGGGAAGCTTGGGAAACACCACTGTACATCCCTTCTTTGTAGGACCCCCGCAGCCTGCCTTGATGCCTCGACCCCTCTCCCTCGAGCTTTCCAGGCAAAGGCAGGGAGTGGTGGGGGCCAACAGTTGATGTTGGCAGCCCCTGGCCCATGGTGCAGCGTGCTGCATGGCACAGGGCCACCAGTGTAATTACACATTCCCACCAAGAGTGCCATAATTATACTTAATGGGTTCAGCAGTAACAAGTGCCTTTGCTGTGATTTGGCTGTGGAAAAACAGAAATCAGCATCCTGCTAAGGCAGCGCTGTGGGCCCGACCTCCCAGCCCCGCAGGCATCCAAGGGGAACTGGCTGAGAGGGCTGACAGGGTGACTCCCCACGGTCAGGGCCTGCAGGGCCAGCCAGCACTGGGGCACTGTGAGGCCTTGCCTGCTGCTGTGTGTCTGTCTCTGTGGGCGGGGTGGAAGGAGAGGAGAGAGCTGTGGCTAGAAGGTGTACTACCCATGTCACACCCGCTGCACACCAGCATGGCTCCATCTCTAAGCTTGCAGAGCCCATGAGGCCGGCACTGTCCAGCTCCACCAGACTGGGAACTTGGATGACATGCCTAAGGAGCCTAGGCGGTCACAGGATGCTGAGCCCTCAAGTGGGAGCTGGTCCTTGGGCACTAGGCAAGGATGGAAGGAACGATTCAGGCATCTCCTGATCCGAGGGATTCTTGCTGGGACCTGTCCCAGACCCTGGGGCTGCTGTTGGACAAAGTCGAGGACCTCGGTCCTCAATGGTGGAGTGGGTATTTCTGGAGTTCCGGGCTGGTCTGGGCCAGGACCCCTGAGAGGCTACTCAGGTCAGGGGCTGTGGAGGTCAACTCCTCAGCAGGAACCACAATCTAGGACCCCAACAACTCCAAAAGACAGCCTGGCTTGGGGTCTCTACACCTTCCCAAACCTTTGACAAGCAGAATCAAATCTATCCTTGGCTTCTTCCTGACCCTGCCAGCTGCAGCCTAGCTCCCTGCCCTTCAGGCACGCCTTAGGGGTTCAGGACGACCAACTATGGCTAGTGACTAAGGACCCAATGGGGAGGCCATGAACACAGGCTTACCTGAGAAGTGGGACCACCCCAGGGTGGCCGGAATAACCAACCTGGTCACCAAGGCCCCGGCACCTGGCAAGTTCCCCACCCATCCCTGTGAGCATTCCCCTCATGGAGTTACTTACTCTTATGACACGCCCCTTCCCCTCTCCACCCAGCACCCCAAACACGTGCCTAGGAGAGACAAGATCCTGGGATCCTTCACCCTTGCCTTGGTCTGGGTGAAGGTGCACACCATATGCTTGGCTCTCAAGAGAAGCACCATGGAGCCCTTCCACCCTGGGGACTGCCAGTCTGGGGTGCACAGGTCCCGCCTATGGAGGGAGAGGGCTCAATCACCTCCTCACACACACACACACATCACAGCTGCCTCCTGGTCACACCTTGGTGAGCAGCTGAGGACAGCCAGTGCCGACCAGCCACTCATGCACGAAGCCCAGTGACTTCCAGAGGCTTAATTACACAGATGGATTTTCTGGCCTTTAATTAAAAATCCTTTAGATTTTGAACCAAGTTTTACAAATTAGAATCCATTTCTACTGTGGGTCCAAGAAAGCCAGGCTGACATGTGGTCAGGAGGCGGTAGCCATGCTGGTGACATAGAGAGAGCCCTAGAGCTGTCGGGGTCCTGGCCACAGAGAGGCCATGGGCCTGGGTCCACAGTTCCGTGAAATGGTCTTTCCCATGAAATCCCAAAGCCAGGGAGGTTCTGCTCCAGCCTGGAGACCTCGAGAATGGCACTGAAGCCCCTGACCCATGTTCCTTGACCACCCTGGGCCTGGCCTCTCAGGCCCCAGGGACCTTACCGATTCTCCCTTTCTCTGACCGACACTAAGGGGCTTTGGGGACCTCTCCCAGCCTAACAAGCCCCTGGTATACAGCTTGGCAGAGAGGGGCCTGGAGTGACTTTCGCCAGGGGACATGCTCCCTCTCAGATCATGGCTCCAACTTACCCCAAATTAACCCCCCAATGCCAGGCTTCCCTTGGCCTGGAGAAAATTGATGGCCAGAGGCAGTATGGGTTGTGACCACTGTCCATGGTGCTGAAGCAGCCCTGTGCTGGGTATGCTCAGGACTGAGTAAGGGCACTCACTTAGAGACCTTGTTACTCACTGCTCACCTTCGCCCAGGATTGAATGAAAAACACTCGTCAACCGCCTTTCCTCATTCCTAGACTCAGCTGGTTAAAAAAAAACACGCCAAAGGCTGCTTTAAAGATGGCGCTGACCCACAAACACCTTGGCCCTGGGCATGGGCACGAGGAGCTCCCAGGGTCACACGGCTTACCCTGTTGAGTGCCACGAGGCCCACGGCCTGTCATCTGGTGCAAACGACCTGGAAGTGGGGTCAAAGCCTGGGGCTGCTAGGAGTGTTTGTGGAAGTCAGGAGAAGGGGCTCATGGCTGCTCAGTACACATTAGGAGCTGTCAGCCCCTCACTGGCAGCAGTGCCAACGGGGGACCTTAACACCTATGATAAGGGCTCTCACCAATGGCAGTGGCCTCCAGGGTCCTGGGACAGGGCAGGGGTCCCAGGGAGGCCTTCGCGTTGCAGGACAGTGTGGCCAGAGGTTGGTCCTGGCCTCCAAATCAAATCCTTGTTCACAGGCAGCTCCCCTTGGCCCACCCAGTCCTGCTGGCTCAGGATGCACAGAGCCAGCAGGTTCTCACACTGCCCCGTTGTGAGTTAGGGATGAGAACTGCTGAGGAATTCACCCAAATTCCCTTCTATAAAGTGCCCAGCAGGCTCCAAGCTCCCCATCCTGTTCCTCATCCTCAAAAATGCTGCCCTGGCCTCTCCCTCCTGGCCCTGGACACATGGAGGGAGGGGATGTGGCATTTTCCCCACACTGAGTACACTGGGTGACAGGCTGACTGTCTGCAGGATGAAGGTCAGGACGGAGAGACACTTTCACCAGGAGAACAGACAGGTGAGCTGGGCGTCCCTCACTGAGACGCAGTTCCAGGCCCCAGGGCCATGGAATGGGGGTCCCCAGGCATGGCTGCTGCTCAACCCCATGGTAAAGTGGCCCCCACAGAGGACTGTGTGGGTATGAGGCCCCAATCCCACAGGCCAGCTCTTTGCCAGGCTGTGATGAGATCATACAGACACTCTGGGGCAGGGAGAAGGCACTAGCTGCCTGAGCCAGCCCTATCCCACCTCCTGCTGCCCCCCGCCACCTTGCCCAGCCTATATTGCCTACTGTTGCCCCCCACTTGCCCACTCTATGCTGCCTATGGCTGCCCTGCCCCCGCCACCCGGAGCAATCTGCTCAGCTAGCTAAGCTCCATTAGGCCAAATCCACAACAGCTTGATGAGAGCTCCCTGAGCCCCTGCGGGTGGCAGGGCATGCAATGGTAAGGAGGGGAAACCCAGGGTGGGGTGGCCCAGAGCCCGCCACTCAGAACACCCTGGCCAAGCCGTGCTGGCTCCTGCTTCGGTAGCCGACTCTGCTCCCTGCTACCTGTCTTGTACCCACGGCAGCCCCGCACCTATCCTTCCTCACCCCACTGCCAGAGGCCCCAGGCCCAGGACATACAGACCAGAGAGGGGCTCTAGGCCATCTCAATCCACTGCAGACAAGAAGGGCCTCAAGGGCTGATGCATGCAGGGAGGAACCAGTGTGTGTGGGCCTGAAATCACAGAGACTGGCCTCCAACCCTCAGACTCGTGGTCTCAGGTCTTCTCATATGGTGTGGCCAAGTGGCCCAACAGGCAGAGAGGTATAAGGATGAGCTCAAAAGGACACCCAGCAGGTCCAGGGTCTCCACACACATGCACACCTGCATCCAGAAAAAAACCAGCTGGCAACTGAGGCCCCTGCACCCTAAGCCAAGTGCATCGCTGCTCCAGCACAGACCCCCTGGTGAACAAACCCTTTCCTGTCCCAGGGAAGGGGGCACTGGGTCAGCTTGTCCTATTGCTCTGCACATGGGGCCTGCCACACCTCCCCCCCCCCAGGCTGCATGCCCGTGCTTGCTGCCATCCCCCACCCCCGCTTTCATTCTCAACGAGCACTCAACCTTGCTTTTCCAATTTGCTCGAGGAGAAAATCATGTTTATTCATGGGGAGAAAGTCCATCCTGCAGAAATAGATGACTCGGGGCCACTGGAGAGGAAACACGGGCTGACTCCATGCAGGTGAGCGGGTCAGGCCAGTTGGAGACAGAATGGCCGCTCTATGGCCCCAAAAGGTACCCCACATGAGGCCACCCTAGCCACAGACCCAGGGGCTCACTAGGTAGCACTCGGTGGGGGAAACCCCAAGAAGTGGCCCACCTCTAAAAGGGCGCAGCTTTCCTGAACCCCCAACTGTCCTGGCCCCTTGGTCCACATGTCCACTGAGTACCAGGGAAGTTCCAGGGACCTGTTGGGGTGCTGGGAACCAACCACTTGAAGTCAGGGTCAGTGAGCCTGGCAGCACCATTTGCGTCTCTTAAGGTTAAAAACGTCAGAACGTCTCCAATGCCCAGTGTGCGAGGCCACAGAGCACCACGTGGCAGCTAAGGAGGAGGCATGAGTGCTGTTCGTCATTAGCACGAAAACACGTCCTGGGAGGGCGGAGAGAGAAAAGCCGGCTGTGTGAGAACAGGTGACCCCATTTAAGAAAACACTGCAGTGCAGAAGGATGCTTCTCTAGGACGTGCTGACATGTGTGTGTACAAGGTACAAGGAAGTTCCGGAAGACCCCCTCATGCCAGAACCACGGCTCCCTGCATGGAGGGACAGGATGAGGGCTCAGGGAGGTGGGCGGTCCCTTTCACTCCCCCACCTCTACAGTCTGGGTTGTTGTACAGTGTAGCCTTTCGTTGTTTGTGCCGTTACAAAAGTGAGGGGTCAGGAAGCTGGGCCGTGTGGTCTAAATGGCTGGCGGCCTAAGTGGGATGGGGGACATCCCTTCGTTGGCTCCCCCAGCTCAAAGGGGCTTCCTGCCCACCCAGAGCTGACACACTTAGCTCTTTGCTTGCGGGGTGGCAGGTGTCCATAGTGTTCTGTTCTGCGCCCCAGCTGGTGACCCGCAGCTTCCAAGTTGCCATGGCAACAGGCTCACACCAGCCTCCTCCCTTGGCCAGGCATCTGAACAGAGAGCTGAGATCGTATACCACTAACAAGGGGTTCTCCCCAACCAGACCCACACCTGCAGGCACCCTGCAAGAAGGCAGGCAGCACACACCTCAGACCCAGGACTGGCCCTGTGACAGCGCCTACCTTCTGCTTCTATATACCCACTCGTGGATCCCATGCAGGCTTTTCTGAGCATCTCCAGGGAGTCCCAAGAGGGCAGGTAAGATGTGTGATAGCAGAGCTGAGCAGCAGGGCCCTCTGTGGACAGCCAGTTCCACACAGAACTCAGGTGACTGGACTCACAGACACCGTCCGAGTGAAGCTCCCACCTGGAGGTTTGTCCAAGTCCGGGGGGGGGGGGAGGATGCACCACCACAGTCTGGAAACTACTCATTAAACAGGGTTTGCACGTGATCCGGCAATGCCACACCTGGGTACACACCCCCAAAGGAACTGAAAACGCATACTCTGACAGATGCACGCACACACGTACTCACAGCACACAATTCACCGCAGCCAAAAGGTAGAAACAACCCACATGCTCATTAATACACAAATGGATAAATAAAACACAGTCTATCCATTCAACAGAATATTGTTCAGCCATAAAATGGAATGAAACATTGACACACACTATAACGTGAATAAACCTTGAAAACATGATCAGCGAAATAAAATAGACAAAAAAGGACAAGCATTGTGTGATTCCCAAGCATTGAATGATTCCATAACAAAATGTCCAGACAGGCAAATCCAAAGAGACAGTGGGCTAGTGGTTGCCTGAGGCCGTGGGATGATGGGGTGATGGAAATGTTCTGGAACTAGATGGAGGTGGTGACTGGACAACATTGTGAATGTATTAAATGACACTGAAGTGTTCACTTTATAACAGATAATTGTATGGTATGTGAATATTGCCTCTATAATCATCACGATCCATTATTTGGGAGTTTTCAATAATTCTGTCTTGCTGGAGCCCCAAGCCTGCCACCACTATCACTCAAAGCAGTTAGGATGGAGACTCAAAGACCCAGCCACTGGGTGGCATGGTGGGGCTTCCTGTCTCCTCTGCCATGTGGCTTCCCCGTGGGGCACAACTACTCCCCAGTTCAGGTGGTAGTAATATGCTCCCCAACATGATCTGGTAGCCTCTCTCAAGCAGCTTTGGGTGATACTGTCTGAAATCTGCCTCTGACCTGCGGGGTCCAGATGCCTGGAGAAGGTGGGACCAGGGGCCAGGGTATCTAGTAACACCTTCCAGAGCTCAACAGCCTCCAGCCAAGGTGAGGGGCGCAGGGGTGTGATGAGCAGCTGGGGCTGCAGCTAATTCCTACCAGGCAGGGCTGAACCAGGCCCTCTGCACCTTCAAAGGCAAATCTGCAGCTTTAGGCAAGGTGCTGAGGCCATGCCACTTGGCATCCTCCCCGACACCAGACAGGCCTGGCCCTGCAATGCCCCCTGATCCCAGCGGGTCCGGGGTTCAGCCCTGCATTACAGGGCCTCGTAGGTCCCAATTCTATTTCTGTAAATGATGCCAAAAGCCTTTGGAGAGTCAGCTGTGGCTGGACCTCATTGCAGGGATCTGCTCCTGGTCTCAGTGACCCCATCTGGGTGGTGGCCGGGGGGTTCTCATCTCTGAAGCTCTGAAAGGTCCCGCTTCAAGCAGAGGGTGTGGACCCTACCTACACCCTGTAGGGTGGGCTGCTGCCCATTCCCACTGCCAAGCTCCGTTTTGCCACCAATAGGTCCAGGAAGAGCCCCCTGAAGCCTTACCACTTCTGCCCCAAACCTAGCCTCCTCCCCTTAAGCACTAACACAGCCCTCCAGGTTAGACAGGCCTTCCCTGTGTGGCTGGGGCCAATTATTCCATAAGCACTCTTGGTTAATTAGTGAGGTAATTAATTAATCAAGGCTTTAACTGCATTGATAGGGCCTAGCCAGGGGCAGGATGTTCATCTGTAGATTTGGGGGCTTCTGGATAGTGGAGAGAACAGGCATGGTGTCATTGGCACACGTGACCACGTTGTGCACACACGCCCCCATGTGGCCCAGATGCCCTGACCCTTGCTTCAGGTCAGACTGAACTGCTGCCTCAGCCACCCCCTCTCAGGACCAAAGACTGAACACAGGAGGTGATTGTGGTGGGATGAAACAAGGGGGTCCCGGGGGGCAGAAGAGGCCCCACTGCAGCTGTGCCAGGTCCACTGGGACACCGTGGGGCTGGAAGCAGCCACCCAAGCAGACACAGACATCTCTTCAGCTACACGCTCAACTGCAGCCCTATCGCCTCCTCTCGGGGCGATGGGGGCAGGCCACTGTCTGCAGGAATGTGCGAGGGAGCCTCTGTCTCCAGATGGGGCACATCAACTCCCCTAACATGGAGGAGCCCTGACCCAGAGGCCGGGGGTGAGGGGCAAGCAGGCATCGGGCCCCTGAGGCCTCAGGACAAAGCCAGCCATCTGGAATCCTGAGCCCACTCTGCACTCAAGACTTACCATGGTCCCAGGGAGCCCCGGCCTCAGGGGGAGGTGAAAGAAACCCCATCCAATAGCTTGCGGGAGCACAGTGCCCAAGGAACTCCCAGAGCAGGGCCTGAGCACGTCTCCAACCCTGATACCCAGATGGGCACTCAGCCAAGTCTCCCAAAAGGGCCTCTGAGGGGTGGGGGAGGTGGCCACTATTGAAGGAAGTTTCTTTCCTTCCTGAGGCTGTTGCCATGGCAACAAGCTGCTGACTTGGGGAGGAGGACCTGCTGCAGCCCTCAGAGGCCTCTGGGGGTGGAGGAGGGGCTCTGAGAAGGGATCCCCCAGCCCGCCCACCATTACTCCTCACTGAGGAAGCTCACCAGTGGGGGATCCCCAAGGCTCAGCCTCCCAGCCCACCCACACTGCGGGAAGCCAGCACCACAGGGCTTTAATTGGGGGTGGCAGTGGTACCCAAAGGGTTACTTTAGTGTTTGTGAAAGGGGGGGCCAGAGGGTGGTACAGAGACTAGAGAAGGGCAGGTGTCAGCTGGTGGGGTTGCAAGTCTGGTTATTTTGAAGTTAGAAATTAAATGGCCCTGTCTGGAGTCACTAGGAGCCCCCAAAACACACAGGCTCTGTGCACTGGGAAGTCTCTGGTCTCCAACGGGATCGCCGAGTTGCCCCTTCATCCGCACCTGGGGACAGATGACTGCCAGCAGCAAGCCACTCGTGCCCCTCAGAACCACAGGCCTGCCCGCCTGTTCCCAGGGGCCCTGACATTGCATGGTGCAGCAGTGCCCTACTCCCTCCCTGCTCTCTCACAGGGCCACGGCCTGCATAGGGTGGGGCAGCTGGGTGGGGTCTGGGTCAGGAGCAGCCACGAGTACTGAGCTGGGCGTCCCCAAACTGCAGGCTCTCCTGACCCTCTGGCCAGTCTGCATCCCACTGGCCTCTCCTAGACTGCTCCCTCTGCTCTGAGCTCCAACTTTCTCGGAGCTTTCCTTTTGGCTGGACCCCTGTGGCAGGGAGCCCTTCTCCCCCCTCAGCCCTTCCCTACTGTTCCTTGCGTGACTCACACTCAGTCCACTGGGCTGGCCAGGGTGGGGAGCCAGCTGGCCAAACATGGAGCTGTTTGTTCTCCCTGGTGGCTTGGGGTCACGTGGAGGGGGGGAATTCGTGGGGGGGGGGGGCTGGGATGCCCCTGGGAGCGTACCTCCTCTTGGAAGTTGAGGGGCCGGGAGCCTACCTCCGACAGGAGCCACCCAGCTCCTCACCCTACCAGTGGGTGACTCCACTGCCAGAACATCCTTTCTCCTCCTGAACTCAAATGCCTGTTCGAGAACTTCTCCCGGTGCCCAGAGGTGCCCTGGCAAACCAGCTCTGACTTGGGCCTATACTGAAACCCTTCCCCAGGCCCACATGACAGAGGAGCACTGTCAGATCCCTGGGAGGCCAGGACCTGGGTCTCCGGCTCCCACACAGCCAGGGGCTGCTCTGGCGGCTGAAGCGTGCCTCCTGCCCCGCCAGAGCTCGGCGCCTGGATCTCGGGTGGAAATTGCCCATAGCGTTCTGAGCAGCTCATGACACGGATGCCCCCTCCCCGCCTCTGTAATTACTGAGCTAATCTGGGCAGTGCATTGTTCTCACCCTGGCAGTGGTGTCCTTGCCCATCTGCCATGGAGGGAGGGGACAAGGCGGGCAGCCCCCTTGACTCCAGCCAGGTAGGGCCGGTGGTAGCAGGGGCACAGCATGTGCCTGGGCGCTACAGAGCCCAGCGTTCCGCCTGTTCCGGCATGCCTTGCACGCCCCGCACACGCATCGAGAACTGTGCATGTGCACACACCCATCTACACCACACAATCTTCAACACTACCTACACACACACACACACACACACATATTCATTCAGGTGTGCACCTTCAACGCACTGTCCTTGAGAAGAGGAGGTAGGGTTGGCGTTACTCAGGAAGATCCCACCCCCAGGACTAAACAAAACACTTGCTCACACAGACACTGTGGAGCCGAGCACATGCCCACAGCTCCCTCTAACTGCACATTTTAAAGACCGTGCTAATTAGGAAGAGTGCTAACGTCTCAGCTTAGCTCTTAATAAAGACCTTGATTCTGGATTTTACTCAAGGCATAATTGAGTGGAAAAGTGCCCTGTCTCTACCTCCAGTCAGCACGCCTGCAGTCTGGCTGTGCAGCCCACGGCCTCATGAAGACCTCATAGCCACTTGGTGGTGGCGTGCGCCAAGTGCCTTGGCTTGCCTCTCTCCCAGGGGATGTTCCGGCCTGAGAGTGGAGCCAGCCAGCCCCCAGCCCTGTTTCTCTCCCGTATTTCCAGGCTCCCCTGACGAATCTCTGGCGTGGTTCCCACGGGGAGCGGCTGAGGGCTCAGAACCACTCGAAGGACAGGGCCTAGGAAAGGAGAGCTTGGGAGGACCTGGCCTTGCCAGGTGAAGGCCTCCTCCCAGCCATTTTGACCTCTCAGGGGGTTCTGCACATCCCCAACCCAGACCCTGGAAGGAAAAAGCATGGGCAGGGGGCACAGAGCCAAGAGGGCCCCCGGGGAAGATGACCACCAGTCCATGGGGACAGGCCTAAAGGGCCTGCTCCAGGCAGGAATTCTCTGGGCCAGAATTCTCTGGGCCAGAAATAACTGCCTCAGCGCCACTGCACAGCTGCCTGAGGCCTGATTTAGCGACCCCGGGGGACTGGATGCTCCTTCTATGGGAACATGGCTCGGAGTGCCCAACTGCTGGCCCTGCCCCTACGGCAGGCAGACAGCCCCCAGATAGGGGCCCAGGGTCCGCAAGAAGCTCGCTGAAGGAGATTGCTTCCTGCAAGAAAACTGGGGGTAGAGATGGTGGTGAGCCACCTGGCCATGAGCCTGGCCGGGAGCTGCAGGGGCAAGAGCAGGGGATCTACAGGCCTGGGGACGCGTCCTCCTCATCCCAGGGCTGAGCACCCCATGGGTAGGCCCTGGGCTCCCTTGCTCTGCCCCAAAGTGGGAACCCAAGGCGGCCTGAGTCCTTCTCTCTTAACTTTACTGTAACGCTCATGGTCTCGTCCTGTGTGTTAAAACCTAGCTCACAGCTAGGATGCACAGTGACTGTGGTGACACGCACAGGGACATGCACCCTGCAGAGACATACACCTCTGCACAAGCACCCCAACACGGAGGCACAGCCATTCCCCTGCGAACCAGGCCTTTCCCAAAAGCGCTGCCCTGGCAACCAGGTGTTTATTAAAAAGGACAAGCCCCCCCCACCATGGCACATGCGCACACTGCTCAACCCCCACCCCAAAGGCCGGGCCAACTAGGGTCTCCTTCTGGGGTAGGATAACAGAGGTCAGGGGCCTCAGAGCCTCAAGCTGGGGTCAGGGACCCCAGAGTCCAGCCCCCACCACAGACAGGACCAGACACCCTCCCCACTGGCCCTCGGGCACTTTCCGAACATTCTGGTGTGCTCAAAAATCTCCAGGGTGTTGGATAAAAATACAGTCCCCTCTGCTAGTGGTGGGGACAGCTGGCTGGGAGCCCGGGGCATGATTTTACATCCCAGGCAGGTTTGGGGAACAATGTGCCAGAGGAAAGCTGAACCAGCCTTGGGCGTCAAGTGCCCTCCACAGCCTGGGCCCACTTGGTCATCTGCTTGCCACCCTTAACGGGGCACCATTGTCACAACAGGCCCATGGGACACGGCTGGCCCCCCCCCTTCGCAGGATGCTCAAGGAGAGGCCAAGGCTGGGCAGAGGCCCACCCCTGTGGGGGGCATCTAGAACCTTCCAGATAAGTTAGTTACATTGCTGGGAATTAATCCATCCTCTAGAACAATCCCAGGCCCTGGTTGGCTGCTGAAGGAAAAATGCCCAGTTAGATACTGGACACTGGTGCCACCAGATGCCAGGCCAGGCTGTCCCAGGCACTCTCGACCCCCAAGCCCCACCAAGGCAGTAACTCTCCCACAGTAAGAAAGACCTCCCACCTGAGTGGGGCACAGGCTCAGCTGGCCACAGAGCAAGAAGAATGTCAGCTGGGCACCGCTGACTAGAGAACCCGGCCAGCCTGGGATCGCACAATGGGAGTGTTGGCATGCGGGCTGGCGGGGAACGAGGCAGGGCAGCGAGCAGGAGATGACCAGTGCAAAACCACCCCCAACGGGAACCTGGGGTGGGGAGGCTTGTGGTGGGAGAGGCCATGTGAGGAAGGACGGGGCTTTCAGCTGAGACTTAGGAGGGAGTGGCAAGCCATGTGCGCTGTGGCCCCAGGCTGGGAGGGGGTGGGTGACAGCAGGGGTCAGGAGTGGCACTGGAGACCACGGATTCTGGTGGCCTGTTTTACAGATAGACACAGAGGCCCAGGGAGAAAAAAATCTCCCAGTCACGCATTAAGTTCAAGGCCCAGTGGGGCCCCCTGCCTCCCCTGGGCACCTCTTCCCAGCCCCCACGGACCCCCTGCATATGTCCCACCCACGCTGCTTCCCCTGTGAAGGCCTGCGCGGCCTGCTTGATCCTCAATGGGAGCTGCCCCCTGCCAACCCCACTCACCGCCTCACCCGCCTCTGGACCCCAAAGGCCCTCCGGCTGCACAGGCTGGGATACCAGGCGTCCCGCCTCAGCCATCCCCCACCAGCCATGTTATTAATAGCGGTGACATTTAAAAAGAACAGTCCAGACCCTCAGAATGTCAACTTCAAAGTGAAGGGAGCTGAACTTGAGCCCACTGTCCCGGCACTACCGTTGCCCCACGCCTTCTGCAGCCACTGCCCTCTAGGACCTGATTGATCCCCACCACCCAAGACCAGCACCCGGACTTGACATTTACACAATGCCACTGCTGGTGTCCTCGGGAGCTTGCCCAAAGTTCAGGGTCAATGGCCCTCTGCATGGAGGACGAACAGATCCCTGCAGCTCAGAGTCACCTTCTGGCCCCGGGCCCTGGCGGGCAGCACATGCTCAACTTGAGAAATCCTGAAGCCAACATGCAAAGGGTCCCAACTGCCAGGCCCAGGGGACACTGGCCCCCTGCATCCTTCTGCCCAGGCCATGGTCACCTTCCCTGCTTAGCCACTCCCGATGCGCCACTGCCTCTCTCCAAGTTCCTCCTATCCCTGTCCTCGCAACCCCCATTATAGACCGAGTTGTCCCCTCCAAATTCATACATTGGAGTCCTAACTCTTAGGACCTCAGAATGTGACTGTATTTGGAGAAAGGCCTTTAAAAAAGATGATTGAGATAAAATGGGGCCACATGGGTGGGCCCTAATCCAATGCTGACTGGTATCCTTTATGAAAACAGAAGATTGGGACACAGACATGATCACCAACCAACATGAGAACACAGGGAGGAGATGGCATTTACATCCTAAAGAGAGGCCCCAGGAGGAACCACCTGCTATCAGACTTCCAACTTCCAGGACTGGGAGGAAAGAAACGTCTATTGTTTGAGCTCCCTGTGCTGCCCAAAGCCGTCCGCCACCTCTCAGGTACAGGCCCCACGCCCCAGCCCCTGACCCGGCAGCACACAGCTAGGCCCTCAGACCTTCCAGAAGAGCCGCCAGCACAGGTGGGCAGGGGCAAGTGCCATGTCTTCACCCAGGCCAAGACCACGCTCAGTCCCAGAACCCCGGGCCTGAGACAAGGTAGGGATTCCTCCTGAAGGTGACACCAGCTCCCTCAGGGCTAATTAGAGCTCTGTGTGGTGGCACACTCAACACCAACAGTCAGGGCAGCCCTGGCACAAACATTTCAAAAGACATGCTATTTGCGTTTAATGGACTAAAATTCTTTAAGCTGAGAACCCAGCTGAGCCATTATGCCAGCCAATTTGCAGAGAAGTCGAAAACGCTGCATGCAGAGCTGGCCAAACAAGGCACACCCATGTGACCAGAAATGGGGCCGTGGCCACAGGAGCACCAACCCCTGAAGGCCACCACGATGTCCCTGAAGCATCGTAACCCTAGGCCAGGTATAGACGGAGGACCAACCTGGGTGGCTACAATGTAGGGAGGGGCAGCCTGACTCGGCCTGCTACAGTCCCTGGAGCACACCTGGCTGGTGTCCGGTCTCGATGAGCCCATCACCTGCAATGCCCGTTTACCTTCCTGCCCTGGGAACACTCCTATTCATCCCTCAAGTCCACACCAAGCACTTTCTCCAGGAAGTTTCCTGACCTAGCATGGAAGCACTCACGGTATGTTAGGAACACTCCAGGTCCTTACACGTGCGTGTAATGGACAAAGGCCAACCTCTTGGCTGCTGGGGGCACGCCAGGCCCTGCGGTGAGAGTGGGGTGAAGTGCTGACAGAACAGCAGGAACAGGGGTCCTGCCAGCAGGAAGAGAGGTGGCCAGTAATACAACAGTCTCCGAGTGAGTGAGGCAACCCCTCCCAGGCCCCTCCTCACCCCGCTCACAGCATATGAAGAACGAGGGTCCTGTGGGTCCTGTGGGATCCACCCAACCACACCACAACTGGGGTAGCTCATGGTACAACACGGTATGGCTCACCAGAGGCAGGCACACACCTGCTGGAGGATGAGGTGCCCTCATGGGCCTCCTCAGAGCATACCTTTTTTTCACTCCTGAACACAGGAGGCTTCACTTGGTTGGTACACCTGTGTACCCAGTAGGGCCTCCCTCCCAATGGATCACACAGACAGAAGAGCTGCATGTTACATAGAGCTGTACACTTGGGTTGGTACACAAAGTAGAACCTCATTCAATGAAATCACACTCAGTAGGACCTTAAATTATGTGGGGCTTGGAGTCAGTCCTGGGCACACAGGAGGAATTCTCAATGGACTGCACACACTCACCAGGGTCTCCCACATCGGGTGGGACCACAGATGGCGGACTCTGCACATAGTAGGGCCTTGCCTGGTGAGTCATAAAACAAGCTAAGCCTCATCAAAGGAGACGCACATGTATGGGCTACACACATAGTAAGCTCCTGATCCCTGCCTCCTACCGTATAGCTGGTGACCCAACCCAGCTGGCTGGCTGCCTACCCACCAGCTCACTGCAAGCCTGGGCCCTGGGGAGCCTTGCAGCCCTGCAGCATGCCGACTGGCCCATCCTGGCTCTTCTCCAGCAACTCGTGTCTGAATCGATCCCCTAATAACTCGATCCATTATGTTTGAGCAGAATTCTTGGAAACCAGCAGGAAAAGGATGGCTTCTATAATTTGTCTGAGTCATTTTTTAAACTAACAATGGGGCCTCTCCCCCTCCCTAGCACAGCAGGCTGTCCATTCTCACTGCATCCAGGAAGGCGCCTGAGGGTGTCAAGGGAGAGAGGCTGTGGGCACACTGGACCCCATAGCCTGACAAGGCACTGTCTTCTCTCCGAGCATCACAGGGCCTGGTCCTTCCCTGCTCAAGCCTGGGAAATTCTTCATGCTGGCAGCCCCTCTAGTCCCAACCAAGGGTGGGCTCTGGGAGGGAACCAGGGCCAAAAGGAGGGAGATGGGCCTGATGGTGGCTACGGGGCCCAGGGCAACGCCTAACCCCACCCCCAGACTCTTGGGCCCAACTGCCTGTTATAGTGGTCAGCAAACAAAGCTGTCACCCACCCAGGGCCAGAGCAGGTAAGTCAGACTCACAGGAGCCCTGCGCTTCCATCCATGTACTTCCTAAAGCACTGCAGACATCACCTCACTTGGAAAACAAGGACCCTGGGCCTCACATTCATGTCAGAAGGTGTTTCAGAAGGAACATAGAGAATTCTTGATGTGGGCTGGGGATCCCAACCCTTCAGGGTTCCTGAGGTGATGCCTTCCTCACTCACTCCCTGCTTATTATGACAAGTTTCTCCAGAAACCACCTGATCTGACCCAAAGCAGACGCAGGAAAAAGCATTCCACTGTCTCCGGATTCTCTCATCAGGCCAGTGAGACTTGGCAAAACCACAAAACGCCCCCTCTTCTTGCTACATTTTTGTTTTGGAAAATACAATCATTTTTCATAAGCTGCTCTGTTAACATGTAAGGGGGTTATTATTGCTTTAAACGAAGTATTTAACAGCAACTTATAAAGTTCTCAGTTTTAAATTCCAATAAAGTGAATACTGAGACAGTCCTGTCACAGAAGCTCCTGGGGCCTCAATTAACCCAGGTACCAAGGGTCCTGAGAGCCTGGAGCTTTGGAACCTGTTCTATTGGACTGGGGAACAGGCTGGGCGGTTGTCATCAGCAAACACCTGGGCTTGTCATATTGGGCCAGGGGCTCCCACATCCCAGAGGATGTCCCCCACGCCCCACCAGGGGCTCAGACCCACTGCACGGCCTGCCAGCCCCACCCATGCCAGCAGAGCTCCACAGTTCCCACTCCTCCACAGGATCCCTTCTGGGCCCCCTCAGTCCCGCTGCCCCCCAGTAACCATCACACCTCAACACGCTCCCCAACATTCACAAGGATGAAAGCGCTTCTGGGTCCTTTTAGCCACACAAATGCTATTCCCCTGTGTACAGCTCCCCACTGAATGCAGGTCAGTAGCCCCTCTCCACGCTTCCCCTAGAAACCCCTCATGTCTGCCAGAGGCCGAGCACATCATAGGACTGGCCCCCACCCCATGAAGCCAATTGGGGCAAGACAGTGCTCAAAGGGCCTTTCCTGGGGGACGAAGCCTACCCTTCCCATGGGCACGCACATGAAAGTCCTCAAAGTGACCCCTCCCGAGGCAGGGTCCCCCACAGCTTTCCCTCACTGCTCAGGAGCCTGCCCGTCAGGAAAGCAGCTCTGGGGAAGCAGGGTGCTTTAATAATAAATCCTTTAATTAGGGAATCCCGCTCTGAGGACAGGCGCACGCAGGTTACCTGCTGTTCCTGTATCTCGGGATTCCCGGTGCAGCATGCCGCCTGAGGGGGGGGGGGGGGGGGTGCGGGGCTGGGCAGAGCCTGAGGCACAGAGCTCTGGAGGAAGCTGCTGGGCAGCACAGTACACCTGTGCCTGCTGCCCCAGGGTGTGTCCTTTGCAAATGGGCACAGAAGGCACATTTAAGAGTCCCCTCACCCCCTGCATTTCTGGAATCTTCCATGAGGCCAAGGTTTAGGGGTATGATGATTTGCAATTTGGTTGCTGGCTCTGGATGGCCTGGGAGTACCAGGGAGGCTGGACCTTGGGCTTGCGGCCAGCAGATGGGCTAAGGGGGGCTTGCCACCCATAAGGGGAAGCTGTGGGGTCCCGAAAGTTTCTAGCAGGCCAGGAACCAGCTGTCAGTCCAGGAAGCTTCTCCAAGGAGAGTTTGTCATCACTCCCTGTTTAGGCTACACCCTCAAACCCCCATGATGACCTGCTGGGCAGATTCCCAAACAGCCTATTTCCCTGCAGGCCCCCAGACTCCCAGGGTCTCCGGTCCCAAAGATTGGGGCTGCCCATGAGGTATCCATAAGGAGGCTGCTGGGTAACCAGGGGTTCCCCAGAGTGTACCCCAGGAGAATAGGGACATATACTGGTCGGCAGGGACAGGCCTGTGCAGGAACACGACAGGGCTTAGTCGGCCGGAGTAGAGGGTACGTGAAGGGAGAAGGGAGACAGGCCCGGGCCTCTGCACTGGGGAAATTTGGGCAGCGGGCAGAGGGCAGAACTGGACATGGGGACCTGGTGAGCACTGGCCCTTGAAGCACCTGTGCTAGCAGCACTGAGGTCCCAAGGTGACTCCCCATGGTCAGCACCGGGAGCTTAGGGCCCTTGGTGAGTCCCTCTACCCTCTGAATCGGAGGTTCCCACCCTCGTGTGACAATGTGCTGCCTTCGATGGCTGTGAAGGATCTACTCAGCCCAGCACCCTCCTGGTGATGAGTTTCAAGCGGCACGCATGTCACGGATGCCCAAAAGGCCAAGGGAACACATGGGATGAATATAAAGTACAGCACACAGATGAGAGAGGGTGCCCCACCAGGGGCCCGCATGAGGAGAGGTCCAGGTCTCTCCCTGCCGCAAACCCCACTGAGGCCCCTCTGCAGAGGATGTTCCGGGGGATATCAGAAGGGGTGTAAACCATGTTGGCGTAGCATCTGGGAAGCCAGCCCGGGCCTCAACCAGACCTTAAGCACAGGAGGAAACACACTTTCTACTTAAAGTTGGGAAGACAACACTGGTCCTTCACAGGATGTTGGGGGCGTGGGGGCGGCAAGGGGGTGGTGCTCTGCCCTGGTCAGAAGATGGTCGAATTCACTTTTCACTGGCTTGGCTGCCGATCCCATGTTCCCCCACCCCCCGCCCCAGTTTCTCATGTTCTTTTACCATAAAACTCTGACCCGAGGGCACAGCTGAGTCTGCCAGCTTTGCCCCAGATTCCTCACAACTCCCCAGGCCCACGGCCCCGCCCCACCGGTCGACTTTGCTGTCCAGAATGCTGGGGAGGGGCTGCCCCTCTCAGAGGTTGCGTGGTGCCCCGCTGACCGTGCAGATGCCCCCAGGGCTGGCTGGGGTCCATAGGCAAGCCCCCCACCTCTGTGCCCACCAGGCACTGCAGCGTTGGAGGCGGGAGGCGCCCTGGCAGGGGGGCGGGGGCCACTGTCTCTTCCCGCCCCAGCCTCCAGAGCTCTGCAGATAAACAGTCTAAATTAGGAATTAAAACATCCCTTGCTCCCATCAGCCGGCAGGCTGTATTTCAAACGTGCAGGAAACACCCCAGCCACCGTGGCCTCGGAACGTGCTAACGTGACTCTGCGGGGTCCAGCTGTACAGAAGAGAAAGTCTGTGCTAGGGCACAGGCCGCTCCACCCGGGACCAGACTCCGTGAGCCAATGGCCGCAGGGCTGAGATCCTGGTCCCCAGTGCCCACTGGGGCCACACTGCCCAGCAGCCCAATCTCCGGCAAGCCCCTGAAGAGGGCACACAGTCCTGGGACCATGGATCAGGGACAGTGAAGGCCCTCCTTACTGCCCTGGCCTCTCAACCAGGGGAGGCCACCATGTGTGCTGGGTGAGGATGTCCATCCCTAGGTACTGCCTGGGGCCAGCAAATAGCAGGGCTGCAGGAGCCCCCCGCCCCTGTGCTCCAGGGTTCCTCCAGACAGACATCCTGCCCACCCACACCCAGGACCTGGGAAGGGGGCTGCCTGGAACAGGGTGCAGCTGGGACAGAGGCAACTCTGCGTTGTAATTTCAGGCATCAGTCAATGGAACTGATGGCTATGTCTCCTGACTCCCTCCTCCTGAATTCCAGACGCCTGGCCCAGTGCCAGGGCTGCCCACTCTACCAAGGGTCACCTGTGGGCCAGGATGCAGGAGACAGGGCATTCAGCTAGTCCAGAGAATGCTACCTTCACACTAAGGGGTAGTTCAGGTAGAGGACTTAGGGCCAAGGCCAAGGTGGGAGAAGACAGTGCATTGGGAGCTGAGAGCAAGGAAAGCCAAATCAGCATGGGGAGGGGCACCGAAGTGAGGGTCCCCCTGAAAGCCCATCTCCCTTTACAATGTCCCCAATGTGGACACCATTTGGGTCTGCCCCAGGCCAGGGAGGAGACGCTTCCTGGGGTATCTGCTGCCATGAGGGAGGCCATGCTCCAATGCCTTCTCTGACACTCCCAATAGGGCTTGTGTCTGGTGACAGTGGCTGAGATATCTGCCCATTCTGGCCACAAAAAGTGGACCATTGGCCAGGTGTGGGGCACCTCAGGTCCCTGTCCCTCTTGGCTCTCACCCCCCAGAACACACACAGCCTCAAATCTCCACCTATATCCAGCCACAAAAACCAGAAGATACAGCTCAGCCATGCCGCAGGCCACACATGCTGGCCATAGTGACTTTGAGAAGGACAGAGAGGACCAGGGGACTGACCCACAGAACCCAGATGCCAGAGTGGACACTAGGGTTCTGGCCCCAAACACCAGGCAGCCTGCCTCGGCCTGACCCACCTCAGGCTAGGAGGGCCTGCGGAACCCCCTGGAGACACCCCTGCTACACCTGGCCACTTGCTCGATGTCTGTGCATGGACGCCCCTGGCCACGGGAGAGTCATGGCTGCCTAGCAACCTTCTGCCTTTGGTGAATGCCTCCATTACCAAGTTCCGGTTGACACTCCTTCAAGAAGGAAACCGGACAGTGCTGGAGCAGCTGGACTAAAACCACAGCAGCCACACAGAGGAATGGGCCATACAGACACCTGTGGGGGCCCCGCATGCCCTGGGAGCCGCTGGGAAGCGGGTGCTGATAACCCAAGACTCTTGGCTCCATGTGGGGCCCTGGTCATTCCAGGCATTAAAAGCTATCAGACTCAGCAGCTCCAGGAAGTATGGCAAGGATGTGTGACCAGCCCAGGTGGCCTGGGGCTCCTGGGGGCAATCCTCTGACCCAACAGCTGACCCTAGGGCCCATGGTGTCATCCCAGGGAAGGGACACCCTGTGTGGGAGATGGACTGGTGACAGAGACGAGACACCACTCAGCTTTCTGCCCACCTGTCCACCACTCCCTGAGGGAGTGGATCGACTTTCAGACCCCAACTGCTACCTAGTACCCCATGGGTCATGGGATGACCATCATCCCTATCCCTGTCCTTGGGGTAGGACCCCAGCCTCCTCTCTTCTCAAACGAATGGCCCACAGCCCCCTGGATAGCCCGGCCTGAGAAAGGTCCAAGCCAAACCTGGTGGGACCAGGAAGTTGAGACAGCCACAGGCCAGGGAACTCTGCTGGCCATGTACGAAGCTGAGGCCTTGAACCTGGAATTGCCGTCCAGTCCTAGCCCCCTCCTTCCCCTCTCTGGTCTCAGCCGTGTACCAGCAAACCCCACAACTGAGGCCCTACGGCATCAGATCACTGATCCATAATCTGGGTTTAAAACCTTTTCTCCATCCTCCTGGCTGCCCCACTCTGCATATTTAATAAGCACCCCACCCCAAGTGACTAGCCTCAGGCAGAAGTGCTCCCCCCCAGCTCATCCTGGGTGGGCAAACAGGCTCTCTAGGGCCTGAGACTCCAGCCTGGGCCCACCTCCACACACTACGCAGTGGCCATCAGGACCCTGCGAGGGGCAAGGTCTGTGGACGGAAGCCCAAGGCATGGTCACACAGAAGCCAGTGGCTGCCAGAATGATGCTGCCTCTGAGAGCTTTATCTGACCTGCAGCTTAGACACCGGCTTACCAGGCTATTTCAGGGTGGGGTTACTACCTGGGGGCCCCCAAGGTGGGGAGCAGGGAGTTGACAGAGGTAATGTGCCTGGAGGAGCCCATGTGGGCACATGCCAGGAGGTTGTAGGAAGTCTGGCTGGATTGGAGCTATATTACTGGAGCCTTGGCTCATGTTCCAGTGGGGCTGCCTGGGGGCTCAGAAAAACCAGAGACCCCAGAGCTGGAAGCAGAGCCCAGCCTGGGTGTGAAGGGCTCAGAGAGGTGCTATGGGCTGGCTTGCCTCCCCCAGAAATTCCTACATTGAAGCCCTAGCCCCCAGGCCCTCAGAATGTGACCGCATTTGGAGGCAGGGTCTCTAAAGAGATGATTAAGGTAAAAGGGGGTAACATGGGTAGGCCCTAATCCAGTATGATAGATGTTGTTATAAACAGAGAAGTCTGGAATACAGATAGTTTACCAGATCAAGACACAGGGCAAAGATAGCCACCTACATGCCAAAGGAGAGGCCTCAGAAGGAACCAGCCCTGCTGACATAGTCACCGTGGATTTCCAGCCTCCAGGTCTGGGAAGAAATAAATGTCTGCGGTTTGAGTCACCGGTCTGTGGTGTTTTGTTACAGCAGCCCAGCAGACTAACTGAGGAGGCAAGGTCTGGGGTGCCCAGGGGGCTCTGTATCCCTGAGCTGGATACAGAGATCATCCTGAATGAGTGAAGGACTCATGGGGTCCACAAGACACACTGGGCTTCACCCTCAGAGACGCCCACATGGAGCCGGCTTTCTCTAGGATGCCCTCCTCACCTGTGGCCTTGCACTGCCCCACCTATGGGGAGCCACCTGCTTCCCACTCAGCACCTACTCAGGCAGCTGGAGGATATCCCAGAGTGGCTGGAGAGCGAGCCAAAACCTCAAGTCCAGTAGTCTCCCTGCCTGGCTCAGGGCAGCCCTACAGCACCTCCTAGCATGGCTGACCCTGTCCCAGAGCCAGGCCCAGGGGCAGACAGCCAGACCTCTGACAGTGGGATCCACCTGCTTCAGATCCCTGAGTTGGAGTTTGCAACATAGTAGGGCCTCAAATACTTGAGCCAAAAGAACCAAAGAGGAGACAGCCATCGACGCCCACTGCAGACACCCACCACGTGCAGGCAGGTGTCAAGCCACATTAGAATAGACTAGATCATGTGGGCTCCTGGGACGAGCCGAGCCAAGATTGTAGCGTCACTGCAGCATCGGACACAGCCTCCCTCCCATCACGGGACGGGTGGGACCACCGAATCTGCTCTGGCCTCCCACCCCCACACCTGAGAATTCTAATTCCAGTTCACCTTTCAGGTTCAGGTGCCCTCACTCCTAGAAAGTTCTCCCACCGTCAGGTGTGGGGCAGAGAGAGGCATGGGTGCCAGCCCTAGAGATAAGCAGCCACCTCTCAGGGCCCTAGGCCACAGGCCGCCCAGAACATGCCAGCTCCCATGGATCTGAGTGCTTCCCCCGCTCATCTACTAAGTACCATTGAGCACTTACTTACTACATGCCAACGCCGTGGGCAGACACAGGGAACCAACCAAAGGCTGACACTCTCCCTGCTCCCCAGGACTTCTCTTTTTAGTCACATGCCCAGCACCACGGGCTTGGAAGCCTCCATTTTCTGTGCCTGAGGGACTCATGTGTGGACCCTGGAGGTGAAAGAGCTGGGGCTGAGGGGTCTCTAATCCAGGAGCAGCCTTGAACTCAATAAATCACTTTATGTAACTTGGGCCAGGCCGGTAAACCAGGAGCCCAGCTGGGGATTAGTGACAGGCGTTGCCACAGCAACCTGATTAGTCGGATACATGCATCTCAGTTCAGGCCTCACCAGCACAGCTAGGCAAAGGTAAAAGGAAGCCCCAGAGATTCATTAGCAACAGGTTCCCATGGCAACCATGCCAAGCTCATTAATAATTTTTATGCCAACTGTGGGTGTTGAAATTCTCCAGAGGGCTGACAGAGGGCTGGATGCCGAGCAAACACACACGCCAGCTACCCCCCGAAGCCCAGTACCACCTCACTCCAGAGCTTCCTGCTGACACATGCCCCACCCACCTATGTGCCTAATGTGCGCCAGGATGCAGTGCCCAGCAAGCCACATGGCTCTGATGGCCATGGTCTGCAGGATGGAGACCCAGATCAGAAGAGCGGTTCGCACCACGGGGCTGTCCGAAGCGTCTGCAGAGGGGAGCTGGGGGAGCCCTACTCGCGTAGGTGGGCTCCAGCCTGGGCTCAGACTGGGTCTGGTGTCCCATGCCCCTCAGGTGCCTCCTTCGAAACCACTGCCAAGGCTGCTGCAGTGGCTCAGAGACCCAAGTCCAGTGGGTGAGAGGTTAAGAAGTAGGCACCACTCCTCGAATGACACAACACAGTTTTCCTATGACCCAGCAACTCTACTCCTGGGAGAAGACAGGGGTTTGAACGAAATGTGTACATGACTATCATGGCGGCATGATTCACACAGCAGCCAAAAGGTGGGAACGACCCAGGGTCTATCAGCAGCTGAATGGTTGTGTCCATCCATACAACAGGGTATTATTCAGCCACGAAAAGGAGTGAAGCACTGATACGCGCTACAACACAGACAAACCTTGAGAACGTAACGCTCAGCGAGAGAAGCCAGACACACAGAGATCACAGTGTGTGATTCCATTCACATGAAATATCCAGACCAGGAAAACCCAGAGACAGAAAGTGGATGAGCGAGTGCCAGAGAAACACGGAGTGACCACTAATGGGAATGGGTTTCCTTTCGGGGTGATGAAGAAGTTCTGAAATTGACTGTAGCGACAGTTGCACAACTCTGTGACTAAAATAAAACCACCGAATTGTACATTTTATGTGAGTTGTGTGCTGTATCACATCTTGGCAAAACAAGTGGGCACCTGAGTCGGCCTGCCTGGGTTCTGAATCCTGGGGGCCACTCAGGGACCGGACCTACCCACTCTGAGCCTGTTTCCTCACTGGTAGACAAAACTCAGGTGCTGAGGTGGCCCTCCAGGGCTGAGACAGAACAAGGGGCTCCCTGCGGCAAATGCAGGTGAGCCTCCTCCTCACGGGTACCGTGCTCCAGGGTCAGAGCTGACCAGCGCCAGACCCACAGGACATGCCCATCTGCTGCGGGCAGGAATGTGATCCAGTACCCAGCATGGCCTTTCAGGGTGAGGGACACCTCCTTCCCAGGAAGACCTGGCCACCCCCAACCCTGTCCTGCCTCCATCATCCAGTCCTGGTGACGTCCCAGTGAGGAAACACGCAAATGGAACAATCCCTGCTACCAAGTCGTGGTCACTCGATTTTAATCTGTAGACAGGGCACATCTCCTGGTGGCATCTGCAAAACAGCCAAGAGGCAGTCCCAACAAAGGAACGTGGGATTTGTAATCAGAGGACATACAGCATGTTCCGACCCCACGTGCTCACCGTTCGCCCGCCACGTGGGTGACAACCAATTACCCAATGAGGAGCCACAAACTCAGGGCTGCCCTTTCATACAGAGCAGGATGGGACAGGCCAGCCCCTGACCTTCAGAAGAGACATGGTGGCAGGGCAGGAGAGTGCTGGGACACCAGCCTGACCTCGGAGCCAGGTGTGGGATGGCAGCCCCAATGTGGGCTCTCAGGGGCAGCCTGGGCTCCCTGAACCCTCTAGGCCCAGATGCCCCCTTTCCCTCTGCCCTAGTGCAAGGCAACCCCTTCCCTTGCACCAATGCCTAGAAGTTCTCCTGCGTAGCAGTGAGGCCAAACTCCCTTCCCTGAGCCCACCCGCCAGGGCCCGCATGTTCCCTGAGACAGTTCCGCCTGCCCCTCCTTGCTCAAGTGACCCAGATTTCGAATGCAGATTGAAAAAAAAAAAAAAAAGGCTCTGGAATATTAAGGAATGAGTGTCAGTAACCCCAAGTTCTAAGACATAGAACTATGGTCTGGGGTTCACCGTTTCTGAGTGTTTGTGCCCCAGGCCCACTGGCAGGTCATTTCCCCGACACTGCTGCTGGCTTCCAGAATATTCCTTGAGGGATGGCAACATGTGCCTCCTGCCTGCTCCCTCCCATCAACTGTAGCATCCAGCTCAGCTAATGGGGGGCTAGGTGGGCCCCGACCCTGTGTCCCAACACTCAGGGCCTCCTTCCTGCCTCAATCCCACTCCAGATAACACCATCTGCCAGCACCTTCTCATGTCTCCCACTCCCACTGGGAGAGGCCCACCTGAAGCCCCCGCCCAAACTCCCCATGTGGGGTAGCCTTCAGATCCTCAAACCCCCACTGAACCTAAGATCAACTGCCTGAAGGGTGCTCTCACTGCATCAGAACTGTAGGAGGGCCCAGCCTGCCACACCCAAGGGTGCATCACAGGTGGTCCCATCTTGCTGCAACAGACACAGCAGGCCCATTTTGTGGCCAGAGCCAGGCAGCTGCCCTGCCAGCAGCTCGGGACCCAGGACATGTCCTCATACATTTCGATGAGGCACTAATGCAGGCTGACTCATCAGACTGCGGCCACGGCTAGCCACTGCTCACAAAGACAAAGGGACACAGGCAGAGGATGCCGCGTGGCCACCTTGCCCTGGAGAAACCAGCACAACCCTCCACACCTTCTGGCAGGTGGCAGCCACTCCTCTGTGCTCCATGTTGCTACCCCTGTGGCAGGCTGAGGGCTTGGAAAAGCAGCGGTTACAGACCAGCTACTCAGAGGACCCGCCCAGATCACATCGAGGCCCGGGCCCCCCGCATTCCACAGAAAAGACCTAAGACATTTCTAGGACCCGAGTTTCTAGGACCCAGCCCTCCATCAATGCTCCCTCACCTCTGTCTCCCTGTCCCCAGATCACTAACCTCCACCACCCTTCAGACAGGCACCCTGGGGCCCACCCAACACCTGCCAGCCCACCTGGCCATAGCCACCTCTAGTAGCCTGAGAGCACCCCACACTCTGCTCACCCACACTCTGGATGGTCCCCCAACCCCACCCTGAACACTATCCACCAGGAAGCAGTAGCTGGCCTAGGCCACAGCAGGGTCTCAGCCATCTGCATGTCTCCTGCCCCAACCACATAGCCAAGCAGTGCCCCACAGCCCTGAACAAGGGCCCAGGGATCACCAAGGAGGAGCTTCATGGCTTTCAGATACTCCCAGACACTCCCCAGCTTGGGACCATGGGAACTCCAGAGAGCCTGGGCCTGAGGCAGTGTACCCTCATCATCCACGAAGGCCAAGCTGGGTGGTGGGGTGGGGCGGGGGGCCTTTGGGAGGAGCCCAGCTCTGAACTCGAGCCTCTCTTCTCTGGCCACCTGTGGGCAGTGTCTCTCTGTGACTGCTAACAGGAGGATGTGGCAGCAGCTGGAGCCCAGATGCCTCGCAGAGCCTTTGCTGCCACAGAGAGATCCCCAGCTGGGAATCTAGCCCTTGGCCCTGCTGCCCACACTGCACCCTGCAGGAAGCCCTCCACCTGGTTGAGGAGTCTCAGGACAGAGTCAGGCAAGGCTCGAAGCAAGGCTCTCGCTGAGGCAGTTGCACCCAAACTGTACCCCTGGGGCAGCAGCAAAGCCCCCGAAGGCATAAGGGGAACGCTTGCTGAGTCAAGGTCCTAGACTCCGGCAGGGGTCTCCAGGGGCTCATCCTGGGGGAAGAGGTCAGTCCGGCACAAAGACAGCCGAAGGCCCAGTGCCATGACACACACCAGTGGACACATCCTTGGGGAAGCCCCCTAGGTGGGGTGGGGATGGCACTAGGCTCCACCTGGGCAAACATAACTGCTCAGGGTGTGATACGACCTCCCTCTGTGAGGCTCAGAATGACCAATTCTCAGTTGGCTTCCCCGCCCCGGGTGGCTCCACTGCTTGCTTGTCAGAGAGCCTGATCTGGTGGCTGATGCAGATTTATCCTCGAAGAGCCTACCTTCCATTAAATAGGTCCGGCACCTCCTTCATCTCCCTCTGGGGACAGCAAGGCCATGCCTGGGGTGTGACAGCAAGGGAAGGGACCACTGAAACAAAGCGCCCCAGATGGGGGCTTAAACCACAAGAGTCCTCTCACAGTCTGGAGGCCAAGGGCTGACATCACGATGTTATAGACTAGTTCCTTCTGGAGGCCAAGAAGGGTGCATTCCAAGGCTCTCCCAGCTCTGCTGACTGTGGGAAACCCTTGGTGTCACTGGGCTTGTGGATAATCGCTCCGTCTGCCCCCATCTTCATGTGGCTTCTCCTGTCTCTTCATCTCCTCCATTTATGAAGACGCCAGCATCAGATTCAGGGCCCTATTTCCCCATAAAGTCACATTCAGAAGTTCCAGGTGGACATGAATTTGGGGAATGCTATTCAAGCCAGTACACTGGCCTCCCCATGCCAGACTGTGTGGACAATGTTCACACACCCCCACAACCACACTCCTGGACACTGCACTCCACCCCCAGGCATGATGCTCCTGCCCCTGTACACCTGCCTGTCCCTGACCACTCCTGGCATCCCCACCCAGCCTAGCTGCTCTAAGAGCCCTGCAGGAATGTCCACAGTATAGGGCTGAGGTTTCACCTCTGTCAAGCCCCAATGCTGCCATCCCTTATACATCTGCTTCTGTCTCCTCTGTGAGCTTCCCGGGGCCAGCCCATGGCTAGGCAGAGACACAGCTGGTCTCAGAGCTCCCGGAGTACCTGGGAGGCAGGAGGCATTCAAAGGTCACCCCAAGGGCACCAAATGGGCAACTCAGGATATGGCCTTAGGCCTTGCACTGGGAATGCCCCGTCCCGTGCTCACATCTGAGAACATGAAGGCAGCTTGCTCCTACGGGCACTCCCCATTCCCCAAATACCATTGGAGAAGCTTGTCGGTAGCTAGATGAGGCTGAGAAAGTCCCTCCCCAGGTGTCCTTTCAGAGGACACTCAGCCCTCAGCCCTCAGTCCAACAGATGGTCCCGACCACCTGACCTCCCCTTGGGCAAGACCCTCTGCCATCGCTCCAAGCAGGGGCACCTGGCTGGCATGCCAGCTGTCTACAGATAACCATGACTAAAGGTCTCAAAGGGCATAGGCCTGTTCAGATCAGAAAAACGAGGCCTAGGACACAACCTCATCCATTAAGGTCTGGTGGCTTTGAGGTGGTGACCTTGGCAATGAGGCTACAGCCTGACATGGCCCAGAGTAGGAGGGGCACCCCAAGCTCAGAGCCCACCCCACTTTGCTGCCTTGGACCTCAGAGACACATTTTTTGTCCAAAGCCTCTGCCACTTTCTGGAAAAATCCCCCCTCAGCCTCTCCGTCTCTCTGTTAATGGGTCAGATGCCCCACACCCTCCCTGCAGGCCAGGTTGGGGGATCCCAGGGGAGGCTGGGTTGCTCTCAGAGCTGGGGATGGGGCCAGAGGTCTGTGTCCCTATTGGGCCCCTGGAGTCTCCACTGCATAGCCTCTTGCCAGCCAACCAGAGTGAATTTCACCCTGTCAACGATGGAGGATGGTCAGAGGTGATATGAGGAAGAAACCACCCAGGCTGCAGGAGGGAGCTGCTAGCCCCTCCTCCTGTGCCCAGAGACCCCCCCAGTCCTGGCCTCCCTAAGTGGGGTCATTGACACCTGGGACCACTGACTTCAGGCCACATCCCCTGCAGAGGTGTAGGGGTATCCCTACTACAGTTCACTCAACAGTAGTGAGGAGCTGAGAGAAAACCACTTCCCACCAGGTGTGTTCTAACAGATGTACACAGGTAAAGAGAGGAAAGAGAAAAAACTAGAAGAAAGGCTGGGGCACACAACTGGAGGCCACTGCAGCCCAGAGAGGCACTGAGCCCCTCTTTCCCAGGCCGCTGTCCCCATCACACCAGTGCCAACCTCACCTGGGGGCTAGCCGGTGAAGTGGGCCTCCGCAAGAGCCTAAATCAGAAAGAGGACACCATGATCAAACAGGCCAGCTGCCGCTTGCCAAGCAGACCTCTACACTGGAGCCAGCGCTGGGCTTTGCAGGCAGGGGTGGGGCTGTACCCACCCAGGACTGTGTATAGTTGTGTGTCCTCCCTCACCCAGCAAGCCAGGGGGCTCCAGGGGCTCCCAGCCCCTCCCTGCATTGCCAGCCATCCCCCAATGTCAAGGCCCAGGCCAGACAGGGCTTGGGGTAGTTTCATCCTAGGCAAGCTCTAAATTTCGGAAACCTGGCGGGGGGGGGGGTTGGGGTCCAGGATCCCCTCTCTGCCAGCTCTGCCAGCTCTGCCCAGTGCACGGCTGGTCTGGGACATGGCCTTAGCCCTTGTTGGCATCACACAGAAGGGAATGCTCCTGGTGCCCTTAAAATCCTCCCACGTCCAAAAAGTGTGCTGGGGCAGAAAGAGGCAGCCACTCACAGCATGAGGTCCCTTGCTCCCCACTGATCCTAAGGAGCTAGAGGTGGCAGTGAACCCACCCAGGGCTCCGAGTACACTCATCAACTATCCCCACTAGTCAGTACTCCAGGCTGACGGCACCACCAACATCCTGCTCCTCCCTGCAGCAGGGAACAGGTGCCCTGGGCGTGGGGACACCGACGTTCACCAGCCCACCTGCCTGTCAGGCCCCGCGGAGCAGCACACCCTTGCCTCCCTTGGAAGGCGCGTATGTGATCAGTGGGGCCCCTTCTAAACAAAACCACGAGCTTTGTGAAGGCAGGGCAGCAGAGGCCCCCAACTGTCATCCACGGCAGACAGTGCCCTAGGTGCCCGAACCCGCTACAAACTCGCGAGGGCCGGACTGCTTTCCTTCACACCCCTCCACATCTGAGGATCCAGACCCTAAATCATCCTGTGGGCTGACAGCCTGACTTCCCTCCCCATGTTTGCCAAGGACCAAGTTTAATTGCCCGCCTCGAAAGTCAACCCAGGCCCACGTGACTTACAGTTGTTCCCAGTTGTGTCAAAATTAACCACTGAGGAGAGAACAGAATAATTAGTCTTTTGAGCCACAGAGTTAAAAATCCACTTTCAAGAAGAAAGAAAAATATCCCTAACATGGCCTGAAGGGCTACCGCCCCACCCCCTTGCTGGGCGGGCTCCAAGGAGCAAGGGAGGAGAGGGAAACGCGTGACATGTGGTAAATCAAGGTGACATATCTCCCGCTTGACCTTGACTGTGCAGAACTGCTGCCTGGATTCATCCCTAGAACAGCAGACAGGTTGGCCCATCCCCCACATTCCTTCACATCCAGACCCAGGAACAGGGAGTCTGGCCAGTAACTCAGGGGGAGCTGTCCGCCTCACCCACTTCAACGTGGGAAGCTCCCTGGACCACCTGAGCACTCCACAGTGCCAGAGCAGGTGCCCACAGTCAGGGAGGAGGCGTTTGGGTGGTCCAAATATGATGCCCCCAGGGCCAAGAGCTTCCTCCTCACGGCAATAGCCGTGGACTCACCGCAGACCTCAAAAGCGTGGTATGGGCAGGTGGAGCACCAACACCTTCCCACTCCCAGCCACTGCTCCCGCGGTGCTGCCCTCCACACCTGCCCTTCCACTCCCACCTCTCCTTGATTTCTCCCCGAGTCTGGTCCCAATGCTGCTCCCGCTCGTGGAACCAGCCCTAATCCCACCTGGAGGCAGACCCATTCCCTGAGCCCCCAGGCTAGCCCATCACCCTCCCATCACGCTCACAGGCTTTTCCTGGCCTTTCTCCACAGCCTAGCTTGCGCCACCTCACCTTCTACCTCACTGCACAACCCCACCCCCAGCTGCATGGACATATTCCACCTGCTCCAGGACCTCTGCATGTACCATTCCTCTGCCTCGGACACTCCCGCTCTATGTCCAATCCACCCCCGCCCACGTCTCCCCCAACACAGGTTCCTGTGCCCATTGAGCTGACGGAGTTTCTCCCTGGGTCCCAGCCCCCATGGCCTCCATCTAGCCCATCCTACCCTCCCAAGCACCCTCACGGAGATCAGTCCAACCTCACTCTACTGCAGAACGGCCAACAGTTGGACATGCTGGGCACACAGTAGGAGCTCACAGAGTCCTGCTGCGTGCCCACAGGGGTAACCCACGGTGGGCCAGCGCAGAGGCCAGCACAAAGCTCTGGCTGGTAAAGGTTTGCTAAGTGAGGCCCCCTTTTAGAGAGTGTTCGAAGAAGCCCGTCCTGCTCTGCACCAGTCCTCCAAGTATCTGCCCCGACACTCCCCCCCACACAGAACCCCCCCCCCAGAGTTCAGCTGAGCAGCAGATGTGTGGGCAGGGGCTACACTCGGCCTCACTGCGCCACACGCACAGGGCACTTCATCAGAGCTTCCCAGTCTCTGCTGACTAATCAGACCACCAGTGAGCTTGAGGGGCACCAACTGCTTGCCTGGCTCCGGGCCCTGTGGGTGCCTGGGTGGGGAAGTGGGCAAGGCCAGAAGTTTAGGCCACTGTAGAGAGAGTGGGGCTCAGCCAGGATTCTTCCTGGGCAGTCTCAAGGCACTGAAAGTGACAGACAGGGAGGTCAAGTCCCTCTCAGGCAGACAAAACCTTGTTCATACTCACACTTGCTCATATTAATTCCCCCTTCCACACCCCGCCCACCCCAAGGGGCAACACAGGCACAGACCTGAACCTGTAACCAGAGCAAGGTCCCCAACGATCGCGCCTTTTTGCCTTCTTGTCGGAGACAAATCCTTTAGAAAACCCGTAAGAGCCTTCCTGTTCCTTCTCCACCACCAGCTCCTATCCAAGGACGTGGCCCAGCCCAGCCTCACCTCCTCTGGGAACCCACCCCCCCCCCCCTTCCCCCCCACCAGCAGCCCTATTACATTCCAAGGAACCAGAAGGATGCCCATCACACAGGCCTGCTCTCACTCAGGGGTCAATGGGAGCTCAGGCTTCTGTCCAGGGGCCCCTCCACCAGTCCCTCCAGGAGTGGCCACCCAGGAAAGGGGCTCTGCTTACCCCACCACCTGCAGGCACTCAGAGATCTCCCCACCGTTACCCTCCCCAGCTCCTAGGGGAAATGCCTCCTCCTCATAAAGCACCCCACCAAGACACTCCTCTCTTAGCCAAGATGCCTTTACTTCCACACCCTGCCCCTGCCAAGCCCTGGAGGCCAGGAACATGCCCTTCCCCTCCACACACACGCTCAGCACTCAGCGTGAACACAGAAGCCCTCAGAGGATGAGGTAACAGTGGCAGCTTCAGAAGCAGAGACACACATGCTGTAACTCCTTCCATCTTCAGTCAGAGGGAGTCACGGTAGTGCCACGAGCATCAGCCACCGAGCCCAGACCTTCCGAGTCCCCTCCTGCCCCTCTGCTCCCACATTCCACAATTCCAGGGGGCCTGATGGCTTTCCTATCTGCCCAGGTCGCCCAGTGCCTGCCTGTGAACCCCAAAGTTCACATGGGGCCTCTAAGTTCAAGGAAACAGACACCTTGGCGCCAAGATAAAAGGACCAGGAATGAGGTGCTGGGGCTCAGAACACGTGAGGAAAGCCCTGTGCCTACGGCAGAAGTGCTCAGAGGTCAAGGGCCATTAGGTCAGAAAGGTGAGTACGTGGGACCTACTCACTCACAGCAGGTCTGCTGAGGGCACAGGGAGGCAGGTGAGGACAGCCTAGGGCCTGTCCTTTTCCAGATCACTGCCCCACGTGTCCTCACTGGGACAGCCACGCCTGCCATGATCCCCAGGCACTGGCAGCAACCACAAAGAAGTACGATGGTTCAGAGCATCAGTTTTTACAAGATGCCTTTAAGGACTTGGACTCGTCCAACCTCACCTCCCTGGCCGGCATGGCCCTGACAAGCACATGGACTTGAGAGTCAGGCTGGATTCACCCAGATCTGCCTTCTGCAGCCACATGACCTTGGCTTGTCTTCTGCCTTCTCTAGGAGGGAGAAGGTGGGAGACACCTCCCGGAGCTGCCCATCACCCTGAGTCCCCAAGTGCCCTCTCGGCCACCTCTTAGTCCCTAAACACCCTGGCCAAGCCGAAGCCAGTCTCCCTCACTCATAAGAGAATCTGAGTGAGGCCCCCTTCCCAGCTGCCAGCATCCCTGGGGTACTCCGCCCAGCCTAGGTGCTGGGATGCAGCAGCTGCGACGCAGTCAAGTGCCTAGTCAGGAACCCCAGGGGAGCCCGGCCATAACGTAACCCAGCTGTACAGCTACAACACAGATCCCACCCACCTTCTGCTATAAATAAACCTGTGTAGGAGAAACAGCACTTGCCCCAAAACTTCCACCACAATTACAGTTTCAAACAGCAAAGTAAATCAATGAAGGTAGGGGCCATCCTCACAGACTCCTTCACCTTGGATCAGTCTCCCAAAGGCAAAAACAGAACATGCGTGTTCATGTGTGCGGGAAGGCCCTCCACTCAGGGATTCCAGAAAAGTGCAAGGCTTAAGGCAGGCCCGTGCCTTCATTCCAACTGCCAATGGCATCCCAGCTCGGGGACACAGGCTGGGACTCTGCCAGCATTTAGGGAGCAAGGTGCTGTTTTACACAGTGTAGATTCCCAGAGTAAACACCATTATCCTATTTTGGGCTCCAAGTTTACCCTCTGCAGCAGGGGAGGCTCCAGGAAGGACGGTGAGTGTCCTGACATGACAGCTACCTGCAGGGAGGGATAACTGAGATTTCAGATGCACTATGCAGCCACAGGACACGCCACAATCCCTGGAAAACCCAGCTACACGGACCTCTATCCCCTGGTGTTCGCTGCCAAGGCCACCCCCTGACTCCCAGGAATCTGAAGTCCCTGCTGAGGCCCCATGGGCTTCCCCAAGGGAGCTGATCCCACCTGTCCAAGCACGCCAGCTTATTTTAGGTTCTCCCTGTGGCTGACACACACCCCGAGCCAGGGGCTGGCATCTGCTGGAGATCAGCAGCCATTCCCACATGGGCGGGGGCCCTTGACAAGCCCACCCTACTGGACAGATATGGTGTTTCCAGAGACTGTGGAGTAAGCTCCTCCTCAACCCCGTGCCAGTCAGAGGGGACGGTTCTCATCCCTAGTTGACAGCCATCAGCACCATCCTGCTCCTTGGGCCACAGGGCATCTTTCTTCTCCGGTCATGAGTATGTCCAGGGACAAGGACATCAACAAGTGGCTCAACCAGCCCCATCCCCTGCCCCCTCTGGGCCTCACCCAACCTGCATGAGGAGCACCCCCCCCGACCTCCCCTCCACTGAGTAACACAAACAACCCTGTCAGACGTGACATCCTCAGGGACATAGCTCTGCCTTGAACACCCAGAACATCAGGATCAGGCTTAAAAACTCCCTCAGCCTTGAGTGGACAAAGCAGCCAGGCCCAGGGGCTGTCAGGAGAGAGAAAGTGCAGGCCCTACTAGGCTCCTTTCTGATCTAGTATCTGTGCTGGAAATGACTGACCCGTAAGGAGGGCTGGCCTCCTATTCTGTTTGTCTCAGGGCCTTCAGGAGCTGCCCACCACCACGCCCAGCCATGCCACCTTCCTGCCAAAACAAAGTGGCCCAGCCATCTCCAGGCTGGGTTCTGGAGAAAACAAACACACACCTACAGTCACCCTGAAAAGTCGGCTGGCGGCTGCTCAGAGACCCAAGCCCCAACACCCCAGGATACCCACCCATGGGCTGT
Source organism: Eonycteris spelaea (assembly GCA_003508835.1). Taxonomy (NCBI): domain Eukaryota; kingdom Metazoa; phylum Chordata; class Mammalia; order Chiroptera; family Pteropodidae; genus Eonycteris; species Eonycteris spelaea. Next base: position 3,036,205 of record PUFA01000186.1, on the reverse strand, counting down.
AAGGACTAAGGCAGGCCCTGAAGCCTGCTGCTATGCCTTGGGCAGGCCCTCCAGCCACCGCCCACCATCCTGGAGCCACCATCCTGGACTGCCACTGCCTCCTTCACAACCAGAAAGCAATTGACTCAGCCCATGTTTGGACTTGAGAAAAGGAAACACGGGTTTTATTACTTTTTTTGGTACAGGTTCCTCTTTTGTATTCAATATTTATACAATTAAACACACAAGGTAAGAAAAATATATACACCCATTGCTCATTTCACCTCTGTCTTCCCAACTCTGACAAGAAAAGTTTATGTACAAGCTTTCGCTTCTGGCAACCTCCTCTCCTCAGCAGTCCGTGCAGGACCTTAACTCCCTCCAGGTCCACGTGCAGGAAGGCTCAGCACCCACAGCGGGGTCACCTGACAACCAGCTCTACCAGCAGACCGGTGTGGAGAACTACCCAGGAGGCAAGATGAACCAAAGCTGACACTCTCCAAAGGCCACCTGCTGGGGGACAGCAGACCTGATGCCTGTATCCCAGAAATGCCTCCTGCACAGATCCAGCCCTGCTCTGGAACCTTCAAAGTCTGTGCTACTCTGACCAGAAACACAAAAAGTGGTCCCTTCCTCTTTTAAGCCAGAGAAAACACCCGAAGTACCTGAATAAGGGGCACCAGCTGCCTCCCTGCCCCCCACCCCTAGCTGCGCATGACTTAAATCGGCCCCATCTCTGAGTTCAGCCCGAAAAAGCGAGTTCACAACCAACGTCATTGCCTCTCTCCGTGGAACGTGTAAAAGGCCGGCGAACGAGCACAGCTTCCCGGCTCCCACGGGTCTCCTGCAGCAGCGCTCAGATGCGCAAGGCACAGGCTGAAAACTTTGCCTCCTTTACACTCGCTCCTTCCGGTCTATCCCTCCCCAGCGAGGGTCCTGCCTCAGGGCGTAAGTTCCCTAAGCCTAGTGAAAACTCTCCTGATCGCAACCCACGAACGCTCCGGGAGTTCCAATCTCCCCTGACGACTCCTCTCCCCTCCAAGCCTCGCTGCTACTCTTCCATCCCTTCCCGTACTGAGCTGGCTCTGGACCGGGGACACCCATTCCAGTGGGGAGATGCCCCGCTGTCCTCCAAAGCGTGGACCGGGCCACCTCTCTTAAAAGAAGCGTTGCCATTGCGTCCCTACTCCGCGCCCCGCGCGCCCGGCCCGAACCGGGTCCAAAGAGCCTGGGCGCGCGGGGACGCACGCTGAGTGAGTGTCACGCACAGAATACCCGCACCCTGGCGGCTCGGGAAGGATATGGGTTACAGACCAGCCGGAGACACCAGCTGCGCGGCCGCGTGGTCTGCCCAAGGCAGAAGAAGACAGTGGCCGCTAGTGCCGGGTACGGGACGGGCTGCTCCTCGTCGGCGCCCAGCTCCGCTCTGCGCTCTGCTCCCGGGCTTTCGGGGGGCGATGCACCGAGCCCAGACCCACGCTCCGCCTCTTGCCCCGGCGCCCCAGGGCTCGCCGGGGACGCCCCCGCCGCCACCGCAAGGCCCGGGGAAGGCGCGCCCAGGGGCACTCGGACCTCGTCCGCCGCCACCGCGCCCTCGGTCATGGTGGCGGCGGGCAGCACCTGCGGGGGACAGGCGATGACCGGGCCCCAGGAACGACAGTCTCCCCCGCCTCAGGCGGAGCGGAGCTGCGGGAACAGGCGCGGCCGCCGGGATGTCTTTGTCTTTTCTTATTAGAGACAAATGCGCCCCCCGCCCCCTCCCTCCGGCGAGGGCTGGGCTGCCCCTCCCCCACCGCCGGGGCGGGGGCTGGCGCCCGAGGAGCTCCTTGCCGGCTGCTCTTAAGTTGAGAGGGTCCCGGCGCGCAGCGGAGCGCGCGTGCTCGCTGCGTCTCACCTCGCTACCGCGACCGGCGGCGTCCCCGCGGGCATTGCCTAGGCGGCGCGGTCACCGCGATCCCAGAACGGCGTTCGGCCCTACTGGAACGCCGCCGCCCCCGGCCCGCGCCCCCGACCCGCTGGCTCCGGCTGCTGCACCCGTTCCCGCTATGGTTCCGGCTCCGACTAGCCCAGCGACGGCGGCGGTCCCGGTGCGGAGGGTACTGCTGGGCGGAACGGCGCGGGAGAGGGGCACGGGCCGGGGGCGGCAGCGACGGCGAGGAGCAAGCCTGGAGCGTGTCCGCGCGCGGCGCAGGAAACTTCGGAGTGAGCCGCGAGCGGGGCGGGGGCGGGAGGGGCGGGGCCAGATCGGGGGCGGGGCCGGCAGCGGAGCGGGCGGTAGCGAGCCGGGGCCCTGGGACGCCCCCCCATCATGGGAGGGCCGGGGCGCCGGGAGGGGCTGCCGGAGTCCTGAGGCGCGCGCAGGCGAGCGACCCCTCCCCCATTGTGGAGGGTGCCCCGCCTCCTCAAGGTCCGGGAGGGTGGAGCTGGACCCCGCCCGTCACCCCACGGTGCCCCCTCCCCTCCCGGGTATGCGGGGCACCAGGGGGCGCTCGCGGGGTAGCTAGGCGGGGGGGCGGGGAGCAGCGCCAACGTCTTCCCCGCCCCCAACTGCGGGGGCGGCCCGAGCTGCGGAGGCGGGACCTCCCCGCCCCCTCCCGCTGCGGCGAGCCGCCCCTGCCCCCACCGCGACGCGGGCCGGGGTCGGCAGGGGGCGGGGTCTGGCGAGCGTGGGCGGTGTGCCATGGCTGTGACTGCGAGCTGTGCGTCCCTCCCCCTCTGCCTGTGTGTCCCGGGTGTGACCGTGCGCGTGTGATGTGCTACTGTATCTGTGGGTGGGATGCTGGGTGCCCCTGCATGTGCATCTCCCCCAACACATACACATACAGACACACACTCTCTTTCTCTTCCTCTCGCGCGCGTGCGCGAGCACACCAGCTTTACGAACTTGGTTCCCATCCTCTCCTGGGTCTCTACAGAGACCTATGGTACCCTGCGGAAGGGTCAAGCCCTCTCACACTAAGCACAGGAGGGACAGAGCACCAATGTCTCTGTGGTCCGGAGGTCCTTCCCTGGAGGAGTCCTTGTGGGGCTCATTCCCCTTGTCTGGCCGGCACCTCAGAGCCTGGACCAGACCAGGAAGGCTCCCACCAGGCCCACAGAAAGAGCACCACCTGAGATTCCAAAGCTTACAAGGCCTGTCCCAGAGTCAAATCACTGCCCCTTGAGGTGTCAGCAAAGAGGGGGCTGGGGCTGGCTCCGACTTTTCCCCACCCCAGTGTTTACTTCCCCACCCCCATCCTACTCCTTCCCTGAGGTTCTAACGAGCTTTTCACTTCCCCAGGACCACCTGTATGCCTTCACAGTGGACTTGCACAGGGGTGCATGGCTTTGCCACATTCCAGCCAGCCCACCCTCAGGGTGGAGGGGAGACCCCATCTCCCCTAGACAAAGGCTGATCATTACATGCTGGCTTCCGTGGCCTGCAGGCCTCACCAGCTGCTGTACCGGATAGGGAATAAGGGCCCATCTTAGGGGGAGAGGGGGGTCCCAGACCTGAGAGGTGGTAATTGCCAGCCTGGGCTTCCCCACCTACAGGGTGGCACTGGGGAGAATGTAACCTGACATGACGGACCTGTGCAGGGAGCAGGGAAGATCGCAGGGGGCATCTGTGCCCTGCTCCCTACACACCAGGCCCTGGGAAGGGCACACTAGCCCTTGGGGTGAGGAATGTACTAGAGCTGCAAGACTATGGCAGCTCCGACGCAGGTCCCAGGTGGTGCCCTGCACAGGACACTCACTGTTCAGCCCCGCCTCCACTTGTATACGAGAACTTTTCGAGAAAAAGAAAACATTTCCTTTAATGCTACTGCTTAGTGGTGGAGGGTCACAGCTGGTAATTAGGGTCCTCAAAGATGAAAACCTGCAGGGAAGGGAGGGGCAGACACAAAAACTGCAGCAGGATCCTGGGTTGAGGTCACCTGAGCCACACACCCCCCATCCTTTTCACTCTACCTGCCTCATCAAAAGTTAAGATGAAGCTCAAGATTGGTTAGTGATTTGCTGGACAAAAATTACTGGGAGATGGACAGTATGACAGGCCATGGGTGGAATTGGGGTTGTAGGGGAGGCGAGCGGTACTTGTTCCCTGCAGCGTCATTCCAGCAAGGAGGAAGCCATGAACAAGTCTTTGGTTAAAGAAAACATTTACAAGCTGGGTTAAGTATCACAGATAGCCCAGATAGACAGGGGCAGGGGGCCTACCTGGGGACGAGAAAGCAGCTAGAAGAGGAGTGAGGGTTCTGCTAACAGAGAGAGCAGCCTGTGCAAAGGCTCTGTGGCAGACAGGAGAGAGCGGCAGAGTGGGAAGAACCAGAGAGAGCCTGGGGGCCCATGCTGTGGGCAGGGGTGGAGAAGGTCAGGGTTCCCATAGGGCCCAGTGGCACAAGGAGGAAGATGAGTGTCATTCTGTGATTGTCACCCTTTTCTGTCATGCTCTGTCCTCCAGATGTCCTCCAGGGACAAGGCCATGGATTTTTAAAATAGACATTATTTTTTAAAGATAGTATCTAAAACCTGACAAAGCCTGTAGCCTTCAGGCATCCTGTGGCCCATTTACAGACTGATGGGGCCTCACAGATACTTGGAGGGGCATTTTCCACTTCAAGGTCTTGGAAGGAGACCTACTCCCACCACCTTCCGCTCCAGTTGACTGAGCTGGGAACTGCCGGAATTGTCCTTGCAGGGCTCCATGTCCTCTGGGCCGATGCTCCAGTGGGGCCAACCTGCATGCAGGGGCTTGGCATGCTGCACTGGGGGACTCCATTGGGCTCATGGTAATGCAGCTGAAGCCTGAGCTCATTCATCTTAGGGTACTGCCCAGAAGTGGGTGATGGCTTCACTCTTGAAAAGGGAAATGGAAAGCAGGTCATAAGTTGATACAAGATGAGAAAATGGCATAAAAACAATAAAAACAATAAAACAATACATGCATATTACTAGAAAGGAATGTTAGATGAAGCATGGGACAATTTGGAAATTGACATTAAAATTGTTTAATTAAATTATATAGTGCATTCAGATTTTTTTTTTTTAATCCTTTAGGCCTCTAGAAAATGTGGTTCTCCCTTCTCCCCGCCCCCCTCAGGCCACCTCAGTCAGGGCCTGTGGGCACCAGCCCAAGCTCAGAGGCCTGGAGGGCTCCTCTATCACCTGCCCCTACCCAGCCACACTGCTCTGTGTCCAGAGCACCCCATCTATCCTTTGGCTGGAAAAGTGGCTCCCAGCTCCATGTCAGTCCCTTGTCCTGCCCTTTATGTGGTCTCCTCTTTCCTTCTCCAACTATACCCCTCTATGCACTCTCTTCTTTCCTGAAGCCCCCAATGGTTCTGGGCACTGGGTCAAGTGTCCTTGAGCTGGGGGGTCCCACTTCCAGGAACTGTCTCCAGCCCGTCCTCCTCCACTGTCCCTTTCAAATCATAGACCCACCAGCCAAGCGGGCCCTCCAGGCCACCAGCTTTGGCCATGCAGTGCCACCGCTGGAATGCCCCTGCCTGGCCCATATTAGCCAACTCTCTCCTGCCAGCAGTGCCTGACCTCCACCTCATGCTCTCCCCTGAGGCGCTCACCTCACTGTCTACTGGCCCGGTCTGTTTTCAGGCCAGAGTGTGGCTCTCCAAGGGCAGCCACAGTGTCACATTTAATGTGCCTGTGATGCTTGGCAAGTGCCTGTCCCAGGTGGGTAGACAGGAAATGCTTAATGAATGTGCAAGTGGTAAGAGTGGTGACCTGAGCCAAGGCTTCAAAAGATGAGACGCAGGTTACCCAGCACACGTGCATGTTGGGCTGCAGTCCTGACACTGCAGTCACACAATGCCTGTTGGGCACTCCCAGTGACACTGAGCAGACCAGGGCCCCCACACCCCTTGGAAGCGCATGCCTCAGAGGAGGGGTCCTGGCCCGCTGAAGCTGGCGGATCTGTCCTGGCTCCCCTAAGCCCCTCCAAGCCCACCTCATACCTCTTGGATGGGCGAAAGTCACCAAGGAGCTGGCCTAGCACCTTGCGGCCTAGAAACTGGGCCCAGAGGTTCTACCCTCAGCGTGCACAGGAGCCAGAGGCCCGCCTGGGCCGGGCTCCACAAGGTAGTGGCCTTCAGGGCAGGCAGCAGAGCCATGAACCAACAGAAGCCTGGGCTCCTGCCCAGCTGGGGTGCCTCCAGTGACAGTCACCTCACTCCCAGTCCCACGCTTATCTAGTGTCACCTCAGCTCAAGGGCCACCCAAAATTTCAGGGTGCCCACCCAGATGGCCATGCAGGACAGTGGCATCCTGCTGATGTTCTTTCCCCAGCCACCAGGACAAAGCAACAGCTAAAGGAGGGGCTTTTCTGAAGTCTTATTTTAAACTCTCAGTGGCCATCAACACTGGTATCTAGAAGGTGGTGTTTGGTGTCATGCAGCGGTTTCCTTAGATTTTGGAGTCCTAGTTCCTCTTTCACACTGTCCCTGCCCCTCTGCCAGACAAGCCACTCCACTGTACTCGCTCTGCCCCAGCTTGGCCTTGGCTCCTCTGCCTCCTGGGTCCACAAAAAGTGATGCTGGACGAGCAACAAGAAGAGGGTGGTGCCCAGGTCTCAGGTGTCCATCCAGCCTGTGGCTGCAGGATGGGCTCGATCTACTCTGCTCACAGAGCTTCAGGGTGGGACTGCCAGATCGAGCAGATGAAAATACAGGGAGCCCATTTAACTCTGAATTTCAGACAAACAATGGCTAATTTTTAGTGTAAAAATATCGTGTGTAATATTTGGGATATACTTAAACTAAAAAAAAAAATGTTGCCTATATCTGAAATTCAAATTTAAGGAGGTGCCCTGTATTTTATTGGCCTGTGAGGGGCTGGGAGGAAGAGAGGGGGCCAGGCCCCACTTGAGCCAGGTGCCCTCTGCAGGCAACCTCTGGGAGATGCACAGCACAAGCCAATGACCCCTTTAGCGATGCTGGCTGCAGGGAGTCAGCATATTTTGAAATAGTAGGCGCCCAGAGAGGGGATATTGAACTGGGGTGGGGAGGCATCCGCAGTGTGTATTCTGCATGGCCAACATCCTGCACCCGGCCTTCACCCACCTGCTTTTCTCACTAGAAGCTCAGAGGGTTCAGTCCCAGCCCTAAAACCCCGCTCAGGTCCCTTCAGATCATGTGGGGTGTGGTCTTGGCAGTGCCCTTTGAGCCCCCAGACTCCAAAAGCAGGAGAAAGAATCACAGGTCACCCAGAAGCACAGGAGCTTATAGACCTTCATTCTTAATTACACAGACTCCATGGGGCTTTGGACCACAAGACCCTGGAAGGTGGGAGCAGGTAGGTCTTCTTTGCTTGGTGCCTGGCATACAGTAGATGCTAAATAAATGTGTTGACTGGATGGCTGGAGGGGCTTATGCTTGTACTTGAGGGGATTTGGGGAACCACACACCCTCACTTTGTGCTGGGAAGGGTGACCCACTACCCTGGGGTCCCAATGACTGGCCAGCTGGGGGGCACCTCAGCACCTCAACTCGCAGAGGGGGCTTGTCCTTTCCCTGGGGACTCATGTAGCTCATGGCATTTCAGATATTGTCTAGAGTCTTAACTCAGCAAACATAATTTTTCGAAGTTTCAACATGAGATGATTAAACTTGTAATAGTACTGAGCGTAGACTCATTCACTTTATTGCCCCTGGGTTAAACATACCATCTCCCAGTGGCGTCTAGACATCTCCACCAGCACTTTATGTGGAGCCTGCCCTTTCTTGCCCTCTTTCTCACCTTCACTGTCATTTGATAGGCTGAGCTCTGGAGGGTGCAGCCAGGGCAGGGCCACAGGGCTCCTCTGGCCCCAGGTCTGGCCCCAGACTGAGGGTGCCCTTCCCTACCCAGGATATGCTCTGGAGGGGCATGCAGGCCATTGCGGGTCTAGGGGACCACATGTCAAGCCAACTGAGGGATTTGGAACACTTTCCCAGCCCTGACCTTGTACGTAGGCCACCTGTGGGTGGAGGGCAAGGGAAGTGCTAGCTCAGGTCACTGGGGAAATGGTTTAATGGAAAGGGGCTGTGTGGGGAGAGCACTCAGAGTGTTCTTCAATTTCTGCTCAGTGTCTGGCTTTCCTGGAGACTGCCAAGAGGCTGGGATGGAGCACAGAGCCTAGGGTGTGTGGCCCATGTCACCAGAGGACAAGGTGGAAAAGAGGCTCAGGGTCTTTCTTGAGCTCCACTACCTCATAGGGTGCATTCAGATCCCAGCTCCGCCGATCCTGGCTGTGTGGCTTCAGACAAATATCTTGACCTCTCTGAGCCTTAAATGTCTTCCTCTGGAAAATAAAACCAGCATCAGCTGAAAAGATATATTGATCTGGTTGTTACTCTCAAACAGTTAAGCATAGAGTTGCCTTACCACCAGCAATTCCACTCATAGGTATGTGCCAAGAGAAATGAAAATCTACAGAAACTTGTACATGAAGGTTCACAGCAACGTTATTCACAATAGCTCAAAGGTGGTAACAACCCAATGTTCAACACACAGATAAACTGAATGTGATATGTTTATGCAGTGGAATAGTATGCAGCCATAAAAAGGAGTGGAACACTGACAGCCCTACAACATAGATGAACCTTGAACCCATGATGCTCAGTGAAAGAAGGTCAGTCACACTGGTATGATTCCAGAGATGTGACATGTCCAGAAGAGGCAAATCCACAGAAACAGAAAGTGGATAGATTGCCATGAAGTAAGGCAAGGGGGAAATGGAGATGAATTATCTTTTTGGGGTGATGCAAATGTTCTAAAATTGAGGTCGTACAACTCTGTGGATATTGTGAAAACCACTCTCAATGGTGAATTGTGTGGTGTGTGAATGAGAGCTCAACAAAGCTGTGATGTGATGGCACAGGTGGCACTAGTGAAGGCGGCAAAGGTGAGCCTGAGACCCCTGTGGGGGCTGGAGCTGGGCAGGCCTTGAGGAAGTTGCTGCTTGCAATGGGGTGGGCCCAGGGGGAACACAGCCTGCATCCTTCAGGGTGCTCACCCTCCCTCGGGGGCCTCAGGGACTCGAGGGTCCTGGGGTCCACCCTGTAGCAACATCTGGCCTGGATTGAGGCTTTGTTGCCAACTAGGCAGGGGGAAACCATGTGGGAAGGGCAGCCTCCTGGATGGTTTGGACGGGGCCTCCTTTTATAGGAGAGCTGTGTCTCAGCTTTAAGTCTGGGGTGCAGCCCTTCCTGCCTGAGCCACTGAGAGCCCCCCAACAAAAACACTCCCTGAGAGGGAAGGTGATGTAGGCTGATCTGGGTGAGGAAATGGAGCATGTGAGCCCCAGCTGGGAGCTTCCAGAGACTTTGAAGAGGCCATGGGAAGGGGGGTGACTGGAGGCAGATATCAGGCTTGTCTTCTCTCCCCACTGACTCACACATCCTGTATCGGAGAGAAGCCCCAGAAGGTCAGCACTGCCACCCCACAGATCCCAGCCTCCTCCTCACCCTGGCAGTTCAGTGATGCCCCTGAAAGGGTGTGGCTCTCCCTGGAGCCCAGCAAAGGTGTCTCATACCCAGGGGCAGTGAGGACCCCAAATACAGTCTGCATGCCAGCCTCCTCCCCAGATCTTCACACAGGCAGTGAGAAGGGGAGTGGTGGGAGCGTGACCCAGGGCTGCTAGAGCATGTGCCACTGGCTGCCTGGTTGTTAGAGTCAAGAACCCAGTCTCCTGTCCAGTGACGTGGTGACTTCTCCTGGCAACGTATGAGGGATAAGTGATCAGCCCAGGCAAGGCTGCATGCTGCAGGGAATAGCTTGTGCCAAGGCTCTGCGGGAGTCAGGATGCTCCCCACTTTACATCTGTTCTCTGTTGGAGAGAACCAAGGGAGAGAGACACCAACTGAGGTAGCAGGGCAGGGATGGGGGAGATCGAGTGCCTATGTAGGCAGTCAGCAGGACGAAGCTCTGCATAGACTGTGGGGATTCAACTGGGCGGCCAAGGGCACCTGATTCCTGTCTCCTTTTATACATTCACCTCCCAAGGTATGTTCTGTTTATCTTTACAGTTAAGTGAGTTAAGTCTTCAACTGCCACATATCTTAACAGCCTCTCCAGAGGGAGGCCTTCCCCAGCTGTGAGGAAGGTCGGGAACCTCCCATAGGGGACTGGGATGACAGATGTGACACCAGGACTCAGGCTAGGCAGAGGCTAAGGCTCTGATGGTCTTTCCATAATTTATTGTAAATCGTTCCTGCTTTGTTTAACGTTCTGTTGATTCCACTTAGAACTAGCTTCCCCAGTGCCCGCTGGCCGAGATGTCGCAGGCAGTTCACGGTTTTAGGGAGGGGGAGCTGCATTCAACAAGGCGGGTCTACCTCAAACCTCAATGCAGGCTGGGGATGGGGAAGGGGTCCTGGAGAAGCTGGCTTAGTTGGGGGCACAGAATGTGGAGGGACTGTCAACTGTGAGGTAGGCCCAAGAAGAGGCATGCTGAGTGGATGAGGCAGCTTCACAGGTTCAAAAGACCTGACAATCAATCATGTAAATTGGTAGGTTCCTCCTTAGGCTGACTTCACCCAGAAGGTAACTCTGAGAGAGGGGTTTGCTCCTGGGCAGCTGGAATTTCCATGGCAGTGGGGACTCAGTCCTGCTGGAGACCCCAGAGGATCATGTGGATCACGCCACGGTGTCATCCCACTGAAGGACGAGGGAGGGCGGCATTGCCCACCTGCTCCTGTCCTCTCTGGGTGGGTCTACAGGGGCTCCTAACCCCCTCTCTGAAGACCTAGGTTCTGCCTTTGTTCAGCCAAAGCCTTCCTGGGTTCATCCATCCTTTTCTTGAGCATCTGCTGTGCTCTAGGTGTGACTCTGGCTTTGCACTGGGTGCAGCTGAATCTTGATGTTACCACCTCAACACTGTTAAACTGCATTCATCCCCTCGCTGCCTCTGGCTTCGGGGGCCAGGTGTTGGACCTTTGCCCTGCTTGCCAGCTCACAGTATGTTCTCAGTTGGGAGCTCCATGAACCTAGGGCAAGGAGGGATGAAAGAGCTACTGTAGATATCAGGTCTCCTTCCTGCCTTATTGTTGGCCCTTGATGAAGAACAGCATATCCGCGATGTCTCCGAGCTGGCCCTATCAATCACAGTGTAACTGCCCCTTCTCTCAGGTCTCTAGCGAGGAGAGACCTGAAGTTTTTTTCTTCCTATTTTTATTAGTAGCTCATCTTCTGCTGGCAGATAAGGTGAAGGTAAAAGAAAACGGTGCCTTTTTGCCGCTATTACAAGCATGTTTCTGACAGCAGCTGTGATAAGGCACGTCTGTCATGAAGGTGCCACGGTTCCCCACCGCTGCTGGGGATACATGCACCCCTCATTTATCTCATCCACTTCCTGGCCTGCAGGTCCATGGGTGGTCCTTGTTTAGTCAGTCAAACCTGACCACCACAGGGGCACCAGCCTGCAGCCCCTAGAAGACCGATGAGTGCTTCACCCCACGTTTAGGATAGGACCCATGACGGGTACAGAGTATCAGAAAGCCTCCCCTACCCATGAAGGGCCTTTCCTGAAGCCGCACCTTTGGGCTTAGTGTTGCTGACCTTGGGCTCTTCTTTTTAAAGGCCACGACCTTTCCCAAGGCCACATCCTTTCCAGGAGGGGCTGTGTATTGAGCGATAGCAACAATTGACATTTTAGTATAAATTTCTTTCCCAAGTCCTTCCTGCGTTGCCAACAGGAGAGAGCAGAAGGTTTAGGTGACAATGGTGGGAAAGAACAGCAAGGGCTGCTGGGAAAAGCAGAAAGGATGGGATGCTCTGGCTTGAGTCTGCAGATTTCAGCTGCCCCAGCCCCAGGAAAGATCCCCCTTAGCTTAGAGGCCAGGTCAGTTTCAGGGGCACAGAGCCAGGTGGGAACAGGCCTCCTAGGGATGCTTTAGAGGATGAGGACTTGAAGGGCAGCAGAGATGGGCTGGGCCGTGCAAAGGTCCATTTGGAGCCAGGAGCAAAGTGCTTCCAGGAGAGGAAACTCCGAGGAGACTTTACAAAGTAAAAGGGAGCCTCACCTCAGCCAAGAGCAGCTGGCTGCCCGGGTCTCAGGGAGCAGAGGGGCACCTGCACACTTGAGCTTATTCTGGATGTAGCTAAGGGGCAGGGGATAAGTCTGGGACTGAACTTTGGACTTGTCCTGGGAGCTTAGCCCCTCATGGTCTCTCTTTGGTCCTCAAAGCCCCATACAAGGCTTTCCCCTCATGCCGGGACATCAGGGACCAGGCAAACCTTCAGGGCCCCTGGACATGGGAGCCTGGGAGGGTCATTGTCGGGGCTAGGTAGGCAATGACAGCATGATCTCTCCCAGCACCCTCACTCGATTAATAGGAACTTTGTCAGGCTCCTGTCACCTCACCTGGCAAGAAAGCAGCTGTAGGAAGCAGAGGGATTTCTGTCCAGCAGATGCCAATGCTTTAATTTCCCCGGATTTATGGCCTTTTCTGTGGCCTTATTACTGAGATAAGGACAGAGCTCATCACTGTCAGGCTGCACTCGGATGTGCAACCAGCCCTACAGAAAAACACAGATGCCAGTTATTTTTGCACAGAGTGGAGGAGAGTCCCACGGCACCCCCAGGCCTCAGGTCAGCATCCAGGGCTGCGGTCACCCCAATAGGCAGTCTCCTGCTGTGTGGCCAGATACTCCACCAGGGACACAATAGCAGTAACTTCCTCAACCTGATCCAGGCATCTGTAAAAATCTCACAGCAGCAACCATCATGCTCGATGGCAAAGACTGGAAGCTTTTCCCTGGTGGAAAGAGGATACTGCTCTTTCCACTGCTAGTCAGAGTTAGAGTGGCTAGTCCTGGAGGTGTAGCCATTTTAATTAGGCAAGAATAAAAGGCCAAGTTTGGAGGAAAAAGAGCAAAACTGTTTTTATATTTAGACATCAGTACTGTGTAGGGAATCTTATGGAATCTACCAAAAATCAACACTTTATTAACATACGGAAGTATATGCCAGCAATAAACAATTGTAAATCAAATTTGGAAAACTTCCATTTAAAATACATGCGAAACCCATAAAATACGTAAAAAGTTTAACAAGAGATGTGCAAGTCCTCTGTAGCGAACTGGAGGAAAAAAGTTGAGAGAAGTTCAAGACCTCAATAAGCAGAGACACAGATATGCTCATAGATTGGAGGGCTCAATGTCATTAAGCTATCAGTTACCCCCAAATTTCTTTGTGAGATTCAGGCAATCCCAAACACAACCCCAAAAGTCTTTTTATTTTTTTTGGTAGAAATTAACCAACTTAACCCAAGATATATATTGAAATACAGAGAATACAAAGTAACTAAATAAACTTGAAAAAGAAGCACCTAACGCTGTGCGAAGACTCACAGTGTTTACTGTGCAGCTTCAGTAACCAAGTGTGGTATGGCTGTCCGATAGGTCGGTGGTGTTGAACTGAGTGCAGATGTTGCCCTAAATGATTGATTGATTTTTGACAAAGGTGTCAAGTTATTTCAGTGGGAGAAAGAAAAGTCTCTTTCACAAGTGGTCCCGGGAAATCTGGCAAATCCTTGGGGGAAAATGGCCTTCAACCTCTACCTCACATCACACACAAAATAATTTGAAATGAATCATAGACTTCACATAAAAACTAAAACCATGAAGTTTCCATAGAAATTACGGAATAATTTGGATATCTTTGCAACTTTAATACAGACAAATATTTCTTTAAAACAAAAAGCAAAACAAAAATACTAACATGAAAGAAAAAATGACAATCAGTTTTCATCGATTAAAACCTGCTCATCAGAAGACGCATTAAGAAACTCCAAAACAACAGCTCAGACGAGGAGCAAGAATTCACAGTTCAAGCTATGGCAAAGGGCTTGTGTCCAGGATGCGTAAAGAACCAAAATTCATATTACAATGACCCAATTTGAAAATGGTCAAAAGATTGGAATAGATGTGTCAACAAAGAAGACATACAGATGGCAAATAAGTACGTAAAGAGATGCGCGGGATCCCTAGTCACTAGGGAAGCGCAAACCAAAACCACAAGGACCAATGCCTCGCACCTGTTAGAACACTCACAGGGTAAAACACCAATGACGCCATATGTTGGCCAATGTAGAACCAGAGCTCTCGATGCTGGTGGGACTGGAAGGTGGTGCGCCACTTTGGAAAAGAATTTGGCAGTTTTTTAAAAGTTAAACGGACACGCATCATGCAACCTGGTATTTCTAGAGGGTATTTATCCTCAAGAAACAGAAGCATGTTTCTTACAAAGACTTGCATGAAGATTCATGGCAGCTTTCCTTGGAATAGCCCTGTCTTAGTATGTCTGGGCTGCTATAACGAAACACCGTGAACGGGGATTTACAAACAACAGACATTTCTCACACTCTGAAGGGTGGCAGGTCCTCCGAGAGTGAAAGCTCCACTTCCTGGTTCATAGCCAGTGTCTTCCCACGGTGTTCTCTAGTGCTGGAAGAAGCTAGGGAGCCCTGTGGGATCCCTTTTATAAGGACACGAATCCCACTCACAAGAACCTCACCATCATGACCTAAGCACCTCTCAAAGGCTCCATCTCCTAATACCATTATGTTGGGGGTTAGGTTTCAACATGTGAATTGGGGGGGGGGAGTGCCATTCAAATCACAGCAAGCCCCAAACTGGAAACTTCCCCCAGTGTCTTTCACCAGTGAACAGACAACCCGTGCACACCACGGAGCATGAGTTGGAGTCCAAAGGAGCAAGTGAGCTTAAGGCAGAAACTCAGACGGAGCTTTAGAGCCTGTGTTGTGTGAAAGAAGCTGACAAAGAGAGTGTACACTCTGTAATTCCACTCATATATAATTCTATTAATGCAAATCAGCTACCTGTAGTGACGGAGGGCAGATTAGTAGTTACCTGGAGGTGAGGAGGGACAGTGGGGAGGGAGAAATGACACCTTTGAGCAATTGGTATTTTCACTGTCTTAACTGTGGTGATGGCTTCATAGGCATGTACCCAGGTTGAATTTTTAATGTGTGCAGTTTATTGCATGCTGATCATTCCTCACTAAAGCTGTTTGAGAATGTAGACGCTCAGAAACAATTACCCCTCAAAATTCAATGAATTCTGCACTTTATATCCGTACATCTCACTGTATGTCAAATCATCCTCAGTAATAGAGCCAGAGCCAGGAAGACAGATTTGTGTGTGCAGTGACCTGGAGAAAGGAAAGGCTGACCTCATGGCCGTTTGAAGTGCCATCTCCAGGACACCCCTCCCCCGCTCCTTCCAGCCCTACTGGGGCTCTGAGGTCCCGAGCACAGAGGCTGCAGTGACCCTGGCCTGGTGTGGCTGAGGTTCCAGACCAGCACAGCGCGTTCCTGCGATGTTTTCCTTTCAGACCACACGCATCCCCCTCTTCACACTCTCATGTCTTCTCCTTTCCGGTTCTATTCTCTGCTTACAGGCAGAAGAGGCGGCAAAGGGCCAGAGACGTCACCATGTCCCGAGCAGGGGCTCCAGGCTCCTCTGGGTCGAGGCTGCTGCTGTCCCCAGAATGTGCTTCTCGACAAGTTTGGGATATTTTTGGCTTCCCCCCCCCTCAAGTTCTCAGTGGCTCCCCACCCCCACACACACCCTCCCAGCCTCGTGCTTCATGGCTGAGGGAGGGGTGGGTGCAGCCTTCCAGGAGGCCCCCAATCCCAGAGGAGGTGGGTGGTGGGCAAGGGTCCCAGGGAGGCCCTTGGGTGGTGGCCATGCTGTACTGAGGGCCCACCTTCCAGGGCCAGTGGGTTTCCTCCTCCTCCAACAGTGGGGGAAGTATCAGCTGCCGTGAGCAGTGGGGAGGGAGCCCCAGCCCTCACCTCTCCAGAGCCCCTCCGTCTGGCCATCCCAGCCCCGGTGTCTTCTTAGCAGGCTGACCTTACGTCTAGGGGCCGGACAACCCCCTCGACCTAGAGGCTGATGATAAGCCTCCCCCACAGTGCTACTGCTGGACTGCCTAGGACTCTGTGTGGGGACGGAGCTGAGATTGACTCTGTCCCCTGGGGCCTTGTGACTAGGGGCAAGGTGCTGGCCTCTGGGAGCCTGGGTTTCCCCTCTGCCAAATGGGGATACTAGTCACTGGCCCCTGTGGGGTCACTGGAACATTGCAGGATCTTAGTATGAACTGCAAGGTGCGTGATGAGCACCCTAAACTGCATTAGGTCTGAGCGCTCACCAAGGCAGCCTTTGTACGAATAGTGTCCTGCACGAGTGTCAGGAGTCCTCCAGAAAAGGCATCACAAATCGGGAACGTAAAACAACCCAAATCTATTCCCATTGTTCTGGAGCCTGGGAATCTGAAATCAAGATGTCACAGGGCCACGGCTCCCTCAGCATCTTAAGGAGAGGACTGACTCTTCCTGCCTCTTGTAGCTTCTGGTGCTGCTGGCCATCCTCGGTGTCCCTGGGCTTGTGGCCACATTACTCTAGTCTCTGCCTCCTCCCTATATGTCTGTGTCTTCTCCCCTTCTTTTCTCTTATGAGAACACTGTCATTGGATTTGGGACCCACCTCGAGAATCCAGGATGATCTCATCTCAAATTCCTTAACTTAATGACATTTGAAAAGACCTTTTTCCAAATAAGGTCTCATTCACAGGTTACGGGGATTAGGATGTGGACATGTCTTTTTGGGGGCCACCATTCACCCCACCATGCAGCCCAGGCTGGGAGCAGTATATTAGGCCCTTTCTGAGGCCCTTCCCATGAGGCAGTGCATCGCCTGATCATTGAAAGCTGTTTGAAAATAGCGTCCAGCCACCAATTGCCCCTCCTCATTCAGCCCTTCTTTGCCAATTCATCAGAGAGAGCTGGCAACATTCCCGCAGAGCCTCGTGTGTCCTCGGGCAAGGCCTGGGGCTGATTCAGGCTTCCCAGGGAAATGCCTTCCACTGATGTATGGATCTCCTTTGTTGTAACTTCCTTGCAGCTCTATCAAGCTGGAGCTGCAGCCGCCTGGCAAGTGACCTCCTTGCACTGCCAGGACTGATGTCTACTCTCTCTCTCTCTTTTATTTCTCCTCAGCTGGAAGGCAGACAACACTTTTGTTAGTGTTTAACACCTCCACAGGGACAAGGACAAAGCTTGCTCTGAGCCCCTGGAGTCTATCCTGGCATCAGGGTGCCCAGCGACATTTGAGGCGGTGGATTCTTCATCCCTGTGGGTCTCCAGTGGGAAACCAGAGCTCTACAGGGACATGCAGGATGGAGATGGAGGGTCCTGGGCAGCTGCAGTGAGGAGAAAATGCCAACCAATAACACCTAGAAATGCTGGATAAACTGTGACAAATGTCATTGTAAGTGTTGAACTGCATCACCAGAAGGGAGAGAAAAGGCTGTCTCAGCCCATGATGAAGAGGCTGTCTTAGCCCATTCGAGCTGCTGTGACAGAACTCCACAGACTGAGGCTCATATACAACAGACATTTATTTCTCACAGTTTTGGAGGCTGGAAGTCTGAGATCAGAGGGGCCAGCATGGTGGGGAGGACACTTATCCAGTCCCGCCTTACTTTGGCTTAAGTCTTTGGGCTTAAGGTCTCTCCATATCAATCAACACCCCAAGACCCTGGTTAAGAGATAGGGCTCCCAGTGCTCCAACCCCTAAGATGCCATGGATGCAGATGACTGGTTTCATCTCCTCGTTCTGTGTGTCCCTCAAATCCATATGTTGAGATCTCCCCCCAAGATGATAGTTGAGATCTCCCCCCAAGATAGATCTCCCCCACCCAAGGGGTGGGGCCTTTGGGGGGGTGATGAGATCATGAGGGTGGAGACCTCATGAATTGGATTAGTGTCCTATTAAAGACACCCACAGAGCTTCCTTACTCCTTCTACCACGTGAGGACACAACAAATCTCCAACATAAATATGAGCGAATTTGATGAATAAGAAAAAATTGCCACTCGGGCTCAGCGAGGTGAAGATGCAGGACCCCAGGTGAGGAAAGATCTTAGACCTGGATAGAGAGGAGAGTCTGATGGCTTCGACAAATGCAAATAGACATATAACAGGTGTCTGGGCAATGAGAGGCCAGGAGATGACAGAAGTGTGTCCCTCAAGTGTGGAGGGAGGCGACCAAGCGTTCTCTGCTTCTCTGCTGACGCCAGCGCTGAGGGAGATAGGAAGACACTGCAGCCCAATCCAGACTGAAGGGCTTTCCACTCCCCGACTCCTGCGGCAACCACTCTTCAGGAAGAAGGAACTGGAAGAAGGACCAAGAAGGAAGACGTGCATGACGATTACAAGGAAAATAATTTTCAAAAGATTTTCCAAGATATAAAAGATCGAAATAAATGGAGAACTATGTTATCTGTGGATGGGAAGACTCAATACGGCAGAGATGGCAATTTTCCAAAAATTAACCTATAAATTCAAGGCAATTTCCATCAAAAGCCCAACCACTCTTTCGTGAATCTTGACAAGGTGACGCTAAAATGTTTCCGGATGAGTAAAAGGCCAAGAGTTGCAAAGCCAATTTCAAGAAAGAATAAGGGAGAGAGTTCTTCAACCAGCTATTAGGATTTACCATCAACCTAAAGCCATTAGAACATCAGAAGATAAACAGCAGAAGAGGGGACAGAACTGACATCTGGAAAGAAGTCCCCATAGACCGGGCCCAACAGTTTGCATGGTGACCACCAGGAAAGTGGAATGGTAGGACCAGCAGGTGTCTGCATGGCCAGAGCTGACTTGGATCTGCTCGTATAGACCAATGGTCAAGAATACGGTGAGCAGCTTGTTAAACACAGCCACCAGGACAAGCCAAATTATGTTGACTTTCAGTTAGTGCTGAAGTGAGAGTAGCTGCAGTTTAATGGAAGTAATTTGTACCAGCATGAGAAATAGACGAACAGAGGGTCCCATGCCAGATTTCAGGACAACACACTGGGTGGACTGGGGTGCCTCTCTGCCACCTCCAGTTGGCTCCAGCACAAGAGCAAAAGTCAGTGAAGGAGTTCCACGAGAATCCGCTGGTCATGTGGGATTTACAAGAGAGAATGTCACATATTTTATCTCTATTTGTAAACCATGAGCTATACGTCCTTATCTCCATGAAATTTATAACAAGCTGCTGCTGTACATATATAAACACAGACACTTTATAGACCACCTGGTGACTCTCATACAGAGTGAAATGGCAACTTGCAAAGTATGCGTAAAAGAGGCCATAGTTGTATGAACGTAAAAACATTTAAGGGCATATGATGTGTGCATGCGTTTAACCTCGGAGGAGGGTCTACCATTAGCACTGTTATTCTCTGTACTCTTCAGCATACTTTGAAAACTGGTTTTAAACAGAGCTAGGTCTTGGGTCCCTGGGTCGCCCCTCCTGATGGGATGCCCACATACCTCGAGGGAATGTTTCCATCCACTTCCTACCATGGCCCCGAAAGCGGGAATGGTGCCTGGATTCAGGGGATTTCACCTGCTGGAGTTCAGGACAAACTCTTGCTTTGGGCTGTAGAAAAACCTTCTCTTGTGTTTCTGGCCATGCCCGGGGAGGGGAACAGGCTTTTGGTCCTGCCTGGCCTGTGTGTGCTGGGCCTACCTGCCCTGCCTCCAGGCCCCCTCTCCCTCCTCCCACGCTGATCAGAGCTTTAGAAAGGCAGAGCGCCAGGTTGGCAGCACAGCCACAGCCAAGAATCGATCCGATTGTAATTGGGACTTGGAAGAAGTTTAATATTTAACTGGATTAAATATTTAAACAGGACAAGTTGACAGGGAGCTCGGTGACACAGGGAGATCGGGGGACAGGTCCTGAAGATGGGGGACGAGCCCCACTCACCTGGGAGGGAGAGCCTCAGATACCCAGGACTGCCTTCCAGGTATACAGCAGATGTTCAAGAAGTTCTCTTCAGAGAGGATGATTTGCTCCCAACTATCAGGGCTGACCAGAGGAGTTTGCTGCTGTCTGCTGGCTAGGTGTGCAGAGGACCTCTCCAGCCCCTCCATGGGACCATTTCTTGAGCACCAGCTATGTGCCAAGCAGGGCTGATGGGAAGGGAATGCCTTACAAGTGCTACTGTGAGGCTTTGAGGTGCTGCCTCCTCCAGGGAGCCTGGCTGGACTGGGCCAGCTCCCCATTACACACATTATCCTCCTGAATGTCCCCTGCACCTATGTCATTTGTAAGGATCTTTGAGAGGCTGTCTTAATGTAGCTAGCACCCTGCATGCCAGTGGGTACTCCAGGCCCGTCTTGGACTGAGAGGCTCCTTGCCCTGTCTGGGATCCCAGCAGACAGCATGGGGTGACCTGGCCTAGGGATATGAGGAAAGCCCAGTCGCCAAAGCCCCAGCTTTCTGTGAGCAGGGCCAGAGTTAGGGCTGCTGGGCTCAAGCCCCTATGACCTGCAGGTATCTGAGACTCTGGGGTGAGGGAGCCAGACTTGTTCAGTGCTGTCCCAGCCGGGAAGGCTGCCTAGGGGCAAGTGGCTGAAAGGACAGCCACAGGGAGCTGGATGAGGACAGGGCTGTGTATGTGAGTCTCCTGGGGCTTCGGGATGGCCTGAAACCATGGGCATTCATCCTCTCATGTATGGAGGCTGGAGGTCTGAGATCAAGGTGTCATAGGGCTGTCAGCTTCTGGAGGCTCCAGGGGCAGATAGATCCTTCCTGCCTCGCCCAGCTCCTGGTGTTGCAATCCTTGGGATGTGGCCACAACATCCCAGTCTCTGCCTCCACCGTCACACGGCCTTTTCCTGTATGTCTGCTTCTCTAAAACTCCTCTTCTTACAAGGACACCAGCCATTGGATCAGGGCCACCCCAATGACCTCATCTTAACTTGATTATCTTAATTTTTCAAATTAAGGCCCCTTTCACAGGTACTAGGGGTTAGGATATGGACTTGTCTTTTGGGGGAGGGCACAATTCAACCCACTAGCCAAGTGGGGAGTGTGAGGGGTGGGCTTGGGGAGGTGGTGAGCAGGACTCAGGGTCTCACCACTATTCTGCAGCTGATGCCTGTGTCCCCAGGAGTCCCAAGCCCCTCAAGAGTCTGAGTCTGGTCTCTTGATATAGATGGGCAGGTGGAGCGGAGGCTGTGGTCCATGGTTCCCAACTCTGAGTCCATGGATGGAGCTAAGCCTATAGGAGTGGGGGCTGGGAGTGGGCT
The DNA here is from genome assembly GCA_003508835.1 of Eonycteris spelaea. NCBI lineage: Eukaryota > Metazoa > Chordata > Mammalia > Chiroptera > Pteropodidae > Eonycteris > Eonycteris spelaea. The sequence continues at coordinate 3,015,137 of PUFA01000186.1, read as the reverse complement.
TCGAACTGGAGAGAGCCAAAACCCTCCTGAGATGATCAGACATTGATCTGAGACCTCCTGCCCCCGCATAGTCCAAGAATTACTGATCTCCTCATTTCCGTCTCCCCCTACCATTCTTCCGTCCAAGCTTTGGAAAGGTTTGATTTTTGCTTCCCACCCCACAAGAGCGCTGGTAGAGTGGGGGGTGCTGTTCTCAAATTTCCAGAGAGAGGGCGCTGTCCTCCCTCTCCCACCCCTCGACTCCCCCAAACAGTGTCCCTAAGCAGAGCACTGGGAGGACTGGACGGTGAGGGGGCCGTTCAGTCACAGAGCCCAGGGTTCTCAGGGCCCTGAGCAAAGCCCCTCGACTCGCGGGGCCTCCATCAGCTCTGCACGGGACAGTAAGACCTCACGGCCCGAGTGTCCTTGATCCCAAGCATCCTTGCACCATGGGTCCATTGGTGGCTGCAGATGTTCCAGCCAGTGGGCTGTGGGCAGCCAGGTGGCCTTCCTGCGGCAGGCGATGATGAGGGAGGGGCCCTTGGTGTCGTGAGTCCCTGTCCTCCAGCTGCCCAGTGCAGGGCCCCGTGACGGTGGCGGCAGTTTCTCACACACAGCACACACGTGGCTGAACCAAGCCAGGTCTGCAGAATGTCAGCTCGGCGCAGGAGGAAGCGAGCAGCGCGGCCAGCCCCTCTGATGTCTTGCAGACCCAGGGAACGAGAGAGACAGCTCACGCTCAGGCCAGGCTGCCTTCCTGAGTTTGGTCAGGTCTGGGGCTGGATGCAAGGGTGTGACGAGGCCTGAAGGAGAAACAGAACAGGGAGGAAGAGGCTGAGATGGAGCCTGACTCCCATGGGGGACACTCTGGGGAGGGCGGCCCGCCCACCAAGACACAGGCAAACTAGGCTCAGCCCTTCTCTGGCCACTTAGGAGCTGATGTGGGCTTGGGGTCAGAAGATTAGCAAAGACCTGGCTGTGTGACTTATTCCTCTGAGCTTCGATTTTCTCACCTGTAGAATGGATTTGGGACTTGTGTTTGCATAGGGGTGGTCGTGGTCGGGGGATGGACTAGGGTGCACCCTGCCATGGGCCTCTGTTTTTCATGTGTGTGGGTAGAGAGTCCCATGAGGCACCAGGGTGGGCCAGGGAAAGGCCATGGGCACCATCCTGCCTGTGTGTGTGTGTGTGTGTGTGTGCGCGCGCGCATCTCCCCTTATCCTCTGGGGTGAGTGTATGAAGGCAACAAGGGCCCCTGATTCAGTCCTCATTTGCCTCCTTCCCCAAACAGGCAAGGGCATCTGCTCAGTCTGCTGGTCTGTTCTTCGTGGCCCCAGGCCTGATCCCAAAATAAAATATTTGGTTTCCAGGGCTGATGGCCTTGAAATGCAAATATTGCTTCTCTGTTTCCAACAAACAGCTGCATTTGGGCCTCTTGGAGGTCTTAGTTCCTGGCCAAGATAACAAGGATCCACTGCCCCTGAGGGAGCCAGTCAGGGTGGCTGGCGCCTTCTGCCCCCATGACGACTGGGAAATGGGTGCAGGACTCCCACCACTGGTGTTATGGGTGAGGAAACAGTGGCCGGTTGTGGGGGCACCAGCCTGGGCACCCTGAGGTCCACCTGAGGATTCCAGGCTCTTAGGAGGGGCCCCCGTGCTGGGGCTGAAAGGGCACAGCTGCCCAGCTGGAAGGGTGGCTGGACCCCAGCCTCCTCTGCCCACCTGGCTGGTCAGTCAGAGGTTCCTTCCCGTCGGCTACATCAGAAGGGACATTTGATAAACTATCTGTTCACAAGTGGGCAGGGTATGGGAACCCATAGATAATAGCACAATGCCAGCCAGATTTCAGGGCCTGGAGAGGCCACAGAGACATGGAGAGACTGCCCGGGGGAGGGAGATGCAGCACAGCCCACGTGCCTGGCCAGGCAGGAGCCAGAAATGAGCCCCCGCACACCCCTCCCTCCTCCAGAGACCCAGAGGCCAGCCCATTGCCGAGTCAAGAAGACGCAAGCCTGAGGTCTGCCCTGGGAAACAGGGTGGAAAGGGGGCACAGAGGCCCAAAGACTGCGAAGTCCTTCCATCTCCCCATCTCATCATGGCCTCTGCCTAGCTCGTCACTCTGATGTCAGCACTGACATGCGGTATACTGTGTTCTCTATTCCTTTCGCCGCCCGAACAGTGCAGTATAGGAAGGAGCTGCGCGTGGATGAATCCTCAGATGCTCAGGCACATGGACTCTGCTGGAGAGGATGCAGGGTGGCACAGAGCTTTCCAGGCAAAACCCACAGGATTTCCTCTAAAGGAGACTAGGGGATTCACAGGCAGGTGTAAAGTGTGAACATCTGCCAGACAGGTGGGTGCCCTCCATCGGGGAGGGGTTCCTGCCACGTGAAACAGAGATTCTGTGATGACCAAACTGCCCAGGCTGCTCCAGACACAGCTGGTGCACGTGGAGACAGAGTGGGGCAGGGGAGAGGCACTGACCTTGCCTGACCCCCTCTTCTCCAGGCTGAGAGGAGGGAGGGGCTCCCAAAAAATTCCAGATTCCCCTCAGGGCAGTTGTGTGAGCCCTGCTTCTGCCTGAAACACCATTCTCAGTTTGACCTCAGGACAGGCCCTTGCAGAGAGGGACATAAGGTCCGCAGGCCGGCCTCCCTTTGGGCCAAGGCATGGCCTCTCCCGGCTGCATGGAAGCTTCCCTGGGCACACTCAGGGGTTTCCACACCCCCAGCCACAGGCGAGGCAGCACCCAGGGCTAAGCCGAGGTAGCTCCTTGATTGCCATCAACAGAGCTTGGACATTAGGAGTGATAAGCATGGCCTCGGCCCCTCAGCCTGAGGACACTTGGGGCACATGCTCCCAACACGGGTGGCAGGGGCTCATGGCAGGGGAGGGGCCCAGGCCTGGCCTCCCACTTGGCCCACCATCCTACAGAACAGCCAGTGTGGCCCCAGAGGAGGGGGCCAGGCTGGTGCCTCCTTGCTCAGAGGAACACAGGGCCATAGGATGCTGGGAAGGTCCATTCCCCAGCTTTGGGACATGGAGGGAAAAGCTGGTGTCTGTGGCTGGCCTGCTTCCAGGTAGGACCACAGCAAAAAGGCCAGCCTCCCGGCCCCCACCCCAGTCAGAAGTGCAAGGACGGGGAGCTACAGGTCCCGGGGTGGAGGGGGCCCTAGAGAGCTACCCAAGGTCTCCCTGAGTTGGCAGGTACCCTCCGCCTACATCCAGGGCTGGGAGACCACTGCAGAGATAAAACACTGCAGAGGCAGCTCTCAAGGCCAGACGAGTTCTGGGGTGGGAAAGGGGCTCGGGTTCCAGTTCCAGCTACGGCTCAGCAGCGTGACCTCAGGTAATGCAGAGCACAAGCCTCTGTTTCCAAGTGTGAAAGTGGATGTGGGGTTCTCACCCAGCCGATGACAACACTGACCTCTAATTGGGAGATCACACCCGACCAGGGAGCCTCACGTCACACTTCATAGTGGGGGCGCTTTACCCACGGCCTAAAATTGGGTTTCTACTTCCCAAAAAAGCCAATTCAGCCTCTGATGAGGCCAGCACAACCTGGTCTCCTGGTCTAAGGACCTCCCACAGGCCTGAGTGCCAGGGACCAATCAGAGGCTTGAGAGGGGCCAGGACACTCTTGGGGTGAGGGCCCATTCTCTTCCACTTTCTGGAATCGGGCACCCCCAGGCACCAGACGCTGAGCATGGAGGGTCTACTAGCAGATGCCCCCACCAGCTCAGGGCCCTTCCCCCTGGGGCCCACAGCCCAGAATCCAGTCTAGTGGAAATGCAAGGGTTGGGGTCGGGGTGGGAGGAGACAGAGGAGAGGATGCCCAATGTCCTCCACCCGCAGTCCCCCTCAGGCCGGAGGAGCTGGAGGTGCTGAGCAGAGGCAGGACCAGACTGCGTGGGCACGGGGGCTCGGGTGGTGCAGGCGGGGGTTGCCAAGCAACCGCCACATGCATCTGGCTGAGTCTGCTCCCTGGGGTGGAGGAGCCACTGGTTCCAATATTTACACTTTGCCATTTGCTAAGGAGCTTTTGCTCTGGATGGCAAGAAGGGACAGTATCCTTCATGGAGCATTGGGAGCCCCTTGTCCTGGCGTGGCAGGGGCTGTACCTGCTGGTCCCTGGAGGGGGAGAACACTGGGCGCCATGTCGCCAGTTTTGCTCTCAGGATAGGGCTGGCCAAGTTCTCCCAGTGGCTTAGAGCTGGAGGCAGAGAGACTGTGATGGTGAAATTCCAGCCCAGGGTCTCCTGCTGAACCCAGAATGACACCAGGAATTGCCTGTCCCCTCTGCCTGGCCAAAGTGAGGGAAGGACACAGCCTGGAGTCCAACTTCTCCCAGCTGTCCTCAGTGGCAAGCATCACACAAGCAAAGTCTTCCTTGTATGGTCTTTTGAATCACCTCTGCAGACTGTGAGGGAATAGGGAAATCTAGGCCTTGGATTCCCTATAGGCGCATTGGGTATTTTGAGTGCCCGGTTGCTCCCTAAAATTCTGGGTGATCCATGGCCCTGGGCCCCTTCTGGCCAGAGAACTGCGGATCCCTGTGAGCTCCAGGAGAGAGGATATTGGCCTTCGGGAAGGCATGGCCAGAGACAGCCTCTCCCTGGAGGTCCAGCACTGTCGTGGGGCACTGACCCCTCAACAGGCTTCCTTGGGGTGAGCACAAGGGACAGTGGGGTCTCCAGCCAGGCATGGAGACAGCAGGATGTGGACACTGCCTGGTCCATCTCTCGTGGGCCAAACCCCAGTGCCTGGCCAGGTGAGCTGGATGGTCCACCTGGGCTCACTTGGGATCCTGTTGAACTGCCAGGTTTTCCAGCACCTTCTGGGGTTTCTATTTCCTCCTTCATGAAGTCTCCTGCCAGTCCAGGGCAGGGGTGGTTCCTGCTGACCTGCTGGGATGAGTCAGGTGCTAGGAAAAGGCTTCTCGTGAGGGAAGGGCCTTACTGGCTATGACCCTATCTTTTGTGGGTCTCTACTCACCTAGTGGGACACCTTCCCCCAAACTATAGGCAGTATCGAGCCTCAGTCTCCTCACCTGTCCCTTAGGCCTCGCTCCCTCTAACCCTGCACTCTGGGCTGATATGGCCGTACACCTGAGCCACCATTCATTTCCCTGCTTTCCCTCCACTTCCACATCCTCATGCAAACCAGGGCGTTCCTGGCCTGAGGGTGTCCCCAGGCAGGCGCTGAGTGCCATCTCTCCCTCAAAGGATCCTGGAGGCACAGCCCTTCCCCACGGGTCAGGGTAGCTGAGCATTGGAGTGCCCAGACACCCCAGGCCTCAGCACCCCCTAGAGGCTGGTAGCCTCAGCTGAGCCCCATCAAGGGGTCCAGGGATTCCCCAGGCTTGAGAACTCACATCTCCTGGGAGGAGAGACACTGCCCAACCAGTGGAATTGCAGCCCAAACCAGCAGATGGACACGCTTAGCAGCAATTAGGAGGTGCGGTCATTGCAAATGTGCAAATTTATACACTTGAGTCAAATAGGCTCTGGATTTCTTTTTATTGAGCATAAATTGAGTGCATGAGATTTCCAAGTACACAATGTGCTTTCAGTCTAGTCCGAGTGCCAGCAGCTGATAGATGCCCATCAGAGCTGGGGGCTTATTGATGGAGAGGAGGCCCCACCCTGCCCACTAATCCAGCCTGGAGCCTGGACCTGTGGCCTGGACCTGGGGCCCCTCATCACAGCCACCTGTCCTGCAGCCAGGATTCACCACAGGCCTGGGACAGTGCTACCCTCCCCTGGCCCTCCTACCTGCATCTGGGACAGCTCTGCTCTGCTGTGCCTTGTGCTGGGGGGAGCCCTCCTGGTCCCTGGGTCGAGGATTCTCATATCCCCCAGCATGTCCCTCTGTGTAAACCCAGGGCTACTGTGGGGTTTCATTCATCCACACAACAAATGTTTAGTGAACACATGATGCAGCTGTCAACGGTCTGGTGCCAAAGACTGTACGAGGCAGGGAAACGTGACCCCTCCTCTCCTTAGCACCCATATGGACTCCGGGATCTTCACCTACCACTGGCTGCCTTTTGTGGGGACTCTGAGGCTTTTTATGTCTCCAGGAAAATCAGAGAGGCCCATAATGTTCAGCCCCCCAGCCCTCATAGAGACCCTGGGGCACAGCCAAGCATCCCTTCCTCCTGACCTCCACAACTCTGTCCTTCCAGAAATTATTTCCAGGGCCTATGAGTGTTCTGGGCTGAGTTAGAGGAACAGAGAGTAGGGACCAAGGGTGGAGCTAGCCTGGCAGTGGCCCCACTAAACCCTGATTCTCCCTATTGATTGAGAACAATTATCCGATGGCAAACCCCATTAGGTACTTACACATCATTAAAGAGTTTAAAAATAACAATTTATCACCGATGCCACCAGAGGGCCAAAGTTCAGGACAGGATGCTGTGCGCCTGATTGTATGGAGGTGCCTACCACCTTTGGCCCAGGGACAAGGTGTTGTAAATCTGGTCTCCGAAATGAGAAGCACTTTGTCTTCCAGGGTTGTCTGCAAGGGGCAGGATCTCCACTCGGGAGTTTGGGTCCACGTGGGGACCTAGGACATTTTTGCCTCATCAGCCCAGGGCACCAGGGTGCCCAACAAACAGGCAGGCCCAGTGGGAAACCTGTCCGCCTTGTTCATCCCCACTCCCCAGGCCTAGTGAACAATTCTCCACCAAGATTAGGAGGACCAATCATCAGAGTAACAACCATGGTTCCAGAGTAAACCACTGCCATCTGGGTACCTCTCTGGCCAGGGCTGGGAGTGGGTGGGGACGGGTTGCCCCTCCTCCCTGATCTGTTAATAGGACAAATAGCGTCAGGTCCTTGCTTGAACCCCCGACCTGTGCCAGCTTCCCGTCATGCAGGAATCAAATCCTGGGAACCCCCTGCACTGCTGTGACCCCACCTCCCCTCTCCTCCTCAGATGCTATGCCACCCCCAGCTTCCAGCTCCGGCTAGCCAGTGGGCAGGCTGAGCTGAGCCATCCCAGCCTCAGGACCCACATTAACCACAAGCCAAGAGATGCCAGGAGCCACCAGAAGCTGGACGAGGCCAGAAGGATCCTTCCCTGGAGCATTAGAGCCTTGATTTAGAATTTCCAGCCTCCAGACTGTCAGAGGATGCCTTTCAGTGTTAAGCCGCCTAGTTAGCGATCCTTTGTTACAACATCCCTTGGAAACTGATACACTACTTTAAATAATGACTATCACAGCAATCTTTAACATGGACAGTTAATGTCTTATGTAAAATTTTATAAATGCATCTTTAAATCTTTTGCTGCTTTTCTTTATTTGCAATATACAAAGGAAACACTACTGAAAACAGCCCCCCACCCCACCCCACCCTTTTCCAACCAGATAACTCCTTCTAGCTGTCCATGTTCCTCTGGGACCTCCAGGCCAGCAGTGATGATCAGGTGCCTCTGGCCAGGGTCTCTTTCATGAGTGGCTGGTCAGCTGGCCTTGAGGGTGGCCGGGACTCTGCCAGGTGGGCTGGGCTGGCAACGCTTCCAGCCTCGATGTGCTAGACGCCCACTAGTCCACTGAGGGCAGAGCTGCCAGCAGTAGCCTCTTCTGGCAGTCGTCATGATGCACCTAGAAGAGGGACACTTCTTCAGCACAGTGGAGACCACATCTCAGTCCCACAAGTCATGCAGGTCCATCTGTTTTGTCAGGCCCTTGTGCTCATGGGGCCACTCTCCACAGGAGGCAGAGGTGTGGAGGCATAGTTGGAAGGCACAGCAGGAGAGCTTCCTTGAGGAAGACTCAGGCAGGGTCTTGAGGACGAAGAGAAATGGGAGGAAGAGGTGACTCTGGGAGGGAGTGGCCTAGGGAGGCCCCACAGGCAGAATGACCCAGGCTCTCAGGACCTCTGAGGTCAGCCTGACCGAGAAAGGGCCCTGTGGGTCCATGGCAGGTGGAACAGGGTGCCAGGGGGGTAGCAGGGGCCGTAAGGAGCACACAGAGTCCCCTAGGAATAAGCTTCCTATAAATCTGAGCAAATGGTGTTTCTTAGTATGAGGAGCCAGCTCCCTTACGGAATCAAGTCCCCAGAGCACCCTTCTCTCTCTTCTCAAGAAAAGCAAGATTTACAAGAATGCAAAGTACATTAGCTTGCAGTGGGGAGGGCAGTCTGAGCCCATCCTGCAAGCCAATCATATACTCAATTGACTGACAGCTACTGAGAGCTCTCCAGGGGCCATGAAAGCGGGGTGCTGATGGGGTGCTGGATGTGGGCAGAGGCTGCTCCCCACCCCAGGTCCCCATGGCTGAGCTCATCCCTCCTGGGACAGGTCTTGCATAGATTGTGGGATTCTTCCTCTCTGGGGGATGCCACATCGGCATCTTACCTCTTCCCAGAAAGAAGACCCCAATTTTAGGAACTTCCCTGCCATTCTAGGGGTCCTGTAGAGTGGACGATGGCCAGGTCCATGGTCAAGAGCACTAGGAGGTGAGGCACACTGGTGGGCAGAAAGCAGGTCTCCAATGGGATAGTGGGGTCAGGGCTGGTCCAATCCCCCGTTGATTACTGCAGCTGCTCGGGCCCTCCAGGTGACCTTGCACTTCTCCTTTAAGCACTTAACTGGCTGTTTGCTCCCTTTTGGTGGAGACTGAGTGGCCCTGGTTCCTCCAGCTAAGTGGTTCTATATAACGTCCGCTGCTCCTGAAAGAACTGTCTGGGGTGTGGCGTAACATCTAGCCTCTGTGTCTATTTTCAGGGCCTCTTTGGGCTAAGTGCTGGGCAGATTCCAGCCCTTCTGCCTCAGGCCCTCTAAGGGCTGGCATTCTCTGGCTGAAGGGCACCTGGGGGCTGGTCTGGGTGTCCCGCAGACACACTTGAGCCAGCAATTCTAGGGAAGACTGTCTCCTCTTTCTTGCTGCCAGTGTTGTCTTAGAGAGACTGTCTGAACACAGAACTTCCTCCCAGGATGTCCAGCAGAAAAGAGCTGAGGCACCCCTCCTGGGACAGGTATCTGAGCCTTGGCACAACTGACATTCAAGCCATCTGAACACTGTAGGGTGCTGAGTAGCATCTCACACTTCCACCTACCAGATGCCAGGAATACCTTTCCCCTGCAATTGTGACACCCAAAATGCTTCTAGATGTTGTCCAAGTCACTCCCAGGGAGAAGAAGGAGGTAGGTGGTGGTCCTATGAGGCTTAGAGTGACAACAGCAAGGTGATGTGAGGGACCCCTGTGTGTGGGTGGGTTTTGGAGACTGGAGACCCCCCCAGTCACACTGCATGTGGGACCCCCAACTCCTCTTGTCTGGCAGGGGACCATAGATGCAGCCTAGGCCCAGGAAGCATCAGGCCCCCACTCTACCCCACCAGGAGGAAGGCCCCACATCCCAGGTCCTTACAGTCTCCAACCCCACTTCCAGCCTGTCAGGTTATGGGGTGGGGAGCATCAGACTTCTCTATCCATCTCCCTAATGGGCTCCAGGAGTCCCTGGGACTGAGAGGCCAGCAGTGCAAAGACTAAAGCCACCCAGGCTCACATGGCCCTGAAGCCCAATAGGTTGAGGGCTGGATACTCCATAGCCAGGATACTCCATGGCTCCCATTTTGTAGACAAGAACACAGAGAGATTAGGGGTTTGCCAGAAGTCATGCAGTGTGCAAGGAGGATGAGAGGCTTACCTGGGTGGCCTGACTCTAGGGCAGCTCAGTGCCCTTGACTAGCACCTCCAGATGGGGCAGGATGAGAGGAAGGGGGCAGGCAGGCAGCAGGGGGTGGATGGGGAGAACATGTTCTTCACCATTCTCTGTGCCTGCCCTTTAAATGACCCTCCAGGCTCTTATCTGCTGCCTATATCCCCCTAATCTGCAGACAGAAGCATTTACAGATGATGTGGGTGTGAGGTCTCTTAACATTGGAGCGGCTGTATGCACCTTGACACTTTTGCTAGGACAGCCCAAGGTCACCAGGGCCATGATTCACCAGGGGTGCCAGAGAACCAGAGGCAGGGGGCAGGGGGCCATCCTGGAGGAGCCAGGGGTCAGGATAGAAGGGCAGGGACCCCCTGCTATAGATCCAGGTTTCCCCTCCACAGTGAAGGTGAGGGGTCCCTTCTAGGCCCTGTTTCTTGGATCTCACAGTCTGTAGCTTAGGGCCAGCCTGGATTTATGCTGTTACTGCTCAGGGGCTGGGACAGCTGTGTCCTGCCCCAGGCTGTCCAGGACCCCTCTCATCTTTGGGCCAGACTCCTCCAAGCTCTTCTTCCTGGGGCTGCACAGGCAGTGGGGGTCCAGAAGGGGCATGAGATGAGGCAGTGAGCACCCCTGAGACTTGCCAGACTGGATCCAGCATCATGGCAGCCAGGATAACCAGTGCTGAGGCCTGAGACAAAGGGTGGAGTCAGGGTTCGGGCTGCAACACCAATAGGGTCCAGATGCTCCTTCTCTTCCACGGATGGGGCCTGACCTGCCACCAGTCACTGAGGCTAAAAATAACCTTGGCCAAGCCACGAGCTGCCCAGGACCCTCCTCAGGCCAGCCCCACACGCCGTTGACTCATCCCCACCTGGCTCCCAAGAAAGGGCCTGCATACCTTGTTATTCCCATTACAGGTGGGATGGGCACAGAGGCAGCAGGAAACTTGTCTGGGGCTGAGGAGACCCTACACCCCTTGCTTTCTGCCCAGCAACCTTACTGCCTTCACCCTGACCCCTTTGGGACAGGTCACCTGAGACCAGGGCTTCCAGATGTGGATGTGGACATTGGCTGGGGTTGGCCCCTCAGCCCAGTCATTCCCACTGAGATCTGCTGGGCCCAGCTTGGCTGAGAGGGGAATGTGGGGTGAAGGCACCAGAGCCTCTTGGGCCCTTCTGAGACCAGCAGAGCCCACTCAGTGACAGGATACCAGCCCAAGGGAAGAGGTACGTGGACACAGGCAGGCAGTTACAAGCAGTGGGTGGCCAGGCTGAGCAGGTGGAGGAGGGGAAGGAGGAGGTGCTGGGCCCTCAGGAACCATGCCTAAGACCACCCTTACTTCTGACACCAACTTCAGGCTAAGGGGGCCTGCAGAGCCTCTCTGAGCCCCGTATCGCTGCGTGCCCTTCCAGATGGAGGCCACCCGGGGGCTGGGTCTCTGTGTCCTGTGGCCCTTGGTACCAACCCTGCCTCCTCTGGGCACTGGGCAAGAGAGGCTCTGATGGCCCTGAATGCCCACCGGGCCTTCCACTCCAGATGGCACTTCTTTTCTCTGTGCCATCCATGACCCTCGCTGCTGGAAGTCTCCTGAGGGTTTTCCAAGGCTCTGTGGCTTCTCCTATCTAGAGCTGGAGCCGTCCTCAGAGCAAGGGACCACCCTGGCCTCAGAGTCTCATGGAATGGGTCATTAAAGCAAATTCTTTAACCCCCAGAACCCAGAGATGATGCTGATGGGACCCTGCCCCTCCGGCCCAGGCTGGCCCTCTCTCACTTCGGGGTCCACCATCCTGAGCTATTCTCTCTTGTCCTCATGGTTGAATCCCCCAGGGTAGTGTTGTGTATGAGGACACATCCCAGCCCCCAGTTGCCTGCCTAGGGTTGAGGGTCAGGAAACAGCATGACCTCACCAGGCCTCAGTTTTTTCATCTGTGAAAAGGCTGGATGGGAGGTAGGTGAGATCCTGCCCTGTCCACAGCAGAACCATGTGTGTCTACTCCACCGGGCCTGGGCCCAGGTGACAGGGCCTCTGTGGGGTTCTGAAAGGCTATCCAGCAACAACAAAGTAGAGGTGGAGAAGGGGAACATGGCTCAGGAGCTTGATGACTCCCACACAGGGGCCCATAGGTGGTTGTCCTTGCTCCTGGCTGCTGAGCTCCAGGCCAGGAGGGGGCTGGGCTGGGTACCTTCTGTCCATCCGCCCACCCATGGCTCAGGCGTCAGCGGCCTTGTCATGTCAGCCTGTTCCTGGCCCTGCTCAGGCAGCCGCAAAATCTCTCCTAAATCCTGTATTTAATTTTGTTCTCTGGGAAATTGTGGGAGGTTTTGGAGATAAAGCTGAGCTGATAAGTCGGGGATTTGGCTGTTCTTGCCGAAACTCCTGGACAGGGAGGCAGGCAGCAGGCCCAGGATGCCGCTGGCCGGGCCTGGCTTAGGCACCCCTCCCCTTGATGCACCCCAATCTACAGTATGCCAGGTCATCGGGTTCTCCAGGGTGAAGGGCATGAAAGACACCAAGGTGAGCATGACACGCATGGGAGTCAGACTCCAAGGAACCCCAAGGCACTATTAGGAGGTGGGTCCATGCACTGTTAGAACTTGGGGGGACTGAATTGCATGGGAGGCATTATTGATGCTCAGCTGCCCCCTGCACCCTCTTCTTGAGGTTGTGCCTTCCTCTGAGGATGTGATGTCAGTCCCTGCCCTCACTGGCAGCTCTGCCCCACTTAGCCAACACTCCCATCATCTAGAACATTCTATTCTCCCTCTTCATCCCTGGTTTGATGGGGATGTGATAGTGGCAGGCAGTCCTTCAGATTTTATTATTTTTAAGACCCTAGGAAGGTGGAACTTGAAAGTCCCTCACTGCATTGCCATGTTTTCAAAGTCACAGTCTTTGAGCCTTTTCAAATTGTGTCTGAGTAATAAAAATAATAACATACCCCAAAGAATTGAAATCAGTATTCAAACAGAAACATGTGTACCATGTTCATAACAGCTCCATTCACAGTAGCCCAAAGCTGGAAACAACACAAGTGTCCATCAATGGATGAGTGGATGAACACAATGTAGTTCATACCCACAGTGGAATAGTATGCAGCCATGAAAAGGAACGAAGCCCTGATATCCTACAACATAAATGGATCTAGAAAACATTATTTTAAGTGAAATAATCCAGACACAAAGGGCCATGTATTGTGTGATTCCATTTACACGAAATGTCCAGAACAGGCAAATACACAGAGACACAGAGCAGATTGGTGGACGTCCAGGGCTGGGGGTGGGAGGAATGGAGAGTGACTGCTAATGGAGTCACAGCTTCCATTTAGGGTGATGAAAAATTCTGGAACTAAATAGAAATGGTAGTTTCACAACCCTGTGAATGTACCAAACACCACCAAATTGTACACTTAATATGATAAAAACAGAAAATGTGTTATGTATGTTATACCATAATAAAAGAGTAGTGACAATAACAAACACGTCTACAGGGCTTACTACGTGCGAGTCACTGCCCTAAGTGCTGTTTCTATCTTGCCTCTCAAGGTCGCCTCGCCTTTGCTGTTCACGTAATGGGCAACGGACACTAGGGGGCGCTCTCCCAGGTCACGCGGGAGAACAGCTGTTAGTCCTGCTTCACTGGAAGCCAGGCTCCTCTCTGGGCCTCCCTCCTTCGCACCCATCTCTGTCCTGCTCCATGTTGTTGGGCAGAATTTTCTTTGTAAAGCCACTTTTATACCTACACGCTCGTCCAATTCTGTGCCCAGTGATTCCTCCTGTTCCGTCAATTGTCTGACCTTTATCTGCCTCCCAAAGTTGAGATCTTCATGTTATTTCCTTTAATTCTGGAATTTTTTAGCTTCTTCTAAAAATGGTTTAGCTTGGCCATATCTGGAGTTCGTTGTGAAGGGCGAGGGTTCTGAGGGGTGGTGAGGGTCAAAGCCCCTCCTTGCTGACCCTCTCTGGGTGGGTGTCCAGGATGAGGAGCCTGGCGGGTGCTCCTCACCCACTTGTTTCTGGACCTTCCAAGCCTTTTCTCCCACCTGCACTCAGCCTCTCTGCCTGGATGGGCCTTGAACATTGCCCAGAAAGGACATCATGCTGGGGCTGACACTGACCAGGATGTCCTCCAGTGGGAATGAGGCCAGGGGTTGAGAAGCTGGCCATGCCAGGAGTTGCACACATGCCTTCTCGCCTCATCCTCAAACATCTACAAGGAAGGGACTACTCTATCCCTCTTCACAGATGGGGACACTGAGGGCTCCATGCCACGCAGCCTCCAGTGCTGTGGTCTAGATCTGATGCCCATGCCATGGGCCTCCAGAGCCATAGTGTGGGACATCCTGGGTGAGCAGGCCAAGTTGCTGGCAGCCTCCAGGGGCTAAGCAGAGCCCCCTCCCTTCACTAAGTCCTGGAGGTGGACACAGCTGCCAGGAAGTCACTGCAGTGCCCAACTCCTGGCAGATGAACTGAGATGAACTAGGGACACAGGCTGGGGAGCTGAGCAGAGCAAGTCCTCAGTCTCCCACAGCCCCCTCCTGCTTCGGCTGGGGGCCAGGCCTCTGGCTACGAGCTACCTGCCCTCAATCATGTCCTCTGCTTCCTTGTCCAGTTCTGCTAAGCCTGATGCCTCCCCAGAGAAGTGGGCTTCTACAGTGCCTTGGGGCCAGCTGGGAATGGACCACCCTTTTCCCCTTTCCACAGCCTTGGAAGTGCCCCACCCCCATCTGAACTCTGTGCTCTTCAAGCCTTGGTGAAAGGAACTCTTCCCCCAGGAAGCCTTCCTGGAACTCCCTCTCCTGAGTCAGCCTCCTTGGCCTCCTGTCCTTGCTCTGGGCTGATGCACCTGGAGGAAGGGGTGCTCATCCTCCCTTCCTGCTTGTGGGATGTAGCAGCACCAGCCCTTCCCTGTTTCCTGGCTTCTCCAGCATCCACTGTCTGAGCCACATAAAATCCTCCTGTTATTAAAATGTTCTGCTGGTGCTGGGGGAGACAGCCAGGGACGTGCCTCAGGCCCTGCCCCAGCAGGTGAGTCTGCTCGGAGGCCAGATAGCTCACTGAGGTGTCATTTCAGGTGGGACAGCAGGGAGACTGCAGCTGGAGTCTGAGGGGGCCAGATGGCTGAGTCTCTGCTCAGGCGTTTCAGGGCGCCTTGGGGCCCCTCTGAGCTCCTCCAGGTCCCTCCGCACTCCAGTCTGTGACCTTGGGCCTGTCATGGCCACCTGGGCCTCCTGGGGAGTACCGAAGCCTGTGAAGCTGAGCAGAAATGACAGGCTCCTGTTTCCCCATCTGGCAACTTCTAGGCCCGGGACAAAACGAGGGGAAAGCCTTAGGCCTGAGGAGTCTGGGCTGAATGCAGCAGGAGGGTCCTTCTCATCAGGCTCACTCATAAATGGTGTTGCAGGGGGCCCAAGAGATGGTGACATGGCATGGGTAACTGCTGTTCCAGAGTTACCCCACTATGTGGCAGCTCTGGGAATAGAGCCCCAGGCCTGGCTGGGTCACTGGCCATCCTGAAATGCTATGAGGCATGGGATGTTGCCTCTCCTGGGCCAGGATCAGTGGTTCTTCAGCTGCTTCCTACCTGCCCAAGGCCAGATATCCACAAGACGCCCCCTGGGAGCCCGGGATAGGGGCCTGAGCAGCCTCTGGCCAGTCCTTCAGGCCCTGGTCAGGTGCTCTCCCTCCTAACCACAGGGATGCCCATCATGAAGCTATGCCCCTAACCCCTACCATTCCTGAGAAGCCCCTACGGCATCCCAAGTGACCTTGGCCCTGCACTTCAGTGTCTGGGGCTGGCAGGTAGAGTGCCCTTTATGACCACCAGTTGCCTGGAAACCAACTGCCAGCTACTAGGGGCCCAGCTGACCTGTCTGACCCCAAGTCCATAAAAGAGATGCTAGGGTCAGAAGGTCCAGCCACAGGGCACAGAGGGCCCAAGATGGGGACCCAAGCTTGTCCCCTCCCTTCAAGGGACTTCCCAGAAATGGCAGGACCCACATCCTCTCTGCTACTCCCTGCTGGGGTTTGGGGCTGAGGCTGAGCTGAAACCTGCGTGCAAATCCTGCCTGCTGTCTCCTGGTTGTGTGGCCTGTCTGTGACTCAGTCCGTCAGTGTCCCTCTGTGCAAAGGGAGAGTAACCACCCAGGGCCACGTGAAAGTCAGGTGCAGGAAGCCTGAGGGAGCTGGTACAGGGCCAGCAAGCAAGCTCTCGGGTCAGGCTCCTCCAACAGCCCCAACTCATCTGCATCTTCCTACCTCAGTTAAAAGGTCAGGGCACTGGCTGGAGGCCCAGGCCAGGCCCCTTGTAAGCCTGGGTTCATGAGATGGGCCGAGGACTCCAGAGGGAGAGGCGACCAGTGGGCATCCCTCCAGAGCTGCCCTGGAAGGAAAGAGCACTCTGTCCCTGGGGGTACGCAAACAGAGTCTGGAGGGGAGTGGTGGGGGCCTCAGGGCCTTCCTGACCACCGCCAGCTCCAAGCCACTGTCTGAATGCTGCTGGGGGGAAGGGTGCCAGGCAAAGACCTTGGCCCAGGAACCTCTATGTGTCCTGAGACTCAATTTCCCTGTCATAAATGCAATTTGGAAACAAATAAATCCAATAAACACGTGTGCCCACTGCCCTTTATTCAGCCGCTGTCCTGGCTGCACTGACGACACAGGGCAGTATCTACCCAACACATGGCTATAGACATGCTGCCCAAGAAGTCAAACTCACCGAGGCCTCTGCCATTGGCCTGCCTGGGGATTCATGCCCAGAGACCCTAGGAGCCCAGGGAGGCTATGTAGGACAAGAAGGAGCCAAGAGGGCACTGGTCACTCTCAACACTGTGCATCAGGCCAGCTGTGGCCACCGCGGCCCCACATAGTGGCTGGCATAATCCTGCTCCCCAGATGGGGAAACTGAGGCTTAGAAACTGCCACATAGCAGACAAGGGTAGGACCAGATCCCAGCCCAGGA
The DNA here is from genome assembly GCA_003508835.1 of Eonycteris spelaea. Lineage (NCBI taxonomy): Eukaryota > Metazoa > Chordata > Mammalia > Chiroptera > Pteropodidae > Eonycteris > Eonycteris spelaea. The sequence goes on along the minus strand of PUFA01000186.1, from coordinate 2,998,531 downwards.
GCCTTCCTGGGTGTCTTCACCCTTTGAGTGCCTCCACCTTTGGACCGAGGGTGGACTGGGGGTCTGCCATTAGTGGACGGGTACCCAGCCCCCTGACAGGCCAAGTCCTGCTGGTCCAGCCTCAGTATGGGCCAGTTTGTCTCGGAGCCCCCACCTTGGGGACCATGCCACAGGGGACCCTCACACAGGCAGGACACCCTGCCAGCCCAGGGTCATCAAAGGTCACCAAGCACTGCTCCAGCCTGTGTGTTCCCAAGGGTTCCTGAGTTGGCTGGTCCCCAGGGGACGGACCCCAGGCAGCTTGGCCCTGCTCTGGCCATAGGGGAAAGAATTTGTGTAAAAAGCTGGGGCTGGGGCTGGGGCTGGGGCTGGGGCCATCCAGGCCGAGTTTTAGCTGACTGAGATGGGAGAACAGAGAAGCTGCTGCCCCAGCACCACCACATTTCTTGGCCAGCTGCGCCCTCTGCTGCCCGTGTGGGGCATCACTCTCTTGCTCGAGCTCCCCATCCAAGATGAGGAATGAGTAGAAAAGTGTGCCCCAGACCAGGCAGGCATACTTCCTGTCTATCTCCTCTTTCCCCTGGGGGTCTCATTCATGAGCCCTGGATGACCTTGGAGACACTCTCCCCAGGACAGGACCTGCCTCCTCCTTTGTGGGGCAAATGTGGACATCTGACTCCAGACACCCATGGGAGGCTAAATTCAACTTCCCATCAAAAACACATCCACCCCAGCGTGCCCAGGGGCAAATCTCATTGGGACAAATAAGACAAGCAGGAGACAATAGGGCCTGGCCTCTGCCTTCTGGTCCCAGGTGCAATGCCTCCTCCAGCCAGACACAACCCAGGATGGGTAGGGTTGGGGCCTGGCCCTTTAAGAAAGCCACTGAGGGAGGGGTCCCTGTTGCCCAGCAACAGGAGGGCTTGGCCTATACCTGTCACTAGGATACCAGGAGCCGGTCTGCTCTGGGGACAGAGTAGCCAGAGCTGCCCTGCTGACTGTGGCAAGTGCCCCACCCACCAACCCATACCTGGGCTGGTGGCACCATGGCGCAGACAGACGTGCTCCTGACCAAGCAGCCTGCCCCACAGACAGTACCGGTATGCGAGCTGCCCCCCAAGCAGTACGATGTGGCCCGCAACACGGGCGCCTACACGTCCTCAGGCCTGGCCACCAGCGGCTTCCGCACGGCCAAGTACCTGGTGGATGAATGGTCCCAGAACTGCTACGCTCGCTACCACCAGGCCTTTGCCGACCGCGATCACTCGGAGCGGCAGCGCCATGAAGCCGGCAGCTGGCTGCCGAGACGGCGGCGCTGGCACAGAGAACACAGGAGGACTCGACCCGGAAGGTGGGCGAGCGCCTGCAGGACACGCACTGCTGGAAGTCGGAGCTGCAGCATGAGGTGGGCGAGCTGGGTGCTGAGACGGACCTGCTGTGCCCAGAAGCAGCGGATAGAACGTGCCCTGGACGCCACAGCCGTGCCCTTCTCCATCGCCACGACAACCTTCAGTGCCGAGAGCGCCGCCAGCACCCTGACCTCGTGCGTGACTACGTGGAGATGGAGTTGCTGAAGGTGTGGGCCCGTTTGGCTCCCAGGGCTGGCAGACCCGGGCCACCCTTACGTTTCTGCAGGGAGCATGACCTACACAGGGGCCCAAGGGTAGACGCAGTGTGACCCCATGACATGGGTTGGCAGAGGCCTTTGTGCCCATGCCCCTCTGCACACACAGGCGGAGAAGCTGGCTGTTTGTAGATCAAGGGCCAGAACTGAATTGGGTCCTAGATGCTGAGGCAGACCCAGGCTTGTGGCAGGGTCACCCAGGAGGGAGGTGCTGTCCCTGTACAGCATGCTGGGTTAAGGGCACCATAGCCTTGGGGGCAGCATGTGGGCTCAGCAGACGGGGGTTGGGCCTAAACCTCAGGTGTTTTCCACTGGTCCCAACGCATGTCTAGGGCCCCTGCACTTCCTCCCCCCATTATGGTTCACATTAGGGGTGAAGCAGGGCGCAGGCCATGACAGGGTTTACAATTGGGACGTGTGTTAGATGTTTGCCTGAGGATGAGACAGTCAGAAGTCACTGAGGCAGAGATAGGCCCAGCCAGTCCACCCCACAAGCCCTAACACCCCTCCACACACCCTGGGGATGGGGAGGGACCTGAGCTGAATCCCAGGGTAGTGCTTGAGGTCTGGGGTATGTGCAGGGCCAGAAAGCCCTTCTTGGTTATGTCCTGGTGATACCTGCACCCACTGGGCGGTCCCTTGGTCACTTCAAGTTTGGTACTCTCTGGGTAGCCCCTCAGGTCACCTGATCATGCATATTAAGCCTGACCCTGAGCTCCCAGAGGCTGAGCCCACCATTGCAGCCCCCCTGGAAATCTGTGGTGAAAATCCAGGCATAGGCCAGTAGTACAGTGTGGATAGAATGAGAATGGAGTGGAGGCCACATTCATCCCACAAAGAGCCTCTGATCCAAACCTGGCAGGAGCTGACCTAGGACAGTCCCATAAAGATCAGGGGAGCTACTCAGTCTAGGCCCCTGATACTGGTGTGCAGAGTTCCCAAACTCTCAGAGCTTGGGAATCTCACCTATGAACAGGCTGCAGGCCATAGGCATGCATGAGATTTGGGGAGACAAGTAGCTCACCCAGGGGCTCAGGGCATCCCCTGCACCTGTCCCCAAGATCAGGCCAGAAGCTTGAGTCCCTTACCTCTCCCTCCTGCCCACCCTTGGGGTGTAGGCCCTCTGCCCTGAGCCAAGACCCCTTGCCCAGTAGTGCATGGACTACTATTGTGCTACACAGATGGGGACACAGACCAAGGGACAGACCTGGACACATGTATGTTTGATGACTGATCGGGGGTGAAAATTCAAATCAGGGGAAAGGGTTGTTGGTACACAGAAAATGAAGCTATCGAGGTAGCACAAAGAAAGGTGGGGAACCCCCTGCGTGCTCTGTGGAAAAGGCCTCTCTATGCCAATGGCGCCAAGGGCAGCCCCACCCAGAAGGCTGTTGGCCTGGCTGTCCGGGGCCAGTGGGCAGGCTGGAGCCCTCGGTGCCATGGGCAGGCTACGAGGACAGCCCCCAGGACCCAGAGGGTGCTGGGTGCCGGACAAGTGAGGGCTGCCGCTGGGCGACCCTCCCAGAATCCCAGGAAAAGCCCCTAGAGGAAAAGACCCCATGCACCACACTGAACAGAATGTCCAAAAGCCCAGAATAAACTTGACAAGAGAAGCGGGGCTCGTGCCCCATGTTCCAGGAAAGAGACCAGGGTAACAAGGCCCATCGCCGCCTAGCTAGGGGTCAAGTGCCAGCTGACCTTCAATATCTTGGGGTGTTGCCCCAAATCTCAGTTCCTTCTGGGTGTTTAAGGGGCTGACTGTGGGCCCACAGCAGCCCCACAATCAGAGTCTCACCAAGGATGGGGTCTTCTCCCCCAGGAGGCTGAGCTCATCCGGAACATTCAGGAGCTGCTGAAAAGGACTATCATGCAGGCCGTGACCCAGATTCGGTGGGTTTCCAGGCCAAGGGATGACCCGTGTGCACACCACTCAACCTGGCTTTTGGCAGAAAGTCAGGGTGACCAGGCCCTGAGTCTCAGGGTTAGGAGGCTTGCCTCAGGTCATAGCCAGGAACATAAGCTGGGGTACCAGGTAGTAGTGGGAGGTAGCAGATTCCTGTGTGGCCTGGGGGACCTGGGTGTCCACAGCATCAGGGGAGGGGGAGGGGCAGCTGCTCCTGGACATTGCTGGCCTGGTGGGCCTGGGCATCCGGGGCACCCGATGCTGGGCAGATGAAATATGCCTGCTGCTGGGGTTTGACCTGCCCAACACCCTGGTGGGCCCAGCTCCCCACCACCCTCTGTGCGAATGCAGCCCTGTCTGCTGCCCCCAGGATGAACCGGGAGCACAAGGAGAGGTGTGAGATGGACTGGTCTGACAAGGTGGAGGCCTACAACATCGACGAGACCTGCGCCCGCTACCACAACCAGAGCACTGAGGTGCAGTTCCACCCGCACTCCACCAAGTTCGAGGAGAGGTGGGCCCGCCCCCCCCCCACAAGCCTCACCCAGGGATCCTGCACGCAGACGCACTGTCCCAGCACTCCCTGGTTCCCAGTCCTTGCCCTCACAACTCCCTCTCCCCAGATCCTGCACGGGCTGCTGGTCTCTCGGCTGAGGGTCCTCTACAGCCCCCCTGGAGGCCCTCACCACCGATGGCCCTCCTGCAGCTCTCTGCTCCTGGTGAAGGGCAGCGATTAGGACCCTGTCCAAGTGTCCAGCTCCACACCATTCACCAGATCAGCCGGGGCTTCACAGGGAGACAGGACCCAGGGATAGGGGATCCCCGCAAGCAGAGGGCAAGGGCACCAGATGCGGACGACTGATCTGCAGCTCCATACGCGGCCGGTAGGGGCGCTAGGCCCTCGCCCACGGTAGCGCAGTCTTGGACGGCGCAGGAGGCACAGAGAGGCTCGAGGCGGCGCTGAAGGGCGCCGTGCAGAGCTTGGGTAATGGTCGCAGAAGATACGCCGGACGTACGGGGTACGGGGTCGCGAGGGGGTGCTGGAGGAGCTGCGAGTGTTGTTTGTGCTGGGGCGCCGAGGACACAAGGGTGCGGGGGCGCAGGGAGGTCCTGGTGGGAACGGGAGCTGTTGGCAGGTGCCCCCACCGACCGCAGTGCTGGCCCGCTGCCCACCCGCAGCGCCTCCACGCCCGAGTCGTGGGCCAAGTTCACACAGGAGAACCTGCATGGGCAGAGCGGGAGCGCCTGGCCTCGGTCAACCTGCGGGGACTCATTGACTGCATCCTGCGAGACACTGCCGAGGACCTGCGGCTGCAGTGTGACGCCGTGAACCTGGCCTTCGGGCGCCGCTGTGAGGAGCTGGAGGATGCACGTCACAAGCTGGGGCATCACCTGCAGAAGGTGGGTTCAGGCTTGCAGAAGCTTCGCCCAGGACACATCCAAGCCACTCCCAGTCCAGTCCTGGGGTCTGGGGACCCAGAACTAGAGAGAGACCAGGCCCCTTGTGACCCCTCGCTTCCCCTCCTGTCGCCACTATGCCCTGGTCACTACCTGTCCTTGCTTCTCCCCCTATTCTTCCCCTCTCATCCTGAAGGACCCCAAAGGCAGGGCCCCCACTCCTCCCTGGACCCTCATTTAGCCCATGAAAATCCAGGTGACATTGAAAGTGGTCTACTGGCATTGCCACCCTGGTCTATTGGCACTGACGGGGTGGGGGGCTGTCAGGTGTGAGCAAGAGGGAAGATGGGAGGAGGTAGTTCAGGCCTGGCAGGGCTCTGACTCCAGGCTCTCAGGGTGGCCTTCGCTGCCTCCAAGTCTCACCCGTTCTTGGCCAGGGTTGGGGACTAGCGACCACCAGGGCTGGAGGGCTTTCAGACCAGAGCTGCTGGACAACAGGCTTGCTGTTTCACCCCAGCCACCTGGGTGCCTTTGGAAGGACCGAGGTAGCCGCGCACGTCCTCCCTGCCTCCATGCCTCCTCCAGAGCCAGCAGACAGACCACTCGCTGGACATAGATAGGCCCAGGGCTCAGGGAGGAGGCCAGGCCCATCCTGGCAACCTGTGTTTCCCGGGGCCTATGGGGACTGTCCTGTGTGCAGACGCTTCGTGAGATCACGGACCAGGAGCATAACGTGGCAGCGTTGAAGCAGGCCATCAAGGACAAGGAGGTGCCTCTGAAGGTAGCTCAGACCCGCCTGTATCAGCGCTCACACCGGCCCAACGTGGAGCTGTGCCGCGATAACGCCCAGTTCAGGTACGAACCTGGGGCAGGCCAGGTCACTGCCCCTCCCCCCACCCAGGTGCTGTCCAGGCCTCCTTCAGCCTCTGGGACTCCCATGAACAACCCTCGCCTTACACACCGCCCTGAAAATGTGTTAAGAAGACACTGGGGCCTCATGCTGGGGCAGCTCACACAAGCAGGCGTTTGCACTTTCCCACTCCCATTCGACATTGTTGGACAGGCTTTGAGGAGCACTGAGTGTCAGGGCTTCAAGTGCCAGGGACAGCAGGGCACTTCCCACTTCAACCCATGCTGTATAGCCTTCCCCGTGAGGAATTTTGGGGTCTGAGTCCACTGGCGTCTTGAAGCTGTCTATACCTCTAATGTCATGGTGCACTCATGTCCTGGGCTGAAGCCATTGGTGGGATCATGGTTTTTGTTTTTCTAACTTACCCAGCTGCCCTTTTGAGCAGAACTAAGCCCACCTTGACATTCCTCCTTCCCTGTCCCTTGATTCATTTGGGAAATTTGGGGCCTCACTCTCTCCTGCTTTCAAATGCCAAGAATAGATAGAACTAGGGAGCCCTTGGGCCTTGAGTGGAGCCCTGGCCCCAGCCCACTCCAGCTCTGTTGGTGGGCTTCCCTTCAGGAACTTTGGGGTCCATTTATGGCTGAGCATCTTGGCTGGGACCCCTCGCCAGGGTTCTCATCTTTCGAATCTCCAACTTCGCCCTCCCAATCCAAAAGGTCAGTGCTCTCATGACAACTCAGCTCACACCTTCCTCCCCCAAATCCCCCAGGCTGGTGAACGAGGTGGAAGAGCTGAACATGTCCCTTGCTGCCCTGAGGGATAAGCTTCTAGAAGCAGAGCAGTCACTGCGCAACCTGGAAGACACACGCATGAGCCTGGAGAAGGACATCGCCGTCAAAACCAACAGCCTCTTCATCGACCGCCAAAAGTGCATGACCCACCGTGCCCGATACCCCACCATCCTCCAGTTGGCTGGCTACCAGTGACCAGGGCTAGCACCACAGCGGGGCAGGCCTGCTGGCCTTGGCCAGACTCAGGCAGGGTCCCATCCTCCAACCCTCAAATAAAGAGCCTGTTAGCTTTACACTTGTGGCGTTGGGCTCAGGATGGAGTCTAGATGCCACTGCCTGGGCAAGTGGGCTTTGCCTATGGACCCTATTGTCCTAGCCCCTGGGAGGCAAGGGCTCAGAGCATTTGCAAGGGCAGTTCTTCCTGCACAGTGTGCTCCCAGTTACCACCAGGGGACAGGGTCAGTCAAGGATGGTTAGAAGGCCCACCTCATGGCTCAAGCAGACAATTGGAGGCCTGGCCCCTCCCCCGCTCCAAGCCCTTCTCCTGCACCCAAAGCACAAATGGGTTTCTCTGCCCGCCTGGGTCACCTGCAGGATACTTTAGAAGAAGTATCACCTCCTGTCCTACAAAAGCCACACCAGTCGTCATAGCTTCCGGTCACCACAGTGATAACCTGCTCTTTTTCTTCCATGTGCCCTGGACACTGCCGAGGCGAGCCTGGCTGGCTGGCTCTCCTCTCATTCGTGGGAAGTGAACTTGGCGCAGAGGTGTCAAGACACGCTGCTGGCCTGGCTGGCTCTCCCCCAAGGGACTTGGCCCTGGGGGCTGCGGGCATCCAAGCAGCACCTCAGTGCCCCTTCAGAGCACCAGCCCAGGCCTGGGGTAGTGACCACCCAGGAAACCCATGGGACCTCTCTCTGCCCCTCCCACCTGGCACGAGGTGGGCACCTTAGAGGACAGTCCCTGAACTGGGAGCGGTGGAGTCCAGGGGGGGGGGCCTCCACACCCAGACACCTTGGCCACCTTCAGATGGGCAGTCTTCTCATTAGCCCCCTCCTTAGCCAGTGAGTGAGTCAAACGCGTGGACAGGTGGAGAGCACAGAGCCCCTGCTGCCCCCCTGATTCCATACCACCCTGCACCCTGTGCCCACATTGCGGGCAGAAATGCAGTCTCCAGGGAGGACCAGGCACTTTCATGGACGGGCAGGTGCCAGGGAGGCCCATCTCGCTATGCCCCCGTACCCCGCCCAGATGAGCTCCTGGATGCTGTTCCTTTCCCAGCGGCAGCTCATCTACAGGACTCCCAGGACATGTCCATCAGGACTGGGAGATAATAACTCCCGCCGTGAGCACTCCTGCCGCTCAGACCCCCATTATTGCCCTATAGCAGAGGCAGTGTTCTCATTGGCGCTAAGGGTCTCCTCATCCAGGCCCCCCAGAGAGTGGAAGCTGATAGGAGCTAAATGGGAAGGGCTGTGTGCTTATTATCTCTGAAGCTTGGTAATGGCACCAGGCAGGAGAGGGCGGTGGGCACAGTCCTAGGGGACCACCTGGCTGGGCTTCCTCGTCTGTAGTTCTCTGATGGCCACAACTGTAGAGACCAATGACCAGACCCTGGAGCTGAGGGGTGGCTCCAGGCCACACATCAAATACCCCGAGGCTCAAAGGAGCATCCGCTTCTCTGGCAGGCCCAGGATGGCCAGTTGCCACCAGCAGGGATTTGGTCCCTGCGAGGGTGGGTGGTGACCCTGCGGGGCCACGAGGCTCAGCCATGCTCCCGTTGACGTGGAGATGCCAGGCGGCATGTCTAAAGGATGGCTATTTCTGTCCAGGAGCCTCGTTCTCCTGCCACCTGCTGAGTCACCCTTGGTGGTTGCTGACCACCTCTGCTCAGAGCACTGCCTTCCAGCCCAGTCCAGCAAGCGTACCCCAGCTCGGTGCCCAGAGGCAACTTAAATGCAAGGCACATTTAACATACTGTTCCCTCGCCCAAGGAGACGCTCAGTGAATGCCCATCTCTTTTGGAGGGCTGCTCCGCCTGCTGGCAATAAGGAGTGGGCAGCAGGAGGCACAGGGGGGACACCAGGCGTGCAGCATGGTGAAGCCTGCAGCATGCGCCACTGGCTGTGCTTCACCCGTGTCCATCCAGCAGAGGGGATACTCCCATTCTGAGCCCATCGGCACCATTTACAGGTGGGAAATCAAGGCTCAAATGCGGGGAGTAGCAGAGCTCGGGTGTCTGTCTGCCTTTTTCTGGGAGCTCCAGAAGCAATAATGGAGTGGCAGAGAGGAGCCCTGGCCTTACCTGGGTCCACCAGCTTAGCTAGGTTGTGGTGGTGAGAGGCAGAAGCCTGGGCTACTCATCACCCTGAGTGTTGCCTGCCAAGCTGCCCACTGTCTCAGGCCAAATCACAAGGCACGGGGGCTGCAGGGGCTGCAGGGCTGCAGGGCAGTGTGAGTCAGGGCTCAGGATCTTGGGTCTTCACACCCACTCTGTCTGTGTCACTCGCCAGCAAGGGACGAAGACAGCCCTCCCCTAAGGGTGCTGCTGGGCCTGCTGGAGTGTGAGCTGCCATCTCCGGGGGATGGGGCCAGTCTGGGAACTGGCTCCCGCTGGCATAGCCCCTGCTCACAGTCTTTACCAGCTCCACTCACCTTTAGCCTGGCACAAGACGCCCCCCCCCCAGGCGGGACCACCTCAGTCTTCTCCTCTCCTCCTATCCTTGTCCCTCCCTGGTTATCAGTGGGGAGAGCTGGTGTGGGGGAGCTAGGGAGAGAACTAGACCTGTGACTGGACCTGGAATAGCAGAAATGGGTGAGCCAGCATCGGCTGCCCACAGCCTGCCTGCTCCCCAGGCCGTGGCTGGTGCCTCCCCGACCAGTGGCCTGGCTTGGTGTGTGTGGGTATGTTTCCCAGAAATTGCATGTTCCCAGGTCCAGAGGCAAAGGTGCCAGGTTCTGCCCCTAGGCCCAGTGCCCAGCTGTCCAGACCCAGAACAGGGATGAGGACAGATCCTGGTGTGGGCTCAGCTTTAGGCTCTCAGTGGGCAAGCCCCTGCCTGCTACTGCCTGGTGGGGCAGGGGGCCCTATGAGTCCTTCCTGCTGGTGGGCATAATGGGGACACAACCCTTATCCACTGGATGGCTGGGCTGATGTCAAGAGGCACCACCCCCCAAACAGGGTATTACGGCAAGCTTCTTGCTCTGCTGGGCACCATGACTTGAGAGGTCACAGGGGATGAGGGAGCAGACACCACAGGCCTGGCCAGACGCTGCTCTCCTGGGTTTCGTCCACCAGCCCCAGTCCTCACTTCCTAGTCAGAGAAAGGAGGGTGTCACGGTTACCAGGTGGGCCGGTCACAGGCACGGTGGCCTTGGTCTGCCCTCCCCCGACTTTGGCCTCCAGCCCCTGACCAGTCTCCTCCCAGCCTCCCCAATTGCCCACCCAAGTCACTGTACCCCAGATGGAGGAGGTCCATCATGGCACCACCCCACAACTCGCCAGGCTCAGATGCTTGAGGTCCCCAGAGTCATACCATGGCACAGGGCTGGCAGAAGAACTCTGGAACCCACACGGCAAGGCTATGCAGACCCTTTGGCAGGTGGCGGGTGAAGGGCAGGCTGGCAGTGGAGGGCAGGCTGGAGGTGGACAGCAGGGCCCTGTGATCCTCCTGCCGGGAGCTCTGAAGCTGGCCTGAGGCCTGTTGGTCTTGGATGGCCCAGAGGAAGCCGTGGGCGCCTGGGGCGGGCATGAAAGGGCTCTTTCACAGGCTGCTGGGGCAGTGATACTGGAGACGTCCAGACAGGCAGCAGCACTCCACTGCGAAATGGTAACAGGGATCATGGGGGGGGGGTCTTCATAGCCATCCTGAGCAGGCTGGGCTTGCAGGGGTCTATGCTATCCTTAGACCCCAGCAGGAGAGAGGCTTCAGCCCAGACTGCCTTCTGGGCAGGCCAGGTAGCCAGGAGGCCTAGGACCCCAGACCTCCAGTGGGATGAGGTGGGGGCTCCAGCTGCACAGGCTTGCCTATTGGGTGGGATCCCCGGGAGACTCCCACTCCTGTCAGATCCCTCCATGAGAGGAAGCCAGGAAGGTCTTGCAAGGTCCAATGAGGCTGGGGGGGGGGAACTCAGGGTCTGCTGGACTTTGGGGTGGGTAGAGAGAAGGGTTCCCATCTGCCAGGGAAGCTCAGCCTAGGAGTGGGTCTCAGACCCACCATGCAAGAGGAAGAACCTGGCCCTGGGGCTGCAGTCCCAGAGGGCTCCCTGGAGAAGGGGGCTTGGGTCTTTGTTGAGCAGAGTTGGGCTACAGAGCAGAGTGAGGATCCCAACCTCACATGCTTGCCCTTACAGGAGACCAGCCCTGGCTGAACCTCCTGGATGCAGCTCTGGGGAGACCACTTGCCAGGGGAAACTGACACCCACGTGCTTGCAGGGCTCACCCAGGAGCCCCCAGCAGCTTCTGGTTGAACCAGGAAGTGGTGTCCCCACCTTGTATAGATGGGCCAGGTATCATGCAGGGTGTTCTGGGAAGGGAGGTGTGGAGGCAGAAGGCCTAGGACTGGTGGGGGTTGAAGACCATCTTTTCCATGTCAGGGGGTGGGGTTCACATGGGTAGCCTCCTAAGTTGCTCTCTTTCCCTCTCCTGGGATCTCAGGTCTCCCGGTGTCCACCCTCTGCCCAGCTAAGCAGCAGGCAAAAACTGTCTCACATAGGCCCCACCCAACCTGGGACCCAGGCCCAGCCTTACGGGGTGGGGCACTACTCTTCGAAGCTGCCCCTCCCCAAGGATTCTGCCTGGCCACAGGAGGGTGGGGTCCTTGAAGGGTTGATTCAGAGTCCCCTTAGCCATGGCAGCCAACCCTGTATCTGCCAGGTGTGGGGTCCCCAGCATGAGGGCTTTAGGGTCCAGGAATCCCTGACTACAGGCAGTTAGGGTGCCTGCTACAGCCTAGAGTTAAGGCCCCAGGAGGGGTAGAGCTCACAGAGGGAACAGCCCCTGAAAAGGAGCCTAGATGGGGTGGGGCTGCCTCAGCCACTCTTGCTGGAGGCTCTGGGAGGGCAGATGTGAATTGTCCCCTGTACGGGCCCCTTGGATTAGTGGTTAAAGAGGCTTCTGATGGCACATCCAGGTTCAGGTGTGGGGATCCTTAGTCAGGGGCAGGGGCTGAGCATCACAGAGAGCATTCTGTCTGGTTCAGGATGAGGCTCTGGCCCTGCCCATTATAGCATCTCGAAAGACCCCAGCTATGTACTTTACATGGTCCCATCTTCCGTCTCTCCAGACAAAGAGGCAGAGCTGCCTGCTGTGAAGTCTGGGGCTCAGAAGGGCATCTTCTACTCAGATGTCCTCCCCACCTCTTCCCATCTTGTAGGCTCTGGCCCAGATGGCAGCCTCTGCCCTCCTGCTTCTCTCAGTGCTGCCTGCGGGAACCTGGCCCAGCCTGGGGCTGCCGGGGCGGCCGTGCGTGCACTGCTGCCCCCCAGCCTGGCCCCCGGCTGCCCCTGGTTCATATGCCCCTGAAAATGATGGGGAGGAGTGGATGCAGCTGCCCCACATTCGGCCCACCATCGACATCTCAATCCTCAAAGGTGAGTGTCATGGAGAGGTGTGGCCCCACTTGTCCCCTGTCTCCACAGGGACACCCCACAGGGACATCCACACTGAGAGGAATAGGGAAGAGGGGGCGGGAGAGCAGGTCAAAGCCCCGAGGCCCTGATTTAGTCAGAGGAGCTCTGGGAAGGTACATGGGGCCTGGATGGGACACTCTGAGTTGTGACTCTTTGCCCCTGACAGCTTTGTCAAGGCTGTCTGCACCCCCGCCACCCTCTCCAGCAGGAGGCAAAGTGGCCTGGAGAGGGGGCAGTGAAGAGAGGGGGACTTGAGATTCCCTTTAATCCTGCTCACCTGCCCTGCAGTGACCGTCCCAGGCCAAGCTCCCACAAGAAGTAGAGAAGGGAAGGCTGGGTCCCCCTTGGGAGAAGGCAAGAGAGGCTGAATTCAAGAAGGCCTCACCCTGGGGGACTAGAGAGCAGCCACATGAAGGTTGGATTTGGGTACCAACTTCCCAGCCCCCTCATCCTTTAAAGCCCAGTTTGGACCTTTCCTTTGGCAACTGCCTGGACCCCAGTCATTCCCACTGTCCCGCTGGTCCCCACATGACAATCTGCACAGGCCCCAGAACGACCACAACTTTGGGTTGTGGTTAATTGCCCTGTGTGAAGGGCAGATTAGCACCTGCCTTACAGACAAGGAAACTGAAGTTTGGGGAGCTGAGGTCACTTGCCAGGCCACGTGGCCTGCAAGTGGATCCCATACCTTGACCAGAGGCTTCTGCTTGCTCCCCTGCAGGTGAGAAGGGAGAGGCAGGGGTCAGAGGTCGCTCTGGTAGGCGCGGAAAGGAGGGCCCACCAGGCTTCCGGGGCCTCCAGGGCCGCAAGGGCCAGAAGGGACAGGTGGGGCCACCAGGCGCTCCATGCCAGCGCGCCTACGCGGCATTCTCTGTGGGCAGGCGCGAGGGGCTGCACAGCGCTGATGCCTTTCAGGCCGTGCCATTCGACACGGAGCTGGTGAACCTGGATAGCGCCTTCAACCTGGCCTCCGGCCACTTCTTCTGTGCTGTGCCCGGGGTGTACTTCCTGAGCCTCACCGTGCATACCTGGAATTACAAGGAGACCTACCTGCACATCATGTGCAACAGGCAGGCCACAGCCGTGCTGTATGCACAGCCCAGCGAGCGCAGCGTCATGCAGACCCAGAGCCTGCTGCTGCCGCTGGCCGCTGGTGACACCGTCTGGGTGCGCATGTTCCAGCGTGACCGCGATAACGCCATTTATGGGGAGCACGGGGACCTCTACATCACCTTCAGTGGCCACCTGGTCAAGCCAGCCACTGAGCTCTAACTGCTGCAGAGAAGCCCCCATGTCACGCCCAACCGTTCGACGGCTCTCACTCCCTGGACTCCCCTGGACACCCCCAAACTTACCCTCGCAGCTGAGGATGGATGCCAGCAGTGCTTGAATACTGACAATATGTGGTGATTGAGCACCGACTGTGTGCAGATGCTGAGCTGAGCGCCAGGGGTGTAGCAGGAACAAGACAGACTCGGGGCCTCTCCTGGTGGGGACTGGCATAGACCAAATGTTCACTCAAGAAATTTAGGATGAAGACCATAGGCATGGGCTTGGTGGGGGGGGGGGGGAGGAGGCGGAGCGCGTGAGAGAGTTTGCCTCCTGGTTGAACGATTATTCTGCTAATAAAGGGCTGTAGAGTTATTTGCAAAGCACCTACTGGGTGTTGGGCTGGATACAGGGGAGGTCAGGGGTCAAATGCAGATGCTGGCCTTCTCAGAGCTGATTCTGGCAGAAAGCATGCTAAATTCCAGGGGTGCAAATGGGGTGGGGATGAGAGTCACATCCTGGATGGACACACAGTCCAGCTCTGATGGGCTGATTTTCTGGGGCTCCCAGTGTCCTCTCATCTGTCTGGAATGGGCTGGGTGGTGGAGGAAGACTCTATCTTAATGTGCATCAGAGCCCAGGGAAGCCCCACACCCCCATGGTGTCACCTCACACTTAGATGTGCTGAAATTGGGGCCTGGCAGCGACGGAGCAGTCAGTGGGCCATACCCAGTCCTTGCAGGCAAGGGCGTAAGTGGAGCTTGGCCACGCTCACTCCACAAAAGACCTCAATCTGCCGCATGGGTTGGAGCCATCAGGCTGCCCTACCCTAAAGTCCACTCTGAGTCTCTTCCTTTCCTGCTGTGTGTTCCAGCCACTCCAGAAGCTTCTGCCTAGCCCCTCTGGCCCCATCACTACCACCTCTTCCCTGGGGCCTCCCCTAGCATCTGCTTCCATGGCTGCTCTCTCCTAAGCAAGGATTCTGGGGCAATGAGGCGTTCGGGCCCTGGCAGGAGCAGAGCCTGGAATCACCAGAGCCTGGCGAGCTGGCTGAGGTCCTGAGCCATGTGAAGCTGGCTGTAGCTGCAGGCTGGCCGCCTGAGCAAGAGAAGTAGGAGGCCTCATAGAGGGAGAGGCCGTAGGCCACCAACTTGGGCTCAGGAGGTGATAGGAGGTGGCTGCTGGCAGCTCCAGGCCCCTCTCTCCTGAGGAGCAGGCTGCCCGCCAAGGGCCTCATGGGTGCTAGACAGGCATAGGCCTCCTTCAGTCCTCGTCCACCTTTGGGCCCAGGGCCCACAGAGTACCCGGACCTGGCTGGCCCTCCTCTCCTTCTGCCCCTCCCACCAGGACCCCAGCCCATCGTGAAATGAGCTCCACATTTGCCCGACTCTAGGGCTGAGGATCCTTCCTCAGACAGTCAGCTGATGGGGGCGGTGGAAAGGGGATGGAAGCCTCCTCATCCATTTCACCCCTTCATCCTTGTGCTGGGGGGAAGAACGAATCGGGAACACGATGGCCCCCCCACCACCATGGACCTCAGGTAACCCTGAGCTGAGGTTGAACGAGTAGTTCCACATTCATTCTAAGGCTGAGGGCCGAGGGAGGGAACCTGGTCGCAAAGGCCTGGACAGATGAAGAAACTGAGGCCTGCAGGGGCCTACAGAACTCCCAAGTGTGTGGTGCTGGGAGCTGGCATCCCCATGGACTGGACTGTCCCATCTAAGTGTGGCCTGGACAGAGGAGGAGTGTGAAGAGGGGCCCCCTTTTGTTGTCCATGCAGGGCCTATCTGCAGGAGATGGGCTCTCTGCCAGCTGCCGGGCCTGCAGCCTCCTGAGCAGAGGGCACATCGAATGGGCACACTATGGACCCTGCCCCATGTGTGTCCACCCACAGCTTCCCACCCACGGCCTGGCCCTGGCGAGGCCGTGAGGGTCTGCCCTTCTGGGCTGCCATCTTAGGCCAGCACTGGGCAAGAAGGGCAGGGGCTCCTGGGGTCCTACGTATGAGACCCTCATGCCCTATGTGCAGGATTTACAGGAAGCTGAAACCCAGGGGCTCTGGGTCCCTGTGCTCAGATCTGGGCCAGGCCGTGATTCCAAACCCCCAGCACCAGCCCTGGACCCCCATACTATGTCCTGGGTTCAGATGAAAAAGGACCCTGGCCTGAAAAAGCTACAGACAAGAAAGTCAGGACAGGCGTGGATCTGTCCCCTGAGACCTAGCTCCTCAGGGGACTTAAAAAGTATACGTGCCCCCAGGAATGTGAAGGCTGGACCAGGCCCCACTGTGGTACATGGCAGGTGGCAGCAGGACTCTGGCGGGGAGAAGGGGGGAGCGTTGTTATGGTCAAGGACTCGGGAAAGGATGTCCTGGGCTGGAAAAGCCACATACAGGATACACCAGATACAGGAGGGGGGCTGGGAGGAGGCCCGGGACACTGAGTTGGGTGGAGCCTCGATCTGAACTTTGGCCCTTTGGCCTGTGTCTTTTTATAGCTGGGATAGCCAGCCGTGCCCAGGGTGCTTGGCAACCTGCAGATGCATCCAAGAGCGAGTGCTAATAGGGGCCGAGGTGGTAGAGAGGGTTCTGCAGTAGAGGCAAAGGTGACCAAACAGAAAGAGGGTTCTGGGGGCATTGGAAGGACCCCAGACTCCCTCTGTCTCCCCAGGTCCGGACTCCCCTTCTACTCTGACTCAGACCCCCAGGCTCCCTGTGTGCTTCTGGCCAGCCTGGCCAGGAGGGGGCAGGAGGGCAACCTCTGTCTGCCAGCTCCAAACCTGCATTCTTTCCAGCCTGCTGTGCGCTAAGGGCCTCTGTCAGGGCCCCCCTAGCAGCGGTGGTGAGGCCTAGAATGCAGGCGGGAGCGGCAGTTGCCCTGAGCAGGGATAGTCTGCAGACCTGGCAGCCGCTCCCCCTCTTTTAACCTCAAGGCATGAATCCAGCCATCCACTTGGCTTGGACAGGGAGATACAAAGGCAACCAGGCCAAGCCTTGAGGGAAAGGTCCTGCCCCAGCTGCTGACCCAGGAGGGCAGAGCAGGACAAGAAGGTGTTGACAAACTCCAGTACAAAGGCCACTACATCCTCAGAGAACCAGGGGCTGATGGGGCATGTCCTGAGTGTGGCTAAGACCCTCACTGAGAGCCTCAGTGCAGGCTAGGGGACACGCCAGGGGACTCTGCTGGTAGGTCCAGGACAAGAAGGCATTCTCCCATACACCCTTCAGGTTTATTTATTTTAAAAAAATGACTAAGGACTGGGGGGTGGAGGCAGAGTGGGGACCAGGATGAGGTAGTCACCATCTCTGCAAAGCGATAAAGCACCCTTGGTAAGAGGCTAAAGACACAAAAATTAATGAGGCCCACTGCTGCCCTGCCCACTTAAAGATAAGAAGGGAATTGATCCCAATCGGACTAGCAAAGAGGAAGCCTCTCCGCTGTGTGACTTGGTTATAATCAGGGATGAACACGCGTGGGTCATGAGAAGCTGGAAAATCACTGAATACAGGGATCTACAACTTTCTCCTGAGAGATGGGATCCTGTCAGGGAGTCGGTTGATTCATATTAGTTGATTTGTTTAGTGGAATTCCAATAAAACATCCATTTTTAAAACTTAGGTGAGATTCATATAACATAAAATTTATCATTTTAAAGCGAACAGTTCGGTGACATTTAGCACTTTCACAAGGTTGTGCAACTACCACCTTTTCTAGAACATGCCCATCATCCCCAAAGAAACCCTGACCCCACTAGCAATCACTCCATGACCGCTCCCCTAGCCCTTGCCTATGCGTGTGAATGTCAGAGAAGAGATCCTCAGAGACAGAGCCTCATTGCCTTTCCTGAGGCAGGGGCTGGGGAGGGAGGTTTGCTCAGAGCACCTGACCCCTGCTCAGCAGTCCAACATTGGGACGTACCCAGGTGCCCAGACCAGATGGCCAGATGGTGCCCCTGCACCCACCCCATCAGCACCAATCTGGCAAATCATAGCTGCAATGCCATCTTCCGGACAGAGAAGGTGGGCCTGGCACAGGGAGGAGCAAGGGGCCTGGAGGGGGCTGAGCCCCGGGACAGGGATGAACAGGGAGGATGATGCCCCTCAGACTCCTGGGCAGTCACAAGACCTTCAAGGCAAGGCCCCACCTGGGCAGAGCTCCCATCCCTCAATGACGCTCAGTTATTTATTCAACACCTTTTTGGGTTGTGGTAGCCAGACCAACCCTCAGGAGCCAGGATGGCATCAGCTGGTCTATATAGGAGAGGTCAGTGACCTTGGCCTCAACAGAGGGGAGGCAGCAGAGTGAAGCTTGGGGGCCCCAGCCAGCCATGGTGGAAGAGGGTTCATGAATGAGCTCTCTCTCTAGGCCCTCATCTCTAGCCAGCCCTGAGATTCAGCATTCTGTAGAGTTCTGGAAGGTTCTGCAGGGGCTGATAAGTCACCAGCAAAGATCCTGGTCTTCTCATCGTTCAGTCTCCCCGTCACCCCCAAAGGACATCATATATCTCCGTGGCCTCAGGTTCCTGTGGGAAGCCCTTCCTTGTGTCTACCAGGTGTCCATCCATCTAGCCCCAGGACAGCGGATGTGGGGGAGGGGGGATCAGTGAGCCTTCCTGACCCTTCCTCAGGACGCTACCCAGGGCATCCCAGTTTAGCTCCTGCTGGTGGGGTTGGGCTGGGAGCATAGCCTTGCTCAGCCCCAGGGTGGGCTGGCCTCAGTTTCCTTCATGCTGGGGATGCAGCAACTGCTCTGCCTGTGGGGGCTGCACTACCATCACACCACAGGCCCCCTGCTCTGCCAGGCAAACAGACCCCTTCTGTCTATGTGCCCCATCCCAGGCAGCCTCATCCTGTCCCCAGGGACCGGATTTCCTGAACAAGGTCACTGTGGAAGCCACTGGAGCCTGCCAGCCAATAAAACCCATCGATGTGGAGAGAGAGCTTATAAAACAGGTCACCACCCCTAGAGGGTGTGAGTTCTGTGCCACCCCCTCCCACTCAGGGCTGGAACCAGGACCTGCAAGCAGTGTGGTGGCTCTGTGGTCCCCATAGCTGTCCCTAGCCTGTGTTGGGTGCAGAAGGGCAGCGGCCAGGCCGGGCTATGTCCCTTGACCTACCCTGCCAGATCCACTGGCTCGTGGGACACATGTTTCTCCTGGGTCACTCCTGCTCTGCCCCTAGGCCCTAACGGTGGGTCATGGTTCCCTCCTGCTCAGTGGCCCACACTCTTCTGGAGTATCAGAGATGGTTCACACTAGCCAAGCTTCTCTCCAGCTCCCGGCCAGCCTGTGGTGGGGCTGGCTGGAATCCCCTGGAACATTCCATAGGCTCCTCTACCTACGGGGTTCATTAGACCCCTGGTGCTCCCCCTACACACACACACACACACACACACACACACACACACACACACACGCACACCCCTCTCTGGCAGGAACAGATCAGGGCGCCGCTGCTGTCTGTACTCCCCACAGTGTACTCTCTCAGCTGGCACCGCTCTTAAATCAATTGGGAGAAATTGATCCAGGCAGAGATTTCCAAGCCATCTGCTTGCTCCCAAAGCCATTCTGAGGGGACATACTTTGCATTCAGATCCAAGGGAGTCCTGACTGTGGGGTAGGGGCAGCAGGTTGGATGGGCCTCAGTTTCTCCTGGGACACCCTCCTCGGGATGCTAGTTCCTAGGGCAAGGTGGCGATGGCTCTGGCCAACAGCTCCAATGCCAGGCTCTGTGCGCCCCACATGAGGAGCCACCTTCACCCCCTAGAACTGAGACCAGGAGTGGCAGAGACTCAGCCTGGGGCCCTGGGGGCAGCCAGGTTTGCACACATCCAGGGACAGCCCTAAACCAGCCTCCCACTGTCTGTACCCACCAGCCATGGAAGGAGCTGACCCCTGTGTCCTTGAGGCCAAATCCTGATCCCACCCCTCCCAGAAGTGAGCTAGGCCACCCCCACCCAGCCCCAAGGCAAATGCCCATCAATTCTTTTAATTCCGATTGTTTGCACCTTCCACTGAGTTATCATTTAAGTGCCTACAGACCACTTCCAGCTGGGTGTTTGCCCACCCCATCCTGCTGCCTCCTATCCACTCTGATATGCACCAACTTCGATCGGCTCCAGGGACAATATTTGCTTTGGGAAAGAGTCAAACATTTATTCTCTAATTTATTCAGGAGAGCTGTTGTCAAACACTAGCGCCCTCATTATGCCTTTGGGTTTCCAGGGCTTGGCCTGTCTGTGGTTGGTGCCAAGGCCCAGGCAGTGCTGAGCATCCTTCCCCCTGCCCAGCATGGCTCCCCCTGCTCCCTCTGCCCTTCTGAGGGCTGGGGTCCAGCTCTGGGATGACAGAGGAAGCTCCAACAAGGTGGCACGGGTCAGGGCTGTCCCAGACAGGGTGCCTGCAGGTCGAGTGAGTCCCTGCACCCTGGTCCTTCTCCTTCCAGTCTCGAATAGAGGCCCATGGCACCCAGAACCCCAGCAAGGCTTGAGTAGGCATTTTCTCTGGGACTCAATTGTGGGTCTGGGGCTGCAGAAGTTGCCAGCATTTCTGGGGGGTGGACAGAACCACTCTAGTCTGGGGGACAAAGAATTCCTTAGGGGTCTGGCATTTGTTGGCATTTACATCCACCCACACAGCCTTTCCAGGCGGCTGCTATTTGTACTGAGAGGCCACTCCCCCAACTGCTGTCTGACTATTTCTCCTCTTCTGCTTCTGAACCCCTCCCTCTCTGGGCCAGAGCCCCTGATGAAAGCAGAGGAGGTGGCTGTAGGTTCCCACATACTCACCTGCTCCCTCCCCAAGACAGTCTCTCCCAGTCCCCCAGGCTCCCTGCACTGGGCCCCTTCGGACACCTGTGGCCCTCTACCTATTCAGAAGCCTGGGGGCCGACTCTCCACCCCAAACTCTCCAGCCTCTCACTCTCTCTCGGTGCTTGCTGCCTTCTGCACCCACTCCCACTGTGAAATCAATGGTCTGCATTCCTTGTTCCCCCCAGGGGACAGGGGCCAACAGGAAGGGAGATGCAACAGCAGGGGGTGGGCAGGCAGCTGGAGTCTCCTCTGGCATCCATCAACTCAGCTGCCCTGGGGGCATGTGCAGCTTTGTCCCTCACACCTGCCACCTCCAAAGTCAACAACTCCAGGTTCCAAAAGGTAGAGGGAGTGTGGAGACCCAGGCCAGAGTGTAGCACATTGTCTTTAATTTCACAGAGTAGCACTTGTGCTGACCAGGTGAATCGATGCTGACCAGGTGACACAGGGCTGACCTGAGGAGGAGCACAGGTGATGAGATGGTGGAGGCTGGGTTGGTGGTGGTAACCGGCTCACACTAACTCCCCTGGCCTGGGAGGCTGGCACAGACTGTCCTCACACCATGGAAAGCATCAGGCTGCTGAGGGGCACTTCAGTAGGCCCCATGTCTCAGGGGAGGGCTTGGGCCGGCAGGAAATTTAGACCAGGCAGGGGCAGGGGCCACCAGGTGCTGCCTACCTGTGACTCTCACAACCTGCTGGTCTGCATGAGCCCGTTGGCCTCAGAGCTGCGTGCGGCCAGTGTGGCCTCCTGCAGTCGGCTGCTCTTGTCGAGCCGTGGCTCCGTGGCATCCACATCCTCAGTGCCATAGCCCTTGCGGAAGCACAGAACCTTCCGGAAGCTCTGGCGGAAGTTGTCAGAGAGGAAGCCATAGAGCACGGGGTTGGCACAGCTGTTGGCATAGGACAGGATGACCACAAAGAAGTAGGCACCAGCGGCAGCAGGCTCCTCTGGCAGGACGACGGCCAGGTTGACGATGTTGATGATGAAGAAGGGCAGCCAGCAGGCCACGAACACCAGCACCACCACGACCACCATGCGCGTCACCTTGCGCTCCGAGCGCCGCCGTGTGGAGCCCACGCGCACACCTGACGCCTTCACCTTCACCACAATGAGCAGGTAGCACAGACAGATGACCAGCAGCGGCCCAAAGAAGCCCAGCACAGACGTGTAGATAATGAAGACGGCGCCCCACAGCCCCACGGGCTCTGGCCAGCTGAGGTTGCAGGTGTCCCAGCCCTCCTGGATGTCTGCAAAGACCACCAGCGGCAGAGACATGAGCAGCGAGAAGGCCCAGACCGCAGCACTGGCCAGCTTGGCCACCCGTGGGCGACGCCACCGCGAGGAGCGGAGGGTGGACAACAGCCAGGTAGCGGTCCACGCTCATGACCGTCAGGCAGAAGATGCTGGTGAACTGGTTGATGCCATCCAGTGTCATAACCAGGCGACACAGCACAGGGCCAAAGGGCCAGTAGGAGACAGCGTTCTGTGTGGCCAGGAAGGGCAGCCCCAGCATGAGGAGCACGTCGGCCACGGCCAGGTTGAGGATGTAGATGTTGGTGACCGTCTTCATCTTGGCGTAGCGCAGCACCACATAGATGACCAGCGTGTTGCCACCCAGCCCCACCGAGCACACCAGCAGGTAGAGCACTGGCACCACGACGGCTCGGGCCCCTGGTGAGGACACCGGCCCCGCCATCGTCCCGTTCTCACCGCCTGCACTGGTGGCCACCAAGGAGGTGTTCCAGCCCCCTGATGTGGAAGTGGGGAACAGAGTCTCCATCTCAGGGCAGGGCCTGTCCTCTCTGCAAGAGGAGAAGGGAGGATGCGGGCGATTAATCGCATGGCCGGGCACTTCCTCCCTTGGGCCCCGCCTGCCCCAGGAGGCACAGGATTACCCCATGTTGCAGGGTAAACAGGATCACTCATGTTCGACTAGGCTAGAAATCACATTAGACAAATTGTTTGGAAAACAAGCCCAGAGAGGAAGGAACCGAGGGACAGCTGCTGTGAGTCGAGACATCAAGACGTCTGTTGATACTACGGTGGCTTCCAGACACCTGACCATCCTATACCCCTTACTGCCCCAGGACTAAGAAATGCTGTCATTGCTGTGGAGGTGATGGACCCTGCCCCAGAGCCCAGGCCAGTCATGTGTCCTTCAAAGCTGCAGTGACAGCACATCATGCAGCTGTTTCCCAGGTCATTTCCTTGGCCCAGCAACATCCATGCTGCACCAGGTGGGCTGTCTGGCAGCTGTGGGGGGCAGGGCAACCAACTCCTCTTGGTCACATGGCCAGGGCTCTGTCAGGATGACACAGATGCCTCTCATCAGGGGACGGCGTTCCCGGGAGCCAGGTGGACACTGGCAAAACCTCTGCAGCCTGAGATGTGGCTCCTCGGCCACGTGGAAGCCTCCTCCTGATGGTTTCAGGAGGTCACCAGAGTTCGGCTTTGGGTCGCCCAGGAGAGCAGGGCACAGTGGGTGTTATTGCATTTCCAGCTGGCATCAGTTGGTTGTGAGGGGCGTCCTCGAGTCTGAGGCCAGCATTATCTCACTGTGACATCAACCCCTGACCTCACAGGTAAGGGACTGAGGACAGCAGGAGTCACCTCCCCAAGGAACCTCAGGACAGGTGGAAAGGGACAGGGAGAGTGATTAGAAGGCCGAGACATGGGCCCCTCACAACCAACTGATGCCAGCCGGAAGAGCAGCAATGCCCACCGAGCCCTGTCTCCTGGGTGACCCCAAAACCAGACTCTGGTTGACCTCCTGGAACCATCAGGAGGGTGCCAGGCCTTCCACATGGCCAAGGTGCAGACCTCAGGCTGCAGAGGCTTTGCCAGTGTCCACCTGGCTCCCGGGAACACCGTCCCCTGGTAAGAGGCAGGGCCCTGGCATATGGCCAAGAGGAGTTGGTTTCCTTGCCCCCCACAGCTGCCAGCCAGCCCACCTGATGCATGATGTGCGTAATTGCAGCTTTGAGGAACACACTTCTGGCATGGGCTCTGTGGCGGGGTCCATCACCTCCACAGCAATGACAATATGTCTTAAGTCCCAGGCAGAAGGCACGGTGCAAGAACAGGCAAAGAGGAACTCCACACACTAGTAAATAAGGGAACACAAAATGGACTGAATAATTACAGCTAATTATAGCCCGTGCCACAGACCAGGAGAAAATGCATGTACACGTGCATGCACGTTTCTGTGGAGGGAGAGAAAGAGAGAGAAGTGGACATTGGGAGAGGGAGTGTGACACGGGACAATTTGGGGAGAGTAGGCAGAAGGAAAGACTTTAGCTTTGTGCATAGGGTTTTGCAGAGAAAGAGCTGAGGCAGGAAATGACAGGAAAACATTAACATCAGTAGTTCAAGGTAATGGGCACGTGTATATTTGTTATAGAGTTTTTGTACTTTTCTATGTTTGAAACAGTTCATAAAAATGGTGACGCTCAAGAGAAAATAAACACCTCCATCGACAAGAGGGAAAGAAATAAAAGGAAACGGTGGGGCCCCACTACTCAGGGGATAGGGGTTCAAGGAAGCCTAAGTGCCCCTGGGGCCTCCCAGGCAAGGGCCTAAAAGAGGCTGGAAAGGGCTATGATGACCTTGTCAGGGTCACTTAAGCTCAGCGCCCCTAGAGCCCTGCTCAGTTGACCCACAGTATCTCTTAGTCATCTCAGAACAGAGGATGTGCCCAGCAGCTGTCAGTCCTGGGTTGGGGGAAGCAACTGAATTCTGGTAGACAAGTGGTGGTGGGGCAGCCCAGGATCAATGACAATGACAATGACAGAAAGAAGTCCTCTGCTCCTGATGGGCGGACACACCAGAATTTCCAAGTTCACTTGGCTAACCCATGTTAGGAAACATGACCTAGAAAATTAACAATGGGAAGGTGGCCCGATGGATTCATTTCAGGTGAAATAAAAATATTATGACTTAACAAGCATGCCTAAGATATGTTCTATGTATTTAGGATCCTCAATAAGGCATGAATAAAAATACCGTGAAATAAATTTGGCTTCTGTTTAAGAAGTAAATGAGCAAAGTGTCTATTTTTTGAAAATTACAACTCTTGGTGTGAAAAGTCATCCTTTGGGGGGAAAAAAAACCTCACAAAAGTCAGAATCAACTCCAGTCTGGTATAGTTGAAGAGAGAATCAACAAATTGGAAGAGGGGCTTAGGGAGTCCCTCAGAGCATGGTGCAGAGAGGAGGATGCAAGGGCTCTGAGCACCGGGAGGAGGGCACAGACGCATTATTGAAGAGAAGATGGCTGGGCACCTGTGGAACTCACCACAATTACTGCGCCTGCTTCTTGGAACACAATTTTGCAAAAGCCCATCATTTGGAGGTGGCAATCTTCTTAGTCATCAAAATTACACACTCATGGGAAAATTGTCCGTCGGGCCCTTTCTCTTGTGGGTGGGGGGATTCAATGGGGAGAGAGACTGTGGAGCCAACTATGAGCTAATGCTGGGCTTTCTGACTCAGAGCCCCCACCAGGAAGAGGCCACCACCCACCGCTCAAAAGCACGAACCTGTCCTGAGCAGAATAAAATAGCAGAATAAACATAAACATAAAATAGTGTCAGAGTTGACCTACAGAGCATCAAGGACAGAAGAAAATCCTAAAGAATGCTAGTGGGGAGATAAGAGGAAATCCACAAGGAGTGAGGATGAGGACAGGCTCCTTCAACTATGGGAGCCACAAGAGCCAGAGGGAGAAACTGTCACCTGGATTCCTCACCATGAGGAGTGTGCCCCCTGCTGTGTGTTGTGACCTGGTGTGAGACATGCAACAAAAACCCTGTTTTTAAAAGGCTGAAGTATGATGTCTGGGAACGACTGCATTTCACAGACAAAGCTGGGGCCCTTGGTCAGAAGGGGATTCCTGTGTTGAGGAAGCCCACACTTCCCAGGTGTGTCTATCCGGGAGGAAGTTTTCCCGGGACCCTCAGAGAAGGGGCCACTCGCAGGCCTACTCCGGCAACAGGGGAGTCGGCCTGCTGGTCTTGGCTCCCCCATGTCTGGTGCAGAGGGAACCTTCCTCACATTTTAAAAGAAATACTGTCAGAAAGGTTTTCGGCTCATTCTGCATGAGACCCAAGGGCAGGGTGGGAATAAGGAGCCCCCCGAAGGTATTCTGTTGGTCCGACGAGGGGAGAGGTGGCTCAGATGAACCAGGCCCTGGGTTCTGAGCATGGGTGTGACTGAATGCACGTTTGATTCTAAATTATCTGCATGAAGCTCTTGGCTGCTCAGGGCTCCTCTGAGGTCCCTGCTAGGCACCCAGGCCTCCCAGAACCAGAGTGGCAGAGACTGTCAGGCTCCCCTGCTATCTCCCCAAACACCCCACCTCCTGAGTTAGACTTCAGAAGAGCAGGAAACGAAAATTAGAGCCCACTATTATCGTACGCGCCTGTCTCTTGGAACATAAATTCTGCAAGAGCCATTATTCAGAAGTGGCAATCTTCTTAGTCATAGAAATTACACACTCATGGGAAAATTGTCCCTAGGGCCCTTTCTCTTATGGGTGGGGGATTCAATGGGGAAGGGGAATTGTGGAGCCAACTATGACCTAATGCTGGGGGCTTTCTGACTCAGAGCCTCCACCAGGAAGAGCCCACCCATCTGCTGATGTGGCACATGGAAAAGACCCCAGCCCCTCACCCCCTGCCCAACCTACCCCCACATACTGACTGAGTGATCTTGGATAAATCACATCACTTCTCTGAGCCTTAACTTCCTATGATACACAACTCCTACAAAATGCAATCTCTCCGAACAGATGAAATAAGCTCAGGTATGCAAGATGCTGAGTACAGTGCCTGGCACACAGTGGGTGTTCAATAACTGTTGCTACTCACCTGCCCCAAATGGCCCAGTATCTCCTTCCCAGCGTCCGGAAATGTACCTGCCCAGGATTCCTCAGAGAGGCGGGCAGAGGTTTCCCAAGGGCCTGGGGACAGAGACCGACCTCAGTGCTCAAGCTATCCATGCCCCAGCGAGGTTCAGCCTGCACCTCGCCAACCCTTTTCAGGCTAGCCTGTCATGTAGTCGGTGGGAAGGAGATGCATCCTCCACTGGATAGGACAGCTGCAGTGTAGAGAGGCTGTGGAAACCACCAGGTTTCATCTCTGGGCCCACTCCTCATCTGGGAGGCGGAAGATCCACAGGTGCTGCCCCACCAATGCGGGGCAGGACAAATGTGGGGACACCTTGGCTAAGAGGACAGGCTCCAGCACCATCTGGGGCCCCTGACCCAGGCCTGCCTCCCCCTGGGCTAGCTCTCCGACCTCTGCTTCATCTTGTGTAGAGGGCAGGCTGATGGCAGCCTGCCTCCCCTCTGGAGGGTAGCCAATGGCAACTCTGCTCCTGTGCTCCATTCGTCCTGAGGCAGCCTGTGATCAGGGCTAGGATCCCTTCCCTGTGGGAGGGACATTAAGGTGGGCTGGCAGAGGGGTCATTGACAGGAGGCCTGCTGGCGGAGCCCCTCCGGGAGGTCCGCATGCCCTGCAGGGTGTCTCCAGGACCACATTCTGCCCCCAGCACACTTTATCAGAAATCTAGGTCATTATTTTACCAGGAACCAATGATCGGTCATTGTCATTGGTGCTGTCCACCACCTTCGTTCCCGGAGGCCCCCTGTCCTCTTCTCAAGTGGCTGAGTGTCCCCAGGAACCTGTTTTCTTCAGAAGAGGCTAAGCTGCAGCCAGAATTGTCTCAAACGTTGGGCAACATAAGCTCCTGGCTCTCTCCCTTGCTAAGGACCCCAGGCCAGCAGGCATGCCAGGAACAATGGGCCAGGCAGGTGGGCAGGTGAGGTCCCTTCTGGTTTCTGGGTGGGGAGATGGCACACAGGTGGACTTCCAGGCTGTGTGCTCCCTTTTGGGGAGGAGGCAAGAAGGCTCCAGAACACAGATGCCACGAGGAGAGTCGAGGCTACGTTTCCAGCCGGCAGGGGCGGCACCCTGTAGCCTCCCTAGTCCAAGCTGAAGCACCCGATCTGCCTGCAATCTTCCCTCCACTGGCCGCTTCCCCTCCGGCCCAGCGGCAGACCCCTCTGGCAGACCCCACTGCGACCGCAGGTGCCCCGCGTACGCCGCGGCTCCTACTCGCTTCGCGTTCTGATCGCCACACCGACAGCCTCAGGCGAACCCTCCCCAGCTGCGCCCGCCCCCGCCAGCCCCAGGGCTAGCCCCGCTGCTACACCCACCGTGGGGAGGTCGGGCAGGGAGAGGCAAAGTGGGCGGTCTCCTTGGGGCCCTCTGCCCTGTGCCTGGCACACTGGGGCAAGGCCAGCGGATGGCGACGGTGAGGGAAGAGAGGGAGTGGGTAGGGATGCAGCTGCGAGACTGGGGAAGGTAAGGACCCAGGGCGGCGGTAAGCGAACCCTGAGAACGCACAAGGGGCGCGTGAGGAGACGGTGCGCGTGAGGAGACAGGGCGCGCAGGAGGAGGGGGGCGCGGTACCCGGGGCGCAGCGTAATGAGACCCCCGGAAAGGATAACAGGGAACTGTGCGAGACCCCGGCGTGGGCGGATGGGAGGGTCTCGGCAGTGATGCGGAGGGGGTAGTGAGGAAGGGCAGGGGCGCGGCACTCACCCAGCGGCGACGCCCTCTGGCCTGCGGGAGCCGAGTGCCCGCAGCGGTTCTCTCGCGGCTTGGGGCTTGGGGCGCCGGCGGGGAGGCGGGGCCGGGCGGGGTGAGCCCGCAGGGAGTTGCGGGGCGGGGCGGGGGCTGGGGGCGGGACGGGGCGGAGGTGCGCGAGGGCACTCGGCTTCTTGCAGCCGCAAGCTCAGTCCGTATGTCCGTCCATCTGTCCATGCTCCCTACCCACGCCTTCGCATGTTCGCCTACAGTTCTTGTCCCTTCGGCGACAACTAAGATGACAGGGCGCCCCCACCTCTCTTTTTTCAGTTCTGGCTCAGACCTGGGCGTTGGGGGGTCCTGCCCGCAGCAGTGGCTGGAGGGTATCCTGGTAGCGCTCTTCTGAAAGTCTGAGGAGGGTTGGAGAAAGGTCCTCCCTTAGGGAAAAGCACTCTGACCGAGGGGGTGAGTCTGCGCCAGAGGTGGGGATCAGGACTGCAGAGGGTCAGCAGGTGGCCCCGCTGGCTGGCGGTTTGGGGACTCCCAGGATGCTCTGTGGCGTCCCCCATTAGCAGGCATCAGAGTCACTGGCACATCAAAACACAGATGCCTGGTCTCTCACCCAGGGTGGCTGGCTCAGGAAGGTGGCAGGCCTGAGACGCTGCATCTCTGACAAGTTCCACGTGATGCTTGTGGTGCTGGTCCAGGACCCCGCTCTGAGAGCCATAGATTTTATCCAGCGTTATTGAGTGCCTGTGCTGCGCTAGGCAGAGCTGGGTGGGCGCCTGAATAACTTCACACTTGATACAACCCCCAGTTCACAGAGTCCAATCACTAGCTGAATGAAATGAGGCACCCCAGAACCCCCACAGCACAAGACTCTCACTAGGGGATATGGGCAGCTGCGTGTTGACAGGCAGGGACAGAGTCACAGTGACACCAACCCCACCAGTATATGGAGTACTGGCCAGTCCCTCAGAGAGGCAATGTGCCTGGACTGCCTTCTTTTTCTCCTTCATGCTCTTCTGAGATACTGTTTTCTAGAAAGCACACGGATTATGTTTTTAATTGAGAATAAGCTCTTAGAGAACCCAGGAGGCCAACCTGGAGGTGAATGCCCATTTTCATGCTGGCTCCACTTGGGGAGGCTGGGCTGCTCCCTGGAGCACATGATAAACCCTCCCCAGCCATATTAGGACCCCCATGCTCAGGAAGTCACCAAGCTTCCCCCAGCCCCAATTCAGGCCATCCCCTTGGTATCTCCCAGCTCCCCAAGGACTCCACCCCTATGGACACGAGGCCAGAGCACAGTCAAGAGAAAACGGAGTGAGAGAGTGGAAAACTGCCCCCTTGGGCTGCAGCCCCCCGCCCCCCAGCCCCACCAGCTCCATCTGCAGACAAGGGGCCCCACTGGCTTTTAGAGAGGGAGCTGCCCATCTGGCCACCACAAGGGGGCTTATGTCTTTCCTGATATCCTGCAGGGAATAGAAGCCACAGCAGTCTGAGCTGTCCTGGCCACCCAGGACCTCTGCACTGTCCATGCTGAGGCCAGATGTCCCTATGGGCTGGTGCAGGAGGGCTTTGGGGCCCAGTGGGTAGCCATGTGGGATGAGGTGGCAAGCTAAGGCCAGGCTGCATGTCCTGCATGGCTTGCTAGCTGGGAAGGCGGTCTGCATGCACACGCTCATGTGGCCTGTCACATACACAGCAGATGCACACAAACCCTCTCAATGTGTTTAGGTGGGAGACACAGTTCCTAGAATTCCCAGGTGCCCAGCCTGCACTGGCTACTGCACCTACCACTATGGACAAAATACATAAGGCCTGCTCTAGGAGCTCTGAGAATGGCAGAGGCAATAAGACAACATGAAATTTTAACGAAGGTACTTTTATTTATTGTTTTAGGCAAGGCAACCCTTGGTTGACCTCACAGATTGTCAGGAACTTGTCAGCTTGCAATCCCTTATTTTTTTTATTTTTTATGCCTGTAGCATCTGGTCTTCCTAGGTGGTCTCCCATCCAAGTACTAACCAGGCCCGACCCTGCTTAGCAGCCAAGATCAGATGGGATCGGGCTTGTTAAGAGGCACATGGCTATAGACAAAGGTACCTTTAGATTCTCATAAATATCATGTGGAAAGAAGAAAGACAATGAGAAAGAGAGAGGTGTGGGGACAGAAATACCAGGGACCGCCACTTAAGGAAGGACCTGACTCCAGGGAGGATGACCAGGTAAGGAAGACTCAACAGAGGAAGCAGCACACATTGGGCAATGGGGTGGCCTGTGGGAAAGGGGCCAAAATTGTAGGGCCAGGCTAAACAAGGGATGTGACCTGACCTTGAGAGTGAAGGAGGGAGGGCCTTGGGGATCTGAGCACAGTGGGGACCACAGGTTCCCGTGTGGGAGTCAGTGCCTGGTGCATAGCAGGGACATAGCCCTGTAGATGGGTGCTTGGTCCAGTAATAGCCCAGCATCAGGCTGGGTCCTCCCAACACCCTAACACCTGAATGGTCACACCTGGGCCATCCTTGAGAAAAGAGAAAGGGTGCCAGAGAGGTGGCCTATCTACCATGAGGCCACCTACCCTTATTGCCCTGTTCTCCTGGCAAGAAGCCCCCTTACCTCTCAGCCTTGGATCTGAGCCATAGGAGGATCAAGGGAGGCGAAGCTTGGGGACACTCTGCAGAGGTCACACCAGCATGAGTGGTGGGGAGGGAAAGGATTAGCAGCAGCTGGTAGCCATGGAAACAGGACAATGGCCTGATAGACTCCCCAGGAAGGATCCCTGGACCCCTCACATGGATACCCCCACCCTAGCTATGAGGTCTGCCGTCACCTACTGTCCCCCCCCTTTCCAGAGACCAAAGCCAGTGGCTGCTGGACACAAAGTCTGCCCCTCTCCCCCACCCGGCCACTCTGGCTCCCGCCCATACCAGGCTCCGCCACTGGTGCTGAGTCTCCCATGATTATTCAAAAGCCACAGAAGCTGACTCCAGTTCACCTGGAAACACCCAGAGGCCCCCTGTTTGTGTCCCTAAGAAGGTCCCCCCAGGCTGGGGCGTGCCCTGGAGGCTATTAGGCCTTCTTTGTCCTATGGCCAACCTAGCCTTCCCTCCACTCCCCCAGATGGGCCATGCTGCCTCCCACCATTGAACCTTTGCTTTGGCTGTACCCCTGCCTGGTGCATCCCGCCTCCCTTTCCCCAGTTAATTTACCTGTCAGCTCAAATGCCCCTTCCTCCAGGAAGTTCCCCTGGCTGCCCCACAAGGGATTTTTGCCCCTCAGTCACCGCCTACCCCCAGACCACATCCCCTTGGTAATGTCTGCTGTGTTTGCAGAAGGTATGAATGTTGGTGAGCGAGTGTCTGCCACCCACCACCCTGCAGAAGCCGCTGTGGACTCATGGGAGGCATAGGGCCCTCTGCATAGTCTGAACACCTAGGGGCCTGGATATGACTGGGCTGACCCTCCTGGCCATGGTCTCAGGCTTCAGTGGTCACTTCCTTAAAATAAAGGCGCATTAAAATGCAGCTTCCCAGGCTACCCAACCTTCAGAATTGGAATGAGGTGCCATGAGGCT
This sequence comes from Eonycteris spelaea, assembly GCA_003508835.1. Classification (NCBI taxonomy): domain Eukaryota; kingdom Metazoa; phylum Chordata; class Mammalia; order Chiroptera; family Pteropodidae; genus Eonycteris; species Eonycteris spelaea. Next base: position 2,967,081 of record PUFA01000186.1, on the reverse strand, counting down.
CAACCTACAAGAGCACTGTCCAGGCATAAAGATGGAGTGGGGACCAGAGACCCAGACCCTGGTAAAGGGGCCAAAAGTTTGGCTTGGCTCCAGGAAGGAGAGAAGGAGGAATTTGGGTGGACTGCACCCAAGGAGACTTGGCATCCTGTACCCCTCAGGGCATGGCTGGGACCCCCACCTGGCCCCACCCTCTCCAAAGCTCTCTTCTCTCACTTTCTGGTTGTACCGCCCAGGTGAGGCCTTAGATCCATCCTGAGCACTCTGATTGACTCAGCTAGAGGGGGCAGAGCCTGTATCCTGGGGGCACTCTGATTGGCTCAGTTGGGGATTGCCTTGAGAAGGAGGTGGAGCCTGCCAGGTTAGGGCCTCTTAGATGTGCACTCCCTAGTGGGTTTCTCCTGGGCACTCCGGAGAGTCAAGACAGCCAGAGCCCAGTGGCCAGACCCCCAGGTGCAGGGCATGTGGCATCAGACAAGGGCATGAGAAGGAAGAGAGAGGCCAGACACCAAGTGGGGGTGCACTCACACCAGACTAGCTCAACTGTCCAGCATACTGAACCTCTCCCCACTCTGCAGCCTAGGGGGAGGAGAGCAGAATTTTGCAGGTCCTAGATCTTCATTTCAAGATGGGGAAACTGAGGATCAGAGAGGGCAAAGGGCTGGGTAGAAAGCAAAGGTAGGAGGAGCTCTGCAGGGCTGGGGTGGAAACAGGCATAGGCTGTCCAATCTTGGGTGAGCCGGGGTGTCCTGGGTGTGGCCCTGTGCAGCCTAGCTGGGACCTGCCTCGTCCTAGACAGATTGTCCCTGGGAGGCCAGGCCCAGCCTCTGATCTGGCAGGGCCTGGATCATCCCAAAAGAGGCCTCTAGGATGAATTTGCAGTCCCTCCATAAGGCAGGACTGGTCTTCTTTACCTCCCCACTGGCTCTGCTGGGTGGCCCGAGGGTCACTGCTACAGGCTCCGCCTGGGCAGGGTGGGAAAAGCAGCTGAAGCCTATCCTCACAGGCAGCACAACCATTTCCAGGGCACCCCGCCTGTGTGTAAGACACTGGCCCGTCAAGCAGGGCCAAATCTGGCACTTGGGCCATGTGGCATCAGGTACCTTGTCACTGACCTTGCAGTGGGGTGTGAAAGTGGAACATGAAAGAGAGAAAGAAGGTGATGAGCTTCCAAAATTAGCGATGGCATGAAATGGGTTTTATTACTGCCCCATTTGCACACAGCATCATTGATCCAGCAAAGACTTGCCAAGTGCCTGCCCTGACCTCAAGCTTTTCTAGGAACTGGGACTTGGGGAGAAAATGTGCACGTGCTGCCCTCCTGAGCACACAGACAAGAAACATCCAACCCTGGGAGATGGAGGGGGTTGACGGTAACCTGAGGCCTGAAGTCCAGGTGATGAGGAGAGGGCAGTGCTGGGACACAGAAAGGGACAACACAGCCAAGAGATGGCTCCGGTATTTTCGATGTGGCAAGACAGAACTGTGGCTCTCCCACCCAGTACAGGCTACAGGGTCAGGGCAGGTCCTGCAGGCCTCGGCTGGGTTGGGTTTGAGTGGTGTCCACCTTCATCACGCTGAACCCCCAGGGGCAGGGACAGGAAATGTCCAAAAGAGGTGGCCAGAAGGGGACCTCCAGGTACAGGGAAAAGCTGATTGACAGGGTCCTTTTTCCAGGGGTCTGAGGGTGGCCCATTAGGGCTAAGAGACTGAAGATACAAACAGACCGTAGCCAGCCACATGTGACAAGTGGACTCGACCCAGGAAGTGCAGCAACCGGCAGGAAGTCAGACCACAGCCTCTGCCCAGAATGATCAGGACTTGGTCAGTGACAGCAGCTACTGTGCATTGCCCCCATTTCCAACCCAGGACCATAAGAGAAAGTCTAATATGCTTCTCAAACACGTCACATAGGGGACCGGCTCCCTGAGAACACTCCCGCAGCCAGCTCTTTTTCCATCCTAAAGCTTCTCCCTCCCCAACCTGGCTTCAAGTCTCTATCAAATGAGATAATAGTGGCTGGTCCCCTGGCTACAGCAAGCTCTGAATACACATTCTCTCTGTTCTTGCATGAGTCCGTAGCTGGTTGCTCAGAAGTACAGGGAGCCACCTGGCCTGGCGATTGGCATCTGAAGTTGCGTCCTGTATGAGCAGTCTTTGGAAACTGAGCTCTTACCCTGTAGTAGCCAATGCTATCTCTAGGGACATACTGTCAGAATTAAGTTGTAGGACTCCCAGTTGATGCCAGAGAATTGCTTGGTGTGTAACTACATCTGATGTCAGAAGTGAAGCACAGAGAATATTCTAAGAGCAGAGTGTTGCAGTAGAGAAATCGTGTTTTCCCATATAGCATGCGACCCATGTAGTCACCCAAGGCCACCATGTTCTTAATAATTTGACCTTTGTGCCAGTGTTTTGTAAGTGACATCTGATGGCACAGTGGCACATAGGTGTGATACGCATGTCCACTACACCCCATGAGCAAGTAGTACCCCTGAGCATACCCCTGGACACATGGTTCTGGTGGACCTGCTATGCACAGAGTTCAGCAAGACCAGAATAAGGTCTAAGGCAGCGGTCTCCAACCCTTTTGGCACCAGAGACCGATGTTCCTATGAGAATCTAATGCCTGATGATCTGAGGTGGAGCTGAGGCAGTGATGCTAGCACTGGGGAGCGGCTACAAATACAGATGAAGCTTCGCTTGCTCATTCATTGCTCACCTCCTGCTGTGCGGCCCAGTTCCTAACACACCACTCCTGTCTGCAGCCCGGTGGTTGGGGACCCCTGGTCTCAGGTATCTTAGGGCTGTCATAACAAAGGACCACAAATTGGAGTCTTAACACAGCAGAAGTGTAGCCTCTTGAAGTCTGGAGGCCAGAAGTCTGAAATCAAGGTGTCCGCAGGGCCTCGCTCCCTCCCAAGGCCCTAAGGAAGAATTTGTTCCTTGCCTCTTCCAGCTTCTGGTGTTGGGGCAATCCCTAGCTATGGCCACATCATTCCAACCTCTGCCTCCATCTTCACACAGCTGTCCCCTTTGGTTGTCTGTGTGTCACCTCTGTGCATCTCTTCATCCTCTCTTCTTTTAAGGACACCAGTCATTGAGTGTAGGGTCCCCTAAAACCGAAGATGATTTTATCTTGAGATCCTTAATTATATCAGCAAAGGCCTTATGTCTAAATAAGGTCACATTCTGAGATTCTAAGCGGATATGAATTTGGGGGGAACACTTTTCAACCCAGTACACCAGTACACAGGTAAGGGTGTTGTGTCTACAACTAAGTAAGAGGGAGAGGAAGGGTAGCTGATAGTGAGGGACCATGCTCTCTGTCAGAAACAGACCATGCAGGAAGAAAGCAGTGTTCTAAGAAACATATGGCCAGGGACCCCTTCGCATCCTTTCTTACTTGCGTTACTTCCTGTAGAAGCCAGTTACACCGAAATGATGACCCACCACAGTGCCCTGTCCCCCCAGTCCTTCCTTACATACCAAGGCCAAGAGCTGTAGGATGTGCAAATCAAGAAGTGAAATTAGAACAGCTGTGGTAGAATTGTATCAAGTTTCTACTGATCTGGTAACAACAAAATACATGTGTATCTACTACCCATGACATACGCATTGAGCAACTGGGTGATTTCACTGACCACAGAAATTTCTTAGAGTTGCATTTATAGGTGACATCACACACTGTAGAGATAAATGATAAAATTCATGCTAATAATTTAAATATTCAATTTTCCTTTACTTAGAACATTAAATAACCAAATGAAAACATCACAAGTTGGAAGAGATGGCAAAAGAAAGGAAAGCATTTTCAGCATTATTACTGATTTTTGAACAAGGGGCCCTGTGTTTTCATTTGCACAGGCCTCGACAAATTGTGTGGCCAGTTAATCCAGAGAAAGATGAGAGTGAGGAGGAAGAGGATCCCCGATCAGAGAACAGAGAGAAGGTGCAGGTGCATCTCCAGTCTGGGCACTGCCTGGTACGTGCAAGCTCTTGCCACACCAAACAGTGCTTTGGCAAGAGCTAGTCTTTCTTGCAAACCAAAACGAGCAAATGGGCAGAGGATTTAGCCCCAAAGCAAGCTGCACACATACCCTTTCGACATGCCAACTGCCCGTGCGTGACCAGTTAACAGATTCTTCCAGGGTGGACCTGGTGCCAGTGGATGTCAGCCACAACGTGACCTTGAGCCCCTGTGAGTGCTTTTCCCCCTGCACTGTATCCTTAACACCCAGTGACGAGATAAGTGATATCACCACCTCACCCACAGCCTAGGTTATCTGGGAAGGAGATGCTGGGCCAAGAGTGACCATCCTTCCCAGGCAAGATGGTGACCTCACCTGGACCTCAGCAAAAGGATAAAGCTGTCAGATCAACCAAATGGGCTGACCAGTGTCTGGAGCAGACAAGACTCACCCTTACTCTACGAGGGGCCTGGGCTGAAGTTAATCTTTGCCTCTACTTGGATCTCCCTGGGTGGGAATCGAGAACAGTGCCCTCCCCACATGATTCTTGGCTCCTCCCCTGCCCTTGAGGATGCCAGGGAGCCTGTTTGGAGGTGCTTCAATCAAGTGCAATTTAATAAGCCAGTGGTGGGCAGGAGTAATGTAATCAACTCTGCTGATTGCCAGAGCGACGTGGGACACTCAGGGGCAGTGATGAGGTGCCAGTTCTGGCTATAAATCAAAGGCAACAACACACAGGCCTTCAGGATCCAGAAGAGAGAGGTCTGGGGGGTTGGGGTGCCAGAACAGAGCCCTGGGGCCAGTGGCTCCCATAGACACCTCTGTGGCCAGACTGCAGTGGCCTGGCTGCAGCCTGAAACCCAGAAACTAGCCCCTTGTCTTTTTTTAAAAATTAATAGACTTTATATTATAAGGCAAATTTAGATTTACAGAAAATGAAGCAGCTAGCACAGAGTTCCCACGTACCCCTCTCCCCCTACACACCATGTCCTCTGTTATGACATCTTGCATCCTTAGGATACATTTGTTATCACTGATGTTATAATGATATTGGTAAAACTGACACTGTTATTAACTAACATCCATGGTTTATAATAAGATTCACTCTTATTATGAACCTCATACAGCACAGTGTCACTGCCCCCAAAATCTTCCGTGCCCCACCTATTTATCCCTCCCCACTCCTCCAATTGCAGACAGCTACTCATGGTTTTACGGTCTCCATGGTTTTGCCTGTCCCAGAATGTCACAGGGTTAGAATTACCCCGGATGTAGCCTTGCTAGACTGGCTTCTTTCACTTAGCACAGTAGTCTTCCCTTGTCCATGGTTTTGCTTTCCACTGTTTGTTATCCACGGTCAACTAGGGACCAATAATATTAAATGAAATAAATAATTCCTAAGTTTTAAATTGTGCCCCAAGTCATGCGGTGGTCTAAGAGCCCAAGGGGTAGATGTGTCAGCTCTCTGGGCAGCACGCCCTGCCACCTTCTCCGAGAATCCCTCCTCCTGGAGCTCTGTGGCCATCATAGGCTCTCGAATGCTCAAGGGCCTGGCACATAGCAGGACGCTGCACGGTCCTAACGGTGTTCCCCCCAAATTCATGTCCACCCAGAACCTTGGAATGTGGCCTTATTTGGAAATGAGGTCTTTGCATGTATAATTAAGTAAAGGATCTCAAGATGAAATCATCCTGGAGTTAGGGTAGGTCCTAAATTCAATGACTGGTGTCCTTATGAGAAGACACACAGAGAAGAAGCCATGTGAAGACAGAGGCAGAAACAGGCGTGATTTGCCCACAAGCTAAGGAGCGCTTGGAGCCCCCAGAAGCTGGAAAAGGCAGAAAGGATTCTCCCTTGGAGCCTGTGGAGGGGGTGAGGCCCTGTGTCACCTTGATTTGGACTTTTGGCTTCCAGACTGTAGGAAGATGAATTTCTGTTGCTGTAAGCCACTAGGTTTGTGATCATTTGTTCTGATGGCCCCTGGACACTAACATCGGCTCAATCCTTACAGGAACCCTCCCTTCCTCTCTCCCTGTTTTACCCTCTAGAGCCCCTCATCCTGGCTAATCCCATGTGCCTTCCCAGAGTTCTGGTCTCCCTTCAAAGACCTTGTTGTGGCCAGATGTCCAGATGGCCTGGCTGGGGTCTTCTGTAGCCCCAGGTCCCTGGGTAGAAGAAAGGGCTGCATTTTGAGGGGCAGAGAGAGACCCACCTGTACTTCCTCACCTCCTCTGCTTTCTCCCAAACACAAGAGCACTATTGGGACTTTTGAATTTCACCTTTCCACATTTAGTGCATTTTGATGTTGACTCTTTCAAAGCTCATTTAAGTCACTTAATTTCTTACTTGGAGGCAAATCAAAAGGAGCTCATTTCTTTGATTTGTTCACATCAATCAACTTTTACATCAATTAAAAAGTCCATTTTATTCATCAGAGGCCAGGGAATGCTACCTTTTCTAATATGTTTGAATTTAGTGATTCACCAATGTACTTCATTCCGTTTGACATAACAAAATCAAATAGCATTTGGAGATAGAATTCCTCATTAGGGAAAACGTCACTAGTAAGTCAGGTGAAAATGCAGAACAAACAGTGCTCTGCCTTAGTGGCAAAGAACGGTGCTTGAGATTTAGGAGATAGTGATTATACGGGGTCAGATGCCCCAGCTCACCTCATTACAGTGTCCCAGCCCCCAGTGGAGGCTCTCCAATGCCTCATCTTTAGGGACCAGATGGGGTAATTAGATGAGGGACAAGATCCCCATAGAGGGACAGCACCTCTGAGCCAGGAAGTGGAAGGCTGGGGCTGGGCTGTCTGCAGTCCACTGTCAAAGTGAGGGACACCCCCCAGCTCTATCCTGTTCTTCAAGGATGCAGGCCCAGCATTGTCAGAACTTCTGTTTTTCTAAGCAGAAACAGTTTACATGCATTGACTAATTCACACATGACCTCATCAAACTCAAGCGACATATATCCAGGGCATGGGCCCAGCAGAGGCACCAAAGCTGCCCGGGTTGTTTACATCTTGCCTGTGCAGTGGCCCTGACACCAGGAGTGCTGGCCACCCTCCGTCTGAGCCAGCTGGCCTGTGTAGACATTCCAGTCTGACGGTCTGGTTCAGTAGCTACATCTCCCAATACCTGACCAGGCAGCCAAGTCTCTTAGGAGTGGCCCAGGTAGGGGTACATGTGGGGGACTCTGGCTCTGCCCTGACCAGCTGTGAACCCCAGACAGTGGCACCTTCTGAACCTCGCTTCCTTATTTGTAAAGTGGGAATAATAAAAATAATGAAAATTAACAATACCAATACCAATTTGGTTGATTTTCTGTGTCCACTTTGCAAGGCTCTAGTGACTGTTACTCAATCACATACACATGGAAATGTCCCTGCGAAGGCCTTTGTGGGTGTGGCTAACATCTATACTTAAGGTGCTAAGTAAAGGAGATGACCCTCCGTTAGGTAGGTTTGTCTCATCCAAGCCTTGCAGGCCATAAGAGCAAAACTAAGCTTTCCTGGAGAAGAGGGAATTCTGCCTCAAGAAATCACTACAGGTCTGCTGTGCATTTATGGCCTGGCCCTGGACCTCCACTGGAGTCTGCAACACTGGCCGCCTCAGCACCCTCTTCTCTTTAATAACATCAAATCTCCACAGTCTCTCCATCTCCTACACTGACTGCAAATATTGGAGAGAGAATAGCTTATTCAAGTACTATCACTTTCAATGAGTTCCGGTCATGATGACAGAGTAGATAAATGCTGTGCTAGCCTCCTCTCACAATCATATTAAAATTAGAACTAAACTACAGAACAGCTATAATTGGGAGTCACCCGAAAACTAGCTGAACAGGAAATCCTACACCTGAGGACACACAGAATACGCCACCTCGAGACTGGTAGGAGGGGTGGAGATGCGGATCGGGCTGGTCCCACACCCATGTGTGGCAGTTGAGAATCTGGAGAAATATCTCAGCTGCAGAGGTCCCCACTGCGGAGCGAGGCATCCCAGCCCCACACTCGGTTCCCCAGTGCAGGATTCCAGTGCCAGGAAGAGAAGTCCCCACTACTTCTGGTTGTGAAAACCAGCAGAGATTGTGGCTGAGAGACAAGGGTGGCTGGAGTCACAGACATTCTTTTTAAAGGGCCTGCACACAGGCTTACTCACTGAGACTACTCTGAGATCCAGCACTGGGGCAGCAGCTTGAAGTTACCAGGACAGGAGGAACTGAAGTGTCTGGCTTCAGGGCAAAGGTTGGAGGGGCACTTTCTCCCAGACAGAAGTGCTGGCAGAGGCATCGTTCCTTTGTTGAGCCCTCCTCAACCCAGCATGCAGATGCGGATAGCCACAATGTTTGAGTCTCCATCAACCTGGCTAACACAGGTTGCCCTGCCCTGGTGATTCCCTGAGACCCTGCCCCACTCAATCTGCAAGCTCACCCAAACTGTTTCCAGTAGCTTTTCTATACAAGTGGCCTATCTTGGCTCATGCTGCAGACTTTCCTAAAATCTCTCAAAGGTTCACAAGACCTTAACAAGCAGCATCTCACCTCGGTGTGCCCCATACCTCTTGCTGAGCAGCCTCAAGCCTAGTACTATTGGCAGCCAGCCTCCAGTTTGCAGCTTGGCCCCTTGAAGCACATCCAAGCCCAGTGTGAGTGGCAGCCATCTGTGGATTGCTTGGTGGCTCATGCCAGGTAGCCCCAGGCAAGACACAGACTGTGGCTGAATTTGGTCTGTGACGGAGCCCCTCTTAGGAGGTCCCAGCTTGCATGCCTTGTGTTCAGCTTCCTTCTGAGCCATAACACACCCTCGGTCCACAGCCAAGGATGACACGTCCAAAGGGCATACTGGGCAGACACCAGAGCCCTGCTAAAGCTCTGTAGTTTCAGCTCCTGCACAATGGCTTCTCCACTGTAGTCACCAGTCTGTCCTCACACTCAATCAGCCTATTCATGTGCAAACAGCAACCAAGGCTCAACAGGAGGGCACAAATAACCCATAAAGGGGTCACATCTAGAGTACCAGCTCAGGTGACCAGAGAGACTATACCACTGAGCTCCACAGAACACCTGCTTCATAAAGCCACTCTCCTAAGACCACGAGACATAGCCATCTTACCTAATACATAGAAACAAACATGGTGAGGCAGCCAAAGATGGGAGGCAAACATGTCCCAAATGAAAGAACAGAACAAAGCTCCAGAAAAAGAACTAAACAAAATAGAGACAAGCAATCTGCCAGATGTAGGTTCAAAACACTGGTTATAAGGAGGCTCAATGAACTTAGGGGAAAAGTAGATGAACTCAGGAAAACTTTAACAAAGAGATAGAAAATATAAAAACGGAGATAGAAAACATAAAAAAAAACAGTCAGAAATAAAGAATACAATAACCAAAATGAAGAATACCTTAAGAGGAATCAGCAGTAGGTCTGATGAAGCAGAGGATTTAAGCAGTGATTTGGAAGGTAAGGTAGCAGAAAACACCCAATCAGAACAGCAACAAGAAAAAAGAATCCAAAAAATGTGGACAACTTAAGGACCTGTTGAACAACATCAAGTATACCAACATTTGCATCATAGGGATACCAGAGGAGAAGAAAGAGAGCAAGGATTTGAAAACCTATTTCAAGAAATAATGACTGAAAACTTCCCTAATCTGGTGAAGGAAATAGGCATACAAGCCCAGGAAATTCAGAGCCCCAAACAAGATAAACCCAAAGAACCCACACCAAGACATAGTATAATTAAAATGCTAAAGGTTAAAGACAAAGAGACAATCTTAAAAGCAGCAAGAGAAAAGCAGTTACTTACAATGGAGCACCATAAGACTTTAGCTGATTTCTCAACAGAAACATTACAGGCCAGAAGGGCTTGGCACAAAATATTCAAAGTGATGAAAAGCAAGGACTTACAACCAAGATTACTCTACCCAGCAAAGCTGTCATTTAGAATTGAAAGACAGATAAAGAGCTTCCCAGACAGGAAAAAACTAAAGTAGTTCATCACCACCAAGCCAGTATCACAGGCAATGTTAAAGGAACTTCTTTAAGAAGAAGAAAAAAGGGGCAAAATAGGTCAAACATATGGATAATAAGATGACAATAACTACATATTTATCAACAATTACTTTAGATGTAAAGGGATTAAATGCTCCAGTCAAAGATCAGGTGGCTGAATGGACAGGAAAACAAGACCCTTACATATTCTGCCAACGAGAGACTCACTTGAAATAGGTTTTCAAAGACACACCCAGACTAAAGGGATGGAAAAAGATGTTTCATGAAAATGGAAACAAACAAAAAGCTCGGGTAGCAATACTTATATCAGACAAAATACACTTTAAAACAAAAGCTATAACAAGAGACAAAGAAGGACCCACTTATCCCACTTCTGGGTATTTATCTGAAGAAACCCAAAGCACTACTTTGAAGAGACATGAGAATTCATCTGTTTATTGCAGCATTATTTACAATAGCCAAAATGTGGAGGCTACCTGGGTGTCCTCCAATGGATAAATAGATAAAGAGGTGGTACCTATACACGATGTAATACTACTCAGCCATAAAAAATAAAATCTTGCCGTCTGCAACAACGCGATGGACCTAGAGGGTCCTGTGCTGAGCGGAGTAAGTCAAACAGAGAAAGACAAATGCCATATGAGTTCACTTCCATGTAGAATCTACAGAACAAAATAGAAACAGAACAGATACAACTCATAGATACAGAGATCATTTTCGATGGTTGCCAGATGGGAGGGGTTGGAGGGCTGGGGAAAAAAAAAGGAAGGGATTTATAAGTACAAATTGGTAATTACAAAATAGAAATGGGGATATAAAGTATAGCATAAGGAAGATAGTCAAGAATATTTTAACAACTATATAGGGTATCAGAGGAGTATTAGATTTACCAGGGTGATCACTTTGTAAGTTACATGAATGTCTAATCACTGTGTTGTACACCCGAAACCAATATATTGTATGCCAATTGTAATTAAAAATATAAAACTTTTTTAAAAATCACTGCAGCATCAAAGGCCACACCATGGGGACGTTGACTTCTGGACTCAGGTTCACATCATAGGGACCCTGGGATCCTACATAGGCCACAAACATGTCCTACCTCCAGACCCCATGGCTGGTAACCTGGCGCCAGGCCCTGGACGGGATGGGCCGCAGGAGAATGCCTGGCCAATGGGTGCAGCTGCGCTTCACGGGCAATTCCAAGGGCAGTGGAATCAGCTCTGTGCCCATCCAGGCCTGAGTCACTGACTAGCTCCACACATCAAGGGCACAGCCTCGTAAAGGGCAACTAATATTTGGCCAAATTCAATCAGAACTTGAGTGGTGACTGGAGGCCCTAGGGGCAGCGGCTAGTGGGCAGAGGGTCCAGCTGCCTTATGATGCCTTGATGGCTGGGGTGGAGGTGGGAAGCACCCAAATGGAAACCAGGTTTCCCTACCAGCCAAAGCGAAGACTGAAAGGTGCTGGGCAGGACTAGCCCCGAGCGCCATTCCTGAATCTCAGCCACCCCTGTGTCAAAGATGCTACCTGGGAAACTGAGGTGCCGGGGCTACACACCTGTCCGCAGTCACTTGTGTTACTATATTTCCACAGCTGCTGTAGCAAAGGGCTACCAACAGGCTGAAAACAATGGGAATCTATTCCCTCAGTTCTCCAGGATGGAAATCAAAATCAAGGTGTGGGCAGGCTCGTGGGGCAGGCTCCTTCCTGCCTGTCTCCTGGTGTCCAGCTTACCGTTGCATGACCCAGCATCCTCACATGGCCATCTCCCCTTTCTTACCAGGACACCAAGCATTGGATGGGGACCCACCCTGCCCTAGTGTGATCATGACTTACTTTGATCACATCTGCAAAGACCTTACTTCCAAACAAGGTTATTGGGAAGAGGACTTAGACACATCTTTTTGGGGGACACAATTCAACCCTCTCCACCAGCTCCTGAATACCAGGGACTCTGGCTGTGGTGACCACTGGACTGCAGTGCTCATTGGCAAGTTCCTCCCCAGAGCTGAGGGCTGGTCCCCCTGCCACTCCTTGGAACACCAGGAGGAGGGGGTAATCAGCTGACTCCCAGGGAGACAGAGTAGGGAGTGACTGTGCCCACCTACCCCCTGCTGGGCTACCAGGGAGGCCGACCTGAGGGTGCCCCTGAGGGGGGGGTGCCCCTGAGACATGGCCATCTTTCTTGTTCACTCAGTAAGAGCCAGGCCTTGCACTGGTGGTCAAGGGTGACCAGGTATCAGCTCCGGGTCCCAGCAGGGCACTGGGAGGGCTCCTCTGGGTGGCTGGGCAGTGTCCCTGGAGACTGATAAATAATTCATTTGCACATCAGCTCTGTGAGCCTCTCAGCAGCTTCCTGGAGACATGTCTCTAACTTCTGGCCTGGAGGTGGCCTGGAATCAGAGCCCTCCATGCAGTGTGGGGTCAAGGACACAGGTGGCCATGCACTCCCTGCCAGCCCATCCCCATCTGTCCTAGCTTTGGAACCCTTCCCTTTCTCAAATACTCAGGCTGGGGAGGAGGTCCTGCTTTCTGAGAAGTGGCTACCGATGTCACCAGGCCAAGTCATCCCCACACACACACACACACACACACACACACACACACACACACACACACACCCCTGGTAGTGAGACTGGGCAGCTGCCACTGGGTTGTCATGTGCTGCCCCTTCCTGGACAGGGGCAGAGCGGGGCATCCAGAGCCAGCAGCCTCCTCTCTTGGGATTTTGGCCTTGAACCTATCCCCTTCCCACTAGGCAGTCAGAGAGTGGGTAGGAACACCAAAATGTAGGAACCAGGGTAGACTCAGACCTCAGTAGAAAATGTCCAGAGCCACCAAAACCTCCTGGACCCAGCCTGTGCTTCCACACGATCTGCAGAGCATCAAGTTGACATTGCGATAATTGGCTGAAAAGACAAATTAAGGCATTAGCCAAGGACAAATTAGAGGCTCTCAACACAGCTGGAAAGAAAGTGGGGTGGAGGAAGGGGCCATTATCCGAGCCCAGTGACGATGAGGAAAGGGGGAAGGGAAGGGGGCATAGACACAGGGGGTCAAGGGCTCCTCTATCCCCAACCCCCACCACCTCCCCACCCCCTTCCTCAGACCCTCACTCAGTCATTCCAAGGGCATTCGCATCCTGTTGTCCCTTCCTCTGCCACTAATCCCCCCTGGTGGGTCCTCTTCCTGGGATCCCTATGTCCGCTGAGGTGTACCCTTGATCTGTCCTAGACCCCAGGCGTGACCACCCAGCTCTCCCTCTCCTCCTAACACCTTTCTCCCTGCCTGGACCCCTACTTGGGCAGTGAATGGTGAGGCAGTGGAGAGTGGAAGGGAAGGCAATAAGGATGCTCAGGACCCACTTCCCTCCCCCTGGAGTTTCTGGAAGAAGTCAACCCCTCACTCTACCTTCCTCCAAGGGAACGGACCTCCCGCTAGCAGTCAGGGGTGCCGGGGCCAGGACTGATCCCTGAACTAGGGCCCCCAGGTAGAGGCTGTCCACCCTCCCTCCCAGCTCCCACCTCCTCCATCTTCCTTCCTCGAAGGTCCTTAACTCTCCCCCGCCAGGCCCCGACCCCTGGGGTCGTGCTGGATAGGGGTAGAAATCAGATGCGGTGGCTCGGGCATCTGCCGGTCCCTGGCGACATCTGCGGGCATCGTGGTCACTGCGGGAAACAGAAGGGCAGTAGGCGCAGGGGAAGCTGGGGCGGGCACTGAGGCACCACGACCATCCTCTGCTACAGTCCTTCCCAAACAAGGCAATGGCAGAGTTAGGCGAACTGGGCTCAGAGTCCCCGCGGCCTCTTGCAGTCCGTACATGGGCTCAGTTGCCTACAGTTCCTCCCACAAGGACCCTGCTGACAGTCCCTCCCATGGCCCCATGGCCCCACCCACAGTCCCTCCCATGCCCCCAACCAAGGGCTGGCAAGGATCCTGTTCCCAGTAGTTCTTCGGCCTGTGTGGCCGCAGCTGGTTACTCAACCTCTCTGAGCCTCCCGTGTCCTCCTTGGTAACATGGGATCATAATTTCTGACCTTCCTGTCCCCTCCTCCAGAAGTTTCTAGGAGAGGCCTACCCTGGGCCTGCCCCGGGCCCAAGTGCATCCCCTCTCGGACCTCCCGCAGCCTGGCTGTGGTCCTTGGGGGCCCCTCGGTTGGAAGATTCCTCCCCAGTGCCCCCACAGCGCCTCTCCCTGTCCTACAGCCCTCCGTGAGTGAGTCCTTTTCTTGGAGATCTGTGGTGACAGCCTCAAGAGCCCACAGGGGACGGGTGGTGTAGACAGGAAAGAAGGGTGTGAGGGATTCTTTGAGGATGTCACTCCTCTGCCCACAGCTGGGAGACCTGCCCACGGGTCTATATCCACTCTTCTGGCAGCAACTTGACTCTTACCTGTCAAGGACCAGGCCCTTCCCGCAGGGCCTGAGATGGAGTTGGGGCACAATCACCTGAGTGCTGGGAACGCCGACCTGACAGGTCCGGGGCCGTTAATACCTGGCACAGCTGACACAAGGCCCAAGGGTAGGTAACACCAGCTCCTGCCCAGGTGCCCCTGGGGCCTACTTCTAAGCCCCTCACCCTCCTCAGGCTTCCTGTTGGCACTAAGACACTTGTCTCGAGGCCTGATTTGGGGGTCCTCATCAGAGACAATTTCTTCCTGGTCCCCTCCGCCACTTCAGCTCCCACGGAGGGAGAGTTCAGAATCTTCTCCGATCCTGTGCTCTCAGTGGCCCACAGTCCAGGGTCTCCCGTCCGCTCCCGGACCCCTAGGCCCCCATCAGCCTCTGCGAATCACTGGGAACAAAGCAGGCACTTGCCACTGGGGGGCGCAGGCAGTTCACAAACGGCTCCAACACAAGAAGGGGCGGGGCGGGGCGTGTTCAGCTTCGGCTGAGATCGTGGGACAGGGAGGTCTTCACTGTGCCTCGTCCTCGCCTGATGGTTAGAATTTCCCACGTCAAATTGAGAACCTGAGGGTTCAAGCCAAGACTCAGGTCTGGCAAGCGCCCTGGCCTGCCAGAGGGCCTGGAAGAGTGGAGCTGCCGTTTCTGTCTCGTTGGGGCGTGAACCACGTGGGGTGTGGGGCCATCCCGCGGCCCCCAGCCCCGTCCACCCTCTTTGGCTTTGCTGCCTGGGCGAGTGGCCAACCCAGCTGTCCCACACCCTCCAGCAGCTGGCTGGCGACCCTCCCGGCGGCGGGTGGACTCTGCTCAGCCAGCCCGGCCACACCTGCCACAGCAGCTGGTTCAAAATCCCCAAATCCTGCAAACCAGCCTTGTTTTGCCAAGCCAGGGAGCCCTTGGCCCTGACGATTGGCCTGTCCTTCACTGAACTGGAAATCAAGATTGTGGCAAAGCAGGCAGGCGGAGAGCTCCGGGGGATTCCAGGGGGCTTCAGGCAGGCCAGGCTGTGCAGACCCCAGTTGGGTGGGAGTGTTCCCATTGCTGGAGTGAACCAGAAAAGTCTGCAGACTCACTTTTCAGT
Source organism: Eonycteris spelaea (assembly GCA_003508835.1). Taxonomy (NCBI): domain Eukaryota; kingdom Metazoa; phylum Chordata; class Mammalia; order Chiroptera; family Pteropodidae; genus Eonycteris; species Eonycteris spelaea. The sequence continues at coordinate 2,951,610 of PUFA01000186.1, read as the reverse complement.
GGAAAGAGTAATGGAGACTTTCACACAAGTCTCACCATCCGGCTGCCTTGGCCCAAAAGGAGGGGAGCCTGGGGCAGTCAAGCCCTGGTTTGTTGTGGTGATGGGGCCCCTCAAGGCCCCTGTGGTGGGAGGGGAAAGGGCGCAGCACTGTGGAAGCGCCCTATGGCTGGGCTGCTGCCAAGCCTGGGTGGGCCCTGCTCCCCACCTGTTCAGAGCACCCACCCAGAGCCTGGGTGGGGTGGGTGCCGCCCTGACCCCCCGAATCTCAGGCTGCAGGAAACAAGACAGACACCCAAGGAGCAACTTCACAACGCGCTGCAGTTAGCCCTGCGCCATGCTGATGCTCTGACTCCTTGAGCATTTACTGAGCACCGACTCTCTGCCGGTGCATCCTGACACCAACCACACAGGGGTGGCCTCCTCCTTGCCTCCACTCCTTTCTGTGATGTCCCTCAATGAGACCACACAGCATGCACCTTGCCCCCTGACCTGCCCCACCTCTGCGCAGTTCCAGGACTCCAGTCCTGTTGGGGATGTCGGCCTCAGGAAGGAGGGCAGCTTCTGAGTATGGGAGGGGGTTCTTGCACCCAGAGCTGGGGACACCATAGTCACTGAGTCAGACTGATTCAGACCTCACCAGGGGAGGCTGGGCATTGTCAGCCCTAAGGGAACAGTGTCTTGTGAGCAACACAACCCTGGGAGGGTGTGGCAGCCCCAGGAGCGATGTCTATGTGGCCCCCCACCCAGGAGAGCACTGGTACCCCACCTGGGGGTGAGCATCCCCCCATGCTCTCTCCCACACCCAACCTCCCCTCCCAACCCTTTCCTCTGCCCCTTTACTGTCCCCCAAGCATCTGCAGCTCCTGTAATCGATCCCCAGGCAGAGCTGGCCTAGCCTCTGGGTTCTCCTGGCTTTCCAGCCTCCGGCCCAGCTGTTGCTAGGGAGGCTGTGTCTGTCCTGGGGACCAACAGCTGCAGGCCCGGAAGCTCCCCACCCACCGTGGAGTTTGTGTGTCCCCAATGGCCCAACCTAGCCTGCCAAGGGCCATTTCCAGGGCATTGAGGCCCCTTGTCCTCATCTGCTCAGCCTTGTGGGGGGGGGGCGGGGGCGAGGAACTGGCACTCAGGATCCTCAAGCCTCCAGCCTATGGCAGCAGAAGCCAGGACCCCTGTGGCCAGTCTGTGGGCAAGTTCAGCTGAGTTCTCACTACAGCCAGTGCCAAGAAGGGCCCCTGACACCAGTCACATTCGCCTGACCCTGTGAGGCCAGCAGTGAAAAACTGGACAGGACGCCTTGTCCAAGGTGCCCAGGGCAGGGGGTGGGGAGGTCAGCTTCCCTGAGGAACACGGAAGGTCCTCCCTTTAAGCCACCTGAGTGAATAGCAGCAAGCAGCCCAGGGAGTCCACCCCTACTCCCCACCCAGAGTTGGCCAAGGCCCTGCTGCATGAGCTCCCCTCCCTCCAGGCTCCAGTGTCTTCCCTGATCCTGAAGCCTGTCTCTGCTGTCCACTCTGATTCCAGGAGAGGGGGCCCCTGAGCTATCAAGACCACCTGTGAACATTCGTCAAGGGTGAACCCCCCCTCGCTTTGGGGTGCCTCCAACAGGTGTCTGGCCTGCTCCACGCAGTCTGGTTGCTCATTTCCTGAGCCATCCATGGCCAGAGCAAGAGGAGCCTGAGGCTTCCAACTAGGGAGCGCTCTGGGACCCCTTCCCGCCACCCTGTGCCAGCTCTGGACACTGACTCTTCTGGGGCCTCTGCACCTGCTTCCCCAACTTGAGGTGCCCTCCTTGCCCCTACAACACCCTGCCTGCGGCCATGCTCTCTCTCTGGCCCTTGGAGCCCCTCTCCTATCCGTGCCAGGTCCATCACTAGTGCAGACGCCAAGGACAGGGAGCAGCTCAATTAGGACACACGGCATGGGAAGCCCAGCTGGGGGACTCTGAGAGCAACTGACCAATTTACGGAGGAGAGGCTGAGGATCTGGGGTGGGGGACTCACCCCACAGGTGGGTGTGAGCCAGACTGGCTGCTCCTTGGTGACTATACTGGGTTGGATAGTGTCCCCCCCAAATTCATGTTGACCTGGACCCCTTAGCATGTAACCCTATTTGTAAGTGAGATTAAGTTAAGATGAGATCAGACTGGATTAGAGTGGCTACTAAGTACAGAGACTGATATCCTTAGAAGACAGAGGAGATGACCTGGTGGGGAGAAGCTGGGTGACAATGGTGGTGGAGGCTGGAGTGATGTGGCCACAAGCCAAGGGACTCCTGGAGCCCCCAGGAGCTGGATGAAGCAGGAAGATCCTCCCCTGGAGCCTCCAGAGCTCAGTTCTGCAACTCCTTGATTTAACTTCTGGCCTCTAGAAGTTTGAGAGAATATATTCCTGTTGTTGTAAGCCCCACTGCCTTTAGTGAACATTTGTTATTTTTACCCTGGGACCCTAGCATAGGCCAGCATGTGGTGTGAGGTGTAGGGAACTTTCTGAGCAGCTTCTTGGCAGTGGCCCAGCTGTGCCCTCGGTGCCTAGTGCCCAGGGGATGCCTGGCAGACCCACTTCTGGACTCTCCACCAGCCCTCCTAGTCCCCTGACATTGGCATGTGGTAGCCTCAGCCCCATCCTCCCCCCAACGCATACGAGGCCCCCCGACAGGGCTGACCTCTGGGCACAGAACAGGAGCTCTCGGGAAGAGATCACATGGTGGGCCAGGGGCATAGGCCTTCCAGGAGCGAGGAGGAGGTGGCATCGGCCTGGGTTAGCTGCAGGGTTAGGGCTGGGAGTTCTGAGGAGGAGGAAAGACCCACTGCTCCTCCTGGTGCAGAGGGGGCAAATTCATGTATCTCTCAGGCCAAAGCCTGGTACCAGATCCTCTCTGGTTGGCTGCCTGGAGGGATGTGCTGAAAGGGCATTCCTGCAAGATTGCAGAGCTCAATTAGTGATGCCTGCCCCGGGAACTGCACCAGACAGTGGTGTAATGCATGCCAATGTTTGCCATGCCGGTTGAGAGGGCACAGAAGAAACCAGGCAATCTCTAAAGATCCTTCTGACCAGCCCTGATTCAGGGTTGCTCCAGGCCACTCTTGGAAGCAGTTTCTTCCAGGTCAACATCAGAAGTCCATACTGTAGTAGGCTGTTCGACTGGGGTCCAGTCAACTTCCCAGGCTGCCTGCCAAGACGAGGACAGAGTGAGCATGCCGGCTGCCCCAGCCTGGTCGTCTCCTGAGCCCCCCACAACAGGAGGCCTTGGCCAGACATGACTGGTCAGACAGACTCAGTCCCCAGGCCCCCTCCGAGCCTCCGGCATTCCTAGCATCAGTTGCTGTGGCCCCCATTCCCTTGGCACCCAATCCATCAGCCGCCTCTGCAGGCACAGGCTCCTCCAGCCCAGGACCCAGCAGCAAGGTGGCTGGCTGGCTGTAAGCAGGTAATTTATCTGGGCTTTGTTTCTTTCCAGCATCTTCAAGCAAACATCAGATGATTTTATTTCAATGAAGCGGCTCTCCACATGGTCTGGATTTCCCATCTCCGGGAACCTTTCACTTCTGAGGGAGACTGGAGCGGTGGATGTTTATTTTATCACTTCTCCCCATGCAGGAGTTTAATAACTTAGCAGTGGGTTTGGGGCGGCTCCGCACAGAGCCATTTGTTTCTCCGGATCTCTCCTCTTTTCCAGACCCCCAAGTGTATGCACTGACTGGCCACATATCATGTTTTCCCTCGAAAGAAGTGGTTTTGCTATTAAGATCTTTATTTCAGCTAGATTGTTCTACCATTCCTCGTCTTGGGCCCAGCTGTCCGGGGCCGGTGGCAGCTCCACAGGGCTTGACCACACCCGTGGCGGGTTGGCTTCAAAATGACAGCCGAGGCGCAGCTCAGGTGCTGGATGTACACGCAGGCTGGGCACTCCCGGGAGCAAAGCCTGGACCTCCCATTGTCTCCTTGGGCTTCTCACCATGCCTAAGAGCAGACCCCAGGCAGCCACCACCCTGGCTGCTGGAGTCTTGGCTCTGGCCAGGGCTGGTGCCCATCGAGAAAACTCTAAAGAAAAATGAGGGATCATTAAGCACCTACTGTGTTCTGCCTTATCTCTAAACTTGATTTTCATGGCCTTCCCCTTTGATAGGGCATGAGGCCCTGACAGGTGACCGTTATTTTAAAAGTCTTAGTGTGTTCCCATATACCACGTGCTATTCAAAATGCTGCATGAACCTGCTCTGTTCTCTACCCATAATCTAACATAGTAGATCATTATCCCATCCCCAGACAAGGAAACCAAGGCCCAGAGAGGCTGAGCGCCCATCCAGCAGCCCCGATTTGTGGGCAAGGAGAAGCGGGTGCATGGTGCTTACTGGTTGTCCCCTCCAGCTTCACCTCACAGCTGGCCTCAGCATGTGTGCCAGGCAGGGACAGGGGTAGATTTTGATGAAGTAGGTGGAGTTCAGAGGTGACTTCAGGAAAGCCCTCTGACCGAGGGGAATTGGGGGTACCTGGGGAGCCAGGTATGCCCCTCCCAGATATGCACCACCCTATGGAGCAGAGGAGGCTGGGGAAACTGTCCCCTTTGAAGGGCCTCCACCTGCCAGCCTCGCCCTGTCTTGTGACCGTCTTGACTGATTGCCATTAAAATTGTATCAGAAAGCTCCAAGCAGCAGGTCTCTGTGCGCCCAGCTCACTAGGCCCTTGTCAGGGATCCTCCTTAATTTAATTCAACCTTGGATGACTGCTCCCAGCCCTACCCAGATCCCCCTGGGCAGATCTGAGGGGCCATAGGATTGGTCCCGGCCTTCCTTCCCCACCTGCGTCCCGAAGCCTGGGGAGTCCTGGCAGACTGGACAGACAGCCTCATAGAAGCCAGGACCCCCTGAAGGACTCCTCAGGATATGGGGACCCAGGAGGTGCATGTCGGTGGCTGAGGAGGGCTGGCGTGGACCCTTACGTCTCAGGCTCTGTCGGCTATTCCAGAGACAGGAGTGTGGCGGTGTTATCAGGGCGACACAATGGGGACTCCCCTTCGGCCCCATTGAGGCAGCAGCGGCTGCAGCCTGTCGCTGGCACCCTGACGGTATTAGGCATCGCACCACGCTGATGCAGGGCGGGACACCGAGGAGGAGCTTGCAGGCGCTGTAACCACCCCAGGACCCTGTGCGGCTAGTGGGAGCACTTCCGGACCCCTGACTCCCATTTCCAGGACAGAATGCAGAAGCCCAGTGCAAAATGAAGATGTTCACAAATGGTTAAGAACCTCAAGAAGTGTCCCTATATCACCATGCCCAGCTGAGTCCCACGGACCGTAAGTACCAGGTTCTGCACATGTCCCCAGGCCGCTGGACACACCAACCCTCAGCCCCACAGATGCAGGTCCTCCAGCTGTGGGGCTTAGGGACCTGTGTCAGCCCCAGCCCCGCCCCCGGCTCAGGCTGCAGCCTCAGCTCAGTCCTCATCCCCTCTCACGCGTGTGCTCACAGCTGTGGCCCTGCCAGAGGAAATCCTTAGCTTCGCGCAGACCCCAGGGGACACAGAACTGCCGGAACAGCTGGGAGGGGGTGGCTGATGGGAACCCTGGCCTGCTCTCCCACTCCGGGCATGGGCTGCCTAGGCACCATTTCTGAAGTGGGGGTCAGGGCTGTTCCTCAGGGACCCCCTGCCAGGAGCCTGAACCCCTGAGTTCAGAGGTCTTCCCCCTAACCACCGAGACCTGGATCATGGGGCCGGTGCCAGCGTCCCCAGGTGTGGCCACCATTCTCGGGGCTGTTCCAGATGGGAGACGGGGCCCCAGGCCATCCCTACCTCTGAGCAGGAGTAGTCCCTCCTGAATGTGGCTGATCCCAGGGTAGAACTGAGAGCCCCACCCCTCACCCCCAACCTATTTAGATGAAATAACTTCATCTAAGTCCTAGGAATTCGTGTCACCAAGTTACACCAAAACACTCAGGGTTCTGGGTACAGTGAGGAGCTGAAGAAGGATAGGTGGGACGGGAGGGGCTCTGTGGGGTGCTGAGCCTGGGGAGGAACGCTGCCCCTGGAGCTGTCCTGGGGGGCCACCCATGATCTAGTATCACCAGGAGACACAGGACAGCACCCCTCGGGTCACTGGTCTTGGGTCAGGTGTGGGTCTTAGTGACCATGTGCAGACTTGACAGGTTAATGATCTGCTCAGAGGCCCCCACCCTCAGTTGAATGAAGGTGTCTTCACAGAGTCCCTCATAACCACAGCATCTGCCTGCTCAGGACATGCTGCCCAGAAGGGTGGGGACTTTGTCTCCAAGTCCCCAAGGAGGAGATGGTTTGGTGGCCTCACAGCAGAGTAGGGAAGAAGACAACCTGATGTATCCACCAGGCCAGAGAGGCTCGATGGTGCCCGTTGGAGCTACATGTGGACATAGCAGCGGGTAGCAGAGGTGAGTCTTGGTTCCCTTGGGGAAGAAGGGAAGGGAATGGGGCTCATCTGTCACAGGCTCTAAGCTGGTCCCTAGTGCTCCTCCCTTTTCCCAGGAGCCACCCAATAGGTCTCTAAAGAAATAGCAGAAACATAAATCTCCCTGACTGCAGTGAAAAGCAAGTTTCTGGATCATGAAGTTGGGGTATGACTTCAGGCATGGCTGGATCCAGGTGCTCAGCATTCCTCTCTGTTCCTGCTCAGCTCGACTTCTCTGTGCCTTTACTTGCCCAGGAAGATGGGCTCCTCAGAGCACTGAGCTCCTGAGGATGAGAGGCCCTCCTGTCCAGCTCAAAGCAGCTCAGTTTGGCCTGTGGACACATGCCACACCCCATGATGGGGAAATGGACTCTGTGATAAAGCCCCTTGCCCACCTTCACAGAGCCCAGGTGGCCAGGGGAAGAGTGGTCTGTGACCCCTCACAGGATCTCAGGGTCTGAGCCTCCAAAACCTTGATGCTGAAAGGCTGACACTCACGACTGTCGGCAGCCATCCTGGAGACTGTGCATCTCTGTGTAGCAGAGACACCTAGTTTTCCTAGGTGGCCACCTGGGTGTTTGGCAGGATCCCAGCACAAGCTCTCTGCAGCCACTGGGGCTGCAAAAAGAAGCAGCAGAGTTCCAAACCCCTGAACCCCTTGTCCTGGGCTGGCTGCATTTAGATCCCTCAATGGCCCCACACAGGACACAGCCAGCCTTCCCTAGTCTGGCGGCTGTCCCCAAAGCAGTACCCAGTAGGCTCTTTGAGGATCGCCATTTCAATAGGATGTGTCCACGGGCTACCCTGGGCCCCTGAGAGCAGTAGGAAAACGCCTTAGGCAGCTTTAGCATCCACAGGGCATCTCTTGCCACGCCCTGGCCAAGGTCCAGGGGCTGAGGTGAGGCCAGGAGTGGACAGTGGCATACAGCTGGTGCTCCGCTCCAGGCTGCTTAAGACGCCTAAGGAAGGGGCCCTTGGCACAGAGCTCTCAGTCCAGACAAGGCTCCCCCCAACACTGGTGCTAGGTGCAGGGACAAGAATCGCATGGGGCTGGGGCAGGGGCCAGCATTGCTGTGGCCCAAGGCAGGCCAGGCAGCCTGTCTGGCTCCGTGCTGCCCAGCCAGGGCAACCGCCCCACACAACGGAGCTCTGAGCCCGGGGTGGGCCGGGAAGCACGGCCCGCTGCCCGCCGCCCGCCTGCTCACAAGGGTCTCATTGTGTGGCTGCGGCTGTGGGCAGCAGGTGGCTGCCCGGTCCCACACGAGGAGGCCCTGCTGCCAGCCGCGCGAGCGGAGGAGGGCACGGCAGGCACCGGCGGGGCGGGGGGCACGGGTAAGCCAGGCTGGGACGGGGCTCGGCACACAGAGCTGGGGCTGCATCATGAAGGCGCCTATTCTCCTACCCCCGGCCCTGCCCCTTCAGCCTGAACAACATGCAGAGAGGTGGCCCCCATCCCACCATGGGCCCTCAGCCAGTGCCCGGCCACACCCGGGCCTCAGATGCCAACACTATGGCCTGAACAAGGGCTGGGGCTGGAAATGTAGGGCTGGTTCTGGGCAGGGAAGTCCAGGAGGCTTCTTGGAGGTGGTGAGGAAAAAAAAAAAAAGGACAGAAAATGGGCACAGAAAGCCAAGTGGGCAGCAGCAGAGCCCAGAACAAGATGGAGCGCCCCCAGGGGCCAGATAAGACAGGGCAGCTGCTGGGCAGTTTTGAGGCAAAGTGCTGAGTGCAGATTCGAGGTTCACGCCCCTGCTCAGCCACCTAAGGCCTCAGACGTTCCTGTCCCCTCTGTGCCTCTCCGTCCGTGAAGGGGAGAAAGGATGACAAGAGCCAACTTATGGACAGGTTCAGCCTGGTTAAATGTCATGCCATGGCTGGTCATCTGGTCCTCTCCGAGCCAACGCACAAGGCTGAAAGGCCTCTTGCACCCTTGGGCCCTCGCCAGCCTCCCAGCCCTCTCTGGGAAGCTGTCTAGTGGGCCCGTTTTCTGACAGCTGGTGTGGAGGGGCAGCTGGAGGGTCTCCATCCTTGTTCCCAACTCTTTTCCAAGCCCTGCCCCCAGCCCCTGGGCCTGGACCCTAGGCAGGCCACCCCAGCGAAGGCAGGAGGCTGGGGCTTGGCTCCCCACTCGGCCCCCCACTCCACATTGGTCCAGGGAACACATGTGGGGCAAACGCCCCGCCTCCCTCCCCACAGCGGCATTAGGTAAGGACAGCTGGAGCCAGCCGGGGAGGCTAGACACCCGACGGTCAGGCAGACCTCTGGCAACTGGACACAGGGCCAGTTTCAGTGCAGCTCCATGGCCAACCTGGGGGCCCAGTCCAAGCCCTCCTCACCCATCCTGATAGTCAAAAGATGAATGCCCCAAGGAGGGCAGACCAGGGAACAGGCTGCTTTCCCTCCTGGTGCCACCAAGGGCCTCATGGCTGGTATTGGCACAGTTGCTCCTCAAAACAAGAGGTTCGAGTTAATGCTGTTTTAATGTACAGGAAGTGACAGAAATGAAAGGCGGGAACAGTTGGCCCCAACAGCAGAATTTGAGTCAAAATAAAACTTGGCCCTGGGCCTTGGCTCCCCTGGGACTGCAAAGGCCGTGGATGCTAAGTCATGCTTTCGGGCAGCCTAGCCCCTGTCTTGGACACAAAGCTGTGGGGTGGAGAGATAGGAACGAGGGCCAGGGAAGGCCCCACAGCGGGCCTGTGAGTATCTACCACAGGTAGAGGCCGCCTGCCCCACGTGAGCCCTGCACAACTGCCTTTGAAAGCTGAGCAGACTGCCACATTTCACAGATGAGGAAACCGAGGCCCAGACCTCACAATGTCTCAGGGGTGCTGTTGGCAGGGTCATTGTGGGAAGGCCCATTCTAGACTAGGCTTCACCGAAGAAGCCTCCTTGTAAGGAGGGCGCTCCTGGGCACCCAAACTGTCCCTTCAGAGTTGTCTTCTTGTGTTTGCATCTCCAGCTGCCCAAGGGAGCTCTGGTCTCTGCAGAGCACCCCAGCCTGCCAGCCCAAGAGGCAGGCGAGTCCCTTGGCTCTAAAAGTCAAAGCTCTCCTGGTGCCTTTTTCTCCCTGGCATCTTGGCAGGGACTCCCATGGGGCTCCTGCCTGGCCTTTTGCCCCTGGGCCCAAGAGGGCAGGGAGGCCCCCTGGAGCTGTGCTCCAGGAAGGGGCTCTGCACACAGTGCAGCCCACTGAGCTGACTCCCCCTGCTCAGGGAAGCTCGGTGTCAGGGAAAGATGTTCCAGGCGATTGAGAGTGCTCAGCCAGGCGTGAGATGGTGTGGACACGACAGGGCTCGTGAGAAGAGCACGTTTAATTCACTGAAGCTGGAGCCGGGCTCCAGGGCCAAGGGAGGGCTCCCCACCAGGGCCTGGCCCGCAGATCTGTCTCATTTTATGGTCCTGTCCAAGGCTCCGTGGGCCTCACCCTCTACCAGGTGTCCTTCTTCTCTCCTTGGCCCTGCCCATCAAGCCCTGCCCATCCCCATGGGTGCTAGCTCAGGGCTGCCTCCTGCAGGAAGCCTGCCTGGGACCACCCTCTCCTCTGTGTAGCAGGCCATAGCAAAACTCTGAAAGAGCCTAGGAAAGGGAAATGAGGCTAGAGCTGCATGTCTGTCCCCACCTTGCTCCCCTGCATGGGGACAGGGCATCTTGATCATGCTCCCTGGTCTCTGAAGCTCCCCCATGAGTGTTCATGATCTCAGGGTATCCCAGGACGGCACATTGCCAGCAGGCAGATAGAGCCCCCATGTGATGAATGTTGCTCCCAGAGACCCTGCTGGGCTCCACCTCTGGGGGGTGATGGGACCCCCATGGGCAGGCCTCAGCCACCACTCTTGGCTCTACCTCTCCATGGCGCCAGCTGGCTGGCCAGGGGTACATAGGGAGGAGGGGAATGGGATGGGGACTCCCCACCCAGGGTTGCCTAGATGTGGCACAAATCAATTCTCCCCAAATTTCTGCATGAGCCAATCTGGAGCTAGATCAGACAAGGAATTCCACAGCCGGCGGAGCGGAGCCAGGCTTAATGCCGTACAAACCCACCTCCCTGGAGCCCAAGTCACAGCCAAAGCCCAATTACCCACTCTCATCATGCCTTGTGGCTCCACGGGGCAAGGGGCGGCCTGACAGCCCCAAAGGCCTGAGGGTGCCCCAGCCCTGCTGACCACAGCTTGGTGGCCAGCCACCCATTGTCCCTGTGCCTAGGAGAGGCGAGAGCTGTACCCCAGAGCAGTGACCTCACTGTCCCACTGAGGGCTGGGCTCAGCCCCCTCCCTCAGGCAGGTCTGCAGGCAGCTGCCTAGAGTTGCCTGCCCTGATGGCTTCAGGGCCAGAGAGGGCGCCACACTATTATCAGCTCCAGGTGAATGAGGTGTGTCTTTGCAGACAGCATAAGTGTTCCTTGAAAGGTGAGGCTTCATGGCTACAGAGTGACACGCCATTTGGCTTGAGCCCAATTCTAAAATTTTAAAAATATTTTTCTGGGTAAAGGGCGGGTGTTGGATTTGGCTTTCCAGTGAGGAGGCTGGTGAACGTCCTGGGGCGAGACAGCAGCATTGGAAAACCACACATTGTTATTTTGGGGTGCATCAGTGAGGTGGGGTGGGGTCCACCTGAGGGTGCTGAGAACACCAGGCTCAGCTCACTGGGCAGCTGGAGGGGGCTGCTGGACTCACCTGTTCGAGGAATGGGCCCCCTGACTCAGGTTCATGAAACCACTTTCATTTCACCTCTGACCTCGTCTATGGAGGAGGAGCTCTGCCAGTACCACCACACATGGGAAGGTACCTGGCTAAGAGGGCGGCTCAGCAATCTCGCTACCCTCCCCACCTGTCACAGGTCTTCTGCTTCACAGGGTCAACACCTCTTGCTCTGCCACAATCCCCTCCCCTCCAGCCACACTGACCACACGCCATCCTCAATCCAGCTACACAGACCACAGACCACAGCGGAGATATAAAGCCACAAGGTCTTACGCTTGCTCTTCCTGGAATTTCTCCACCCTAGGTCTTTACGTGTGGGCTCCATCTTGTCTATCAGACCCAGACATAGAAGCCAACCCTTCTGTCTTAGTCTGCTCAGGGTGCTACAATGAATGGCCCCATACACTGGAGGTAGGGTGAAGGTCACACAACAAAGATTTATTTCCTACAGTCCTGGAGGCTGGAAAGTCAGGGTATCAGCAGTGTGGTGTCTGGTGAGAACTCACTTCCTGGTTTGTGGAGGGCTGATCTCTTGCTGTGTCCAACTCATGGAATGGGATGAGGGGGCCTCTGGGGATCTTTTTTATTATAAGAGCGCTAATCCCATTTATGGGGCTCATAATCTAATCACCTCTCAGAGTTCCCACCTCCTAACACCATAACCCTGGAGGTTAAGGTTTAACACGTAAATCTGGGGGGGGGGAGGGTGGGGGAGGGGACACTAACACTCCATCTATAGCATCCTCTGAGAAGCCCTCCCTGACCAGTCACTTGTGCCCACACTGTGCAATCTTCTCCCAGCGCACCGTCCCTCATGGAAGCGTGTATCTGCCTGTCTAGTTGTCCATCTTTGCCTTCTAGATTGTCTAGATCAGAAGCTCTATGGGCCGCCAATGGCCTCCACAGCCCAGTCCTGTGCCTGACTCTGCGGAGGCATTCAACACATACTGCCAAGTGAAACTGTGAACAAGCAGCGATCAGAATTCCCGGAGCAAAATGAAAATAGAGAACCAGCCATTCGGTTACATGATCTGCCAACATCTGGTGTGTGATTCTTTTCACTGAATTAACCAGCTGTTTTGGAGTCACGCATAACCAGGCCGATTAAATTCACTCCTGTAGGTTGACTTGAGTTGACAGAACAAAACAGAGTTCAGCAGCAAACCTTGAACGTGAGGGAACTTAGCGAATTGGGCATCCGTGGAAGAAGAGCGTGGACGCTACGACACTCTGACAACAACTGCCTCCCCGTAAATACATGTGCAGTCAGATCCCTACCTCACGCCATTGACCAAACAAATTACGGATGGATGGAAGCTGTTAACACAATAAAAACATTTCAACGTTCAAAAATATCACGTAAACTTGTGGTGGGGAATCTTGTGTAAGCCTGACACTAAGGCCAAAAATTATCGAGGAAAAGAGCATAGTTTATTCACAAATACATTAAATATCTCTGGTGCTACATGGCAACATGCACTGGGTAAGGTTTAAAATTAGCCGACAAATGGTGGTAGGGACAACATTTGCCTCATAACAGAAGAATCATGGCTCAGGAAGGAGGTGGTTTGGGCTCAGATGTCTGGGCAGCAGTTGGATGAACAAAATGCGGTCCATCTATATAGGGGAATATTATCCAGCCTCAAAAAAAGATGAGATTCTGATACACACTACGACAATAGATGAACCTTGAAGACACTATGCTCAGTGGAATTAACCAGTCATAAAAGAACAAATACCATGTGACTCCACTTCTATGAGGTACCTAGCTAAATTCGTAAAGACAGAAAGTAGGCTTGGGGCCGAGGGAGAGAAATGGGAAGTTAGCATTTAATGGGGACAAAGTTTTAGTCTGGGAAGACGAACACGTTCTGGAGATGATGGCAGCCAGAGCTACTGACACCTCCTCACGCCATAAGCCAGATGGAGGGCTCGCCATCCCTCCTGGTGGGGGCCTGGGGCAAGGAGAAAGCCCAGAAAAGGGGACCTCAGAAGATAAAGGGAACCAGCGATGAGGGGCGGGGGAGGTCTCAGGAGAAAGTGGGGAATCCTCAGGGAAAAGACGCGTGTCCCTCAGGAAGAAAGTGAGGGCTGAGTTTCTCAGGAGAAGGTAGGGGCTTGGGATTCCCAGGACAGGGGAGGAGCTACAATGGAGGCACTCATAGTCACAGGAAACCCAGGTCCTTAGGCCCCCTGGCCGAGCTCTAACAGCACACTCACTCCTTAGCATGGGTATCTGGAGGAAACATGCTCGCGGCTTGGCAGGGAGGCTGCCTGACGTCATCCTCGGCTTATGACACCAGGACTTCGAGGCTGTTCGGCCTACCCAGGGCTCTGTGGTGCCCCAGCTGAAAGCCCACTTCCCTAATTACACGTTGGGACTTCAGTGGGGCCAGCCTGGCGGCAGTCTCAGGCCTGGCCGTTGACTCCAAAAGCAGTTTCCAGCCTCAGGGCCCCAGGAGACCCGAGATCCTCCAGGCTCCCGGGCGGCTGTGGCGTGGAGCACGTACGCAGCCCTTTGTGGAGTGGAAATGTCTGCACCCCACGAGGTCCCAAGGCCAGGCCACCGGCGCTGGCTGGGTTTCCTCTCCCAAGGGTTCTGTTTCCTGAAGGCCCAAAGATGGAGTCTTCACTGTTCTCAGTTAATAAACGGGCTTTTTGGACTTGGGTTCAATGTCCACCTTTGCTCCCAATTGTGTGAGTTTGACCAGGTCACTTAACATCTCTAGGCCTGGTTTATGCGTGTGAGATGGGAATGATAATACTCTCATCTCTGGGGGTCGCCATGAGGACTGAGAGTGAGGATGCGTGTGCAGCAACGGTCACACCGTGTGGCTGAGCATGCGGCTGCCACCACGCCTTCCTGCCCCAAGCTGGTAAGGGAGCATGGACCTCCGTGCAGAGGGCTGGGACTCCACGTCAAACGGCAGCATCGCACTGGGAGAGAGCCTTCTTCTGGGTTGTCTCCAGCCTTTCCATGATCTGTGGAGAAAGTCACAGTGGTGCTGGGGCACCTGACGCTCAGTCATCCATCTCACAGAGGGAGAGCAGGCCTCGGGCACAGAGCTTCCCAGGACGTAGGAACAGCTTTCATTGCGGGGTTCAACCCGCAAAAAGTAAGCTTCTGCACATAGTCCAAGAGATAGTCCCGGGAGTTTCGTTTAGCAGAAGGAGCTTAAAACCCCAGACTCGCCAGCAGTCTGGCTTGAACCTGGCTCTGCTGCTTTCTGGTCCTGACATCAGGCATCGTCACTCAGCCCCCTCGGCCTCAGTTTCCTTTTCGCTATGTGGGATTTTACAATCAGTAGTAAATGAATACGTTCTACCTGCATTTATAGGAAACGTACCCGGAGGGACATGCACACAGCGTTTCCTGGGATCATATGATTTGTGAGTTTGGGGTCACAGCGGAAGCCTTCGCTTTCTTTCTGTCGCCATGGGCATGTTCTAAGGGTTTTGCCAAAGGATGTCGTCATAAAACTTCATGCAAAAAGAGAAAGAACATGAGCAAGACCAGAGATTTCTGCTTCCAGCCTTGACGCTGAAGGCCTCCTGGCAGATCAGACCACCCCTGCCGGGGTCCCAGAGAGGCGAGAAATCATGGAGTGCAGAATTCTGGTCCCACCCAATCGGGCTCCCATCTCCCTGTGCTAAAGCTCCACCACCAGTCAGCGGATGTGTCTTCCTTCACTGCTAAGGTAATCGGCGCTGGTGGGTTCTGCTGGCACAGAGACGAGTTTGTACACAGAAGTGTTGACTGAGTCCTACTCCCAGTGAAAGTCGCCAACAGGAGAAAGAGGTTCGTCCGTTGTGAGGGCTCAAGAGCCAGGCTTTGGGCTGGGCACACCTGGGCTAAGTGTGGCACAAAACCCTCCACGGGAGCTGCAGTGGGGCCAATGAGGAGAAGTCTGTCACGATTGCAGGTGACATGAAAGCAGAACTGGAAAGTGAGCACATCGCCTCCTTTGAACCCACCACAGGGGCTGTGTAACGAGGTGTGTTGCTACTGCCACCACCCTAGCAGCTCTCCGAACCTCTGCCTACGAATGTCCATGCATAGAGGTGGGCTTATTGAGGTCACCCGGCTAGTTGGGGTGGGACAAGGGACATCACCTGCAGCAAAAACTACCGGCACGGTGCCGACGTCTGGCCTGAACTGGGACCTCCCCAAATGGAACTGGAATCATCCTGCCTCTGGCTTTGGTTCCTTTCAGTCACGGGCCATAACTGACAATTACCAAAGAAAACCCACAGATGACTGTATGTAATTGCCCCAAATCCCCAAAGCAGAGAACGAATGCGCAAACCATGTGTGGGGAGGGCTGGGCTGCCATCGAGAGGTATCTGTCTCCAGGCAGATCCCGTCTCTCAGCTGCGGAATATCTCGGCTGGTCCTTCCTGGGTCCCCCCAAGAGGCAGCAGTGGCAGCCTTTCCCAAGGCATCTTCAGGCCAACCCCCTTGCCTTCCGGTCCCCTCCTCATTTAGGCGCCTTCAGGATTCCTGGCTATCATGCAGGAAGCCTAGCTGTTCCTGCAGACGGCTGGCCTAGGGGCTTCCTTCGGAAGTTGCTGGCTGGAGCCTGAGGTTGGCGCGGGTGAGGGAGGGAACTCTCCTAATTATGAGTGTGCAGGATGGCTGGCCATCGGAAATGTGATGATTACATGCTGGGGGAGGGGCGTGGGGGAGGGTGGCAATGCCAGCAAATGAGCAATCTGAAATAAATTATGGCCACTGGGTGATTTACGCCTCAAAACTCAGTTCTGGGGGTCCCCTCTGCGGGGGATAGCTGCTGAACACACGGCCCTTGGCCCCGGGAACTGATAACTCCCTTCCCAGCCGGGACTGTCCCCCCTCGGCTTTGAGGTTTATGAGGGTGAGACAAAGCCCAGGACCAGGCCCTGTTTCTTACACCCCTCCCTGAATTTGGGGGGTGGGAGTTCCACAGGCAGGAGGGAGAGCAAGGCAAGGCTTCCAGGCCCCCTCCTGCTCCAAGACCCTATGAAGAGCAGCCACGTGGGGGTAGTGAGGACTCCCACTTGGCCCTGTGACCAAACAGGCGAGGGGCCCAAAGAAGCACCCCACCTTCCATCTAAAGTCAGACCTCAGACAAGGCCTAGTGCCTGGAGCTTGCATGCAGGGGCGTGAGGAGGCGGAGCGGGCAGCAACCAGCGAGGGGCTCCTGGTGCTCCACTTGCGGTGTAAGAAGCTGGATATTTAGGTGCCACCTCCTGGGGGCCTTCCAGCATCCAGAGAGCTAGGGGACAACTCCCAAGCAGCTGCACACAGGAGGCGATTAAATAAAAGCAGCCACCCTCCTGGGAGCATGAGGTGACATGAATGAGAGAAACCCACTCTCCTCCTAGCACAGATGGTAAGAGCCTTGTGGAGATAAATGTTGTCCTGGGGACATGGCCCTAGCTGCATGCAGCACAGGCTGCACTGCACACAGTAAGCACTAAGCTAAGATCTGCCACCTGAGGACCCGCTGTGTGCCCGGGAGCACTGGAGCGCTGACCCACTCCTCCAAGCCTCTGGCCCTGGCCTTTAGGGGTTAATGATAGGCAGGCAGACAAGCCTCCTCACTGACCCCTCCTGACCCCTAGGGCTCTTCCCCTCCCCCCAGTGCCCACTCATCCAGCTCCAAATAGGGCCCCAGTTGTCTACTGTGGCCCACGCAGGGTGCGGGGAGGGGAAAAGTCAGGCCACTGCCCCAAGCACACGTGGGCTTCTTGGCAGGATGGCCCAGAGACACGGCTGCCCGCTCACCGGGGGCTGGTGGCCAGCTTGGGAGCTTCCAGGATAGGGCTCTGGCTAACCCCACTGCCCCCACCTCCTCACTGGCCTCTGTCCACAGTGGCAGCACAGGCCGGCGAACAACGTGGGCCCCACCACTTACCACCTGTGTGGCACTGAGCCTTGGATCCCCCTGCTCCCACCACCAGCACCTCAAGAGAAGCTTGGAAACTTGAGGGAGGCAACGTGGGCTGTGCTGAATAAGGCCAGCGCTCACCAAGGTCCCCTCCCACCCTGTGTCCCTCTGAACCAGGGTCTCATCCGGAGTCAAGGCCCCCAGACTCTTGGCAGCTGCTTGTGGCCAGCCCTGCTCCCACGGCCCCACTGTCCCCTCCAGGCACCCTAAAGTTCACTTTTGTGGCCAGTGGCCTCAGACCATCCACATTAGCCTGAGGGAGGGGTGTCAAATCAGGTCAGAGGGTGTCAGTCACTACACTCTGGGCATCATCCACTTGGGGCCAGGCCCCTCCAAGCTTCTGTCCAGATGCCCCAGTTATGTGCCCCACCCCCTGTGAAGCAAGCCCACACTGGGCCCAGTGCCCTACTCTCTGAGTTCCCAGGGCCCTGGCAGCCTGGCCACCCTGGCCAGCAGTTTCTTCTCCTCAGCCAAACCCACTCCCCAAGGTCCCCTCCCTGCTCCTCCTTTCCCACTCAGGTTGGCCTTTGAAAAGTCTGGACAGAGGGATGCTGGGGGTATGGGGAGCTGCCTCTACCTAACCCCCGACCCTTTCACAGCCACCTGCTTGCACCCCCCACTTCTGCCCAGACCACACTTGTCCAACTTCTCTGTTCTCCCCCTGCTCAGAGTCAGCCTCTTCCCTCCCTGAGCTTTCCCCTAGGAGGGTGAGTAATTACACTACTATAAACTGGAAACACTTCTCAGCTACGGTGACAAGAGCCAGCCAGTCCAGACTCCCACCCGGAGCCCACAGCTGCAGGCTGGGCTGCCTGCCTGGCGGCCAGAGGAGAGGCCAAGACCCTAGGCAGGAGGGTGGGCTGTGAGTGACTAGGTGCCTGGCTGGGGCTCACTTCCCCTCCCATTCATCACCCACTCAAGGTCAGACAAAAAGAGGGATGGATGAATCGATGAACAGATAGATGGACAGACAAATAGATGGTTGGATAGATTACTAGATGGGCGGATGGATGGATGGATGGATGGATGGATGGATGGATGGATGGACGGACGGACAAACAGACAGATGGACGGAGTTAACAGAATTGGGAGGGCAAACGGTAACTTCGATTCCCTTCTCTTGGTTGTCAGGGGTTCAACAGAATAACAAGCTGGGGGCTGAGCTCAACCTTGGCCTTCTCCCAAGGGGCTCACACAAATCCGGAATCCCCCTGCCTCTGCTCTTTGAATTTGGTGGATGGTTCTACATGTGGGCACACCCAGTGGAACCCAAAATCTTTCTCTGGGCTCTTCTTGCAAAGACTTGGAGGTCAGGCATCAACCTCCATCCAGTGACACTGGGGGTCACTGCAGACAGGACTCCGACCAACCTGGAAAGCTGAATGTGGAGTCCAATCCCTATCATCTCTGGGACCTGCCTGTGTGCCTGACTGCAGTGGGAGGGACAGTGTCCCCCCAAATTCATATCCACCAAAACCTGTGAACATGACTATAATTAGCAAAAGGGTCTTTGCAGATGTGATTAAGTTATGCCTCTCTAGATGAGATCATCCTGGATTACCCAGGTAGGCCCTAAATTCAATGACAAGTGTCCTTGTAAAAGGCAGAAGAGATACAGACACAGAAGAGGAGGCACAGACCAGGGTGATGCAGACACATGCCAAGGGACATTAAGGATTGTGAACTGCCACTCCAACTGCCACTCCCTCTATCTGGGGGTGTTGGACCCCCACCTGAGTTGTCTGCCCCCTGCCTACCATGCCGGGACCCCTGGAAGCTGTGGCTGGGCATCTGGGTTCACCTTCTGGCCATACCTCAGGCATCTGTCACGTGTCTCTCCAAACTGCCTGAGCCCAAGACCCCTAGGGCACTCTTTCCTACACTCTCTGCCACTCCATGGCAATCGCTGGGCGCCCCTGCATGCCTCACTTCTTCTCTGTGCCCCCATCATGGGGTCGCTTAGCACCCTCTTGTATAAACCCCTTGGGGAAAGGGTATCTTTCCTGGAAGGCCACTGATTGAGGGAGCCTTTTATCAGCAGCATCATCCCATCATTTAGACATCTGCCTCCCATCCTGGCCCAGAGCTGCAGCTTCTGACTCCATCATTCGCCTGACCTAAGCGACCACATCACAGTAGTCCCACTGAGGCAATGAGCACAGTCAAGTGCTCATGCCCAGCCCTGGCTGAGTCCTACTGCTCCATGCAGTTGGTGCTCAGGTGTCCAGGTTGTGGAGGTGGAAGCCCACCACTGGCCCCTCCTAGCCTCCTCTAGACAGGCCTCCATCAGCATCCACGATACAGGACTGGACATGAGCTGGGCTGAGCCACAGCAGCAAGGGGTCTCCTACTGGGACTGGAAATGGGAGTGCCTCCTTCATCACAGAATCCTGAGGGCTCTGGGCACAGTGCTTGGGAGCAGGCCTCCTGCCCAGCAGCCCCCCAGCCCCCCAAGATACACTCTGAACTCCCCCAGGCCTCCTCAGCCACCCCACCCTCTGAGGTCATTTTCCACTCAGCCCACGCCTGCTGGAAAAAGAGACCAGGACACCTCATTGCCAAGTCAAGGAGGGCTTTGGGAGTGGGGCAGTGGGAAACTTACTGGGTTGCAATTTAAAACAGGAAGCCACAGCTGGTTGGGGTCTGCTGGGCACCCTTGGAAGAGAAGTCTCATCCAGGTCAAGGCAAACCGCAAGCATGAGGGTGGCCTTTTGGCAGACGGATGGCTGACACCAGTGTGAGGTGACACCCTGCCAGTCCCAGGGCAGACCTTTCATCCTGAGACCTCATGTGCCCCAGGCTCGGCCCTCAGACCCCACCCTCATCTCGTCTTACAAGCGGTCACAGGGCTGGTGTGGTGTGACCACATTCAATCCAATGGCTCCCATCAAGGCTGGGTCCTGGGAGAAAGGCAGGCCATGTGGACAGACTAGGGGTCAGAGTGGGCAGCATCTTAGTCCTGTGGCCACCATAACAAAGCACCGCAGACAGGTGGCAACAGAAACTCATTCTCGCATCTGCGGGCCGGAAGTTGAAACCAAGATGTGGCAGGGCTACGCTCTCTCAGAAGCTTTCGTGCAGGATTCGTCCTACCTCCTCTGGCTCCCGGTGGTGTCTGCAAGCCTTGGCTTGTGGCTGCATCGCGCCAGTCTGCACCCCAGTCATTACCATCCTCTCCCTGTGTGTTTATGTCTCAGTTTCTTCTTCTTATAAGGACATGAGTCACTGGATTCAGGGCCCGCCCTACACCAGTCTGACCTCATCTTAACATGATTACGTCTGCAAAAACCCTATTTCCAAATAAGGTCACTGTCTGAGGTTCTGGGTAGATACAAATTTTAGGGGCACCCAGTACAGAGTCCTAGGAGGTGCTAAAGCCTTCAGTTGAAACTGTGGGTGATGTCTAGGGGAGGAGGGTCCATCTTCAAGGCACATGGAGGCCCAAAGGGAGGCGGTGCTGGGGTCCTACACCAGGCTGGAGGCTTCAGGCAGGCCTGGCTGGGGCAGGCTGGAGATAGAGGGTAGTGGAAAGGATGGGAGCCCCTGGGCTGGGACCCCACTGGGTCCCTGCAGCTAACTCACAGTCAGCAGATGCTCATGGAGTGACCAGGAGAAAGGGAGCCTCAGGACCACGGAAGGAAGAAGGCTCCACGTGGGAGAAAATGAGATAGGACCTGGGCAGGTTAGGGGGGCATATGCTAGCCTAGAGGGGAGGTGCAGAGAGTCTTGGGGGGACAGCCATCCCCAGGACCAGACACATGTCTGGGGCACTCAGTGGCCACAGTCGGCCTTCCCAAGTGACGGATGTCTATGTCGAGTGTAGGCAGAGCTGTGTCTACCTTTCGGGCAGCCAGCAAGGGCCAGCTGGGCTTCCCTGGTGGTGGGGGATGAAGGGCCAAGGCCTCCCAGGGACCTATTGGAATCGGGGTTCAAGAGAAGAGTCCACCAAGAAGGCAGCTGTGTTTGGGGTGAGCAGCAGGGTGCACGTCTGGCGGGAAGGTGGGAAGGCGGGGGCCTTGCAGACTTCCTTCCTGGGGCTGAGACATACTCATCAGCAGTGACAGGAAGCAGTTGCATGTCTCGGAATGCAGATCGGGGGTCCTGGCCTCCTCAGACCAGCGCAGAGCATCCCCCAGGCTCCCAGTCGCGGGCTCCAGAGGAAGAAGGGCCATCTGTTTTTTGTCAAGCAAACAGTCTGGGGCTGCTCCTCACGTGGCCTGGGGACCCGCCCTCCCAGGTGGGGTGTTCTGCAAACCAGCCAGTGCTCTGATGTGCAGCAATAGAAAAATGACAACAGCAGCTAGGCTGGACAGACTGTGCCTTGGTTGATATGGGCTCTCCCTGTTGTCTTTGTTAAACCCATGGGGCAAGGGGGCCTAGCCTTCCAAAAGTTTCCAGGTTTGCCCTGTGTGGGAGCAGGGTGGCAACAAGGTCTCCCAGATTCCCTGAGGTATTGTCCCTCATCTCTGCTCCAGCCCGTCAGCCCCTTGTCACACTGCAAGTCATAGCTCATTATAAAATCACAGAAGTTTGGTGCCCCACCACTGGGGATGTGAAAATAGCTCACGGAACATCCCTGTGACAGCTTTTTGTTGTTGTTGTTCCCAGCGTACACAACATGAGAACTCTTCAAATGTTTGGGGGAAGGTGGGAGGGAAGACCTGTCACATCCTTTTGCATGATACAGCACACCCTGATCACCACTACACTTCTGCTCTAAAGGGGCAGGATCACAAGTTTGGGCTGCCTTCTCTGGCCAGCAGCCCACTGCCCTGCTTCCCAAACACACAGACACCTGCCCCACACTTCCTGCTCTCCTCTCTGACCTCACCGTCCCAGCCTACATCTGAGGGCACCTTTCGTGCCAGGCAGCGGCCATCTCCATGACAACATTGGCTCGATGATGGTGGCAAAGGTGGCCTTCTCAGGGTTATCAGGCTTCTGGTCCATGAGCTGTTTCCAGCTGAGCCCTCACACCAGTGGGATCACCTTCAGATGCCAGCATCTCCTCCTGGTACCCGGGCCAGGACGTGGAGACCCAGGGGGAGAAAGATCAGTGGGAGCCACTTCTCTACTGACAATATCCTGATGGCACTCGGACTTGTCATGATCCCCTTAGCCATGCACAGCCACCAGGGAGGAACAGTGTTGGGTCCCCCATCCTTCTAGATTGTAGACACAGCCCCTTTACAGAAAGGGAAACTGAGGCACAGAACAACAGGCCACTTGTCACTCAGTGGGGTTTTCTGACTCCTACTTAATGTAAGTGACCTAGCATTTATCACACAGGATGGAAACTGAGGCTTAGGGAGGGAGCATGGCTCATTCTCTGTCAATCCCCACAAGCTCCTCAGGCTGTAGTCCCTGATGGTCACACAGCACCCAGCCGGCCATTCTGCACCTTTGCTTGAGCCCCTGCTCAGGATTATCGCTGCAACTCACCCACCAGGCTGGGCCTCAACTTTGCCCACCGATGTACGGGGTCAGCGGACTCCAGCTCCAGGGCTGAGTGAAGGACAAGGGGCCTTCTCTGATTTGCCTGCTGAATTGACATCCCCTCCCCACAGTGGAACTCGGGCTCCCCCAGCTGCCCTGCATCCCCTCAGAAAGCAAGAACCAGCATCTCTGGCCTGGCACATCGCAACAATAAGCCCTCATCCGGTGGGAAAAGCTGCCTGACCCTCATCCGGTGGGAAAAGCTGCCTGACCAATCAGATCTGCATTCCCACCCCCAACCCCCACAGAGCCAGGTACTCATGAGTTACTCCAGGGAATTCCACCCATGTGTCCAGCAGGGTGAGGCCACTGGCTGTGTTTGTTCTCTCTGGAAGTAGAACGAACATCTTGCGAAGGTACCTCAGCCATCTGCCAAGTGGATTCCAACGGTGTTTTCCAGGCAAATCAGGAAGTAGAATCAGCCCTTCATCCAGGGAGGGGCCCCCAGCACCGGCTCTCAGTAGGAAGAGCAGTATCTTTGCAATCAGCTCCTGGGAAAGAGAAACCAGGTCACACTGCCCTTGACTTGGAACCCCAGGACCCAGTCTTCATTGTCCCACACACAGCCAACTTCCCTGTGGTGCTGGATAGTCACTAATCCCACCACACCAGCCCCAGAGGGGAAGGAAAGGATGCTTTCAAGTGTATGGCCTTGTCCCCACCAGAGCCAAAGCTGGAGCCCCTCGGGAAAGGCAAGGCTGGCTTGTATGTCAGACCCCAGGAGACATGCAGAGACCCCAATTCTGAGGCAGAATCAGTGATGAACAAGTTCCCACTGGGATGGAGGACAAACTGTAGGCCCTGGTCAATGTGAGCCACCTTCTGGGACTTAGAAGGGATGCAGAGGGCTCGAAGCAACTCAACACAACACCCACCGCCCCCCACTGCAGCCTACCAGTCACTAAGGACCACCTCTCCTGGCACAGCCCCTGGCCACCAGAACCTACATATGAACTCTGTAGCCAGGAAAACCCCACTTCCCTACTTTGCTGGGAATTCACCCAGAAGCAGATCACCTGAAACTCCCGAAGGGTCACAGCAGGTGAGGGACATGTAGCCTACATCTCAGTCCTCCACGGGTTCCCGGGGGGCAGAAGCCACTGTGGAAATTCGGAGTGCCCTCAGAACCCCTGGCTTGAAAGCAAAACCTGGTGGTCTCAATGGCACAGCCCAGTTTTCTTTCACAGTGTGTGTGTGTGTGGGGGGGGGACACCAGGTCACATGTAGCCATGTTCCACCTTGTGATCGAGGCTGGAGGAGGCAGTTAGCAGGCCCAGCCCCTGGCCGCCCCAGTGCCCGCATTGGCTGCCTACAAACTCCAGCTAACTGGGATCCTCTCCCAACTTGTGGGCAGTGTCTGCTGGGTCTGCCCTCACTCCCCTGCCTGATCGGAGTTAATCTCTCAGTTCCTGGTATGGGCTGGGACCGTGTGCCCCTGCCCTGGCCCCAGCTGGGCTGTGTCTGTCTACAAAGAGCAGAGGAACGAGTTGACAAGTTGAATGGTGTCTTCAGGAGCTGATAACACAGCCCCTCCCAGGATAACCCTCCGAGCGGAGGAGCAAGGGCCAGAGTTCAAACTCATTAGCACACACAAGACATCCACAGCCCTGACCTCTCAACCCCTCAACCTCTGACCTCTAGTCTTTCATTCAGGGAAGGATCACTGGCCCTCTCTCCCCTCCGGTTACTGTGACATCACTAGGCCCTGGTTTCCCTCCATAGCGGTGTTCCCCGATGGCTTTATGTGGTCACCTGGAGGTGAGCAGAGAACAAGACACCACAGGGTGGGACGAGCCCCTCGCCAGCTCTGTGGTCCCTGGCAGATGAGGAAGCAGGAAAGAGGATGAGTGCCCCAGGCTCCCTACCCCTGCCCTCTGTCTCCACCTGAAGTGCCTAGAAAGACCCACCGAGAGATGGGGCTCTCAGACCCCGTGGTGGGAGAGAGACATCTGCACACAACCTTCAGCCTGCCTGGTCCCCTGACATGGGCAGCCCACACAGTCACATGCTCACACATGAGTACACATGCCCACTTTGTGCCCAGGGTGAGAGAGGAGCTGCAAACGGCCTTGAAAAACGTCCTTTTACTTCTTACCGGTCCTTGTGCAGAGGTTGTCGTTTTGAGGCCCAAAGACACCCAGGAGGTGTGTGGAGATCCTGACAGAACAGAGACACTACAGACAGGCACGTGCTTTTCTGGGAGGAGGGTCTGTGGCTTTCAGAGGGTTTTTGTCTGGGTCACGTGCCCCTTGGCAGGGCAGGCCCGCCGCTGTGCGCGATTCTTGTACGTGGAAAGGGATGAGCACCGTGTCCCCCAGACCTGGACCCATGATGCATCCAAATGCAGCAAGGTGCAGGCACTGGGCACACCAAGGACTTCCAGGGCACGTGGAATAGCAGCCACTGCCTCAGGAGGCCGCCAGGGCCCATCCCTTTGGCCAGGTCTGCACGGCGGACCCTCTTCAGAACCAGGACGCTTTCGTTGACTCAGCACCACAGCAGCTGTGCCTGGTCCTCACACACCTAAACCACAGGTGACCCTGAGGACCCACTGGGGTGCATTCAGCTCGGCTGTGTCTCAGCCAAACCTTGGCTCCTCCAGCCAAACAGCTACAAGTGTCTCAGTGGCCCAATAAAGAGTGATGGGGTCTCCAGAAATCTGAAAAAGTTTTAAAAAGAAGATAGAGGCCTGTAAGCAATTTACTACATCAGAGCCCAGCTGCAAAAGTGAGGTTCCAGCGTGAGCGGGCGTGGCCTGCAGTGACCTCAGCCGCTCCCAGAACCTTCCTCCTTGGGATGGACATAGATGGGTTTGCCATTTATGCAAGTGCGAATGGCAAAGGACTGTGGGCCGGGGACAGCAGGAGAACAGAGGGGTCAGGGCGATGCCTGTGGGCGAAGCCTTCCGCTCAGACGGCTGGTCCGAGACGCCAGCCTGGGGCAGACCGTTGCTGTGTCTGTCGCAGGCTCTGTGGGGCGTGCCCCACTCCAGGGTTCGGCTGCCCTCCCTGCTTGCTGATTTGTGGCCACCCTAATCCTGCACTAATTAGATTTCTGCTTTGGTAGTGAAAGGGCCCCCGTGCGTGCCAGCCCGCGGGCGGCCCAGCCCACTGCTTGTTTTGCACAGAATTTTAATTGTTTCCAAATTAATCCTTGGACTCAAGTGAGCTCAGCACAGATAAGCTGGTCACAGGGAGAGGAGCTGCCGAGTTCCCATCTCCCCAGCCCAAAGCTGGCTGCCCCTCCAGTGGTATGGGGGGCCGAGCCTCGGACATGACGCGATCGCCCAGAAATGTCCAGTGCCTTCTCCTGCTCTCTCTCCTCTGAGTGTGCAGCCGCCTGGCTCAGGGAGTTTTCCTTCTGTTTGCTCTTGGCTCAGCTTCATTCCTAATCCTATTTTCACCAGTTTCTATCCAATTTAATACAGCTTCTGTAAGTCAGAATTAATTACCCTACGTGCTTCCAGCCCTGCAGTCTTCCGCTTACCGCTCACCATTCCAGAGGCCAGAAAGTGGGGCTTGGAGGGCAGGCAGGTGAAGGAAAGAAGGCACCTCCACACATGGAGGGGGTCTCACTTCCCCACAGAGGAGCCCCCACCAGGCTGAAGTCCCCAAACCCACAATGTGAAGGACCCGTCTCGTCCATCAGGAAGTCCTTTTTGATTGCATTCATTGATAGCGACAGTCTGTGCCCGGGGCTGAGCGTGCCCTCCCATCTTCTGCTCATGAAGGACTCACACCTTGCAAAATGTATCCATGACAGTAGGAGAGAAATGAATAAAGATACCAAAATCACGGATAACAGAAGAAAAAAGTAGAGACATTGAACTTTAACAAAATTAAAAAGTTTTGTGCTGCAGAGGACACCATCCTCAAAGTGAAAAGACAACCCACAGACTGGGAGAAAATATTTGCAGATCGAATATCTGATAAAGGACTCGTATCCAGAATATATAAAGAACTATGACAACTCAACAATAAAAAGATAAATCACTTGGATGTGGTTCCATAGTGTAGCAGTTAGCGCGTCTGCTTTACACGCAGAACATCCTGGCTTCATGTCCCAGTGCAGCCACACAGTCCATGGTCTATGGCCATGCCACCCTGAACAAGCCCGATGTCTGATCTTGAAAGCGAAGCAGGGTCGGGCCTGTTTAGTACTTGGATGGGAGACCACCTAGGAAGACCAGGTGCTGTAAGCATTAAAGAAAAAAAAAAAGATAAATCACTTAAGTTTAAAAATCGAAAAAGAATCTGAACAGACATTTCTCTAAAGGAGATACACAAATGGCCAATATGGGCAAAAAAAGATGCTCAATATCATTAGTCATCAGGGAAATGTAATCCGAAATTATAATGAGATACTCCCTCACACCATCAGGATAGCTGTTATCAACAAACAAACAAGCAAACAAAACCCAGAAAGTTATGAGTGTTGGACAGGATGTGATGTGGAATCCTTGTGCACTGTTGGTGGGAATGTAAAATGGTGCAGCTGCTGTGAAAAACAGGTGGTTCCTCAAAAGAATAAAAATAGAATTACCATGTGATCCAACAATCCTACTTCTAGGTGTATACCCAAGAGAAATAAAAATCTATATCTACGTTAAAACTTGTACACGAACGTTCACAGCAGCATTATTCACAAGAGCCAAAAGTAGAAACAACCCAAATGTCCATCAATGAACAAATGAATGAACAAAACGTGGTCCATTTATACAATGGAATATTATTTAGCCATAAAAGGGAATGAAATTCTGACATATGCTATGACACTATGCTGAGCAAAATAAGCCCGACACAAAAAGGCATGTTCTATATGATTGCCCCCATAAGAAATGTCCAGAGCAGGCCAATCCATAGAGATAAAAAGTGAATTAGTGGTTGTTTAGGGCTGGGAATTACGGAGCGATGGCTAAGGAGTATGGGGTTTGCTTTACAGGAGATAAATGTTATAAAATTGATTGTGATGATGGTTGCACAAGTCCAGTATGTTTAACAATACTAAAAACAAATTGTACACTTTAAAATGGCAAAATCTTATAGTATGTAAATTATATCTAAGAAAAGAAAAGGAAACTTTATTAAATGAATATAATGAATTATACATTTATTTAAAATGAATGAAGATAGAAAATAAAAGATAAATAATGAGTGGACAAGGGAAGAAGGAATGGCAAAAGAGACCAAACATCAACTAAGTTCATCCCCACAAGCACGGGCAGCAGGCGAGCTTTACAGATAAGGAAACAGGCTACCCAAGATTACTGGTTGGCAAATGGCAGAACCCAGACAGCACCCAGTGCTCCCCACATACCCCCGTTTCCCTACCCGCCCACTGGATCTGAGGAGATGTAAGCGCTCACCACCAGCAAGAGCAGCCATTCATGGCCTCCAAAGGTGGTTCTGTAACTTGTTCTTGAGTGCAGGGTAGGGGGATGTCCCCGAAGGGTGATACACACCAGGACCAGCCAGGTGTCCCCTGCAGACAGAGGGCAGGGTTGTGGTAGCCTTGGGGAAAACGTTCAGGGCTCATCACAGAAGGATGCTGGCCAGAGAGGCCCCTTCTGGCCACTACCATGACTAAAGTTTAAACATGTTTCAAGCCATGAGGATTCTATAAAGTACGGGCCCATTCCCAATTGAGCTTGGGACCTTGTTGGTGCCTTGGATGGGGAGACCCTCGCCCCCAAAGTCATTGGCCCCAGTGGTCCACGACATCTACACAGCACACACACCCAAGGGATTTGAGTAAACCTTCAGTTGTGACCTATCTCTCCAAGGACCCTGGATAGTTCTAGGCTTGTAGTCTCAGGGGTGTTCCCCTTCTCTGATTTTCCCTGGAATGAAGTCAGGGAGGTCGAGCGGGTGCTGGGAGACTGCAGTTCCCACGGCCAGTGCCCCATCCGAGGCCTCCACAGTGCAGGCTCTGGGGCCCCAGAGAGGAAGGGCTTGCGGGGCTCTGCTGAGTGCTCACTCCTGGGAAGGCTGTCCTGGCTTCCTGGGCATGAATGGAGCTACCCTGCAGCTTATATCTTGCTCATTCTTTTCCTGGAATCCTGCATACTATTCTGCCTGATTCTTAAACATCCGGCATCACAACTCCACTCCAGGACCTAGAGTCTCAACCCTGCAAATTCTGAGGCCCTTTGCCAAAGAGACCAACATCACTGCCTGCACCCCACCTCCTTCTGCTGAACCCCCAAGGGAGGAGTTGCTCAAGGTGCAAGCCACCTATCACTCCTACAGTGTCCCCATCTAGCATTTAGACAAGTGGCCAGCCATGGCCTACAATGGCAAAGCTCCAAACAGGATCACCCCACTCTGGAAAGGGGCCCCAGGGCAGACAGGAGTACAAGGGAGTCCCCCAGGAGCTGAGAAGATCAGCTCTAGACCTCTCCCCAGCTGTGGGTGGTGCCTATGCTGTGGCGGCATCTCTCCAGTCTTCACAGGAGCTCTTTCTGAGTGAGGACTGGGTCCATATTGCCCTTCTCATAAGGACCCCAGTCTTGTCCCATCCACTTTGGCAGGACCACATTACCTTCACAATGGACAGGTAGGCCATACCTTACCTTCACAATGGACAGGTAGGACCATACCTTACCTTCACAATGTAATGACCTTATTTCCAAATGAGTTCAGAGTTGGAGGTACTGGGGGCCAACAGATCAATAAAGAATTTTAGGGGATGCAACCTATAACACCCCCTGCCAGAAATTCCACCATCAGCGCTCTTGTTTAAGGCCAATATATGTGCTGGGAAGTGGGCTGCATACAACGACACTATTGGCCTGGGCACCATTTCTCAGCATGAGGGTGGGTCTCTGGGGCTTGTCTGGGGAAAAAGGCAGCAGTTTCTAGGGGTGCTGAGGCCTAATAAGCTGTACTGGGAGCAAAGAACACAAGACGGTGTTTCTAAGGTCCTGCTGTTTGGGGCCCATGTTACATTACATGGCAGAGAGAATTAAAGTTGCAGATGGAATTGAGCTTGACAATAACTGGCCTGAGATGGGAGGATCCTGGGTTACCCAGGTGAGCCCAATGTCATCACAGTCGTCCTCAAGAAGTGGAAGAGGGAGCCAGAGATGCAATGCCAGGACCGGACAGGCCACTGCTGGCTTTCAAGATGGGCAGGGGTTGTGAGCCAAAAGGTAGGAAAGGGTTCTCCTCTGGAGCCTTCAAAAAGAACCAGCCCTGCTGACACCTGGCTTTTAGCACTGTCTGTGTCAGACTTCTGATCCCAGGACTATGAGAGAATAAAATGTTGCTGTTTTAAGGTGCTGAGTTTGTGGTGATTTGTCATAACAATGATGAGAAACTCATCCCCATGCCTCCATGGAAACAGGGGGTCACCAGGAGCAAGGCCTAGAGCCTCTTGCTGCCCATGAGGATCCAGCAAATCAGCCACAGAAGCTTTTGATCAAGCGCTGGTCAAGTGCTATGGAGGGCTCCACAGGGGGACACAGCACAGCCACACTCACGACAGACACCACACAACCGATGCCTGAGAAGGCCACATCCTACGCACTCCACCCCATGAAGGACCGCAGGCTTTGACAGGGTAACTGGGATTCTGGCTTGGGGGATTCCTTGGGGGCCCTGGGGCTTGTAAGGAGCCTGTGGGACCCCAACAGGGCTAGGCGCGCCCGTCTGTCTCACCCCAGACCCTGGAGACCTCTGTCCTCTGCCGACCCCAGCCAAAGTGGCCAGCTGCTCTGAGCAGACGTGGCCACAGAGAGTGGGCTCAGCCCCAACACACACAGCCCCAGATTCTGGCCAGGAGCACCCTTCCAGAGGGAGTAGCCTCCAGCATTCCAGGACGTCATTTTCATTGCTGAGGCTGGTCGGGGTCATGCCATCACCAAACACTGTCCTTAAATACCTTCGGTGCCAGTGTATGCCATGCTCTGTGCCATCCCACTGCTCAGATGGGAGACTAAGGCTCAGAGGGTCAGGGGCCAGCAGCTAGAAGCCCATACCTGGACCCCAACCCTTCAGGGACAGCTTACCCAGTTCTGCAGACAGAACCCAGGAAAAATCAAAGAAACTAGACACTCACCAGGCTCAGGCTGCCACCAGGGTGGGAGCATCTGGACGCTGACCCTCAGCCCAGCCACTATGAGTCTCATCGGAGCTGGACATCTACCCTGGGCTAGGCTCTACCCTACCAGCCTCTGTGCCTCGAGTGCCAGGTCAGGTCCTCTGCAGCCCATGCCCCCAGCACAGACCAGGACTTTGCTGGGCCACCTGGAGCTCAGGAGGAGCTGCTTACATGGTTCTGATGCTGAGTGGGCTGAGGAAAGATGGGGCACTTGGGCAGGAAGACCTGGCACCCTTGCGGTGATTGACACATGTGGTGATTCACAGGCAGGTTAGTGGACAAAGAGGACACATACGAACTGGGTATGCTGGTCTCTAACCCACTTGTGTATATGATCACTACTTGTGTATATCTGTCCCATGTGTATGCACACATGTGTCTCTGTGGTGTTTCCTGAGTGTGTGAGGATGACAGTATGTGTGTGCAAATGTATGTGTTTATATGTGCATCTAACCTGGGGGTGGCTCCTGAGGGCTTTGGGAGCCATGAGAGGTCCAACCTGGCCCAGGATCCTGTGGGCCGCAGCCATTTGCCCTCTCTTGGATGCTGGTGCTGGACCAGGGCCTGGGGTGGGGCTTAGTGGACCCTTCAGCTCTCACCACCTCAGACACCCCTACTCCTGCTCTGTGACTCAGTAGTACATGCCGGGCAGGGCCACGGCACTGGCAGAGGCAGGAGGTGGGACCCAGCACCCCCAGGCTGCAAAGCTGGACAGCCTGACTAGGAGACTGTCTTAGCTCACGCGCCTCAGGACCCAGGGCAGCCCCATCCCAGCAAGCTGCAGTGACTCTGGCTGCCTTTTCAAATGGGCGGATTCCAGAGCAGCTGCTCAGCTATCAGATCGCCTTGGGAAACACAGACAGATGCTGCCTGGCAGTGCCGGGGTAATCCTTGCCTTCCTGGGGACATAAATGGCCACCCGGGGCCCTGAAGGCTGATTTTCCACCCGATTTAACCAGCTCCTGTTCCTCCCAGCACAGCCCCCAAAATGACCTCGGGGAGCAGGGGACTAGAGCTGCTCTGGGCCTCCCCTTCTCCCATACCCTGCCCTAACTGCCTGCGGGGACTCCCGGATGTAAGCAGCAGGGGGGGGCACAGTGTGACTCCCCATTGCCCTGAAAATGGGCCCCACACTGAGGTCCTCTGGGTGTTTTCAGGACCTCAGATGAGAGTTCTTCCGCTGGCAGGTCGTGGTTCTTCCAACATATACTAGAAAGAGAACCCACCAGCATCACAAATCCGCCATGGGAAGTCTCCTTTCAAAACAGACTTGAACCTCAAAAATTGATTTATTTTGAAAAAAATAGGTCGCTAGTGGCACAGGTGGCCATGGGCCCAATGAGGCAGAGCTCTATGAACGCTCCCCTCCCTCAAGTGTGGCACCTCCTGCTTAGGAGAGTAATCAGGTTAATTAATCTGTGTCTCTTGGCTTCTACTATGTGCTCAGCTTTATGACTCTGGCTAAATAGGTTCAAGCAGAAAAATATGCATTGCCCTTCTCACCTAGGAGCCATGACCCTATCGGGAAGGTGGGCTGGGGAGATGGGACAAGCCCCTGGGTTATGTGATCTTAGCGGGAAGAAGGGAGTGGTGCCGTCTGGAGGGGGATGGAGACATGTTCGCAGCCTCGCCGACACCCAGCCTGGTCACGGCAACGAGTGCATTTCCTAGGCTTTCCCCGGCCCACAGAGATCATCTCCCCCCTCACTCTTCTCACCAGCTTCTCTTTGCTCCAGGAGCATGCCAGCTGGTGAGAGTCAGGACAAAGTCAACGCCTGCAGAAGGCTCCCCACCCACATGGGACAGCACCAGCCGAGGATGTGACATGGAGGCAGACAGGGGGCCTGCAATAGAGGAGGAGATCAGGAGGATGTGGCCACCAACCGAGACTGCCAAGGATTGCTGACGCCCACGGCAGCTACAGGAACCTAACGGGAATCAGGGTCCTGTGACACGGGGCCACAAACTGGGGGCTTGAAACAACAGAAATTTATTCTCTCATAGTTCTTTCTGAAGGCCAAAAGTTGTAAATCAAGGTGTCAGCAGAGTTGAATTCTTCCTGAGGCTCTAAGGGAGAAGCTGCAAGATGCATGGTCCTGAGAACATCTGCCTCACCTCTCTTCATTGCTCTTCTTTTGGGGAGATGAGGCCACATGGTTGTACAGCTGGTCACCCCAAGTGGAAGCAGCCTCACCCAGCGGTGTCATGGAAACCACCCGAGGCCTGCACACACCCCCACACGTGTATGGCAGGGCTCCCCTCATGCACGCTCCACTTCGCCCAGTGGTATTGCTGTAAACCATCTGGTTTCAGTGTCACGACCCAGGCATGTTTCCACGGCTGTCCCCGCTGGTTGACAGGCAGTGGTTTTAATATGGGGTTACTACCGTCTGGCCGTCTGGCACCTTCCATTTACAGCAGGAAGTCCTCTCAGGCACCTCTATGCCTGCCGCTGCCTCTGGCCACCTTTTTTTTATGGCCTCACATTCGAGACACCAGAGAGGCTGGTGGGGGAGGACATGCTGGACTGGGACACAGGACAGGGGCGCTGGGTAGTCTGCAAAAGCACAACCGAGCCCAAGCTTTGAGGGCCAACAGCGATAGCTGAAGCGGCAGCTGGCCAAGGAAGCTCTGAATGGGGCTGGAACAGGCAGGCCAGCCAGGTGCCAAAGAGTGAATCCCAAACCAGTACAGCTCCCGCCTTCCTCCCTCACACAGGGCACCACTTGCTGATAGACCAAGAGACCGATCTGGTGGACACCACTACCTCCTGGCCTGCCCCTTCAAGGGCACCTGTGGGCCAAGTATTCATTGCCTCAGCCATGGGCATGTGACCTGCCAAGTATCTAGAAAGACGGCAGCAGCTACTGAGGGCCTCCTGCCTTCCTCCGCCAGTGTCCACCAACATTTCTGTCTTGTTTCCACAAAACCCTTTCTATGCGCATTCTCTGAACACCTACTGTGTGCGGTCTGCCCAAGCCAAGCTCCTACAGCCCACAGACCAGCCGAGCATGCTCCCCACCCCAGAACTCTCCCTCTCTGCTGCCTGGCAGGCCTCCCTTCCCTGTCTAACAGGACCTGTGAACTGCCATTATCCCAGGGGGAGGCTGCAATTTAAGGCATCTTCCCTTGTTCACTCATTCTTTTATTAGAATCATAACCCAAACCACCTCTCAGAATATAGCTCTGGGGTGGCCTTTCTGGCCTGGTCCCTCTGAACCTCTCTAGCCTCCCTGCTTCCCAGACATCTGGCGGTTCCCTAGGAGGCAGCGTCCCTGGCTGCCTCCTTCCCTGTCTGGCCAGCTCCAGCTCCAGCTCCCTGGGCATCCACCTCCAACTGGGTCATTCCCTCAACACCTAGGGGCTCCCTTGTGTCCACAGGCCCCTCTGCCTACCCCACCCCCAGAACAGCTTTCACCCCTGTGGATCTGGCTGTGTGCTCCTGGGAGTTAGCCTGGGTCTGGGGTACACCACCTCTCTGGGCCTCAACCACCTGAGCTACAAATGAGTGTTGTCGAATAGTGTCCCCCACAAATTCATGTTCTCCAGAACCTCAGAATGTGACCTTATTTGGAAATGGTCTTCACAGATGAAATAAGTCAGAACAGGTCATCCCAGATTAGGATGTGCCCCAACCCAATGACACATGTTTTTATAAGAAGAGGAGACAGTTTGTGTGGAATGGTTATAGTGACCCCAGGACACTGACACAGGCACCTCATTATTGCCAGATACCCTGTGGGGATCGAGGATCCACCGGCTCTGTGATCTCGCCCTGAAGGACTGTCTGTGAGTACCAGCGATGACATCCTGGCTTCCCCCGGACTGGTCAGGGAGGTGAGAAGTGAGGGCAGAATGCCAGCCAAGACGTCCCAGCCATGCACTGGGTTACAGGGTCTGTGGGGAACAGGCTGGAGGTCCCTTCTAAGAGGCTGCAGGCCTGGGTGGGAGGGGCATCAGAGACCCAAGAACTTGATGGGTTCTAGGAGCCCCTTCCCCCCAGGGCCACAGGAAAAGAGGCAACAGGGAACTGCAAGAACTGGGGCCTGAGTTGGCCAGGTTCCCCTTCAGGGCTTAGTACGACTT
Organism: Eonycteris spelaea; assembly: GCA_003508835.1. Taxonomy (NCBI): domain Eukaryota; kingdom Metazoa; phylum Chordata; class Mammalia; order Chiroptera; family Pteropodidae; genus Eonycteris; species Eonycteris spelaea. The sequence continues at coordinate 2,916,878 of PUFA01000186.1, read as the reverse complement.
GCAGGAGCAAGAGGAGGACCTGGAGCCTCAGGGAGGAGTGGGGACAGCTAGTTGTCCCCCAGCTTTGCACCTAGGCCAGAAGGGTGTCCCTGGGCCAACCTCTGGTTACCTGGCCTGACAGAGCTGCCCACAGCCCAGGGCACATCCATCCTGTGGGATGTCCACACCCTCCTCCTTATGCTGGACGCCTTGAGAACTATTTCAGGCACTTGGTAGAGACTCAACCCGTCTGGCCAGACAGGGGCATGGCCCCCACCCACTGGGCCCTCCCTGCCAGGCGCCCTGGCCCTGTATACTGTAGTGACTCACACCCGCCGTTAGGCCTCCAGCCATCTCAGTGCAGGGCGGCCCCAGCAGTGAGGAGTACCCTGTGCCGGTGCCCTACAGAGAGCCAGCCAGGAGCCCATGCCTAGAAATACCTCCTCTAGCCCCCTCAGCAGTTCCCTCGACCCCCAAATAAACATCTTTGCACATCTGTTCCCCACTAGGCACAAGGCCTGACCTGGAAGTTCGCCTGGTAGCCTAGGGTTAATGTGATGGGTTGGCCATAGGGCTTCTCCTTTCAGGATCGCAAGACCAGCCTCTGCCCCAAGGAACCAAGGCACGTCCTCACCCAGAAGAGGGAGATCGGACTGGTACCACCATCCCCTTGAGGTTCACACTACCCTGCCCTCTTGCTCTGCACCATCCTGCTCTGGGCAAAGGTCTTGAAGCCCCTACATTGCTGTCTGGAATTCTGGAACAACCCTGGGTGATGGTTTTGTGTGGACAAGGGTAGGAGGGACCCACGCGCCTCCCAAGCTGCCCACACTCCACCCAGGATATGGCCACGGTGGGAGGGTTGGACTCTGAGACTGGCCTGGGCTCATGCTTCTGGACATGAAACCAAAGACCAGCCAAGTTTCTATGTACCTTGGGGCCAGTGAGTTCACATTAGTGGTCCCAGGACCCCAGACCGGGGGGAAAAGGCAGGTCAGCGCGGCCCTCAGACCTCCAGTGCCACCTCTCTTCTACTCCCCACTTTCCAAAAATTCACCGCTTTCCAAAAATTCAAATCAGCACCAAATCAAGAAAATAAAATTACCACTGCTTCTTTCAAATTGCAATTCCTTTCCTACCCTCTGATTACTGGTTACTGGAAAGTAAGATTTACAAACGGCTTTCTGTAAAGAACTTGTTTTTGGCGAGTTTATATAGCTACCTTTGTTCCTATAAAATCTAGAAGCTACCCTCCCCCTCGAACACTTAGGGGAGGCATTTCTGCGTGAAATATGTCTCCCGTCGGCAGGACCCTGCTCTGAAGCAAAAATGAGCGCAATAAATTCTGAGGAGGAATTTGTTTAACCTCTCACCCCAAGGCAGTAAGTGTGGCGCTCAGCGTCCTGGCATACTCTAATGTACTTTACAACACTTGGCAAGGCCGCTTTGGAGACTGGAGAAAATCCACCAATCGGAGTTGCTGCAGGGGTGGGCTCGCTTGCTGGCCGGCTCCCCACTTACAGAAAAAGTTCTGAAGTCTTCCTGGTCTCTGTAGCAAATCCATTCATTCATTCATTCATTCATTCATTCACAGCCGACTTCCCTCTTTAGCCAGGCTTGTTACGGCTGAACAGGACCATAAAAGATACTACCCCCTAGCTCAGTTCCCCAGCCCGTGTTTGCCCTAATGCGGTGGGGAAGGTGCTGGTGAGTTGCGAGTTTCATAATGTGTCCAGCTCTATAGCCCCCAGAAATCTGGAGGAATAGCTAATGGAAAAAGAGGAGTCAGAGAAGCTTTGCCACACTTCAATCCATCCTACAAAGCATGAGCTGCCTTCACAGGGAGCAAGTCCACTATCTCCAGATGTGAGCAAGAGGAATCTGGGAAGCTGTTGAGTTTAGGATGCCCCAGAGAATAGGCTGGGCCAGAAACCTGGGGCCTCCCCAGGAAGTCCCCATCCTTCCCTTCAGAAACAGCATGCTCCCATGGGCCAAGTTCTGCAGCCACCGGGCACAGCCTGCTTCCTCCTGCCAATGACAAGGATTTGGAAGGAGGTGGTGACCGGACCCAGGAAGATGGGAACTTGAATCACATTTGTCCATATTGGAGACATGACCCCTCACCAAGGAGGCCCCACCCTGGGTTTTCAAAGACTGTGATTTTTCAGCTCCAACACACAATTTGGGCCTGGATGACCATCCCCTAGAGAGCCAGTCCCCACCGCAGCCATCAGCTGTCAGGGGCTGCTACAGAAGCAGAATCTGGGACCAGCAGAGCACGGGGGGGAGCAGGCCTGTCCTCGGAGATGGGGATAATCTTCAATATTCCTGGCTGCCCCCTGGAAATAGATGTTTTATAAACTGAGTCTTAGTTGAAATAAGCAAGGGACATTCTCCCCCATTTGGTTCTGCAAACAAAGGAATTGACCTACTATGTGGGTTGGGGGAGTATGCATGCCGGAGCCTCAGCCCCTGTCTCAGCGCCCAGAGCCCCCATCTCTGCTTCAGCCTGAGGGCCCCCATCCAGCCCAGGCCAGGGACCTTGGAAGCAGCCCCACAGCTGCCCCGCATACTCCCTCACCATGGAGGCCCAGCCGGCGCCACCTTTCTTCTGTATCAATATTGACCTAGCCGGGGAGGGTGGGGGGCTGTGGCCCACAGGGGTTCCACAGTGCCGCTCACACGCGCCTGCCATGCTCCTCAGACTCCTGAAATGTTTGTGGAGGGTTGGGAACCACCCTGGGCTCCACACAGGGCGTCCACATTTACACTGGGAAAAATAACAGGGATTTCCTCCCCCCCTTCCCTTGAAACGTTCATTAATGGCTTCTGGAGGGGAAAGGAGCCTTGGGATTAAAACCCCCCCAGGAGTGTGAAGCTCACCCTTGTGCTCGTTGCGGCCTGAGTCGGCGCGAGCCAGCGGCAGAGCACTTCGGGCAGCTTCTCTCGCTGCGGTGGTTTGCCTGGGGTTTCCATGCCAAGGTTTGGTTTGGGGAAGGGCCAGTTGGGGATCAGCCGCCCTGTGTGTCCACTTTGTGTGTCCTGCAAAGGGGCTCTGCACAGGTAGTAAGGGGCTGGCGGGTAGCTGTCAAGTGGCACAGAAGCTTCTAGAGCCCTTCCTGGCACATGGCCACGGGCTGCTTCATGTCACACTGCACTTGACCTGCAAATATTTTAGTGGCTTCTTCTCTCTGCTTGGGCTGCCATGACAAAGCACCAGAGACCTGGCTGCTTAAACAACAGTAATATATTTCCTCCTAGTCCTGGAGGCTGGAAGTCCAAGATCAAGGTGTCAACAGGGCTGATTCCTCCAGCGGCCTCAGCCTGTAGACGATCATCGCCTCCTTGTGTCCTCACATGGTCTTTCCTATTCATGTCCATGTCTTAATCTCCTCAAGACACCAGTCACGTTGGGTTAGGGCCCAACCTAACAACCTCATTTTACCCATAGTGCCTCCTTAAAGCTCCCCCTCTCCAAACATAGTCACATCCTGAGGAGCTGGGGCCTAAAATGTGAACAAAAGAATTTCGGGATATGCACTCAGCCCATAAGAGTTTTTATTTCTGATAATTGTCCCAGGTGAGGGTGAAAATGAGACCCACCACCCAGCTGCTCAGAGCTTGGCCATTTGCAAACATCTTCAGGTTCCTTATCCCCTTCAACACCACAGGAGGGGCACCAACTATCTCCCCTATTTCCCAGGCCCCAGGGCAGGGTGTGGAGATGACGTCATAGTTCTATAACCTCCAGGAGGCACAGAAGAGACATATTCTTTGTCTAAGGGTCTTAGGCCTAGGTCCATGGGGAACTCTGGGTGCATAAAGGCCTGCAGGGTGGTGGGAGAGGCTGGGAGATAATTTTTTAACTCACTCTCCCTTTCTCAGCACTCCTAGTGTGCATCACCTCGCCAAGCCTCAATTTCCCCACCTGTAAAATGAACGCAGAGTTTCTACCTGGAGGCCGCACATGTGAGTTTTCTTTCCGTGGCAGCTGTTATTACTACCAGCAGTGGCACAGCTGGAATTACATCTAGGAGCAAAGGTGGGCAGAGGGTGTGCCGCCTTTGCCACAGGCAGCATCCAGACAAGCCTGAGCAACCAGAGCCCTGGAAACTCTCCTCCTCTACCTTCCTTGAGAGGCCCCCCGCTGCTGTGTGAGTGGCACCCCCGCGCCCACCCTCTGCCCCCTGAGCCTTGGCCCCAAATGCTCACAGGGCCAAGTTGGGGCCTGGCCATGGAGAAGCCTGCCTGAGAAGCCATGGCCTCCTGGGGCACCAGGGGCCGCTGCCTGGGGCCAGAGCTGTGTAGGGAGACCAAGACCACCAGCCTTTGGTGAAATGACCAGGCCGGCAGGCACTGCCCGTTAATGAGGCCTGACAGCCGACGAATAATGAAAAGGGATATTATGTGAGTAGACTTTCTGGGGGGAGTGGTGTTTGCCTTGTACAGCATCCAGGTGCTGCTGTTCAGGGGGAGTGTGGGCATGTGGGACTCTGGGCAATCAGTGGTCACTCCAGCCTCTTCTGGGACCACATCTCAGCTCCCAGCCCAGCTAGGCGGTGTGAAGAGCCCCTCCCAGACTCCAGCCACGGGCAGAACTTTCCATAAAGCCTGGAAAATCTCTTTGGGGCCTGTCCTTTCCACAGAGTGGTGTGTGACTTGGGAGTGGGATGGCGCAAGGGGAATGAGCCCCCTGCTGCTGCGTTAGAAGCACCCCCGGGCCCACCCTCCGCCCCCTGGGCCCTGGGCCCGAATGCTCACAGGGCCAAGTTGGGGCCACATGGATGAGTACAGGGTGAGTGTGTCTGTGATGCATGCAGCATGTGGGGCCTGGACATAGGGGGTCAGGAGGGGTGCTGTGGATCCAGCATTAGCTCCTCAGTCTGAGCTGGAGTTCTTGGCTCTGGGCAGGGTCCCCGGGGTGCTCACTAGGCTGCTGTCCACGTCTCCATGGGTACTTCTGCCACCTCTGCAGCATCCATCTCCATGCTGGCCTTTCCCGGGCAAGGCAAAGGCCGTCTCAGCTTCTTGCCCCATCCCCCAGCCCGACCCTGGCCCCAGACCCCACCCTGTTAGCCCAGCCCTGACCAGGACTCTCATTCCTCCAAAGTCAAATCTTTACCCTGACCTGGAGGGCTGAGCCTGGGTCTACTGCTCATCTCCTGCCTTGGACGGACACCAGCCATTGGGCTCTCCAATCTGTTCCCTACCTTGGTCTTCCAGCTTTTTAGAAAAGGTCAGATTTTTTTTTAATGACCACATGCAAATGTTCTGGATGAGTCACCTTCAACCTGAGTCATCCCGGTTGCTACAAATCTTTCCATTTTAATTTCTTGTCTTTATCTAGGTGAGATTAAATATAACATAAAATTAACTATTTCGAAGAATATGTCTACTGAGTTTTGGAACATTTTCATCACTCTGAAAGGAAACCCTATACCTATCAATGGTCATTCCCCATCCGCCCCATCCCCCACCAGCCCCGGGCAACCTTTCATTTGATTTCTGTCTCTATGCATTTGCCTGTATTGGCTAGTTCATAAAAATAGAGTCATATACTCCGTGGCCTTCACTGACTGGCTTCCCTCACTGAGCATGACATTTTCAAGGTTCATCCACATTGTAGCATGTGTCAGTGCTTCACTCATTTTCATGGCTGAGTAATAGTCCACTGTGTGGATGAACCACACTTGTCCAGCCTTCAGCCTGACCCTTGTCACCCTGTTCTCTCAGGACCACAAGTGTGAGCATTTCTGAATACCCACCCTTGGTCTCAGCTCACAAGTCCAGCCATCGCATACCCAGGCATCAATTTGCAGTGGTTTATCCTGGAAGCGTCACTAGGAAGCTAGGCAATGGGGCTATCCAAGGACGGTTTAGATGTTACTAATTTTAAACAGCCCAGGTGTGGCATGTCAGGGCCTGGGGACCTGTACCAGCTGCCTGTTCTGTACAGAGACATTGACTCCTTGTTCACAGAGGTCACGCCATGTCTACTGTCCCCTCTAAGCACAACCCGCATCACTCTAGAAGTAGGCTCTGAGCCTGGCATGAGGGGCCACCTGTGTCCTGCATCCCAATGTCCTAGAGCCCTGTTGGCAGATGAGAAGCAGCCTCCCAGGCAGACTGAGGGCTGTCTGTGCCCATGGTCGCACATCGACAGGCCAGGGAAGTCATGTCCCCCAACCCGCTCCAGCGCTGGAGCCCCGGCCTCTGCTTTCTCTTTCTGCTCTCCCTTACCCAACTTCCAGCTGATTTTCCTGCTGGCATTCCAGTGAAAGCAAATCCTCTGGGGGGCAAAAGGCATCTGTCCAAATGAGCTTTCCAAGTCTGCTTTAAAACACTTTGGGAAGCTCCAGGAGAGAAAATATGGTTTTGATTTTCTGAAGCAGGCTCAGGCCCCCAGATCAGCCCACGTGGCCTGAGAGCCAGTCTCACTGATTCTCACCCAGACACAGCGTCAGGGAGTGCGTCTTGGAGCCAGCTGGGCGGAGCTGCTGACAGGTGGCCTCTCTCCAGGGCCTGGGGCATCTATCCAAGGGTATTGCTCCCGCACTACCCATGCCTGCCCTGTCCTTGGCAGAGCAGCTTTCTGAGCTCAGACAGACCACTTGTCAAGGTCACTAAGAAACTTGGATGGAGGGAAGAGTTGATCTCATAGGCCTTCAGGAGAGATCTCAGACCCCATCAGTCACAGCTACCCTTTCCCAGTCCCTGGGCCAGGTGAGTTAGGGATGTCAGGGGCCTCATCCTGCCTGGGACTGCCTGGCAAGATGGTGAGCTCCCCTGAGCAGGAAGGATTCTGGGGTAGCTGCACATGTGGGCAGTGGCGAGGCCCTCCCGAGCAGGTGGTCCATTGCTTGCCCCATCTCAGGTCAGAGGTATTGGCCATGCTCACCTCTATTGAGGTTCCTAAGCCCACAAGTAGCAAGGAGGTTCCAGATGCCCAGAGTCCATGGCAAGGAGACCCCTGAGGAGGTTCATGCTGACTCTCTCAGGCCAGGCTCTCAGAGGTCCTGGGGAGCACATGGGGAGACCTGCCTGCCTCCTGGGTCTGGGGTCACAGGGAAAAGTGCCTCCTGCTCCTGAGGGTCCCTGGAGGTCTGCATACCTCCCCACATTGGCTGGAGAACACCCCAAAAGTCCTCATGGTCTCTGGTACCTTGAAACCCATGAGGCCCCAGTTCCCTATGAGCAGAATGGGGGAGACACGCCCACCCCATCCCCCACACAACAAGGAGTCAGAGAGATATCACATAGGGCCCCGACCAGTGTCCCATGCTCAGGCCGGAGGGCCAGACCAGGATGACACTGAGTGCTCCCACCCAGTGCCCCAAAGCCCCCCCTAACCCTCTGTTGCTTGAAGCCAATCAGCTGGTCGCAGCCTCTGATGGGCAGATCCATGTGTCTGGCATGAGGTGCTGGGGTCAGTGATCCCCAGAGTGAGCCTGCCCCTGCCCTTTCAGGGCTCGTGGCGTGTGGGCAGGGACGACTAGGACCCACACAATCCCACCCGTTGTGGTGATTGCCGATGGTGACCTGGGCTTCAGTGGAAATAATCAAATGAGTTCGTTGTTCATAGCAGTCCACGAAGACTTCTCAGAGGAAGGAGCATATGAGCCAAGGATGAGAAGCTGGGGAGGCGCGTTTAGGGCCAAGGACACCCTGAGGCATGGGTAGTGGACACCACTGGCAGGAGGAGAGATGTTCCTTTATAGCAGTGACTTCCAGGAAGGTCTGCTGGGGCCAGCTCCCCATCCTTCCCCACACTGGAGACAAACATATGATCCACTCTGGCCCAATCTGGCCTGGTGGGACACGGGAAATCGCAAGTGCCTGCGCTGGCTTGCTCCAGCCCAAGCCAGGTGGTGTCCTTTCCTTTTTCTCTCTCTTTTCAGTCTTGAGTGTAGGGAGCCAAGTGCTGCCTTTGCCTGTCCTGGATCGGGTCCCATCCCATCCCCAAGCTCTGATTATTCCATTAATATTTTCCCTCCCTGCCTTCTCCTCTACCTAACCCCCTCGCCCCCCAGGAGTAGTGCCCGCCCATGGGGTCATGGTTTCTCCAGGGCTTTCTCCTTGGAGAACCAGCCATTTGTACACACAAAGCTTGCCACTCACAGGCTCAGTGCAGCTCAAAGTCCAGCCAGGAGCCAGTACCCATATCTGGTAGTATGTTGTTTCTGAATGCTGCAAGGAACTCCCAGACTTACCCCATAGTGACCCTCAGGGCTCCAGAGCTCAGGACCTCCTGTGTGAGACCCTGAAGGGCAGAGTCTCTGGGTAATGACGGGGGATGCTATCAGGGCCATTGGATGCACATGTCTTTTTTTGAAGTGTCTTCTCTGAGAGCCACCCCAGCCTCAGAGCACTGCTCCAGCACTCGTCACTCTGGCTTCTCCATCCCATGGCTGCGTGCAGCATCTCCCATTTTAATCCTGTTGCTGAGGCTCCTCGAGGTCCAAGCCTCTTCTCACTTAAACTGAGATCTGGCCGTCTACAGGAAAAGCTGCCATCTCTTTCCGGCTTGGCTTCCTTGCCCTTCTGAGGGTGGCAGCCCCCGCGGCAGGCAGCCCCCAGGAGCCCATTTCCCATATGAGTAAGCCAAGTCTGAGCCTCCCTTGATGTGCCTGGCAGGGGGTGACCAGCAGGGACTGACCGTGGTGGCTGCCTCTAGCTGGGGGCCCTCCATCCACCTAACACTGCACCTGAGGAGCCAAGGATGTGGGGTGCTATGGTACGTTTTGCAGACTTGAGCTTCAGGAACTCAGAATAAAGGCGGATTCGGGTGGGGACTCTCTGGGGGCTTCATGCAAATGAGCCTCTGCTGGGGCTGTTCTGTAATAAGGGAGGGAGCTGCCGCACCCACACTCCGGATCTGCTGTGCCCTGCCGCCCACACACCCTGTGGAATCAGCGCGAAAATGGGAGGAACAGGTGATGGAGTGCCTGGGAAAGGGGAGTCGGCCGCCCATCTCACACCAGGGTGTGTGGAGTGGGAGGTGGGGGCCAGGGTTCTGCAACCCCATCTCAAACTGAGATGTGATTTTTCTCCTTTCGAAAGGCACCGAGCTGGCTGCATCTTTGCTTTGCAAGAAAATGACTTTTCTGCCAGATGGGAGCAAGCCACCCACCTCCTAGCAGCTCCAGCTTGTCTTCCTCCAATGACAGCACCCACTAACTCCTGACACTGCTCACATTCCCGAAAGGATGAGAACCCTACTCAGCCTGCCCGGCCAGCCCGTGACCTTCATTTGCCTGCAGTGGGGCTGGGGCTGGTGTTCATGGAAGGAAATGCTCCAGCTAGCGCCCTTGCTCAGGTGACCTGGCATCCTTGCGGCTTCTGCAGGGCTGGCCCTCATGGTGGCAGGGGCCAGGTGAGGCTGGGTTTCTAAATCCTGTGCTAAGCACCTGCCCATATGCATCTCCCATGTCTCTGACACTGTTTCTGGGAAGATAAGCATGTTATTCCCATTTTACAGGTGGACCACTGAAATCAGAGAGACCAGAATCTCATCCACAGCAGTGCACCCTGAGGGGCCCAGGCTCCCAGAGACTAGGCACCGAGCCTCAGACCCTGTTTGACACCTCCTCCCTTTTTCAGAAAAGGTAGACGCCTCAGGTTTCTAGAGCCGCGGTCACCCAGGCCCTTCGTCCACCTTTGTTCCTCCCTCCTCCTGTAGTGAACAAGTTCCTCAGAAGGCCCAAGGACCCCAGGACATGAAGGAGAAGGGAGGGGAGCCTTCCCCTCTTCGGGGGTGACACCCACTTTGTCCAGGCCTGCCTTAGGCTCACACATGTGTTCAGGAGGGGACACATACACACAGTTGTCAGATGGCAAATTACAAAAACATCAACAGTGCTTCCTGTGGTGTCCAGACGCCCTGCCACCTGTCTGGACACTTGTTACCTGGAAACAGGTGTGGTTTCTGCTCCATGCACCCCTGACTTGGGGTGGAGCCTCCTCTTCCGTTGGTGAGGGGCGGGGCGCACCCAGCACTTGCCCTTTGCCTGCACAAGGGGTGGTGCTGTGGACAGAGCAGCCCCATACCCATGAATGTCTCTGGGGCCCAGGAGCAGTGCCACCTAGCACAGTTTCAAGTCCTGGAGCAGGCTCTGCAAGGTCCCAGTGGACCCAATAACCTATCCCTCAGCATCCAGCCTGCAAAAGTGTTGTTGACCGACTGGCTGACATACCCAGGGCAGACGAGACCCCTCTCCCAACCTTCTTCGGGTTTCACAGCCACTCCTCCATTCCTGAGACAGTACCCATAGGAGGGAACGGACATGTCTTGAAGTTGCAGGAAACCACAGAGCGAGGCGCTCTGGGCAGTTTTCAAATCCAGCCCCCAAGGAGCTGTGGGGTCATAGGGATGGGATGAGCGGAGCCTCCCACTGGCTAGGAGCCCTGGGCAGTGGCCCCGCCATCCACTCCCAATTCACAGGCTCTCTGATCTTGCCCTCCCCAGAGGAGCTCAATTCTTCTGAGTGGGAGAACCGGATCTGTGGGTGGCACTTTTTTCCTGGTGACGTCTAAATAACCATGACAGCAGCAGCTAGGGAGGGTGGGGCCTGGCTCTGGGACGTTCCTTCTAGGTCTTCAAGGCGCCTCTCCACTTCCCTCCCCTCCTCTCTCCTCCCCTTTGCACGTCTTCTCTTTTATTTTCTCCCCATCTCTCCTCACCTATTTCCTCCTCTTTCCTTTCCTCTCCATCTCACTCTTCCTCCCTCTCCACCTCCTCTTCCCCTCTCCGCCTACCCCTGTCTTTTGCTTCTCACAGGGCTGGGGCGCGCCCCCACTGCTGGCCTCTGTCCCTGAGCGGGAAACTAGAGTCTGGGGGCCAGAACCCCCACCCAAAGTCTCCTCTGCCTCTAAATATTTACTGCTGTGTCTGCACACAAAAATTAATACCCCAGTTTTGTTGGGCGATTCCCACTGTCCACTTTGCCTTTGGAAAGTCAGGCCAGCCCGTTTGGCCGACCACAATGGCAGCGCCCACAATGCCCACACAGAGGCCATCTGGTTGCGCATACAAAGCACCCAGCCTGGCCATTATCATTCCGGAGCCGAAATCCACCCCAGCGTGCATCTCATCGGTCATTCAGCAGCCCTTAATGACTTGTCAGTTCCTTGCCCTGCCATTTTCTGTCTAATTAATTCTTTTATTGTGCACCGGATAAAGAAAGACAAAAGCCTCCTGGCAATGATGATTCATTAAAATGCAGCGCCTTCCCTGGAGCTCTTGGCCCTGCACCAGCCAGGCTGCTCTGCCCCACCAGGCCTAGAACCCCTTAACCCTTTGCAGGATCCGGCTTGGGGTGCCAACCCCATTGGCCTCTGGGGAGCAGGCAATTGGGGCTCTTGCAGCTACTGGTGTTCAGGGAAGAACCTGACCTGAGCTGGTTAGAGAGCCTCCTGGAAAAGCTTCGTAAAGCATCTTGCATTTTCCCATGGCAGCCGCATCTGGATGAGCCCAGGTTCTGGTCCTAGCCCCCTGAGTAAGGCAGGGGCTAGGGAGGGCTGGGAGATACAGAGAGGGCTTCTGCCACACGCACAGCCTAGCCTGGGCAGGAAAGGCAGGGAGACTGCCCAAGCCCCCCCAGTCATTTCAGGACCATAGGTGAGGTGGGGCAAGACAACAAGTTACTGTGAGGCTGAGGGAGACAAGAGGAGAGGAAGGTCCAGGAGTCCAAGAACAAGTAAGCCAGCAGGATGGGGCAGGAAGGTGCCTATCACATGAGTCCATGTGCTAGCCTCGGCCACATCTGATTAATCTTCAGGGAACCTTGGCAAGGCCGTGCTATCCCATGGTCATGGGGGAAACCAAGGCACAGAAAGGTCAACTGGCAAGTGGCAGAGCTTCCAAACACTGGCCCAACAAGTCTTCCTGTGGAAGCCCGGGGCCACCTCAGTGCAACAAGAAGATCTGAGAGGCAGAGTGGGGAGAGGTGGCATCAAAGCCCCCAGCCTTTATTCAAACGCACATTCTCTGCCTAGTTCATTTTTACTCAATTTTCTCACGGCAAACCCACCCTGTTTTGCAGATAAGCAAAAAGAAGCACTAAAGCATTATGGATTAAAGGCAGTAGTAATACCACCAATAGCCACTCTCAGGCAAATGCTCAAAGTGCTTGTTCATAGCAGGTCCTAATTGCGCCGAATCCTCCCCAAACACCTGCGGGGGAGGGGAGAAACTCTCACCTTACAGGTGGGGAAACCAAGGCTCCCAGAGAAAAGGCAGGTGCCCCAAAGCCAGCCAGACAAAGCAGAAGGCTGGATGCAAGGGCATATGATGAGTGCGGCAGAGCCAGGTCGCAGCTCATTTCTGCTCTGGGACGGTCCTCACATGAAGGCAGGCTTAAGCCCCAGGGCATCTCCCCCTTTTGCCCCTTCCCTCCCCGACATTCCTCCTTCAAACGTTTCCGCAGCACCCAGTGAGCACCAGGGCCCCCATAGGCCCATCCTGGGAAGATGTCATCTACAGATCTGCTCCCTCCAGGATACAAGGAACCCCCAAAACAGGCAGGCTTCCTCCAGTGTGAAACAGGAAGCAGGAGGCATTAGGGCACCACGTCTCCAAAAACGCAGACAGGAAGATGATGCTCGTCCCTTACCCCAATAACTCAAAATGTTGGGGTTCCCAGTGGGGAATGGGGACCAGGCAGGTCCCTGTAGCTCCCAAGCATGTCCTGGCCAGGGGCAGCAGGTGGTCAGGAGATACAGCACCTTTACCTGCATTGGCCAGCTCAGCTGCCACTGTGTCCTTGGGATGGGCCAGGGCTACAGAGCAAGCTTTGGGAGCAGGGACCCAGGCAGGGGAACCCTGCATTTACAGTCTCTTTCCTCGGTCCCAGTGCCTGGTGAGGGCGGCCCCATTTCCCTGTCTTGGGGTTCACACTATCTCCCAGTGAGAGTGGGGAATTTGGCACTGCTGGCTCCATGGCCCTAAGACTGGGTCCTAATTGCCACAGGTTTTCTTTGAGGCCCGGTAGAATGTGTCTAAGGAGGCCACCCACACAGGTGGCAAGGGCTTATCTAGTGTCTGGTACCTGTCATGTCATCACTGGGAAACACATTCCACAGCCAAGATGGACAGCAGCTCCTACAAACCTGGTTGGCCAGAGATGGGGTCCATGAAGATCTCTGCCCTGGGGAAGAAAGACTGAGGTCCAGCACCAGGCCAGGACCCCAAATCTGTAATGCCCAACCTTGGCACTGTCCCGCTAAAAGTGGCCTAAAGTCACAGCAGGCCGACCCCTGAGATGCGCCTGTTGAGTGGAGCCTTGGGCCTCTCCCAGGCGGCTGCTTGATGACGTAGGCCTTCTCCAGAGCTGCCAGCCGTGCTGGCCGTGAACTCACCTCCAAACAGAAAATCCACTCCTGAAAGCTGATATCATCCCAGGAAGAGCAATTGTGCCTGGGGCTAGAAGGGGCTTTTCTAGTCTATCAGAACAGGGCTGCATCACGATGCTATTTCCCCTTTCTCTCTGAAAAGGCATTCTGTTCAGCTGAGATCCGAGGCAACACGCTCTGTTCTGGGTGAGGAAATAAAAAATGAGGAACTTACCTATAGCCCATCCCTGGGATGGGCCGCTCTCAGGGAAAACGGGGCTTGTGCAAATGCTTCCTTGGACTTGTGGTAAGGTGGGGCCAAGGTCAGCCTTGTAAAAAATGTCATCAGCCCAGAGCTCCCAAAAACCCCTCAATATCCAGAGGACCAGGGCCACGCCCAGGACCCTTCCCAGAGGCCCTGATGCCTAGGGTGTCCACCTTGGCCACCTCCTCAGAGTGTAACTGGAGGAGACAGAGACCTCATGACTCACAGGGCCCTTGAATGCCTGAGAATGCTCCTAGAGGGGAAGCCACCAGCCCAGCCTCCGGAGAGGGGAGGAGGCCCAGGGAGGTGCAGAGACATCTTCATGCCTTCATGCCTTCAACTCATGGCCTTCCTAGGACAGTGGTGGCCGTTCTTTCTCTCCCTGAAGTTTCATGAGCTCAGAATAGGAAAGCCCCACACCATGGGGCTTACATGCCAGGATGGTGGGAAGGAGGGCCGGGTCTCTAGGAGTTAATACGCAGAAGCCCCACCAAGTCCAAACAAAACTGCAGAACATCCAGCCCTCGGGAGCCTGGCAAAGCCTGAGCAAACCCGGAGCAGCCAAGGGACGACCTCACTAGCCCTGTCAGCAAGCTGGATGTGGGGGTTTCTCGATTTGGGGTGTCAGTGGGAGAGCTCAGAGGGCCATATGGACCCAGACAGCCCTTGGCTGGATACAGAATGGGCTGGGCCAGTTCCAAGCGGGTTGCAGGCTGTGAAGGTCAACGGCATCTACGAGCCTGGCTTTCAGCAGCGCCCCCAACATACCCCACCTTGCTCCAGAGGCTTGGCATATCCCAGACGGTACCAACCCTCACAAATCCGGGCAGCTCTTCCCAAACACTACTCTTGCCAGGCCCTGGATGTGGCTCCCCAGCCCAGGGCGACGGACGTGCTGTGGATTGCAGCCATGTAAGCGGCTGGGTGGGCAAGGGTTTGGGGTGGGTGCCCAGCTACCCAGCCTACCCCGTTAAAATTGCAGAGGCAGCTGCCTCGTGTATCTGGGTTCTTCTGAGAAGCATACTCTTTTCACTTCACCCCCAATCCAGAGAAGCCCCTGAACCAGCCACGTGTGTCAGGCCAGCCAGGAGGTGAGATTGCCCCTCATTGCTGTCGCTCCCACAACTGTTTCTCCCCTAGAAACACTTTCCGCCAACCAGACAATCCTGCCTGGCTCCTGCAAGGCAGCTTTTATCCTGCTCCCAGCCTGGCCCTGTGCCAGTGCCCAAAAAATGCCGTCAGCCACCCAGAAACTAGCTCTGAAATTTGCCTGGGAGGAAACCACGGCCCAGAATCTGGCCCATCTGGACCCATTTGGCCCACTGAGGAGAACCCCCCAGGGAAGGAAGCTGAATCTCAGGCTTCCTAAACGTTTCTGAAATATGTCATGTTCAAAGTCAGACACGGTGAGGGAGGATAGTGTGGCCATCTCCCTGGGATGGAGCTGTCTCCGCCCGCAGTGGGGACCTAGGTGGGCCCAGGGGCTCTGATAGTCCACGTCTTCTGAGGCTCAGAGCTCCACCCTTGCCTTGGACAAGCTCCTCTGAAGCAGGATACAGGACCTTGGAGTCCCACATCCCAAAGGCTTAGAGAAAGCAACACAGAAAACGCAGCCCGGGAAGATAGAAAGCCTTTTTTTTTTAATTTTATCAAATTGATCTGTACAAAAGTTAGTGTTGCTTGGTCAGAAAGTAGTGAAACACAGCAGGTAAGTGACAGCAAAAGTCCAAACTCAACACCGAAAAATAGATTGCATAAAAATGAGTTTGCTGTAGGTCCCCACCCCCACCCCCAGAAAGAGATATGCAAAAGAAAAAAAAAAGACTTTTTTTCTAGAAAAGGTAGGAAAAAGTAGAAAAAGTAAAAAGAAGCAACTTCTCCGATGTATTTAAATTTACAAAGTTTAAAGGCACAAGTTTCCATGAAGTGGGTGGTTATCATAGCTCAGCATACAGCGGAAGCAGTACAGGTAAATCAGGTGTTATTTGTCTAAAATGAAGAATCTAAAAACACTTAGTGGAGGTTTTAGTTTCACAGCTTGTAGGTGGCATCTGGTTCCTAAGAGCCAAGATTCATGCATTTCTGAAGCCACCACATCCCAAGAAATTCCCGTCTCTGTCACTTGGCACAGTTGTGGGCAGGGATGAAATTGAACGACACCCCTGTCTTTTAAACCTCAACTTAATACCTGGTGCCAGGGATAACCCAACCTGATCTAAGGTACTACAAGGCAAATCATTTCTCCCTTAAGGTCCTTTCTGCCTCTCAGGGACCTGGAGTTCAGGCCCTCCCCAACCCCTCCCAGCAGCAGGGCTCCAAAATGGCCCAGAGCAAGGGCCCCAATGCCATCTGCTCTCCTGGCCCAAGCCCACAGCTCCCAGGCTTAAATTCTACTCTCTGCACAAATTACTTCATTAGTTAAAGACAAAATAATACAGGACATAAATACACTTTAACAGCTTTCAAAACAAATCAAACACATTTAAGCTTCAAAAATAAAATTTTTAAAATAAAATAAAAGGAGAAGTGTTAATCACAGCCAAACCTTTCTCAAAAGAATGCTAACTACAAGAAACACCTCGGATCTAACGAGCTGGTCCCAAGAGGTGTTTCTGCAGGTGCATCCCCATCAGGCTGCAGATGTGCCCTCTCCCTGCGGGAATGTCATCCATTGGTCCTGGGAGTTGTTCTGAGGCTGGCCAGGACTTCAGAACACAGGTGACCTGGAGACCCCGTGCCTCTTCCCTACTTTTGTACTTTGTACTGTGCTGTCATTTCGCATCCACTGAGATGCAAAACCAAGGCACTGGTGTCTGCAAAGAAGACACAAAGACCGTCCTTCATTTCGAAGTTGCCAGTCACCGCGAAGAGAGAGAGGAGGAAAAACAGGGCTTTGTCCGCTGACTGAAGTTTGCAGATCCGGAAGCAAAGGGGCTCGGTTACAAGCATGGTTTCCCGCACACGTCGGCAGGCACTTGACGGAGCAGGCATACATGGCTGCCTCTTCTCCCCTTGCTGGCCAACACCTCCCAGGAGACCTGAGAGGCTCTGTCTTTCACAAGATAAAGGTTGCCCTCGCCCACACCGGCCCACTTCATATGGTCACAGCGCCCTCAGGGTCTGGTCAGGGTGGTGTACACGGGCTGGTCCCAGTTACTGGGGGGGCTGTGGGCGGGCGGCACCGAGAGGCCACTGAGCAGGGGTGAGGTATAGGGCCGGCGGGATGAGTGGAAGTAAGGATACTGGTACAGGCTGGATGGGTAGCTGGCATATGGACTGTAGTAGTTGGGGGCCTGCAGGTCGGTGTAGTCACACTGGGAGCTGGTAAAGGAGCTGGCAGCTGCAGCAGGGGCAGCGGTGGTGACACTCGCCTGGGCACTGTAGGAGCTATAGTCGGTGCGGCCCGGAGAGCCATGTGACTGGTCACCGTAGTGGCCAGGGCTGAGCTGCTCTGTCTTAATGTGTGGCCGAGGGGGACCTGCTTCAGGCGATGCGGAGGCTGACGGAGCCCTTGTGGGCCCATACGGGGGATGCCCCGATGCCCACCGTCCCGGAGTGTGAGTAGGAGGCCCCCGTAGGAGCCAGCGGCAGCGGGCTGGCCTGGCTCTGTGGACAGGGCTGAGTGACCATTGAGGGGCAGGTACTGGTCAAATTCGTGAACGTCAAAGGTGTCCATGTTGCCGATGACCTCGCTGCTCAGCTCTGAGATGTCCACGTTGCTGAAGTCGATGTTCTGGCGCCCACTGTCCACCAGGCGGCGGCCTTCCAGCTTGAGCTCCTGCTTGCCCCCGAGGTGCAGGTCTGTCTTGGGGGTGGTAGGCGGGGTGGGCGGCCCATGGGTCTGCCCTAGGGACGGAGAACATTTCAGGGATGAATGCCCCTACTGTGGGGGGCGAGGTGGGGCTGGCAGGGCTGGCAAGCTGGTGACATACACATGAGAGGAAAAACCAGCCTGCTAACTGCCTCAGGTAGAAATCAACAGCTTTTTGTTCCTGTACATTTCCCAGAAATTCCAGCAAAGCCAGACCCAAACCTCACTCCTTGGCTGAGAAAATTCCGTTAAGCACTGTTCTACTGGAAGACGTGAGGCCAAGGAGGCCCCACCATGAAAGCCACAGTAGGGAAAGGAGAGAGAACCACATTTAGGAAGCGCTCACAAACACCCAGCCTCATACACAGGACAGCAGCACAATTCACACAAAACCTGTTCTCCCCCAGGCCCATGGCTTTAGCCAGCTTGACTGCGTGGGGGCCAGGACTGTGCCATCGTAGTCTGAACCTAAACCTGGGCTCTTGACCACCATGACAGCAGCAGGAGTGAGTCCTGGGTCAGAATTAGCGAACAAGCCCAGGGAGGCAGAGATGCCTTCGGCAAGGCAGACAACCCCAGGTCACAGGGTGCCAGGTAGGCAAAGCTGTGAGACCGGCTAAGTTCAAAGGGGCTAAGCAAGGCACCCCACCACCACCACCACCACAGTGTACATCAGAGGTGGCTGCCCCTGAGGGGTTTTTTCCAAATACCGTATGCCCATGGATGCCTGCCCTGGGAGTGAGCCCCTGTTCCCAGCCCCATTGCTCATCTCCACCATGGCGAGGACCCCTTCTTCTCCCACTGGGGATTCTCAGACACTGGGGGCCCCAGGAGCCCACCTGTGTGGTCACCGTGGTGGTGAGCCTCGCTGAGGCTTGTGTCGGTCTTGTACACAGGGCCGCCTGGGTGGTGGCCCAGTTCGGCGCCTGAGTCAGAGTCGCTCTGGCCCGTCTTCACGCTCTTCCTCCGACGCGGCTGGTACTTGTAATCCGGGTGGTCCTTCTTGTGCTGAACCCGCAGCCGCTCTGCTTCCTCCACGAAGGGGCGCTTCTCACTCTCACTCAGCAATCTGCAGAACCAAAGGCACAAGCAGGATGGCAAAAGCATCCAGGCCAGCAGGGGTGTCCTTGCTCCCTAGGGAACTGGACAGTGTCCCAGGTGAGGTGCAAGGAGGGGACTAGGATGACCCTGACCAGAGAGGCCGGCATGCACTGACACCTCTGTGGGCACCAGACAGAGCTCCCCTTTCTCAGCCATGGTGGCTGGTTGGTAAGCTCCATGTGCTCATTAGGGTCAAAGAGAAGGAGCCAGAACAAGACCCAAAACCCTGTCACCATCTTCCTCCTCTGACACCCCCTGCCCCACCCAGCCTGTGCCTGTCCCCTCCCTTCTAAGGCGGGCGGGGGATGAGGGCAGGATCCAGCTGAGAATACACTATGGACAAAGCGAGTTTCCTGGGAATCAAGTTGGAATCAAGCCGGGACTCCGCCGGCAGCTGGACTTCCCAGACCTCCAGAACACTGGCAAAAACCGGTGGTCCTCACTGAGGCTTAGCACACACACCAGCCCCTCAGACACTTCCAGAAGCTCACTTCTAACAGACAGGATATCTGGGCCCAGAGGCTCAGATCCACCACGCCCCAACCAGACAGAAGCAGCACAGGAGACGTACATGCAAGCTCCCAGGGCCCCTTATGAAATAAAGAGCAGGAAACAAACAGGGCACCAGTGCCAGGAACCCAAAAGCCATCCATCTTAAACCCAGGTAGAGAGCGATTGGTGGGGAGGGCTGTCCTGAGCAGCAACTTTGTCACTGCTGCTGTCCAACTTTCTGCAAAACCACCAGTTTCCCCATACCAAAGTGTGCAGCTGTGGGGAAGGTGCCAACCGGGCAGACAGGCACCCCTCCCTCTGCACTTTCCAAGGAGAGGCACCTCCAGACAGCGGCATGCTGCCCGCCTGCTTGTCCTGCTCCCAAACAGAGGCCACCTTTCCTGGGAAAGGGATAGTCTTTCAGGCTCTGGGGCCACTTACAGCTGGGGCCCCCAACTCAGCATGCCAGCCACTGGCTTCCGCAGGCTGCTCCCTTCCAAGCTCCAGGACTGTGGCAGGGGTGGCACATTCTTCCCACTGCCCTCTGAGGGCCCAGACCCTGGAGTACCCCGCATCTGGTCCCTGCTAGCCAGAAGGTGTTTTTCCACTAAGACTCACCCTGGGAACAGCCACTGGGAGCAGGGCCGAGGCCGGGCGCAGCGCCACCTCCCCGAGCCCCCACGCACCCCACAACTCATTCGCAGCTCCCGCCCCCTGCCTAGGACACTCACCGCCACAGCTTGCCCAATGTCTTGCTAAGCTCCGCGTTGTGCAGGTGCGGGTACTGGTCAGCTAGCTTACGGCGCGCCGCCTGCGCCCACACCATGAAGGCATTCATGGGCCGCTTCACGTGCGGCTTGGCCTTGAGTGCGCCGCCGCTGCCACCTCGCACCGGCATGGGCACCAGACTCCAGTCGTAGCCCTTGAGCACCTGCGACACGGCGTCGCGGATGCAGGCCGGGAAGCGCTCGTCCGCCGCCTCGGCCGCGTCGCCCCGGCCACCGCCCCCGCGCCTGCCGCACGGCCAAGGCCCTCGGAACCCGAGGGCGACGGCGGCGCGTCCGAGTCCGAGTCCTCCACGTGCGACATGGAACTGGCAGTGCCAGACGGGCTGCAGGGCGGCTGGGCGCGGGTCTCGCTCATGTCCAGCATCGGGGCTGCACGCGGAGAGGCGCGCACTGGGGATGCGCACCGGGTCCGATGCCCGGCTGCGCCGCGGCCACTCTGGGACCCGAGGTCACCGCGCGGTGGCCCGACCTTTGTCCCCGCTGCCGCCACCCCCTACCGCCACTGCTGCGACTGCCGAAGCTGCGTCCCAGCGGAGGGACCCGCAACAAGTTTCTTTAAGCTGCGGTCGCAAGGCTCCGCCCACTTCCAAGCTCTTCATTGGCCGAAACGCGCCCCGCGGCTCCCGGGGCGGAGCTTGTTCGCCCCCCGGCCCCCTCCCCCCACCTTAAAGAAGGCGCCGCTATTCCCGCTGCGCCCCCGCGCCCCGCCCGGCGCCGCACCACGTGGGGCCCGGCGCGCCGGGTAGCTGAGGACCAGCGCTCCGGCCGTACACCCGCCCGCCGAGTCGCCTCCTAACGCCGCGGGCTCACATTCCAGGAGGGGCGGGAAGGAAAATGGGGTCAGAGACGGGGAACGATGGGGCGCTCCGGGGGTGCCCTGTATCCCTCGGGGGCTCTCCCCCAGCTCCCTCTGCGGACGCGTCTTGGCTCCAGTACGACCGCCCCCGGTCCCGTCGCCCAGCCTCGGGCAGCCGGCTCTGCAAGGAGGCGGGTCCTCATGAGCTTCCCCCCAATCATCCCGTCTTGAGCCCCGACGTCTCGCCCGCAGCCCAGAGGCGCCGGGGTCAGCTGCTGCCAGCCTGCGGCCCAGGGGAGGGTCGGCTCGGCCGCCTAGCCTCAAAGCTGGGGCTCCCCGCCCACAGGGCTGGCGCGAAGTACGGGAATCTCCAGCGCGCCCAAAGTTTGCGCGCCGCTCATGTCCAGGTAACGCGCGCCCAGGAGCCACGGCTCTGAGCCGGGTGAGCTTGGGTGCCCCGCCTGGTCCCCGTACGTGTGTGGAAAGCGCGGCGGGGGCGCGGTCCCTGGAGTCTGGGTAGCTGAGAGGGGCGGGAGCGCTGGGCGGGGCCTGGACTGACCCTAGCTGTTGAGTCCCTCGGGCCACCAGACGGATGGCGTGGCCGGACGCGGGGGCCCAGGGCCTTCCGGGCGTGACCTGGGGGGCTGGGGGCGTGGAAGCCGTCCGGCTGGGCGGTCCTGGGTGGTCTGGCAGAGGCGGAGGCTGCCCCCGGCGCCCGGAGTGGAGGAGATGGGCGCGTTTGCCGAGGGGGAAGGGGGCGGGGTGCGCCACCCTGGTTGGGGCGATGGGGTCGAGGAAGGGACATTTCCCCTGAGGCCAGCACTGGGCCGCAGCTCCGAGACCCCGCCCGAGGCCGCCCCCGCGAGTTGGCCTTGGGCCCGGCGGTCCCCGAGGGCGGCTCGCATTCTTTTGACAAACCCTCTGAGAGGTGACGAACCGGCCGCCCAAAGCCTCGCCATGCTCCGCCTCGGTCGGTCGACTCGGAACTCGCGCGTCCCCGAGCCTGTGGTCCGCGCGCCCTGGATGACCCCAAGCAAGGGTGCCGGGCTCCCCAACCACTCACCTCCTGCCAAGTCACGGACGAGTGGCGGCCGGAGCGCAAGGAGTGACGCCGTCTCTGGCAGCAGAAGGAGCTGGTCTGTTACTGGAAAACTCCAAATCGAAAGTCGGCAGATGGTGCCGAAGACTCCGCTGCACCTTTACCAACCCAGGGACGGGCACCCAGCCTCTGACCGTGCCACCTGCCCCAACTCTGGCCCTGGGAGAACGTGGCCCCAGCAACGGTCCTCCCCAGCCCGCGGCTATGAATTCCTTAGAAATGGAGACTGCTCACTTAGAACTTGGAGCCGGTTCTGTGCGGACTGCGGCAAGGGACGAGGCCTCTTCCTCACGGGGTCTGCCATGGGACCCCGCAGCCTTGCTTCAGGAACGCACCGGCCCAGGTCTCTAGCCACCCGCGGGTGACCAGAAGGGTTCTTGTCTTTGTTCATAGGCTAACCCGCTTCCAGAGGTCAGTGAACCCGACTTTCCACCTTCCTGGAAAAGACCATAGTTGGGGAGTGGGGGTCACTTGCTCTGTAAGGTGAAAGGCACTCTTGGAGGCCCCTATCTGAGAGGGAGAGCTGGCCTCCAGAGTGGCCTGCCTTCTTGCCTCCCTGCCTGCCACCTGCCTCTTTTTGCTGGGTCATCTGCCAAAGAACAGTCTTCCCCACTTTGGAGGTCCTGCCCTCCACTTGGGGTCCCCACTCTGCGTTTGGAGGACGCAGAGAGGAGATCCAAGTGGGGCTGCGTGGGAACACCCACCAAACTTATTGACCATGGGACCCATTCAATTGAAAGCAGGGTTTAAGGGAAGGGGGCATTGATGACAGCCCTGACACAAATTGTCCTGCTCCTGAAAGCAGATCCACCCCATTTCTGCACTGAGCATGTCTTCAGGCACCAGGTCTGAGTTTTCAGTGAGAGCTTTCTTCGCATAGGAAAGTTAAGGCACAGGCTATAATTGGGTCCATCAGGCAAGGCAGGCTTTCCCTGCTCCCCACTGACCCACGAGGGGTACCACACAGCCATTCCCCAAGTCCCTAGGACACAGGTGATCACTGGGACCCTTGGTGGGAAAGAGGCTGAGATGGGGGACTCCAGTGATAGACCCAGGTCACACAGTGGTGTGACACGTGTGGTCCGAGGCCCCACCAGGCTGCACTGACCACCTCAGGGCTGATGGAGAGTGCTGGTGGGCAGCCTCTCTCATATATGCGCAGACCACATTCCAAAGGGATGGTGTGAAGGGTAGGATCCCCATCAGGGCTTGGCCCAGGCGATCGAGAGCATGTGCATGCACTTCCTGGAGGGATACACTCAGGGTGCAACCCCCACAGCCCAACACAGGCTGCTGACATATGGGGTGATGCCCAGGCTGTCTTTAAGACCTCCAAATTTGCCTTGTGCTGCCCAGCTTCATGCTCCATTAATGCTGACCTTCGTTCATCTCTTCAGTTACTAGGTGTGCCCCAAATGGGAACCAGAACGTGGCCTTCAGAGAAGGAGCTGGCTACAGTTGGTTTCTGTGTTCACTAGTATTGACGAAATCCTGCTTTGTGCCAGGGCTTTTCCGAGCAGCCCAGTGCAGAACCACACTGCAAAAGTCCTTGCCCAGAAGATGCTGGAACTGAAGAGGGGTCCAAAAGCAGACACACCAAGGAGCTGAGATGCTACAGAAGCAGGAGACCAAGAAGGCTGCTTTGAGGAAGTGACAATTAAGCTGAGACCTGAAGCTTCCAACTTCTCAGAGAGAGAGGAAAGAGAACTCCTGGGTTTGGGAATGGGTACATGTGCAAAGGCCCTGAGGCAGCAGAAAGCACAGGGCATTTGAGAACAGAATAATGCCACAGTGACTTAAAACTTAAGGGGCAGCTCTTTAAACCCGTCTCAATCCACCTCCTGGTCCCTCTCTTCTCTCAGCTCTTTCTTCCTGCCCCCACTTGCCCCAGTCCACATGACTTTGTAGTTCCAGGGGATGATGTGATTGGCCAAGTTTGGACCTGCCCCTGGACAGTCAGCCCTAGGGCAGCTAATGTACCCACACCCCTTGGCAGAGGTTTCAGGGCGCACCTACAAAGAAGGAGGAGGTGTGTGCTGGAGGGTTCCCCCTGTGCCAGTGAACCTGAGGTCTGGCCCTTCTTGGCCTGGAGAGCTCCAAGTAGAGATCCACCTGTATCTTCTAGGGATGGCTGGTTCAGGAAGCCATGTGTGCTGGCTGCTGCAGAGGCTCAGTGGGAAGGAGAGGGCTGCTGAGAGCTGAATGCCACCATGGAGGAGAGTGCCCTGCTATTACTCCCTGCTTTGCCCTGCCCATCCTCTGCCTGGTCCTTTTCTTGGACAATCAGGGAGGCCATGTCTAGTTTTTACAGCCTTCAAGAGAAAGACGTTGGAGGCAGGCCATGTGGGCCTAGGAGCCCAAGGGCCAGCATGTCTTCTGTATCTACAGCCCTGGCCTGGGCCTCCCTGCAAGCCAGCCTGAGGCGATTGGCATCATATCCTGGGAACCCCAGCTTGGCCTTAGACGTTAATTGGTGCGTTTAATTACTGGCAGGTCTACAGAAACCAAACATCAGGGGCAGAAATGGGCAAGTGGCTCTGAGCAGCAGCTCCATCAAGGCAGCCTTGTCCTGCCCTGATGGGTCTCCAGAAAGAGGAGAGGGGCTCACAGGGATACCAGGAGTCCAGTGTCCCCCAGTAACAGACACAGAGCCCTGGGCCAAGCTTTTTGCTGAAACCCCCTCCCTCACTTAGTGTGCCAGATGGTATGGAAGTTCTGGTCTAGGGTCAAAGCCAGCTCCTTGGTTGGGCTGGTATCCACTCAGGAGCTGGCTGTGTCTCTTCCTCATCTTCCATGCATGCAGAAGACATTAGAAGATGATGCCTGGATTTCTCCCCTCTCTGCCTGCTGGACCAGGGAGTTCTCGGCACCGGTCTCATGCACAGGACATGAGCCCCAATGTGATTGTTTGCCTGGTATCATGTGTATGCACAAATGTGTCAGGAACAGCTGTGATCTGGGCTCTGGCCTCTACTCACCTCCTGCTAGGAGTCGTCCCTGAGCCCCCGGCTGTGCCCATCCATCTCTCCCTAGGCTGCGGGCACTAACCCCACCATCAGCCATTAGGTCTAAGCACGACATCTCTTGACAGTGAGCAGAAGGTGCTTCTGAGGCCAAAAAATATTCTCAGGCAAGGTCCCAAGGGTCTTAACACACAGTCCTTCTTGGGTAGAGACAGTAGCAGAAGTCCATCAAGGCGCCCGCAGCATTTACAGAGGAAACGGAGCCTGCTGAGGCGTTAGAGACTTTGGACCAGACTATGACTTCCTCTAGATGTTTCTATCTCCAAAGCCAATAAAATCCATTCCTTGTCCATGCAGAAGAACTCTGTGTGACAGCAGATCTCTGGATCCCTGGACCCCAGATTCCACCCTTATTCTGGGCCATATCTACCCTGGACTCCAACCCCATTCCAGATCCTTGATTATTGGACCCCACTCTTATTCTGGGCGCTTACGCTCTGTCCCCTGACCTTCACCAGTCCCTGGGACTGAGCATCAAGCTCTTCTGTCTTCTGAGCATTGAGCTCTGGGAAGTGACGAGGGCTAGGATACACTTTCTCAGCCCTTGTGCAGGAGGGCAGCCAGGACGTCGAAGTCGATTCTCCAGAAAATCATTCTGAACTCAACACCAAGAACTGTGTTCATCCTTCCAAATTCAACTTTCAGATTGAATGAGACTTCTTTTTCAAGATGTCCAAGTGTGAACCCCTCTGAAATAGAGCCACATACAAATGGGAAAGGTAGATGAGGGCTGAAAATGAACAAATCAGAGAGGGAACCCCCTTTCTCAGTGAGGGGCCCAACCACCTCTGCCAGATGGGAGGTTCCAGAGACCCGTTAGCACCACAGGCAAGTAAAACACACCCTGTCAAAAGTTTTCTGTTGTCTCGCAAATGTTTATTTTTCTGAATGTGGTGAAGGAGAGTTTAAGACACCTTCAGGTCGGAACATTCTTCAAAGTGGAAGGAAGCTGCATGGTTCTTCAATGCATGGCTGCTCTATTGAAGGAACTGGCCTCTGGAAGGCTCAGATATGAGTGTGGGAAAACTTCGCCTCCCCAGGCTCTAGGTTAGGGGCAGAGATGCAGTATATTGCTGGGTCCTCTTAGCATTGGTCCCTCAGGGCCTGACACAGGTAGCTGGCTAGTACAAACCCTAGGTCCCTTGGCTGCAAACCTTCATCGGACATGGTGTATATAGAACAGGACCCAGCAGCTACCCACCCCCTGTACCCCAGGACCTGAGGACTGAAGGATATGGGCCAACTTTGCTGCTCACACTGACATTCCTACACAGTCACATCTGGTGTCAGTTTGAGAGAACGCTGGCTCCTTGGTTGGGCGAGAGCAGGAGCACCCATCATCTGGGCTGCAGCCCTAGCTGGTTATCAGAGAAGGTAGCTGGGACCTCAGGGGCAGGTTGGGGCCTCCTAATGGCTGGGGGTCTGTGGCTTCCTTTCCCATCTCTCCAAATTCCCTTCAACAGAGGGGTGCTGAGCGGGCTTTGCAGAGGTAGCCTCATTAACCAGCTCTAAAGCTTCCTCAGCATCCTTTGGAAGTAATGACACATTCTGAGGGGGTTAGAAGCACATTTCCTGGAGGCTTTCAACTTCACTTATGGCAGTCCCGAGATGGAGAGAGTGCCTCACATGGCCACCACGTGGATCTATGACATGAGATCCTGGAGGGTGTGTTTGAATGTTTCTATTCTGTAGCTTTTTCCTGCAAACACTTCTGGAGCGTCTATGCCATGCCAGGTCTGCACTGGTGCTGGGACAGAGGGTGATGACCTGCAGGGCCCTGCCCTCTAGAAACTCACACCAGTAAAGCATCTAATAAACTTGTGAAATGAGGTGCCTCCGAGTGATTTGTTGATTGGGGCTACATACTAGCTCCCTGCCGCTGCCTCCTGCCCTTGGGGTATGGAAAGGGGTAGGAGGCGTTGTAGGCTCCCCTAAGAAGGGGTTGGGGTTCCAGAAAGGAGGGTGTTTGAGGTCACAGGAGCTGCTGCCACCTCTGTGGCCCTTTGACTTTGGACAAGTTATGGGGGTCACTAGGAAGCAGAGGGGTCTGGAGTTCCCATCTGTTCTGTAGGGGCACTGCCGGGCCTGTGTTGGTTGAGGTATATAGGATGCTGGGTGTGTAGTAGCCACACCTGATTTTCTCTGCTTGTGAACTCATCATCACTCCAAGCTAGCAACTTTCAGGGCTCGTCTTCTGCGGGTGGGCCCATCTGGGCATGCCTTCAAGGAGAACATGTAACAGGAAGGCCGCCCACTCTTTCCAGAAATGGATTGTCTGCTTTCATCACTGGGGGAGGGTCACAGGAAGGGAATACCTAGTGATGGATGACATGGGCACAAGTTCTCCCAGCCCAGCCCTCAACCCCCTCCACCCATGAAATAAGAGATTTGGGCCAAATCAGGGGAGGAGATGTGGAAGTTGCTATGGGTGAAACTGTAAGGTGTGGTGGGACCTGTGGATGGTTGGAGAGAGGCCCTGGTCATCCCAATGGCCTCCCAGGGTTCTGCTGCCACCTGGATCTCAGCCTGCACACCTGAGCACTGCTGGCTGACACAAGGACTTGTGATTTTGAGACTGATTTTGTTATACAGCCTTACTGTGGTGATCGGTAACTGATACAGCCCTGTGAGCAAAATTCAACCCACAGGCCTCCTTGTTAGTGACCACAGACCTACGCAGTTCCCAAGACTTCTTCCAGTTCAGAATGTGATTCTAAGAGAAAAAACTTAACCACATTCTTCCCCATCACGGGGCTCTACAACCATAGAATAGAACTGCACTGGGATTTTTTTTTTTTTCTTTCTACTCTGCCGAGCAGTCATGGCTCACCAGCTCGCAGGGCCACACAAGGCCAATCTCCTGGGGTGCAGGCACAGGAGTGCTCACAGCCTGGAGTCAAGGATGCTGGGAGAAGAGCCGGGCGAGCCAAGCAGAACAGCCGTCTGTGAATGAGTCACGGTTCCAGAACAACCAGCAAATGGCCCAGCACCTGCTTGCCTACCCCCACCCGCACCTGCCAGCCTCACCAGGAGGTTTTGGCTGCTGGACAGTTATGGTGGGATGGGCCCAAACTGACCACCCTCCAGAAGAAAGTGACAGATGTTAGTACCAGTAGATCCTGCTCCCCATCAACAGATGTCAACACATGAAAAATTGGGGTAAATGGAGGGTGCACGATTAGATTCGCACCCAAGCTGGGTTCTATGGGTGCCAGAGACAGCTGCAAATGCACGTCAGGGACAATTGCCTTGATGTAGTGGGGGCTGCCAGGCCGGGGTGCCCGGAGACAGCTGGATGAGGTGCTGACACGGGGCTCATTCCTCTGTAAAGTCGTACCGCAGCTGCTGGGAATGCTGCCAGCCCACAGGCTTTTGTGGGCCCCGGCTCCAGGGCCACACTGGAGGACCTGTGGAAGGGCCCACCAGGGACTCGCGGGCCCACCTAGGGATTCCACAACACCAGCCCAGGCTTAAGCTGACAGTTCCTCTCAAGGGAGCCCCCCTTTTCTCCCTCCTCCTTTTCTCAGCATTCTCTCTGGTTCTGTCAAGTGGGGCTCAGCCCCAGGTTCTCTTAAAACCAGCTCCAAGCATTTGGGCCTCATCTCAGCGCCTCCCGGCCTCTCCTGTATCAGCTTGACTTTTTCCTCATGGAGTATTTTTCTTGAAAATGTAGGTTCAGGAACAGTGCACCCCAGCCCCCTGGTGCTGGTGAGAGGCTACTCGGTGGAGACCCAGCGTGCCTGTGGTACAGGCGCTGAGCTGCAGGCTGAGAGGAAATCATCCTGGTGCCTCTCCAACACCAGCTCCAGGCACCGTGGCTGGGCCAAGGTTTGTAGAAAAGGTTTTGTTTATTTTTAAGTGAAACACTTTCTTGGGGGTAAGACGCACTTACATCTAAATATTTCTAAAATTGTTTCATGCTCCCTAATATAAATGAAGAGGTAAGTTTGGTGTGAATGACATGACCTATTCTGACCATAAAAGTAGTACCTTCTAGGTGATTCTGAAACAACCCCAGGGCAGTTTTTATTTTTAAGTTGTTTTTTTTTTTTAGGTGAAACTTACATAGCATAAAATTAAGCATTTTTAAGTGTATGGTTTAGTGGCATTTAGTACATTCACAATGTTCTGCAATCACCACCTCTATCCAGTTCTAGAACATTTCATCACCACTCAAGGAAACCCTGTACCCCTTTAGCAGTCACTTTTTGTCCCCCTCCCCAGCCCCTGGGAACCACAGATCTACTTTGTCTCTGTGAATTTGCTTATTCTGAACATTTCATATAAATGGAATCACACGACATGTGCCCTTGCGTGTCTGGCTTCTCTCACGTAGCATGATGGTTTTGCGGTTTATCTATGTTACAGCATGTGTCAGTACTTCGCACCTTTCTATGGCTGGACAATACACCAACACACTTTTGATTAAATTCAGGCTGAATGGGCAAGAACTGATCTGCTGGCCAGCCCGATCTTGACCCTGTCAATGGGGTCCACTCCTGCTAGGACCCTCAGATGGACTGGAACCCTGTGGTCAGCTCCCAGGAAGGAGGACCCTGGGGGAAACGTGAGAACATTAACTCCCCAGCGGACCTCTTGGATGGCCTTGCCCACCCTGGGCAAACCCAGAGCCCAGCGAACTAGAGGCTAGACAAGGGTCCCTTTCTCTTCTCCACAATGCCTCATTGTGCTCTTCTCTTGGGAGAACAATGCAGCCCTGGCCAGGGGAAACTGAAGACAAAGGGCCTTCTGTGACACCCGCTCCCACCTGAAAAGCAGCCCGGTGTCACACCTGAAGGCAGAAATGCCCTTCCTCGACTTCTGTCCCCTGAGTAGCTCCCAAATCCAGATGAGGACCCAAGGAAGCGTGGGCTGGCTTGGGCTGAGGGTGCTGGATTCTCCCTCCTCTCCCCAAACAGCTGTGTTGGCTCATCCCAAGAGCTGTGCTTGGACAACGGGATTGAGAGGTACAGGTTGTGGGTTCCTGTGGAAGGACTTAGAAGCAGGGCATGGGCCAAGGCTGTGTTCCTCTGAACCCCGAGGCTGTGAGCCCTCTGGGCACATGCTTTCCTGCTGGGGGCTTGCCAGGATATGGATGATAAGTTTGCAACATCTTTTACAGGCTCCACTTCAGAGTAGGGCTCCAAAGGAAGGGTTTTTAATGGGAAAGAAAAGGAAACTTAAAAACAAATTACACTGTAAGAAGCAAATACATGCTATTATTCCAACAGCAGTGGAGGGGAGAGGCAACAATGGTGGGAGGGTTCAAGAAATTGCTGGTCTGGCCTAGATTTAGGGGATCCTATGTCCAGAACCAGTCCCTGCCCTCATGGAGCTCGCTCTACAGGTAGTGAAGATACAATTAAGCAAGAAAGACTGACCATTTCACTGCACAAGTATTGATAATTTATATGTCAAAACACTAGGAACAAGATTTAAAAACAAAAAACCAGGACAAACATTTGCAATATACACACAAGAATAGGATCTTTAATATGTAAAGAGCTCTGACAAATGAATAAGAAAAATTCATACCTTCCCAGTGTCCCACAGTTTAACCAATGACCCCTAGGCCTCTAATGCCTACTCTGTCCTTCGCACCCCTTCTTTCCTCTAAGGAACACCTGTGATTCCACCCTCTTGGAGCCACCTCTCCTGAGTAGTGTTTGGACTGCTCTATTCTTAGAATGTAGAATTGCTGATGTCCTCACTGGGATTCCGCTTGGTCATTGGTCAAAAAGTTCTTTCTTCCTTTGAGTCCTCAATGCATCTCTTTCCACCGTGGCTGGAGGTCCTCTTGAGAGCCCATGGGAATTCTGCCTGCCTAACAAGGGCTTTGCTGACCTGAGCTGGAGGATCTGACTGAATTTCAAGGCCTGTTCTGTCCCACATTAGCTGTATGACTATCATCCCAGCATCCTCCTTACACAGCAGAGATGAGAAGTCAGGGAGGGGACATGTGTGAGACACCTGGCCACACACTCCATGCAGGCAGCAATAGCCAGGAGCCCCGGATTGAAGCCACTGCTCTGGCCTTTCCTCTGCAAGACTGCAGCTTCACACATTACAGGAGCAACAGAGGGAATACAGGACCCACCAGAGCCTTCTGCTGTCCACAGCCCAGCTGCCCTGAACACTAATCAGGCCCACTCTGATACTAGCTAGACACAACCTTTCCAAGTCTCCTTCCCATTGCATTTCTACTTCTGGAGTACCTTCCACCCGGTCCCTAGAATGAGGGTCCATGAGCGCAGGCGCCTAGGTGGGAGAGTGCACCAGGGGCCCTCTGCAACCTAGGCTGATGAATGAGTGAGTCAATGAATGAATGATGAATGGATAGATGAATGAACGAATGGAGTGGGTCAACCCCTTTCAGGTGGAGTGATGCTTATTATAATCATCCCAGATAGCCACCTCTTTGCCCTCACTGCTGTAGTGCCCTGCTTAACCTGCTGGGGGCACACGGCGCTCAGGCTTGAGGAGCGCTTCCCTGCCAGTGGGCGTATCCCCCAGGTATGGGCGGGGACAGACGAAAAGGGCGTGTTTTCTCGGTGTGGGTGGAGCGTCCTGGCGCGCGGCCCTCCCCGCGCATGCGCCCTGACGGCCCGGCAATGGCGGTGCCTGTGGAGCAAGTGAGGAGGCGGAAGGCGAGGGATTGGAGCCCGGGCCATGGGTCTCCGCCCCAGCCGGAGCGTAATCCCGCGGGCTGCCCGGCCCACCTTCGTGCGGGCACCTTCTGGCTGACCAGGATCGTGCTCCTGAGAGCCCTCGCTTTCGTTTACTGTGAGTCTGCGGGGTCCGGGCCCCCATTGGTGTTGCCCCTCCGCGCGCGCCCGCGAACCCCGCCCGTGACCCTGCCTCGCCCCGCCCACAGGCAGCCCCTCCGGCTAGTAGACTGTGGAACCCCATGCCATACGCCCCCCTCCGCGCCTCGCCTCCCACCCCAGGTCCGGGGTCTGGGTGAGGTCTGGCGGGGTGAAGGTCCTCGCAGATGACTTAGCACTTGGTCCCCCGATCCCGCGTCAACTCTCCCAGTCCCACCTGCCGGCCGTCGACTGCCATCCGAGGCAGGCCCACAGACTGAGGGAGGTGATGCAGGACCCGCTCGCAGGAGCTCGGCTGTGCTGGGGCCGCGCTGCAGAAACCCCACTTCATTAGCCCGATGCGGGCTGGGGGCAGCGGAGAGGTGGACACTCAGCGCCCTGAGCAGCATCCCTGCCCAGGACCCCGGAGCCACCTAACTGCAGTAGTGTCTCCACTCGGTGCGCCTCCTAACCCGCCTGCAGCCCCTGCGCCTAACTTGCGGGTTCAGTGAGAACTATAGCTGACCAGGCTGAGAACAGCGCAGCCCGCACTGATGCAGGGCCTACCCACCAGCCTGCGGAACCCAAGAGAAGTCAGTCCGTGCTTGTCCTGGCAGCCAGTGCAGAGTCCACCACACCCATCCCAATACCTACACCCGGAAGGATACAAACGTCCAGAGCGCAGGAGCAATAGTGGACACACAAGAACACACTTTATGAGCCCAACCTACAGTCATGACTATAAAACCAAACTCAGAGTCTCAAATAAACCTGGAAGTGAGGGGAGACCAGTAGGAATGGGGAACAGACCTAAACTGAGATGGCTTGGGTGAGTAGCAGCCAACTTCTAGAGGGTTCCAGAGGATGCTGGTCCCTGACAGTGATTATGTGCTGTAGGCACTGAATGGCTCAGCTTCATCTCTAAATCTCTTCCCTCACACATGGAAGAACACAGAATTACAGCTCTTTGGACAGTGGCGTTCCACAAACACTGAGGATAAGGCTGAGCATCCTGTTTCCTGGGATAACTCAGGCCATTTCCTGGTGCACAGTGGACATTCAGTCGTCACTGCAAGACTTTCTGGAGGGATTCTGTTGCGGGATTGCCAATTTGGGCTTTCAGCTCAGCCTTCTCTCTCTTTTAAGTTACATAAAAAATAGTTCTTACAGTATTGCTTTATCCTCCATAGGATTAAACAGTCATTCTAAACGTTTGAAATGTCACTTTGCAAAAGATGAAATCAAGACAAAGTTAATCTGTGAAACTTTTAATAGACCTTTAAAAGGGGAGCCTATAACTGGGGAAAAACCCCAGTGGCTTTGTCTGCAGAGAGCACAACTTTATAAAACCTGGCTCATGGCTTTCAAATGAGTGGGCTGGCTGCCTTTGATCTCCATGGGGATTCTCTGTTCAACTGAGAAGAAAACAGTTTTGAGCCACTGGGTCAGTCAGATATTTTAAGCCTGGTGCTGAGCACAGAGTGATTTGTTTTGGCAGACACATTTTTTTTTCTACCTTGCAAGTATATTTGGGGGTAGAATCAGTGTTTTTCAACACATAGAGGAACCAGTCTCCAATTTTCCAGGGATGAGGTTCTCTGGCTGAGATGGGGGGGGCAAATAGGCAGTCATCCTGCACTGATCTCTTTCTAGAGGGTTGGGTCTCACTGGACCATGAGCCACTTTTGAGTCCCTTAAGTCCCATGGATTATCCACAATGCCGTAGGGGCTTTCCACACATTTCACTTGATGCTGAATTTTATAGTTGCTTTTGTGAACTGCTAACCCCATCACAAGGCTGAAAAATGGATCCTTGTCCTATGCTTCTTTCACCCTCTGCACATTTAGTACAATTCTTAGTGTTGTTAATGTACTTGTCTGTTCACCTGTGAGCTCCTTGCAGCCCAGGTGTTTCATTTATACTCTGTCTCTGTCTTCTAGGGGTATTTCCTGCTCCATAAAATCTTGACTTTGCAGACAATCTTTATCATTGCTCTGCGCCTCCGTGGGATACTTTTCTAACTGTGTTCCCTTCTACTTCCTTCTCCCCTAGTCACCCTCAGCCCATGTGTGTGGATACTCATTTCACAGACTGCACACCCACAAGGTCCCCTGGTTCTCTCTCTCTAGTTGTATTCATAATTCCTTAGATCTCATGTCTTTTTAATTTTGGGGGTTATTCTCTCTTTTTGCTGGAATGTATCCCCAAACAACTTTTCAAGAAAGAGTATAGAGAAGGTGAACTTTCCATGTCTTTTTTTGCATGCATGGAAATTATTGAATGGCCTGGGTCTACAATTCTCAAACTGTCAAAGCAATTTTCCTCAGAACTTTGTAGTGTTGAGAAGTCTTCAAGCAATCTGACTTATGCTCTTATGCAAGTTACTAAGTGGACTTCTTTCTTCTACGGACACACTTCTGACACCAAATGTGTGGGGTTTTTTTCTCATAATGAATAATTCTGACACTAACTGCCTGGCATTAGCACAGACCCCACAGGCTGAGGGCTAAGTCCCACAAGACCACCCCAACTTCAGACCCCAATCATAAGTCCAGGTTGTCACCTGTCCTGATAAGCAAGCTATAAATCAGGGTCCTGCAACCCCCCTCTCCAGGTTCTATAATTTACTAGAAGGGCTCACAGAACTCAGGGAAACACTTTTCTTATGTTTACGGGTCTATTGTAAAGGATACAACTCAGGAACTGCAGATGAAGAGATGCACAGGGAAGGTGTGGGAAAGGCGCAGAGCTTCCATGCTCTCTCTGGAAGTGCCACCCTCCTAGCACCTCCAAATGTTAAACCCAGAAGCTGTCCTAACCCCCTCATTAAGGTTTTTATGGAGATTCCGTTATGCAGGCTGAATGATTAAATCATTGGTCATTGGCCAACAGCTCAGTCTCCAGGCTCTTCACCCCCAAGGAGATCGGGGCAGGGCTGAAAGTGCCAACCCCTAGTTACAAGGTGGGTTCCTCTAGCTACTAGTCCCCATCTTCTAAGAGTTACCTCATTAGTTTAACTCATGTAAGATTGAGAGGAGCTTGTTAATAACAGATGCTCCTCTCACCCCGTCACGCAGGAAATCCCAGAGTTTTAGGGGCTCTGTGCCAGGACCATGGATGAAGACCAAATAATATTTCTTATATGACGGTATCACAGAGACCTATTTTTCCCTCTGGGAGCCTTCAGAGGCTGTGCTGCCTTTCTGTCTCTCCCCATCATCACTCTGGGTCCTCGTTATTTAATGGCAGGTCTATGCGAGATCCCTTCCTCGTTCCTCCTCAGTGGCCTCAGAATCTCAAGATTCCTGGCCTATTCTGGATGAGATTCTCTGGCCCCACCAAGTCTGCTGACTTGAGGCCTTATGGGACCCCCAGATATACCCCATTGGTAAACTATTGACCCAGTAAGCCTCCCTGTTTGGTGGAGCCTAGAAAAGAAAGCCTCTTTATGAAGCTAAGTGAGACAGAGAAGAAGATGGGCTCCTTTCAGGACCTGGCATTGTGCCCACATGTGGAACCCACTTCTGTGACTGCCATGACCATCTAAGTAATGGTGACTGTGCCATGGGGATCTCCAGAAGGAGCTGTGAGCATTGGAGCCAACAGAGGACTTATGACACCTAAGCAGTTTCACATTGTTACCACAGTTTCTCTGCAATAACATTTCTTTAAAAATCCAACTTTGAAAGTATCTCAAAGCTAGTTTCAACCCAACTCTAATTCCTGGTTTTGCTTAGAGTTCCTTGCTATGGTTTAGATGCATTGTGCAATACCATGCTTGTCATGTGTGTTTTGTGCAATCACTCTGCCCTCTTTCCTTATATTACATATAGTAGATCAGGGATCCCCAACCCCGGGCCGTGGACTAGTACCAGTCCATGGCCTCTGAGGAACTGGGCCACACAGCAGGAGGTGAGTAGCGGATGAGTGAGCAAAGCTTCATTTGTATTTGCAGCTGCTCCCCAGCTGCATCACAGCCTCAGCTCCACTTCAGATCATCAGGCATTAGATTCTCATAGGAACACTGGTCCCTGCTACCAAAGAGGTCGGGGACTGCTGTAGTAGAGAGTTTTGTTACTAACACCCCTTATTTGAGTACTGTATTCTGAGGTGAATCTCAGTCCTACTTTTTAAAGATGGTAGCTTGTTATGCTCTTGGTCATGACAAATCACATCTTGGATCTTGTAGCTCAGCCTGGCTCTGAGATGGTACCTGAGCGCAGGATTGAAGCAACAGAGCAGGACTGTTCATACCCATGATTGCTAAACTCAGCTGTTCTTTGGAAATTTTTAGGAGAAAATGGAACCAAAAGAATCCTTGAAATCTTGCCTAGTTCTGTGTTCTGAGCTCCCAGCAGTTCTGAAAGTTCCTGGGACATTCCTTCTTGTTCTCTCCTCCAGGCCACTCGAATTCTAATGAAACGCTCTGCTTGGTTTTATAAGCTTCTCTGTAAAATGCTTCCAGTTTGTTGAAAAAACAAACCCCACTGCCCTACCTCTGAGCTCTCGCAGCACAAGCCTTTAAAGAGAAAGTGTCAGAGGCTATTGTGCCAAGGCCAGAATTTAACCGCTGTCAACAAAAACCACCCAGAAATGACATTTGAGGGCTGATTCTTTTTTAATTTTAGAGTGACTTGTCTTAAAGGAGAGATAACTAATTTTTTTTTTAAGGACTATTTGCAGACATCTTTGATAATGCATAAATAGGTGACCTGGTTACCTCTCCTACATCAGTCCCTAAGCTGCCCTACAGTGAGCAGCTGAGAAAGTCTGCATGCCTTGACCCCTTCCTTCCCAGGGGAGGCTTTAGAGTGGGGTTTGGGGGCTAAATGAGCCTTTCTAAGGTTGGTTGGTTTAGCTTTGAAATCCTATGGTTGTTTTTGTTGTTGTTTTTTGTTTTTTTTGTTTTTTGAGATTTTTGTTTATTCTTTCTACTTGGCCATTTCTGTAACAGGAGTAGAAATTGAAATAGTTTTTTTTTCTCTCTGAAATTTAAATCCTGTCTATCTTTATTTTTTTCTGATAAGTGAAGTAGGAAGTTGCCTATGCTTCTTGCCTTCGAATTACTTTTTAAACTATTTAATTGGTGAGAACAGATCATGTTTTTCTTCCATGGCATTGGAGTGTGAATTGTGGTTTGGGGCGGAAGGACATCCAGCTGTTTAGTTATTGTTAATGAAGTCCTCATGTGGGAGAGCCCAGGCAGGTTCTGCAGTGTGCAGGAGCAGTCTGAATCAGGAAAGGCGCACGCGCACGCACGGCAGGCACTGCTGTGGAGCTCTCTGCTGCCCTCCCACCCGACCCTCCGCAGAGTCACCGCCTTCTCCATCCTTACTCATGACGTCCGGGGCTGCTGGGGGTCTCCTCTGTCAATTGCTGCTTTTCCCGTCCATTTTCTGTCCTCTAGGAGCTGGTCACTGAGTCTAACCAACGTGCTAGGGGAGGGGAGAACTCAGTGCCACCCCAGAGGGGCATCTTTGTGTATTATTTGGAATTCCTCTATTAGGAAGATTTGTGTCTTCTCCCCATTTATTTATCAACGTCACATTTGGTTTCACTTTGGGTTGTGGTCCAACATTATTACTCATTGTGGTATCAAATGTCTGGCTCTGGTCAATAATGGGTCTTCCTGCTTGTCTCCTATGTCCCTGTGACAGGCCTCTATACTTTATTCTTTGAGCATGTCCCTCCTTTCTGTGACAGGATGCTTACAGGCCCTCTCATATTTCCCAGCCCTGAAACCAGCCATTTCTTCAGGAGCCCTGGTTCCTTTTATCAGAGAGTGGTGTTAGGAACCCACATCTGGGTGCCGGGAGTACCCATTGCTATGGGGTGGTGTTGCTTCCAGACCCTCTTAGCAGGCAGAGAGCTAGGTTACATATGTGTTTGTACACACGTGTGGTCACTTCTCCAAGTATCCTAAATATATGCTCAGGTAAACGGGTCAGTGCGTGTGTATGTGCTGGCCTCCCCTTCTTGCTTATCTGTTCCTTCCTTCTGTGCTTCTGAAATCTTGCCCACCACCCACCACTGTTTGTTTATTCACTTACCCCCAGTGCATGTGCAGCGCAGCTTCAGACTTGTTCACCTACCTCCATGAGAAAAACCAACTAGACTCCAGTGTTTACATACAGTTCCTTTTGTCTTTGTCCTTACAGTTTTCACTCAAAACATTTTCCAAAATTACTTAGGCCAGCCCTCCCTTACCCTCTAGTTCAGTGTGATCTGTTATACATTTGCAGAGTTCAATTCATTTGTCACAGTCTGCATTCCATCCTGGCATCCCCTGACCTCCTGGCTCGGTCGTTTTGATAGTTTGTATACATTAAGGTTCACTTTTTGTGATGTACAGTTCTATGGGTTTTGACAAATGCATAGTTATCCATCACCCAGTACCCTACAGAACAGTTCTGTTCCCCCAAATTCCCCTGTGCACACAATCGTGACTTCCCCCACCAGCCCCTGGCACGCTCTGGCCTGTGCTCTGTCCCTGTGGTTTCGCTGTTCCCAGCATGTCGTATGGATGGAATCCTACGGTGTGGGGCTTTGCGTCTGGATTCTCTTACTTAGCAGAATGCACCTAAGATCTGTCCATGATGTGGTATGAATCAACAGCTCCTGCATTTTTCTCTCTGAATATCATCTCATTGTGTGAATGTACTGCAGTTTGTTTATCCTTTTGCACGCTGAGGGACATTGATGTTGTTTTCCAGTTTTAGCCATTATGAACAAAGCTCCTATAAACATTTGCATGCAAGTTTTTTGGTAAATGTGTTTTTCAGTTCACTTGGGTGAATACCTAAGAGTGTAATTGCTGGGTCATGTGGTAAATCTATGTTTAACTTTACAAGAAACTGCCAGACTCGTCCAGAGTGGCTCTGCCAGTTTGCATTCCCACCAGCAATGAATGAGAGTTCCTGTTCTGAATCCTCTGGAGCATTTGGTGTTTTCAGTTTTTTGGATTTTGGCCGTTATGATAGGTGTGTGGCGATAATGCATTGTGGTTTTAATTGGCGTTTCCCCAGTAACAAATGATATTGAGCATCTTTTCATGTGTTTATTTGACATCTGTGTATCTGTGTGAAACAGATGACTTCAGTGTCTGTTCAGATCTTCTGCCCATTTAAAAAATTTGTTTTTTGTTTTCGTATTGTTAAGTTTTAACGATATTTTAAATATTCTGGATACGAGTTCTTTGTCAGATATGTGATTTGCAAATATTTTATCCCAATCTGTGGCTTGTCTTTTCATTTGATAAAGTATAACTTTTCAGTTTCGTCTTTCATGGATCATGCTTTTGGTGTTTTATCTAAAAACTCATTGCCAGATCCAAGTCACATAGCTTTTCTTCTATATTTTCTTCCAAAAGTTCTATACTTTGATATTTTACATTGAGGTCCATGGTCCTTCGGGGGTAAATTTTTGTGTAAGGTGTGTGGTATGTGTCAAGGTTCCTCTTTTTGCATGTGAATGTTCAATTGTTCCAGCACCAGTTGTTGAAAAGCCTGTCTCCATTTAGTTGTCTTTACACCTTTGTCAGAAGTCAGTTGACTGTATTTGTGTAGGTCTATTTCTGGGCTCTCTGTTCTGTTCCATTGATTTATGTTCCTGTCCTTTACCAGTATCACACTGTCTTGATTACTGTAACTTTGTAGTCTTGATGTTGCTTATTTAATATGAGTCCTCAACTTCGTTCTTTATCAGAATTATTTTAGCTATTCTAGTTCCTGTGCTTTTCCATTTATGTTTTAGAATCAGCTTGTCAATATCTGCAGAAAAGCTTGCTGGATATTTTGGTTGAGATTGCATTGAATCTATAGGTCAAACTGGGGAGAACTGACATCTTAATACTGACTCTTCCAGTCCATGACTATGATGTCCAATCCATGAACACAATGTATCTCTCCATTTACTTACATTTTCTTTCATCAATGTTTTATAGTTTTCCTCATACAGATTCTATTAGAATCTGTTAGGTTTTATCTATGCACTTTTTTTGGTTGCTATTTTTTTTTTAAAAAAAGTCAGATTATAGTTGTGCATTGCTGATGCAGAAATACATTTGACTTTTATATATTAATCTTGTGTACTGTGACCTTGATAAATTCACTTACTAGTTCTAAGAGGGATTTTTTTTTTTAATAGAGTCTTTGGGATTTTCTACATAGATGATCATGTCATCTGTTAATAAGACAGTTTTATATCTTCTTTTTAAATCTATATGCCTTTTATTTCTTTTACTTGCATTATTGCACTAACTAGGACTTCTCTATATACTGTTGAATAGGAGTAGAGAGAGAGAAATCCTTGCCTTGTTCCAAATCTTAGGAGGAAAGTATTTATTTGTTTATTTGTTTGTTTGTTTGTTAGAGGAAAGTATTTAGTTGCTCATATTTAAGTATGATCTTAGATGTAGGCTTTCCATAGCTACTCTTTGTAGGTTGATGAAGTTCCATTCTATTCATAATTTGCTGAAAGTTTTTATCATGAATGGATGTTGAATTTTGTCATGTGCTTTTTTGCATGTCGATTAATGTTATCATATGGTTTTTCTTATTTAGTGTTAGTTTGGTAAATTACATTGATTGAGTTTTGGTTATTGAACCAGCCTTGCATTTCTGAGATGCAATTGGTTGTGATTTATTATCTTTATTTGTTCTTTTATGAGTTTTAGTAGTTTCTGTCTTTGAAGTAATTGGTCTATTTCAAGTTGTCAAATTTATGATCTTAAAGAAAGTGTAGTGTTCCTTTATTATCTTCTTAATGTCTGTGGGATCGTAACAACATTCCCTTTTTCATTCCTGGCATTTGTGTCTTCTCTCCTTTTCTTGGTTAGTCTGGCTAGAGGTCTGTCATTTACATTGATATTTTCAAAGAACCAACTTTTGGTTTTATTTCTTTTTCTCTTTTTTCTTCTCAATTTTTTTGATTTCTGCTCTTATATTTTAAAAAGTTCTCTGCTGCTTCTTTTGTAATTTGTTCTTTTTTCTGATTTCTTAAAATAGAAGTTTGGATTTAAGACCTGTTTTGCTGACCAGCATTTTACTGTAAATTTTCAGTAGCAGCCCACAATTTTTTTCACTTTCCTCTTTTTTTATTTTTAATTAAAAAAATTTTTTTGCAATTTATTTAAATTAGTTTCAAGTATATAGTACATTGGTTAGACATCTATATTGTTCATAAAACAATCCCCCAGTTGCTCCCTCCCTCCCGTGGCCCTCCACTTACCCATCATATTAATGCAAACTGCATTCTCTGCTGTGCTCCCCATCCCCGTACCCAACTATCAACTACTAATTTGTACTTCTTTAACCCATCTTCCCGTTCTCCCAGCCTCCTAACCCCTCCCTCTGTCACCAAATTGTCCACTATATTTGTGAGTCTGTTTTTGATTAGTTTGTTCTTTTTATTCCTTAGATATCACATATAAATGAAATCATATGGTATTTATCTTTCTCTGTCTGACTTATTTCACTCAGCATAATAACCTATAGGTCCATCCATGTTGTTCAAATGGTAGGATTCATTTTTTTTAATGGCTGAGTAATATTCATTGTATATATGAACCATAATTTCTTTATCAATCATCTGTTGATGGGCACTTAGGTTGCTTCTGTATCTTGGCTATTATAATTGTGTTGGCATGAATATTGTAGTGCATAGATCTTTAAGAATTATTGTTTTGGTTTTCTTTGGATAAATACCCAGAAGTGCATTTGCTGGGTCAAAAGGTATATCCTTTTTTAATTTTTTGAGAAACCTCCATACTGTTTTCCATAGAGGCTGTACCAATTTGCAATCCCACCAACAATATACGAGGGTTCCCTTTTCTCTGCATCCTTGCCAACACTTGCTGTTTTTGATTTATTAATGACAGCCATTCTGACAGGTGTGAGGTGATATCTCATTGTGGTTTTAATTTGCATTCTCTGATAATTAGCAACCTAGAGCATCTTTTCATATGTCTGTTAGCCATCTGTATTTCCTCCTTGGAGAAGCATCTGCTCAGGTCTTCTGCCCATTTTTTACTTGGATTATTTGGGGAGTTTTTTGTTGTTATTGTTGAGTTGTATACGTTCTTTATAGATTTTGAATATTAACCCTTTATCAGATGTATCGTTAGCGAATATCTTTTCCTAGTCAGCTGTCTTTTGGTTTTGTTGAGGGTTTCTTTTGCTGTACAAAAACTTTTTAGTTCGATGTAGTCCCATTTGTTTTTTCTTTTGTTTCCCTTTTCCATTGCCCGAGGAGTATATCTGAAAAGAAATTCCTGTTAGAAATATCAGAGAGTTTATTGCCTGTGTTTTCTTCTTAAAGTTTTATGGTTTCAGGTCTTACATTTAAGTCTTTAATCCATATTGAGTCTATTCTTGTATATGGTCTAAGAAGATGGTCCAGCTTTTTTTTTTTTTGCATATATCTGTCCAATTTTCTCAACACCATTTATTGAAGACTGTCTTTACCCCATTGTATATTCTTACCTCTTTTGTCATACATTAAGTGAGCATATAGGCATGGATTTATTTCTGAGCTCTCTATTCTGTTCCATTGATAATGTGTCTGTTTTTATGCCAGTGTCATGCTGTTTTGATTACTGTAGCCTTGTAGTATAGTTTGGTGTCAGGTAGTGTGATACCTCCAACTTTGCTTTTCTTTCTCAAGATTGCCATGGCTATTCGGGCATCCCACAATTTTTGATGTGTGTTTTTAACTCTAATTCCATGAAAAATATTTTGTAATTTCTCTTGTGCCTTTAAAAAAATCCATGGTTCATTTAGAAGGATGCGGTTTAATCTGCAAAGATTTGGGTATGATTCCAGATAATATCCCGTTACTGATATCTAGTTTAATTTTATATGGTCAGGGAACATTTTGCAGATTTCAGTTCTCCTATATGTTAATATATGACTCACACTATGGTTTTGTCTTGGTAAATGTTCCACATGTGCTTGAAAATTATATGTATTTTGCTGTTGAGTAGAGTGCTCTAAAGATGTCATATAGTTGTGTCTTGCTTTTTTATGCTACATGGCAATCTAAGTGTCAGGTTAGGTTAATATATATAGATATATATGTATGTATGTATGTGTTAGGTTAGGTCAGTTTATATACATCCTTCATCATTCGGCAATGTCCTTTTTATCCCTTGTATTGTCCCTTCCTTTTACATCTGTCTTATCTGATATCGATATAGTCATCCAGCTTTGTTTTGATTAGCATTTGCATGATTTTTTCTGTACTTTTACTTGTAACATACTTATGTCTTTATATTTAAAGTGGATTTCTTGTAGACCGAATAGATTTAGGTCTTGTTTTTTATTCAATCTGACAATTTCTGTTTTTACTGGTGCATTTAGAACATTTCCATTTAAAATGATGGATTAAAATCTACCACCTTGCTAGCTATTTTCTATTTGTTCCTTCTGGGTTTTTTTCCCCTCTTTTCCTGGCTTCTCTTCAGTTAA
The DNA here is from genome assembly GCA_003508835.1 of Eonycteris spelaea. Taxonomy (NCBI): domain Eukaryota; kingdom Metazoa; phylum Chordata; class Mammalia; order Chiroptera; family Pteropodidae; genus Eonycteris; species Eonycteris spelaea. The sequence continues at coordinate 2,873,926 of PUFA01000186.1, read as the reverse complement.
ACAAGCAATTTTTTATGATTCCATTCTAGTATCTGTATTGATTTATTCCTTAGATTTATTTTAAAAAATGTTTTTTGCTCTCCTACAGGACTTGCAATATACATTTTAAGTCAGTGTGAGTCTACCTTGACATAATTGTCTACCACTTTCTATGTAGTGTAAGGTCCTTCTAAGAATGTATTTCCAGTATCTTCCTCCAGCCTTTGTGCTGTTTTCTCATATACTTTGCTCAACATATGCTGTAAACACACAGTTCATCATTACTGCTTACTTTGGACCAGGGTTGCTCACTTTCTGGAAGGGACAGATGATGATCACAAACCTGTGAGCCTAACCCACAACCATGTTCTCCATATCAAACTCAGCCCTGCCTGTGATGCAGTTTTATTCGCTGTGGAAATGCATAGTGTTGTTTAGCTTTTTACAAAGTGCAGCTCGTGTCTCCTTCAGTGTGAGTGTGCTTTCTGCCCAGCGGTCTGTGTGGAACTGCTTCAAGCTGCCTTTTACTTGCTTCTCTCTTGGTGGCTGAGAGTGTCACAGACAGGAGTGCTGTGCTCTCCTGTAACATCTTTGTGCAAACATATCTGTGTAAACCCTGAAGTCCAGAGGATGTGAACATGCTCTTGTAGGAGTGGAAATTATTAGAAACAAATTCAGAAACTTGTGGTTTGAATGGAGGGTAATTGTGACTCACGTGTAAGCACCATCATAAGCTTCAAGCCCTGTGGCATGTTCTGGGAATAGCACTATAGACCAGACCCATGAGCTGTCAGGATGTATTTATAATGGGAATGCTGAGAGCAATCTGGGACGATTAACTAACCATTTACATGTAACCAGGCATGTATTTTATATGCGTGTATGTCTATCTTATATATGTGTATACAGCGTGTAAACGTAGATACAACATATAGAGGTATATATACATATACGTGTGACTTCTCCAGTTGGATCTTGAGAAATACAAGATTTTGAGAAATACTCAGAACCCCTGAATCCATATTTTGATTCCAAATCGTTGGTCTTCTTATCAGCCGAGTCTCCTCAAGTTGGAAAAGCACCCAGTGGTGTCCACAGATGGTGTGTTCCTGCTCACATACATTTTATCCTCTCCTTTTTCTTCCAGTTGTGGCATTCTTGGTGGCTTTCCATCAGAACAAGCAGCTGATTGGAGACCGAGGACTGCTGCCCTGCAAAACATACCTGAAGAGCGTGCAGCAGCACTTCCAGGGGCAGGTCAGCTGGGACGCTGTGAGCTATGCCCCGACCATCCTTTGGCTGCTGGACTGGTCACACATGGACTCTAACCTGGATGCCCTTGCACTGCTTGGGTTGGGCATCTCATTTTTCATCCTAGTCACCGGCTGTGCTAATATGGTTCTCATGGCTGTGCTCTGGGTTCTCTACATGTCCCTGGTCAACGTGGGACAGATCTGGTGAGTAAGAAGCACACGAGATCCAGGCGTGCTGAAATTCAGCATCCTGGGAATGTTACACACCACAGAGCAAACCTGTCTCCTGGCAGCTAGAGGGATTGAAGAGGCTTTCATCTTACATTAGTTTGGAAGAATATCATCACTTTAATTAGGCCATGGTCGAGACTGCTAGTTGCCAATAAGCCAGAGTGCAGGGGCCTTTCTTCTTTGTGAACAATCGCCATTGTTTGAGAGTATCATGGCCGCACCTGAGACCAACACATGGCTAGCCTCCTGAGCCAGCAAGACAATGAAGTGGAGGTGGAAGTTGCTGGGTGAGCTTCTGGGAGCATCTGGTGGCAGCATTGACTTGGAGGCTTACACCTGCTGCTCCTACCTCTCCTGCTCCTTTCTTGTCAAGAGGAAGCTTTGCCAGCTAGTATCAGGGGTCACAGACCTGGTCTGCTCTGCTGGGGCTCCAGTGCCAAACAGATCAGAGGTGGCGATGGAGCTCCATGGAGGCCAGAAGACTGGAGAAGTCCTATAGGAACACATACAGGGCACATCACCACGTCATGGCAGCCAGGGGCAGGGATAGACCTAGACAAAGTCAGGGGCCCCTGAGGTGCTGTGGTCTGTTTAAGCTGGTCAGAGGAGGGGGATCCACTCTTCTTCCCATTTTTGAGTTCCACAAATAGGTAAGAATCACCTGTCAGAGGAAGCACAGAAGAAAAGGTGAAGCCTTGAAAGTAGGCTCTGGGAAAGGGGGTGGGTATCTGTGTAGACATGCAAAAAGTAGATGTAAGGTTGGTGTCTGTCTAGACATTCAGGAAGTAGATATGAGGGTGGTTGTGTAGACGTGTAGGAGGTTCAGTATATCTGGGGCAACTGTTGAGATAATCCCTCCAGCGGCTATCTGTCTTCTGGGAAAAAAGCTTTTTCAGTGCCCCAACAGTCTATTCCTTGCTGGCCCAGGATGGAGAGGGTCACTGGGTCCTGGATCATGACAGTGACACTTCCCAGAGAGTGAACTTTAATCCAGAAGGTCCAACTCCTGGGCATGAGGAGGCGACCTTCATTTCCTCCTGCTGGTTTACTTTGCATGGTCCTCTTGCTGTGGTATGGGCTGGGATCCGTGTGGCAGTCCCCCTCAGCTCTGTGATGTATGCCCTGGTCCCCAGCACACTGCCGTGAGAGGGAGTCTGGGCTGGATCTTGCCACGCCTCTAATTGCCGTGGGAAGTGCTGATTTGTGTTGGGCTTGGGTTGGGGCAAGTGTGAATGACAGCATGCATGTAGGATGCATCGCCCCCATATCCAGCCTGCTAAAAGAAGACTTGGCGTCTCACTCTGCCACTCCTAGGGACTTGTGTCGATGAGTTACTGTTGAGAGCAAATGCTGTGGCAGTCAGAGCCTGGGATTTAGGAAAGACTTGGGGAAACTTTGGTATATACAGCTATGGCATGAGCTGTGTGCATCAGGGAAAAAGGCCAAGGGCTGTGCCACCGCTTACTCAACCGCGGGCATGTCTTTATGAGGTGTTCACACCGGCCACCGAGTGACCGACAACATATCATTGTGGCTCTTGCACCATGTGTTCAGTTCCGTACAGAAACTGTATTGGTTTCCTAGAGAGGGGACATATTAAATGTGGTTTATTGCATTTTTTTTTTTGAAGGACCAGACAGTGGGGTGGAAATAGGGGCTGGTGCACAGTTAGATCTGTCTGTCTCAAGTGGGCTCCGTGAGCAAAGCAGCTGTGAGGCAAGTGGTACTTCCTTCACGCTCATCTGTTCCTTCCCACGTGGGATTCATGGGTGTTGCCGCCTCAGGGCGTCTGACCACCATGACAGCCACAGGCAGTTAATATCTGCCTCTAGTCTCCAGTAGTTCTTTACCAGCTTAAGAGGCCTCTGGCTGGATTTTTTTGTGATATCCAAGAGGCCACTGTTGCTTGAGACCTGCGATTTTAATCCATGCCAGAGGAGGAGGAGTTCTAGGTACCTTTGTCCCGTTGTAACAGTGGGGGTTACAGAGAGTGAGAGAACCCCACTGCAGTGTTGTGCCTGGAGACGTGTTCCATCTCTAACAGGTGGCTTGGGTCATATCTTAATGTACCTGATAACTTTAAGTTTTTCTTCAAAAAGTATTTCCGAGTCATGTCTAAAATATGCTGTCAGGAAAGATTAACCCCATATTTAAATTTCTGAAAACCAGTCCAGGCACATGTGGCCAAAAATAGAGGCTTATATTTTTTCATTGGGAAAGATGTTCTGCTCACCTACCTTGGGTTTGTTTAAAAATTTTGATTCAAATTAATTTAAGCTCATTGAAACTAATAAAAAAACTTAAAAAAAAAAAAATTTAAGCTCACTAAAGCAAAATAAAGTTGTATCTTCCAGAAATGATGCCTGAGATGTTTTAGGCGAAAAAATGTAAAAAAAAAGCATCTATCAGTGGAGACCAGTGGTTTATTCACCATGTTCCTCATGCCAGACATCCGTGGTCACAGCTGAACTGTGGGTCTCGTTGGCACAGGCGTGGGGCTATGGGTCGAGACTCCATGAGAATGCAGCTGGGTGGTTAGCACAATTCAGTGCCCTCAACCCTGACAGTGTCTCAGGTCAGCTCTTGACTCGTGTTTCCCTGGTGGCTGATAGTTTTTGGGTTGTCAGAAAGCTTACTGAGAGCACAAGGACCCCTTAAATGGAAAATGGGCTTTTTTTCCTCCATACCCCGAAATGAGAGTTAGACACAATCTGTTCTTTTTATGTCCCCTTTATTTTAAATTGAGAGGAAAGAATATTTGTTTAGGATGAGATGCTTAGATAATGGACACCGTTGATGGAACGTCTTTCAAGTGTTGTCCAGCTGGCGTCCTGTGGCAAGGGCAGGAAGCCCCCATGGGGCGAGGAGGCGCCGGGCAGGTGCACGTGGCACTTCTCCACCGGCACGCAGCCCTGCATCAGGCCGCTCAGCTTTGCTGCGTGCGTGCAGCGGCCGCTATTTCACTGGGAGCCTTTCTCTCCCTTCTCATAAATGGGTGTCCTCAGCTTCTCCCTGATCCAGACCAGTGTCCGTGACAGCTGCTCAGTGTTGGAAATGAATGTCGCAGTAAACATGGGGATCTTCCCCTGCTGCCACGTGAGGAAGGTAAAACCTTGAGCTCAGTGGCTCTTTCAGTCTCTGAGGCCAGTGTCGTGGGGCAGAGTCACATAGCTGTACACAGCAGTTCTGCATGTTCCAGAACCATGATCGCCCTTCCTTTCCCTGCCTGTATCCTGATAGTTGGTGAGGCAGGCAGTAGCCTAAGGAATCCACTTCATGATGGTGGTGGTCGAAGATGTTTTTTTTGGGAGAGTGGCTTTAATCATGCATTCCATGCTTTGCAGGGTAATGACCCATGTCCTTGGATGCAGGCGACCCCACACCCTGGGAAAGCAGACACTGTAGGATCCAGGTTCAAGTAGATGGATTTAAAAAGTGGGCCTGGGTGAGTCAGAGCTTAGGGGTGGGTGAGAGAATTCCTTAGACTTCTTTTCAGGTGGGAGGGAAAAAGAGGAGCAAATTTACTTTCTTCGTGGCATTTTCTTGGGCTGTGATTATTTTCTTGTTTGGTTGATTGAGAAGCAGCTCTGCCTTCTGAAGACAGGCTGCAGTAGACAGCTGGGCAGGCCTTTCTATCATCTGTCCTTTCTTCTGGAAATGGGAAAGGTGACTGGACTCGGGACTATATTCTAAAAGATAGGAAATAGGAAAGTGGCCCAGTGCCAGGTGGCCACATATTCCTGTATATTAGCTACCGTGAGTGGGCAGTTAGAACCCGACCAACCAGCAGGCCTCACAGTAAAGGTGCAGAGTGAGCCCCTGGGGGCTCAGGGTTTCCAAGGAGGACACAATAAAATAGTACCAGGTGGCTTTGGGGGCCCTAGCTTCGCAATAGCTCATTCTTATTAGCAATCAAGTGTGATTGGAATAGATTTTAACTGATAATGTTCAAGGACAAGAGTGAGAACAGGTCATTCAAAGTTGTTCCTGAGGGTAATAGTGAGGAGCAGTTAAATGACCATTCTTGCTTCCTTTCCATATTTTAATGAAGGAGGCCTTGTTAAATGAAGATATCTTTAAGGATAGGAGACGGGAGGTGGCCCAGGACTGGATTGGACAACAGGGTGCCTCAGATTGGGTGGTAGGGTGCACGGCTGGCAGGCAGCTTTCTGTTATGGAACTTCATCTCCTTTATCTCAAATGGGGTTGGGTTGAGCTAGGGATGCCTTTGAGAACTCCAGTTTCTCATTCTGTTCTTACTGAGAACTTGAGTTTGTCTGCCTAGACGTTGCCCGGAACCCTCAGATATTGCATCCAGCGGAAAGAGGTATATACTGTGGGTGGCCAGTCCCTCCTGGGGGCCCTGGCCTGCACTCTGTTTTGTGTGGTGAGGAGTGGGCAAGGTTGGAGTTGGCTCTCCTGACAGGCACAGATTCTGGAGCTCCCTACGTACCTCAACTTGTTTTTAATTTAATAAACTTCACTTTTTAGAACAATGTTAGATTTCCAGAATTATTGCAGAAACAGTGCAGAGAGTTTCTGTCTACCCACTCCAGTTTCCCCTATTGTAATCCTCTTACATTGTCACACCTAATGAACGAGTGTCAACACAGTATTATTCATATTTCCTCAGTTCCTCCCTAATGCCCTCTTCCTGTCTCTAGATCCTGCCAGGACCTATATGACATTTGGTCATCACATCTCCTTAGGCTCTTCTGGGCTGGGACCTTGTCTCAGACTCTCTCATTTTTGATCCCTCAGTAGTTTTGAGGAGGACTTGCCAGGTGTTCTGTAGAGTGTCCCTCTGTTGGGACGTGTCTGATGTTTTCTCCTCATTGCCTGGGTTGTGGGTTTGAGGAGAAGACCACAGAAGTACAGTGCTATTGTAAATGATCATATCGGGAGCCGTGCCATCAGCACAACTCATCCTGACCTTGCTCTTCAGCCAAGTCATGTCTATTGGATGTCTCCACTGAACATCCGCCTTTCCTCCTGGGTCCACTCCACATGTTCTCTTTGGAGGAGTCACTAGCGCAGCTTACACTTCAGGGACCCTCAAGGGCACCGGCATGGTTATGTGGGTTCTTCCAGATGGAGACCCATCTCTTGCCCCCATGTTATTTATTCAGTCTTGATCAGTATGGACTCCTGCGTACATCTATTTTGGTACTTTGAGTATCTGTCCTCTGTGTCTAGGAGTCTAAACATCTTGGAGATCAGCAACTTTTCAGAGAGGCAGAGTTCAGTACCTGTTAGTGCACCTACCACGACTAGCACTGTCCTGTCTGAAACAGTGGAACGCCATTGGAAACCCTAATTGCGACTTCTGTCCCAGTTTCTCCAGTTAGTTTAGCATCAGCTTTTCCAAAAAGCTAGATTTCTGATCCTTTTATCTGTGCTTTACTTTGGCAATAATCCTAAAGGACTTCTTTGTTGCTATTAAGGATAACTGTATAATCTTCCTTCTCTTCCCCACCTTCCTGGCTCCCCAAAAAGAAGAAAGGATTATGTCTAAAAACTTGGACCAAGGTTGGGCAGCTCAGGGGGTCCCTTCCTGTGGAGGAAGCTGCCTCTGGCACGTCCCTCTGACATAGGGACAGGGTATCGACTTCAAAGAGTGCCGAGAGCAGATGCCCGCAGGCCCAGGAGCTGTGGGGGACCAGGGTCAGGGCTCCACTGTGACTATTGAGAATGAAAACCTGATTTTGGCTCCAGGCCTTAAACGAAATGCGTTCCATGGCTGCCCTGTCCTGGTCCGTAGCCCGTCGATTTTACCAGGTGTAGATACAGTTGATGCATAAAAATGAATTCCTCCTTTGGATTTATGAGGTTCCGGGAAGCAGAATGGTGATGTTTTCATTTTGTGGTCATAAGGGTCAGATGCCCAGTGCCACTCAGGGGCCCAGTGCCATGTGGCAAGGGAGGAAGGCAGGGCTATAGGCGCTATACCCTGTGATACCTGCACCTGATCAGCAAGCCCTTCCCTTGTCAGATGTGTTCACGGTCCTGTGATGCACTGTTCAGGCAGAGGTTGGGGCGGGCGGACACCCACTGACCGCGTGGCACACCAAGGGCCGCTACTTTAGTTCCTGTGGCATTTTCATCTTAAGCTGCTTCTGTTTGGCCAAACAGGGATTGTGACAGGGATTTCAGTATGGATGGCATGATTAGCCACAGACATGCATCAGTAATGGAGGGTGGCTTAGAAGAACGCCCTTTATTACCAACTCCCGTCTACCTGTTTCCTGAGGGTGCCTTCAAGGAGCTCTGTACCAGGCAAGAAAGTGGGGGAATTCTTACGAATTCACAGCTTGCCTGTTCACAGCCAGGAGAGCGGAATTTCACAAATATTTGTCCATGAAGCCTTTTTACAAAATGAAAAAGCATTGGAAGCCTGATGTACTTTTCTAATCAGAGCCCTTCTGTAAAAATAGAAGCCTCATACAGAAGTTGCTGGGGTAGGATGAGGCCCAAGGGGCTGTGGACAAAACCGCTTTGTATGGTAGGCTGGTATTCTGGTCAGGACGTAGTGGCCTTTGCAGGGCTCTCCCCTCCTTGATTCTTTCGCTTCCTCCATGCGAAGGCGCACATCCCTTTGTGGAGAGGCCCTGTCTTTAACAGGCAGGCAGACGTACTGCATTAACACAGACCATTTGGGAGCAAAATTTAGGTCTCTTGGAACAACAAAGGCTTGAATTTTTTCTTTAGAGAAAACAAAACAATAGAACATCCCCAAAATAGCTCTATGGATGGCCATCTCTTCTAAAATAAGTTCCAGCTGTTAAAGAATGTAATAAAAGCAATAGCAATAATGAAGACTTTTTAGTTTTTAATGTAATTAGATATAACTACCTAGGTTTAAAAACCGTATATCAGGAGCTTTGAAATTCAAAACAGGTGAAGTTACAGAAGAATACATTTTTAAATACCTTCAACAGATGTGATGGTAATAACACTGCAGGCCTGTCCCTGGTTTCCCCAGGGACCCTGTGTTCTGGTGGCCCGCTGCAGTTGGAAGCCATGTGAGGCCAGCTCTGACCTGACAGCTTTCAGTGTCTTCCAGTCCGATCTGATAAAAATGTAAAACATTGATTCTCTGTGAGTTTGTGAAAATCAGCCCCTTTCCTCTTCTCCATCAACAAGGTTATTTCCTGGGAGAATTTACTGGGTAAACTTGTTTCTTGCATTAGCCACTGAGTACACTGGCTGTTTTAAAAGTTTTTATTATGGAAACTTAGAAACCTATTCAAAAGTAAAGAGCCTAATGCAAAGAACCCTCATACACAAACATCTGTCCCCTCTCCTGTCAACTTTTCTTTTCTGGAATAAGAGTAAATCCCACATCGTGTTATTTTACATGTAAGCAGTATGCATCTCTGATGCGTCAGGGTTGTTAAAAGTACCATTGCTGCCAGGCCACCAGCACCCCAGCTCTGAGACGGCTATCTGACACGCAGTCCCTCAGTGCCCCCCATTGCTTCAGTGTCCTGTATTATTCTTGCCTACAGGGTCTGCATCTGAACTTTTCACTGTGGAAAACCACACACCCATTCAAAAGTGGGTAGTGTAAGGAGTGCTGTGAACTGCACCTGATCTCCAGACACCTGAGACTGACCCTCCTTTTGTTCCCCAAGGGCTCTGCCCTTCCCTCACTGAGAGCTCTTTGCAAATCTCAGACCTGATCCTTTCATTCATACGTGTTTTATCAAGCAACTATTTTTAAAAACATCTTTATTAAGGTATAATTCTCATACCATAACATTTAGCTATTTGAAGTATACAAGTCAGTGGTTTTATATGTTCACAGAATTCTGTACCCATCACCACTAATTGTAAAACATTTTCATCACCCCCAAAAGAAACCCGTACCCATCAGCCCTCACACACTACCATTCCCCTCCCAACCCCCAGCACCCACTGATCTGCTTTCTTTTTCTCTAGATTCACCTGTTCTGGACATTTCACATAAATGGAGTCGCACACTATGTGGCATTTTATTTTTAGGTTCTCTTACATAGCGTGATGCTTTCAGGGTTCATCCATGTTGTAGCATATGTCAATGTTTCGTTCCTTTTTGCTCCTAAATATTAGGTCATGAGGTTTGTAAGGACAGGTGTGATCATTTTATTCTTGAGTCCAAGTGTTAGATTTTGTCTTTAACTTGGTCTAGGAGACAGGTGCCAGAGCTGCACAAGGCCACGTGCAACTCCTCACCCCAGTTTTGTTCCTTTATATTGTAGGGATTTACAATCTGTGATTTGGGCTTTTTACACATTTGTGTTTTCCTTCCCCAAGGGTGCAAATTGAGTCTGCAACATGAAAGTCCTGGGTCAGGGTGAGGACTCAAAGTTCTAGTTGTATTCTCAACTCCTTAGGAGACACCCCCCCCCCAATTCATTTAGGGCATTTTCTAATCTGTGCTCAGGGTAACAAAGTATCCTTTAAATTTTCTGGTTCTAGGGCATGACATTTTCATGGTGTTTGATTGAAATTATTTACTGCAAGAAAACCAAGTATTACATTTACTTTTTTTCAGAATATCTTTTGATTGGACTGTTATGGGTGTAGTCCTTTACTGACTGTGTAGGGTGGTACAGGGGATGAAAAGGGTCCTGTCCCCAGGGCAGCCAGCCTCGGGGCTCCAATTCCTCACTCAAAGTACCCAAGGACAGGTCTGTCCTCCATCATCTCTGCTCAGAGCACCCAAGGGTAGATTCAAGAAGCCAGGTGAACTACCTTCACCTCGTGCTGTATCTAATGCTTGTGAACTCTGTGCCCTGATCCCACACTGTCTGGGGCCACTGGCATGGGCTCTACTTAGTGGGGTAACATGATGCTTTAATCTTACAAGTTTTTTGGCAAAGCATGCCAAAATTTTAATACATTTTTCTCCTTTTGTTTTTCAGGTATTCATTTGGTAAGTGAAAATCATTTAGAAAAAACTCTGCAAGAGTTGGCATTATGTGTTGGGGTATGTATCCTTGTGCCTTTTTTTTTTCTGGCTTTCTCATTGCTTGAGCATTTATAATCAGCCAACAGGTTTCACCGTGTTGTTCTAATAGCATGTTTGGTATCTAACCTGGACTCCTACCCACAGCCGGCCTCCTTGCCCAGAGTGGCAGACTAATGCAGAGGAGAGAACTCATGTATTTTCAGATTCAATGCGTGTAGAACCATTCTCCATATTACTGGGTAGAATAGTCCCACAGCAGTGACGGCAGATGTCGATGGTTCTATCACGTTGTTATGAATCCGTTCCCCCAACTGTAGGTGAATGAAAAGGCTTATGATGTGTGTGCTCCTCTCTCCAGGCTGCACGAAGTCCCCAGTGGTCAGGAGTCGATGGGCACCCTACACAGGGGAAGATTCACCTGGCATTGTCACTGGCAGAGTACCCCAAAGGTGGTTAGATTTCTGTTGGTAAGGGGAGGATTCCAAGTCCCCCAAGCCTGTGCTCTAAGGGAGACACTGCACCTAGTGTGAGTATGTAGAGTAGGGTTTTAGTTCAGAGATGAGTGACAGTGGGACCATGACTGCTGGCTGGAGGGTAAGAGGAGGACAGCCCCCAAGTGAATAGGACTGGACAGGGCTGGATATGGCACAGGTTACATTTGGATCTCACCAGCTTATGTGCCATTACAAAGACATCAGCACTCTCTGGGGAGGTATCACCAAACTCAGACACCCCACAGCATAACATCCTCAAGCTCAGAACACAGTCCCCAACCACACAAGAAACAGAGGCCTGGAACAGCAGGCCCATTCTAGGGGGAGCAGACAGTCGACAGAGGCTAAGCCCAAGATGACTGGATGCTGGGATTTTCAGACAGGGTCTAAGCAGCTGTCGAAACTATGCGTACCAAGATGAGGGAAAACAGCCTCTTGATGAATAAAAAAATGAGGTCACAGCAGAAAAAAAATTGAAACTATGAAAAAGAAACAAGGAAATTTCAGGACTGAAAAATACAATATCTGAAATAAGAAATTCACTGGCTGGCTGGGTAGCAGGGCAGAGGTGACCCAGCAATGAAAAGAAAGTAGATCAGTACATATCACCCAGGCTGAGACAGCCCTAGGAGGAGAAGAGAAAGAATTGCTGAAAAGTGTCCAAATATGGTGGGAGACATTAAATATACAGATTCAAGAGCCCAGTGAACCCCAAACAAATAAAACTAACCACTCACATCATTAAAATCAATACTGAAAACCAAAGGGGGAGGGAGAATATTGGTCAGACTCTGGCACCCAGTGACAGTGGTGCTGAAGGATGAAGACCATCCACCAGGATCCAGACAATGCCCTCCAGTACCAAGATGAGGGAAAATAAGGCGAAATAAGGAGAAGTGAGAGAATTTGTTGCCAGCAGACGTGCACTCCAGGAACACCACAGACAGCTCTCCAGGGTCAAGGGAAGCTACAGGACGTAAGAACGCGCGTCCACAGGAATGTAGTACAAAGAAAACACAGATAAATGTGAAGATGGTTTTCCTTTTCTTACTTCCTTCAAAATACATATGACTCTTTAAAGCAAAATGAATCCTTTGTCTCTTGAGATTTGTAATGCAGTCATGACAAGCATGACATGGAGCTTGGTGGAGAGCACAGATGACCCACGTGGCTGCAGGGTCCACATTCTATGTGAAGCAGCACAGTGTTAACTTTAAGCAGCTTTGAGAAGTTAAGAATGTGTATTGTAGTCCTTGGAGTACACACTAGGAAAGTGAAGAGTGACAGCTAACATGCCAATAGACACGTTAAAGAGGTATTCCAAAAACATTCAAATAACCCAAAAAGGCAGAGGAGGAGGAACACAGGAATAAAAAGTGAAATTTTAATAGGAAATTTTAAATTAAGTGGTAAACCTAAATCATATCTATAATTAAGTGGTAAACCTAAACCATATCTATAATTACATTAAGATTAATGGACTAAACATTTCAGTTAAAAGACAAATTGACAGAACAAATTAAATTTAAAAAGTAAGATGTAATTTTCTATAGGAGGTGCACAGTAAATAAAGTTTGAAAGAAAATGGATGGGAAAGATATCCATTTGGAGTTAGTAGTTAGAAGATGAATTCAGGACTGAGCATCACCAAGGATAAAGGATGAGTCATCACAGAGAGACAGGAAGCCATAACAGACCTCAAAGCACGTGAAATAAAAGAGTAAGAACTAAAGGGAGAGAGAAGGAATTTCAACACCCTTGTCCCCTCATTTGACAACAACTGGATTGAAAATCAGTAAAGGTTGGACCCTCTGCCTGGCACCTGGTTCTAATGGTGTTTCTGAGGCACCTTACCTTTGTTGTCTTGTGACACATTCTGTTCATATGCACATGGTTTGTCCACCAGGAACACTCAGAAGGGTGTCTATACAGCCATATGTCAAGCCATATAAAAGGATTCATTGAAAAGGGATTAAATTATATAAAGATTTTGCTTCCCTGAGAGACTGTCTCTCCCATCTGAATAGTGAACAGGAGCTGAATTTCTGCAAAAGCCACAACTTTCTTGGATTCCCTCAGCACACTGAGTTTGTGCAGCAGCTAAGGCATCGGAATTTCCAGCCCGCGCCGCTGAGAAGGGATGGACCTGTGACCAAACCTCACCTTCAGCAGAGCATAGGAGGGAGAAGATAAGGAGAAAGCCGCCAGCACACTGATGAATTTTAGAGGGCCAGTTGTCCCCAGACACAGAGTTCTTACTCAGAGCTCCAGTCTACAGGCCTCAATGAGGCCTGTAAAAAAGATTAGTATGGTGGGAGACCACATAGGGTCTCCTTGGTGGTGCAATGTGGGAAGTGACTGGCCACTGACATACTCACCTACTCTTTGTACTCTCATAAGAAACAAAAGCCTTGAGCCCCTAGCAAGGGGGCATCAACACATACACTGAGATCTTTGGGGGAAGAGGATCTGTGAGAGGGGCCCCAGATCATGTCTGATACAGAACATGTATTGCTACTGTTGGGGCTGTTAGCAGTGGGGTAAGGGGAGAATTGGCAGGAATGCTGAGAAGGTCCTGGCCCAAGGCTGCGAGTGAGGCTGCACCAGGAGCTGAGATCCCTTCTCTACCATCTACCCAACACCCAAGGACAGGCAGCAGCATGCTGTAAGTGAGGCCATTCCCAGGCCTGATGTGCAGGAACTGTTGGAAGTGAGAAACCCCAGGCCTCACACTGAGTACAGCAGGTGACCACAGCTCCTGCTAAAGGAAATGGCAGCCTGTGGTCATGAGGGAACAACAAACCCAAACCCAGCTCATTTTCTGGTTCTGTTGTTCTGTCTCTTCCTCACTCCTCCCCAGCTAATAACCTCACTGCACATGTTTGTTTCTGAGTAATTATATTAACCTCAGGAGCTACTATTTTTCTACACACAACCTCTGACATAATAAAAAATCACTAGACACATACCCAAAAAAAGTGGACCTGCTGACAGTGGATTGTTGAGAGATGTAACAATCAGTAGAGATGACCCAGATGTAGGGGCTCTCAGTTATCTTAATAACAAAGGTGAACATGTCAGGGGTTCTAGTAGAAAAGGTGGGCAACCTACAAGAATAGAGGAGCTGTTTCAGCAAACAGTAGGAAACTGTACAGATGAGCCAGATGGAAATGCTAGAAATAAACAGTCTGATGTGGACTTCTTTTCATGGTTTTGCAACAGAGTGGACACAGCTGAGGGGGGAAAATCAGTGAACTTGAAGATATCAAAATGAAAAACAAATAGAAAAAAGAGAGATAATAGAGCATCCGAGAGCTAAGGGACAATATCAAACAATTTAGCATCCAGGTAATTGAAGAGAGGAAAAGAGAGAAAGAAAGGACAAAAATACTTCAAGAAATAAAGGCCAAGAATTTTCCAAAATGGATGAAAGGCAAACTACTGCAGATTCAATAATCTTAGAGGTAACTAAGTAAGAAAAACACACTCACCACACACATTCTTAGATACATTATTGTCAAATTGCTAAAACCAAAGAGAAAGAAAGCCTTAATTGCAGCCAAAGAAGTGAGAGAACACATACAAAGGGATGGAATAAATTATTTACAGCACACTACTTGTTAGCAGCCATACAAGCCAGAGGACAAGGGAGTGACAAAGTGCCAGCAAGGAGGGAAACCCCACTGTCAATTCAGAATTCTATACCCAGCAAAACTGGTCTTTGAGGACAAAGTTTTTTCATGTGATCTACATTGTCAGAAATGTTAAAGGAAGTTCTTCAGGCACAGCATCAGAATTTAAGATGAGGGTAAATGAAAAAAATTTTTTTTCTTTTTTAATTACCTTAAAAGGTAACCAAAAAATTTAAATTAAAATTTAAAGAAAAGCTATCAGACTGTCATAAGCCTGTGTCACTCACCGTCTTAACCCTCCAAACGGAGCCATCCAGTGATGTGGCTGCACTTAGAGAGTCAAGACCTGGTGATGATATTCACTGTCTGTTCTCAGGTTTTTGGGAGTTGTTCGTTTGTTTAAGCAAGAAGAAGCAAGCAATGGAATTATTTCAGGAAATGTTCTTTTTCCCATTTGCAAATCTAGCATGGGCTAATCATAACCAGTTCTATAACTTGTGAGTTACGCACATTGCATCAAAGGAAAGGAAACTTTCATTAAGTTTGGGAGTGAGGTTAGACATGAGAAAGAACTGGGCTGCCACTTTCTGAATTAGATTTTATTTGATATCAAAATTACCATCGAAGAAACCTGCCTTGTCCAACATTTGGGTACACCCTCTTGTCTTAGTAAGCTTTATTTGCTTTCTCTAAAATTGCAACAGTAATTCTTTTTTCCCAGTTGTTATTACAGGCAAACCTGCCAGACCCTAATTCCTATATAGTGGGAGAAGCCCCTGCTCTTTGGCACAGTGAATTCTAGGCAACTGCCATAAAATCAGCTTTTGTGAAGCAAACCAAGCACACACGTGAGGCCTGTGAATGGACAGTACAGGTAGCAGAGGCAGCGGAAGTGACTGACACCAAATACGTGCTCTCATGACTTCCTGCTTTACACCTTTGGGTTACTGTTCTGTCTCAGCTGAGACAACAGCACTTAGAGATATCAGTAATCACTGAGGATCATAAGACCTGTAGTGACACAAGAGCTGGGACAGGGACCCAGAGTATCTGACATGGAGCCAGTGCCTGTGGTGAAACTCGGCATTTGTAAATACGGTGTGGGGGAAGCAGTGGGGTGAGGCCTTGGAACTGCACAAAGAGCAGTCTGCAAGAATGCATGCTCTTCCTTCAATCGTGTGTTAATCGCAGAAAGGCAACACACTGAGGATAATTCTTGAGCTCCCCTCACCACACCCCTAGCCACTTGCCACAGCCACAGCCCTCCGTCCCAGTTGGTGGCACGTGAGCCTTTGTTGGAGCTGTGAGGGTGGGCTGCAAGAGGGACTCTGCTAACAGTAGACTTGGGCTAATAGCTACATTTTGCTCCCATTTAAAGCAAGTCTGTGCTCCATTTATGCTTCTCTTGATATATCTGGTGCTCTTTACAAGTTCAACTGCCTCTGGTCACGGCAATAATGGTGGAGACCGAGAAGCCAGCTGCTGACTTGCTACTACATTTTTTCCTGAAGGCCCCCGAGTGGGACTGAATTTCACATGCTGTTTTCTGTGTAGCACTTGACGGGCCAATCCCACTAATAGTCCATGAGCACAAATTCAGAAGACTCCTAATAGTCACAGCAGCTGGCTCCCCACTGGGTGACTGCCGAGCACCCCTGCTTTATTTCCTCCTTCAGTTACTGTGGTGTGACCGCTAGGTGCTGGGCCCAGAACAGCCAAACTAAAAAGACTTTCAACCTTTGGGAACATTCCCCTCCACTGGCCTCATTTGGGGGTCGTCTATGAGAACTTAGTTTTCACAATAATCATCTTATCCTATTAGTACTTATTTCTCTATGTTCATCTTAATTTTATCTGTTGTGTCTTTATTTTGCAAAATAGGCTTAAATGAGTATAAAACAACTCTGTAGATTACACGCCGAGATACTAAGCTGCACACAGAACAACATTCTCAGAAAATGCAGAGGCCCTGGGCAGCCAGCTGACTTGACTTGAACTAGGCTACTTGAGCTACTCTGTTCAGTACAGTCATCTTCAGCCACACCTGCTGCACATCAAGTGCTCAGTAGCCATGTTGGGCATGCTGGTCATGGACCGTCTCTGTCTCTGTAGAAAGTTCTGTGGACAGCTGATTAGAGCATATCCTTCGTTTTACCAACAGGCACCATTCATTTTCTTCTGTGGAGCTCAACCACCTCTCTCCTCTGACCTCTTACAATGTGGCAGGTTAAGTGTAACCCCTTCGATTTGGGAGTAGGGACACGAGGCTAGTCTCTCCTCCTGAAGGAGGCCCAACCAAGGCCTCTCTGTCTTGCCTTTGTTCAGAGTGACTAGGTGTTTCCCAGGATTTCTGCATTTCTATCAACATTTCTCCATGCTCTTGAAGTCTCCTCTCCAAAGTGGGTGTCATCTACTGCCATCCTGTGGTCCTGTCGCCCAGGGTCTCTCATTGTTTGCACAGATGTGACTGCTGGGTAAGGGAATGGCATATGAACAAAGGCCATTTACTCCAGGACACGGGAAAACCACAGCATTTCTGATAGTGCTGCCTCACCAGCTGCATCTCTGCTGAAGCATTACATGTGGCTGTGCTTTGAAAGCTGTTAGTCTGGTAACTCTTACTTCAAAGAATAGGTCTAAAATGTGATTAATTCAGCGTCCTTGTAAGTGTTGTTTCCTGCTCCCCTGTAGGAATTGAGCTTTTTGATATTTGTGAGCTTGGGCTGGAACCTTTTTTGAACTTCATGCTGTTCTTGTGCATTTGAATACAGTGCAGGACCTGGCAGGCAGTGCAGGGGGCTTCCAGGAAGAGCTTTCTGGTCTTTTCCACCAGGACAAGGCTGCTCTTGGCCCATGCCCGCCCGGCGTCACACTGAGGCCCCTGGCCTTAAGGGAGTGAGCGCTCCCAGAAGCGGGATCCTGGCTTCTTGTATTTGGTGAAGTTAGGACAAGCAAGGGCCACAGCAGTCCTTTTCTAAGGGCTGAGACCTGTGACACCCCTAAGTGATTATGCGAAGCCTGCCCTCAGAAGTCGGCCCCTCCCAGGCCTAGGGCGTCCCGGAGAACACTAGAGCAGGCAGGCTCTGGGCAGGGTGGGTTCTACCGCACCATGAATGTGACAGGCAGGGAGAGACTCATGTTGAGGGGGTCCTGTGACCAGCATAGGTGATCCACACTGGTCCAGACAGACAGATCCAAGGAAGACAGCACTTTCCTGAAGCCTCATTCTTTTGAGACTCCCTAGGGCTTCGGAGTGTTTTCTGTCCCAAAGAGCATTTTCTAGGGTACCTAGAAAATGGTACCCTAGAAAATGAGATACCTTGAGGGACCTCAGCGAGTGCAGATGTTGACCTCCAGGTGATCTCCCAGGCAGGTGAAGGCGCATCTTCTCCTGGGCCTCCACCTCCACTGGCACTTGGTGTTTCTCTGTCAGGAGCTCCGGAAACCTTGCTGTTTCAAGGGGCACAATATGCTACATAAAAGTATTGATTGATGGTCGTCAGGCTGGGCCTCTGGGAGCCCAGGGCAAGACGACTGAACTCCTTCTGCGGAGGTGGGCATCAAAGGGGGCAGCTGATGGGAGGATGCTTCTGTGGTGTGAGTTCTGGACTTTCCCCTCTTATATGTTGGTTCTGAATTGATCCCTCTAATATACTGTAATTGTTTCAATATCAAAAAGATGAGAAATCAGTAAAATCAAGCCTCAAGATTAGCTGCATTAAACCGTGATTTGGGTTCTCAGTTGGGAACAAGGAATGGGTGAGGCGTGGGGGTGCCAAGGAGGCTGCAAGGCACCCTCTGCAGAGGGGCTGAGGCGGGGGAGGCGGTAGACCAGTGCAGAGGGGTTAGCAGTGGGGTCTGAGGACATGAGTGCACTCAGGGTGGAGTAGGGGGTCTGGAGGAAATCTTAGGGAAGGATCCTGAAAGGCCCACGCCTAGGACGTTCCCTTTTAGGAAAAGAGCATGCCATTTGTTACTGCTGGCCCATTTGGCTAAGAGTTGGACAATTTCAGGATCCTTTGTTTCAGTAAGAACCATAAATGATGAATTATTAATTTATTCTAATATGAAAACTAAGTGTCACCTAGTCTAGACTCTTCCTTGGGGGTGGACAGGTATCAGTGAGTCCTGCCAGGAGCAGCAGTCAGGGAGCAGGACCAGAAAGCAGACATTGGGGGCTGATCCAGGTCATGCTCTGTGAGCTGTGAACGCACCAAGATCTTGGTGAGAGATGACCCTTTCGTGGGCGTGAGGAATGAATTGCCGCATTTAAACATACCAAGGCTATTATGGCAGTTTTTAGGATGAGCCTCAAGTGTGGGGCCAGGAGGCACTCTCCTGGACAGTCAGGTGTCTAGCAGGGAAGCTGATGTGTGGGTGGGCCACACCTGTACAGGAGGAGAGGGCCTGCGCTGCTGGGACTATGCGCACGGGCTGCTTTTGAATTCCATCGCTGTCACTGTACTGAGAGCAGCTTTTTGCCCTGTTCCTGCTGAATGGGACACTTCACCCCTGCCTTATTAAGTCTTTTCCAAGCAGGTCCATGGCTGGTGTCCGATGTTTATGAAACCCGGACACTTGAACCTGATGTCCTCTGTCACAGCAGCGCCTCCTGCCAGCCGTTGTGAATTAAATGCTCCCTGCGACCCCTTGCCCTTGCTGCTCTTAAATTCATGCTTTAAAAACAGCTTAATGAGGGGTTTACTGGCCCAATTGGAAGTTTTTATTAAAACCTATTAGTGCTGGAGCGGAGCCTGCCTGCAGGAAGCGATTAGCCGCCTTGGAGCTCCAAGCCTCCTCGGTCGTGGCAGGTCCCCCCAAACCATCCCCAGGGCCTCGCTTCGCCTGGTTCTCATATCCTCTGCTTTTAATTACAGTTCATCTAATTTTTCTTCCCAGCCCCCATGTCCAAGAAACCAGTTTCTTTTAATTAAATTATTCCCATAATCAGAGGCAGCCGTGCCACAAGCTCACCCAGGGCTACAGGCCCTTTCTGGGGAGTCTCCACTGCCATGTCCTAGGTACTCCTAGGGTCGATTTGATCACCTTCCGGAAGTGACACGCTAACAACAGAGCCCTTTCTTCTTGCTCCCAGGAATGTGAGTGGCCACTCAGCAGTGTCTGGTTTGGTCTCATGTCTGGTCATGTCCTTCCACGAAGGATAGAGATGCCTGGATTGTGTGATGTTTAGAGCTGTGAGGTGATATGTTGGGCATGAATCATCTCAACTGGTAGAGGTGGTCATTTCCGAAGTAAGAAAAACAATCTCAAATAGCATTTTCACTGTGAGCGGCCCTCAGTGGCCATGGTAGCAGAGAGAGGGGTTTGGGGGCCCTACTTCCTCCTCACCCAGTGGCCCGTCCACCTCTGGCCTGAGACCTCTCCTTGGTGCTCTGGGCTCTCTGGTGCTTCTCAGCCAAGGTCTTGGGGTTGGTCTTAATCCAGTAGTGGTGTTTCTACCTTGTTTTGTCTTCTCTGTCCCCACACTGCAGTTCCCTCTCAGGTCACTGGGACACCAGTGAAGTCTCAAAAGGAGACCATGTTGCCTAGGGGTACGACATGCCGTTGCTGGTAGGGAAGGACAGAACAGGTAAGGGGCTGGGACTGGGGCTGGGGAAGACACCAAAGGTAACTTCCCAACAGGGAGCAGCTGGTGCCCCTGGCTGTTACTCAGTTTGGCACAGTTGTCCACAAGGCCTCACGAATCACCCAGGTTTCCAGACTGGCAGGGACATGTGGCATTTGGACCAAGATGTCAAAGGAGAAAAGCCAGGCTGGGGCTTCGGGGCCCCTTAGAGACTCTCTCTCATGGTGTGGGTGCTGCTTCCTTCATGCGTGGGCACACGCTGTACGTAGTGTGTGTTTTTAGTGTCATCTTTTTCATCTAATTTTATCTTTCCTTCAAGTTAACCACCCACCTGACTGCCATTTCTTACCTTGGTACCTTCTCAGATCTGCGCACCTGTGCACAAACATAGACACACATGCACACTTAGGGCGGGGTCAGTGTATGCAATAGTATATGCATTTCTGCGTTTCTCTTTTTTCACTTAGTGATATCTGGTAAAAATTACGTAGTGGAGCCTGGAAGAAAATATATTTTAAAGACCATTGTTTTCTTATTTACATGATTATTAACACTGTGCTTGTTCTAAATTTCTCCTACCACATCCAGTTACTTATTTCTACTTCTAAAGAATACTTACCTTTTTAATATAAAGAATTCTAGAACACTGAAGAAGCATTTCATTACTTTAATTCATCCTTCCAGTCTTGAATCCATCTGGGTGGCTTTTCTCTGGAATGTTCTAAATTACCTCTTATTTTTATCATTAGATTTTGTAGATGTGGTTTTCTGACCAGCATTTGCTTTTCAATTCACAGTATAATTAATGATAGTGTCACAGCTGACTGTTGAGAGTTTCCTGGGTGCCAGTCACCACCGTTTTTTAGAGACTTACTATGAGGCCCTGTGGGCGAGAGTCTAACCTTGGCACACTCTTCCCTGCTGCTTCCTGGCCATACACTGTTGCGAGTGGCCTTTCCACTCCTACCCCCGCTGTAGTTCTGTCTCTGACCCCCTGCATAATGCTAAGTGCTGCTCAAAGCAGCCATAGGCTGTCTCTATTATGGATCTTTTCAAAGAATGAGTTTTATTTATCAGATTTTTAAAAAAATGTTCTAGCTCATTAATTTTTACTTTTTATAGGCTGCTTCCTTCTTCTGAGAGGAAGGAGTTTATTCTTTTCTAGGATCTTGAGTTGATTGTTTAACTCATTGATTGTCCGTCTCTTGTTATCTGCTGCTGAAAGCATGGAAGCAGGGGGCCACTACCTCTGACTGTCCCTGGCCCCGTCCGTTGAGACTCCAGTGTCCCCCTGACAGTGGCGGATAGTGTCGTTTATAACCCTTGGCGCTGATGCCTCTTTGATTCAAGTGCTGTTTAGGGAAGAGCTTCAAAAATCCCAAGCCCTTAGGGTTTTATATGTTAATTTTGTTGACCAGTTTCTGGTTTTATCACACTGTGACCAGATTGTGTGGCCTGGAGATCATTCTTTTAATTATTTTCTAAAAACTTAGACATGCACATGGATTAGAAAGTGAAATTATATTACGCAGCTTGTAACAAAAATAGCAGCACCTTCTTTTATCTCTCCTCAGCCCTCCTGCTCTTCGCGGTAGCTCCTCCGTCTCTCTAGTGCTAATGGTATTTATCGCTGTTTCTGAATAGGTTCGTGTGTATGATTCTTGGTGTATCATTTTTAGACATTATCTGTTTATCTGTCTACTTTCTATTATGAATAGTAAGCATTACTCTCCCACATCCCAAACACTCTTCTTCCCTCATCATCTCAATATAGCTATAGCACAAATATAATATTTTATTAAGTAATATTCAGTAACTATAAATATTGTTGACTGCTGAGTCAGTAGTGAAGTATAATAATTTTCTTTCTAATAACTTTGTTTTTCCTGGAGTTAGTAATTGCCTCTCCTTTTTTGGTTTGCTTTGTTTTGCATCTCTGTTTTGCATCTTTCAGTAATTCATTCCAGATCCACCAGTAGTACAGCTTGACCTCTTAACCTTTTCCAATACTGGTTTTCAGTGAATTGATCGCATTAGATAATCTCTTAGTTTCTTCTACCTGTTTCATGGAGATTGTAGGGGGTTAACCCTTGCCAGATTGGATACCACTGATGGATTTGCCCCTCTCCCTATCCCAGGGATCCGTGTTAGTTCAGAGGGGCAGGTACCTAGTTGTGCTGGGTGAGGCTCAGAGACATTGCCACTCTCTACCACCTTTCCCGTGCGTGTTCTAGAGCAGCATTTTTAGGGAGGGTCATTTTTCAGCCCTCCTCTCAATCCCCTTATATAAGGACAGCTAAAAGCATCTGGCGAGATGGTTCCTTCTCTCTACTTCTCCAGTATTAGCGATTGCCTGAGTAAGGCAAGATGAACCAGGCTGATTTTATTCACATTGGCCCAATCCCACTTCTCTGCTAGGTAAATGCCTACGTGTCCTGAATCGCAGTTAGCACCAGAGCCCAGAGAAGGGCTTTTGGTCTCATCAGACACCATCATAGCTGCTGGCCGGCCTGGAACCTCCAAAATCCAAAATCTGCCGTGCGGCCCTGGAGCTTCCTGGCTCCAATGCCCCGTTGTTGGATGCAAGAAGAACACAGCGTTGGCAAGCCTGACCTTTGCCAATGCAAGTAACAGGGAGAAGCATTGTTAGGTTAGCCCTGGAGTAGCAGCTGTGTGCCAGTTTCTTTTGTAAATGCTTTGATATTTTAAAACAGAAATTTTAGATGAGGAAGCCATGCTTTGTTGCTGTTACAATAGCAGCTCTTGTCTGTGTGGATTCACTGAATAGAAATGCAGATACTGGTGCAGCTTTGGTACCGTTAATGGTTCCTGAGTGCATATAACAAATCTCTCCTTGGTGGTTGTGTCCTCCTCTTATCAAGAAGTTTAGACCCCTTTTAAAGCAGGATTATTACGGGAATGTTGGCTGCTCTGAGATTAATATCCCTTTGACAGCATAGTGTCGCTGATCTTCTGTTTGGTTTCAGCTTCAATGAATGTCTTTGGAGCATTTAGAAGACTGACATGAAGACAGGATTCAGTGAACATTTTTGTGTGATGTCCATTACCACTGACAGCCCGTGTACTGCTGCTCCTGCTATAGGACGTTCCCCCCAGAAGCCATGTGCTTCTCTCTTCCACCTCCTGCACCTTCACAGCCCCAGCCCCAGGCCTGGCTTTTTCTCCAGCTTGCCACCTCTGATGTGGATCTTTACTTGTATTCGGTTTATTGTCTCTGTAACTACCACTCCTCCCACCAAACTGTCAGCCCCCTGAGGACCCGGGTTTTGCCCATTCCCGCTGTCCTCGCCAGGCATAGGTCAAGGAGGATCTCAGTCATGCTCGTCTGTGCATGGAATTGAGGGAATCTGGGTTGACATGCAGGTGTCACAGAAGGCATATATGGTCTGGTGGCTGCCACATGCTCTTACATCATTCTTAAAGGGGATATCACACCTTCTCAAAGCCACCAGCAGCTTGGGAGGCCGTGCTTGGTGGTGAGACGCTGCATCGAGAAACGTGGTTAGTTGTTGTTGTCTTTGATTTTCAATGAAACGTCTTCTGAACACAACTACTAGCACAACTTCAGTGTGCATTCTGGTGTTTCTGAGAGATCATGTACATAGCCCTGCTCAGGGATGTCCTTGGCTTCAGTGGCAGTCCACAGGGCTGGGAACATAGCACCTGCCCCTCTACACTGAGCCAGACTCAGATAAGTGCTGAGCAATATGTCCGTAGTCAGTTGAACCCAATCAAAGACAAACACACAATGGAGCAGAACCAAAGAGGGAGGCAGCAGACCTCTGGCCCCATCTGAGGTTTGCTGTCCTCGCATTAGTGTGGTGACTGTGGGATTGACAGCAGCCATGCCATGCTTTGTTCCTAGGTTGGCAGAGTACATGGCATCTCTTGTCAGGGCAGAGCCTCCGAGTCCCTGTCCTTCTCATAGCAGTCAGTCTGTCCTTGTGCTGAGTCCGGGTCGAGCCAGGTACCGATGGAGGTTCCAGCTGTACCTGGTGAAATGGTGTCAGCAGCACTTTAGAAAGATGATCTTGACCTAGTTTCCAAGTTGCAGAGATGGTACAGGGAGTCTCCCTCAAGCTTCACACAGTTTCTGCTAATATCCTCGTATTATACAGCCAGGCGGTCAAACGGAGATGGCAGCGCGGGACGCCTGTTGACCGGGCGCAGACCTTTGTTGGATTGCTCCAGCTTGCCCACCAGTGCCCTCTCTGCCCAGGTTTCCTTTCAGGACCACACTGCCTTCAGCTGTCCCCCTGTCCCCTGTGATCTGGGGCAGTCTCCCAGACTTTCCTGGCTTTTCATGACTTTGACAGTTTTGAGTAGTTCTGGTCATGTATTTGGTAAAATGTCCCTCAAATAGGGTTTGTCTGGTGTGTTCTCATGATTAGATGTGTAATGGGTTTGGGGCTGGGTACTGTGGAGAGCGCCTAAGTTTGTGTGACCCCCCTGGAGGACTGCTAGTCATCAAACCCATGTCACTGTTTCCTACAGCAGGTTTAGGAACGTGCACAAAAACTCGATACAAAGGTTTCATCACCATGTTTATGGGAGGAGAAAATGGAAATACTTTAAAGCTTCAGCCATGGAGAATTAAATAAATTTATATCTCTTCTCTATGGATTACTACAAAACCATTTAATATGAATATGTTTGTTATGATGTGTTAAAATGGGTTTTAAATACTGTGTATTCTATAGCCATGCCAACCTGAACATGCCCAATCTCGTCTAATCTTAGAAAGCAGGGTCGGGCCTGGTTAGTACTGAGATGGGAGACCACCTAGGAAGACCAGGTGCTGTAGGCGTTAAAAAAAAAAAATACTGTGTACTATATTCCTTTAAAAAAAAAAAAAAAGATTTATCAGAACTGTTTTAAAATCCATGACCAAGGGATTAACTATCTTTATCTCTGGGTGATCAGATCACTTTCTTTTCTTTCTCATCTATTTCCAATTCATCTTCACTGAAGATTTTTGCCTTTGATTAAGGATTAATAAATTCGTTTTAATAAAATAAAATCAAAGGTAAACGAATGTGAGCTGAGCTGGTGTTGACAGAAGACGTCTAAGAACCCAGATAGGAAAAGGGAGGGAAGGGGGACGGGGACAGGCAGGAGTTAGTGGAGAGGGGGCCCTGCTGAGGCCGTGGGGCTCACTGCCCCAGTGCATCTGGCCAGAGCAGGGGAGCTTTGGCCTGGTAGAAAGGCTTCCTTCCCTGGAACTGGATGCAGGATGCTTGGGGTCTGTGGCTCCCTGCCAGTGCTGGGGATTTGAAGGGGTGGAGATCTTCTGAGGATGTCAGAGCCTCTGAGAAGGGACCATGGATTTGTCATAGGCCAGTCCCGGGTTGACCTGCTCTTGCACCGCTGCCTAACAGGAGGCGCTAGATGCTGATTGCCTGGACCCCACAGGCATGGAGACAGTTGGTAACTGAGAGTGTGGAAGGTCCAAGGAGGGGTCAGCTATTAGATGGCATCTTGATAGGCAGAGAGGGGGCTGATAACCAGGAGGAATGATGGTCTCAAGATTTGGGCTGCAGTGAAGCCAGCTACAGGTATGAAAGCGAGAGTGGGTAAGTGTGAGGAGTGTATAGCGTGCTAAGTGCTTTTTAACCAATCTCTTATTGTGCTGAGAACACTTTGGGGGATGTGTCTGCAGAACCTTTGGGTGGTAGGTGTGATGGCCTGTCCTCCTCTCAGCGTGGTAACGAACCTGGCCAGGCACTTGGCTCTCTGTCAGGGCCTGGTGAGTTGAATATCCTTCTACCCGCTATGTTTATGCTGCATTTTGTATTTTTGAAGGCAAGAAACCTTTCATCTGAGTAAGAGCTGTTTGATCTGACTCAAGAAAGGCAACAGAGCTTGGGGATAAAAGCGATGACACAGGAAACAGAAACCTTGATTCTCATTATGCCAAATAGCTGTGAGTCTCCTGGACCTCTCCAGGCCTCAGAATCTTCTGGGCTCTCAATGGCCCAGGCCCCTTCTTCCTAAATTCTGAGGAGGGGGAGGGAGAGAGAAAGAAATCTTGTCACGAGACTTATGCAAAGGTTATCAGTATATCATCCAGTTTTAATTTGGTGTCAAAGTGCTGCCTGTAACAGTGATAGAAGGAATGAGTCTCACCGTGGTTCCCATTTACATAAGACAATGAGATAAATGTCAGCATTTCAAAATGAACACTATTACGCAATCTTCACTGATGAAATCTTGCCTTCCCCATTTAGTCACTTGGCTTCAGGACCCGGATTTGGGACAAGTTGGTGCCATTAAATCTATTTGGTTCATTGTCAATAAGTAGACAATTCTCTTCCTTTTTTTCCTTTTGATTCTGCCAAAATCAGCAATTACAGTCCTAATCCTCAATGAAAAGAACAACTGGGAGATAGCGGGGGAAGTGAAGTTAGCAGGTACATGGTGGGCGGAGACGAGCAGAACCTGTGGCCAGCGTGACAAGTAGGGGAGCTTTGCACGTACACACAGGGGCCCTCTGGTTTGGGAGCAGAACGTCCAGGGTGGACACATCCTCTTTCTTACGTGAACTTTGAACTGGAGCAACGCCCTACAGTTTTCTTAGAGGACATGACCACTGCGTACCGGAATCCTGGGTCCCTGCCTTCCTGCCCTCAGGCCCCACATAACGCCCCCAACTCTGTCAGAAGGGCTGAGCTTCAGGGAGCTGTGGCCCAGGTGTGCGGAGCAGGTGACTTCCACTGCAGGCTGAGATTGGTGAGCCCTAAATCAGAACACAGACAAGTTCCTCTCAGTCCCATTTCAGTCTCCAATTCTTAGGCTCCTTGGCGAAACCAGTCACTCTGAAAAATAGATTTTGTAAGTTATTTTGGAAAAAAACATTTAATTGCTTTTAGAGTTGTACCTGAGTAGTTTGATTAGACACCACTACAGGCAGTGGTGTCCCAGCTCTGAGAGATAATTTCAGCTGTTCTAACGGTTTCTTCTATAAAAATGCGTGTTCATTCTGTTCCTTTTTTAATCTTTTGTGTTTCTCTATAATGTTTAATGGTTTTCTCCATAAAGCTTTTAAATGTCTTTTTTAAAGACTATTCACTCGAAGTTTGGCTTCTAGAATAGAGGGCAGTTTTAAAAATTGCATTTCACAATTTGTTATGGTTCATGATAATACTAGTGGTCAGTTTTAAACATCCCAAGAAAAGATGGAAGAGTTTCTTGCTTGTTTATTTTTCTTTAACTTTTGATTATGAAAATTTTCAAACAAATACAAAATTAAAGAGAATGGCATCATGCACCTCTGTGTACCATCTCAGTGTCAGTTATCCAGCAAGTGCCCCATCTTTCATTTACTGACCTCGTCTTCTGTTGTTGTTCAGAGTAAACCCCAGGCATCATGTTATTTATTTACAAATACTTCATTAAAGACCCCTAAAAGATTGAGTCTTTAAAAACAATGTAACTAACTACAATACCAGAAAATTAGGAGGAATTCTGTCAACTATTTAGTCGGTGATCCAGTGTTGCCAGTTGTCTCATAAATAAAAGCCTTTCTAGAGTTGGTTTGTCCAAGTAAGGATCTGACACATTTGATGGATGTGCCCTTCTAGTCCCTTTAAAGCCCTCTTTGTGTTTCTGGCCACCGGGCTCGACCTGCACTGGACTGACTGTCCCTCCAGGCCTTGTATCCCCTGTCCCCAATCCCTGTGAGCTGGCGATAGAGCTTCAGGCTGCAGCAGAGTCAGCTTTGACTTTGGCAGGGATGCTTCAGGGTGCTGGGACTTTCTGCTGCGCAGGTCAGAAGGCACAGTCTGCCTTTGCTCTCTCTGCAGTAGGAAGAAGCCAGGCATTGCCAGCCTGATGCGTTCGTTAGGGAAGTTCTCCATGAGTCACATCGAAGGGCCGTGGAAGCCCCAGTGGTCACTCTTAGACTCATCCACTAGAGCCTGCAAGGTGGCAGTGTTCTAATTCTGTCACTGTTTGCATTTGCTATCTGGGATTTTTCTTTTATTAATCAAAGTAAACATTCCCTCATCAACTATTTGGTTGCTCTAAATCCAGTTTCTCTGAGAAAGTCAGAATAAACTCTTTATTCTTTCCCTTTACCTGTCAGTTTTCAGAATGACTTGGTTCCAAGCATGCTAGAGGATTCCTTTAGTGTTTCTAGTCACTCTGTTAACACCATTCAATAGTCGTGCTTATTTTCTGTAGATTCTCTTATTAAAAAATATATGTATTATATATATTACATGTAATATATATAAATATGTAGGCAATCATATTCTTTTCCACTTCAAACCTTATAACTTTGATTTCTTTTTCATTTTTGCATAGATAAGACCTCTATTGTGGTGTTGACTAGGACCTTTAAAAGCATATTATTATGAAAAATTTCAAGCATAAGAAAAGTTGAAAGAATTTTGTAGCAAAAACCCATATATGGACCACTAGATCTATAGCTTATATGTTACTAGATTTTCTTTGTTATAGAGCTAATTTATTCATCTCTTTATCTATCCATCAAGCCATCATACATTTTGATGCATTTCAAAGTAAATACCAGATATCAGTGTCCTTGCCCTTAAACACTAAAACAGCAACGTACATAGCATTAACTAAAGCTCGGTGGTTTTTCCCTTGCTACAGAATTTACACAATGAAATGTATAGTTTGTAAACATACATTTTTAGAGTTTTGACAAATGTATACACTTGTAATCCAAACTTCTATCAAGATATAGAAAATGAAAATCACCCCAGGAAGTTTCCCATGTCCCTACCTAGTCACCGCCCCCATTCGTGCAAAGGTAAGACTGTATCAGTTCTATTCTAAGATTGAGTTTGTGTAAGAACTTGCAGGACTTTTCTCTTTCTGCATCTGATGCTCCCCATGAGGAGAAAGTTTGCTTCATGTTGATATTCTTGGCTAACTTTCCAAAAGCCTTGCTCAGTTGACGCCTCTCTGCAAGACAGTCATGTCCCATCATTCTACACGAGATCCTCGATTTTGGTGCCTGGTACGGTAGGCCCATAGTTAAGTGTGTGAATGGCAGCTGGAGGATTCTGCATGTCTGAAAAATGAAATCAAAATGCCTCAAATGGAAGCAGATCTTTGATGGTTAATACTAAAGAAGATTCTCCTGCTTTCTCATTTATACGCTGTATTTTTTATGACTGGTAGTATTTTTTCCATCTGTTTGTTGTTATTGAGATAAGCACTTAACTCACAATCTTTTTCATTTATGTCCAAAAGAAAATAATCTGTGTTTTGATGGAGTGCCTTTTAAGCACAGTCTATGATGAACAGCATTCTTGCATTGCTTTGCTTCAACAAACAGCCTGATACATTCTGCTGATTGAGGTTAATGATTTTTCCCTTCACACCTATATTGAGATCACTCAAATGCTTTATTTCCTCTTTAAATCTTTGGTAATATTCAACATTATTTCTCTGCAAACCATTTGGGTACCTTGTTGTTTGAAAAGCTTATGGAGTCTTGGTTCTAATCTCAAGGGCAGCTCCATCAGGTGGAAGACTACATTTGGTTCATAGTTTTCACACCTGCATTGTTTCTGACAAGAAGTCAGCTGTCACTCATCTTGTAGGTTCTCTAAATAAGTTTTATTTTTCTCTGACTGTTTTGGAGGTTTTATGTTTGACTTACAGCAGTTTAACTTGAGGTTCATACATGTGGCATTTGGTGGGAGGAATATTACCCAGCTTCTGAATCCCTGAGGTTTTTGAAACTGTAATTTATGTCTTCTACCAAATTGGATAACTTTTGCCAGTATAAGTCTGTTCTTCAGATTGATTAACTTCAGTTGAGTTATCTTTATGTGCACTACCTTTTATTCTGTCCTCTAATCTGCTCATCTAGTAAAATTTTCCTTTTGGATATTTTGTTTTTCAGTTCTAGAATTTGTTTGGTTCTGCTTAGTTTTCCTATCTGTTTATGCCTTATGAGTATATTTTCCTTTACATCCTTGATTTTACTTAGTAGGGATACTTTACCTTGTCTGCTTGGAGCTTCTGTTCTGGGTGCTCAATGAATGGAGAATGGAAATAAATGAGATTGCAGTACATGGTGCACTGAGAGTGTCACTTTGTAGGCAGTGTCAGGATGGACTGAGGCCCAGTTGTAAATGTTATGTTCAGAGAAGGCCTTCCTGAGAAGGTGGCATCTGAGCAGAAACTTGATAAAGGGCCATAGGGATGAGCACTGGGGCAGTGACTTACAGTGAGCCTGGGCCTCCAGCAAGGGAAAAGACCCCAGGGCAGAGCAGAGGGGTAGGTGAGGTGGTCAGTAGGGCACTGGTCAGCTTCATCCTCTCCTTGTGGGTTTCTCTGTGGGTCAGTCATGCTGTTTTCCTGTGATGGATTCATGTCAGCTGACTTAGCTGAAACCTGATCCTCTACTGAACTTTGATACTTCTAGAAGAAAGCATTTCTGGCAGTTTCTCCTGGTAGCATCAAGGACAGGATACCTGAGGGTGTCACTGTCTCTCCCTGAGTCACTGACCACTACCTAAGGCTTTTTTGCAGGGGACCTCTCAGTGAGACTGTGGTTGCCAGCAGTGCCCACCAGGCCCTGGTTCTGTGGCCAAGATGCCCACGCCTTCCCCTCCCTGTCCCATGGTGTGCACGCACTGCCCAGAGTGGTTCTGTGATATAGGCCACCCTTCAATGGCCATCCCGGGCTCTGGGCCCAGGAGTTTCCTGTCATTGCTGACCTTGCTGGATGGCCAGATCAACTAGCTTTCAAAGGTGTATGAAGCGAGTCAGCAAGGTGCGTCCACTTATTAGTACATGTGAACAAATAAAAGTATGGGAAGGGAAGGAAGAATGCTGGCACGTTCACTGCAATAACCTTCACTGGAGATGGTGTCTGCATGGGATAGAAGCTGGGGGGCCACCCTGACCTCTGATTGATGCACGTGCTAGATGGAGGTGTGTGATTCCCTCCTACTTTACTGATGAGCTGACCCTTTCTATTATTTCTTACAAGTAGGTGTGTTTATATAATAACTGGACATGTTGGCTTCTCCCATAAGCCAGACCCCACCCTTCATCATGTAACCAGGCGTGTTCATTGGTAGCATGGAGGATGCCCAGAAATGTTCACTGAATGAACACCTGTATGCTAACAGTCCTCAGATTTGGGGTGAGAGTGACACCCCATTTCTGTGAGCATGGACTCTTGCATGCTGACAGCCCACTCAGATGTGGGATGAGGGTGACACCCCACTACCGTGGGCTCAGGAGCTCTCTGTATGTGTGCGCAGGGGCTCCCCCAGCTACAGCGTTGGAATGGACCCATTACCCATGCAGGGCCTGTGGACATGATGCTTCCAAGCATACATGCTTTCCAGGATTGACGAGCAGGGCCACATCTACTCCATTCACCTCAAGCCACGTTTCGAGGCTCAGCAGCCCCATATGGCCCATGAGCACTGGACAGCACAGGCAGAGCCAGAACATTCCATTGTCAGCCCCACGGAGGCAGTAACCAGCAAGCACTTCATACTGGTCATACGGCGATTCTGACAAGGTGCTCTGAGACAAGCTTGAGCTACTTTTCATGCATAGGAAACAAAAGACAAAGAAATGGTAATGCACTATGCCCTTCAGCCTGGTATATGTTAAATATTAGGAATATATTAATCCTAAAAAAAATCTGTTGCTTAAGTCTAATTTCCGTTGACAGGAAGCATTTCGTATTTATCTAAAACCTATGAGCTAGCTAAGGTCATTACTACGAATTTTGTTTTGGGGCTAGCTGGTGACACCTGTATAGATCTAAGCAACAGGGTACACCTGGGGCTATGAAGTCTGGTTGCTATAGCAACTGAGTATCAGCTAGCACCATGACAAAGTGCAGTAGATGGAGGGTCGTGGGGTGTGTGGGTTACACAGGTCACATCCTGTTCCCTGCAGTGCCCAAGGACATCCTTAAAACATACTAACAATTTGCTAAACCCCTCGTAGTTGGGAGCATGCAATTTAAAATGATTTTATTTAAAGCACGGAAGCTTTAACCTGTTCTTTTGAAAACACCTGCTTACTAGAAAATGCTCTTCTGTTCACAGTCTGATCCGGTTTAAATCCCATCGGCTGAAATGTGAAGTACCCCGTTGCTGGCTTCTTTTAGTAGTCAGGCTCTCTCCATGCGCTTTTCATGGCCTGCCCAACAGCAGAACAGCCAACCCTCACGTGCCACTTTGTCCTGATGTGAGAAATAACAGGAGAGTAGACAGGGCTCATATCCAAGGGACATACCCAGATCAGACCAGTTCTGGAGGATTCCTGTGTAGACCTGGCTCCAGTGGGTCCCGTGGAGCACGGGAGGCTCCAGACCAGGCCTGGAGTAATGAGGCCCAGGCTGGGGAGGTGGGCAGTAGCATGGCCTCATCTGTGGCGTACAGCTGTTGTGTTTCCTGGCCCCCAAGGATGAAGGATGGCCCCCAGTCTGTCTCCTTAGGGCAAGGGTGACTGCCAAGTTGTTCTGACAACCAGAGGGGTCAGTGGGCCTGGGCAAAGCCCCTCAAACGGTGCCCTCCCCTGTAGGCACACATGTAGTGCCTCTTGGCTGTGGCCAGTTGCCATGGTGAGCGTGTTCAGAGGGGAATGTAAGATGGAAAGGACAATGTAAGGCTGGGTCTGGATTCCTGACCTCTGCTGGATAGGCTGGCGGACTGTCAGGTAGCCCTGTACAGGTGAAGAAAGTACAGAAGTGCATCTTCCCTACGATTGCTAGATGGACAGTTGGTAATGGGATGCTATTTTTATTTTTATTTTTATTTTATTATTTTATTATTAGTTTCATGTATACAGACATTGGTTAAACATTTATGTAGTTTATAAAATGATAACGGGATGCTATTTTTAAACACTGGCAGAAGTTTTCTTTCAAATTTTGTCTTAGCTTCTGTTATGTTTTTTTTTTTCACCTGATTTTATTTTGTATTTTGTCTCAATGAGAGAAAAGTGTCTTAGCCAGTTGGTTGGCGGAGTATACCTGTCACAACAGCCGTGTTTGCAACCAGGTCCAGCCTGGGTGACGGCCAGGCGGGTGGGCTGGTTTATAGACAGTACTGGGGACCTCCTTTCCCTCCCCTCTCCTCCAGACTGCCGTGGAGCCACTGCCACCCAGGCCTGGCTCTCAGGGAGACACACCACAACAAAACTATTCTTTACTCACTAGACCAAGCCTCCATGCCATTGGAGTTGGGGCTCCAGCTGGCCCCTCAGGAGTGTGCTCTGGGCCTGATCCCATTTGGGGTTGCTTCTCTGTGCCAGGCTGCAGGCAGGGTATCCATGCTTGACTGCTGCCCCGCTTTCAAAATGCAACCTTCCTTGAGTGGCACTTCCATCACACATGCTGAGTGACAGCAATTAACTCTAAAACAAGGCTTTGCAGAACAGCCATATGGTGGGAGAACACAGCGTGGCAGAAACACAACTCGAAGTGGTCAGGATTTGTGAGGCACAGACTGAACCCTGAGCCACCTGAGAGGAAAGGCTCTTTCCTGAACCTACTGTGACTTCATGTGCTGCTGAGAGCCCACAAGACTTCCTAAGAACAGACCGAGATCAGAGCCCACTTTGAAGAGTACACTCTGCAGACATTATCACAGAAGTTACTTTCCCCAAAGTCAGAGACATTCAGAGAAGTAGGGCCCGAAGGCTATACCCTCGTGACCACAGGCAAGGCTGTAGCATTCTTTGTGACTTGGGCCAGCACCTGCCTCCTTCATGATACCACAGTGTGGGTGGCCCGGCCCTGTGTTTTGGGCATGGACCCAGGCGGCCCTCTGTAGCTTATCCTCTGCAGTCTGTGGCCGCCTTTCACCGTTTACATTCGGCTGAGAGGGCACCCAGGGATCTAAGAGCAGCATCTGGTGTCACAGTGAAGTCTGAGCTGCTTGCCTCATCCCATCACCTTTCTGACCACTCTCTCCCTGTGTTCCCCCTGCCCAGCCGTCCCCAGGAGCCACTGCTGGCCCATTGGACCTTGGTGCTTGTCTACCGTGAGGCCAGGCTAGAGGTGTGAGCAGGACCCAGAACTGTCCACCAGCATAGAGGGTGCCAGGGACAGTGGGCCAGCACACCGGTGTTCCCGCTGCTAGCCCCCACCACATCGGTGTGCACCGCATGTCTCAGGCATCGGCTCTCCAGAGCCCCACCTCCCAGTTAATACGGGCTCTGCACTTCTGCAGAGGTCTGGTGCTCTGTGACAAAGCAAGGTGCCATGCCTGTGTGGGGGACAAGGTCACCTGCAATCTGTGTCAGGGCTGCTTTCTTATCCCTGAGGCCCCTCTTTGCCATGCCAGCGACTGTAGACGAAATCTGGGGTGCCACTCTGGAACTTTCCATCCTAGCATACAACCCATAAAGATCAAGAAAATAACTTTTAAGAGCTCGAGTTGGTCTCCGGGGCATCATTAGGAGCCCCGGGCGGCTGAGGGCGGGGGCTCCGTGCAGGAGTGACAGCCCGTCAGGAGAGAAGCGCTTTTCTCCATTTTCCCTGATTTTAACGTGAAGCTAATGGGTTCCTACTTCTAACATGGATGGTGGCTGTCATTTCTGAAGGATCCATACATGTGAAATTTAATTACTCTTTCTAAGTAACTATAATAATTTTGAGGAAGGTAATGAGGCCTCAGTTGGTATTTTCTTTCTGGAGTGGCCATCTGGAGGCTTCCACCTGTAAAATGTTGTTTTAGATTATGTTTTCCACCTTGGCCAGAGGCAGCTCAGCCTATGCTGTGCTGACCTTGACTCTGAGTGACCTCCAAGCCCCTCAGCCCAGCACTCCCCCTGTTGGCTAGACCACATCTGCTGGCTTCCCATCTCTGCTCTTCCCGTCCACCAGAGCAGTCCGCAAGACTCTCCCTGATGAGCAGCCAGGGTGGCGCCCCCTTACCTGTTCGCCTGAAGGCACCACACTGTCCGCCATGCGTTCAACCAGTGCTGCAAATTGCCAGGCAGAGGTGAGGCCTCTTAGTGGTGAACTTTCTGGATCTTCAGTAGAAGAGCATCTTGACTCTTCGCTTGCTCCTAAGTAGATAGAGAAGAAACATCAGCACCATTTCTCTGTCAGTTTTATTTGATGAGCAGGAGCCCTGAGCCGGCCCAGAGCAGTGGGGACCCCAGCAGGTCCGAAGCTGGGCCGGGAGACAAAGTGCCCAAATTCAGCATGTTTTGTGGGGCCTTTTCTCAGGCTGCACGTGTAGCTGCCCTGGCAGACACGGACCGTGTGCCCCATGCCAAGAAGTTTTACTTAGACATGAAAACCAGGAGAAGGAGGGTGTCCACCTGTTCTGACCTCTTGAGTCTACACAGCCATAGCTGATCCTGGCCTGCAGGGTGCCTGAGGCAAAGGGCTATGGCCACCCTTGGGCGTGGAGGCCATGGGCACTGTTTGCCCTGAGCTCTGGTCAATACCGCATTAAGATTCACTGTCCCATCAGGACCAGACTAGATGATCCTGCAGCTTCCCCACCCCCACTGCCTGCCTGGGGCTGTCCCTGGGGAGAGCGGCAAACTGTTTTAGGGAAATGGCAAATGCAGCCCAGGGAGCTGCCCGCTACCTGGACGCTTCGTCCCAGCAGCCACTGTCTCTGTCCAAGCGTCCAGGGCTGGAAGCGCCAGCTCCTCAGTCTCATAACCAGAGGCATTTTTCCTTCAGTTTTATATGGAAATTTCCCAAACATGGCTCGTTCAGGGTGGGGTCTGTTATTCCAAAATAAGTAAACCATTAGAAGGGATTCCGAATGGCAGGTGCAACTCACACTCTATGGCTTCCTCATGGGCATTTGCTAACAACCGTCACCCCCAGAGGCACTGGTGGGACTGTCAACACCAGCACTGTCCTCAAGACAGCTGATGGGGCAGAACCTTCCAGGGCCACCGTGGAACTGAGATTAAGTAGGCATTTGTACAACGAGTGAAAGGGCCAGATAGATACCTTTATCTCCCCACCCAGAAAGGCTCTGAGCACAGGTTGGCATGGGCACCTCATGAGTAGGGCTTTTAAACTGATAAGAGGCACCCAGTGAAGCCCGTTGACTGTGTTGGGGTCAGCATTTGCTCCAGTCATGAGCACGTCCCTTGGCAGTGTGCTGTGCCATCCGCAGGCTCAAAGACAGCCTGGGCTGCGGGAAGCCACTCCGGCAGCGCACTGGGCATTTGTTTTTCTGGGGGACGCCTCCCCGCCACGCTGAAGCAGAGAACAATGGTGTTCCTTATGCAGGCAGCACAGCTGCTAAAATTCAACAAGATCCAAGAAAAGAAAGCAGAAGCAGGTGGGTATGCAGGCAACCCTTTCCTCCCCAGCAGCATCAGCGAGCACTGATGGCCGCAGGGCCAGCGGCCAGCAAGACAGCAGCTCCAGTGAGATGGGTGCGGGGGGTGGCGGGCAAAGGGGGTCCCTCCGGAGGAAGCTGGTATACCTCTGCTGCAGGCGTCCATGCTCCCGTGCCCCCCAGCAGGGTAAGGAATATTCCTGTAGGTTCAGGAGGACCAAGTGACCCTCTGCCAGTACACACATATCCCTAAGGTGACAGCATGTCCCATCCCTTGCCTACACCATCACCTGCTTCCTGGCACTTAGGCGGGCTCTTCCATTTGCATATCACTTTGATCGGTGTCACTCAAACTACATATTAAAATTCCGTTCATCACATCTGTGCAAAGTGAGGTGACAATTAGAGAAGGCAGGCCCGGCGCCTGGGGAAGGCTCTCCTCGCCCACGTGGGGTCTCGGAGTTTACAAGAGTTTCTCAGGAGTGAGAGCAAGGCAAGCTTTACGCTGTGGAGCTGAGCGAGGGCCCCACACCTGCAGAGGTGCATTGGCTCCTCTAGGCATCCAGGTGGTGGTCTGACCTGGCTTGCTCTCTGCCCAGAACCCCAGAACCACCTGCTCTGTTCGCAGGGCTGTGAGGGGCATGGGCCTCTGGGTTCCTGAGTTTTCTCACCACCAGATAGAGGTGGCCTTTGAGATGCTTTCTCAAAAAGTGGACATGTCTATAGATAAGTGCGCCACTTAAAGCTGTGACTGCCACTTCCCTGTTCTGCATATCTTTTGCTGATCAAATCACATATATTATAAAATGCACCCTAAGTGAAGTGAGTCCAAATTTAATGAAAATTATCTCTCAACATAAAACTAGAGAAATTGTCACATACAGAGCAAAGTTCGCTTTTTTTCTTGCTGAGAGAAAGGGAGTTTGAAGCAAATTGTAAAGCAAAGGCCTTCTAAAACCACAAACAAGGAAATACTTGACCCAAGGAAATCAGTTGGCCTGTGTCTGAAATCTCACAAAACTAGTGTAGACTCTAAATTTTTCCCTCTTGAACATCCGAGGAAAGTCAGGTGTGTGCCCAGTGCTGGGTGGGGTGCAGGTGGGTCCCGGAGGGGTTGGAATGAGTTGTGGGCATCTTGTTCATCCAGTCTCCAGAAGGGGCCACTGCCGTCTCCCCTTCTCAGCCTTGGCCAGAGTGCCCTGCAGCTCAGTGCCTTCCTCTCCTGTCAGCTGAGCCACAGGACCCACAACAACCTGATGGTGCCATGGCTCCGGCTACACGTACCTCACTCGCCAGCACTGTCCAGGCTTCTCTCTGCTTCTGGAATCATCTCCCAGT
Organism: Eonycteris spelaea; assembly: GCA_003508835.1. Lineage (NCBI taxonomy): Eukaryota > Metazoa > Chordata > Mammalia > Chiroptera > Pteropodidae > Eonycteris > Eonycteris spelaea. The sequence continues at coordinate 2,836,164 of PUFA01000186.1, read as the reverse complement.
GGGGGCAGTGTGCGTGCTGGTGGCTCCAGAGTTCCCAGCACAGAGCACATGGCTCTGCCGAGGCAGCAAGCCCATGGAGATGCCAGGCTGAGGCTGCCCCTTTGGGTCAGTCTCATTGTCACACTGGAGACATACCACTCTCAGGCACTACTTCACAGCAAATGACCCACCCTCTCCAAAAGAACTGATTTGGAACTGGGGTTTCAGAAATCCATGGGACATGTGAAAGCAAATGGGGCCTCCCCGCCCCTGCATCTCATGAAAAATTTCAAACTACAGGGAGTTTGAAACAATTATACAGTGAAACCCATGAGCCCCTGCCTGGACTCTGCAGTTTGTCTTTCACTCTGGTGGCTTCATTATATGCCTGTTTGTTCCTCATCTTAGTGTTCAGGGCACCTCAAAATAAGTTGCAGACATGAAGATCTGTCCTTCAGCCTTTAAACTAGGGTTCAGGATTCATTTAAGTTTGAGGAAGAAACTTACAAAGAATGAAACCCTAAGGTGCCTCTTGGCGAGCACACCCCATGACCCACTCTCCCACCAGTCACAGACACGGTGTCACCCCAAAATCCCCAGGCAGCCTTGTTCAGATTTCTTTCCCCTGCATCAGTTTTCTCCCTTCTAGAACCTTCTATAAATGGAACCATAGCATATGGTATGTACCCTTTCCTAATGAATCTTTCATTCAGCATAATGTTTTGAGTTTTGTCAAAATGAGATTAACAGGAACTTGTGCAATCTGATAAATGAAGCACAGGTTCCTTTTGAAGGGCCCAGTTGACAGCCACCTGAAACCTGTTCTGGGTTCCAGGTGTCCTGGTGATGCGGTGTGAACAGTTGTTTCCATAGTAGGGGCCAACTCAGTGAGTCACCACCACTTCTGTGAGAACGAGAACTCAGGTGTGTTACACTCACCTGCGTTTCTCACACGGAGTTCCCAGCAGGAAGAATTAGCTGGCACCCCACGGCCAACCAATAGAGCTGCTAGCCATAACAGACTGAGCCCATGCAGGCTAACAGGAGGTGGTTTTATCTGTAATGACCGTCACCTGTACCTACTTCTTCCCCTGGCATCTTCCCTCACCTGGGACAGACAGGCTGTATTATCTGTACCTGTCTCATTTCCCTGTGCCTTCCTCACCTGGAACAGATGGGGGCTGTACTTGCCCTGTATCTCCCTATGACTTTCTCTTTTACCTGGGGCATATAGGGGCCATGTCACCTGTACCTGTCTTGTGTTCCCCCTCGGCTTCCTCACCTGGAGACCGTGTCACCTATACCTGTGACTGCCCCTGGCTTCCTTCCTCACCTGGGGAAAATGGCTGTGTCACCTATACCTGTCCCACATCTCCCCGTGACTCCTTCATCTGGGGAAGATGGGGACCAGAGTCAGCTCTGCATTCAGAACTTCTGTGCGGGTCGTCTGGCCTCCTCCATGTACATCGTCCGTCCTGGTGAATGCTCTTCCAGGAAGAATGCACAAAGCCATGATTTCAAGTGCAGGCCTACTGGACGGAAAGAGGACTGCCCGGTGCCCACTGGCAGTGTGTGCTCAGCGTGGGGCCCTTGTTACATCTGCAGCAACTGCCAAGGACAGGAGGCAGTGGTCTGAACACAGAGGTGTGGCGCAGACACTGGGGCACAGTCCCACTGGGGGCTGAGACGCACTCCTCAGTCACTCCATCTGTCCTGTGTTCAGGACTGTTAAGTTACACTGCCTTTGGTGGGATTATTCCTGTAGGGTATGGCTAGCTGGTTAATGTGGCTGTTTGTTCTCTTCCTGTCTTCATTTCAGGATGGGAGTCCCAGCTTCTGGAAACAGGGTTCCTGGGGATTTTCTTGTGCCCTCTTTGGACTCTGTCTCGACTGCCCAGGAAGACGCCCCCTCCCCAGATCGTTCTGTGGGGCTTTCGGTGGCTGATTTTCAGAATCATGCTCGGAGCAGTAAGTAGAACTTTTATTTGTAATATTTGGGGGAAATGTACTGAAAATGAGTCTCTCGCCTCGCTGTCCTCCCGTTGGCCAGGCCAGGCCAGCTGTTCCCCTTCTGCTTCTTTCTGTGATGTCCAGTGGCCTGTTTTTGATCCCTGCAAACTTCACTGGCTCCCCTGGCCCTTTACATGACCATATCCTGCTACGACTCAGTCCATTTCACATGGAGACTCATGGGGAAGAGCCTCTCAACGCCTCTCACCAGCCCTTCGGTGGTCTCTGGACCACCACATCGCTTTCCATATCGCTTTAAATCAGTAAAGAAGGACATGATATAATTCTCACCCCTGAAAGCCACCCCAGCTTCCTTTTTGTCTCTCTGCCTACGAGTCTTTTCTTTTGGACCCTTGCTCATTGGGTTTGGGGAGTATGTTTAGCTGTCCCTTCACTCCAGTGTGGCCCGTGGTGGCAGTCTGTGCTCTGCCTGGCCCGGTGCTGCTCGCCTGTGTTCTCCTCTTCTCAGGCTCTTTTGCCGGGCCCTGAAGCCTAAGATAGCTCAGCTTCTATCTTCTACACAGCCTTTGAAAGTACGTGTCTTTTTAATTTAACTAACCGCCGTTTTTCAAGAACATTATCTAAGCCCTGAAGTCAGGAGTGACGTGGTTACTTTTGACCTCCAACTGTAGACAGAATTTGGCAGCTTTCCCTCACTCTCTCTTCCACTTCTCTCCCTTTGTAAGTAAGATCTTAATTTTTCATTAAAATCATTATAAAATACGAATTCTCTTACACTGGAAACCTTGTCATACAGACGTGCTAAGTTTTCCCTCAGGGGATAATCACAAACTTGGGGGACAGGGAGAGAACTTGCTCCTGACCTGTTTGAGAGCAAGTTGCTCCATCCACCGGGCCCGCCTTGCTCGTGTCCCCCTCCGGTCCAGATGGCCCTCGGTCTCCCTGCCCCATGACCCAACAGTGTGGCTGTCTAGTGAGCACCTGACCAGCCTCAGGTGCTGCATCCCTGGCAGGAGGCCCTGCACTCTCTTCGGGGGGCAGCATCCATCTGTTCTGTCACAGACTTAGGCAGGCCTGGCTGGTCCTCTCTCAAAATCACTTTTTTCCACAGCGTAATTAATATTTTGCGGTGAGGTCCTATAAAAGCATGAGGCTCTCCCATTTCTCATCGAATGTTCAGTTTATCCGTGTATCTTTGTGAGCATACACTCCCACATGCCCTATGTTCATTATGGCATTTTCACACCTCTGTGTGGCTGTTGATAACGTGATGCCCTCATTCCTTGTATCTGTCCTGTGCTCCATCACCCTCGTATCATGACTGGTTGTTATATGCCCTCAAGTCAGCTCCAACTCCTGGTGACCATGTGCCTGAGAGATATCCAGTGTCCTGTCCTCAACAGCTCTGCTCAGCTCCTGTAGTCATACCCTTGGCTTCTTTTAGGGTGTCAGTCTACTCATATTTGGTCTTCTGCGTTCCCTGCTGTCTTCCGTTTTTCTCAGCATTATTGTCTTCCTTGTCTTCCTTCTCATGATGTGCCCACAGTAGGACAGCTTCAGTTTTGTCATTTTTGCCTCCAGTGATGTTTCAGGCTTAATTTGCTCTAGTTCCCACTCGTTCATCTCTCTGGCAGTCCAGGGGTATCTGTAAAGCTCTGCTCCAACACCATTTTTCAAATGAGTCCATCTTTTCCTGTCAGCCTATTTTACTATTCAGCTTTCACATCTGTACAAAGGAATTGACCTGCGCTAGTTCTTAACTAGCGACTGACGGGCATCTGCTCTGTGACGGGATGACGTGCCGGCCCCCCACGGGACTGCAGTCCTGAGGGCTCGCACCTTCCCACTTCCTCCTGTTACTGTCAGGCGCCCGCCCTCCTATGCTTCAGACTTGCTCTTGGATATCGAAGCGTCGTTCATTCTGGCATGATGACCATCTGTGGTTTGGTTAACTGCTACGTCTGTGGCCAGGTGGCCTTGGAGCCCCGGGGACACCGGAAACAGCTGGATGCAGAGGGACAAGTGCCGCCGGGGGGCAGCAGGCCTAGGGTCAGAGCCTGGCGTGACCAGCCATGTCCGCTTGCATGGGTGGTGAACAGGCCACAGGGCTGTGGTAGTGTTGGCCAGAGGGGCAGACAGGGCTGTGTGGAAGCCTGGAGAGCACCCCGTTTGGGGCTGGTGTGGTTAGCAAGGTTCTCGACCTGGGCAGGTGTGAATAGCTACAGATACTGAGAAATGCTGTGTTGAAGGTATTGTGTGTTCAGATTCAACAATAAAGTGTGATGTTTCTACATTCATTTTCCCATTTAATTAGAAAGATAGTTGTTTTTGTGATTCCTTTTAAGGAAATGTTGAAATTGTGAGTTGTCTATAGTTACCATACGCATATTCCTCGCAGGCTTTGGTTCCTTGTCCATCTAGGACTTGATTTTGGATTCTTTCCCAAGCTAGCTTTAAAAAGTATAAAAATGTATGAAATGTTGCAAAGGACTTTATTGGGGACCCCACTGAGATGACAGCTTCATTAGGTGGGACATATAAAGCGAGGAGCCCCCGGAGAAGGGGCAACCCGGGCACAGAAGCTCTGGGTGGCAGAGCTGTCAGGCTGTTTTGTGCAAGGTTTGTGATGCCAAGAGTTGAACAAACCCCCACCATGCCTGACTGAGTGCAGGGGATCGTTAGCACATTCTAAAGCGCCTTTTATGGCATTTTGATTGACTGTTAGCACCAGCTGGATAAGAAATTATCAGGTGCACTAAAAGGTATAATTACTTGATTTAGTCTGTATGTTGGATATTATTAATCTTCCTTCAGTGGAAAGCAGAAAGTAGAGTTGACTTGACAAAAAAGCGCTAGCAGCAAAATGTCCATTCCTCTGTGAGGTGAGAGAAATCACAACAGATCTGGTGATACTGAAGCGACGGTGGGTGAAGCCCCCCCGTCTAGCCCCTGATCTTCTGTTTGTGGGTGAGAACCAGTGCCACAGAATCAGCTAAGGGGTGACTGTTCTGGACATTCAGAGACCGCTGTCGTTTTGTGACCCGGCAGTGGTTTAGATGCCCTGAGAGACAGATAGGCTCTTACAGACCTCAGCCTCAGAGGGGACCGTGAACTGTGCAGGTAAAGGTGCCCAAACAGAAAGAAGGAAGCCGCCTTACCTCTGTGCCCACAGAAGCCCTGCTCTTCCCAGGTGCCTGAGATGGAGTCAGCCTGGTCCCCGTTCTTAGGGCTTCTGTGTCCTGAGCCATTCTGACCCCCTTCAGTCCTAGGGTGGGAGGTATTAATGGATAGGTGGCCCAGTCTACCCTGCCGTCTATAAACAGCTGGACACTGAACACACTGCATGATGCAGCTGTTCTCATGTCGGACAAAAGACAGTGTGAGATGGGTCCAGAGGAGAACACATGAGGTGAGCCCTTCGACCGCCTGGCTCTCTGTGGGGAGACGGGGGCAGGCAGAGGTGGGAGACCTTGCCAGCTGTTGGAAGTGGAGGATGATGAAAGGCTATAAGGCTTCCCTCAGCCCCTAATGCTGGTGGAATTCCAGGGCAGAGTACACAGAGGTGCACAAAAGGAGCTCCAGGGACACAGCATCACCTCTGTTGCAGTCTTACAAAAATGCATTGCTCTAGAGGTGGCTCCATAGTGTAGTGGTTAGCACGTCTGCTTTACACGCAGAAGGTCCTGGGTTCGCACCTCAGGTGGAGCCACGGACCGTACCCTGGGTGCGCCAGGCCAGAGAGTGTGGGAGGAGATGCCCCGCCTTCATAGATCCAGTTCTTAAGGGGAAACGGCAACATCCATAGGTCAAGGGTGGAAGTAGGGGGAGGGGAATTAAAGAGGGGAAAAAATGCATTTCTCTAACGTAATCGTGAGGAAAACATCAGACAAGCTGCAACTGATTGACATTCTTCAAAATTACTGACCAGAATTCTCAAGTGTCAAAGTCATGAGATTTAATTAAACATTGAGGAATTGTCAGACTCAGGGAACATAACAGTTAATGTGGCACCGTGGATTGTCCCTGATATAAAAAAGGACATTAGTGGGAAACTGGTGAAATCCAAGTAAGGTTTATAGTTTAATAGCATTGAATTATCAGTGACAGCTATACAGGAACTCCAGACTATTTTTACAGCTTTCCTGAAGTCTTAAGAATTTTTCAAAGTAAAACGTTAAAGAAGGGCTCAACAAAGAAACAGTGGCTTCTGCTGGCACTTTTGTCTGGGAGAAAGTGTCCCCACCAGCTCTTGCCCTGAAGCCAGACAATTTAGTTCCTCCCGTATATTCCTGGCGCCTTTCAAGCTGCTGCCCCAGCCCTGGAGTTCAGAGCAAATGAATCCGTCAGCAAATGTGTTTCAGTCCCAGGCCCATCGAAGCAGGACAACCCCACTGGCCACGGGACCAGGCCACGGGACCAGACAGGATGGCACCGTGACTGATTCCAAAACCAGGCACAATGATCAATTACCTCATCCCCCTCCAATCATCCTGTCAGTTACCGTCCTCCCCGCCCCAATCATCCAATCAGTAGCACCCGTGACCCCAACTCCCTTAGTTTCCATGACTACAGATTTGCCCCTGTATAATCTGTACTCCAGAGACACGTGGGTAGCCCTTTAATTGAGAGCAATAGCTCGCCTGTGTCTTCAGGACTTGCAACTCTCTAAATAAACCTTACTTTCTTTGCTGAAAAAAAAGTTCAAGAGAAATAGTATGAACAACTTTTATGCACACAAAGCAGGCAATTTGAAGAAATGGTTAAATTCCTTCAAAGACATAGATTACCAACACTGACAGAGGAAGAGACAGGAATCTGCGTAATTCTATCAACTGAGATCATTAACAACACAAATAAAAAGCACCTTCCCACTAAGAAAACTTGTGGCCCAGAAACCTTTTCTGATGAGTTCTATAAAATGTTTAAGGAAGAAACTATAGGAGTCTCATACTCATTCAGAAAACGGAAGAGAGAAAACCCTTCTCAACTCATTTTTCTGAGACCAGCAAAGACAAGGACATGTCAAGAAAAGGAAATTACAGAGCAAAGTCTTCAAGAGCAAACATGAAATTTTTAAGGACTTATTAGCAGTTGAATCCAGCAATATGTGAAAAGTATAATGCATCAAGATGACATGGAGTTTTTCCCAGAATGCAAGATTGGCTAGACATGAATGAATCAAGGGAGAAAGATATAAAATGATATGATCACCTCAATTGATGTAAGAAAAGCATTAGACAAAATTAAACAATTTTTAGAAATTCTCAGCAAAGTAGGAATAGAAGGAAACATCCTCAACCTGATGAAAGATTAAGTACATAAACTGCCTGCAGCCTGTACCATACTTAATGGTGGAAGACTAAACATTTTCCCCATAAGATTGGAAACAAGGCAGGGGTGTCCACTCTCATCACATCTGTTGTTTAACAGGGTATCAATGACCTTAGCTTGCACAATAAAACAAGAAAAAGTAATAAAAGCCTGAAGATTAGAAAAGTAAAATCATCTGTACTCACAGATGAGCAAGTCATGTATGTACAAGATCATAAAAGTCTTTAGGATCAAGGAGTGAATTTAACCAGAGTGCAGGATTCATGGCCAGTATATAAACAATATCTCTATATGCTAGCAAAATTTCAGAAAATGAAAAATTTTAATACAGCACTAATAATAACATCCAAAATCGCAGGAAATTTTAATAGAGGTGCAACATTTGTACCCTGATAGCTACCAAACATTGCTGAGAGAAATTAAAGAGACTTAGGTAGACCATGTTTGTGAATCAAAAGTTTCATTATTGCTCAGCTGTCAGTTGTTCCCAAATTGATCTGTAGATTTCATGCAACCTCAAACATAATCCTGGAAGGATTCCTTTTTAGAAATTGATGAACTGATTCTTAGACCTATATGGAAATGGATTCTGTTCCTGGTGAGGTCTCTTCCTGGCCTGCAGATGGCCTCCCTCATGCTGTGTCCTCCCTCACCTGGTGGAGCAGGAAGTCTGGTCTCCTCTAATAAGTGTGCAAATCCTGTCGGATCAAGGCCCCACCCTTATAGCCTCATCTAACCTTAATTACTTCCTTAGCCTAAATACAGACACACAGGGAGTGTGGGGGTCAGAGCTTCAACATGAATTTTGGAAGAACACAGACATTCGATGCGTAACAGCAAAGATGTGAAAAAGCAGAGTACCCCTGCATTGCCTCCTATGGGTGTATAAAATGGTACCAATGTTCTGGGGAAGCAGTTTTGGCAGCTACTTACAAAGTTAACTTACTCCCACCCTACTACCCAGTATTTCCACTCCTCAGTATTTTCCCCAGAAAATGAAAATATGTGCTCAAAAAGGTCTTTTACACAAATACAGCAGCAATATCCACAGCACCAAGCATTAGAAACCAAACATAGTCCAATCAACAGGAGGGCGGGTGGACTCCCTGTGCTAAACCCTCCAAATGGAAACCACCCAGCAATAAAGAGGAATGAATAGTGCCGCGTGACAGACCTGGATGACCTCACAGGCATCGTGCTGAGAGAAGCCAGACTGAGCACCACGAAGGATTGGGCACCACGTGAGACCTTGTGTAGGAGGTTCTAGAGCTGCAGGGAAGTGATTGCCTCTGAGATTCGGGTGGGGTGTGAGTGGGGTGCAGAGGGCATGTGGGAATTTTTAGGGCGATGGAAATGTCCTGTGTGCTGATAGGTAGATTCCCACAGACGTGCACAAAGCTCCTCATCTGCATGCTATAGGGCAGGACATAAATTATGTTTTGAAACCTCCAGCATCAGGAGGAACATCCAGGGACCCATCGGCGAACATAGAGCAGAGACGTCTCTTTGTGGACAGGGCTAGAGAGCAACAGACCCCACCCACTGAGCCGATCTTCCTCAGTGTAGTCTGCTGAGTGCCAGATAAAAACCATGTGCCTTCAAACCCTGGAAAGACCATTTGCTCAGCGGAAGCTGTAGCTTGAGACAGTCCCACGGGACACAGCTTCCCGCCCAGCTCCATGTGCTGACTGCTGGCCTGGTCTGTGCAGGGTGGGACGTCCTGTTTCCTCTTTTCTGATTATTGGTGCCTGCTGGCATATAGGTGATGCGACAGTCCTGAACTGTCACCACATGGACCTGGAAGAGACAGGGTGGTCATCCCACTTGACGTGATTGGTTTGGAGCTAGAGTTCAAGCAGCATCGAGAGCGTCTCCCTCAGCTCCCTCTGTGCAGCTCCAAGCCAGTCTCAGTCGGGACTTTGTGAATTTACATCCTGAAGCCAGACTGTAAGCAGCACGGAGTCACCACATTTCTCATTGGAGAAGGTAGAGCCTCTCCTGTCTCCCTGTCCTCCTCACTCAAGTTTTTGGGACAGTGCAGTGGCTTGGGCCCAGGTGACCCCATTTGACTTCCTTCCTCAGAACAAAGACGCAGGCCTGCTCAGGACACATGCCCGTGCCTCCCCACGGCACTGGGGCAAACACACGCCAGGTGTTTTCTTTTGGAAGAGCTCTGCAGTGTTTCTCTGATTTTCAACTCAGTTTTCTGCTCTAAATGCATAGATTTCAGTCGTATTAGGGTGAAGAATCCCTTTTCACTTGCAGACATGGTAAGTGGTAGAGGTTTGAGTCACTGTATTTAAGGCAACTAAGTTGCCCTTATGCTTAAAAAAAAAGCTTTTTCACTTTTTTCTCACTTTCAGTTTTTGTCAAAACAGAGAATATGTGTGTGTGACTGAGTTTCTAACAGCCAAAGTTTTCACCCCAGAGCACACCAAGTGCCTGTCACCGAAGCCCGGGGCCCTTTGCTTCTGACCCTCTGCGCTCCTCATGCAGGAGTAGACGATGGATTTTCCACACGGTGCTCTGGAGCCAAAGTGTCCTTGATTATGTCATCCTGTAGTAGGCTGATGAACTGTGTGTGCTGAGGGTTTAGATCTCTCAATTGCTAAAATTCTGGGAATTGAGCCAGTACCCTTGTTGCCGGGAATTCTCAGACCTGGACAGTACCAAGGGGAGGCTACGCGGTTGTAGTTTGACCCCCTGAGAATTGAGAAAGCAAAGCCCCATCCCTTCTGCACCTCCCTCCTTCCAGCGCTCTACCCCCTCAGGCCTGGCTCCTGTCTGGGGCATGTGTACCGGGCCGTCGTGTTTGGCCACAGCAGACATGCTACAGTCTCCCTCTTTCTGTAGAAACCTGCTTTGGCATAAGCATTACCTTGTAGAGAACATGCAGACCTGAACAAACAGTAAAAAAAATGTGTCTGTACGCTCTTCAGCGTCGTCAGAATAAGGAGAGTAGATGTCAGGAATTGAACTGCTGAAGAATTCCACTTCCGGGCTTCGTCTCTTTAACACGGCTGCTTCTGCGTGTTATGTTAAAAGCTACCTTAGTATGTTAGCATCGCTTTCATTTTGCTCCATATTCTTTCTGCAGTTCTTCCAACATCTTGTACTGCATTCCCCTGATAGTAAATTATATCATTGCTTCACATATTAAGAGTTAAGAATTTAGTACATAATTCTTACTGAGCAAAATCACAGCTAAAATCAGCAGTTTTCATTTGAGTTGCATATTTGCTATCCTGGAGCAGGTTGTTTTTAAGTAAGTGGAGGGATGCAACTGTCAACATAAGAAATGTCGAAAACCTATAGAGAATTTTTATAAGAGTTTATTTGAGCCAAACCAATGACATAGGGCAGGGAGCAAGATCTCAAATGCTCCGGAGAATGACAAGTTTCCCAGTTTCTTTTATGCATTTGAAATTAAGGAGGAGTACATGAGGATGGGGGAAAGCAAGGTGGAATTGGATTACACTGCAGGACAGTTAACGAGATAATGTTCTGTCTTAAGGGTGGCTATGTTTATTTCAAAAGTGTGTCAACCTAGATACACAGAAACAATGGACAGGGCTCACTTAAGGCAAAGATAAACCTTTTACTAAAAAGTTATATGCCTGGGGCGTGACTACTGACCAGTTGGGAATTTATGATCAGATCACCTTGGAGGTTACTTTCTGTAGAACTCCTTAAAGGGTCAGGAGCCAGAGAATTCACGCATGAGCAAGAGCCTCTCAGAAGCTAATGTGAGGATTAGCATTCCTGCCCATATGTTTTGGTGACCCCCAAGTAACCTGCAGGCTGCAGAAAGCAGTGACAAGATGCTAGTGCCTTTTCCATGCGGCTTCAAATCCCTAGTCATTAATCAGCAGGGGCTCTATTGCTAAACACCTGTGTTGCTCATGGCTCTGTGCTCACACCTGACTGCAGCACCCACAGTGGGGCCTTCTGACACTTCTTGTGTGCAGACTCTCCTACTGTCTTGTTAACACAAGAGAAAAGGCCATGTCTGAAATGCAGAAAATGTAGGCCCAGAGGACTTAACAGTTTTCATGTCAAAATTCAACAGAACCGGGAGCTGCAGCCAGGCCGTGATTGAAGGGCACCATGAGAAAACACTTTCCTTGAAATACTGGCAATTGCATCCGAGATCCTGCTGTAAAGAGTCACCTGGGATATTATGAAAGCCTTAAGCCAATAAATTCAATTATTTAGATGAAATGGACAAATTCCTTGACAAATGCCGCTTACCAAAACTGAGACAAAAAGAAACAGGAAATCTCAGTGGTTCTGTACCTGTTAAATAAGTTGAATTTGTAATCAAAAACCTTTTCCAGAAAGAAAACTGTAGGCCCAGATGGCTTCACCAGTGAAATCTCTCAAATATTTGAGGAGGAAATAATAGCAGTCCGACACAAACTCTTTTGGAAAATATCAGAGGAGTAAATACTTCCCAAATTGTTTTATGTGACCAGTATAACAGTGATACCAAAACCTGAAGAGGACATCAGAAAAAGAAGATAAACCAGTAACCCTCATGAGCAAAGGCACAGAAACCCTTTGCAAATATCAGCAAATCAAATCTGGCAGTGAAAAAAGGCATAGTTTATCTTAGGAATGCGAGGTGGTTTTAACATTTGAAAATCAATTAATGCAGTTTACTAGAGTAACAGAATAAAGATGAAGAACGATTTTATCATCTCAGCAGTTGCAGAAAACACATGATACAATTCAGCACCCACTCATAATGGTCTTAGACAGGAACCTCCTCAGCTTGACAGAGGTATCTGTGAACCCTCAGCACACGCCTGTCTTCACGGTGAGAGGACGAAGCTTTCACATGCACTTAGGAACCAGGCCCGGATGTCTGTTGCTGGTTCAGCTCTTCAACACTGTGCTGGAAGTCTTAGTCAATAAGACAAGAAAAAGAAATAAAAGCATAAAGACTGGGGAAAAAAGAAATGAAGCTGTTATGGATATGATTGTATACATACAAACCTAGGGGAATCAAAAAGCAGCTACTAAAATGAGTGCACGAATTTCACAAGGTTGCAGGATACAAGTCAATATGAAAGATAACTGGACTTTATAAACTATTAAGAAATCACTAGAAAATAAAACTGAAAATACATTCTACGATTGCATCAAGAGCTTGCAAAGACCTCAATCTGATTAAGGAGGTCTAAGATGTGTACATTAAAATGGTAGAACATTACTGGTACGAATTTAAAAGACCTGTGTAAATGGAGAGATGTACCATGTTCATGGTCAGAAACCTCAGTATTGTTAAGATGTCTGTTGTACTCAAATTTATACAGAGATTCAAGGCAATTCTGCCAAACTCCCAGCTTTTCTGGAGGAATTGACCCGCTGATTCTAAAATTGACATGGAAATACAGAGAATCTTGAAAAAAAAGAACAAAGCTGGAGGACTCATATTTCTTAATTTTACAGCTGAAGTATGGAATTGATCTAAGCTAGAAAAACAGATCAGTGGAAGACAATAGAGTCCAGAAACTGACCCAACCTCTACCGTCAATTGATATTAAACCAAGTGAAATCAGTGGAAGAAGGAAAGTCATTTTTTACATCTAGTGCCGAAATCATTGGGTATCAGTATAGAAAAAAAAATGAGTTTTGACTGCGGTTTCATCTGTTCCAAACTCTAATTTCTGAGAGAGATTATGGACCTAAATGTAAAAGCAAAACCATAAAATTCTTAGAAGAAAACATAAAAATATCTCCCAGAAACAGATCCACACAGGTATAGTCAATTGATTTTCAACCAAGGCACTATGTCAAAACAGTGCAGCAAGGAAAGTATTTTTTTTTTTTTACAAACATAAAAAGCCAGAATCACAAAGTTTTTCGAAGATAACATAGACTGTTACTTTGGGGTGAACACAGAGTTCTTGGACAGGGCACAAAAAAGCACTAACCATTAAAGAAAAAATAGTGATAAATTGTACTCCACTGATATTAAATTTTCCATTATCAAAAGACACTGTTAAGAAAATGAATAGGCAAGCCAGAGACTGGAAAAACTATTTGCAGTGTATAGGTCTGACCAAAAATTAATATCCTGAACATGCAAATCATGAATAATAGGACATAGAACTGAATGTACTTCACAAACGAAAGTATAAGAATGGAGACAATGAAAAGCTCTGAGACAGCATTTAACTCACAAGAAGGGCCAAATGTAAAACACTGTCGTGTGCAGGCAACCGGAATTCCCGGTGGGGTTCATCACTAGCGGGGTGTAAGCTGGCCACACACATCCACAGCACCCCTCTTCATAATTGCTAGACCTGGGAAACAACCAAATGCCCCTCAGTGTAAACTGTGATGTGTTCACACTTAGCCACAGAAAGGAACCAAGTCATGATGCAGCAACACAGACAAATCCCAAAGCATGCTGAGTACGACCCGCCCAAACCCACAGCCAGAGCACCTGACGCCCAAGTCAGTTTGTTGGAGATCCCAGAGCAGGCAGACCTGGGCCGGACTGCATGGCTTCCTGGTGAGTGGGGCGTGGAATGGCCTGGAAAGAGATCCCAGAGAACATTCTCTGGGACGGAAATCTGTCTCCTCTTTCAGATGCTAGATACCTGATTGTATACAGTTGTCAGAATGCGTTGAACTGAATACTCAGGATGTGTGTGTTTTGTTTTATGTAAACTGAAGCTCAATCCTTGGACTTAAAAGCCATCATGAGTTTGCTTTCACATATAATGATTGCTGTGAGGTACAGCCCTATAAAACTCCACACGCCTTGGGGATAACAAGGGAGTTGATCATTACTGATGTTCAGAGAACGTTGCAGCTGCCTTAGTCCTTGGACACCCCGCACCCCAGAGACCAAGGGCTGCTATGCAGACTGCTGACCTCTGCGACAGGAGCCACGTTTGGGACACAGTTGGCAGTCATCTTGTGCAAGTTTTCGCTGAGACTCAGCTAGGCTCTGACACCTGCTGGCAGAGTGGCAGTGAGTGCACGCCCATCCGAGTCTGCTTCGGGGCACAGCTGCTTGCTGCTGCAGTGGATCTCAGGCTGGCCATCAGCTCTGTCTCCTATTCTGAGGCTCAGGCTTCTGTCTCATGGAAGGAAATTTCCCAGCTGAGATGAAGCTTTGACCAGGAAGCCCAGCGAGTCTGCACTTGGATCTCTGCTCTTCCCCATGGAGGCCCGAAGACTGCTTGGAGCGGGTGATTGGAAGAGCTGTTTCCTTGTTAGCATGCCCCACTCGTGCATGTCCCAGAGACTCTGCGGCCCAGAGAGGACTGAAAGGTTAGCAAAGAAGAGCAAGGAGCACAGTCACCAAGGGAAAAATGAAACTTTGAAGTCGGAGGCTCTTTTTTGGAGTCAGATTGCCTCCAGTAAAATCATATTACATATAATGAAATAAATGTTGGAATGCAACATGCCCTGTGAAGACCCAAATCAAGCAGATGTCATTGTCATTTCCTTGGCTAGCCTGCCACGTCCTGGGATCCCCACTCCACAAGGAGAGCAATTATCCTAATTTGTTTTATTGCATTAGCGTGGGCAGAGCTGAAGAAAGGGGCTTTCTTCCTTCCTGCAGGAGCGCCCCGGAGGCCAGACCTCGGACTCCAGCCCCAGGGTGGCATGGGAATTTCTGGGAAACTTGCCTGCAGTGCTCTGACCTCTGCCCCCAGCTGCAGCCCCCTGCTAAGCACAGGCTCCCAGGCTTGGCCCTTCAGCACCCTCTTTGTGCCTCTGTTTCCAGCCTCAGAACCACCCGTTCCCAATGACCTAGAAAGACGTCAAATCCTAAGTGCCTCTGAAGACCTGTGACAATTCTTTCCACCCACTCCATGCAGCCCCGCTTCAAAGTCTGTCACAGACAGGTGTCACCATAGTAATTTCCAAAGGATCTTCAGGATTTGGGGAGAGGGCAAAAACAAAAAACAAAAAAAACCAGCCTTAGTGATTTTTCACTAACCACATATTTCAGCCCAAATGATGTCCCATATCTTACCAGTACTTAACTGTATGCGCATATGCTTGCCGTTTAGGGGGTCACATGATACATTTCTGTCTCATCACACCTTGGGGTCAGGAAGTATTAACACCAGCGACCTGACACCGGAGAGTAAGTAACAGGACCAGGCGGTGACGCTAGGTTGGCTGGGGCCCTTCAAATGCAGAGACAAGTTGGTTGTCATCTTGCCCACTGACATAACTTACAGGGTGCTAAACAGCGAACCCCAAATGCAGCAGTCGCCACACGCCCCAAAAAATGGGGTTCCCCTCCGCCTGCTCAAGGAGCACATGGGGTCCTGTGGGCCCAGCTCAGCTCCCAGAGGAGAGAAGCAGTCAGGGCAGAGCCTGGGGTACCTCGGCCTCCACCAGCCCCAGCGCCCGCCCCCCTTGCCCCTGACTGGCATCCCAGACCTCCGTGCCTACTCATGCGGGCGATGGCCTGTCCTCTTGTGCTTGCAAAACACTTGTTATCACTCAGGGCTCCAGGGTCCACGAAGCTTCCCCTTTGTGGAAAAGGAACAGACAGAGGACTAACCCCTGTGTTTGCAGATGGAGGAAGAGGGTCTGGAGCAGGGCAGAGATTCTAACGAGAGAACCAGTGTAGCTTCAGATGGGGTGCTGCAGACAGCTCTCCACGGTGGCCCGGGTGCCTCTGAGGGAAGGGGGCTGCCTCCCCTGGCGTTCACAGGCCGTCACTTCTCGCTGGGCGTCAGCCCTGCGGAGCACCCCACACACACACCCGTCAGGTGTGAAGGGACTTGCACGCACGGTGTTACAGAAATGGATGTTCTGTGGCGTGAAGCCTGGGATTTTCCACTTTCCCAATGGGAGTTTTTAAGACACATGTCCTGGGACCTGTGAGCTTCAGAGAGGAGCCGGGTGCTCGCCTTTATGTTCCTGCCTCCCACTCACTGCCTGTAAGCCTGGGGCTTCCTCAGTCACCCTGAAATGTTCCATCATCCTGGCACTCTCCCGTTCCCAAGCAGAGAGCAGGGGCTGTATGGACATCTGTGGGTCACTTGGCTTTCTTTGGGTCTGGCGTATTACTGGCCTGTCTGTGCCATTTTTTTCAGAATTAATTTGGGGCTGCAAAAGGATCAAAGAAGGCTTTGTTCTTTTGACACTTACTCTGGAAGAAAAAAAATCCGTGGAAAATCTGACATCTGCATTGTAGGGAGAAATCAGTAGATGGGGAGGAATATAATTATCCTCCGCTCCTGAAAGAATGTCTCAGATTTTTAAGTGTCTCATATCAGCTTAGAATTTGAGTGACATTTTAATTATTTTGTTTTTTTTCTTCTTCGCCTGGTTTGAATCTCCAAAGAGTACCACTCTCGCATTCTGAAGGGATGCAGGGAGTGGGGCGGCACTCGCAGGGGAGCCTCGTGTAGCCCCGCGGCTGAGGTTTTCTGCCGAACGAGGGGCACGTTTTCATCAGAAATCAGCAGCTCTTCTGTTGGCAGTATGGGCTCGCTCAGGCCTGGGTCATCAGGAAACGTTTGACTTTCTGAAGCGCTATATCCACACAATCATGACTACGGCCAAATTCAGACTGGAAGTTGTCTATCTGGCACTTTGTGATCTAAGCAAGGCCAGTTTCTAGAAAAACATGACTCTCCACTTTTCAAAATGATTCATCCAAGAGTCTTTATACTTGGAGTGCAACCACAGCTCTGTGACATTGGGGGTAGCAGGTGCGGCTGAGGGCCAGGTGGGTTCGGCCTGGCTGGCTGTGAGACCTCAGGTGAGGAGGCTGCTGAAGCAGGAAGTAGCTTCTCTAGAACCAGCTTTAGAATCGCCTTTGGGTCTTTATGGCACTCAGAAAATTGAGTGCTGCGGTCCCTTTGGGACGCGTTTGTAAACCGCGATTAGGTGCATGTTTAGCTCGGTCCAGCCCACGTGCACTGCTCTGTCATCTGGCCTTCCTGTGGAAACCACGTGGCTAAGAATGTTGCTCTCCATCTCTTCTCCTTACTCCTTTGGGTGTCGCTGCATCCAAGCCGCCAGGGGCCCAGGCCAGAGGTCTTCGCTGCTCCCCACTCCAATCCCTTGGCCCATCCTGTGGGCTCCACATTCCAGACACGTCTGGAATCGGACACCTCACATCCCGGACAGTCATTCCGCCTTGCTGGCTACGTGGCCCCCGGAAGACCCATCAACTCACACTGTCCCGTCTCTGGCTCAGAGCCCTCAGCCACCCCAAAGATGATCTTGGACAACCTGGGTGGATGGCGGATGCGTGGGTGGGTGCATAGCTAGATGGTGGGTGAGTGGATGATGGTGCATGGATGGATGGAACTGCTGTAGTCATCGCTGCCGAAACCACTCGTGAGGGAGAGCGGAGCTCGTTCCAAGGTTGTTTCTTTATCGGTGCAGTTTCTTTCTCACTTTCTAATCCAGCTATTATGTAAGAGACAAATTGAAAACAAATCTCTGCAGCTCAAGCGATATTTTTATTCCTGGTATGGGAACAGTTGGTTTCCAACTTATGAAGAAATCGTGTGCGGAGAAAGTGGATGGGCAGGGTGCATCTGACAGGCAGGTTGACCGTCCTCCTTGCGACTGCTGACCAGCCGTGCTGTGGGCACTATATGGTGTCCCGGAAGCTGCACAGGGGCAGCCGACTGCCAGGGCAGCTGGCCAGTGCGGAGAAGCTCACCCACAGGCTCTTTGGCAGAGCCCCCTCTCTCTGTAGCTTCTTTCCCAGGGGACCAGGCAGCAAAGCAGCTCCCTGGAGACACTGTCAGGCCTGAGCACCGGGGCTGTCCTGGGTGCTGAGAGATGGTAGTGACCATCCCAGGAGATGGGTAAACATTTTCATCCAGCTCACCCGAGCTGCTAAGTGGTGCGTCATCGTAGCAATTCCAGCATCATCCCTTTCACGGTCTCCTTGGCACCTATACAAGTATAAGTAAGGTTGTGTGTGTGTAGCTTTGCCAGTTTGTTCATTTTTAAAGCCTCACAATTGCACTATTGTGATGATGCTCACATTCTAAAAACCGAGTTTTAAAGCGCAGAAGGAACTGACTTTATAACAAGGAAGCCAGTGTTTCTTTTTACCTGTAGCATTTGCTAACTTTTCATCATTAAAACACTGTTTCAATCTTTCCCTTTACGTCTCTTCAGGGTACAGGATAAAATCCGTCACTGCACCCTTAAAGTCCCTTCAGTGCAGGTTCTGCCCCTGACAGTGGTTCCCTTGCCGTTCTGGAAATGGTTCACGTGGCTTCCTCTCTGTCTCACCTTGGCAGGGCCTGATCAAGATCCGGGGGGACCGATGCTGGCAGGACCTGACCTGCATGGACTTCCACTACGAGGTGAGTAGCTTGGAGACACGGTGATGCGATGAGGCAGACGTCAGCTCATTTGGACGTGCCCTCCTGCTTTCCTTTCTCTGGGAGGCGGAGTATCCCACTTGCTAGGGCTGGCAGAGTGGGGTGACTGGCCACTGTGGTTGCGGGTCCAGTGGTTCCTTCTAGTTATGGGCACTGGGTCCCTCTGCTGCTGTCCACGGTCCTGCCCAGGCCCTAGATATCAGGCCAGGTACCCTCCCTCCTAGAGTCCGAGGGCCCTTCCTGCCCCCAGGGCAGGTGCAGCGTTGAGAACTGCCCTGCCCTGTACCCAGCTCCAGCCACACATGGCGCAGGAGTTTCCCAGCTCCCTGGGGTACAGGCATGCCAGTCCCCCGATGTCAGGATCCCCAAGGCCACCTCCCTGGCTCCGCCGGGGCTTTGGGCACTCTCTCCATCTCGGGACCTGGGCCCAGGTCTAAGCCCCTCCAGAGACTCCTGTTTCTGCTGACTGCTGGCCTATTTGTGGGGGGGCTGGGACTGTATTTTCCTATGAATTAATCTGAGGGCATTTGGCACTGAAACCTCATTTGTTTGCTCAGTAACATTGGCTCATCCCAAGTACAGCGCACATGCCTGTCGGGTGCCCATTCTTCTGTTGGGCCCACGTCCCTCTCGTTGGCAGTAAGAATCCCGACACGCCTGGAGCGCCACCTGTCAGGATGTTTTCTTCCATGTTCTCCGCTCATTGCTTGTGGCCCCAATGGAATGTGGGGAAAGCGGTTTTTATCTGCTCTTCTTCTGAAAGGCGGCTTGCAGACAATCGTGCGCATTCTGTGACTAGTCCCGAGTGTGTTTGGTGCTTGATGTTGCTTCTCAGGCCTGGGGTCGTGCCCCCTTATTGCTGTTCCTGTGTGTGTGCCAGGCTGTGTCATCTTTTAAGCAGCGCAGGGCTGGGGCGTCCCCTTTGTGCAGTGTTTAGCGGGAAGTCAGGCTTTATTATTGGGATCCAGGGATCACCCCACATCCCACCTAACATGCCTTGGAGTGTCCTCCCTGCCTGCGCAAGGTGCCACAAGGCCCTCCCTTGGTTCTAGAGCCCACTTTCCACAAAATGCCAGAGGAAATGCTTCCAGCTTAGCGGGAGTGGGTAGGGGGTTCCATGAGCTGGGCCGGGGACACTCTGCTCTGTCCTGGGCCCACTCGCAAGTCCCCAGCCCCCGATCAGCACGCATCCCCCTGCAGAGTGTCAGTATGGTGAGCAGGCAGCGCCTGTCAGTCCCCATGGCGCGAATGCCTGTGCTCGCCGTGCGTGCGGCTCTGGGGCCAGGACGGAGGCAGCCCCGGGACAGCAGGAGGAGGCTTGGCGAGTGGAGGGCAGAGCTGGGTGCGCATCCCCAGGGAGTCGTGGAGTTGGCGCACACCAGGCCGGGGCTCTCCGTCCTCACAGCCCTGCTCAGGATTCAGGCAGGCAGGCAGTGCACGTGGGTCGTGACCCGAGTCCTGAGGACGGACCAGCAGGCCATGCCATCCACATGTGTGAGGTCAGGGCCATTGGAATCAACATCCTAGGACAAGCCAAGTCGAGGCTCATTAAGAACCGGGAATGTGATGACTGATGACCACGGGATCCAGGGCTGAACCAAGGGGTGCCGTGAGGCCCTGGTTGTTCAGTGCTGCTGTCACAGGGAGTTTGGGCCCGTGGCGTTTTGGTCAGGCCCTTTGGAGGCATGGAACCTCCTAACTCTGTGGCGGAAGAAGCCTTTCCTCGGCGAGTCTTTTTTCAGCACCCTCTTTGTGAGCTGGATTGGACTGAGGGTACTGACCAATGTCACGTTTGAGGCTGGAACCTGTATCCTCCCAAACACTATTCGTTGACTAAAGATGGTCTGATTTCATCCCTTTGAGGTTATCTGTGCCCCTGGGGCAAGGCTGGGCAGGCTCGCACACTGTGGGTAGGAGGGGCCTTCGCCTGCCACTCAGCCTGGCAGGATGGGCCCCTGTGTTTCTGTCTGCTGGTAATGAAGAGGAGATTGTTGATGAGTTCAGTCAGTCAAATCAGAAGAAACACTGGGCAAATGTCTTCAAACATAAATTGTCAGTCAGAGCGAGAGAAAAGACGGGTGGTCTCTGTGTGACGGATGCGCCACCACTGAGCACGGTTTCTACAGATCTGGTAATGTCTGGACCCGCAGTCACGCAAAGCCAGCGTCACTGAGCTTATCCAGGGCAGAATAACGTCCTAAAAGCCTCCGTCCTCAAACCGACACGCTCCGCTCCAACACTCAGGGAAACCATCCACAGGAAATGCCCACAGGCACGCCTCGGCTGCCAGATGCTAAACGGAAGGAAGAAAAATAAATGCAGCTGACCTGCTAGAAGTTTTATGTCTTGTCCAGTTACCTTTAAAACATACATTGTTCCACTGGAACAGCAAGAAAACGCTCTTAGCGGCAAACTTGTATTCTTGTATGGACCTCCCTGCTCTATAGAGATTCATCAAATTTGAGCTTTTTAACTTCGGAATACTTTGATCACACAAGTTTATTCCTTAAATTCCTTTGTAGTAGGCACATCTCTTGCATAAAGCAGGCTTCGCTCTAATTTGGTGATTCGCTGGTAGAGGGGATGTGCGCTTTGGTTGCTGAGCTGTCACAGGTGTCTCGGCCTCACTGGGTCCTGCCTCCCACGGTGGGTCCCGCCTACAGCCCCTCTGGAGTCCCTCCGTGCTTGATCAGGATGCAGATCTTCCTTCTCTGTTTCTCCCCCACCCCCAGGAGCACACAAATGAGTTCAAACAAGTTTACACTGTTGTTTTGCTCCAGGGTCCTGCTCACAGAGCTGACCTTTAATCCAGGGGCATAAATCACTTTTCACTCCATTATTTGTAAAGTCCCACAGCCTCACAGTGCATAAAAGAGGCTTTTGTGTCATGTCAGTTGAGTTTTTAAGCGAGGGTTTCAAATGCATGGCGGGACCAGCTGACTCACAGGGTACCTCCAGGGTCTGTCCCAGAGCCTTGGTGTTGGAGCCTTGTGGCTAGGTGTGCTCCCTGCCTGACAGTTCTCCAGGTGCACATGAGGTGGTTCATACGAGGCGCTGCCACGTGTGCTCACCTAAGGGTCACCTGAACAGCAGGAAGACACTCAAGAGGCACTCCCTGTGACTGCTCTCTCTCAGGGAACGTGATGTAAGTGTGAGGGCAGCTGCCACTGGCATTTCCAGGAGAAGCTTCCCCTCTTTCTCTTGTGATTGAAGGCATGTCCTCACATATGTCAAGGTAGAGAATGGTCCCTCATCCCAGTGTCTCTCAACTCACAACAGGGTTGCTATGGCTACCTGTCCCTGGATACCGTTCATCCCTCTGCAAGCTGTGGTCATTCTTGGCACACTGACCCCAGGGCCCAGGCCAGGCATTCTTTTCCAGCAACCTCGGTAGCCATACCCAGGTGTTCATGGGGGAGACCCAAAGACAGCCCCTGCTGGCCAGGACAGCAATGCCAAAGGGAGCCTCACCCCTCTCAGGGCCCTCCCCCTCCCAGGCAGCCAGTTGCCCTGGGTACTAAGCATCACTGGAGGCTGCTCACTAAATACTGGCTAAACCTCGGGGTGAGCTGCAGTAATCTGCCTGAAAACACTGACCCAGCGGCTTGTGACCGATGTGCTTCACAGTCCCTGAGCCCTGGGCATTCCAGACCTGCCCCTAGTACTGGTGGCTTCTGTTTGCGTCTCAGGCCAGTGGGTCCTACTTTTAATTGCAACCCCGGGACCTGGCCTACTGGATGTTTTGTACTATATGTAATTGGATGGGGGTCACTGGGTACCCTTAGATATAGGAGTCTACCACTCTGGAAATAATTTGAACCAGGTTGACATCCCGTGAATGCTGTAAATGTTAACCTGATAGAAGCGGTGACTGAGGTGCCTTCAGCAGGTTGGGAATTGTGGCTTACTTGCTTTGCCCACTGACAATTTTATTGATTTTGTAGGAAGAAAGTGTTTTATGTATTTACTGGGGGCTGGAGGTCAGGGGTAGTGCTGAGCCTGGGGAATGTCAAGGTCCAAAGTGGGACATGGCCTGGATAGGTGACTGACCACGGGGCAGTTTTGATGGGGCCCACACCCTGGGAGCACGCAGAAGGGCCATCAGACCAAGGCCAGGACCATGAAAGGCGGGGGTACAGCCTCAGGGTCAGCGATGGTCATTGCTGTTACAGCAGAGAGCTCTAGAATGGCAGTGCCCAAACTTGAACCCAGGTCACTCCCTGCCTTTTATATACAGACCTGTGTTGCCTACCCTCTCAAAGCACCCACTTCTGGCTTATGTGATCCTGAGCACGTTACCTAACTGTTCACCTTCTGTTTTCCCAACTTTAAATTGATAACAACCCCAGGGTTGTCAGGCAAATTACTGATGTCTAATTTAATTCCTTTATTGTCAGAGTATGTGACTTGAATCTTTTCAGATTTATTCAGACTTGTTTTATGGCCCCGAAAGGGTCTATCGTAGTGAATGTTCCATTTTAACCTAAAAAAGGAATGTATACCCTATGTTCTATAAATATTCATTGATTCCAGTTGATTTGTGGTGTTTCTCAAGTCTTCTATAGCCTTACTTATTTTTTATCTGTTTGTTTCATCAAGTATCGAGAGAGGGTGATTGAAATCTTTGACTGCGATTGTAGGTTTGCGGTATCTACTTGCAGTGCTGTCCGCCTTTGCTTTGTGTATTTTGAATCTGTTATCAGGTACATAAATGTTTGAGTGTTGCGACCTTTTGATGAACTGACCCCTTTAGCCTTATGAAATGACCTTTTATTCCTGATGTTATTTGCTCAGCAGTCCCTTTGTCTGATATTAATATAATGTCTAGTTTTCTTTTGACTAGTATCTGCACAATATGCATTTTTCCAAACTTTAACTTTTAACCTACATGTGTCTTTGTATTTGAAGTGCATCTCCTAAAGGTAGCATGTAAGTGGGTCTCATTTTTTGTCAAATTCTGCCTTTTAATTGTGTATTTTGGTCATTTGCATCGAATGTGATCTTTGATACATTAGGTTTAATTTTTATTCCTTTTTTCATTTTTTCCTGCTTCTTTTGGATTAGTTGAATGTTTTTATGACTCCTTTTTATTTCTTTTCTTGGCTTTTTAGCTGTGACTCTTTGTTGTTTTACTTTTGTGGTGGTTGTAGGGTTTATAGTATAAATCTTTAATCCACCACAGCTTGCCTTCAAGTGATAACTAGACTTTCTTCATAAATGATTAAAGAACTAGACGACGATGTTCCCCCACTTTACCCTCCTGGCCTTTTTGCTAGTGTTGCCATGTGTTTACTTTTACATAAACTATATGCCATTTTATTATTTTTGTTTTAACAGTCGAATTACCATTCAAAGACATTTTATTAAATAGAAAAGATAACCTCACACACTTGTCCACGTGCTCACCACCTCCAGGGCTCTTCGCCCACGTGTGGGCCCACATCTCACATCTGACAACGTCCTTGAGTGCGTGCGTGCGGGTGTGCTGGCGATGAGCCCTTTCAGCTTTTCTGTCTGAGCCTCTCTTTCACCTTGGGTTTTGAAAGAGATGTTTGGTGGGTATGGAATGCTGGGTTGACAGGTTTATCAGCACTTTAAGGATGCTGCTCCATTGTCATCTCGCTGGGACCCAGACTTTCCCCTGGGTCGGGCAGGATGTGCACCTTTGGGGGCGCAGTGGATGCCAGCTTTTGGGAGCCATTGCCACCGATGGTCCTGACGGCACATCGTCCACTTTCCTTCACAGTGTGTCAGTTGTCCCAGGCCCCTGTGTACTGTCGTTTATCCCCACATTTGTCACTCATTTCTCTTTGTTCCATTTCCAGTTGCCTTGGTAGGAGGTGGGAAGCAGCTGTGGGGAGTCTCATGCTCACAAGGTGGGCACCATGAGGACACCCCAGCACATCTGCTGTGGCCAGGTGGGCACCATGAGGACACCCCAGCACATCTGCTGTGGCCTCGTGGGGACACGCCTTCAGCCCCAATATCAGGGCCCTGCCCCTGGGGGAGCCAGCTGCCAACTTCATATAAGAACACATAGTAGGTCTTACCTTTTTATCCAAGACCTTCACTTGATAGGTATACAGTATGTCCCCTTCCCCTCCCATCAGGGAGCCACCAACACACAGACACCTCCACATCCCCAGGACACACATCAACACCTACAGCGTGCAGGCACCCCACTCTGAAAACCAGACTGAGAACTCAGACTTCAGGGGGCATGTCATGGACACCTCATCTCCGGCCCTGCGAGGGACGAGGGTCCTGGATCAGTAGGGGGCACGTGTAACCCACGGATTTTCTGTTAAAATGGAACATGTGGAGCTTGAGAGCTTAAGAAACTCATTCTTCAGACAAGAATCACATGCTCCCTTTCTCGTTAAAACCCGAAACACATAATTTATAGTCCCTAAAATGGGAAACTGGCTGAAAAAACCATTTCTGTTCTTCTTAGACTTCTCACTGAGGGACGAGAGGGTGGGTGTTAGAAGAGAGGACTTGTCCCCAACAGGAAGTGACGTCATTCTCCCCAAAGGTTCGTTACCTTCTAAATCCCTGCACACTTTTCATCACTCTTTATATTTTCCTCATGTTTTCCTTATTTAAAATTGCCTCTTTTTAGGGGAACCAATTGTAAAATGTCACGGGGGTCCAGGTTGGCCAGTCCACGGCACCCGGGCTGGCCTGTGGTCTGGACACGGGGCCATGTAGGTGAACGTGGCCCAGCAGCTGACACAGGCAACACCGGGCACTTCTCCCCGTGCTTTATGGGGTGCGATGCTCCAGTCACCACTTCCATGGTTTACAACCAGATTTTATGACATGGTGTTTTTTTCCAGCTCAATGCAAACAGAAATAAAACTGTCCTGGGCTTGCGGAAGAAGGGAGGCCTTGGGACCCTCCCGGCAGTGCGGCCCAGACCAGCAGGACTTGGGGTCGGCACACAGAGCAGGCCCCACCCGCACACTCCCGCCTCCGGCAGGTCGTAAATCCACATAAGGAGCCCGACTGTGATGCTCCCCAGAGAGTGGGGCCCCCAGAAAATAGAGCCTTCCTTTCAAGGAATTTCATGTTGTAGGGGACGGCTAATGTCACAGTCACCATATTTATTCTCATTTACATGGTGCAGCAAAGCCCCACGTGGGCTGAGGGTGCAGGGCCTGCCTTGGGGCGCCCACCTGCAGATTCGGCAGCACATCTCCCCAGGAGTGGGAGCAGCTGGCCTTCCAGCCCCCCCCCGCTGCACCCATGCGGCCTCCTGCGCTGTCCGGTCAGTTCTTCCATTGAGGGTGTTCTCCCCTTCACAGCGCCTCACCTGTGGGAGCCAACGAACGTCAGGCAAATCTGAGGTAACATGAACTCTCAGCGGCCGTCCCAGCCCATTAAACGTGGGGCGTGTCCTTCCCCTGTTCAGACCTGGTGTGTCCCTTACCCAGCGTCTAAGGCCACAGGCACCACTCGGAGGCCACGTCAGCCACACTTCGACTAGGGAGTCCGTCGCCCGTTGTCCCGCTGCCCCCTGTCCCCAGCCCTGCCCCATCCTGAGAAGCTGCGTCTTATGAGAGCTTCTCTGTGGATGCAGAATGACTCACACAGCCTGGGAAACATCCCCTGTCCCCGCAATGTGATTTCTAGAAGTGTGCGCCAACCACAGAAACATGCATTTAAGTTCAGGAAACAAAAAGTGGTGAAGCCCTGACCGGGGAGGCCCAGCCCCAGGTGCCCTGCTCCTGAGAGACAGGACGGGCCACTGACCTGAGTGGAAAGTCAGAAGTGCTGCCTAGAGGTGGTCGTGGCGGCTGTGAGAACATGCAGCCTGTGCCAGGTTCCTGTCATGGGCTCTGCTCAGTGACTTACTCTTTTTGGACTCAGACTGTTTGTTAGAAGTGCTTAGGGGATGTCCTTAAGCCTGCTGCTCTCTGCTGCCTGCGTCCTGCCTCTCGGCCTCTGTCCCCTCTGCAGACACCACGCGGAGGCCTATGCCTCCCAGCACCACTCAGTAGAGGGCCCGGCCTCCCTCCCCGGCTCCAAGCAAACAAGTGAACTCTGTTTATTTTTCTCATTTTATATGTGCTGTACAAGTAGCAGAGGCTGCCCATCGGGGAGGTGCACATGGAACTTCCACACAGGCTTCCTGGAAGCCCCCACGGGACGCAGAGGCCCCATGCCTCCTGGGGAAGGGATAGCGCTCCAGGACACTCAGATGTGCAGTGACCACGAGGGATGGCTCCGCCCCGGAGGTCATGTTAAAACACGTTCTCTCCCCAAGCTGTTGGCTTATTCCCCTCGCAGACACTTCTGTCTCCTCTCTGTCCTCACATCAGCATCCTGTCACCAGCTAGGAGCCTAGAGTGAGGAGGCTCTGACACCCCACATGGCTTTGCAGAAAGGGCCCCGCAGAAGAGAGCTTCCTGCACAACTGGTGCAAAGTCCTTTGTGCTCATCAGTCCACCTCGGTCACCCTGCTCTGAAAGACTAGGGATACAGAGCCATCCTGTCCAGGGGACCCCAGGGGCAGTCGGTGCCAGGTGACAGTGAACAGGGAGGCCGTGTCCAGGGACTGTGCAGTGCCCTGCGCTAGCAGGTGCCCAGGGAGCCCTGCCCATGTGCCTGCCACCTGTGGGAGAGGGGCTCTGACACCCAGCTCTCATCTTGGTGCCGGCATTGGAGGGCTAGGGCACACGGCATAACAGAACCCTCAGGAGAGACAAATAAGGCCCAACGGCAGTGTGGGCACGTAGGCCCTGCACACGTCCAGCCCACCACTTCTGGGCCTACGACCAGGCAGGACTTCGCCCAAGCCCCGGCCTGCCCATGGCTGTCCCTGCAGGCCTCTCCAGGGCTGAGGAGGGAGGGGAGACAGACGGAACTGTTGGGAGCGTTTTTTTGCTCAAAGTCTGCATTTCCCTGCTGGCTGGCAGCTGGGGCCACTCTCGGCCCCAGGCCCCATCTCTGTATAGTGTGACCGCCCCCCCACCCACCCTGCCTCTAAGCCAACGAAGCTTCTGCCTTCGTGTGAATGATGCCTGCCCTCAGGCCAGTCTTGGACTAGCTTTATAAAATTCAGTCTCTCTAGCCGAGGAATATGGTGCCCTTTTCTATGCAAGGCCTAGGTGGTGAGAAGACAAGGTCCTCGGACCCTCCCCTATACTGCTTAAGACCTGGGCCGGCCATGTCCCCACAGGTGGAACTCAGGGAATCCACTCCATCCAGTAAGTGGATTAGGGCCAGCTCAGCCTTGAGCGGTGCATTGTCACACCATCCCGCCTGCTTTAACGATGCATGCCTTCGCTTACAGAGTGTGTTAATGACAGGAGCCCACGGGGCAGCCAGGGGCAGGGGACTTCCATTTCAGCCTCCCCTGACCGTGGATAGGGTGCAGCCATCTTGTCAAAACTCGTTTTCCCTGGCTGGCTGGGACTGTTGGTAAAAGCAAGGCCTGCGGCCCTGAGAAGTGTGCAGGGCCAGCTGTCCCTCTGCCAGAAACAGGGCCGAGCGGCGTGCTGCCCTTACCTGCGGCACCACCAAGAGTTGGCCTGCGGCCAGGCCACTTTCTGAAATTGGACTCTAAAATGGAACCGAGGGGCTCGTCCTGCCTTGGGGGAAACAAGGCGTGGTTGTCCTGTCGCCATTTGCCCGTTCGGGCATTCTTCCAGGCACTGCTAGCAGAAAACAAGCCCGTGGAACAGGGCCCTCTCTCATGACGGCTCCTGCAGGGGGGCCTGCCCGCAGCCTGCACGCCGGGCAGACTCATTTGTGGTCACGCTGGCCCCGTCGACAGAGCTCCGGCCCAGACGCTGGGCGCCTGGTCCACATTCCTGTCCAGGGCCACGGACACCTTGGGGTGTGGGCTGACACACGCACACTCGTGTGTACAGCACTTGTGTATGTACATACACACCGTATCCAGAAAAAACCTGCTGTTTTTCAAAAGCTGAAACATTGGGAACTGATTTTGATGCCCTTTTCTTGTTGTTGAGTGAAATGGCTGCCGAGCACCAGAACATCTGCGGCTTTAGGACGGCGGGGGCCTCACTCTGCTCAGGCGTCACCCGGTGTGCGACAAATCCGACACGGGCCTGTGAGCAGGAAGACCCCTGACAGTCTTGCTTGTCCCCAACCCCTGTGTCTTCTCCCCCGCACGCCGTGCCCCCTTCCTTATGGGAGCCTGCGTCTCCATCTGACACTCCCTCCACGTTCTCACGTGGGAACAGGACTGGTCGCTGTGAGCCCCTGGGGCAAAAACGAGGCAAGGCCTGCCGTGTGCTGGCCAGGGCTGTAGAAACCCCCTTAGAACAGGGGTAAAGGAAGAGATTGTTGAGCTGCGTGGGCACAGATGCAGGGGCAGGTAAGACGTAGTCACTCATCTGGTTCCCAACTCTGCCCACTGAGTGGCCCAAAGACAGTGATACCCAGGCCAGGCTGGGTCCAGCCTCAGTCAGAGGCACCTGGCTCCTGGGAGAAATGGTTGCAGTCAGGGCTGGGGAGGAAGGGGTTCAGATGACCCTGGAGCATCTTTAGAGCCAGAAAGCATGAAAATGCTCAGAAAATGGTATAGACCATCAAAACACATGACAGTAAGGGATTATACCCCATTGAATAAAATAGCCCATGTGCCCACACCAGCACCAGGAAGTACGCGGAGAAGCAGAACAGCTTCTCCTTACAGTGGGACGCCATGCAAAGGAATGGTCACCGTTCAGATGCCGTCAGAACCTCTGACTCCGGCAAGAATCATCAAAGAGTGCAGAAACTGGGGCATTTGGGTGTAACAGGTTCTCTTTATAGCCTCGAACTGCAAAGGGGAAAACAGGAGCTTTACAGAGGAGGACCCTGGCTGACACCCCTTAACCAAGGGACCCAGGCAGAAACTGCCCATGCTAAGACACATCACCACCCTGGGCTCACGGGAAGGTCGCCTGTCACCACTGGGTCTTCCTGCCGCAGGTGTGGGCCCCAGTCTGCCGTAAGGAACATCAGCCACACCCACACTGAGGGACATCCTACAAAAGAACACGTACTCTGAAATGTCAACGTCCTGACACCCAGGTCAGGGGACTAGAGAGACATGGGGGCTGAAGGCAATGTGTGATCCAGGATTTCCTTTTATTTAAAAGGCATTATTCGGACAACTGGAGCAATCTGAGTAAGGCCCTCAGGTGACAGACAGTGGAGCATCCCTAAGTCCCTAGCTGTGATCACTGCCATGCTGCGTGAGAGAACACCCTTCTTTTGGGAAATTCACACCGAAGTACTTAGGTGACAGGCATCATGTTTCAGCGGACCCTCAAATGGTGCAGTGGCAGAAAAGGAGGACGGGGTGGTAAATGGAAACATTTGGGACATTCAGGGTTGTTTTTTTTAACTATTGTAACTTTTCTCTAAGTCGGAAATCACGGGTCGGCTTTAGCTCAAGCAGTTACTTCGTCGTGGCAGACTACTCATCCCTGCCATAAGATGGAAATTATGTCCAAATGGAGAGTTAGCAGGAAGACAGGCTGCCACAGTGCCACCCTGGTCCCCCGGTAACCTGTCCTCCCAGGTGGGATGGCAGCCCTTCCCTAGCACCCGCCCTGCCTCTGAGCCGTGGGGTAGACGGCCGGGGAGCTGCTGTTTTGAGACTTCTACCGCTGCCCCTCATCCATTCCTACCGCCCTGAATGTCAAGCGGGCGGTCCACACTCTTCAGGGCATCCAGGCTATCACGCCTTAACGAGTTTCTCCGCTTATACAGTAGTCACTTCGCCGTGCCCATCACACGACAGGTGTCCAGCAGGTCAGGTGCTTCCTTGTGTCCATAGCGAGTCTGAGAGTAAGCATGCCCAGGGCAGAGGGAAAAGCAGGCTGCAGCCAGCCTGATGCTGGTGGGGCGGGGGGGACGGGCCTGAGAGGCCATGTAACTGAGGTGGGGGGTGCTGTGTGGCCAAGGAGCAGGTCACAAGGGGCTGGGGTCAGCATTCCAGTGGCAGCTGCAGGAAGTACTTTCTTTGGGATCTAAGCTCGTGTGACAAAGAAAAGTCCATTTAAATTATATCAGGGACATCTTTAAGTTTCAAAATCGGAGCCAGGCTGGCACTACTACTCACTTGTCTTTTGGGCTCAGCCTTTCCCTAACAGTAGCCATCACTGCCCACATGGCACCTCTGTGTCCGCGGGGGACGTATGCATGTACATGGAGAACATAAGTCCCGGGAGGGAGAAGGGTGCCTGTGTGTGCTTGGCAGCATGAGGAGGCTCAAGGCCCAGGCCCAGGGAAGGGAGGGGAAGTGAGCATAGTGTACCCCAACGCCCTTCACGAATCACAGCACGATCTGAAGACGGGGAAGTGAACCAGTTCACATTAGAGGAGGCGTAGTGGGTCCACCCAGGTCTGGGGCCACCGATGCCCCGTGTCCTGTCAGTGTGGAGGGGCTCCTGTGCACAGTGAGACCCGTGTCCTTCACCGACAGCTGGGTGTCACACAGGGCCTCCCTGACGGGGAAGTAAAGCCCAGTTCTAGGCACATCCAGACCCTCATGAGTGAGCATGTACACGGCCCCACACAGCATCTTCACAGTCAGCCCCTCTGAACATGGATGGGCCGTGTGACCTTCCATGTGCCTGCCCCCAGCTTCAGCTACAGATGAGGGCTGGCGGAGGACCGGGCCTTGTGGTCGGAGGTGCAGGGCCTGTCAGGTGGGCCCTGGGGCAGCCAACACCACGGCTGAGTCAACACACAGGCCTCCTGGGACGCACTGCGCCCGCCCGCCCAAAACACGTGTTCCCAGGAACACACACCCGGAGCCAGGACCCGTTCCCCCAGCCTTCATCACCCTCTGAGCAGAGAGCAAGCACATGCGAGCTTCAGCCGGAGACAGGTTCCACGCTCTCCCCTCCCTCCCCAGTGACCTGTCCTTTCTGAGGCCCTCCAGTGCCCAGTGCTGCTCAGGGCTCTGTCCACAGGCTCTCCCCCCAGCATCTGAGCTCCCGTGCAGCCAAGGCCTTCAGGACCCTTGAAGGGGCCGGTGTCAGAATTACAGGTGCCCCTGACGTGCACTCTGAGAAGCCTGGGTGTGGCCCCATCGTCCTTATCCCTGCAACTCGTATCTTGCAGCGTGTGAGCTGTTGGAGGAAGGGCCGTGGCAGCGGCCTCCCCGTGCATTTCCCAGCCAGGCTAGTCCCAGACGCTGCCTTCCCTCAAAAGCCCCCACCCTCCAAAACTGGCCAGTGGACGCCACACGGGCAGGGTCAGGTGGGCAGGCTGGGGTTCCCTGTGGGTTGGGGCTCAGCTTCTCAGCTCACAGCCTCCTCCTGCCCCACAGACACAGCCGGTGCCCAACCCTGTGGCCTACTTCCTGCACCGCTCCCCATGGTGGGTTCATCGCTTCGAGACCCTCAGCAACCACTTCCTGGAGCTCGTGGTACCCTTCTTCATCTTCCTCGGACGGCGGATGTGCATCCTCCATGGCGCCCTGCAGATCCTGTTCCAGGTGAGTCACCACCAACACTCATGAATGTGAGCCTCACTCGTCAGTTCCCAAGAAAAACAGTTGGGATTTTAAATTTGTGTCCTGCTTAGTGTTTGTTGTCATCGTGTATAAACTCTGCATGCTGTCATGGCGGCGCCCGTGTGACTTCAGTGGTCGTGCTCCTGTCTTTTTTCCATGTTGTCCAGGGTCCGTGTGCGGTGCCAGGTCGCAGGCGCACTGGGCAGCAGGTGCGGGGTCACCCCTGATTCCAGAGGACGTGCTCCTCGCCGAGTAGGATGTGACTGTAGGTTGGTGGGTTTGTTTCTGTGGCCACCTTTATCAAGTTCCCTGCTATTTCTAGTCTACGAGGAAGTTTCGTTTTGTGATTTTTGTTTTGGGTATTTTTATTCATGAACGAATATTGGATTTTAACAAATTGCTTTTTCTCTACCAGTTGTGAGGAGGTCGCTTTTTTTTCCCTTTAACCTATTAATGTGGTGAATTGCATTAATACTGCTAATGTTGAACCAGTTTTACATTCCTAAGATAAACTCGGTTTGGTCATGCTGTGTATATCGGATATGATTTGCTGATATTTTGTTTTAGATTTTGCATGGTTGTCAGTGAATAAGAATTCGTCTACAATTTTCCATCCTGCACGGGCCTTGCCTGGCTCTGCTCATGGAATTCATCCAGGGTGGGCCCCTTCTCTGAATGAGTTCGTGAGGGCAGAGACAGCGCTCCTGCGTGGGCACCTGGCCTTGCGGGGTCTCCGTGACCACTGATTAACACCTTTCGTGGCTGTTGGACTTGCAGGGTTTCCATTTCTTCTGGAGGCAGTTTTGGTGGCAAACATTTTCTTGAGAATTTGTCCATTTCATCTATTTTCAAATTTAGTGGCCACAAAAAAGGAAAAAAAAAGTCATAATGTTCTCTTATGTTTCTCTTAGGTCTCTTATTTGGATTCTTTTCAAACTGAGGCTGACACTGACTCTCCTTTACATAATAAGTCCGTAGATCTCAAATGACGTCTTTGGGTTTATTTCCACATCTTTGTTTCTTTTTTGTCCTTTTATTTTGAGTTCTCATTCTGTTACTTTCCTCTGCTTCTTTCAAGTGAGTACATGCTTAGTTAACTGATTGAAAATCTAAATTTGACCCCCATCTTTGCTGCCATATGGCCCTCAGGCCTAAGAATGCTGTAACCATCTCTGTCCCTACTCGCTCACCTGCTTTCACGGCTCTAGTATTTTAGTCCTATTTTGTTTTGCTTTTTAATTCATAGACTGCTAGAAGTTTCAGATTTACAGAAAACTGAGCAGAGTCTAGAGGGTCTAGAGGGTTCCGGGTTCCTTTATCCACACCCCCTCCCCCCGCCGCCTCACACAGTTTCCCCATCACGGACATCTTGTAGTATATTTGTTATAACTGAGGAGCCAACATTGATACTTTATTAATAACTGAAGTCCATAGTTTACACTGCTGTTTACTCTAAATATTATCCTTTTTATGGGTTTGGACAAAGTACAGCGTATCCACCATCATAGTATCATACAGAGAGTACTGTCACTGGCCTAAAAATCCTCTGTGCTGTCCAGATTCATTTTTCCCTCTCCCCGCCAACCCCGGGCAAACACTGGTCTGTTTACTGTCTCCATAGTTTTGCCTTTTGCAGAATGTCATGTAGTTGGAAGCATTCGGGATGGAGGCTTTCAGGCTGGCTTCTTTACTTAGTAATATGTGTCTGAGGTTCCTCGTGTTTTTTTATGACTCAAGAGTTCTTTTCTTGCTGAAATGATATTCCATTAGATCTTACCACAGGTTAATCCATAAACTGTCTGAAGTTGGCTGGAGGACAGAGCCCTGGCTGGCCTGTGACCCTTGCCAGCAGGCCAGGGGCAGTCCTGCACGGGGTGTGCCAGTCACTTTGGGGAGCAGCCTGTGTTAGGTGCACTCCATGGGTTTGCGAATTGCGCGACAGGCTGCATTTCTATTCTCTGCGCACAACCTCAAAAGGCATCTCTGTTCCTGTTTGTTTCCGTTCATTCCTCAGGAGAGGGTTGAGGATGTGAGCATCTCACGTCCTCCCACACTCGCTTACACAGCTGTTCCAGAGGGTTCTGCAAGGCCATGGGTCATTGTCTGCTTGGAGAAGTGCACGTGAGAAGTGACAGGAGAGTCACACCACCCCAGCCTCAGAGCCCTGCCCTACCATCAAGCCACAAGCCTGAGGGAGACCCTGGAGGGGGCATGCTGGCTTCTACTCTGGGGTTGGGCGGACATCCTGGCTAGCGCAGGATGGCCGTTTGCCAGGTGAAGGGCTCCTGGTCGGTGCAGACTCGTCTTGGATCTCAGGCCAGATTCTTCTCCACCTCCCACCATAATCTGCTCTTTCTAATCTCTGTGACATTCATTGCCAGAGTCCTGGGGACATCTAACAGTGGATCCATCCCCACAGCTTTGGGCACAGAGAGCTGTTCCACCCACAGGCCCTGAGTGCCTCGCCCAGACTGGGGTCTCAGGATACCTGCCCTGGGGGCCCCTGGCTGCAGAAAGTCTCGTTTGAGCATGCATGTATCCTCTTTGAGGCGGATAAGAGCCCAGCAGGGGGTTCCAAAAACCCATCTTTCACTCCACGGGGTCATGTTGCATCATCCTAGAACATCTGCTACGGTGTTCTGGGCCTGATACTCCAGATCTCACCACTCATCTTCCTGCTTGGCCAGCTCTGGTCACCCCAGTGCATCTCACAGGGGCCAGTGCCCCAGTCAGATCTCCTGCAGGCCGCATGGTGCACCGCGGGCACAGTCCAGGCTCCGCTGGACAGTGTGTACACAGATGGCTGGTGCGATCTCTTCCTTCCCTCAGATGAGACACTACAGCGATGCTAAGAAAGACCAGACCCCCTCAGCACACAGGGGCCGTGCATGTGATGCCAGACTCCATTTTTCTTATTAAAAACATGGTCACCCAGATGGATGGGACAGAAAAAGTAGGGACACACAGCCAGTGTGTGCCTGACAAGCTCTGAGCACAGCCGCATGACATGCCCACGAGGCAACTTTTCCGAATTCTCAGGGCCTCTGCTGCTTTATTAGAAACAAGGTTTCATCCCAAAAACTGTGCCCTGTTGAACCCTAGCTCTCTGGGTCAGGGCCACCCAGCGGGGCTCACATTAGAATGACTTGGAGTGGGGGAGTCTTTGAAGAGTATGCTTGTTCCCAGGGCCTCTCCCAGACCTCCTAAGGCAGGAACCCCAGGAGGGACAAGCATTGCTCAGAGGTCATTTAGGGCCACAGGGCCGATTGATGATGGCCTTCTGAAGTTCAGTCCCAGCTTCTCACCCAGATAAAACTGTCAGGCCTCCAGAATCTAGAGGCCTGTCACACTAGAATGTTCTGGATTATGACCATGACCGGGCATCAGGTAGGGCTGGCGCTCCTGCAGCTATACAGAGAAATGACCCTCCCTAGGACCAGCCCCACATGGCTCCTGCACCCAAGTCTGAGCTGAGGCTGCAGGCCACCAGGCAGAGGGCGGAGGTTGGACTGACATGACTTCCTCAGGAAGCAGGACTGGTGGCACCGAGCGTGGATTCAAAGCCACTATGCACCAAGATAATCGTGCCACATGGTCAGCAATGCCACCTGGAACCTCAGGAAGAAGGCTTGACTCGGGAGGTGTCTCGGCCCAGGGTGTGCTGTGTCCTCGCGTGTGTGGCCCAGGCTGCCCTGCGTGTCCTCAGCTGTGTGGCCCAGGCCCGTATCTACCACAGCATCAGGCAGAGCTAAGCTGGAAAGGCAAGCGCTATGGGGCTATGGGCCTCTCTCTCGTGCTTATATAGGGGGCGGGGTGGAGGGGACGGGTTGTTTTTCCAGTTCTGTCTTTCAAAGGCTGAAGAAGACCCCACGCAGGTCCCAGCTTTGCCTTTGCTGAGCAGCTGAACCCTCTTCCTTGAAGGGGTCTGTAGCTCACCTAGAATCCCGGTCAGGTCTGCATGCATGGCCACCACCAAACCCCTTATTCACCATAACTGAGATTATGGACCAACAAAGGTGGCCTGGGCCATCCGTCCCCCCAGGCAGGCTCAGATTACAGCCAACAAGACAATAGTGTCCCAAAGCAAAGCCAGGTAGCCCCCCGGAGCCTCTGCAGCATCACCACCTGTGGGAGCCATGGTGCCAGGGGCTGAGCATCCTTTCTGGCCCTCATGTGTCTGGAGTCTCCAGCAGACTTGAAGAGGTGCCAAGAGTCCCCCTGATGGCACTCTTTCTTACTTTAAGTGGAAAGTAACTGATTTGCAAATAAAAAGGGAAGAAGAGGACCAATCATATGCCCGTTCCACCCCACCCCCCCCCGATAATCCTGTGGGGTTTCCTTGCCACGGCAGCGCGCCTGCCCAGCTGCGGCCACAGCTTCCAGGGCGCTCCGTGTAGGTGTTTTTATTGCCATTACAATCTTTGCAACCATTGTTTTCAGCAACCGCAACCATCGTACTCAGTGTTTTAAATAATCAATTATCTTTTAAATTGTAAGATTTTTTTAGATATTTACTATTCATCCACATAGTCGCCATATCTGACTCTCTGCTTTCCTCTGTACCTAAGAATCCACAGGAGTCGTGTTCTTCCTGCCGGAAGAATGTCCCGTTTGTTTTTTAATGTGTCTGGTGGAGGCTGCTGAATGTCTTTACCTCACCTGAGGTTTTCGAAGGTTTTTTCCCAGCTGCGATGCTGCAGCTCGATGGCGTTTTCTTTCAGTGAAGATGCATCTCTCATTTCTGCCCATCCTGGTTCGTTATGTGACTTCCCCTCTGGCTGCTTCTAATATTTTTGTCTTTTGCACTGGTTTTCAGCAGTTGGAGTTGCTATGCCATGTGTGAACTTGAGTTTATCCCGCTTGTGATTTCTTAGACTTCTTTGATGTATGCGATTATGGTTTCTATCAAATGAGGAGGGTTTTGGACATGATTTCTTCATATTGTTTCTGTCAACCTTCCCTTTCTGGGACATAAATCGCATGTGTTTTAGCCCAGAGCACCTTGTCCCCGGGTCCCTCAGGGGCCTCTCACGTTCTGCTCAGCTCTGGCGCTATGCTTCCGTTGAGAAAGTTCTCAGCCTCTGACTTTTCTCTTTCACTGTGTCAGTTTTGTCCACGCCTTCCAGTAAGTTCTTTATTTCACAGACTACCTTTTAGATTCTCAGATTACCACTTGATTCTTCTTTATTATTTTCAGATTTCTCTTAATTACGACCATGTTTTCTCTTAAACCCTTTAATTTATTGACAGTAGCTGTTTTCAAATGCTTATCTACTCTCTGTCGATCATCTCAGCCTTTTTCTGAGCCTACTGTTCTCTCCTAGCTATGGCTTGCAAGCTGCTACTAACCTGCCGGTGTGTTAACTGCTGGTTAGATGCTGGCTATTGAGTTGTAGTGTTGAGTCCTCTCCTGACAAGCAGTTGATTTACTTGCAAGTCAGTTTCATCATTTGTCTTCAAATCCCTGGGAGGGTCTAAAACAGCCTTGCTTGTAGGACGCATCGCTGGGGTCTCTGCTGCCTGCCTGGCTTCCTGTAAGGCCTCGCCACATGGGTTCATCAGAACTCAAGCCTCCCAAACCGGCGTGAGCTGCGGCGAGTGCCTGGACTCCTGGCCGTCCTCTCTGCCCGGCCTCATGGAGGCTCCTGTGTGCCTGTGAGCACAGTGGTCGGCAGAGACTCGCGGGGACCAAGGCAGAGTCGTGCCGCTCCCGGCTGGTGTGCGTCCTTCTGTGTGGTGAGCATCGGCCCCTCAACCTGCCTAACTTCAAGCTCCGCCCACCCTGGGACTCCTTCCCTGTGTGGGTCTGCTGAACACCTCCACGCAGAGTGCCCAGGCTGTCACAGCTGTTTGTCGCCCTCCTCTCTGAGTCCAGAGTCCTGCAGTGCCTGTAGCCACATGTCGTACAACAGTTGCTTCATCTGTTTTGTTCAAAATCCAGTTGTTTGTGTTGGCAGTGGAGTTTCCGCACCACTTCCTCCCTCTTGTCCTGAGGCAGAAGTCACTGGTGGAGTTTTAGCCTTGAAAACCATCATCCCTGGAATGTGAAGTCAGAGCTAGGAGGCAGGATAGGATAGCGTGGGCTTGGGCCTTGCTTCTGGGGATGAAGGGGGGCGGAGGTGACATGTGCAGCCGCCACTCCCTGGTACAGTCCTGTGCCTCCCGGAGCCCTCCTCTCACCAGCTCTGCTCCTCGCAGTGGCAGAAAGTGAATATCTGGGAGTATGACCCCAAGTGCTTTCAGGGAAGCAGGCAGAATGGAGGTACTGGCGAGGGCGCCAGGGTGGACACGTCGTCGGTGGATGTGTTTAAAGAATGGGGCATGGGGCGGGCACCAAGCTGCATTGTCCAGGTCAGTTCTCAGTCAGGAGCCAGACCCAGCAGCTGTGTCCTGATCGTCCTTTCAAACGTTCCCACTGCCGCCAAGAATCCTGTGACCACACAGACGTGTGCCACACCACCCCCTGCCCCCAGCGCCCAGCCTGACTTAGTTCACAGGAGTTGAGTGGGCGATCGTGTGTGAGAAGCCTTCCCTGACCCTCACCAAGAAGCCGCGTCTGCACGGACTCAGAACAGGATGAGGGCCCTCTCAGAGCTCGGCAAACACTGCCGCCCACGCCTTGTATCCCAGTTTTCAGGCAAGAGGCTCGTCACTTCTTGGACCGCCTTTCCCTCGCTTTCTATCTTTCTTTCTTTTTACTCATTTTTTACATTGTCAGTCTCAATGCTTATACTGTTTTACTTCTTATTCATCCTTGGAAATGAGAAACCGCCAGGATACGTGTGGGCTGCATCTCACTCCTACAATCTGTCTTGGACCCTTTCCTCTGAGGCCCTGGGCTGCTTTCGCTTCATCAGTTTCGGTTCTTTTTATATCATTCCTTTCCTGGAAAGTTGATCACGAAGCCATTGACTTTGCTGAATCTGTATCATTTCCCTCATCAGTTCTCCCTTTTCTGTACCACATTCAGGCAGGATTTCTCGTCAGTTTTCTAAACCACTAACTCAGATTTCAGCAGTCTGCATTCTGCTTTTCACTTGTTACAATTTTTCCTATTGTGTTCCTTGTTACATGAGGACGCAGATGAATAAATGTCCTTTACTGGTCAGGATTCTTTCAAATTAGCAGGTTTCTCTGGGTGCCTGCACCAGGCCTCCTAGGGTCTCAGAGGAGCCGCGAGCGGCCAGAAGGTGAGATTGTGTCTCGGTGCATGTGCAGATCGGACTGAACCTGGACAAGGTAGTCGAGCAGGCCTGTCACAGGTAGACTCTCTGGGCAAGTCAGCACCCCAGTAAGCCACCAGGCTGCCTTGCTCAGTCTTGCAGGTACCAGTGGCTGTGTTGTCTAGTGGTACGAGAGTGGATGGAGTGAGTGTGTGACCCAGACAGGTCTCTCGGGGGTGGAGGTGGGTGCTGGTACATCTTCCAGAAGCCAGAAGAAGATAGGGCCTCACAGAGCAAGAGGGCCCTTCAGGTGGAGAGTGGTAGGGAGGGTGGCTGCCTGGTACACATCGGCTACCTGCAGGACCTGGATGTAGACCGACCTGGGGCAAGTGTAAGGTCAAGCAGGTTGTTCTCCATGTGCCCTGTGCCCCATTCACCCTCTCGGCGAGGCCAGAGGGGAGCTTCTGGAACCAGACCCCCCTGAGGTCTGTGGGGAGTGTGCGCAGGAGCCGCTTGTCCCTCCATCCCACTCTCGCCGCGTCTTCACTGGAGCCCTGAGGGACAGCGGCATTTCCAGTGGGAGGACGGCCATGTGCTTTGGCCTCCGCGGCTTGGCAGTCATCTCAGCTGTGAACTAGGCAGTGAAGGATCGGAGGTGGTCTGTTACCTCTTAGTCCCAGACAGCAGCCCCACAGAGGAGTGGCGCGTCGTCGTTCCGATCTCCACTGCACAGCAGGCCTTAGCCACATGGCAGAGCCACAGAGTGGGGGACTCCCGATGCAGTGTCCCAGCCATCCACTGAGCCATGCCAGATAGTGCGAGGCATTTACCGGCAGGTGCAGAGCCTCCAGGCAGCCAGAACATGAATAGCCAGAATCCCAGAAGGCATAGAGGGAGCAGCCGAGCTTCTGTGACATTGTCCTTGCAAGTTGCTGACGCAGCTAGGAGACTGAGGAACTGAGTGGGCACAGAGGTCTGCAGAGACAAAAACTGGAGGTCAGACCGCACGAGGAGGGATAGTGAGAGATGCTGGCCCAGGGATGCTGTCGGGCTTGGCCCAGGCCAACCACAAATGGGTGTGAAGGAGGCTGGAGCAGCCACAGGACCCTGGGCATCCACCACTGAAGGGCCTGGCCCCATAGTGGAATAGGGGCTGGGGTGGGGGGCCTTAGTGGGGGGCTCTGAGCCTCTGCCTGTCAGCACCATAGTTCCTGCAACAGCCACAGTATAAGCATTCATTCCACAGGCCGTCAGGAGCCAGTGGCACTCAGCAGACTTCAGGAAGAAGCCCGTCTGCCAGAGCAGTCACGTCAGCTCAGACCTGAGGCCTGGGAACCCCAACGGCTGAGTGGAGCTGGTGGAGAGACCACCGGCCCAGGGCGGGCGCGGGCTGGGCCGTTTTTTGGCACAAGGGTTTGTTAACATCATAGACAGAGAAGAATAAGAAATAATTATTTTTGGGCTCAGAGCCAGGAAAACTAGTTTTCCAAATTAATCCAGGGAGAGCCGTGAATCCACAATCTCTCCTGTCACACATCATAAAACTCTGTCATGATCCATAAAACTGACAAGACCCATCGAAAGCCTGGCTCCTCCCTCAGACCCTCGTTAGGCCAGGATCAAGAGCAGCTTTAATTAAAATTCAGAAACTGAGGGGCTGTGGCATCAGCCAAGTTTCACTCAGCCTCAGAGAAGAGGTGAGGCAACTCGAGGCTGGGCCACACGGAGATGACGTGTCATGCCTGGTGTCCAAGACGACCGCCCCAGGTGGAGGTGGGGTGGCCCCGCCTCCCCGTGTCTGTCACCTCACCTCCTTGCTCTGTGCCTCACCAGCCGTCATGCTCCCGCTCTCCACGTCACATTTTTCTGAAACAGCAGCAGCAGACCAGGCCACCTGCTCTCCGGGACCTGTAGATGACACCTGCCAAGTCACCTGGACGGGGAGAGGATGGCTCTGCCCTTTAGTGACAATTGGCTTGTTACCATCTTTTCTTTCAGAAATGTGCCCATTTGGTTAGATGTGCAGATATAGTTACATGCTGAACTTCATGAAATTCTCTTTTTATGCCTCTTGTTTCTTTGGCGATTTTACCATTTTCATTGTGCGTTTTGTTTATTTGCTCGTTTCCTCTTTTTCCCAAAGTCCCTCCTAAAGCGCGTCCATCTGGCTGTTTCTTCTGACGTGGCACTTGCCTGAGTTCTGCCTCTCAGGCTCCGCTCGGTCTGTCTTTCCCTCAGCGCGTGTGGGTCGCTGACTGCGGCGCGGCCTCTGGCCCCAGGCTCTCGTTTCCTCTTTCCTGAGGCCAGGTTGGAGGCAGCTCACCTCCCTGCAAACACTGTAACTGTGCCCACCACGGACCTGCCCACCCTCAACTTGAACCCTTCATTCCCCTCGCAGCCTGGTCATCCCAGGCTCCTGCTCCTCCGCCAATCCTGGCAGGCACAGCCACCTCCCACCCTTCCCGGGACTCGCACTGCGTCCTGGCCCCACTCACCCTCGCGCCTTTCTCTCCCAGGCTGGGTCCTGGGCTTGAGAGGGAGCCGGCTGGCTTGATTCCACACTGAGTCTGCACAGGAGAGGAGTTCTGAATCTCAACTCACATCGCATGTGGAAAACTAACTCAAATGGATCAGAGAACTGGACATCACAAATAGACCTACAAATCTTTTAGAACAGGAGTCTCCAACCCCCAGGCCACAGACCTGTACCAGTCCGTGGCCTATTAGGAACCAGACCACACAGCAGAAGGTAAGAGTCGAGCGGGAGAGCGAAGCTTCATCGCAGCCGCTCCCCAGCGCTAGCATCACCGCCTCAGCTCCACCTTAGATCATCAGGCATTAGGTTTTCATAGGAGCAACGGTCCCTAGTACCAGAAAGGTTGGGGATTGCTGTCTTAGAAATCTTTATAATGTTAGGTTAAGCAAAGATTTCTCAGAGGGGACACAAAACCTCTAATTGTAAAGTTTTTAAATATTGGTAATTTAGACTTCATGAAAATGTAAAACTTCACCTCTTCCAAAGATAACATAACAAAAATGAAAAGGCAGGCCACCAGCTGGCAGAAAATATTGCCATATACGCATACGCATATCTGACAAAGGACTTTCAACCCAGGAAATTAGCCAGTTGTTTTTTGATGGGAAAAAAAGTTGAACAAGTGCATCACAGAGAACGTTTGAAGTCCAGCAAGCAAGGAAAAGACCCTCAAGGTCGCTGCTGACAGGGAATGACAGGTAAGATCGGCGAGCTTCTCAGTCCTGGACATAGGGCTGAGGCGCCCAGACCACCACTGGCAAACGGCCGTTCCTTTAAAAGTCAGTGTACCACCACCACATGACCCCAAACTAGTCAACGCCAAGACCTGGGCACACCCAATACTCACCACGGGACAGGTAGATGCTCACACGTGTCCCTCCGCAGGGTGTGAGATGCCCTGAGGCCCTGGAGCGCAGGTCTCAGAATCTGGAGCTGAGCCAGGGGAGCCACACCAAGTGTTGGAACAAAAGTCAGTTCAGAGATTACGGAGTGGGGGTGGGGTTAACACAGACAGGTGTCAAGGAACTTTCTGGGGGCAGAAGTTCTAGATTTTGTGGTGATTTACACAGGAGTAAACATGTCAAAAGCCATTGAACTATATATACACTAAAAATGAGTGCATTTTATCATTGTATCAATAAAACTGACTTAAAAAGTAAGAATGATGACTTCCCATATCCATGTCACGTCGATTCCTGTCTCCTGTCCCTGCCGCATCTCCAGCATCCTGTGTTTCCTCTGT
Source organism: Eonycteris spelaea (assembly GCA_003508835.1). Classification (NCBI taxonomy): domain Eukaryota; kingdom Metazoa; phylum Chordata; class Mammalia; order Chiroptera; family Pteropodidae; genus Eonycteris; species Eonycteris spelaea. The sequence goes on along the minus strand of PUFA01000186.1, from coordinate 2,793,113 downwards.
GAGAATGTTCACTGTGGTCGTGTCACTCCTCCGCCACCCTCCGTTGTCACTGTCCATGTCCTGTGATCCTGCATTTTGAGGATGCCCATTGATCGCCCGAGTCGAGCTACATATTACAGGGGCATCAGCTTGGCCTGGGGGTGACCCGGTGGGCCAGGGCCTCCTGCCACCACAGCGGCAGACCTGCTCTTACGGGAGCCACTGCCCATGCAATCTGGGCTTTCCAGAGGTGAGGGGTTACACCCTAACATAGAGACTAGCTAGGCCCGAGGCCTCCCCACTCCCCAGCCGATCCCTGCTCTGGTCCTTTGGAGTCCTCCTCGCTTAGGAAGCTCTGTGCTCAGCAGGCTCTGTTGGTTCCTGGGGCTTGGCAACTGCAGGCCTCTGTCTGGGGTACGTGGGCAGGGCATAGACCAAGCAGCCTCTCCTCAAGTGAAGACTCCCGATTACCCACCGCCCAACAACAGGGCATAATCAGGCCAAAGGTGTTATTTTTAAGTCACTAAAACAGCTTACAAAATGCACAGTTGCGAGAAGGCACTGTCCAGAACTCCTGGCTGGGGCGTGGCTCTAGCATGCAGTCCTATGACAGGCTGGGCGTGTGGGAAATCCTCGTGCCGTCAGCCCCTCGTCCATTCATGACCTTGGTTCCTATAGCCGAGAGTCTCGGTCCCTTTGGGGGTGATTCTGACTGGAAAGCGTCTGTAGATCACTGAGTTAGCACAGAGGCTGCAGAGTGAGCTCGGCGGGTCCAGGGGACAAGGCAGCCTTGCCTCCCCAGTCACCATTTTTGGTGGGATATTTTAGGCATGCGAGTTTCTCACATGCGCTTCCTTGACCCTGCATCATCCAGGCTCACCCCAGACCCTGCAGCAAAAGCAGCTGGGCAGCTTGAGGCCTCTGAGGAAGGGCAGTGACTGACCTCTCAGACAGCCACCCCACAGACAGCTCTGGACTGGCCCTGTCCTCGTGGCTGCGGTGAAAGTTCAGGAAGATGGGCTCCATCTATGCTGTGTCCAAGGGTGGGTCACAGGCTGCCAGGATCCTGCACGCCCTCCTAGCAGATGCCCAGGAGCAGCCTCGTGCATGGTCACTCAGGCATGGAGGACAGGGCGGCAGACAGTGCATGTACCACGGCCTTCCCCAACCCTGATCAGGAGAGCAGCAAAGCCTCACCCACCTCTTGCTTGACTTGGGCACAGTCCTCGATATCCAGGGACCATGGGACTCTCCAGATACTCCCACTTCTGGTGGCAGAATCCCCTCCCTAGAGAAGGGCACATACTGCAGGGTCCAAGGGGCCCATTATTCCTGTGGCTACCCGGGGCCTGTACTGATTAACAATCACCATAACAACTGCCCCAAACCACAGCATTGAACAACACAAATTTGTTATCTCACAGTTCTGTAGGTCAGAAATCTGGGCGGCCTTGACTGTGGCCTCAAGTAGAGTCTCAGAGGCTAAAATCAGTTGACAAGCTGGACCCCTCGCTGGAGGCCCTGGGGAGAATTCACCTCCAAGATCATTCAGGGCATGGACATTTTGGTAGCAGGTCTGAGGGAAACTAGGTGAGGCCTGTGAGGAAAAACAGGGCCTAGACCGTGGCTTCCTGCCACCCTGGTCCCTTGGGAATCAGCACAGGTACCCACATATGCTTCTGGGAAGGAACTAGAAACCCTCGGTCCCAGAGCCTCCGGATGTGGAATCCATGCATCGCTGCAGAGTGGCTGGGTCTTGGTGGAGCAGGTGAAATATGGGCAGCTGGAGGGGATGGCCAGGCTGCCACCTTCTAGAGCACCCCAACTGATGGGCAGAGTCTGCACAGACAGCTGTCCTTGGTCTCTACTCAGCCTGGGTCTGAGGCGCTGCTCCATCCCTTAGGTGGTCCTTATCATCAGTGGGAATCTGAGCTTCCTGAACTGGCTGACCATCATACCCAGTGTCGCCTGCTTCGACGATGCCACCTTGGGATTCTTATTTCCTTCCGGGCCTGGCAGCCTCAAGGACCAAGTCCTGAAGATGCAGAAGGAGAAAGCCCGAGGGGCCTGGCCCACACTGAGATATGGTGGGTAGACACCTGCAGGCATGGACAGAAGGCCTTTTATCCCCGGACCCAGGAAGGCTGACCCACGAGGTGCTGACCCATTTTTAGCAAGTGACAGCCAGACACACCCAACAAGGGCAGCTGTTGTGACTCAGTTTCCACATCAGCCTTGGAAGGTGTTCTTCGGTCAGGGAGAAAGGCTGTGGAGAAAGGCCCCCCCAAGTTGGAGGGCCAGTGGCACCTCCCTTGGCTTCTGTGAGCCCAGAGGGTCAGACAGAGGCCAGGGTTCGGCGGGCTGGCTGAGGAGCTAGGGATGGCCTCAGCTCTTCCCTGTGGTGGGGGGCCAGGCCTCAGGGGCAGAAGCTTACCCGCTGTCTCTCCTTCTCCAGGCCCAGGCTGCATGGTACGGCAGACAGTCAACCTGGCACTAGGAGTCCTGGTCGCCTGGCTCAGCATCCCCGTGGTCTTCAACTTGCTGAGCCCCAAGCAGGTCATGAATAGCTCCTTCAACCCCTCAGAATCGTCAACACGTATGGAGCCTTTGGAAGGTACCTCACGTAGCCGGGGTTCTCGTCTCAGCCACCTTTCTGGCCCAGATGTGGTCTGTCCTCTCCCTGCTCACCATAGTCACACGGAACCCTGAGGGAGACCCAGCCCTGACCAGCCAGGCAGGCACTCTTGGTCCAGACAGGTCTGCTTTCTGTCCCCCTGGGGCCACCATGACCCCATGGGGGAAGGTGCGGAGGGAGAGGCCAGCCCCCACCTGCTCCTTCTCCATCTGCATTCGCAGCTCTAGCCTTGCCCTGGTCGACTCAGGACGGAGCCAGGTGGAGAGGCGCAGGTGCTGGGGGCCCAGCCTGCCCTGACTCAGTCTCCCCAACAGCATCACCAGGGAGCGCACAGAGGTCATCCTCCAGGGCACAGCCAGCCCCAACGCCAGCGCACCCGATGCTGTATGGGAGGACTACGAGTTCAAGTGCAAGCCGGGTGACCTGAGCAGACGGCCGTGCCTTATCTCTCCCTACCACCACCGCCTCGACTGGCTCATGTGGTTCGCGGCCTTCCAGGTAAGGGCCCTCTCCTCCCCCCGTCCCTGCCCACTACCCGCCTCACCCTACGTGGCCAGATGCTCATGTTAGACACAGGCTCTGGTCACTCCAGTGTCCCCAAGGCTGTGGTGCCTGCAGTGGAAACAGCTGGGGCCCCAGAAACACCTGCCTCAGGGCTGGTGGTGGAGGCAGGTGGGTGTGAGATCTGACCCCACTGGAAATGGTGTCATAGCCCACATGACACTCAGACATGGGCACCCATACAGCCCCCACTCTCATCAACCTTACAAAACCCACCTGGGCCCCTGCAGACTTGGGAGGTCAGGCTGAGGTGTCCGGGTGTTGGGGTGTCAACTGTAGAGCAGTTTCCTATGCTCCTGGCAGAACTCACTGCTCAGCCACTGAGGACATGCCAGCCAAGGCCCAGGGCCAGGATCCGAGGCCAGGCAGCAGTGTGTGACTACACTCCCCCAGGTTCTCGCCATTCCAGGGTCTGGGTCTTCCTCCTGGAGCAGCCTGGGCCCAGGCAAGCATCTGACTGTGCTACGGTCCAAGCCCAGGCTTCCTTCCTGTGTGTCCACCACACACATAGACTCTGCTTCTGGACAACAAGAGTTCCCCATGTTGCTCAGACCCCTGCTGCATCCCAGGGGCCTCCCTCAGACACCGTCACGTGAGGATCTCTGGGTGCTGAGGACCAAGATGCCACAGCCAGCTTCTCAAAGCACCGCTCCCCACCCCCCCACCCCCTCCCAGAAATGACAAGATAGACATGGGCAACACCAGGGCAGCTGACATCCACAGAGTGTTTGCTCAGGCCAGAGGAAGGCTGGAGGCTCCTTGTCCTCCCACTGACCCACCTCACCCATAGGGATAGCCTCAGGAAGGCTCTGTCACTTGCCTGAGAGCGCAAGGCTGGCAGGTGACAAAGCCAAGAGGTGAGCTGGAACAACACATCCCCATGCCTGCTGCGTCTGAGTTACCCAAGGACAGGACAGCAGGGCGGGGAGCCAGCACGTGGATGAACAGTTTACAGATGTCTGGCCAACAGGTGAAAACAGAAGCCAGTAGCCCCTCTGGAGGGGAACGCAAACCCCAGGGCAGCCCACCGTCCAGGAGAGGCTGAGCGCCAACCATGCTCAGTCAGAAATGCCCAGGACAACAGACTAATGTAGGGATTGACTGGGCAGGGCCTCTGGAAGGAGGGAGCAAGCAGGGAGCACACCCTCCCCCTGGGGGCCCTGCGTGCCACACCCCCACAGTTCCAGCCCACCATCGGGCTCCAGGCCCCGTGGCTCTCCGAGTATCCAGGCAGCCCTCCTGTTCCTAGCACCCCTCCTGTTCTTGCCCCTAGACCTATGAGCAACACGAATGGGTCATCCACCTGGCAGGCAAGCTCCTGGCCAATGACGCCGAGGCCCTGTCCCTGCTGGCCCTCAACCCCTTTGCAGACAGGGCCCCCCCAAGGTAAGACCCCTCCCAGATGGGGCCCCCACCAACTATGGCCTCAGCTGCCTCTGGGGGCTGGGCCCCCAACCCCTGGAAACGTGCCGGGTATAGAGGGCTGCATTGGTCACCTGCCGAAAGGACACGGGCTCCTGAGGAAGGACAGCATGCCCTGCCCTCCAGCCCCGGTGGGCTCCAGATGCTTGAAGCTGAGCACTCGGCCTTCAGTGGGGCTGGACACCAGAGAGTCTCCTTTTCCAGAGCCCTGGCTGCCCCAAGTCATCTGCTCTGGGGGCCTGATTGATGGGGCTCCTCACAGGCCCCTCTGGAGCAGCCTTACCCCAGCAAAGAGCACCTAGGTGGACACACAGCCCCTCAGTGCAGACCCAGAGCCTGAACCCCAGGCTCCCCTGAGAAGCTGTGTGTCAGTGGGCACAGGCTACTGCCCTGGACAAAGGCTGATGCCCACCCTCCCTGCAGGTGGGTCAGGGGAGAGCACTATAGGTACAAATTCAGCCGCCCTGGGGGCCCTCACGCTGCCAATGGAAAGTGGTGGATCCGGAAGAGAATCGGCCCCTACTTTCCTCCACTCAGACTCCGGGACTTGAAGAGCTACTTTCGGTCACGGGAGTGGCCATACCCAAAACCAGAATAGAGAGCCCAAGGCCTGTGCACCAAGAAATAAAGTGGGAAGACCTGGGCATGCTAGCACCACCGCCCACTTGGACATCCAGGAAAGCAAGACCAGAGAAGAGAAGGGGGCCACTAGAGGTCTGCTGGGGTCCCGGGTGGCCATCTGCGCTTTCCTCATCTCTCACAATTGGTCTCCAGGCAACCCACAAAGCCACTGCACCTCCCTACCCACCGATCTCCCTCTTCACCGGGCCCCTCAGACACCAGTGTCCCAAGGAGACCCCAGCTCTGGTTGGTCCGAGACCACCAGCACTCACTGTTCTTCCCATTGGCCATTCCTGGCCTGAGGCCCACTCAGGGTCCTTGGCACCTGGGGTGCTGGTCCACAGCCAGGCCCACATCCCCAGCTGCCAAGTCCCCATCGTGTGCCTGGTGTGGCTGTGAGGAAACCCTCACTCCTGCCTCAGCACTCCCAGGGTGGCTCCACCACCACCAACCACACGGGTAGACTGAGGGGCGGAGCCAAGGCTTCCAGTCCTCCCCTCTGCCCGCCCCCTCCTTAGAGCCCCTCTGGCCTGGCCTGGGTCCTGCATTCTTCTCCAGTGACCAGCATCCACAGGCATGGACAGAAGTCCTTTGTCCACCCAAGGGCCCTGAGCAAGGCGGTGCCTCTTACTCCTTTGTGACCACATCCCCCTAAGCGCACACCATGGAGCCTCCTGCTCTCCGAGCTGCTGGGGAGGGGGTGGCAGCGTGCTTAGCTCCAGCCTGGGTGCTAGGGCAGCAGGGGTCCCGTGATGGTGATTTGAAGCCCAGTTGTCAAAAGTTAAGCAGAATAGCTTTTTGCTTGGCAATCCTGGGGCCCCGCTGCAATGAGATCTGGGGTGCAGCCCAGAATCTTCACTACCTACTATATGGCTGTGAGTGGTGTCCCTCCAGGCAAACAGCTAAGTACCAGGTGGCACAGCCCCAGTCCTGGTCAGCCAGATCAAGGGGTCCTGGGGGCCTTGGAACTGGCCCTACCCAGGAGGCAGCAGGCCAGGGGGTCCTCCCTTCTCCCCTGGCTTGGCCGGCACCGGCTAGAGTGGCCACCCACTCCTCCTCCCACCCCACCCCCAACTGTCCAGGGTGCCCTGCTGCACTGCGGAGGGTCCCAGTGGGAATGAGGTGGTGCAGGCCAGGAGGCCAGGATGAGGTGGGCACAAGTGCGGGTCTGTGTGGAGCATCCCCCACCCGCCTGGGGGGCGAGCCCAGGTGCCAACAGAGAGGCCGTGTTCCCGCTCACAGGGAAACAGGCTCCCTGTGTCTGTGGTGGGACAGACGGGGCCTCAGACAGGGAGCCTGGAGCCAGCAAGTCTGCCCATGGCAGCCAACCGCCGGCTGCTGTGCCTGGGCAGCCCTTCCTGGGGGGCCATCCTGGGGGCTCTGCCGATTAGTGGGGGCACCTGGGAGCCTGAGGAGACCCTGGGCCTTGACTCCAGGTGGTGCTCCATACCTCCCCCAGAACCCTGGGTGGCCTCTCTTCCAGGAGCCGTGGTGGGTCCCCACACACACCCCTGGCCCTTCTCACCTACCTCTGGGCTCACTGCCACCTAAGGCTGGGCAGGGGAGACCCCTGGGATCCAACTCCCCTGACTGTGGGCTCCTCTCTGAGCTCCATCTGGCCATGCCCCCCAAGTGTCTGTGGCCCCTAAGATACTTACCACAGGTGATGTTTAGGCCAGGGGCAGGATGACACTGGGTCCCCGTGGATCAGGGGCACCTCAGGAATCAGGCAGCCCCACACCTATCCTGGGATAGGACAAATATCCACTCACCTGGGGACATCACAGATGACCCCAGATACAGGTTGTGAGGGCATAGTGTCAGAGTGAGGCCTTGCCCTCTGACACAGGAGGTCTTATCAGACCTGCTCCTCCCACAGCCCCTCATACTTCCAGAAGCTTGAGTGACCCCTGACATCCACCATCCATCAGAAGCCTTTGGAGCCTGTGCTGAGGCCACGCCTTCCTGTCAGAGGGAGTCAGACTACACCTTTCTCCACTCAGAGTACTCCCATGGCCATGCCTCCCCTGAGCATGAACCTGGGGGTCACTGCCCATCACCCCAGCCATACCCTGCATCTCTCCATCCTTCATACCCACCAGCTTGTCAGGCCTCGGTGCCCAGCCCCTCAGGGCCACCTTGCCCCGCCTTCACTGGGCCCCGGTTGTTCCTAGTCATGTTCCAGGCTATTGGGGAGCTCAGCCTGGCCCCCAGTGCCACGTGGCATCCAATACAGGTCTGCAGGATAAACTGTCTGATGACAGAGAAGGACCTAAACACTATTCATATCTGCACTGCCCTCTCTCCAGCCTCATGAGAATCTGCTGTTTGTTGGGCAGCCTGAGAGAAACTTGCAGAGGGGAAGGAGGTTCAGGGACATGAGGCGGAGGTATTTGCTCACCTTCTCTCCAGACAGCTGAGTCTGAGTGAATGGGGGTCTGTTCTTCCTCCCTTGCTTTCCTCCCGAATTGTCCATTGGAGGCCCATGTACATCACACTCACATGAACATGCCAGAGCTGCCACATTCAACTGCTAAAACCTAAGAGTAAGTCCAGGATCCTTGGGAGGGGCAGCAGGGGTTGTCTCAGACAACAGGACAGATGTCCTGCTCCTGGGGTGGGACCTGACCCTGGGAAGGGACCACCCTCAAGGGGGAAGAATCAGGGGATGGCGGGACCTGGCCTGCGAGGAGCTGGGAATTAACACGTTCCTATTCCACCCGCTCTCTGCTGAGTGCACACCCCCTGGGGGCTTCTTCCCATCCACACCATTATACCCAGGTCCTGGGCAGGACCCTCTATAGCTGCTGAGCTTGTCCCTGAGGCCATGCCACATTCTGGAAAGTTTCCTAGTCTAGAGGATGCCCAGGCATACACCGAGACCTCTGCCCCATCACCCACTGCCACCAAGAGACACTGAGGTGACCCCAACTCTCCACCTTGGAGGCCGCACCTTGATGAGCCAGCCCTGTGCTTGACCTGCAGAGTTGGAGCCAAGGGGTCATGCTCCACTGGGCAGTGGCTGTGCTCGGATGACCCACTGGGCCTGGCTTTTGGCCCTGTCCAGGGCGGCAGGCTCAGCCAGAGGCCTGTCTCCAGGGAGGACTCACACCTGCTTCCCTTCTTGCTCCAGCAACCAGGCGAGGGGCGCAGCTCATCACACTAGACAGGCTGTGTGCGAGCCTTCACCAAGCCGAAGGGGCTCTTGGCGTCTTCTGTGCTGAGGGGTTTTTTCCACCACTTAAAGATGATTAAGTGCATTTTTGGCACGTTCTAAGGCAAGCACATACTCCTCTCAACCTTATCAGAGAGTCATCCATCCTGAGAGACAATTCCGAAGCCATTAAGTAAGGTGGAACTCAACATATCAGCAAATTGACCTTTAAAACTACTAAAGTAATCAGCAAAATTGAGAAACTTTTTAGCTTGCCTGACAAAGAGAAGACACAAATAATTCAAGAATGAAAATAGGGGCATTCCTACTGACCTTACAGAAATAAAAAAGATGTAACAGTACTGTGAGCAACTGTATGCCTACAGGAATGGACAGATTCCTTGAGATACACAAACTGCTAAGAATGACTCAGAAAAAATAGAAAATTTGAAAGGATCTATAACAGGTAGAGACTGAATCAATAATCAAAAACCTCCAACAGAGAAAAATACTGAACAGATGGATTCATTACTGAATTCTACAAGAATTTAAAGCATTAATATCAATCCTTCCCAAATTCTTCCAAAAACATGGAAGAGGGGAATAACTCATCCTATGAGACCTGTTAAATTTAAACAAAGGTACCAATATCTTTTATGAATACAGATGCAAAATCCTTGACAAAATGCTAGCAAAACAAATCTAACAGCATATTGAAGGGAATATACACCATGACCAAGTGGGATTTATCCCAAGAATGTCAGAATGGTTCAACATAAAATCAGTACAGAACACACACACAAACAGAATGTGGGCGGGGGGGGGGGTGGTGCTAGGACACCAGCTGATCATCTCCCCTGATGCAGAAAAGGCATTTGACAAAAAATCTAACACCCTTTCATGATTTAAAACAAAAAAAGAAACGTAAACTAGGACTAGAAGGGAATTTTCTCAACGTAAGAAAATACATTTGTGGGGGTGGCACCATAGTGTAGTGGTTCACACATCTGCTTTTCACGCAGAAAATCCTGGGTTCACGCCCCCCACAAAGCCCGGGGGTGCAGCCACAAGTGTGTGGGAGGAGACGCCCCACCTTCAGAGATCCGGTTCTTAAGGGGGAAGAAAGGTAACATCCATAGGTCAGGAGTGGAAGTGAAGGGGTGGGGAATTAAAGAGGTGGGAGAAAGGCACTTATGAAAACCCACAGCTAACATCACATTTAATGGTGAAGACTGAAAGACTTCCCCTGAGATCAGGAACAAGGATGCCAACTTTCACCACTGCTATTCCATCAGAAGTAAAACTATTTATATTCACAGATGACATGATCTCGTGCACTATTTAACAACAGGGATACTTTCTGAGAAATGAGTCATCTGGCAGTTTTGTCATTGTGTGGACATGACAGAGTGCACTTATACAAACCTAGATGGTATAGCCTAGTATACACCCGGGCTCTATGGTGCAGCCTACTGCTCCTGGGCCACAAGCTGTACAGCATGTTGTTATACAGAACAACCAGGGATTAAGTCAAGCACGAGAGAAAATGATGCAAGAAAAAGACGTGATAATCACAAGATATATGAACTGCTGCCCATGTGACACAGCATATTGTTTTACAGCCAACTTTTTATAAGTAGAAAGAATACACTAAATACATAAACCAGTAAGTAAGCATTTATTATTACCAAGTATTATGTACGGTGTGTTGTATCCGCTATACTTTTACACACCTGACAGCAGGTTCCTTTACACCAGCATCACCACAACACATGAGTACTGTTGCACTACATCACTAGTGATAGGAATTTTTCAGCTCCATTATAAACTTACAGTTGACCATCGCATATGCAATCTGTATAGAAAATTCCAGTGATCCACAAAAACACCATGGAACTAATAAACTAATTCAGCAAAGTTTCAGGGTACAAGATCAACACACACACAAAAAATGTGTTTCTATACATCAGCAATGAACAATATGAAAGACTAAGAAACGATTTCATTCACAATAGCATCCAAAAAATAAACTACCTATGAATAAATCTAACTGAGGTGAAAGACCTGTACACCAAAAATGATGAAACATTGCAGAAAGAAATTAAAGACCTAAATAAATGGAAAGGCATCTATATTCATGGATTGGCCGGCTTGATATTGTTAAGATGACAGTACTACTCAAAGTGATGAAATCTCTATCAAAATTCCAATGGTCTTTTTTATAGAAATGGAACAGCCAGTCTTCAGATTCATATGGAATTGCAAGGGGCCCCAAATAATGAAAACAATTTTGATAAAAAAGGAAAAAGCTGAAGGATTCACTTCCTGATTTAAAAACTTAGTACAAAGTTGCAGTAATCAAAACAGTGTGGTACTGGCATGATGGACATATAGACCAATGGAATAGAATAGAGAGCCTGAAAATAAACCTTTACCCATATGGTCAAATGATTTTGACAAAGATGTCAAAACAATTCAATAGGGAAAGGACAGTTTTTTCTACAAATACTAGGAAAAATGGATCTAAACACTAAAGAATGAAGTTGTGCCCTTACCTCACACTGTATTCAAAAATTATCTCAAAATGGATGAAAGACCTAAATATAAGAGCTAACTACTAAAACACTTAGAAGAAAACAGGTAAATATTCATGACCTTGGATTTGGCAGTGGATTCTTAGATAAAATGCCAAAGGCAGGAGCAACAAAAGAAAAATCAACTTACTCAAAATTTAAAACTTTTTTTACATCTAAAGACATAAAAGAAAATGAAAAGACAACCAGCAGAATTGGAGAAAATATTTGCAAGTCATATATCTGGTAAGTCTGGTGTCCAGAATATATAAGGAACTCTTAAAACCAGCAACAAAAAAACACCCCAGTTCAAAAGGACTTGAATAGGCATTTCTCCAAGAAAAATAGCAGCAAGCACATAAAAAGATGCTCAACGTCCTTAGTCATTAGAGAAATGCACATGAAAACACAATGAGGTATCAGTTCACACCCACCAGGATGGCAATATTTTTTTTAAGGGAATAACAAGTACTGGTGAGGACATACATTGCATGTGAGAATGCAAAATGGTGTAGCCATTGTGGAAAACAATCTAGCAGTTCCTCAAAAAGTTAAACAGAATTACTGTATATCCAGCAATTTACTTCTGGGTATATATATAAAAAAATTGAAAACAGGGACTCAAGCAGTTCTTGTATGCCAATGTTCACAGCAGCATTATTCATAATAGCCAAATGTCCACCAACAGATGAATGGATAAATTCTATTGTATGGATAGAATGTGATCTATTCATATAATAGAATATTATTCAGCCACAAAAAGGAATAAAGTATTGACACATGCTACAACGTGTAGACCTTGAAAACATGCTTAGTAAAAGCAAGACAAAAAAGGTCACCTAATATATAACTCCATTTATATGAAATATCTAGAATAGGTAAATTCATAGACATGGAATGAAAATTAGCACTGCCAGAGGCTGGGAGGGGAAATAGGGAATGACCACTAATGTGCACAGAGTTTTCTTTGGAGGTGATGAAATATTTTGGAACTAGATGTGATCATTGTACAACACTGTGATATACTAAATGCTGCTGATTGTTCACATTAAAATGGTTAATTTCTGTTAATTTCACCTCAGTTTTTAAAATAAGTCAAACAAATGAGCAAAACCCCCAAAAAGCCTAAGTGTCCTGAGACCTTGGACTCCCTGCCTTGGGGGCTGGGAAACCTCACCCTGCCAGAATCTAATGGGACCCTGAGGGGGCCAAGCAGATGGTTTCATCCCTTTTTGCTGAGTGCATAGGGCCAATACACAGGCAGTGATAAGCCAGTGGCATAGAAAGCAGTCATTCAGAGCCAGCACAAAACCACATGTGGGCTCTTTTTCCTGGTGGTCTAGGAAAGATGGTTATAGATATGCAATTAGCCAAGGAAAATGAGAGCAAAGGAAAGGACAGCTATGGCTATGTGATGTAATCAGTCTGGTAACTGGGTCTCAGCCCCGACTTTCTCAAAACTGCTTTGACTATCGTTGGCCCATTTCTAAAACGAGCTGAAGTTTACTAATTCTAGTAGTTTATATGCAAATAGTAGACAGCGTCATTTCTTTCCTTCCTACCCCTGTAGCTCTTTTTCTTGTCTTATGCTAGCATCCAGGTTGAGGCCCACCATCTCTCTTAGGATCTCTCATCTTTTTCCTAACCTAGAAGTTGTTTAAAAATCTCACCATGCTGAGCTTATCTACTACAAAAACGCTTCAGCTGCAGCTATGTAGAAATGCTGGGGGGAAAAATACAAACAAACTTTGAGAGCCAGAAGAGGCTGCAGGGAAGAGGCACCTTTCCTGATGACATGGGGTGTCCCAACAAAGACCGTGCGTAAGACTAGAACCCTTGTCAGTAAAATGGATGAACTTCTAGCTACAATGATGAAGCCAGGAGAGAGAAAACAAACTACCAATATCGAGCAGGGAGGAGAGGACATTACTACAGATCCTATAGACGCCGAAAGGAAAATAGAATATTGCAAACTTCATTCTAATCGATATGACATCCTAACTGAACTGGAAAAAAGAAACCCTTGAAAGACAAATTACAAAATTCATGAAGAGAGAAAATCCAAATAGCCCCATAACAATTTAAAAAATAAATTCATAATTTAAAATCTCACAAAGAAAACTTTAGGCTAAGATGACTTGATTGGTGAGTTCTAGCAAACATTTAATGAAGAAATTATATCATCTATATAAATTATCAGAAAATACAGGAGGGAAATTCGTACACTACTGGTCAGAATATAAAAGGGTACAGTGCTTTGGAAAGCAGTATGGCATTTCTGAAAAGATTAAGTCTGTACTACCATGCAGCCCAGCCATTCCTCTCCCCAGTGTCTACCCAAGAGAAGTGAAAGCACAGAGATCTATAAGCAATGTTATTCATGAGTCAAAACAACAAAGAAGCCCAAGAGCACATCAGTGGGGAGTAGATGATCCCGTGTGTTGTATCCACACAACAGATAATCCTTAGCAATAAGAGATCAAATTATTGACACACACATGTTCTACTTCAAAAACATGCTTAGCTAATGAGCCCAGAGACAAAAGAATACACACCATGCGATTCCATTTATACGGAACTCTAGGGAGGGAGACAGTCTCAACTACAGTGACGGAAAACAGGTCAGTGGTTACGCAGGGCCAGGCTGAGGAGGGATGGACTGGACAAGGGAATAAATAATTGAGGGGGCGGGGGGATTGAAAATGTTCTGTATCTCTATTGCATTGTAAGTGCCTTGATGATATTTGTCAAAAACCACCAAGCTGTACACTTAAAATAGGTGCATTTTATTTTATGTAAATTACAACTGACTCTGCATAAAGCCCTGATCTGTAGTGTTTTTTAATTTATGTGATCAAAATACCCCCACCGAGCCTGATTTCAAGCTACCGAAGTGTCACCACTCAGAACAAAGCTAAGAAGGGGTATGCTTGGTTGGATCTCATGCGGCGGTACAAGCCAGTTCTAGCACTCCGCCACTTGTACCTTAAGTGATTTTGAAAACAAAGAAACACTAAAATATCACTACGCCTGGCTGAAATAAGACAGGTAATGCCATTGACAATATAGAGGGCAGTGGAAGAGCGGAAATCCAAGATGGCAATCTACTGAAGCCGTCAACACCCAGCACCCAGCAGCCCATCCTTGGGTGTGTGCACAACACAGTGTGGACAGACATCCCCAGGAGGCATGTGCAGCCTGTTCATAGACAAACATCCCCAGGAGGCATGCGCAGCCTGTTCATAGACAAAAACAGCAAACAACCCAAAATCCCATCACAAGTAGAATGGACACCTGGTGTCTCCAAGGTGGTGGGGAAGGGGGTGACCGTCCCTCCCCACCCCCTGCCCTCCATGCCTCCCAACAACCCCACTCTGTGCCAGGAGAGTGGGGGGTAGAGGTGCCTGTGGCCCCTGAGGTCAGGTGGTCACAGGGAGTGGAAGGATGCAGAGCTAGAAGCCTGGCAGGCAGGAGGAGGAGGAGAGGGGTGACTGCCACTGGGAAGTACCACCGGAAGCCAGGATCCAGTGCTGCCTTTGGTGGATCTCATTTCATGGCTGAGAAAACCACAGAACAGGCAGATGGCACCACCTTCCAAGGAAGTGTGGCCCAGCTGAGAAAGCCCCAGCCTCAGTTCAGGGTCCTTCCCATGTCTTCCCCAACATAGATGTTGCCTGCCATCTCCCTGCTCCTGCCTCCAGGGACACTCCCCTGGATTTCGGTCACCTCCCTACCCCAGTAGCATGGCCCACAGTACACCCTTCCACACCCCCACCCCCAAAACTCCCTGCTTCCCACCTCTAATCACCTCCCTAGCTGATCACTCATCAGGCAGACAGGGCAGGGAACTCCATGATGAGTCTCCATCCCTGGCTTAGCCTCTGCCATTCCACCTTCCAGGCATTTCTTTCTCCCTCCGAATATGACGGTGGGATCCTGGGGTGGATCCTGGAACAGAAAAGGACAATGGTGGAAGAATGGGTGAAATGGGAGCACAGGCTGGGGTTTAATGAACACTAAGTACCAAGGTCAGTCTCAGTAATGACAGCTGTACCATGACTAAGGTGTTAACACTAGGGGAAGCTGGGTGGCGTCTACAGGCATGCTCATGATGTCTTTGCAACTTTTCTGTAATCTAAGATAATCGCACAATAAAAACTTTATTTTTAAAAAAAATAAAGAGTAGAATGGACAAATGATGTTCGTGTGCTCACCCGATAGAATATTTTACAACCAAGAGAATCAACAGTCTGCAACCACGGGGAAGATGAAGTGAATGTCCCTGACATGCAGCTGAGCAAGGGGTGAGACGCACACAAGTGCATGCTGTGTGACGTCATTCATCACCTAATGCTCATGGACACGCAGGACCAGACTGCGGTGCTACAGACCAGAGCTGTGGTTCTGTTGGGGGCACACGACGGGCCATGGGGTTTGGGTTCGAGTTCTTGACCAGGTGGTAGATACACTAAGTTTGTGGACATTTTTGAGCCCACGCATTTTATGGATTTTGTATGTGTTCTAAATCACAATAGAAATGTTTTAAACAGAAAAACCTGTTTTTGTTGTTGAGTGTCAGATCCTTTGTTTCATTTGTGAAAAAGAGCATTGAGCTGGGTATTTGCCTTTCCACAGACATATGTAGAAAGTGTAAGCAAACGGGTCTGTTGGTGTCCCTTGTTACCTTTGATGTCTTTTCTTCCCCCCACTTACTTTGTGTTTTAACTGACTGCACTGTCCCTTTGCTTGTTGCCATGCCTCCCACCCCCCTTTTTACTGTTTGGAGCTATCTCCTGTTCCCTAAGTCTTTAAGCTGCAATCTAACCTCCTGTGGCCCAGGTGGGGACTCCTGCAGAGATTCGGAAAGCCCCAGACACCCCTTCCCTCTGTCCAGGGTCCAGAGCATATTGTCATCTTCAGATTTGTTTCTCCTGAGAGTATGGCTTTTTAAAGTCATTTGAACCCAGAGGGACCAGAGAAAGCTTTACAGAGCCTCGCTGGATAGATAAGAGCTGGAGGCTGCTTTATTCTGGGCCCACATCTACCTGCAAGGATACCTTGCCTTAAGGCTAAAAGCCAGGAAAGCTGTGAAGGCAGAGTCAAGAAGACCAGATGATGCCTTGCTCATCTCTCCTCCTGTCGGGGGTAAGCCACTCCATTTGTCCTCAGGGAGGGCCGTCAGAGTCACCTCCTCCTTGCACTGGCTCTGGCCGGGAGCTGCACCTGGGCCGCAAGGGCATTCAGCGCCAGCCCTGCAGCTGCGGGCCTTTCAGTGGTGGGCACACATTTGCATCTCAATAACCCATGATTAATATTTAAGGAGCCAGCTGTCTGAGCCACATGAAAAACTGGGAAAAAACACGCCTTGTTCCTTTAAGGGGTGGGCTCCAGGCCCTTCATCAAGTGGCCTCATCTCCCCACTCAGTTTTCACACTCACACAATTCTTCTAGATGAAAAAAATATGAGGCGCCATTAGCGAGCTATCAGGGGCCAACTGTGTCCCCATCAATGCCCCTCAGTCCATTGTGGCCGCCGTGCAGCTGCAGGGCTGGCGCTGAGCAAGCCGCCGGGCTGGACTCTGTCCCTCCGTCTGTCCGTCGTCCCTGGGCACCACATCCACCGTGCCCCTTCAAACGGAAATGGACGCCACATTCAGAGCTCATGTACTGGCCTAGGGGACGAGCCCCAGACAGTGCCCTCCCCGACCCTGGCTCAGGAAGCCACAGGTTCCATCACAGTTGCCCTCCCTGGACAGCTGCACAGCTTCCAGGGGTCCCGACCCTCCCGCAGCCTGTCATAGGCAGCCCACCCAAGAGGGTCAGAGGTATGAGGCAGCGGGAACCCTATCAGCCTGCACAGCATCCCCCAAGCACCGTCTCAGCCTGGGCCCTTGACTCCAACCTGCCCTTGGGAGTCCTGGCCGCGCTCTGAGCACTTCACACCCAGACAGAGCCACCAGAGACCCCAGCCCCCACCCAGTGGCATATTGCTCTCAATACACATGAATTACTGGTATAATCAGACCTGGGGAGGGTGGACACTGTGGAAGTCCCAGGGACTGGCCTCAGCTCCTTAGCCTCCAGCTAGAGAGGGTGAGGGTCCCAGGCCCCCAGCTCCTCTCTGCTCAGGTCCTGTGCCTATGGCTGGCAGGTATCTGCTCCCTGAACCACCACCCAAGAGCATGTCTAAAGAAAGGACCTCAAATCCTCCCCAGATGGCACAGCCAGGTCCCCTAGGTAACCATGCCAGGAGGCACCAGCAGGCCTACAGCCCAGGCTCAGGCCCGACCTCTCTAAGCCCTGATGCCCCAGCACAAAGAGGAGGGACGATGAGCAGCACCCAATTTCCATCTCTAACAAGTTCAGGCTGGAAGACACTGGGTCCTGGAGAGACAAAATAAGCCCCATAGGCCCCTTTCCAAGGAGGAAGGGTCAGAAGGACAGGCTTTTGGCCAGAGGGAAATGGACTACCTACCCCCAACACTCATGCCTTCCCTTTATTCCCCAGGGTATCACCCTTCTGAAACACAACAGCTTCTGTCTTTTACCACTCCCATAGGACGCTGGGTGGACCTTGCCCCATGAGGGGTTGGAGAGCACAGGTCACCTAGTCCCCTAGCTGCCACCCTTGGGGCCAGGTGAGTTTGGAGGTTTAGATGGTATCAGGCACCACAGGCAGGACATAGGCAGCCCTGTCATTGACATCAACTGTCACAACTGTCCCTGTTTCTGCAAGGACCCAGGAACCATAGGCGGATGCAGGGTAGGTTGGACCAACTTAAGATTCTTTCCAGATGTCTGAGGAAGCCTCTGGTTTCCAAGCATTTGGGGTTTGGGACTGCAGATATGGGGCTGTGGACTGGCACCTATTTCATGGATTTTTTCCAAGGAGGAGAGATCCCATTCCCGAGAGAGCCCATTCCCTAGGAGAGAAAGTGAGGGATGAACGGAGAGAGCATCCAGAAATGGCAAAGGCGCCACTGGTGGCCATTGCAGAGGCTGGGGGAAACCCTGCATGCACATGTGTGCACAGAAGTGAACACAGGCATGACCACAGGCACACCCATGCACATACATGCATGCACATGGGCACACAAGCACTCATAAGTATGCAGTTGTCTGTATAACATTTCATGCTAATTATAAATTGTGTAAATGGCGAAATATTTGGAAAATAGGAACAACCACGTGGACCCAACCCTCAGCCCCACGGGCCCAAAGTAGAGGCTGTTCTCAGGGAGGTGGTCACGCCCCAGCCCGCACAGATACCCTGGCCAAGGGTGTTTGCTCCACGAGACCAGTCTCCAAACAGGAGCCGCCAGTCCAAGGCTCCAGCTGCTTTTCCTTCCAGGTTTAAACATAAGCTCCCACATGCTGCAGAACGCCTGGGGACAAAATCTTTCCCTGTTCAAATACCTCTTCCAAGGGAAGGCATCCCAGGGATAGGTGTACCCTCGGCCAGTCTGGAACCCACACCCACAGCCTCACTGACCCATCCCACACCCTCCGCGAGGCCCAGCATCATGGTGTCTACCAGTCTCTCTCAGAAGCCAAGATGGCACCAGGAGGACACTGTCTGGCTGCAGGAACCCTAGCACCCTGCCCACAGGTGTGGTGGGTCCTGTGGGAGCCACTACCCTGTCTAGGCTGTACTGTCTGGCCCACCCAGGGCAGCTGTGACAGCAATAAGCCCCTGGCAGGAGCCCCAGGCCCCCACTGCATGCAGCCTACGGGCTCATTCCACATTCACTGGTGTCACAGGGTCTTGGCTGTTGGGACACAGTTACCAAGGGGGCCTCCGTTGAGTGCTGGCGCAGGAACCTCAGCAAAGCCCAGAGGGCTCTAGGTAGCTGTGACAGCTCTGGAGAACTCGGGGCAGCTCTATCAGCTGACCCACCAAGACACATCACCTTAGTATTCTTATTTTCATGTCCTCGGGACCTGTGGAGTGTGCCTTGGTGGGACTTTGTGCCTTCCTGGGTCAGCTCCCATTGACCCCCCAGCCCAGCCTTGCCCTAAGGGCCAAGGGGGCAGAGCCGCCACTCAGACCATAGGGCACCTCCTCTGACTGGACCAAAGAAGGATGCCAGGGTCCCTGGACTTGGTGGAATCCACCTTTCAGGGGCCTGGGGTCACTGGCTCAGTTCCCAAGGGAAAAAGATGTAAATGGGACCCATCTTCCCCAGGAAGTTTGGCAGGGATGTGGGAAAGCAAGGAAACCTGGCACATAGTTACCCCTCTGTCCCGGGCAAGCCTGGAGAGCGAGGGTTAAATGCTGCAGTGAGAGGGACAACGCCCCACCCCAGGGCCGGGGGACAGCTGGCCCATCACCTGTCAGGGCTCAGGCACCACAGCTGTGCCACAGCGCGAGCCAGGACTCTGATCCAAGAAAACAAAGTGCCCATGCTGTGCCTGGAATTCCAATTGGTGCCATGCTGCTGGCAAAAACCAGAGACAGGCCTCCAGGGTGGCACCGGCTGGCAGCACCCACCCTGGGCTTAGGTGAACACTGGAGAGCCTATAGGACCCGCACAAGGTGGGGCACAGAGGTCAGGACCCTGTGGGAAGCAAGAGGTGCAGCAGCACCTGGAGACCCCAACTGCAGCCTCTGCTACTCCAGTGAAAACAGGGAACGATGGGCTGACAGGAGATGGACTGATGCACATGGGTCAGTGCTGAGCTGGTCCTCACCAGCCCATGTGCAGGAACCCAAGCCCACCTCACAGCTGGGACTGAAAGCTTAGCAACGTGGTAGAGTGATTTGTTTGCCTGATGCTCTGCAGCCATGAACCAGCTAGTCACCCCATGGGCTCAGAGAGCTCTCAGCTCTGTCTTTTCAGGGCCTGTGGGTCTAAACTGGGGCTGTGAAGGGGAGGTATCCCCTGTTCCAGTGTTAGCCATGTGCACCTCACAGGTAGAGCCACACCAAAGAGCAGCCCGCAGGGATGGGGAGCAGGGAGGGCCACTGCCATAAACCCATAAGGGTGGGCTCAGTAGTGGACCCCAAAAGATGCATCCATGTCCTGACTCCTGGAACCTGTGAGCCTGTGAGTATGGCTTTATTTGGAAAAAAAAGGTCTTTACATTGTAATTAAATAAAAGACCTTGAGATGAGATCATCCTGGCTTACCAGGATGTGTCCTAAATCCAAAAACAAATGTCCTTTAAAGAGACAGAAGAGGAAAGACATAGAGGAGAGGCTACTTGAAGATGGAGGCAAGAGACTGGAGTGACACAGCCACAACCCAAGGGACGCCTGGAGCCACTAGAAGCTGGGAGAGGCTGGATGAATCCCACTCTAGAGCCTCTGGCCCTGGACACCTTGATGTTAGACTTCTGGCTCCAGAACTGGGAGAAAATAAGTTTTTGCTGTTTTAAGCTGTCCAGTATATACCAATTTGATATTGTGGACACAGGACATGAACATGCCCACCATCCCACGGTGGCGTGGTTGTAATGAGGGTGGCTCTGTCTCCCCAGGCTCCCCCTGACTACCTCTGGTCAGCCCTGAAGGTACAGCTGCCCCTCATGGCCTCATCAAGACTCATTCTTGGCCTCTGCTTGCACTAGACACACCCAAAGTCAGGTGCAAAGATGCCTCTCCTTTGATAACTTAGCAGAAATGGACCAATTCCCCAAAAACCACAAACCACCACACTTACCCAAAATGTAGTAGATACTGAACGGTCCTATAACTATTAAAGACATTGATTTTGCAGTTCAAAACGTGAAAGAGAAATGTACAGGAACAGGTGGTTTTATTGGTGAAATCTAAAACATTTAAAGAAAAAATAATAATTCTACCCAACCTCTTCCAGAAAGGAAAAAAGGAGAGAACATTTCCCAATCCATTTTATTTGGCCAGCATTATCCTGAGACCAAAATCATGAAAAAACAGCACAAAAAAACTACAGACTAACATTCCTCATGGACACAGACAGAAAAATCCCCAACAGAACACTAGCAAATGAATCAGCAAAATATACAAAGAATTACAGACCATGACCAAGTGGGCTTCACCCAGGATTGCAAGGCTGGTTCAAAATTTCAAAATCAATTTAAAAATTAAATATAAAAAACCATATCAATAAATGCGGGGGGGGGGAGTCAAAATTCAACATCCATTCACATACAAAAAAACCTCTCAGCAAATTAGGAATAGAAGGGAACTTCCTCAGCCTGATAAGGGCATCTACGAAAACCCACAGCTATCACCACATGTAACAGGGAAAGACCAGCTGCTTCCCTGTAAGACCAAGAACAAGACAAAGTGATCTGCTCTAGCTGTTTCTTTCAACACCAGGCTGGAGTCCTCCCAGAGTAATCAGACAGGAAAAGGGAATCAACGCAACATAGATGAGGTTCAAAGGCATCACACTGAACAAAAGAAACACACAGAAAAGGCTGCATACTTCCTGATTCCATTTACATGTAGTTTCAGAATAGGTGGGGGTAAGCTACGGGGGTTTCTCAGGGGGTGCTCACTGCAAGGGACGAATGGCACTTTCAGGGTGATGGGGCAGATGTGTGGGTTCATTACTGATGGGTCCTTTGTCAAAACCCACCATATTTTAGCATAAGACGTGTGTTGCATGACGAGCAAGACATTTTGATTATGTTAAGGAATGAACAGAGCAGGGTACAGGGGCCTCTACATATCTCTGGTCTTCTGTGGGCCTGTTTCCTCACCAGTATGTGAGGGCACAGCCTAGGCGAGCTCTAAGGCCTTGAAAAATCCTATTCCATAGCCCAATCCTTTGCTCTTAATTACATCTGCTAAAACCCTACTTCCAAACCAAGTTATGTTCACAGGCTCTGGCAGACATATCTTTGGGAGGCAACGTTCAGCCCACCACGACCTATGAACCCAGGGGGTCCACAAGGCCGAGGCCCTGGCATCTGTGTGCCCTAGCTGCCTACGTGAAAGCACCACCCAGCTCCCACATATTCACATACAGCAGGTGACTCCAAAGGCACACCCCCCAGGCCAATCCCCACAACACTGCTCCCATTAGGGCTCTTCCAGGACTGTACACACAGTGTGCCCTCACATGGTCAGAGGGGAAGGCCTCTGACTCTGAACTTTCCCAGTTTACCCTCTTTCCTTGCACTTACGATCATTCCCAGCAGTGGTTTCCCACCCGAGGCTATCAGATGCACATAGCCAGGCTCCCACCTGGGCAGCCTTCCCAGCTCATAGGCAGCTTGGAGGCTGGTACCATCTGGCCACACAGAAGTGGGCTGGGAACTGACCCCTCCTTAGGAGCTAGGCCAGGGAGTTGGGGGAACGGGGCAGACAGTCCAGGAAACGATGGCCATCACCCCACCCAGACGGCCATCACTGCCAGTGGGAGAGGCTGGCAGATGAGCACCATGTCCCAGACAGAGCATCACACAAGGGTCACCTTCCCCCCAGGGCAGGAGGCTTACAGCCCAGGAGCAGCCCCCTGTATTCCCTGTTTGCTACTACTGAGGTCCTAGAGTAGGGCCTGCAGGTGACCACTCCCCACCCCCACATGCTCAGAGGCCAGGTCTGAAGGGAATGCAATTCCTGGTGTGGTCCCCCTCACATCCAGGCTCAGCCGAGTGAGAGCCGGCCCCTTCACTGTCCTCTCAGCAGCTCAGCTTGGGAGACTCTAAGGGGTATCCCCATGTTGGCGCAATTCAGGGGGACTGTCACCCGTGACAACTGGAGGTGAGAGAGGCTGCTGCTAGATCCTGAGGACTCCCTCACCGGTCTAGGCTGAGAGGGTCTTGCCAGACTGCCTCCCCATGCATCGTTCCAACATCCTGACAGTGACATTTTGGTGGGGATTTGGATCCTTGTGAAAGGCGGGACTTTGATAAGGCCTTTGCCTTACCCAGAGCATCCCCCAGGGCCACCCCACCAGAAGAGCCTTGATCAGCTTCAGGCCAGGGCCTTGCCAGGGACTAAGGCCCTGCCCTGAGGGCAGCACTCATGGGCAGAGCTAGTCCAAGAGTGCTGTCCTCCACCAGGCCTGAAGGAGCTGCTGTCCCAGCTCACAGCCCTACTCTCCTTGAATATTTAATGGAATCATAGTGAAGCTGCCTGGGCCTGGGCCTGGGCCTTCCTCTGTGGTCAATTTCTAAATTACTAATTCAATCTCTTTCTTCCTTACAAATCTATTTTGATTGTCTTCTTAGTTTTACAGCAAAGGGAGTTAGGTTTCCACCATCCTGTGTGACGTCAGATGTGCATTTTTGGGACACACCTGCTTCAAGTTAATGACATGCCATGCCTAATTCTCTAAGCTTTTTTTTTATCATAAACTGGTGTTGAAAATTAATACTTTTTCAGCATTAGCTCAAATAAACTATACTGATCAATTTTCTGATATAAAACTACATTGTTGAATCCCTGGAATAAGAACCTATTAAATAATGTACATGTATTTATAAATGCAGGTTTCTAAATTATATTTTTTAAATACAAAGAAAATTCAGCTTAAGAGTAGTATTCTAATTTTCTGTATCCTTGCTTACTTCGCTATCTCTGAGCTTCCTAGAGGGGCGTGTTTGAGCCCCCAAGAACATTCTCACTCTGCCATCCACCTCACCTCATCCCCAACAGTGACCTACATGGTGGGGTGGGGCAAACGAGCTGGCAGTCCCGGTTGTATCACCTTGTCATATTTGTATCATATTTGTAAGACACTGCAGGTTGCACAGGTGGTATCTCCCCTTCCAAGTTACTGCTCTAAGAAAGCCAGCAACACGCTACACCCACAAACTGAGCCATCTCCCCCTACACCTTGCTTTGAATATATTTATTCATTTCCTTATTTCTAGTGTTTCCTGATTTTTCCCCCCTATCAAGGCAGTATGTACTATCATGGAGAAGTCGTAAAGCCCAGGAAATGGAGAGGATCATATCTGAGCCTGGCACCAGAGCACACAGGTATTTCAGAGAAGTGGCGTGCATTCATGTCAAGCTTGGGAGCAACTCACACCACCTGCAGGAGCAGATCAGCCCTGATCTGATGGAGGGAGCTCAGGAAATAGGAACCATGGTGTTTTGGGTAGAGAGCACGCAGGGAGAGGAGGGCACAGGTGCTGTCTCCTCTGGCACACCTGCACAGGTGGGGGGCCGCTCACTGCATCTTCAAGGTGAACTTAACTTTTGACAGTGAGAAAAGATAAAAGTAAAAATAACAAAAACCACACAGATGCAGTCTTTCTTTGACATCTCCTAGTCTGGCTCACACGTGGAGAGAAGGAAGCTGCCTCATTCCTGGCTGTTTTCTGATTGTGACTCGAACATTCTCTCTCCGGGATGAAGTCATCCCAAACAGCCGTGGAGGACTTTACAGCAAGGACCTTGCTGAGCCCGCTCTAGAGCCAGTTTGCCACTCATAGCAATGGAGATGTGTCTTTGGGATCTCTAATCTGTCAGGATGCCTCCTAAATGGGAAGGTGACCAGTGCCAGCCCAATGGCTGATGTGCAGCCACCACTAGGAAGAGACAGCCCATGGCTCCCTAGGGGTCTGAGAAACAATGAGTGGAGCTTCACAGGCATCCCAAGGGGTAAATCCTTGCTCTACTGAGGTCTCTGACAAACAAGCTAGGGTCCCCCATTTGGCTCCCACTAAGGTCTGCTCAGAGTCTATAGCAGCAACTTTCTGAACAAAAGAACATGTCCCCCAGCTCTTAAAGAGCATCCTAACAGGGGACCCAATGCATGACTGGGCTCCAGATACAGCCTTCTGGACAGCCCAGGCAAGACTGAGCCCCTGTGGTATAAGGGCAAGCAGCTGGGCAGAGCCTCCCAGGTGGCTCCCCTCCCACCAGGTATATCTAGCTGCCCAGCGACCCCTCCACATCACATCCAAACTCCTGATACACCAGTCCCTCCAGCTCCTCCCTTACCCCACAATCATCTCCATAGACCCTACCCAAAATACATCCCCAACCTCAATTCCAGCTGCCCCGCAGGACTCTGGCAGCATGGTACCCCAGGCCATTTGGAGGAAGGCCATCCTGACCCTACAAGCCTCACTCACTTCATTCTTCAACTACTTGGCACCTCCAAAGAAGTGCTGCCCTCACTCCCATACGGGCCTCCACTCATAACTCTCTTGCCACACTGACCTTGCCCGTGGACCTCCTTCCTACCTCATCATGTCTTCTCAGAAGATCATCCCGACGCCTGTCAGCATTGAGTTCCTTGAATTCCGCTCACGTGTGTCCTCGGTTTCTCCAAGATTCAGGATACACTGAAGCAACCAGAGAACCTGTGTTTGTTGCTTGGAAACAAATGACTGCAGAAATACACGCACTCATCCACAGCCAGATGTGTAACAAGCCAGCCAACCTGCTTGACACGTATGTGCAGGTGTCCCATGTGCCCCACTCACCTCTCCAACAGCTGGGGGCGCTGCAGCCAGGCTGTGCCAACCCCATCCAGGCAGCATCCTACTCAAGTGCAGATTGGGAGGCTGCTTCCCCAGGAGTAGGAAGGACAGGCTGGGAAAGGCGTTGGCAGGTGGGGAGGGGTCACAGGGTGGGTCCCCAAGTGAGAGGAGAGAGGACGTGCCCACACAGGTTGCAGCCCAGATCCCCCAGCCTGTGAGCTGCAGCTCCTCCTGGTGCCTGCCCAGCTCAGGGCTGCCTCCAAGCAATGGTCATTCTCTGTGCCTATGAGCAGCCCCAACCCAGCCCAGAGCTGAAGGGACCCAGGTGCAAGCCCCCACCCATCTATGCCCTCCGCCATGCATGTTCACCCCCCACACGCCCGATCCCCATCCCAAACATCTACCCCCACATACACGCCTAACCCCTAACCCCTGCCCCAGCCCTCCTGGCTCTCAGCAAACCTCTCCCCATAAAAGGAAAACAATACACCATGACCAAGGGGGATTTATTTCAAGATTCCAAGGTTGCTTTGCTATTTGGAAATCCATGCATAAAATTCACTATACAGAAAAACCATGTGATTCTCTCCATCAATGCAAAAGAAGCTTTTGACAAAATCCAATGACCATTTCTAATAAAAATGTAAACAGTAAGGAAAATAAGAAATGATATTTTCCTAACATAAAATATATATGCCTCTTCCTAAACCCATCACCTTACTGAATAAAAACACACTGGTGTCAATCCCCCTAAGATCCAGAACCAGGCAAGCCTCCCACCATCCCCACTGCTACTTCTCACTGTACTGGAGCCATCGCCACTGAGTCAGACAAGAGGAGTCAGGATCGTAAGACTTGAAAAGAAGTGAAACTATCTCTATTTGAAGAGCCTACAACACGGAGGACACGGAATGTTTTCATCATCACAAGTTTAACGGGACAGCATTGTTCTAGAACAGGGGTCCCCAAACCCTGGACTGCAGACAGGTACCCTTCCAGTAGTGTGTTAGAAACCAGGCCACACAGCAGAGGTGAGTGGTGGGCCACAGAGAGAGAAGCCTCATCTGTATTTGCAGCCGCTCCCCAGCGCTAGCATCCCTGCCTCAACTCTACCTCAGATCATCAGGGATTAGATTCTCATAGGATCACCCATCCCTGGTGCCAAAAAGGTTGGGGACTGCTGCCTTAGAACAATGCTGTTAAACTCATGATGATGAAAACATTCCGTATCCTCTGTGTCTAAGACAGGCCCTGCTGGCCACATGCGGTTGCTGAGCACTGAAAAGGGGGCTAATGTGACTGAGGAACCAAGTGTTTGGTTTCATTTCCTTTTATTTTATGTACACGTAAAACTTAATCAGCAACATGTGACTGCCATATTGGACAGAAAGCATGGCCCAAGAGAATCATTAGAGGAAAAAGGGACTCAAACAATAAATGAAAAAGTACAAAACTGACACATAGAAATCAAGAGCTTTCATATCTACACAAAAGAACTAGTAGAAGATAGAATGGCAGAGAAACCATCACATCAACAACACAAATCAAAAAGATAAAATACTCAGGAATAAAGCTGACGGGAAGTATGCAAAAGTCATAGCTGGGACAAAGAAGGAAATATGAACACAAAGTGCAGGTTAGAGACTATATAGCACTGAAGCAATGTTACTGTCCGGTTTTGACCATTGCTCCGGGGTTGTAGCACTCCCTTTTTTTAAGAAGCACACCCTGAAATATGTAGGGTGAGGGGCAGCATTCTGCAACTTAATCTCCAAAAAACAACAAAGCAACCATGTTAAAATGTTAACATTTGAGCGACCTGGGAGAAAGGATTACAGGATTTTGTCGGACTATTTTTGCAACTTTTCTCTAAACGTGAGATTATTTCAAAATAAAAAGTTAAAGAGTGGAATTATAAGTGGCCACATCCTGTGAGCTGGCACTTCCCTTATAGGAATTCGGGTTATGCTGGCACCTGTGAGTGCAGTTTCTACAGGAATTTCTGTTTCCAGCCTTTATTATTCCAGTCCTTTGAAATGACAACCTACAGCGGAATTACCTACTTCCACATGGTGGCTTCTTATGATGCATCATCCACAGTAAGAGGTGGGCAGGTCCAGATGCGCTGATGTCAAATTCTCACATGTGGCTGGGTAAAGAAAACAGAAGAAGGTGCAGAGAGCATGAACATGTGTGCAAGGGGGCTCTGCACACACACGCATGCACGTACACATGTGCACACACACACATCCCAGAACACCAAGAAACCTGACAATGGCCATCCCTCCAAGAGGACTGGGAATATAAAGGTGGGTAAAACTCATGTTTCAGTGCATATACCTAAACAGTCATTTTAAAAATATAAATGGTTTTTGATATTGTCAAATATAAGACGATACAGCTGGGACCCTGTTGTGGGTTGAAACGTGTCCCCAGAAAGGTGTGTGAAAGGCCTAACACCGAGTATCTGAAATTGTGACCTTATTTGGGAATAGGGTCATTGTAGATATAATTAATTAAGATGAAGGTACCTTGAAGCAGGGTGGGCCCGGAATCCAATGACTGTGTCCTCATAAGAAGAGGAGACACAGACACAGGGGAGATAGCCCTGAAGAGGCAGAGAGGGGCAATGAGGCCATAAGCCCAGGAGTGCCAAGGGATGCCTGCACCATTAGCTGGAAGGGGAAGAAACAAGACTCCTCTGCAGGTTTTGGAGACTGTGGCCCTGCAACACCTGAGTTTCTGACTTCTGGCCTCCAGACGGTGAAGCAATGTATGGTTCTTTGGGAGGCCCAAGGGAAGTAACACTGACCCTAAAGACAAACACACACACCCAAGTCCAAGATATGCGCAAGGGCTGGACATACAGTGGAAACGAACCTCCGCTCCCAGCACTGGAAGAAGCAGACTCTCTCCTTGTCCCTCACCGGATGTTGAATCCATCCCACCAGCAACTCAGAATCATCTCTGCTTGTTCAATGCAAATGTGATTCTTTCAAATGCTAATCAGAATATGCAGGAGGCTCCAAAAAGGAAACAGTATAATAGAATGGCAGCAAAGCCTTAACTGACAGGAAACTAAAGAGAGGGAAAGAAGGGCCTGGAAGGGAGACAGGAAGCTCAGAGGCACTGCAGAGGGACAGAGGGTCAACCATCTATGGTGATGCAATTGTGTGGCCAAAGGTGACTAAAGAATGTACTTACAGGGCAAACCAGAGAGGGTATCCAGTGGGCAGAGAGGGGTAACCAAGCATAGGACAGCTGACAGAAGTATCTCCACGTTTCAGTCTGAGGGTCCCCGTGGGGGATGTTGAATGACCTTCTGACATGTGTGGAGGAAATAGGCAGGGCTCTGCCTCATTGGCAGGTGCAGACAAGGTGCCCATGGCAAACATGGCCTCCACCTCATTCTGTAAACACTGGCATCCTATTGATAAAGACAACAGGAACTTTAAGCAAACATAATCAGGTGAGAGGGCCTATGGGAGGAGTTAGGGCTTATGGAAGTTCTAACACTCTGCTTAATAGTGAGAACTCTACAGGAAGAACACCTATGTTTATAACAGAGCTCTATGGTCCTAACTACCCCTTCTGTTAACTTCCTTTTTCCCTTATATAAATACCTCTCCGTCTTGGCCTGCAAACCAGAGTGCACACATGGTTTGCCATGTCTGTGTGCTCTGAGTTGAGATCTTTTCTTTTTCCTGAATAAATCATTTTGGTGATGAAACACCCAGTCAATATTATTTATCAGTTGACACTATGTATCAACGCGCATGCGCGTGCACACGCATACACACACACACACACACACACACACACACACACACACACACACACACACTCAACTTTGAGGGCGCTCCAGGTACCACATTATGCCTTTACATAAATGACCTATTCCAATAAGGCAGGCAATGTTATTATCTCCCATTCCCAGAGGGGGAAACTGAGGCCTGGGGCTTTGCATAGCAGTTGGTAGTAGAGCTGAGGTCCCATTAGAGGCCACACCTTAATCCACCCCAGTCCCTTCTGCCTCCTGATTCTCTCTGATTAGAGGCCTGGGGGACATACCAGCTCAGCCACTTTCTGAATGCACGACCCTAAAACCACCAGAAGGACACACAAGGCAGGTGTCTTCACTAGTAATAGGGGTCTTGTTGAGGCAGAGCTGGGAGGCTGGTTATGAGCAGAGGACTGAAAACATAAGCGCTCTGTGCTACACAGGAGTGGGAGCTTCATCGTTGAAGATGAGTCGCAAACATGGCAGAACACTCAAATAAGGCCTGTAGAGTCAGGTGGAGCAGGAGGTATCAGCGTAAACTACCCGTTTTTAATATAAATGGCTATCAACACAGTAACACATACAAATGAGTATACATATATTCACATATTCCTTAGCTCTGTCTACCAAGAGGGCCTAGAAGCAGTGACACCCCAGAAACTTCATCCACTAAAGGTATCTGGCTCTCTGGAGAACCAGCGGGTTCCAGGGCTGGTTCACATGCAAATCATGCCCTCACAACAGGACATGCCAGGCAGTGATCCTGCTCAGATGCACCAAGATGAACACTCATTCTGAGACATCAGACAGACCCAAATTGGATACCCACAAGACAAGGGCCCACACACTTCAAAAGCTGAACATCTACAAGTTGATGGAGGTGCAGAAGCCAGTCCAGATATAAGTGGGAGATGCTGCCATACTGATCTGTTCCTCCAGGGCCCACAACTCATCCCAGACTTACACAGGGTCCCCAATTGTTGGCTTTGGGAATAATGATTTGTCATGGCCTCTCTCCTTCCCCAAAGGACCTAAAACATAGATTAACTTTGATAAAGACAATAGGAACTTTAAGCAAACATAATCAGGCGGGAAGGTCTATGGGAGGAGCTAGGGCTTATGGAAGTTCTTACACTATAGTAATTGCAAGAACCCTACAGAAAGAATTCTGTGATTATAATAAACCTCTATGGTTCTAACTTCCACTTCCATTAACTTCTTTCCCTTATATAAATACCCCTCCATCTTGGCATGCAAACCAGTGTGCCCGTGGCTTGCCATGTCTGCATGCACTGGATTGCAACCCTTTCTTTTTCCTGAATAAATCATTTTGGTGATGAACTACCTAGTCAATATTATTTTTCAGTCCACAACTTCTATGTTGATTTTGCTTTGGTTTCTCCCAAGAATTTAATGGCTCTCCCCCTTGGCATAGAGACTCATCTCAGAATCCACGCAGGAGCCCTAACCCAGAGGAAAGACCGCAATGACTTTCTCAGTCAAGGCAAGAGCACTGCTCTCAGAGAAGCCTGCGTGCTGAGAATCAGTGGGTAGATGGCCAGGGCAAGTGTAGCACTGGTCTTCAGTCAGCTCAAGTAACCCTGTCCCAGAGGGAAGAAACTATGGGGTGAGGATGGGGATGGGGCAGGGCTGCCAAGGCGGGTGCCATCAGAGCATCTGTTCTGGGCTGGAACTATCAACTCTCTCTCACCCAGGCGAATGTCCTACCTCTCTCCCCAGCCACCTGATTTAGTCAAAATGGGCACTTCTCACAGTGTTTTCTAGGAAGCTATTTCTCCATACTCCAGCAGGTTTTTGGTGGCATCGAATAGGACCCCTGAGGCACCGTCACCCTTGTTATAGCCAGAGCGGGTACAAGGACCCAGTTGTACTTTCCTGGCCCATAGTGCCAATGAAAGTAGTCCACCCCTAACACCTGAACATGGGAGCAGCCTGAGTGCAGCCTGCCTGCCCATGGGTTAGGATTCTGGGAGCAAGGAGCTGAGCTCTAGGGCAGGCATGTGCAGACCAAGCCCAGGTCCTTCTCCTAAGGGGACGCCTCTCCCCTCTCAGGCTCATCCTGTCGCCCAGCCCAGAGCAGCTGCCTGGTGTGATCCAAACTCACTTCTTCTCTTCTTTGTCTGTATTTTCTCTGGAGCCCAACCCATGGGCTTTCCTGAATTCTCTTTGAGATAAAAATCAAAAACAAATCTTTAAAGGCCATCTCCAAAAACCGCAGAATGGCTGGAATTAAATAAAAATAAAGCTTGTGGTTTTCCTCTCAGGAACTTCCTGCTTATCTGAAATGCGTTGACTCAGCAGCGGCCTGGGAGCCCAGGCAGAAGTTCCCGGGGCCTCAGCCTCCAGATGGGGTCAGGCCTGAAGGCCACAGAGAGAGCACAGCCAGACCTGGGGCAGCAAAACAAAATTCTCCTTTCTGCTTATTTCCTAAGGTAAGGTCTTCACATTGTCCCACCTCAGCGGAGAGAAACACATGCCCCACAGCGGACACTCTGAGGGCCCATTACAAAGGCCGGGCTCCGGTGGTTACTACATTGTGGACCCAGATTCCTCCTTCTGGGTTGTATGTGAGGCTCCAAGCCTTCAACTCATCCCCACCCAG
Organism: Eonycteris spelaea; assembly: GCA_003508835.1. Classification (NCBI taxonomy): domain Eukaryota; kingdom Metazoa; phylum Chordata; class Mammalia; order Chiroptera; family Pteropodidae; genus Eonycteris; species Eonycteris spelaea. The sequence continues at coordinate 2,761,391 of PUFA01000186.1, read as the reverse complement.
AATCTCACTAAGTCAGAAAAAGGAAGGTAAGCTGATTTTACTCACAGCACTTCTGATACCAATTCTCTAACTCTCTGGACACCAATTGGATGTCCTACAGTTTAACTCAATTTGACACTAACTGCCCAGCTGAGGGCTCAGTCCCACAAGACCAGTGCCATCAGACTCCAGTCACAAGTCCAGGTTTTCACTTGTGCTTGTGACTGACTAGCTATAAATTAGAGTTCCTACAACCCCCTCCTCAGGTTCATAATTTACTAGAAGGGCTCAGAGAACTCAGGGAAACACTTTATCTGTGTTCACTGGTTCATTATAAAGGATACGACTTGGGAACTGCAGATGGAGATGCACAGGGAACATGTGGGATGGGCGTGGTGCTCCCATGCCCTCTCCAGAAGCACCACCCTCCTGGCACGTCCACGTGTTCACCAATCCAGAAGTCCTCTGAACTTCCTCATTTAGGGCTTTAATGGAGGTCCCATTACACAGGCTGATTAAGTCACTGGTCATTGGTGATTAGCTCAGTCTTCAACCCCTTCCTCTCCACAGGGGTCAGGACTAAAACTTCCAACCCTCCAATCACACTTTGGTCTTTCTGGCCCCCCGCTTCCATCTTGAAGCCTAGGGCCTCAAATCCCCTCCATCTCACTGACACTCAAAAGACACCCAAAGATGCCCAAAGGTTTTAGGAGTGGGTGCCAGGAACTGGGACAATGACCAAATGCATATACTTTATTATCCCACAGTCATCTTCTGACAAACATCATGATGGTTTTTTGAAAGCCGCAGTCCATGAACATTTTTTAAGTCTACAGTCGGAGAGCATGAATACTAACAGAGACTGTGCACAAATGCACAATTCTACCTATGGTCCTTCCTGTAGATGCTCTGCCTGGAATTGCAGTCTGAGCACCACCTCCTGGAGCACATCTCACAAACAGCAGAAGACAGGCACCAAGCACTGCAGGCTTTCTGTATCCCAACAGCAGGTCACCCACGTTTCACAGAAGGGGCCCCTTGAAAGGCTAAACATAGAATCGCCACATGGCCCAGCACTTCAGCTCGTAGGGAACACCAGGGCAACACGCAAACTCGTGTCCACACAAGAACTTGTACATGAATGTTCACTACAGCAGCAATCACAACCAGAGGTGGAAACGACTCAAATGTCCATCAACAGGTGAACACATAAACACAATGGGAGCTATCCAAAGAGTGGAATATTATTCAGCCTTAAAAAAGGAAGGAAACTGACAGCGGCTATAACATGGATGAACCTTGAGGACAACATGCTCAGGGAAATAAGCCAGACACAGAATGACAAATCCTATATGGTTTCTCTTATGTGAGGCCCTGAGAGCAGTCAAATCCATAGTGACAAGAAGTAGATTAGAGGTTACCAGGGGCTGGGGGATGGGAAATAAGTGACTGTTAATAGATTCAGAGTTTCATTTGGGGAACAAAATGTTCTGGAACTAGATATAAGTGGTAGCTGCGCAACACTGTGAAGGTACTACACGCCACTGAGATTAGACACTGGTCAGACCCGGCCTACCCACAGGCAGAGGTCCTACTCAGCAGGCAGGCAGGCAGGCACACCGCAACCTGCAATGTTCCTGTACTCCCTTCACCTGATCCCTCGCAGATCCCACATCCTTCTTCATCGCAGACTCTAACATACACACACACTTTCTTTTCCTGTTTTCACACTCCCCTCACCACATACATCAATCAATGTCATTTAAGAAGCCAAGATGATCCCAAGATGAACCAATGCAGGCCCAGCCCCATCCCCTCAGCCACTCACACACCTGCCTCAGGTGCACCTAGGACCCAGAAGGGGGAGACTGGCCCCACCCCAGGATGTGGAGTACCAGCTCCTTTCAGGTAAGAAGATAAGGTCTCAGGCCCCAGGTCCCATACAGGCCCTGTCTCTGTTCTTAGCCTGAGACCTAAAAGTTAATCCTGGACCCGTTTTATCATAAAAGTCTTGGGCATTTAAATTCACCTTTATAAGGACCTCTTGAAGGCAGAGGTCTGATTCTGAACTTGAACAAAGTGTTGGCTTCCTCTCCTGAGGCCCCAGGCATCACTCTCAGCACTTGTAATTCATCTGGTTTTTCTAGGACTAAGGTCTGGGGGCAGCTCCGAAAGGCTTCACTGAGACATCACTGGTCCTAGGTGAGGCTGCAGAATATTAGGGTTTGGAGGCAAAATGCAAGATTTCCTCAAACAGACTCAAGGGGAACTTTGGGAGAAGAGCCAGAGCCCAGCCTTAAAGGGAAAGAAGCTGACTATCCAGCACTCCTACTCCTGGGCACATACCCTGAAGAAGGAAAGGCAGGTGTTCAGACGACACCTTTATGCTCCATGTTCATAGCAGCACAACCCGCAAAAGGCAGAGGCAACCCGGTGTCCATCAGTAGGTGAACAGATGAATAAAATGTGTCCATCCACACACTAGAGTATTACTCACACATAAAAAGGAATGCATAACACCAAAAAAAATCCTATTAAAAAATGGGCAGAGGACCTAAATAAACATTGCTCCAAAGGACATACAGATAGATGGCCAACAGACATGAAAAGGTGCTCAACATCATAATCATCAGGGAAATGCAAATTAAAACCACGAGATATCACTCACACCTGTCAGAATGGCTGTCCTCTATGAACCAACAATCAAGTGTGGGAGAGGATGTAGAGAAAAGGGAACCTTCATGCACAATTGGTGAGCCTGGAAATTGGTGCAGCCACTACAGAAAACAGTATGAAGGTATTTCAAAAAATTAAAAATAGAAGTACCATATGACCTAGCAATTCCACTTCTGGGTTTTTATCTGAAGGAGACCAAAACACTAATTCAAAAAGATACATGAACCCCTTTGTTCACAGCAGCATTATTTATAATAGCCAACACATGGAAGCAAACTAGATGTCCACCAATAGATGAATGAATAAAGATATGGTATATAAAGACAATGGAATACTATTCAGCAATAAAAAAAATGAAATCTTGCATTTGCAACATGGATGGACCTAGAGGGTATTATGCTAAGTGAAATAAGACAGAGAAAGACAAACACCTTAGGGCTTCACTTATATGTAGAATTTTAAAAAAATTAAAAACAAAATGGAAACAGACCCATAGATGTAGAGAACAAGTTGATGGTTGCCAAAGGGGTGGGGGATGGGATTTTTTTTAAAAAAGAGTAAAGCACTGACACACACCTCACCACAGATGAACCCTGAAAACATAATGCTGAGAAGCCAGACACACAAGGCCTTGCAGTATGTGACTCCATTTATATGAAATGCCCAGAACAGGCAAATCCAGAAACAGAAAGTAATAGTGGTTGCTGGGGAATGGAGAAATGAGGACTAATGGGTATGTACTTTCTTTATGGGATAACAAAAATATACTGGAATTAGATGGTGGTGGTTAGTGGTGGTTGCACAACATTGTAAATGTGCTAAATGTCACTGGATTGTTGAATTTAAAATGGTTAATTTTATGTTATGTGCATTTCATCTGAAGTGAAAAAAACTGGTAAAAATCACTTCGTTTTGAATCATGGAAAAGTGGCCGGAGATTTTGGGGTGGAGAGGGGCTGGTGTGTCTCACATCCTTTCTGCTGTCACTGTCCAGGGATGAAGGCTCCGCCAGGGCAAGTGAGCACTGGTTCCACACGTATTTAATGCTCCACAGGCACAATTCTTGGGATGCATGACTGACTCAGATAAAAAGGACAGGGGACAAGCTCATTTTCCTTGTGAGGCTGTAAGGCTGTCACTTCCCTGCCCCTCCTAGAGCTTCAAGACCTCCACCACCTGGGCATCAACTGGAAGCCGGCCTGTCCTGACTATAAGTAGGGTCCTATGAAGGCACATGAAGAACAATGAAGGGCTTGGACGTAGGAGGCCCTGGGCCCAGGGCAGGCCCAAGGTTGCGACTGCATGTGCTTGTGAGCACATGTGTGTGCACTGTTGCACTCGTGTGCCTGCACATATACGTGCATGTGTGATTGTGTGACTGTGTGCATGTCCATCTGAGTTCCAAGAAGGCGGGCTCTCCCAAAGAAAATATCACATGAACAACAGATGTAATTTTAAGTTTTCTAGTAGCTACACATTCAAAAAATAAAAGGTAACAGATGAAATTAATCTTAATACATTTCATTTAAACTGACATATTTTAAACATTAGTTTCATTTTAAAAATATTCACTATGTGGTACACCTGAAACTAATATAATATTGTAGGTCATCTATAATTGAAAAATAAAAATTACTAAAAGAAAAAATAAATAAAAATAAGACATTACCATTTCACCATGTAAGGAATATATGGGTTATTAATTCAATATCATTATTTGTGCTAAGTGTTCTCATCAGGTGTACATTTAGCAGAGTGCCTCAGTCCAAACCAGCCATGTTTCCAGAGCTCAGTGACCTTACGTGGCTGCTGATACCATGTGGGTAGCTTAGTTCCAGGAGGCGGCTGTCTCGGCTCACTGCTATGTGCGTCTGGCATGGGGGACAGTGAATGAATGGCAAGTGGATCAACAACCAAACAAAACAGCTCATGGGCACAACTGGCCACACAGGTGATGATGACAAGGTAGATGACAGAATGGCTGTCAGATTGGCCATCATGAACGGACTAGCTCTGATATCTCATCCAGAGCCCAAGGGGCAGCCAAGCAGACCACACGTCACTCTCTGAGTTCCTTGGTCCAGGCCCCTCTGCCTCTGGGGCTTCACAAGCATCCCCTGGTCCCAAAATGTTCCAACGTATTTGGGCAATGGCATCAAGAAACCAATAAAACTGCCCATTAAACTTTCCTTTAGCTGCCAAGGGACACCCTTTGGGACAACATTAAAATTCAGGGAGGGGTGGAAGGAACGCCTTCTCAGTGGGTGTCTGTGTGTCTGCAGTGACTGCCAAGACACACCACAGGAAGAAAAAGGCTCAAGGAGAATCAAGAAGGTTTACATCCCTGAGAAAATCAGCTCATTTATGACCAGGTTGTCTGACCACAGCATGCCCTAACCACACATTCCTCTCATGGGGAATGTGCATGTCGGATCTGTCCAGAGAAGGCGTCTGCCTGCTGTCTGAATACAGTACAAAAATTTCCTTTGCTGCAAGAGGGCTCCTCATGCCCCTGTAATCCCTGTCTTCAAACACAATTTAAGATGCTGTAATATGTGGAGGCAATTTGCTCAAAGTCTCTGCTAAATTCCACATGGAATTTAATTTAAAGACATCAGCCTTCACATGAATAACACAGACATCAGTGGCTCTCATACCCTCTGCAAACAATGACCACTTTAGCAGTCTCTCTGATGGTTTTCAAATGATGAGCTATCAGCTCCTCCAATGGATCTAAGCCCCAGTTTTTGTGCCTAGTAATCTTTCCTCTTTTGCACTGATGCGGTAAGACATAACAGCTGTTTTTAAAATTCACCTTCCACGCACAGTAATAGTAGATATCAGAACCACCTATCAAAACCTGGCTTTGCTAAAAAGTGTCTGGTTGGGAAGCAAACTCTTAATTCTATTCAGATGAAAGAGACAGTGATTAATTTTGCCAAGAAGAGCAAGAACTTAGGAGAGAAGAGAATCGGATTAATTTCTGTTGGGCAGCACAATGTTCTTATCACCTTACAACTGTAAAATTCTAACAAGCTTCAGAAAGAGAAAAACCACTCACACCTGACACAGAGCCCATGGCCCAAAGCTGTCCTGGACTTGAAAATTGGTGCAAAAGCAGTATCACACATGCAATAAAAGCAGAGGCTCAAAGGAGGCACGGGAACATCACTGATTTTAGTGAATAAACACCCTTGGGTTTGCCAGGAACTGAGAGAAAAGTGAAGGCTTTCGAACAAAGTAGAGGAGTGAGGGGTGGGTGGTGGGGACTAAGAGGCATCTAATTTTATCTGGCTTCTTTCCAACAATAAAATCTAATCCATCATTTTCTCCAGGTGAAAGCTCTTAATGAAAATTTAGAGAGTGTGACTGAAATTTAGAATTCTCCTGGGATTCTGCTGGGAAGATGTCTAGCAGCCTCACAAAACTGACTCCAGCCCAACCTGCCAAGGGCTGCGTGCAAAGCTGAGGGGTTGCAATGTGGCTTGGACCTTGTGCCTCTGGCCATAGCAGGAAACATCCCCAAAAGCCAGGCCAAAACATGTTCAGGTTTATGTCTCCCAGCCTCCTCTTGGCCTGGAGAGGATAGGGTGTCGCCTCTGAGGCCCAAGTTTACAACTCTGGACTTGTGAAGTCAGGTGGAAAGGAAAGGTGGGGGTGTGGAGGGTGTGCAGGGGGTGAAGGGGGATGTTGGAGAGAGGCAGATTATTGGCTCAGCACCTCAAAGCCACACACTGTCATCCATGACACTACCCCCATCACCATCTTCTTACTCAAAGACAGAGGTTTGCTCCTCTCATGTGTAACCACCACCCCTAATTCCAGAAGTTTCCACCACCCCAAAATGAAACCTGGTGCCCATTAGCAGTCACTCTCCACTCCTCTTCCCCAGCTCCTAGGAACCACTTTCATCTTGATAGATTTGCCTGTTCTGGGCATTTCATGGAAGTCATACAATATGTGGCCTTTGTGTCTGGGTTATTTCACTTAGAATAATGTTTTCAGGGTCCATCAATGTTGTAACATATGTATGTGCTTCATTCTTTTTATGGCTGAATAATATTCCACTGTGTGGATGTGCCACATTTTGCTTATCCACTCATCCATCTATAGAAGCTTGGGTTGTTCTACCTTGTCGTAACTGTCAATAATAATGCCAACATGAATAAGAGTGTATCTGTTCAAGTCCCTGTTTTCAGTTCTCTTGGGAGTAAACCTAAAAGTGGAATTACTGGACCATATTGTAATTGGTAATTCTACTTTTGAAGAACGGCGAGACTCTTTTCCACAGTGGCTGCTCTATTTTACATCCCCACCAACAATGTACAAGGGTTACAATTTCTCCACGTCCTTGTCAGCAGTTGTTATTTCATATTTTGTGTTATAATCACCATAGTGAGTATGAAGTGGTATCTCATGGTGATTTTGATTTGCATTTGCCGAGCATCTTTGAGGTGCTTGTTGGCCATCTGTCCATCTTCTTTGGGGAAATGTCTGTTCAAGTCGATGGCACATTTTTAAAAGGGGTATTTGTCTCTTTGTCGTTTCCACCTGTCTTTCTTGAGCCCCTGTACTGTAGAGGCTCTGGACATCCCCTCCCAGGGTCTGGATGCAGGTGGCACCCTCAGTGTTTAGTGAGAGGTTCACAAGGCCCCCAGCACAGTCCACACCCTGGAAGATGACAGGCAACGGAGAGGACAGTAACCTCTGGTCAATGTTTGCAAACCAGCAGGAGGGGCAATCTCATTCAATCTTATCACATTCTCCTGGGTGTCCCCTTGTTAAGAATATTTGATCAAAGAAAATTATTGCCCAGTATACTTTATTTTCCCCTGGGAAGATTGGATCCCAATTATCATAGGGCATAAGGAATAACCCAGAGGCCCAGTTGACAACGAGAGCCAGTAAAACAGCCGCCAGTGATTCCAAAGCATCAAAATGCAAGCCCAACAAACCGTTAAATCCTAGAGAGCATTTTAAGAACCAAAATTCATCCTCATGCAAGGGGAGAAAAAGTTACTGCCTAAGCTAGACAATACCAGAGTGATATCAGATGTCACCGGTAAACTTAAAATAGTGGGAAATACCAAATGCAAAAGATGCCTTCTATCGTTTCAAAGTTGAGCCACTAAGTCTGTTCCTTGCACAGCAGGCTCAGTATTTAATTTTCTGCCTGTGATAAACAGGCAATTTGGACTCATTTCCACAAAAGCAGGACCCATATAATTCTCAACAGATGCGCTCTAAGCACACGAGATGCTAAAGAGCCATGTTAAAGCATTTTGCATTTTAAATCTCTTACATTCTAAAGCATCTCTCCCTGAAAAGCCAACCTGGTATAAAAAGAGCTACCTGAAATCCAGAAACCATGTTTTTCTGTATCTACATTAAAACACAGGTATGATCCCTCACACTCGTAACCAAAAAATAAAGTTTCTAAAGATAAACCTCCTAAGTCACATCAGCATACCTCCCTCCAGTCAGAGGGTGGGCTGTTGCTTCCAGGAAGAGGTGCAAATGGCTGCCTATATTCAAGATCCCCCTAATGTCAGTTCATTGGAGCTGGCTGAGCCCCTGATGCCTTCTGATGGCCCATGGTTGGTTGAGTGCCAAAGTGATGATAAGTTTGGGTGCCAGGGTGGCACACAGCAAATCCCCCTTTCATTTCCTATGTAGGACATTTGGAATCCAATTTATACTGGAAACAAGAAAAAAAACTAAAAAATGTTTTCCAATATCTGTAGCCATCCCAGACCACTGTGAGTCACCTCGCCCAGAGAAATGCATGTCCTGTCCCTTTTCCATAGGCCCCCTCTTGCCTTCACTGAGGACTTTTCTCACTCTCCTTCACAACATGACAATGTTTTTATCCTGATGAAAAGCCATCAATTGTCTGCCAAGGAGATCATGAGCAATCTTGATCTTTCCACCTATTCTGGTGAGTCTATAAGTATGACATCACATGTAAGGGGACTAGAGGCAGATGGAGGGTGTGGAGGTCTTCAGTCATGATGCCCACCCCCAGCCCCCACTTCCTCCACCCCCCATGCCATCACCCCACACCCATTTCTGGCCAGGTCAGGGAGTCTCTGTAGCAAAGGAGGCTGTAGGGGAAGAAAAACCTTTTAATCTACCCTTTCAGGTTCAACAACTGGGACCTGTGGATTAAACTGACAAACAACAGAAAACAACAGAAATTTACTCATATGCACATGGTAGCCCACAAAAGTAACTGACGCAATAAATCGCTTCATTAGATCCTTCTAATATTAATAGGGGTAAGTAGAGGTGAGGGAAGGGGAGAAAAGGATTCTTATGGGAGAAACAAATAGGTTTATTTAGGAAAGACAAATGGATTTTAGAATGATCGAGACACAAGACAAGTTTGTAGTAATGTTTGTCTATACAGCTATAAGTGGTCCGTCTCCCTCAGGGCCATTAAAGTCCTCCAGAGAATGGACTTGAGATAGGTTTTTTCTGCAGTCTCCCCTCAGGGAGTAGACATGCCTAAAGAAGGAATTTACAGCAGTTTATTTTCCAGAAGTTGCTGCTTTTAGTCAAATAAGAGAAGCTCCAAAAAAGGTTTCTTTCTGCATCTGTTGATTCTCAATTGCCTTCAGTTCAAAATAATCATCATACCAAAATGATATATTGTGGGGTGGTAGATCCCGATGCCCTTAACCACACACAACACATTCACCCCATCACCCAGTACTATAACCAAGTCCTCCTGCGTCAACAGAAGTCACTGTTGTTCAAACTGTTCGGATCCTCCCACCAGATGCTCCCACCCAGATGCTCCCCACCAGGTCCACCCACTAGGTGCTCTCACCAAGTGCTTCTGACCAAATCTTCTCACTAGGCACTCCCACCAGAGGCTTGACAGTGTCAGGCCCTATTTCCCTCAGCCATGCTTTGTTGTTGCTACTTCTACAATACCACATGTTCCCCAGCCTGGGGATGCTGTCCCTTCACACGCTCACCCCCTTCCTCCCTCTCCTCTCGAGGAGGACAGAAAGGACTCCAGTTCCCCTCACCCCAATCCCACTCCATCTCAGGGGAGGGAAGGACCTATAGAAAGGTCCCGATCCAAGAAGCAGTCACCATTTCCTCACCTCGAGAAAAACATTCAACAAACCGAAGCTGAGAGGTATTGTACAGAATTCTAGACCTGTATACCTTAGTAAGGTCAAGGCCATGGCATGGTCCAAGTCCAGAGATGTGAAGGCTAAATACCATGTAGGTCTGGGGACGCAAAAAGGACACTGGGTAAAAACTAAGGAAATCTGGATAAAGTGCTGACTTTAGTTAACAATACCATGCTTCCAGTGTCAGATCATTAATTGTGACAAATGTAGCACAGTGAACAAGAGGTTAGCAATGGAGAACTGTGCAGGGCAGGGTATATAAGGGAACTCTATAGGTTTTTATAAACCTAAAACTTCTCTAAAAAATAATAAATCTACTAAATTTTTTAAAGTAGTAAGATTCCCCCATACTCATACCAGCCCTTTCCACACACCCCAAAAGGTAAAAGGACCCTCACAATTGATCTGCTAAGCTCCTGACACAGACATCTCGAGGTACTCTCACCTGGAGCTCCTGCAGGACTTGGGGACCAGCTTCCACACAGCCCCATTGGCCTGCAATTCCTTTAGAGGTTTCTCAAGACAATGTCTTCTGGGAATCCTAAATAATCTGGGCCTCAGCCAGATTTCAGTTTCTTAATGCCCAGAGTAACTTTAATTACAAATCCCATTTCTACAAGCTTGTTTCCCCCCAAAAGTATATGAAATATTTTGTCTGACCTTCCTTGTCTTCAACAACAACAACAAAAAAAAATCAAAAAACACCAAATCAACATGGACAAAACATCAAAAAAGGGTGTGAGAAGGCTGTACCTGGTCTCATTGTAGGTTCAGGGGCACAAGGTCCAAGAAGCAAAAATGATTTTCATAGGACTGCTAAAAACTGCCTTTTCACACTCATTCTCTTTAAAGTGTAGAGTACTCCCAAGGCCACATGACGGCCAACACTGGGACAATTGAAGGCAGAGTAAATAATGCAACTCTTCCTTTAAGAGATCTGCACAAATGTAAAATGATGCTTCGAAATTTTTTACAGGAAAATGTAGCTGTCATTAAAATGTAATTTTCACGTAGTGGATTATTGCTGGTTTTAAGTGAAAAGTAGAAATTTAACAGGCTTCTATTTTCATTTCTAACACAGCAAATATCCCTAGATGTCACCACGTAACAGAAGCTGAAACGTGTAGGAGTTAAAGGTCTTGAGATCAGAGTTTGAGAGCCTGGGCCAACTGCCATTTGGAATCCCAGGTGGCGATGGCATGGGCCTGCGGCTCCACCTAGAGGCAAGGGCTAGGCAGTGAGGGACACCAGCTGATGGAGAATATCCACCATGCCGGATCACTGGGGCTTCAGTTTTCTGAGTTAAATAGGTGCAATGGAAAGGGAGTGGTTTTTTTGGAGTGCACGTGAACTGTAAAATCAAATTCTGTCCTGACAGGGCTGCTGGGACCCTCCTCTGAGATTCAACCCGGCAAACCTTGGCCTGAGGCTCAGGGTCCTCCAGATACTGTGGGGGACATTTTTCATTCACAATGCACTGCTCTTTGAGCATCTGCCCCAGTTAGACAGGGACCCCCAGCAGGTGGGACTAGCCATGTGCACATCCCTGACCTTGCCCAGGGCCAAGCCGGGGACTCATGGAGGGAAGGAAGGGATGTGTGACTACACATTGACAGGGGGAACACAGAGGACAGTGATGGGGCCACCCCGGCCTCCACCCACTAGATGCCAGTAGCATCCCAGTTTGAGCAGAAATGCTTCCAGAGATTGCCCAGGGTCTCCTGTAGACTGAACTGCATTGTTGTCTACACCATGGCGCAGACAGTGGTAAGACAACATGGGATGTGGGTCAAGGGGAGACCAGGCTTCACAGGGTGCAAACGCTACAGCTCCTTTCCTGTGCCTAACTCGGCTATTATCTCCAAGCTGTCCCTCCCCGCTCACCCACAAACCTCCCCTCATGCTTCATTCCTGTGTTCAGAGCCACCGGACCTTCAGGGACAGTGCCTTAAGTCTCTGGACCAACTCACATTGGAAGACAAGCTTCGCCTACTGTCACCCATCTGTCCAGCACGTAAGTTCTACACATTCGAGTACCTGATGTATCTGAAACAGACCTTTCAAAAATTGTGGACAATAATTATGTAGCTCGCCCGGGTTTTTAGAACAGCCCTTTAGGAAGGAAAAAGAGTGTCCACTTCTTTTTTGCCACCGACAAGGGACCATGAGGTGGGGAGACCTGAGAGGAGACGGGCTGCGGACCTGGGCTAGGCAGAGCTGGGTGAGGAGACCTGTGTGCGAAGATATGAGAGACATGAGTTAGAAGACCAGGGGTGGGACGCCTGAGTGGAAGGACCTGAGTGGGAGACGTGGGTGTGGGGTCGCCCGGCTCTGTAATCGTCTTTCTCCAACACAGCTGTTCTACACGGAATCCCGTGACGCGCCTCGCTCACCAACACCACTGATGGAAGTGTCTGACCCCTCCAAAGTCCTTTGCCAAAATTTCACACAAGTCTGAAAAATCGCTGTGTCCACGGAATTCCACCTTTGGAAGCCGGATCAAGGGATACTCTGAAGTCACCTGCGTGACAGCAAGAACTCCCCTTCCCGCCATGCTTCCTCTCCTGCTGACCCGACTGCCAGACTCCAAGATGTCTGAGCCACGCACTACGTAACGCGCTGGTCCCGCCCCCTTGCGCCCATTTAGGCTTTGACCTGGAAGTGATCTCTCAAGGCGGAAGTGGGAGGGCAATTGAAAAATAGGCGGCTTGCAGGCTGCTAGTGGGCTTGCAGGCTCCGCTAGGTGGGGTGGAGGGGGGCAGAGCGGGCCCCTGTCCGGGGGCGGGAAGCTGCAGGGGAGACAGGACTGTGGTCGCGGCGGGCATTACGACTGCCTGGGGGATGCGTCCGCGGGCGGAATGTGCACATGTGGGGCTTTGGGCAGACCAAACCGGAGGCGAGAGGTGAGGCGCGGGCTAGCCGGCCTTGGTGGGCAGATCCTGAGGAGTGGGGCGCGGAGTCGGTTGTTTGTCTTTCATTTGAGCTGCTGGGCGTCTCTGCCCTTTCTTTGAAGACCATGACCGCGACCCCCATAGGCACCCGGAACTGCCCAGTGCTTAGTCCAGCCTCCCTGCAGCGCGGACAGAGCCACACAGACTGTTCCCCTTCCTTTTCTCCAACTTTCGTCCTCTGTTTTTCTAAATATCGTTTCTCTGGAGCAGGGGTTGGGCCTGTTTTAGTAAGGCCATTGAGCTGAGAATGATTGTTACATTATAGAGGGTGATACTGACAATAGCTACAGAGCAGCTCCTGCCCTTGCCCTGGCTGAGTGGGACCGGTTCCCGTCCTCCAGCTCAGGGGAAAGTGCACAGAGCACAGCTCTTTGTCCTTGAGTTTTGTACCTGGTGTATTTGAGATTGAAAAAGGGTGAGGGTCTGAGGACACAGTGCCCTAACAACAACTCTCTGTAATAGGTCGTCTCTCCGGTTTGGGCTGTCCTTGGTAACTCCTCCACAGTGTTTGTAGGAGAGTGGTCGGTGGGCCAGCCTAGTTGTTTACCATTTGCCATCTGTCTGGACACCAATAGGTGCTGCAGCTCTCACTGTAGGTGCCTTGGGCCCCGGCAATGACACCATCCTTAATAAGTCGGTGATTTGGATCAGTGATGATGAGACATATGGACACAAGCTTCAGGAACTCCATTCTACTAGTGGAGACTGCTGGTATGCTGTGCAAACCACGGTGGTTTCACCCTGGTTATGAAGTTGCACGAGACCCAGCAGCTGCCCCTGACAGGCACCTCTGCTAGGCGAAGCGCTGAGTGGGTCCAAGGAGCAAGAGGGCCCTCCAAGGAACCTCCCAGAAACCCCCAGAGCATATTCATGAAGCAGTGCTACAAGTGACTCACTTAGGATGCTGTGGGCCAACTGCAGAGAGCTTGGACAGAGCAAGAGAGGACCCAGCACCGTGTCTGGGACTCTTCCATGGCTTGGTGTCCCCTGAGGGCCCTAGCATTTGACCGTTAGACGTGTGGCTATGTGGAACATTCTTTGTCTCCTTTCAGCTGATATGGTCCTGAGGAGAGGCCATCTGAGGAGCTTGTGATGAAGAGTGTAGATCATGATGACTTTCAGCAGGAGAGGGATTATGATGCCCAATGTGAGATAAAACTGTACCCCCCACCCACTGCGAGGTGGGTGTAGGTGGGAAGCAAACATAGAGTCTCTGGGTCTGTGGCTACAGTCTGGGGAGGTGGCAGTGAGGGCCCTGCCTGTGCAGTGGGCTCATTTCCAGTGGGATGTGGTTCTTGGATCAGGTTAACACTCCTCAGAGGAATTGACACTCATCTTGGTGTGCAACCCAGGTTGTTAGGAAGTTCAGGTCATGTCTCCCAAGTATAACAGGTTAGTTTTAGGGGAACCTGTGGAGTAAACCCTGACACACCTTAGGACTGTGAACATAGGGAGGGGCCAGCCTGTTGGGGCACCATTGTCTGAGATACAGTCCAAATGACGCCAGAGGCCTGAGTTTGCTTCTTGTGTGAATTCTGGTCAGCTTCATTCTCTCCTTATTGGTATCTAGCCAGATGGCAAATGCCTCATGATAAACAACCAAGCTGGCCTCCTACAAACACTGTGGAAGAATCACCAAGGACAGCCCAAACAGGGGAGACGACCTATTACAGAGAGCATTTGTTAGGGCACTGTGTCCTCAGACCTTCACTCCTTTTCAATCTCAAACCCGCCAGGGACCAAGCATGTGGAAGAAGCCTTACACTGGACCCAGGGCTGGTGGGGTGGGAGTCCGAGATCCCCATGGAGACCCCTGTCCCCTGGAATAAGATGGGAGTCCTTTCTAGGAAGAGACCTTTGTAAGAGTCAAAGGTCCCATTCAACCACTTGGGCTCTGCAGTCACCAGAGCTTCCCATCAGCTTGTGATAAAACGAGAGCAGACAGTCAGGTATCCAGAAATTAGATAATGTGAAGGGCACAGAACCAACAGAAAAGGTCTTAGTGGTATCCTCAGAGACAAAAAGGTAGCATCCAAGAAGTAATGATACATAGCTGTCCCAGAGGAGCAATAATACAAAAGCTGACATAACACCCCAGACTGGGTATGGGGGGTGAGGGTGTGACTTCAAAATGCAGAATGTACCTTCTTGCCATTCCAGAGACTTAAGATCAAGGTGTCATACACACACATCCCTGGAGGCCTGACTCAGCCTCTGTCTTCCCACCTTCTCAGAGGCCTCAAGAAATGGATATTACCAGCAAGAGGCATTCTTCACAAAAAGTGAAATGGCTTCTGTGTGAGTCGTGAAGCAATTCTCAGGCAGCTCAAGTTCAGACTCGAAGTGCAGAGCCATCTGAACTTGGTGCTTGTGATGAAGCAGGGGTCTGCAGGAGCTCTGTCAAAAGTTCTCACCTCTGTCTGCCTTCCAGTGCCAGTTTTAGATCCTGCCAGTTCTGTGCCACTGCAAGACCCACAATGGCAGGTATTGGAAGGAGCAGCACAGCCTGTCACTGGCCAGCATCCTTGTCACCTTCAACTCACAGTTCCCGGAGATCAACAGAGACCTGCAGCATGAGAGTGAGTGACAGGGCATGGACCCTGGGTGTCTACAGGGTGCCAGTGAGGTGTTGGCAGCTGGCTCTGTCCTGCCCCTTTCAGGAGGGCATCTGCAGCTTGTACAGGAGCTTGCCGTGGTGTACACCTGTTACCTCTGTGGAGAGTTGCCACAGGACTCCCACACCTGAACATGTTGGGAATGGCCAGACCTACCCCCTCCACCAGCAGACCCAGAGCCTGTGCATCAGTGGGTGGCTGCCAAGAGCCCGGGCATCAAGTCCTGTGGGCATCATGGAAATGGGCTCCACCCCTGAGCTCCAGAGCAGAAAGTGGTGGTTACTCTGCCAGCTGGTGGGAAGGGTTCCTGTGTACCATTGTGGCCTCATAGGTGGGGATCAAGAATGGGCTCTGAGCAGCCCTGACAGCCAGCCCCAACTGAGAACCCGGGTCAGTTTGACATTTAGCATCCAGAAATTGGGGTGCTAAAGTGGTACCCTTACTTCTTTATCAGTAAATCTTTAAGGTGGAAACCATGTAAATGTAAACTTAATGTTTTCAGTTAAACCTAACATAAAAGAATTGGGCGCCTTTTTGACTCTAAATACTTGGAGGTTTTTGAGCTGGTGGTCTTATTTGCTCTAGGCAGAACAGGAGCACCTAAAGGTGTCTGCCATCATGCTGTTGGCACCCTTAAGGAGATCACACTGCAGGAGAACCCTTCCTCGTAAGCACTGATTGCACTGCTCCCCCTGCAGTCCCTGACCAGTGGATGGGTGCCCAGGATGCTCACATCCCCACTCTTGACCACTGTGTCCTTTCACAGGGCCTTACAGGATGCTGGAAGCCCCAAGTCTCAAGTTGGCAGTACCTGTGCTCATGTACAGGTAAGTCTGAGAGCCTGAGATGGCTCTAACAGGCTTACTCTCTATCCAAGATGGTGCCAGGAGCATCTTCTGCTGGCAGTATGGCCACAGGCCAAGCCTCAAGGGCCAAATGCAGACTCCCGGGTAGATGGCTCTCTGCAGTCCTGAACAGGAGACCTTTCCAGATATCCCATCTGGCCTGAGACATCTCCAGGCCTTTCATACCACAGCCAGTGCTCATGCTTTGGTTTACACACATTCACTCCCCTCAGCCTCTGGGTGCTTGGAATCACTCTGTGCTCTCGTGCTAAAGGAAATGTGTGTGTGCACATGCAAAGCGTGCGTGTATGTGTACACATAGGTAAGGCATGTATATTCAATGTGAGTGCAAGGTGTGAGTACACACATGTGAGGCATGTGTGAGGTACATATGAATTGTTTGTGCACATATGAGGCACTCACCGGCAAGGCATGTGTGTGAATGTGCATGTGGTATGTGCAGTGTGTGAGGCATGTGTGTGTGCATGTGATGCATGCATGTGTACACATGCAAGGCATGTGTATGCCGTGTTTGGAGCATTCATGTGCACATGTATATGCATGTGAAGCGGAATAGCTTTTGCAGACTTGCTTGGCTGCTTCCCAGCCATCTGGAGGTGAGTCGTCCATCAAAGACCTCAATGCTGTTCAGACCCTCTGTCCTGAGTCCTGCCTGAGGCAGCAGGTGGTGGGTCCTAACCTTCACTAGCAGAGGGGCCACCTCCTGGCTGCTTGGGTGGCAAGTCCCCCTGCCCCTCTTCACCAGGGTCCTGTCTCATCCTCACTCTTGGTCTGCATACTCCTGTGGACGCTGTAGTCTGCTAGAAACTAGAACCCAGCCCTATCCCTTCCTCACTTGCACAGGATCATGCGACACCTCCAGCAGACACTGTTGCTCCATGACTTCTAGAACCTGCGTGAGGAGCTCACCTGCTTCTTCCAGTCAGTCCTCCTCTCCCTGCACTGCTTCAGCTTCACAAACTGGTGAGTGAGAAGGCCTTCTCAGAGCTCTGGGGGCTGGGGTGGGCCATCCACAGGCTCTGTGCATCCGTTCCACATGCATGCCACCACGTAAGTTGGCCCTGCTGTGGCTTCTACTCACTCTTTGAGCCCATTTGCCAGGGGAGCGAGCAAGTGGGCTTCCTCACTGTCTTTGGGCCGATGCTCTGGTAGATCCACTGCCTGCATTCTCCGAGCCTATGGAGCTGAGGGCGGGGGCCTGGGCGCTGCTCACAGGTGCTCACCATCCCTGAGCAGGAAGACGAAGACTTATACCCATGACCCTGTTGCATCTGTCCACCTTTCAGTTTGAACTTTGTGCCATTGGACCACAGGCTGCTGACCACAATTTTAAAACGCCAAACCATTACTGGACTTCTGAAAAACAATGGGAAGTGGGAGTTTCTCTAGGTTGTTTTCACCGTCACCAGAGTTAAGGTGGATTGACTGGAAAGCACAGGACAGGATGTTAAATTTTCTCCAAGGCAAGGCTTGGGATTGGCAGCTTCTGTCTGTCCTGCCGCCTGCCATCCCTGGGCAGCAACTGCCAGCCCCTGAGCAATGCCTACCAGCCCTAGCAGGGTCTGTTCGGGGCAGGCTAAACCCCTCCTGTTCTGGATGGGCATGCATCTCCCAAGCAGGGCTTTGTGTGGCACCCTGCAGAGCTGCCTGAGTGCTCTGCATGTTGTTGGTTATAACCTAGCCTCATGAAACTTATGGCCTCTGGCAAGGTTGGGCCAACTTTCCCCCCCCCACACACACACACACACACATACTCTGTCATTCAGAGCCCTGAAGTCAGTACCAAGCTCCAGGAAAGCACTTATCTCCCCTTCCTGCCCCTTGCTCCATGTAGTTCAGTGCTCATGGTGTGGCTGAACCCCCCACAAACACCCTGGGGTACTCTCAGGCTTTCAAACACAAGCAGGTCCTGGCATCCGGGAACTTTGCTGGGTTTCATCTCTGTCGTGCTGGTTTGTGTGGGTTCTTGGTAGATGAAGGAGTAAATCCCTTCTTGTACCTTTATTGTCAGTTGCTTTTCCCAGTGTGTCTGTGTTTTTATTTCTCTATACAGAACTCTTTAGTGTTTTTCTCTTCCTGCTCTGGGTTTGGGCCCTGCTTACGCCTTCCTTGCTGTGATGTTATTGAAAAAACCAATTTCACTAGAGATTTCCCACATATTTAGAGCCTGTATGGCCTCAGATTTTATTTGCAGTCTGGAACTTCAGCCTGCACCCACTCAGGGTGGGGTGGGGAGGTATCTGCCAAAGGGTCTCCTGCTCACTGTGCTCAGTGCTTCAGGTCCCACGTGCCTACTCGGCCAGTGGGGGGTTGTTGTTGGTGTGTCACGGTGACAGAGTTTCCTCTTTCCGCCTCAGTTTAGATACAAAGAGCTCATCTGCTTGAAAGCTGTGAGGGTGAAGATGCCATCAGGTGAGAAGGTTGCTGATTTCTCTCTAACATGCATCCTTTTTCAAGTTTCCATGGCTTTTGAGACATAGTTATAGTTGTCCACAACAAATCCCAGTGGCATGTGCAGGGGTACATGCGCCCCCTCTCAGAGGCCCTCCTCCTCTGTCCTGGGATGCATGAGCTCCGCGGCAAGATCTCCTTCCACCTGTAGAAGTGCAGGGACTTTCTAGCACTGGGTACGGGCTGCTGGCACTGTGAACGGCCTGGCCTGCTGCACCACCTGCTGATTCCCATCCATGCACTTCCAGAACTACCTCAAGATGTTTCGGACAGGCAGCATTCCCATGGGGAATGACCTCCGCCACACTGGCCAGTGGGTGGTCAGTGTAGGTGAGAAGCCACTCATAGCAGCACTACGGTTTCTGACCGTGTGCGTATCTGTCCTGTCTTCCCATAGAGAAGGGTGAAACACCCCCCCCACCCTCCTGCCAAGCCCAACTCAGGCTCTTTGTCCCATAGTCCTAGATGAAGCACTGTGTCATCATAAAGCAGGCCCTGCGGGTGCCCTACAGAAACCCGTCCCTATACGGAAATGTGAGTGCCACCGTTTACACACCCCAAGTCGCTGGGCAGACGCAGCTCACAGGTCCCCTCAGAAGACCGCAGAGGCCTCCAGAGCCCACACCACTGAGCACCTACGTGAGCAGTGGTGCTGGACCTCTCTGCTCACCGTCTTAGGTATCAGCCCCATCTTGAAACAGTGGCACGCTGTCCAGTTATAGCACACACCAGTCTGCACTTTGAGGCACCCAGGCCCTGTACCCCTGGGGTTGGTGGACCGTGTGAAGTGAGGCCATAGCTGTGGCAGTTGGCCCCTTGGCTACTCCTCCATCCCCGAGCGCCTCCGCATAATAGCGCAAAGTGCCTGTGCTGGCCCGTTCCCTCCTGGGATTCTGCACCCACCCCCATCTCCTTGAGAGCCTGTCCCATTACTCACCCTACCCTCTGCTGCCCTTGGTGAGGACTTGCCTGTGAGCTTCCCCCACTCACACCCTGGAGCCTGGTAGAGGACCCCCACGCTTTCCAGACCCCCATCTGCTCAGCCTCAGATATGACTGGCCACCTGTCCCATCCTGTGACCAACCTGTCTCTGCACACGGCCCCATGACAGCAGCTCTGTCAGCTCCAGCCCTGTGGTGTGGGCCCAGCTCATCTGCACAGCTTCCATGCATGGTGTACCTCATTATAGATGGTGCTGCATGCAGCTGATGGCATCCCACAGAAGTGCACACGCAGCCGTTACTGCCCCCAGAGCTCTTCTACAGCACAGTGAGTCTGCGCGAGATCTCTCTCCTGCCTCCTCCTGCTCCACCACCCGGTCTCCCTGTGGCACAGTTTGCTTTCACTCCCCCCTTTTCTTTTTCTCAGACATGGCTCAGGACTCGGGGTGCTCAGGCTTGGTGTCCCAAGACAGTGGCTAGACTGGTACCCTGACTATGTGTCCTCCCACCAGCTGGGCCTCGAGGCCTGTCTGCTCCTCTGTGTCCAGGCCACCCTCTGCTTGCTGCTCGTGGCGCTTCTTGGCTGATGGTGCTGATGGACATTGTCCTGGCCTCTGGAGTAAGGCTGGTGGCCGGGTGTGAGAGGAGGCTTCCGACAGAGCCTTTCCTGAAGGGCTTCCCCTTCATTTGCTCTTGTAGGAAAACTAGGCACTGAAGCTGTTTCTAGAAGGCCTCATGCATGAAATCACTGTCCTACCCAGCGTAGTGAGGGTGACTGCATGGGACCTGAATTACCAGAAGTGAGCCCTGCTGAAGGCATCCGTGCACAGTCACAGCACAGGGCCTG
Organism: Eonycteris spelaea; assembly: GCA_003508835.1. Taxonomy (NCBI): domain Eukaryota; kingdom Metazoa; phylum Chordata; class Mammalia; order Chiroptera; family Pteropodidae; genus Eonycteris; species Eonycteris spelaea. The sequence continues at coordinate 2,740,917 of PUFA01000186.1, read as the reverse complement.
CCCCCAGGCCTACCCCCGACACTGCGGGGCTCAGCAGGTGGATCTATGCCTGTTTCCTTTTGTAAAGGGTGAGACGCCCCCAGAATGGCAAACAGCTGGCCATGCTTGCACTGACCACCTTGCTCTCCCTCACAGAGAACTGTGCGTGTGGGCTCAGCCACAAAGCAGCCAGCTGCAGCCTTCTGCACACCCCAGGTCCACTCATGCCTGCACCCACACTGTGTGGTGCCGCCACCCCATGCCTGGGTGGGATTCTCAGAAATCACTCACAGAGCTGGGGGTGCTACTGCACATTAAGAGTAAATAGTGGCCACTCAGAGCAGGCCCAGAGTTCTGGCAAAGCTCTGCTTTTACGCCTGCCAGCCAGGCCATGGCCCCAGGCTGGGCAAGGATACACTGGTGGTCTGATGTGTGGCTACCCTGGTAGCCAACCACGTGGCATGTGTGCCTTTGGGGGTGCAGATGGATAGACACCAGGACCCCCAAGGGGATACTATGGAGCCTGCAGGCACAGCAAGACCAAAGGCAGCCACGTGCTAGAATGCTGTGCCTATGTAGAAGGCAGACTCTGGGCCCTAATTATGGGCCTGTTCCTGAGCTTCCAAAGTAGAAATGTAGACTATTGGTGTCTTCCTGTCCCACGTGGCGGCAGAAAACCTGAGCCAGTAGTTGGTACCCACTCTGGGGTCCTGTCTCCTGGCAGGGATGAACCACTTGTGGTGGCAGTCTCAGTACAGCAGGATTCACCCTGAGAACTGGTTGGTTACAAAATGGGACAGATGGCCAGTCATACCCCAAGGCCCAACCCCGGATTGGGCCTTGACTGCGAAGGATCCTCCCACCTTTAGACAGAGCTGCCAGCCCTGGAGCGCAGGGCTCGGCTGGCACCCAGATGCCCTGTCTTCACTCCTTACATGTCCCTGGGCAAAGTCACTCGACCTTTGTCCTTTCAAACTAAGTGTCCATCTGTGTGGGAGGGGCAGCAGGTCTTGCAGCCAGAGGGTCCTGTTAGAGTTGGTGGGATGTTTGAAGCAGTTAGCAGCCTGGGTCTGTAAAAGCTGTCTGCCCAGAGCAAGCCAGTAACACAGTGGACCTCACCTGTAACCCACAGCATGTCACCAGCTTCCTGCTTTCTCTACAGACCTTCAAAAGGCCACAAGTCAAGACCACTGATCAGATTTGTGTAGATTTTAGAGAATATGTGACTTTCTTTAGTCAATGCTCTCAGGGAAGTTGGTTTACTACGTCTGACACTAGAAGTACTGTGACCTCAGCCACATTTGGAATCCCCACAGAACCAGCCCACCAGAGGAGCTGTGGCTGCACCCTCCTGCCTGACTGCAGAGCAGTTAGGATAAACCACCCTAACCAATATCTCTTTCTTGAGACTTTGTAACTCGAACAGACGTGCAGACCAGAGCTGCCCACCCTACACCCCTCCGTGATTTCCCTGGAATCATTTGTGTTTTCTACATACCTGAGTCTAAAAGTTTATTTTTGTAAATCATTTACAAACCTTAAAAGATTATATAAAAACTGTCCAGTTTTTTGTGAGTTCTGTTCAACCAGGTGAAATGAAAGGGGTTCTTTTTGTTCTGTTTTTGTTTGCTTTGTTGTTGTTGTTGTTGTTGTTTTTGGTGTTTCTCCAGTCCCCATTCACCTCTGCCAGGTTTATTTCCAGGGATGGGAAACAACTCAGAATGCCCCCCCCCCCCGAGGCCACCAGGGCTGTTAGTGTGCTTCAGGAGAGGTGGAAGGCTCCTGTGCTCTCCTTGGGACAGTACTGTCAGGCCAGGCCCCTGCAGTATTATCCACTTGTCTTTTGACTTCCCCACCTGAGGACAAGTCGCCCTGGAAGGGTTATGTGTAGGGTCTGAATTCCCCAACAGTCTCTGAAGCACAGCTGTAGACATGGGAGAGGTAGCACTCAGAGAGAACCTTGCCACCTCTGCCCAGGGCTGCCTTCCCTCTTTTGCTATATGGAGAAGAGCCCTCTTCTCTGGAGAACCCTAGTGGCACCATCTCCCAACATACAGCTGGAGCTGATAGTGACTGGGAGTGGCACAGAGTGGCTCGGAAGTGACCAGGTGAGAGGCTACAGGTTGGAGCCATGTCAGGAATGGGTGGGGACAGCACCAAGCTATGGGTTTTGTCTGGTTGGGGCATTTCCTCCCTGAGTTCTCCTCAGGAAACTGTCCAAAGCTGTCAGAACACCCCCCACACCATTTTGCTTCTGCTGAGCACTGAAAGCAGCACAAGGGGACTTCTGTCTGCCACAAGGTCTTGTTGCACCTGCTGCCCATGTTTACCACGTTCCCTGGGAGGCCTGGCCTGCATCACCCTCTCCCATAGGGACCTCAGCAGGCATGGGGCCTGGAGTGGCAGTTTCTAGGCCAGCAAGCAGCTCTGTTGGCTCTCACCAGTAGCCCAGTTAGAGGAGCTAATTTCAGAAAGGCGTCTGGTCTCCCCGGACCCACTCTGGGAGTCTACAAGGTGGTGCTAAGCTGGAGGACAAGCTGCCACTGCTTCCTGAGCATCCTCCTCCCACCTCCTGCGCCTCTGAGCATTCCAGCCCCACCTGATACCTGTTTGATTCCTGTACAAGGGGAGCCTGGACTTGGATGTATTCGGGGTCCACAAATCCATCCTCCCAGGAAGATGAGAATAGGTGTCACAAGGTCCTCCACTCTCACGCAGGATGGGGGCTTCAACTCAGCCACCAAGTGTAGTCGTGGCCTCCATCACACAGGCCTGCCTAAGCACAATGACCACTGCTGAATCCTAAGGGTCTCCATGGTGGCACCCAGAGACTGCTTCAGCACAGCAGCAGGGGAAGCGCAGGACCTCTGTCCCATGCAGCTCCTGCCTCCAGCCCTGGCTACACTGTGTTAAGAGTACTCAGGTGAGCTCAAGTACGAGTCTCTGAGCCCTGACGGCAGTTTTGAGTGGATTTCAGCTGTGACCATTGGAGCTTTCTGATTCCACAGTAGAGAATTCAAAGAGCACCTGCAAAGCAGGTCCCTGGAGCTGCCCACATGACTCCATGCCCAGCAGGTCACACCAGGGCTACTCCCAGGGGACTCAGGGCTACTCCCAGGGCCAGAGCCTGGTCCTCTATGCCTAATTCAACCTGTGCCCTCTGAGGGGAAGGCGCGACTGGGTGGGGGGTCTAGGTCTCAGTGCAAACTTTGAGCCAGTCCTGGGAGCCAACAAGACCCCTACCCTGAGCCTTCCACCCTGTGTGAGTAGGGCCCCCCAGCCCCAGGAGAACCCCAGGCAGCCAGTCATAGCACCCAAGGGGCCAGGCAGGCAGGTAAGCACTGTCCCCAGGGGCCACTAAGAGGGAGTGGCGTGAGGCCAGCATTGTGGCCATTTGCCCTGAGGACACAGATGCCTTTGGCTCTAAGCCCCCAATCCCCTAAATCTGTAATAAAAATAATTCCTAGTTTCCTTGATGTGCCCCAGTTTCAGAAGTGCCTCCTGATTGTGTACGTGTACATGTGTACATGTGTCTGACCCCTTTTTGGAATCACAGCAGGGAGGGCCCGGGTGTCTAAGGGGGCAGGGGGGACCCTGTCCTGCCTTTCAGGTGGGTGCAAAGTGACTGTTCACAGGACCCTGGCCCAGGGGAGGCCACAGAATCACCTTAAAAAGACCTGATTCGGGCCTCCCCGGGGAGCCTTGGCCCTGCTATCTGGGGGCCTGCCGAGGATGCAGCCTGGTACCTGTATCACCCAATGGTTCTGGGTCCCCCAAGAGTGGAGCAGGGAAGTGGGCCCACTGGGTACACCCAGGGCATCATCTGAGGAGGAGATGTCCTGATGTCATCTGCCCTGAGAACTGGAGGACAGGGAAAGGGTCCACCTGGACCCCATTGCAAGGCCTTTGATGGGCTTGGCTGTGAGGAGTCTAACAGAGGAGTGATGGGTCCACAGCAAGAAAGGAAACCCCCTCCCACCCCAAAGCCACCCAACCTGGGCTTCAGCACCCCTGAGCCAACACTCACAACCTTCAGAGGCAGAACCTTCCCAAGAAACCCTTGGGGCAGCTGCCTAGTCTGCCTACTTCTGGCCTGGGCAGGGGCCAAAGCAGGGAGCAACTCCACAAAGGCCCAGGTCCCCTTGCAGAAAAAGGCCCCCACCTGTGGGTGAGTCAGCTTCAGGGAACGGTCACCCACTAGCCTGTCAGTGAACACTGCTAAGGCCCAGACTGTCCTGGCCTTGTCCCCACTACTCCTGCCTGACCTGATTCCAGTCCAAGAGGGGCACTGGAGCACTGGGGTACAATTTACCAACTGAGGATCTTTGGTGACAGCACCAAGTGGCAACCCAGGAGTCCACACTGCCCCATGGGAATAGACCTCATCGCCCAGAGCCAGAGTTGATGTCGCATTGTCCCTGGCTGCATCTCCCACCTCTGGAGGCTGGTTGGGCCAGGCAGAATCCCTTGGGTGATCCCAGCCCTGAAGAGGGTGGGTGGAGGGTGAGGGCTGTGCCAGGGCCTGGCCCCAGGTGGTAGGAGTGGGCGGGGCACATGCTGGGCTCTACCAGCCCCTGTGCCTGACTCCCTCGTCCATCACTTCGCTCTCGCAGTCACTTCACCATCACCTGGCCCTTGTCATCACTTCTCTCTTGTGGTCACCACCCAAGGTAGGTTTGATGAACTGGCCCCTTGTGCTGAGCAGAGAACTGAGACCTAGGGTTCTGAGACTTGCCCAGGTCCCATTGGGCTGACCTGGACAAAACTAACCCGAGACAAGACGCCCTGCCTTACCATCTCCTGGCTAAGGGCAGCTGCCCTGCGAATCTCAAAGACCCAACCCCGACCTGCGGAGAGGACCCCCTCTGTCTGAGGGCGGGGAGGGGAGGGGCGGGGCAGCCGATAGGGAAGACAGCGGCGTCCCTGCGCGGAGCGCGCCTCCCGCAGTGCCCGCCTCGCGCCGTGTCCGGGGGCGGCGCGGGTTGCGGGGCGCAGGGCGGGCAGGGCTCACGGGGCTGGAGGCAGGCTCAGCGGCGGCTGCGCGCAGGTAGGGTCAGGCGGCTGGGGAGGGGGCTGCAGACATGGCCACTGCTGCCCCCGGACTGAGATGCCCCCTCACGTGGCTGTCCGCGTGAGAGCCCGCGCTGGGGGCTGGGGGTGCTGGAACGTAGGGTCTCTGGGAAGGGAGCCCCTGCACACCCCACTCTTGGCTGTCCCTCAGAGGTGCCCTGCTTCCCTGGGCTCTCACCACCCCGCTGGCTAACCCATCCCTCCCAGTCCGGCCACTCTCCCTAGTTGCTGCAAAGACCAGGGCCCATCCCCCCACCTCAGGATGGAGCCCTTCCATCAGGAGCCCCCTCCACAGGCTGAGGCCGGCAGGATCATACTCGTCAGCCTTTGCCCACCCTCCCAAAGTAAGGAAGCCCCTGACTCCCAGCCTTGGTGATAGGGGCAGGGGCTGGGGACAGCGAGGGATTCCCTGGGCCCCTAGAGTAGGCTGGGGTGGGGGAAGCAGGTAACCACCTGCCCTACTGTTCCCTCAACTGGCTGGATCTCCTGAGAGGTCTCAACCTGTGGCTTTGCCAGGCTGGTTCACAAGCAGAAACTGGGCCAGGGTTTGTGAATAGTTCCAGGGGAGACACTAGGCAGCAGGAGGCTGCAGATGTTCCGTGTCCTGGACCTGCTGTGCTGCCTCTGACCCCCAAGATCCTCAGCACCCCCACCCACACCCAGAAATGCAAATTGCAGCCAAATCCTCCTAGCCTCAGATTAATTTGCCTTCAGTGGGGGCTTTGCCCATGCAAAGCATGGGGGAGGCTCTTGGAGGTGGCAAGCAGGGTCCCGCACTTTACATAATGGCATGGGCTTCACCTCTGCAACCAAGACTGGGAAGTGGGTCTCAAAGTTGGAGGGTGGGGGTGACTGGTATGAATTCCTGGGAACCTGTGTTATGAGCTGGCCCTATCTCCCCAGCAGGGACAGCCTTGGTAAGGCTTTGGCAGGGTGGGGAGCAGAGCTAAGGGTGGAAAGTTTCTTCTGCAGTTAATTAGCCCCACGGGGAGACAGGCATGTGGGGCCTCATTAATAGGGCCTTAGCTCCAGGCTCTGCACCCTGGCCCTGCCCATGTGGACCTGGGCGAGTGCCTTGGATGGTGATGTGGTCCTTGGTGACCCCTCCAGGCAGTGGGTTGGAGGTTAGTGTACAAAAATAGGGCTCCTCCTTTTGTGGGGAGGCTCGCCAGTAGTGATGGAACGTCTAGGGGCTTATTGAAGGCTGGCAGCCCCCTGACTCTTTTTTTTCCTATGTCCTCCAGCCTCAAGCTGGCTACTTCCGAAGCCCCCGACGCCATGGAGGAGTGGGACGTGCCCCAGATGAAGAAAGAGGTCGAGAGCCTCAAGTACCAGCTGGCCTTCAAGAGGGAGATGTCATCCAAGACCATCCCTGAGTGAGCTCCCAGGACCCCAAAGCCTCGGCCTCACCCTATCCATGGCCAGCCATTGATTTGCATCTCATTTCCCTGCCCTGTGCTTATTCGCATAAGCCAAGACCACTCCCCATTCTTGAAAGCCAGGTGCCCACCTACTCACTCCAGCCTTCTCCCCACCCCACAGGCTTCTCAAATGGATCGAGGATGGGTCCCCAAGGACCCTTTCCTGAACCCCGACCTGATGAAGAACAACCCATGGGTAGAGAAGGGCAAGTGCTCCATCCTGTGAGACCCCATACCCTCAGGCTCGAGCCTCTTTGTGGAGAGGACAACTCTGTAAAGGTGTGACTTTTATAAAAACTTTCCAGGATGTCTGTGCTTTAGTACATTTTCTAATGAAAAGAAAGCAATGCCAGGGCATCTGGTGTCGATCTGGGGATATTCAGCATGACCACAGAGTGTCGGTCATGATTTCAGGGTGTCTGGAGTGGACACCAGGGGTCTGGTATGGCCCCAAGGCATCTGGCATGGATCTAGGGGTAGAGTGTGGACCAGGGCATCCAGTGTAACCCCAGAGAGTCCAGTGTGGACTGGGGTGTCCAATGTGATCCCATGGCATCTGGTGTGGCCTGGCTACAGCAGGTCCCTGATGCAGGCTGCGCCGAACAGCGTTGGAGACGCCCTCCTTGAAGCGGAACCAGACATCACTTCTGCCCACTGCAGTGCCCATGCGCCGCTCAGCTGCGTCCACTTCAGGGGCTGTGTCCTCTGTAGGGGCCATACGGTTGATCCTCTGCCCGAATCCTGCCCCTCCCTCTACCACTTCCACCCCTCCCCCCGCCCTCCACACACACATACTTGTGCTTAGGGCTGCTGCTCTTCTGACAACCACACGGCCGAAGAAATCTCTCTCTGCCTGAGGAGGGTGACTGGTCAGGCTCATGGGGACAGACCCATGGAGGACACTCCATGCCATGAAGGAGGATAGGTCTCATGGAGACTCTGAGCAGTGGCCCACGTCAGGGGAGTAGACACCTGTCCTAGCCCCCTACCCTCATTACAAGCTGACCTGCTCAGCAAGTATTCCCTCTGTCCCTTACCACCCTCATAGCCACCTGCTCCATCAGGGTCATGGTCAAGGCAGGAGGTGCCAACAGAGCCCACCTTCCTTCCCAGAAGAGAAACAGCCTAGGTGGATTCCCATCCTGCTGAGCAGCAGGGAGCTGGACCTTTAGGCAGACTCCTCAGGAATTAGAACCCTCCTACACCAAGGTCACCCAGCCTCACCCCTGCCCCACCCCCCACACCTGGTCCTCCTGGGCAGCTCTCTTCAAGATGCGCTCCAGCCACTGTTCATGGCTGCGTGGGGTAGGCAGCTGTATCCCTTTTCCCCCAGCATCCCCTTGTGGATTCTCGGTCTTGGAGGGCCTCCCGTCTACCTGCTGGAAGTTGGTGCGAAGAGAGCTGATGGGGCAAGGCCATTTAAGGGGCAGTGTCCACTCCGAGGGCACTGCCCTACCAGGCCCTGCTCTTCCCCAAGCCAAGATTGGACTCACCTGGGAGCTGTCCCTATCCCGGGCCAAGGCCTCTGCCCGCCGCATCTTCTCCACTTCAATCTCGTGGGCAATAAGCTGCTTAGCCTGGTAGGTGAGGGGCTTTCGGGCAGGCAGCTCAGGAAAGCGGCAGACCTCCTCCACATTCCTGCTCTCAAGGTGGTGGGGCAGGACACCCGGGCACCCACTCAGTGGAGACAGAGCAGGGACAACCCACCAGACTGATACCAAATGCTAGAATGCGGCAGCTGCAGGATGGAGTCCAGTTCTGGCTCTGCCATGCCCTAGCCCCGGGCCAGCAGGGAATTATCCCTGAGCCTCAGTATCCCCACCTGTATATTGGCATAAGAAAGCCTCCCCAGGCCCGTAGCAGGAGAAATAAGACAACACGGCAGGGCTGGGGCTCAGGCTGGGCTACATGATCAGGAACCACCATTACTGCCTCCTTGCTACTAGCACAGAGGAATATCTGATCCCAGATACACCAGGGCCCTTGCTGGACAGCAGGACTATCTCAGGATGGGGAAACAGAGCCCTGGGTAGCTCAAGGCCCTCTGAGGTGGCTCCTGGGACAGTGGGGCAGTGAGAGGCTCTGCAGTAAACCTCAGGTCTTGGGACTATGCCTGCCCTGGGGCCACCTCATAGGCACATCTGGGAAAGAGCTGAACTAGAACTGACATACCCCAAAACTCCCAACAGATGGGGAAACTGAGACGTACAAGTTTCACCAATACCATGCTTTTAGATTTCCAGCCCAGCCTCCCAGAACCCCCACTTCAGGTACTGTGCAAACTCACGGCTCCAGCCTGTAGACATACTGCCCATCGGGCGTGCGCTCCTGGCGGTAGGTTAGGCTATAGGCAAGCATAGTGCCCACAAGGCTAGCCAGCTGCAGCTTCTCACGGGTGCTGTACAGCTGGGTGCTCACCTGTGGGCAGATGGCAGCTAAGCACAGCTAGGGGTCCTGTCCCATTAGAAGCTACCCCCTACTCCTGAGTGAAACACTCACAGGGCGCAGCTTAGGCACGAGGATGTCCAGGAGAAGGCAGAGAGTGTCCAGGACAAGGGCCTGGGGCGAGGTTTGGCTGCGGGTGGCCGGTGTGATACCTGACACCAGTGTCTGAATCAGGTTCTGCACTCGGCTTGTCCGGTTCTGGGCCTGGAGTGGAGGGTGAACCAGGATCAGGTCAGCCCAGGACCACCCCTCCAGGACTCTAGGCTCAGTTGGACAGGGGCAGGGTGCAGGACATACCTCCTGCTGACTACTTGGAAAGGCGATCCTTGGCACGTGGCTGGAGGCGAATAGCAGGTGGAAAACTGCAGGCAGGAAAGGCCGGTAGCGCAGCAGCTGGAAGCTCTGGCCATGGTGGGCGGCCTGGCTCAGCAAGTCCTCAAAGGCCAGCCAGTCAAGGGCCACACACACGGTGCCAAGGCTGGAGTCCCGCAGCCGCAGGCGAAGGAAGTTGTCAAACAGGCCCTGTGGGCGGCATGTCCCTGAGCCCCTCCAGCCCCAAAGCACCCACTGGGACCCTTCACCACCCAAATGCCCTGGCAAGTCTGGGGTCTCAGGGCAGCAGTAAATACCAGCAAGTAGCCACAGGACCCTGAGGGGATAACCAGGAAGGCCTACCTGCTTCCCTCACTCTGGTTTGACCAAGACGTGCAGGAGAGAACCAACTCCCAACCCCTCCCTTTAGGAAGTTCTGTCCACCAGAATTGAGGGCAGAGCCCCCTGTTCTCCTTCCATACGGGAGCCCCACCCCCTCCCACCACCACTGTCCTCTGCACTGTGGATTTCCGGATTTGCACGGATCCCTGGCCACTAACACAAAGCTGCTTAGTTAGAGAGGCAGCTTAGGCCAGGCTTTGTGGGGGTCAGGAAGGCATCTCCACCACCTGCTCTGGCCAAAATCTCACCCCACCTTTTTCTAACCTACATGTCCCCATTACTGTAGCTCACGTCCTCTCCCAGCCACTGGGTCAGGCCGCCCAGCCGCTGCCACTGCCCCTCACACTGATTCACACCTGGCAACCAGTGATCCCATCAATCGAACAACACCCCACCACCCACCCCTCTCCCAAAAGCCTATGCTAGCTATTCCCCTCCTGGCACCAGCCAGCCCTTCCTCTGGCCCTCTGTCCTGCTCACAGTCCCCTCGGAAGTCTCCCTGATGCTCCATGTCTGCCTCATCTCACTCTCATTCCACCTGCTTCTCCTCCAGCTTAGCACCATCTGAATCATGTCCCACTCACTGTCTGGAGGTGAGGGGACATGACCAGGTGCTGGCCTCCTGCCTCCCACCAACCCCCACACTGCAAAGAACATTTGAGGTCGTGTTTACCTGAACCACCTTTTCATGCTCGCCTGTGGAGGCAGCCACATGCAGGATGTGGTAGAACCGCTGTGCGGCCATGGTCAAGGATCCCTCGGCAGCATGGGGTCCCCAGGCGTGAGCCCGTCACCCAGCAGGAGCATGTGGGTGGGCAGAGTAGGGTCCTGGCCCACACGTCGCCTGCAGAGGTGGTGCTGAGGCTGGAGTGGAGCCCCCCCTATTTTATTCCTCTTAGCAGTGCCCTCCCAACCTGAGGTGACCCTGGGGGTGGGGAGGTCAGTGGGGGAGGCCGAGGCACAGCCCTGAAGGCAGGGCCTAGGCAGCCTTGGGTCTTAATAGGCAAAGCAGGGTTCAGCCTGCACACGCAGGGTCTGGTGACCAGGACTAGGGCGCCACAGACATCCAGGCCAAGGCTGACCTGCCCACTCATTTTGCCTACGCCGCTTACCTCTGGGCTCGAGGCAGCTGGAAGACTTCTTGCCACACAGAGAAGAGCCCCTTGCGCTGATCCTTGACACCAACTTGTGTGGTCTGCACAGCCCGAACATTCAGCTCCCGCTGGCCCTGCCCATGCAAGAACTGGACACGGGGTATGGGAGGTGAGCGGTAGCTGCTCCCTGCTCACCCCACCACAGCCAGCTGCCCCATGCCTACCTGCAGGGTGTTGATGCAGGCACGGATGTCATTGTCTGTTTTCTCGCAAAGGGCTGCCAGCACACCTGGGTCGGCCTGCAGCCTTGCCGTAGGGAGATCTACAGGAGGCTGGAGTGTGAGTGCCCCCCTCCCCAGAGCCCCACCCTGTGTACCTCTTTCCTAGAAATAGGTAACACCTCTTATCCTATGAGGGACAAAGGCTACTGATCCTGTTGACTGGCCTCACTCCCCCACTAGGGACCAACCACCACTAGAGACTAAAGTGATCCAGTTACCTCACTCCAGGCCCTGAGCCAACTGGAGGAATGGGATGGTGGGGACAGCAGAGGGAATACAGCACTGGATGAAAGGGGAGGGGTGGCTGAGACCAGGACAACGATCATGTCCCCCCACCCCATCGTCAGCCACTCTCATCCTGGCTCCCTGCTCTCACTGACCTCCTGCAGTCTCTGCACAAGCCTGGAAGGCAGCGTGGGTGGGAAGTGGAGCAGAAAGGCCTGCTGCTTCAGCTGCCGCAAGGAGGGTGCAAACCTGTGGGATAAGCATGGCGGGGCTGGGGGGAGGACCCTAGTGACAAATCCCAGCCTCAAATCCACTGGGTGGCTGGGAGAGGCAAGGTCATGTCCCTCCGGGGAACCTTGCCCTCCTGTGGAAGTCCCTTCAGTCCCCTACCTCCAAGACCCCATTCCACCCCACTCACTGATCATTACAGATGCAGATGACTGGCCTCATCAGGAGCCCTCCTTCTGCCCGTCGCCGCCGCCCCCTGCCCGCTGGCACAGCCAGGTCCCCAGGCTCTGCCTCCTTTGGCCCTTGCGGTCAATGATGCTGAGGAGCACATTGATGGAAGCCTGGGGAGACATGCAGCAGGTGCGATGAGCCACGGCACCCATTGCTGGCCCACCCACCGGGCAATAATCCAGGAGGCCCACCGTGGGGGCTCCATCGATCTCGTCAATGACCAGGCAATTGGGCTTGCCACCAGCACCCAGCACCGACTCCATCTGTGTAGCAGCCTCGATATGCGTGCGGAAGGCCTCAGGGCTGCGGTCATCACTGGAACCGTGAGGCGAGGCAGGGGCTATTGGGGCAGCAGTGGCCTGGGCCAGGGCAGCAGCCAATGCCCCTAGCAGGACGGTCCCCCAGGGCCGTGCTGCCACTCCTACACCTTAAGAATACCACACAAGAAGACCCCAAATCCCGGTGACCTGAGAAGGGGTGTGGTCCACAGCCAGTGTCCCTGGAATCCCAGCCCCACCTCTAATCCACCGGTGTCCTTGACTCAGCCAGACACGTCAAGACAGAAGAGAAACCCAGTGACTAGGCCTGCCCTTCCACTCACCTCGCATTCATTTCTACCACACAGTACCCAGCATGTCTTGCAATCACATGGGCCAGGGTGGTCTTGCCCAGCCCTGGGGGTCCACACAGCAGCGCCACCTACAGCCCAGATACATGAAAACATGCTGCAACCTATACCACTTCAGGGAGCTCCTGGGCCCAATCACAGAGCCTGAAAATCCTAGCCTGAGGCTTTGGCACTGGGGGGTGTGCCCCCACCCCATCGCAGTCATCACAGGAGAATACCAGCATGCTCATGGCTCAGAGTCAGTGCTTCAGAACGAGAAACCCCTACATAAATCAAGTGATACGGGAACCCAACGGACACAGCTGTTACTGGCATGACTGGCCCCCTGAAACCACCTACTGTCCACCACAATCATCCTTCGGGAGATGCAAGGCCCTTCGAGGAACACTGACTTTACTTGAGTCATCAGAAGAATGACTCAAGTCACACTCGTGTCATTGACATCCTACACCAAGACCCGGACATCATTATGCCTACAGCTGTGGGGGCAGTAAACATGTGTGCCTCATGACCCCCAAAAGCTGCAAACATGCCAGCCAATGAGTATAACACCTGGGGTAAGAGAAGTATACAGTGCAGCTAAGTGGGGCTCACCTTCTGCCGGGGCCGCTGGCTCGGGTCCAGCTCAGCCTCCAGCATCTCTTCTAACACCTGCTCATGGCTTTTCCACTTGCTGGAGGCTATGGCCTCCTTGCCAACCCGAACTGGCTCCACACTGGGCCTGGGCTTCCGGGCTGGCCTTTCTTGGCCGAACACCACCAGGTCCCACAGCTTTAGCCACTTGAGGAGGCAGCGGTTGGTGAACTGCAGGAAAGGAGGCATTCCCTAGGGGACCACCAGCACCAAAGACTCCCCAGGCCTGTCCCTCATGCTGTCATAAGCTTGGGGACGCACAGGGATACTGAGGCTGAGTGACAAGTGACTGGCACCAGTCACCCTGCCAGTGAGTGGCAGAGTAGGGCTCACAAAGGGGCCTCTGTCTATATAAGCCCTAGTCCTAACTTCTCCGGGAGTCCCCGTTATCATCAGGGATGATCCCAGGAGCATCAGCTGCTGAGAGGATGGGAAAAGAAACAGAGGCTCCAAGCCGGGGGTGCCCTGGATTCCCCAGCCCACATCACAGGTTACCAGCACCATGCTGGCATCAGTTTCCCAATCTACAACTCAGCAAAGTTGATCAGAGCCCTGCCCTCCATCCCAACAGCCCCGTAGCTGTTAATATACGGTTTGGTTGGATCCTGAATTCCCCACTCCTGGCAACAAGGAAGCCAGTCACATAAGCAAAACAAGGCCTCACATCATCGCTGAGCAGTTCTGTGTAGTGCTGGGGCGCAAACTTGTCCACCCAGAGGCAGTGCTGGGAGTCGTCTTGGTTCTTGGCTGGCTCCTCCTCAAGGGCCCCCAAGGGCTGGGCCTCCTCCTCTATCTCCTCTGACCTGAGGCTAGAGAACATTGTGCCCTGAGCTCCTAGGCCTTAACCCCATGCAGGGACCACCCCCTCCAATTCAGGCTGGGGTCAGCAGTCCAAGAACCGGTGAGGATCTCAGGGCCAGAAGGGTTCAGTACATCACCTGTGCAGTGTATCTGAGAGCTGCTGTGCCTCTTCGAGCAATCGTTGCCGCCGCTGTGCAAGCAACAGGGATTAGGATCAAGACGGCCTAGCCAGCCACGGTCACCTGAGAGCTACCCCTTCCATTCCCAGCAAACCCCAGCAGATCCCACCTCATTGTTGACCTGCTCCTTCAGAGAGGCGAAGGACACACCTAGCAAGTCCAGCTGGCCACGGCCACGCCACCGGATGTCCAGGAAAGGGCTCTGTGGGGGAGGAAGAGTAACAGTCGCCTCTGGGCCCCCTCCAAGCTCATAGGGTTACCCACAGACCCCCTCCCAACAGTGCTCAGGGACCCAGGTGGTAATCCCTAGCATCAACAGGCCAAGAGATGGAGAAGCCCCTCCCTAACCAGGGACTCCAAGGGGAAAAACCAATAGGAAAGGAGCAGCTCTAGGGGAGAGCAGAAGTAGGAGGGGGAAAGGGAGGGAGGAGGGCAGGAGGTGGGGACAAGGTGGATGACTGGAGGCCAGGTGGACTTCCTGGAGAGTCCCCAGGGTCCCAGTGTGGATATGATGCCCAGGACACTTTCCTGGGCAGCTTCCAGCCCATTTAACCGCATAAAAGGATCATGAACCCCTACCCTCCTCTTATGGCCGCACAGCACCCACCTGCACCCCAGTTCCCACTGGGTCAGCCCGAAGCACCAGAAAGGCCCGATCACCATCTGTTGAGGTCACGTTAATATAGTCCTCCAGAACAGGGGTCGCCTCAGGACAGGATTGCGGGTGGCTGGTGATGTCCGTATAAGACTCATGTCAGCACCAATGTCCATGGGCCTAAGAAGGGACCAAGACTGTCTTGGGACTCTTACCTCCCGTTACCCTCAAGCAAGAGCCCTGGAACCAACCTCAGCAACCAAGCCCTCCTACAGGCCCCTAGCTCCAGGCCCTGTCCAAGGATCAAAACCCAAGTCCCCTAGAACGCCTGTGCCCCAAGACACACACCCCTCGTCCCACAGATCACCGGGGACCTCAGGACTCGGTGGGGGGGTGATGTCCTGAGGAGAGAAGTCAGGAAGCGGCGGCTCTTCCATCTCATCCAAGCCGAAGTTCAGCCTCTTGACCGCCTCCAGCCTGGGCCGCTTGACCCTGGGGGCTGGGGACAGACACACACTCTTGGAAGAAAGGCACTTCCCATGCCTCAAACCCTACCCCTATACCCAGCGTCCCTGCAACATACTTTGGAGCAGGGGCCTGTCCCTCTGGACGTTGGTGGCCAGCTGCCTCTTCTTGGCACTGCCCTTTCGGTATTCTGAAGGTCCACCTGGAGTGCAAGGAGTAGCAACGTCCCCTCCAGCAATGGCCTCTTCGAAAGTAAGCCGGGTTCGGCCCACCGTTGGTCGGGAGCTCCTAGGTGACAGGCCGCTGTCCCTGCAGGGAGAGAAGATTCACAGCAACCGCCTCAGGACAGCCGGCCTCCACACACAGCGGCGCTAGAGGGCCCTTCTCTCTCTCGTGCTTCCCCCGCCCCCAGGTCGCTGCTGCCTCTGGCCTTCGCTCGCCTCCCCTCTTCCGTGCAGGCCTCGCAGACTCCCGGGGACAGACCAGGACCCTGTGCAGTTACGAGTGATGAGGCCGCGGCGGGACGCGCACCCACCTTCCAGCTCGGCCAGCACCTCGAGCTCGGCCGCGAACTGGCTGTGGAAGTTGTCCTCGACGCCGTGCATCTCCTGCTCGTAGTCCTCCATGGCCGTGCGGACCCGCGGGACTTGCCTGACCCCACCACTCTCTCCGAACTTCCCGCGCCGTCGCTGTGCGCCTGTCCTGCCCCCAGCGTCCCGGCGCCTCCAATCAACGGCCGATATGCCTGGCGGCGCTCACCATTGGTCAGCGGGCGGGGCGGGAGCGGGCTGCGCTCACAGGCCGGGCGGGGCCGAGTCAATGCTCTGGAGCTCGAGGCGGATTCAGGGAGCTGCTCATTGGCCCTCACCGTCGCCCGTCCGATGACGTCAGCGGGTCGTGGGCGGGGCTGCGCGCGCAGGCCGGGCCCGGCGAGGCGTAGCCCGTGGCCGGAGCGACGGCTCCGGGGTCGTAGGTCACGTTGGCGCGGGGACGCGGGGGCTGGATCCAGGGCCAGTCATCGGTACCGGGGCCCCGGACGGCGCGGCCTGACTGCAGGTGGGTTCCGGAGTAGGCGGGGGCGCAGGAGGGGCTCTCAGCCGGGATCTGCCCAGAACTCCTCCGCTTGTGCCCATCACATGTCAGAGGTGGGGGCTTCCGCGGAGGGCAGGCAGAGGAAGGGGTGTCTGCCAGAGGAGTGGGGCGAAGGTGGACTCCACTTCATCCTTGAACCTAGCGCTCCCCACTCCTGCACCTGGGCTGACCTGGGCCGCCCCCAGGCCGTGGGAGCATAGAAGCCTCTCTCCTTGCCACCTTCCCAGTCTGGAAAAGTCCTCTATTGCCTGTTCCTGATCTGTCGGGAAGGGTTGGTGGGAACGGGCTGGAGAGCAAGACTGCTTAGCCCAAGGCCTGGGTCTTGGGCAGGACTGCCGCACAGTCAGAGCAACATTGGTTCTTCTGACCTTGGCCACACCCCTATTTCCACTGATACTCTCAAGACTGGTTTAGGGGTGAGGGTAGTAAGGAGTCCATTGGGTGCAGGCACACAGTAGGTGCACATACTTGCCTGACATACAGCATGGGTGGCTTCAGACCTTGGGTCAACTCCAAGTTGTCCACCCCAGTTGGGCAGGACCCGGATGTTGGCTGGTCACCCCAAACTACTCCACATGCTTGCCCTGCGTTACAGGCCCTTGCCATGGAGCCAGGCAGCATGGAGAACCTGTCTATTGTGTACCGGAGCCGTGACTTCCTAGTGGTGAACAAGCACTGGGAATGTGCGCATTGACAGCAAGATGTGGAGGGAGACACTAACCCTCCAAAAGCAGCTTCGGCACCGCTTCCCTGAGCTGGCCGACCCGGACACTTACTATGGGTTCAGGTATCTATGTATGTGGGAGTGCAGCACAAGTAGCTCACGGCAGCCTCCATTGGAGGAAAGTGGCTGCCCCCAACCTAGCCACTGCTGACCCTCTGATCCATGCCAGGTTTTGCCACCAGCTGGACTTCTCCACCAGCGGGGCACTCTGCGTGGCCCTGAACAAGGCAGCTGCAGGCAGCGCTTACAAGTGCTTCAAGGAGCGGCAAGTCACCAAGGCTACCTGGCCTTGGTAAGTCCTGGCTTGTCCTGGAGCCATGGGGACTCCATTGTTTAGCCCACTTTGGCAGGCCTTGAGCGTCAGTGGGCTTCCCTGCCCGGCAGGTTCGGGATACGTCCAGGAAAGCCGGATGACCATCAGCTATGCCATCGGCAGGAACAACACAGAGGGTCGGGCCCACACCATGTGCATCGAGGGCACCCACGGTACAGTGGGCAAGGGGCAGGGGCTTTCGGGCATGTTTCATAGAGAGGGGACTTTGGATGGGTGGGGCCAATCTGAGCAGCTGACTTATACTGGGTTGGACTGGAGTCCCACGGCCCAGGGCTGGCCTGGCCAACCCTCACAGCCTGCCTTCCTCCCCCCAGGCTGTGAGAACCCAAAACCAAGCCTCACGGAGCTCGTGGTCCTGGAACATGGGCTGTATGCAGGTGACCCGTGTCCAAAGTGCTGCTGCAGCCCCTCACAGGTATGTTCAGGAGCAGAGGCCGGGAAGCTGCCCTGGCCCCTCACTACCTGCTGACGGTATCCTGCCCCCATTGTGATGGATGCCTAGCATCAGCATTTCTTTTCATAGTGCACTGCAGCATCTGTGTTACGTAGGAAAGGAAACTGAGGCACAGAGGCAGAGTAGCCTGCCCAGAGCCACCGAACCATCGCTGGCAAAGCTGATCCTCTGCCACATACTCAACCCCCCCGGTCCTGCGGTTCTTGCCCAACACAGGGTCTCACTGGTCTGGACGTGAGGGCAGTGGGAAAGCTGGCCTGGGTTCTCCAGTGGACTGAGTACCACCCTGGCCCTGCCTTCACCAGAGGTGACCCCAGAAGTTTACTCCTCCTTTTTGAGCTCTAATGTCCTGTCTATAGCAGGAAACAGGAAGGACTGCTGTTCCCAAATGTTGCATGAGGTTCCAAGGTGGCAGCAGGGAACAATGCCAGGTGTGATGTGAATGGTGGGGGGTGATCATGAAGTGGTGCCTTCTCTTGACTGGTCCCCTCTCCCATACAGGCCGGACGCACCAGCTTCGCGTGCACTGCAGTGCCCTTGGTCCACCCCATGTGGGTGACCTGACCTATGGGCAGGCCTCCGGCAGAGAGGACCAACCATTTCCGCATGATGCTGCACGCCTTCCCTACCCTGGGATTCCCTCCCCACACAGGCTGAGTGTGTGGAGGCCCGCACACCCAGACCCCTTCCTGCCCACCCTTGATGCCTGCTGGAGCCCCCACACCCTGGTACAGCCTCTGGACCAGCTTGTCCAGGTCCTACAGGCTGCTCCCTACCCTGAGCCCACAGAAGGGGGCCCCAGGCCCTGCAGCCCCTCCATGTCTCTGCCTGGGCCAGGCCGGCCCCCACCACCCCCTGCCAAGCCCCCTGAGACAGAGGCACAGCGTGCCTCATGCCTTCAGTGGCTGTCAGAGTGGACACTGGAGCCGACAACTGAGAGTGTGGGAGTGGCCTACAGGCTGGGGCACTCAGGCAGGTGGGGGCTGTGGGTCAGAGCTCTAAGCCCATCCTAAGGCAGGGGTGTGCCAGTGGAAGAGGACTGAGGCTCCACAGGTTGCTTGTAGTGGCCAGGCCTGAGGAGGGGCCAGGAGGGCCAGCAGGGGGAGCCAGGCAGCTTTGATTCTGGAGGATGAAGGGCTCAGGGCTGTGGGACCAGCCCCCCAGGGAAAACCAAGGCTCGCCTGTCCTCCAGAAACCCTTTCTGACTCCAAAGCTTCGCTCCCAAGGCCCATTTTGTAGACTTGCCCAGTGTTGCCCTGGAAGGGGACATGGGTGGGCTTTCTCCTGGTCCCCCAGTCCATTCTCCAGAGCACCCTGCTCCTCACTCTATTCAGACCATCTGTGCCATCAACCCTAGCCTAGCTGAGTCCTCTCCACCTGCAGACCCTGACTTGTCCCCTGCCTGGCTGGTCCTGCCTTGTGCCTTGGCTTCTGCTGGACACTGCCCATGGGCTTCCCTCCCCACCAGCATCCTGATCATCACACACGGGGATGGGTCTAGGCCGTCCCCTCAGGCCTGATATGTGTGCAGCTCTTCAGCATCCTCCCACACAGCCACGGGCCATCAGACCTCAGCCTGGGAGCAAGGGCAGCCTGGCCCCTGCCTCCTCCATTCTCTACAACACATTCACATAACTCCACGTACAGTTGGGCTTTAGGACTTGGAATAAAAAGACTTAGTGACTAACCCTGCAAACAACTATGAATGATTCTGACGTTGGGGTTGTGGAGCGCACCCAGACTCCCTCAGTCCCCCTCATGGTCCTTGCTGCTGATCTGTTCCCTCCCCGCCCCCCACCATACAATGAGCACCTGGCTACCCTAGTTAGGGAGAAGCTGGAAGACCCCGAGCCCACCCCGCCAAAAGCACTAGAGCGTTCATCTGATCGCATTAGGGTCCCTCATAGAGCCACTTCCCCCTATCACCACCACCACACCAAAGGAGGGCTGTCACCTAGGTCACCAGCCAGTCAGGTGCCATGTCCTGGCACTGGGCTGAGCCAAATCCCTTCTCTCCAACTGAAAAATAACAGGTCCTATTGCGGGACTTGTGGGCTGGGCCAACCTGTGGTCATTGCGGCATCTCGGCTGAGACGGAGCTGGAAGCAACCGCCATGGGGCCTCTCTGTAGAGACCCGCGTCCCAGCTCCTGCTCTGTACCTCTTGCTTCCTCGTCTCTAGCAGAAGGGACTGACCTTCTGTTGCTCAAACGGTCAGGTGGTTACTGTGGTGTGCCACACAGTCGAATAGCATTGGCAAGCCTTGTCCAAGTGCACCCTACTTTTTCCAGTTCTCACTCCCTGAGCCCTCTACCTTGGGGCATATCGCCTCCCTGCTGAGACCTACCTAATCTCCCCTCTGCCTCTGCCCCCTCCCCATTCCCCTGCCCCCACCCCCATCCTACACACAGGTGCCTGACCACCAGGCTGTAGGGTCTGATACCCCTCCCCATTTGTGTGGCCACAGGCAAGTTGCTCAGCCTCTTGGCCTGAGTTTCCTCATGGCTGTGCCGTGGGTGAGGATGACTAAGTGAGGCAGTGTGTGGAAGAGTCAGGGCTGGATGTGGCTCTAGAGCCTAGCAATTGCTCTGTCACTGTGGTCGTTTGTCCAGCCTGGGCCTAGGGCTGCCTGAGAAGCAAAGCCCATGGTGGGCAGGCCAGTATGTGGCCTCCTGCACTCACTGGCTGCTTCCTGCTCCCACTCTGGCCTGTGGGAGTCTCTAGCTCTGGGATAAGTGGAAACCCCACCACCACATGTCATCCCCCTCCACCAAAACTCCTCAGTGCCCAGAGCCCTAGCAAGTTCTCTGCCAAAACTTGGACTCCCATGGGGTCTGTGCAGGAGCCAGGTGTGATCCTCAGCTGGTCCCTCCAGCCATTGGTTCCCAGGTCCGGGTCGATACCTCTGTTTGGCCATGAGGCCAGCTCATTGGGCACATATTGCCCTGTGGTGTGAATGACAGTTGTCCAGAGGCTAAACCTGGGCTGTGGGGGTTTAAGGCCCCTCTTAGGAGGTGGTGAGAGTTGGGGCCTAGGCAGGCCAGGGGTCAGCATGGGTCAGCATGGGGCATCTCCCTGTCCATTTCAGCTGGGAGAGAAGCTTTCCTGGGTAGGTTGGAATGTCCCTCCTGCAGTCATCCTTCCTGCTTGGCCCCCAAGGCCTGCCTGGTGGATTGGCCCCATCCTGGGTCCTGTGGGCCCCCCAGCATGTGTGGTACACTCTCCACCATTAAGGCTGCCCCCTGGTGCCTACACACCCTCCCTGTCCCCAGCGCACAAGTAAACACACCTGGCTCTGCTCCAGCACCTGCAAATTTGAAACATTACCACACATGTCACTAAACCCAGATACCATATGGAGTCCACATGTGCCTAATGTCCA
Organism: Eonycteris spelaea; assembly: GCA_003508835.1. Taxonomy (NCBI): domain Eukaryota; kingdom Metazoa; phylum Chordata; class Mammalia; order Chiroptera; family Pteropodidae; genus Eonycteris; species Eonycteris spelaea. Next base: position 2,719,943 of record PUFA01000186.1, on the reverse strand, counting down.
TGCAGTGTGCAACATGCATCATACATACACATAGATGTGCATAGGCAGCTGCGCGCACATGCAGACACTGGAACACACAGTGAAGGCAGGGCTACACGTATGTGAATACACACAACACTTGGGGCATAGAACCCCCAGTGGGAAGGGGTTATGCTGGGCAGCTACCAACCAGGTGCTCAGCCTCCCAGTCCCCCGGGACTGGGGAGCAGGTGCCCGCTGTGCTGGGGCCCCAAGGGCCAACACAACAGCGTCGCCTGGCACAACTCCAGCCCCTCCCCTATACGTCTACCTGGCGGGTGTCACTGCAGGAGTGGGTGGCTTCATAGGCAGGGTGCTGGGAGAGGCATGGAGGTGAGCAAGAACACTGGTGTCCCCACTCTGAACCGCCATTGTGCCCAGGGGCTCAGCTGCAGGGGATGACAACTTGATAAGTTGGCACCTCTAGTGTCTGGAGCACCTGGCACCTGATCTACAACCCCTTGCATCTGACGGCTGCCACCTGGCCCCGGAGCACCAGCCTCTACCGCAGAAGGTCTTTGGGCTCAGGTGAGGGGTTGGGGCCAGGTTGGGGGCCACCACCAGCTAAATCCATAGGGCCTAGGCTTTAGGTCTGGCCTCTGCAGCCCCATACAAATAGCCGAGCCCCACAGAGCCTCCATCTTGCTCCCTGCATGGGGCAGTAACCTCCCTGTCTTCAACAAGGGCCCTGTGGAGTCCAGAGGCTCACAGGTGCCCAAAGCTGCCAGACTGTGCAAGGCTGTGGCTAGGAGTGGGCAGCATAGGTCAGTTTCCTGATGCCCCTCACCTACTAGGACCAGGCCTCACAGTTTTGGTCTCCACGATGGCCAGGGCTGCCCCGGAGAGCTGCAGTGTGGGTTGTGCTGGGGCCAGATCTTAGGCTCGGAGGGGCAGAGAGCTGCCTGGGCCACCCAGAACTGGGGATGAAGCCATGGCCACACCTGGGCAGGTTGGAAAACTAGCAGGCCTCTCCCCCAACTGCCTGTGGGGACTCACCGCTGTCCCGTGCCCCATAACTGTCAAGAGATCTGTTCATCGGAGACTCTACAGCCTGAGCCACAGCCTGCAGATCACCTGAGCCCTGACCTGTGATAAGAAAAGTCTGGCACCCCCTCTGGTGGGCTCTTTTGTTCCGAAAGCTCTTTTCTTCCAAAGACTCATTGTTTGTTGGGTTGTGCCCTCCCCAAAGACAGAAAGACAATGCTGCAGCCAGGCTCAGGTCACCCCACCCTGCACAATGCCCAGCCTATGCAATTCTGAACATCACCCTTGTCTGTGCACCTTGGCCGAAGCTGGTAGGGAAAGGCAGTGGGGATGGCCTTGTCACCTCCTATTTCCTCTCCAGCTTGTCTTGGACCCGTTGCCCGTTTCCCCAATACCTTCCTGCCAGAACGTGCACACCACACAGCCATGGGTCCGAGAGCAGGTGAGATGACTCTCGTGGAAGGGGCTCCCTGGGGTGGCACGACCTTTGGAATCATAGCAAATGTGGAAGGTGCTCGGATTCTAGCCACCGAGTCCTTCCAAGCCTGCACTTACGGGTCCTGCCCCAGTGTACCCCATCTCTAGCTGGATGGGGGTCAAGGAAGGGAAGGAGGCGGGTAGGCAAGGCACCGGACTTGGGGGTTCCTGGTGAGGACAAGGCAGGACAAGGAAGGCCATAGCTAGAAGGGGCTCAGAAGGAGGTGGTGGTTGACCCATCTGCTTGGGGGTCTCAGGGTTCAAACTGTAAGGACAGAGCCATAGGGATGGAGATAGAATAAGTTTGCATCATGCATACCAGCTGGGTGCATGTACATGGTTACACACTTTCAACATATATGTGCATGTCATCACACATGTGGACACTGATAGGCACACATACAAGCCATCACATATGTGAGCACATGCTTCCAGAAACACAAAAAGACACACACCACCAGCTACACATGCATACACATCATCACATATGCGTACACATGTAGTGTGTTGGGCATGCACACCCTTACATGCATGTACATGCCACCACACACGTGTCTATCACATGCATGTACCTTTAGGAACACACATACAGTGTCAGATATAGAGTTGGACACACACTATCACATATGTGTTCACCCGGTCAGACTCACACACAAACACACACACCATACTTGGACCCAGGCTGCCACACACAGGTGACCACACGGCTTCTGCGGTGTCTGTGTCGGGGTAGTCACAGACCCACGTGGGACACAGGGCGCCCTGGGCAGACCCACGCTGGACACTTCCACACATGTGCTCGCTCCCAGACAGGGCTCAGCCCCGAGGTGGTGGTGGTGGGCAGCTGGCAGCTGCTTACTGGCTTGTTTTGTTCTAGGTGCCCTGGTGAGCCCAGGCCTCATCCTCTTCATGTGGCTTACTGCCCACTGCTCTCGTCCCCAGGCTGAGGGCTTCTCCCAGGGAGGGCTGGATGCCAGCAGGGCCGACGTGTGGGCCATGTGAGTGCCAGCCCCTGCTGTAGGCCCTGAGTCCACAAACCACATTTCCTGCAGCTGATTCCCTGATAGGCCTGGGAGAGAGAGGTGAATGAGAAGGAGGGAGCATCTCCAGGGTCTGCACACAATGGCTCAGGAGTGGCTATGGCAGGGCCACAGCCTCCCAGCTCTGACTTGGAGGGCCTGGCTCTGCCTGCCCAGATCACTCATTCACCTTGCCCTGAGATGGTCCAGAGCGTCTAGTGTCCTGCATCAGTCATGCCCGGATGACTGGGTCCCCAGCCCATCACAACCGGCTGGGGTCCCTCCTGAGCCCCACACTGCTCTCACTGTTCCCCTCAGCCTGGCAGGCAATCACTGCTGATCACTGCTCACCCCAAGTCCTCATGGCCTCTTCCTTCTGCCCCGAGGCTTTGCTGCCCTCTCAGGCCCCAAACAGACTCTGTTTCTGTGTACTTTCTGGGGGATCTCTTGCTTAGACTTGGCTGTCTTCTTTTCTCTGGGGGTTGGAGGTCATCGATCAGCCATCAATCAATTGATTAAATCAGTTGCCTGTCTAGGCAGGGCTGGAGGCCCAAGTTGGACCAGCTAGGTTCAGACTAAAGTCCCATAAGACCCTCCTCATGCACAGATTTTATTAGACTCATACTATGAGGAAGGCTCAGTGAGAGACAGAACTGGCTGAGGCCGCCCAGAAGGTGCCCAGGCCATATCTCTTCCAAATCCTCAGCCTCCAGAGGAATCGGCCTCCAGAGGAAGCAGAGACCTAGCTTCTGGACAGGGTCCACCACTCTTCATAGCTTAAAGCCTGAAATGGATGCTCACAGGCAGAGTAAGGGAGGAAGTGAGGGAGTGACTCAGGGAGTTAAGTAGGAGACTTGGCAAGGCCCTGCCAACCACGCTTCCCGTGTCTCATTCCTTTGGTGTTGAGAGTCCGACCTCCATCCTTCACGCTGCAGTCTGGCTGGCCCTCCCACCCCCAGTTCTACCCCTCAGTACCCTCCTCCTTCTGCCCAATGCCAGCACCTCCCTCCTGCAAGACTTCTGGTGCCAGCCAGCCAATCAGCTGTCCCGGGACCAGCTTTCAGCTCTGATCAGGAGGATGGCATCACAGCAGGTTCTCCTCAAAGCCTGGCAGGTAAGCCGCCTCAGTTGGCACTATTGGGCTGGGGTCTAAAGGCAAGGGCAGTCTTGAGGGAGTAAGCCCTGGAGATGGGTAGGAAGGGAGGGCATTCTCAGCAGAGGACACACAGCCAGCAAGGGCCAGGATTGTATGGCTGGGACACAGAATGAGCTCACCTGGAATTGGGGGCTGTTCTGGAGACACTGCATATGGTTGTTTATAGGCCAACCTGCCAACTTCACAGTCACCTAAGGGGCATCTCTTAGGCTGACCCCAAGGTGACATAAGTCAGGGGTCCTTCCTTGGGTGGTTCTCCATTGTGGCCTGCTTTGGACCATTTCCAGGATTTTTTAGCCAGTCTCCAGCAGACCCCAGCCTCCTGTTCTTGGTTGGGTGAGGGCTTGCCCACCTGGCCTGTGCTGGCCCCTTCCTGCCTCCATCTGGCACGTGGTGCCCCCAGAGAAGGGCGCTTGGGCTCCTGGGGTGGATCTTCCAGCCTGCTGGCCTCTCCCCTACCTGAGCTATGAAAGGGACGAACTGAGCTCACCTCGACTCACGGCTGACCCAAGCATGGACTGCCTTGAGTTTGAGGAAAGGAAGAAAAGGAGGTAGGAAGGGAGGGAGCCAGAGAGGGAAGGAGGGAGAGAGAAAGGAAGGAAAGCTATAATTCTGTCTCATTATAGGGTTAGTATAAAACTAGTAATTCGAAACCACCCCAAAGGAGGCCAAGCCAGACAAGAACTCTGGGCAGGAGTGGCATTGGGATGAGCCGCCATGGCACAATAGGGTTAGGGGCGAAAGAGGGCCTGAATGCTGGGGATGGGGAGAAGTACTGTTTAGTCTGGGCTTGACCCATTCTGAAGCCGTCCTGATGTGGGAGTTGAGACAGGAAGAGGAAGACAATGAAGTCCAGGTGACGTAGAGTGGGCAGGTGGGAGGAGGAAACAGAGTGGACGTGGGGGTGGATGGAGGGGGGCTCAGGCAAGAGTCCCACACTGAGGGGGCTGGGCAAGGGAGTGACACACCATATGCCCTGCCCAGCTCAGCTGCCTTGCCAATTTGGCCGCCCAGCATGGCCTCCAGGGTGACTTCACACTCCACCCACCAGACCTGTTGCTCTTCTACAAGTGAGTGCCTCCCACCCCACCCAGCATCTGGCCAGTGGGCTGAGCATGCCTCCTCTGGGTCTCTGGGACCCCTGGCTGGCCCCGCCCTCCCGACAGCACCCCGCCTGCCCGCAGCCTGGCACAGGTAAGGGAAGCCGACTGCCGGGCCTTCACCCGCCGTGCAGCTCAGGGGGACACAGAACTGCTGGCCAACCTTCCTGACCAGAGGGCCGCCCTGCAGCACTCAGCCTTGGCCTGCCTGGTAGGCCCCTTGCATGGGACAGGACGGGCGGGTGGGCCATGGGGCCAGGCTCTTGCTGATCTGCTCTCCTGTAGGGAGGACGCCACCCTTGGCTCAGCGCCTCTGACCTACTGCTCCTTGGGATCCTGGTGTGTGACATGGATCCATCCATCATTCTGGCCTCGGACCCCCATGTGCTACAGAACCTTCAGCGCTGCCCCCACCTGACCCCTGCCCAGCAGGCTGCCCTCAACACACTGCTGGCCAGCGGGAGGACCACGCTTGGGTGGGTGGGGGGCCCCATCCCCTCTGCCCAGGCCTTCCTTCTGGAGATGAGACAGGAGGAAGCCTGGAGTTTGGGCCCAGGAAGTCTCTATTCCACAGCCCTGCTAACCTCCATCTTCTGACCTAGCTCATAGCCCTACTCTGACCTTGCGGCCTGTGCGGCACAGGTTTGGGGGTGCTGGGCCCCTTGATTCCCCTGCCTCAGGGCCTGGGTGGAGAGTCTGGATAGGTGAAATGTCCCCAGAAAGGCAGGATCTGGGAACCGTGTGCTCAGGGAAGGGCAGCAGCCCTCCAGGGGCCGGTGTGCTGCTCCAGTCCCGACACAACCACCTCTTCCCACACACCAGGCCCCCTAGCTCTTGGAACCTAGAGGGGCTGAAGGCTCTGGGACCCCTGGCCACCTACATCAGTCCCAGCCTGTGGATGCAGGTGCAGGAGGTAGGACGGTGCCCTGGGGTGGAGTGGAGGGTTGAGCTGGCCCTGCACACAGGGAGGGCCATCCAGCCGACCCTCTACCAGCCCGTCCAGGCCTGAGGGTTGGTCGTATGGACACCTCAACACCCGAGTGGCGTCCCCAGTAGCTCCCATCACAGGGTTTCTACTTGTGGGGAGGGAGGAGGGACTGGATGGCCCCAGGGCGTGGAGTCTCCAGTCCCCGGGACCAGGCCATAGGCCTGGATTTCTTCGGCAGTATGGTGGCTGCATTCCGGGCAAGGACACTCAGCCAGCATGATGCCAGGCGCTTTGTCACTAGCTTCCTCAAAGCCAAGTTGGTGTCCTCACGGCCCAAGCGGGGCACAGGTGAGTGTGGCCACTATGGCCTGGGGACACTGCACCTCTCCTGCTCTGGACTCATGACCCCAGGTTAGGGGCACCCAAGACACGACCCCAACTGCTGCTGGACCTCCTGAGCTTGGCCCAGGGGTCTGCATCCAGCCTGGGCTTGTCAGAAGCAGTGGCACTGGACTTTGGTGCCAGGGTCAGGCATGGAGTCGAGGTAAGGTCAGGCTTGACTAAGTCTGCTCTGGGCTAAGTTCTTGGCTAGGAGTCAAGCTTGGGTAGAAAATCAAGGGTGGGTCAGGGTTAGGAGGGGAGGGGGGCCCGAAGTCAGCAACAGTGGTCAGCTCGGGCCATGGCTGAGCAGGAGGATCATCAGCCCCATCCCACTCCCAGCCACAGGGAGACCCTGTACCCACGGCAACATCACGGCAGCCACGTTGCAGGATGACCTCTTCCTGGTGCACTATGACTGCTTGCAGCTTGAGTCCTGCCTGGGCAGCCGTGTGCTCAGGGCCAGCCTGGACCCCCTGCTGCAACACCCGCTTCCTGCTGAGTGCCAGCGTGTCATCAAAGCCAAGCTGGCTCAGGTATGCCAAGGACCAGGTGGAAGCAGGTGGCAGTGGGTGCTGGGCAGTGGGTCCTGACACCCTTACCCATCTCAGATCTACCCGAGTGGCATCCCAGAGGAGCAGCTGCAGCTCATCACCTCGCTGGTCTACCTCTACTCCCGCACAGAGATTGGCCAGTGGAACATCACATCCAGGGACACGGTCATGGCTCTGCTGGCCTCGGACGTGGCCCTGGAGAACCAGACGGAGGTGAGGGCAGCAGGGGTGGTGCAGAGTGATGAAAAAAGGGTTGATGGGGGGGTGGCCACTGACCCTGTCCCACCAACCCAGCCCTACTGACCCCGGCCCTGCCCCTAGGCCATCCTGCAGAAATTCCTGGACCAGAAAGGCAACATCACCAGTGCCCTGCTTGTGGCCATTGGGGCTCCCGCCTCTGCTGGATGAGTCCCCAGCAGATCCAGGCCATCCAGCCCTCGGAGTTCCGGTGAGCCCACCTAGCAACATACCCACCACACCTCAGGGACAGCTCTACTTCTTACCGAGGATTAGAGGGGAGACTGAGGCTAGGAGGGGTCTGGGCCAGGCCACCATAGGTATGTTAGTTTCCTATGGCTGCCTAAACAAAGTACCTCAACCTGAGTGTTTTAAAAAAAAAAAACAGAAATGTATCCTCTCACAGTCTGGAGGCCAAAGTCTGGAATTCAGTGTCAGCAGGGCCAGACTTCCCCTGAAACCCGTAGCAGAGTCTCCTTCCTGCTTCTCCTAGCTTCCAGCGTTGCTGCCAATCCTTGGCCTTCCTTGGCTTGTGGCCTCATCACCCTATCTCTGCCTTATCACCACACGGCTGTCTTCCCTAGTGTCTGAGTTAAATTTCCTTCTTCTTATGACACCAGTCATTAGATTTAGGGCCCACCCTAATTCAGTAGGACCTCATCTTACTTGGATGACACCTCCAATTAGGAAAGACCCTATTTCCAAATAAGGTCGCATCCTCAGGTTTTGGGTGGACATAAGTTATGAGGAGACACTATCAGCCCAGGACAGAGAGCAAGAGGACAGCTGTGGGTAGGGGAGAGAGGGCCAGGCCCGGCTACCTGGAGGACAAGGGGTTCCCAGCCTGCCCATGAGCCTCACCCCCTCTCCAGGCTGGCCGGGGCCCTGGACATCTCCTCCTGCCCTCAGAGACGGAAGGACGTACTCTACACCAGAGCCCGAGAAGCCTTCAGCAGCATCAGGACCATGGACACCTACTACCACTTCATACGCCCCTATCTCGGTGAGACCCCACCCTGTGTTCCAACACCCCTCCTCCAGAAGCCCCCACCCCTCCCCGTCTCACCAGTTCCCAGCCCTCAGGTGGTGCCCCCGTGGAGGACCTGCAGCACTTGGCCCAGGCTAACATCTCCATGGACATCGACACCTTCACCAACTTGAACCCCCAAGCGCTGCAGGTGAGCCCTGGGGAGAGGGAGCTGAGGCAGACTGGCCAAGCTAGGGGAGCCCTGGGCCACAGGTCCACAGCACCCCCGAGTCAGAGGTGTGCAGACAGTGGTGGACCTCAGATCACTTCTCGAGGCTGGTTCTGCCAGGTCTTACCCCCGTGCTCACTCCTCCGGTAAGCACTACCCTCAGCCCCAAAGCTAGGCTGCTGCAGGACCCTCTGCCCCTCCCCCCATAACCCCTTTGCCTCCTTTGCAGAACCTAAGTGTCGACAACGTGATAATGCTGCTGGGCCAGAATGTGGTGGACCTGCAGAAAGCACGCAGCCACCCAATCGTCATCTCCTGGCTCCACAGCAAGAACAGGTCGACCCTGGATGAGCTGCGCCTGGACAAAGACCCCGCTGGTCCTACCAACCCCACCAGCTCAGCCCGCTTGACTACCAGGACTCCCAACACCACCCCCTGGGTGCTCCATCTAGCCACCACCTCGGGCAGGCCTGGGAATGATGCCCCTACCTCAGGTACAGCCCCACATCCAGCCCTTCCCCTTGGTGGGTCTTCCCTGCCTGTGGGTGGCCCTGTCTGCCTAGGGCCTCTGTGGAATCCAAACTGCTACTTGTGCCCAGTCTCATACTGCTGGCCAACTCTTTTTCTTGGCTCCTTGGGTGACATTTGAGTGACACTGGCTTCACCCTGTATAGTCTGCTGAATTATTAAAGGACACCATCACCCTCTTCAAAACCCAATGATCTGTATAAAGTAGGGGGTGGGGGAAGCTTTGAGATCCCTGTTAGGGCCCAGAAGAGTGGCAGCACATGAGGATCCTCACTGGTCTTCCCCACCCGAAGGGATGGTATGATCCTTGAGCCCAGAGGGGCTGCCCAGGAGGCTACTGAGACAATGTGGGGCGTTGATGCTCAGCCAGGACTGATGGGTGCTCCCTCCGTGTTCCACCTACAGGCAGCCCACCAGCCCACCTGGGGTACCTGCCACTTGCTGTGGGCTTGCCCTCCAGCCTCCTGTGGTTGCTGTATCGAAGTGCCCTGGGGTCCAGTTGGGATTGCTCATGGGGCACCTGCACCATGGCCCCCGAACACAGCGCTGTCCCAGCACCACATGCAGGAAAACTGGGGCTGGTAGGTGGAGCTGGACGCCAGCTCAGGCCTCGGTGCAAGCCCCAGGCCCAGGAGACCTAGCCATGGCCCACATCCTAGGGGCCTGCAGGGCTGGTCCCCACCCACACCCAGCTCCCAGGATATGGAGCTGGACTGAGGGCCTGGGCAGAGCTTCAGCCAGCTGAGATGCTGCCCTGGCCCTCTGGCCTCCTTCGGGACAAAGAACTGGGGCTGAAGAGGGGGTCTTCATGGCAGTTACTTTGCTAATTTGAATAAAGGACAAGGTGATTTTCCTGCCTGTGACCCTTTGCTCTGGGCCAGAGGAGGGGCACAGAGGCCTTCTTATCCAGGAACAGGACTCTCGCCCACCATCTCCTGGGAAGTCAGTATCACCAGAAGATACCCTGGGTTTGTTGGCCTGGCCTCAGGACAGACCAGGCAAGGGAACAGTATTAGGAAGGCCCCAAAGTCCCCCATTCCACCCCACACCTGGAGTCCTTGCCCTGCACCCCCCTTTCCAAGTACAAATAGGAGAGGCTGTAACTCAGAGAGCCATGTCTACAGGGTCACAGCCCTCAGCCCTGCCCACTCAGAACACCACAGCCATCAGGGCCTCCTACTCTGTCCCCAGAATAACCACAGGTCACCTCTGGGGAGGGGGAATAGGTTCTCTTTTATTGAGCTCCAGTCCCCTGGGTACAACAGGAATCACTCAGGCATGCTGTCAGCAGGCAGGGTCTCCACAGCAGGGCCCAGTCCCCAGTGGCAGTGGGCTCAGTTCGGGATCAAAGCCAAGAGTAGAGTCGGGATCACAGTGAGCACAGGTCCAGGTCCAAGGAGGTGGGGACCCCCGGAGAGGGCCTCTGCATAGAGAGGAGTGACTTAGACCCTACACCTCGCTCTGCCCCAGCTCCACCCACTGGCCACCCCAGCCCACCTCTGAAGTTGAGGTCTAGGACCAGGTATCCGTTGGGGATGCCACCGTGGAGCCCCAGCCCAAGGCTGTCCAGGTCATCCTGCCGCTGCCGGAAGATCCAGTCCCGCACGGGGCTATTCCTCTCCTCCGCCTTCAGCTCCGCCAGGTTTGGACCCAGAAGTTTTTGCACCTCGGCAATGGTCAGTGGCTGCCAGAGCCCCCAGGTGGCTGTCAGGGTCCCCCTGCCTCTCTCCAAAGGGCAGTTGGACTTCACTATGCCCAAACTACCCCGTGCTTCCCTGCCCACAGACCCTACCTCAGCACCTCCAGACTCTGAAGCTGGATCTTGCTTAACAGGGGCCTCTCCCAAGACCCCGCCCTATACCTGGTCCTGCTCTCACCGCCCCCCTCACCCACGGACACACCCTCCAAATGTCTCCGCCCCTGTTGACGCTTACCAGCAAGACCTCTTTCCGCAGCGTCTTGAATGTGGCTATGTCCATACTTACGTTCTGCGGAACGAGAGCCCGCAGGTCCTCCGTGGAGGCCCCACCTGTGCCGGGGGAGAGGGGCCTAAGTGTGAGACCTCACAACACCCCCTGCCCACCCCCGGTCTCGTCCTTGGACCACAGGCTACAAGAATCTCACTTCCTTTACTGAGATTCCCTTTTCCTAAGGAATTCTGGGCCCCAGTTTGCCTGTTAACTACTTGACCCTCCACCTCAGCGGGGAGGCTGGAGGTGGTCAAGTGCCTGAGCATTGGTCAGAACTCACAGGGCCTCAGCCTCATAGGCTTGGAGGAGTGGAGAGCACCCTGACCTCCTCACACCAGCAGCCTGCAGTCCAGGGAGATGAGAACCTGGCTGCACCATGAGAGCCTCAGGCATCCTGCCCCCATGTCCTCTTGGCTCACCTATGAATGGCTTGATCCTCGCAAAGTATTCGGACCCGCTCATGTTCTGGAAAGCGATACGGGCCTTGGAATAGAGTATATTCATCTGCAGTGGGTGGCAGGAGTCCAGGTCCTGGGGCCTAGCCGTCCTGGAGAGGTAGGGTGGGGCCAGGCAGTGAGCTCAGAGAACGGCGCACCCACCATACCCACAGACCCCAGGACTCACCAGACCACATCTTGCTGCACAGAGCTCAGCTGCTCAGGACTGAGGAAAGAGGTAGGTAGGATGGAAGTTGGCCAGAGTGTCCAGGGTGGCCTTATCTAGCTGGCCCCCTCCTACCAGATAGCGGGCAATCAGGGCAGCCACCTGTGGGAGGAGGCCAGTGAGATGCCTTGGGGCAAGGAGAGACGTAGTCCCCAGGCCTGCACAACCTCATACCACGTGCTCCCCTTCCAACAGATGGTCACCTGAGCATCCATTTTGTGCCCTTTGCTGACTTTAAGCAGAGATTTCACGGTGTCCAGGGATGTCACATTCCACTTGTGGATGTCATGGGGGGTAACCTCAAGGAAGAAGTAATTCAGGTGCTGGATCAGGGACTCGGGATACCCCTGTGGGTAGAACTGCCAGGAGAAGTGACCATGAGGGCCACAACCACTCCTCAAGTGGCTGGGGAAGGCTGCGGCCCAGCAGGCAGGTGGGAGCCCAAGTCATGAACTACCTCATCCAATTTGTGCTTAAAAATGTCAAGCTGCTGGTAGGTGAAGGGAATCGCATTCACCCGGTCCATCTGCTCAGCCAGCAGGGCCCGTCCACACAGGCTTCCAGCTCCCATTCCTCATAGAATGCGAGGTTTTCATCCACCACGTGGGTCTCCTTCCCAGAGGGGCAGGCCTTCTCTCAGGGAAGGCAGGGGGTCAGGAGCTGAGCTCTTCTTCCTCCCACGCCCATGCTGAGACCCTAGGCAATGTTTGACCCTCTCCAGGTCTCAGTTTACCCGCTGGCAAACTGGGATGATTTTGTCCACTCTCCAAGGCTGCTGTCATGACGGAACAAACTCAGCAGCCAGGAAGGGCCACAGTGCTGGCAGGTGAGACCCCACAGTGTCATCCCTTCCCCAGGTTCCCTGACACCGATGAGGCTGTGCCCTGTGCTCACTCTCTGTGACTGCAGTGCCCTTGGGAGGATGATTCTCGGCTCAGACCGCTGCCAGGACAGGTCCTGGGAGGTGCGTTGCAGCCATGGGGTCATGACTCCCTAAGGACAGAGTAGAACTTTGGCTGAGCCATGCATGGCCCAGCATCCAAGGACCCCGACCCAGGGCCAGAAAACCTTTCTCTGTCTCCTCAGAGGGTCCTTACCTGTCCTGTGTCTGCAGTCTGGGCCCTGGAGAGTAGCACCCACTCTGCAGGGCAGGGATACAAGGCTGGGGGCCTCTGGTGTGCCTGCTGCAGGCCCTACCCTAGGGAGGAAGGAGGCAAAACCAGCCCCTCCCTGGCCCCCCAGCCCAAACGCACCCCACAGGATTGAAAAGAGAGGGTTAGGCCCCTGTACCCCATGATGTTATAGCCCATCACACCCCAGGCCAGGGTTTACACTCCATCAGGGAGCCCTGGCTTCCCACATCCTCCTCCTGGGACCCCACTGCTCAGGGAAGTCAGACAACTTTCCCACCAGACACCAGACACCTCAATTTGGCCTGAGCCCGATCACATCACTGCCCTGGTTTAGCCTCCAATCCTGTAGGGCACTGCAGGGAGAGGCAGGGACGGCTGCCTGGAACTCCGGCATCTGCCGAGATTCAGGACACATGCCTGAACTCGGAACACCTGCCGAGATTTGGGACACTTGCTGGGACTCGAAGCACCTGCCAAGGATGAGGGGCACCGTCTACAGGTGGGGGAGGAGGCATGAGGCAGGTAGAGCCTTTCCTAAGAAAGCCTTCCCTTGCCTGCCCTCCAACTCTCTCTCATTCCAGCCCTTTATAGCCGCCCACCCGCATTACTCACTGAAGCTGAGAAGCAGGAACAGGAGGCTGTCATGGGTGGGGGTCCTGCAGGACCCCAGGGGGCGTTGAGCACTCCATAAGGCCATGGTCTGTGGAGGACAACCACTTGGATGTACCTGCCACTGCCCCCCCACACCGCTGCCCCCGGCTAGCACAGGGGTTTCAGAGCCCCAGAGAGGCTTCAGGTGGAACCTTCTCAGCCCCGCCGCAGTGTCTGTGCAGCATCCAGCCCTGATCTCAGGACCAACCAGCCAGCCTGGCCCACCCCCTTCGGAAAATCAGCCCCTCCTGCCAGTGGGTGTGGGGTCTGAGTCAGCCTGGCCCCCGGTTGTGAGAGCCCAGGCAGGCAGCTGGCAGCTGGCACCATCCCCTCCCCACACAGTGCAGGGCAGGGCAGGGTAGGGGATTTAGTGCAAGGGGGCAGGGCCACTTCTGGCTTGAGCTGTCCTCAGTTTCCGCATTCGTATCAGGGGAACTGAGCAATTCAGGGCTGGGGATAATGCTGAACGGCACCCCCAACCTGGGGCGTGGCCATCCTCCCCCTCCACACCCTGCCACAGGTGCTGGGCTTTGTTGCAAACTCAGGGCCCTGCCCAGTGGACAAGTCAGGGCCCACCTCTTGGTTTCCCTTCTGAGGTCCCTCTCCAAACAGAAGCCTGGGTGAGTGCCAGAGGGTGACAACCCTTCCCACCTGTCAGCCCCTTGGTGGGGCAGTGGACGATGGGAATTCCTGTGTGGGTGAGAAATCTCCATGTGCTTTCTGGAGTGAGGTCCAGGGGCCTTGGTGGACAGTGTGGGGGGGGGAGGTAGGTGGGATGTGTTGTCCCAGGGTTGCTGGGGCCTGCAGGAAATCAGGTCAACTTCTACACTGGTCCCTCCCAGGGAGGCCCAGAGGGGGAGGCTGCCTGAGGCCTGTATAGAGGAGCCATCCCTCCCCCAAACCTTCCTTTTTCAGCTAGGCAAAGAGGTGGCCTGCAGGGAGTGTCCTGGGGAGTGGCAAGGCCTCAGAGGAGGTGGGAGGAAACCAAACCAGAAAATGGGCAGTGGGTGGGGCCAAGCAAGAGCTATGCCTCCCCCTGCAGCTTCCCTCAGACCCCCACCCAGCTCCATGTAACCAGAGGCCTCCAGCACCCCAGGTTGGGACTCCCTGGGAGCCTCTCTGCAGGCCACTGTGGGCTCTGATACTAGCATCCTCCCCCGCAAGACCAGGTTAGGGCCACAGAGACACCTCGCTGTCTTAGGGCTGCAGCTTCCAAACTGTCTGGAGTGCCACCTGTAGGAGTCACGATGTTTTGGCCAGTCCAGGGCATGTGTATTTATATGTGATGTAAAAACAGTCATAAGACAGCTTAGGGGGCCCAGTGAGGGCAGAATGAGGTAGGCACCTCTGACCCTGAGTCCTCCAAGACCAGCATCCATCTGGTCACCTGCCACTCATTAGCCACCTCGCTGAGCACCTATTGCACGCTGAGCCCTGCTCAGACACTGGCACACACTAAAGCAGGAAAGAGTTAGGCCCTGTCCAGGACCCTGAGCATCGGGCCTGGTCACAGAGAGGAGCTTCTTTGCCCCTCCTACCAGAGCAACAGCCATTCCCCTTTATTCCCCCAGTGGGGTCTGGGGTCTGAGTGGACCACAAGCTCCTCAGAGTGGAGTGTGAGGCAAAGGTAGCTGTGTCTGTAATAAAGGAATGGCCAACTCCTCTCCGCAGCCTGAGACTCATGAACTCTTAGCCTCTGGCAGGTGCTTCGTTACAGGACACTAGCTGAGGCTCTCTCCTGCTCCACCTGTCCCACCCACCTACAGAATCTCCCATCCCAGCCCAACTTTAGGCCCCAAGGTCTGGCTCTCAAGTGATAGAAAATGAAGTCAGACCACATTCCCTACCAACCTCAGGCCTCTCTGGTGAGGGCAGGCAGGGGAGCGGATTATGGGTTTAGGACAGGTCTCAGATACAAAGATGCTGTGCGGCCAGCCCAGGGTCACATAGCCTGTCAGAGCAGCTGGTGCTAGGGTAGAGCTGACCCTGAGGGCAAAGCCCTCTGAATTGAGCACGGGAGGTAGTGTAGGGTCCTCACTGCTCCCCAAATGCGTTGAGGACTAGGGAGGGAGCATCTATGAGGGCAGAGGCAGGGGCTGACACACCTCCCCCAAGCCTACTTTTTTGGGACTGGCCAGAGCCCCCTCCCAGGTGGGTCCCAGTACCAGTCTCAGCCTCATCCCTGGTCCCACCCACTGCTGCTTGGCTGGAGGAGCCAGAAAGGGCTGGCAGAGATGTCCCTGCCCTCACCTCCCCAGGCATACCCATGAGCATTACCCACTGTCCACCCCCCACCCCACACACATGAAGCTGTGGTCCTTGTGAGCCTGGACACTGGGCTGGGTACTAGGAGACCCCTGAAAAAAATCCCTGGTGTTCCCAGGCCCCCCCCCACCCAGGGTCCAGTTAGGCCCTGACCCTGGCGACTCTAATGTTCTAGGGTGATGAACCAAACCTGAGCCTCCTCTGCCTCGGTTTCCTCAATTGGGAGGTGGGTGGTCAAGAGTCCAGCAGCCTCTCAAGTCTGTGGGGGAAACAGATGAGGTGTCCCCGGTGGAGCTGGGAGCAGCACTGCTCACGCTCCAGGAATGTGTGGGTGGGGACCCTGCAGAGGAGCCGCCAGGAGAGGAGGGGTGTGGGGTGGAGAGCTGCTTTGGCCCTTCCCTTGGTGGGTGTGGGTGGGAGCTCCAGATGGGCTGATGGTCATGTACCAGGCATGTATTGGGAGCCAGGGCCTTGCTTCATGGGCTCTTACTCTCTCGCTTCTCAGGTGTAGAAACTGAGGCTCAGTGAGCGGCCAACACTACACAGCATAGACAGGGTGTGGTATCCCAGTGGTGCCATGACAGGTCCCTGCAGGCCACCCCACCAAGCCCAATGTCAGCAGATTCTGAGTAGTGGCCACTCAGCCAGGATATGACTCCCAGAGTGTTGACCACAGTATGGCTTCTTTTGAGTGAGTTCTGGGCTCACAGCATTATGGTGTGAAGTGAAGTGGGGTGAAGTGGTCGGATGGGAGGCTGCAAGAGCCCAGGGGTTGGGGGAGATAAATCCAACTGGGCCGGCTCCAGCGAGTGCACAGCACTGCCCTCCACGACAGTGGGGCCAGTGGGAGCCCACCTGCCCCAGCACTGGCCGTCTTATGGACCAGAGGAGGAAGCCACCTTCCTGCTGTTGTGGCCATCAGGGTAGACAACATGCATCTCTGTGCTGGCTGGACACCAGTGCCTGACTTTGGATCACAGCCTACGTGATGTGACCTTGAAGCCAGAGTCCCTGGCAGCTCTCTCACTTCCTCAGATGATTTTATGAACAGGAATTCCCTGTGTCGAACATGTCTCTCCGTTACATACCTGCAGAGATTTCTGTTTACTGAACTGAATATATACAGCTGTCTCGCCTCTGACCTTTTCTATGGGCTGGGTTTCTATAGGCTGCGTTTGACATACAGTCAAACCAAATACTAGTTAACACAGGCATGCCTCCTTTTATTGCACTTAACAGATGCCGTGTTTTTTTACAAGTTGAATACAAGACCCTCTCCAAGTGAAAAGATTACGACTCGCTTTATTGCAGTGGTCTGAAATTGAAGCTGCATTATTTCCGTGGTGTGACTGTACTGAATTCAGCAAGGCTTCCAAGTATAAGAATTCACTTACAGAAGTCAGTAGAGGAGTAAGTAACTTAAAAAGGTCTCATCCATAGACAACAACTGAAAAGTTCTGGACAAAATGTGAAAAACCAATTCCTCAAGGGCCCTGGGGAATGAACAAAAATCATCGTGGAGGGAAGTTGATACTTGGGGAAAGATGCCAACATAGGGTTGATCTCTCTTTGTGTGTGGGTTTGCCCTGAAGACAGCCAGAGGTGTGTCCACAGTGGTGTGAGTGCTCAGACTTCAGCAGGAATCCCAACATTTTTCTGGCCGAATGTGCCAGAAGACAGAACCCAGAATAATCAGAGAATGAGTGGAGAACTCTGGAAAGGAGAGTGCCAGGGAAGGAGACCCCCAAATTCTGTATGAACTCTACCGAAGCCTCTTGCTGATGCCTGAATCGTGAGTGTGCAAAGCAGACTAGCACCAGCTTAGCCAAAGATGAAACATGGGCCAAGACTGACCTCTGCCTGTGTCAGGAGTGGCAGAGTTCACAATTAAAGTCTAACCAAGTTCACGGCCTGCCAGCGCAAAAGCAGCGATAGTCTTCATAGGTATATAACAGAATGCAGTGTCTATGCAATGTAATAGTCACAATGTTCATGAGACAATACAAAACTACTGGACACAGGAACTGATCCATCCTCAAGGGAAAAAGATGGACTGAGGCCAATGCCAAGGTGAGTTAGTTATCAGAATTATCAGACAAGGATTTTAAAGCAGCTATTGAAAAAAAAAAAAAGCAGTTATTGCAACTACATTCAACAGAGATCATGAAAAATAGGCTCTCATGAATGGAGAAGTAGGGAAAAAAATAAAATATTTTAAAAGAACCATAAAGGAAATTTTAGAAATGAAAAATACAAAATCTAGAATTTTAAAACATCACTGGATGGGTTTAATAACAGGATTAATCACTTCTAATTGAGGGTTAAGTGGGAACTTCTCAATTACACAGCTACACCGATTTTAAAATGTGGAAATGTCTTTTGTGCTTGCATCAAGAATTACAGTTTGAGCTCAAAAGATACAGCCATTGCTGATGTGAGTGAGAATGCAAAATTCACTTCTTGTTTTAATTCTGACAGCACGGGAATTGTATAAAGCATGTTATTTGTGATTCATATAACATTAATTGTCGTTAATATGACAGTACTGCATTATATGTTTTACATGTAAGCACTATTTTCCCTTGTAATTTTAGGTTGCTTCATTAAGAAACATTATCAAGTCTGAAGCAAATGTTTAATTCCAAAGATATTCAGTGTTCAATAATTCAGGTTAAAGGAGGTCTTCTTTGAATATACTGACAAACATTGAATTGTACACTTTAAATGGGTTAAGTTGTATGGTGTGTGAATTATAGCTCAGTAAAGCTGTTTAACACACACACACACACACACACACACACACACACACACAAGCCAAAGATTTGAACAGACACTTTACAAAAGAAGATGTTGTGGGTGGCCCATCAGTGCATGAAAAGATGCCCGATATCACTCGTCAGGGAAATGCACATCAAATCCAATGATATACCACTACACACCCATTGGAATGACTAAATTTAGAAGGACTGACAATGACAAGTGTTAACACAAATGTGGAACAACGGGAACCCTCAAACAGAACTGGTGGGAGTACAAATTAATATGACCACTTTTATTTGGCATTTTCTTAAGAAGTTAAACATATACCTAACTACAATTTAGCCATTCCTAAGTAATTACTCCAGAGAAATGAAAACATATGTTCATACGAAGACTTGTCCATGAATATTCATAGCAGCTCTATTCACAATAGCTGAAATGGGAGAAAACAAATTTCTATCAATAGATGACTGGACAAACAAAATATGGCATAGTCATATGATGGCAAACATAAAAAAAAAGATGAATTTCAAAATCATTATGCTGAGCGAAAGGAACAAACATCAAAGAGTCTGTAATGTATGATTCCATTTATATAAAAGGTTTTAAAGGCACACTAATCTATTATGACAAAAAGCAAATCAGTGGTTGCCTGGGGCAACCAAATTCCTGTCCAACAGGAACAGCGGAGAAGAACAAACCAACCGCAAACGAACAGAAGGAAACTTTCGGGGGTGTCCTATTTCTTACGTGCTGGTGGTTTCGTGAATGCGGGCAACTGCCAAAGCTCTTGGACTGTACACTTTAAATGGGTAACTTAATGGTGCAGAAATCACGCCACAATGAAATTAATTTAAAAATCAATAGCCTAACAAGTGTTGGCGAGGATATGGAGAGATGGAAACCTTTGTGCATTGCTGGCGGGTATATGCGATGGTGCAGCCACTGGAAAACAATATGGAGGTTCTTCAAAAAATGTAAACACAGAATTACCACACGATTCAGCAATTTAAGAATATTTGAAAAATTTGAAGATGAGGACTCAAACGGATATCCGTTTTAATAACACTGTTATTCACAATAGCCAAAAGTGAGAACAACCCAATGCCCATCAACAGATGGATGGCTAACAAAATATGATATACATACAATAGAATATTATTCAGCCATAGAAAGAAATGGAGTTCTTATACATGCTACAATGTGGATGAACCTTGAAAACATTATGCTTAATGGAAAAAGCCAGACATAAAATGACAAATTTTGTGTGATTCCATTTAAATTAAATGTCCACATTAGGGAAACCCATACAGACAGAAAGTATAGTAGAGGTTACTAGGGTCTGGGGAGGGGAAGGGAACTGGGTAGTTACTGTTCAATGGTACAAAGTTTCTGTTTGGGAAGATGTAAAAGTTCCAGAAATAGATCATGGTGATGATTATCAGACATCGTGAATGTGTTTAATGCCACTGAACTATACACTTAAAAATGATTATAATGGTACATTTTATTTTATGTAGATTTACCACAATAAAACACTCATAGCATTTCTTTATGTCAGTAGTAGTAACAGATTGAAAGAAAATGTCACTTTTAATAACAATGAAATCCACAGTCTCTAGAGATCAACCTAATAGTGCAGAATACCTTTATATGGAACAACCTGGCATGATAAAGCAGTCAGTGCTCCTAAAATCCTTCTATAGATTCAATTCAATCCCAGTAAAAATTCTAAAAGGATTTTTTTTCCAGGAACCCAACAAATTTATTCAAAAAAGAAAGAGAATAAATATCTGCAATCTAAAAAGAAGCAGCAAGCTTCCAGATAGTAAGACAAAGCCACAGGAATTAAAATAGGAACAAAGAAATAGACCAGAGATTTGAAGAAATGTGCATGTCGGACTTCACAGGTGAGAAGGATGGTTCACAAAGCAATGACAGGGGGTAAGGGACAGATCTGTGGGACAGATGGTGTTGGAAAATAGGACTCAATGTGTCAAGGAAGTAAAGCAGACCCCTGGCTGACATCATGTCCAGGTTGGATATCCAATGCAGATAGAGAAAACTATATATATATACACACAGAAAAAGACATGGAAGAAGGAGAAAGATGCCAACACAGAAACCACACTGTAAATTTGACATCGTCAGAATTAAAGATTCCTATTCAGTAGACAAATTGGCAGCTACAGACATGTCTCAAACAAGGAGAAGAAACTTACAACATCTGAAAGCGCCCATGGCTTGGTGAGAACACAAACTGCAAATCGACAAGGAAAACGGGAAATCAATAGAAGGGGGCCAAGGAGACAAGCGGGAATTCTCATAAGATCACTAAATGGCTAGTGGTTTATGAAAACAGGCTCAACCTTTGTAGGAACCACAGAAATTCAGATTCGAACAAAATTTACAAAATTAGAAAGATAGAGAATAACAGGTGTTGATGATGGTGTGGAGGGACAGATCCAACGATATATATATTTTTTAATAAGCAAAAGTAAGAGATGATCATTAAAGAAACAGTGAAAATTCAGACTGGTAGAAAGAAGACAGTTGCCCTGGTTTCCACCTTCCACTCAGCAACGTTGCAACCCAGAGGTGAGCGTCCTTCTGGTCTTGGTTTGGCAATTTGCAGGATGCACTCAGGCGCACAGCTGGCTTTTTGCTCGCCTCTCATCCCTCACACAGAACCCGTACTTGTCCCTTGTTCCCTGCCAGGCTCCCTGGGGGATTCCAGTACCTAACCCCAGGCTATTGTTGGCTTTTTCACTCTGAGGAAACCAAACAACTTTGGGGCTGTCTATTCTGCACATTAAAAAAAAAACTTTTATTTTCATCTGGCTAAATCGGTTCATCAGGATGCCTCCGGTCACATATAAGAAGTTGGATAGTCACTTCTGGCTTTGCTGGTTTCATTGCTGGTGTGGATGCATTAAGCTCTAATGCAATATTCCCCATGACGCCAAGGGCAGCCAGCCAGCTCCCCTGGAAGGACCATGTTCTCAGAGGACAGGAGCTGTGTCCCAAGCTCAATAGATTGGCTCTTGCTCTGATTTCTCAAAAAAATCTGTCCCTCAATTTGGGCAAAATAGAAAAGAAGACCAGAGTCCTCTGGCCTAGAGCCTGGAGCAGAGATCTGTCACTGGGTCTCATGACAGGTCTCTGATCCAGGTTGCCACTTTCAAGAAGCCTTCCTTGGTTGGCCCAGTCTTCCTGACTCTGGGAAGTCAACCCCTCTCCCCTCCTCCCACGGGGCTGCACCATCATCCTGGGAGCCATGTTCCATTGCCTGGTGTCAAACACCACCTCACCATAGCCACCACTGACCTTAGGGGCTGGTTCTGAGAGTTGTTGATCCTATTCCTGGACCCCATGATCCCTGTCCTGCTTGCTAATTGCTCCCAGCACAACCACATGTGCCTCCACCCCCGACAGGTATGGGGCTGTGGGCAGAGCTGGGACTGCTTCATCCAAGGATGGGGAACACAGACCAGTTTTCCAGGGTGGGGGTCATGGACCAGGACCTAGGGTGGACATAGGCCGGGTAGAAGCAGCCATACGACTTGCCTGCCTGCTGCTGCTGCTGCTACTGTTGTTGCCGTTGCTGTCACCCTGGTACTAGAGTGGCCTCTGGGCTTCTGGACCCTCATCTGACCGTCCCTTCAGTGTGACTGTCCTGAATGTGGCCTTCAGTGCCTTCTCAGAGGAGCAAAGAAAGCTCGTGCACAGCTAGATCCAGGGCCCAGGCCTCCCCCAAAATGGCATGACAGTGTCAAAGGAGGCACAATCCTGGGGCTGACCCAGATTTCTGCCAGGGCCCTGCTGATCCAGACCCAGCTGGCCACACAAGATGTGCTAGCCCAGGAGGGGCTACCCCGCCCCAGTGCCCCTCAATGTCCTGGCCTACTTCCCAGACTCACTGGTGCACGAGTGGCAGTTCCGATTTGGAGGATATGGAGGTAGGGAGGGCTGCCATTTGCCCAGCTGACCCCTTTCCGCAGGCTCAGCTGCCCAGTGCTACCCCAGCCACCTCCTGCTAAACCTCTCCCCCAACCCCTGGGCCTGGCCTCCTGGGCAGCACAGCCAGGACATCTTGCTCCAGTTCTGTGCTCACCGGCAGCCCTTCTGTGGAAGGCACTGTCCTGGCACGGATCCTGGTGGATATCTCCTATGATACCTTCCAGCAGATGTAGAAGGAAGCAAGAGTGGGCAGTTCTGACACTAGGTCTGGGAAGTCCTGGGGGATGACCATGCCCTGACGCCCGAGTGAGGGTCTGCAGACACTTCCTACATGGCATCTGGGGGTGAGGGCAGGCAAGCAGGGCCACCCTAACCCCATCAAAGTCTGGAGTCCTGGGATGGTTGTTGGAGGCAGTGGATAGACAAGGCTCAGGGGAAATCCTGGCTGAGATCAGAAGTCAGGCTTGGACCCCAAAGACTCAGGCTTGGGGACTCCCTCCCCTCAAAGAACTGAACCACATGTGGACTGAGAAGTGTCTCCCAAGGACCCTCATGTTCACTCACAGCCACGTGCCCAGGGATGCGCACTCCCCAATGTGGCCGAATGCCCATTCGGGAAACAGTGTCTTCACCAATCAAGTACCTGCTGCACTGTAACCCAAGGCTCAGCGGTATGAGCCAAGGTAGGAGACAGATGGGGAAGAACTCAGCAGGGTGTGTGCCTTGGGGTGGGACAGGTAAATGCCGGGAGGACAGACACTGGGTGTCAGGGTATGGCAAACTGATGGAGCAGTACCTGCCCCAAGCCAGGTCCTAGAGAGACTTGTGCTGCCCAGCTGGCCGCCTTCCCTATCCTCAGGCACCGTCACTTAGAGCCACACCAAGGTCCTGGACGAGTTCTCTGTGGAGCTCCCTGGTGGGCCTTGGGACTGACCCCTGGCCTCAGCATGGCAGGCATTTTAGCGTGGTCTGAGACCACTTCAGCCAAGGCATCTGGGGCGGCTCATCCAGGCCCTCCCACCCTGTGTCCCTGGCTTGGCCTGTGCCCCATCCGGCACTGCTGACCCCATGCGGCCGCTCTTTCTTAAGCCCTTTTGATGTCTATGATGACCTTATCACAACCCAGGGTGCATGATAGGCCTCAACCTAGTGACCATAGGAGGATGACTTTACTTCCCCAGCGTCTTCTGGCTCCTGGCACGCTCCCACCTCTGAGAAAACAAACGCTATACACACTCATGAACACACTTGTCTCAATGCCTTGAATACCTCTGTGGTCAGGTGGCCTTGGGAGCGGCAGCCCAGGCTGGCGTGCCAAAAACTCCAGAGAGGTCAGAACTAGTGGGCAAGGGATGATCCTGGAGATGTATCAGGACTGCCCAGGGCAGGAGGTGGCCCCAGGTCTCCAGTTCCACACCCACACAGGGGAAATCAAGGCGAGAGTTGGAGAGAAAGACAGGTTCTCAATGAATTCGGGCTGGAGCAGTGGGAGGACCCTGCCCTGGGTGCAGAGAGTGGCTTCCTCTTCCACCTCCCATCCCGCCCGCACCAAGGCAGCTGGCTCACTCCTCTAGAGTTCCCAGAGGCCGAGCATGAAAAAGCAGACTAGGCTGCCTGGCCATCCCAGGCCCACAGCCCAGAGGCCCAGTGATGGAGGGCGAGACTGTTGTGCCCCTCTGCCACCTCTCCCTCTAGCACATGGTCAGGCAAAGGAGGGGGCTTCTCCTCTCAGCCAGCCCCTGGTGGCGCACGCCTGTGAACAGGTGTAGAGTACACCTGTCCTCCTAAGGCTCTCTAGTGTTCCTACTGCATGGTGAGGCCCTCTCCATGACAAATTGCAAACCTGCAGGTCTTTGTGCTCTTCCTGTAGCCCTACCTGGGTGGGAGCAGAAGGAGGACCATCAGAGCTCTCTCCAGACCCTCCTCCTCTCCCAACCCCAGGCTGGGTGCCTACCTAGGAGCAGGAGCTAGAAGCGGGTAGGTCATGGCAAGCCTCCTCATTAGCTGCTAATTGCACACTGTGCAGGGCCTCCCAGGGCTGTTGCTGCATCACACCTGTTGACAAGATGTGGCGGCCCCAGCGGGAAGGTGCATCGTGTTGATTATGATGTTAATGATGTGCTCATTGGTCTCAGTAATTGGTCTCAGTAATTCCCTTCAACAAATAAAACACTGTGTTTGCTCTTGACTCAGGAATGCAAGCCTTGCTTCCTAAAGCCCAGGGTGCCCTGGGGCGGGGGAGGGGCCAAATCACCACCAGTGCCTAAGTAAAGGTCCTGCGCAGGCACGGTGCTTCATACAAAAGGCTTCTTTCTGTCTCAGCTTCTAGACAGTGACAGGCACCGGGACTCACATGAAAGGGGGCACTTTCTCACCCCTCTCTCTAGCACTCAGGGCCTGGAGTGTCCTCGGAGAGATGTGGAAGGGTTTGCAGGGACAGGTCTGGAGACTGTCCACGCAGACAGGGTGTGGCACCCATGATAGGCAGAGAGATCAGGGGTGATCTACCCAGAACCTCCTGAACATGAAGACCCCCAGATTGTAAGGAGACTCCTAGTTGGCCACACAAACTAAATATAAATAGTCCCTGGTTTACAAAAAGCATGGGAGTGGGTTTGGAATGCGACTGGGTAGGAGACCTGCCCTGTACTGCGAAGGTTGCCTGAGCCAGGGTCCTGGGAAACTCGTCCTTAGTTCCATGTGACAAGGCAGGGGCTCATGAATCCAGCCCCCTCCGTACTCCTCCCACCTGGTCATTCCTGCACCCCAAAATTAATATCGGCAGCTCTTGGTAGGTGACCCCACAGTGCTGGGGGTAAAAGCACAAAAACCCGTTCCCCCATGGTTCCTAGTTGCCCTTCCCCAACCCATGCCTGATGGGGGTATCTTGATGGTTTTCGTGGGCCTTATGGTGGATGCACATCCTCTGTCCCAGAGCTCAGCCATGTAGAGAAAGGAAGAAGCGAACCCCACTTCTCTCCTATTTCTTTGGGGGCCTTGATCCACAACACAGTAACATTGGAGAATACAATAAAAGTTTTGAAATTACATGTTTTGAAAAAAAAATAATTTATTTTAAAAAAGACAAAATATCTTTTCCTTGTCCCCACCCTGGGTTATTTTAGTCCCATTGCACACAGGCTGGCTTCCCCCAAGACATCTCCTGACCCAGGCCCCACTCTATAGCATTGTTCATGGGGCTTGCAGCTTGCAGGTGTGGCTTGGGCTGGATCCCAGGCTGTGTCCTCGCTATCTCATATGGGAGTAGGCTATAACCTGGTGAGATGCATCCTTTTATGCAGTTGTCCTCCGACCCCTGAGGGTTCCAAAAAACCTGGACATGCAGTTGTGGTGGGCTGAATGGTGGACCCTCCAAATGATATGTCCGACTGGAACCTGTGAATGGGAACTAATCTGGAAAAAGAGTTTTTACAAATGTAATTAAGTTAAGGATGTCCAGACGAGATCATCCTGGATTAGAGTGGGCCCTAATCCCGAAGATAAGAGTCCCTTTAAGGAATGGGAAAAGAGGCAATAGCAATGTTTTTAAATATGGCGGACTCAATTCGGCAATTCTCCTTCTAGAAATAAGTGTGTCCTCTAGAAACACTGAAAGAATTTGGAAAGATATATGTTCCAAGCTGTTTATTGCAACTTTGTAAGTGAAAGATTGGAAACAAGCTCATTTGTCCAACGAATATATATTATATGCCTACAGTGTGCAGAAAAAAAAAAGAAAGAAAGAAAGAAATGGGAAAGGAAGTCTATAGCCATGCCACTCTGAACAAATCTGATTCCGTTTTATCCTGGAAGCTAAGCAAGGTCTGGCTTGGTTAGTACTTGGATGGGAGACCGCCTAAGAAGACCAGGTGCTGTAGGTGTGGGGGTGGGGGGAAGGAAAAGACACGCGGAAGCCATGTGACCACGGAGGCAAGGGCTAGAGTGATGCTGCCCCAAGCCCAGGACCACCTGATGCTCCTAGAAGCTGGACACAGCAGAAAGATCCTCTCTGGAGCCTTTGGAGGGGGCACAAGCCTGCCCACACCTTGATTGCAGACTTCTGGCCTCCAAATCTGAGAGAATGAGTTTCTGTTTTAAACTCTTACCCCCCACCCGCTGGTTTGCGGTCCTTTGTTACAGTAGCCCTAAGACACTAACTCAGGGCCGATCCCTTAGAGGGTGAAACCAACACCAACCCACAGAAGGGGACAGGCAGCTCTACACACTCAGTGGAAATCACACCTGCTCCCATCCACCAATGGCTGGCTTTGGGCAAAGAGGGCCCTGCAGGGGCCAGAGCAGAGGCCAAGATCTGTACCCGTTCCAGCTCAAGGGAAGGGGTGCGCACAGTCACAGCATCATAGCAGCTGCATGGGCCAGCTGGCCTGGCCACAGGAGCCATGGCTCCTCCTTGCGTCCTCAGCTGGCCCTTGAGTTCCCTCCCCAACGTGTGCAAACTCTGTTATTGAACATGGGAAGCACAAGGTAAATACTCACTAATGATGATGATGAAACAATTTGCAAAATGTGAGAGCAGACACACCGGAGGTGAGGCGTAATGTTGGCACTGGAGCTCGAGGACCTCTAGGGACACAGTCATCCAAGTACTCCTACAGGGACAGTGGGACCAATAGTTTGAACCTGGGCAGACCAGGGTGTACTTAATGCCTGGTCTCTCTGGGCTGCCTTGGGGCAGCCAGGTTGAGTGGCAGCCTCTAGCCCCCTTGTTTTTTAAATAGTTCTACTAAGATATCAGTTCACATATCATACAATTTGTCCATTTAAAGATTGAAACCTGTTCTGCATATATACATGGCAAACTCCTCCCTCTGGCATTGTGGGAACCTTCCCCCGTCCCCCCAAATGTGTATTATCCTTTGCCCCCCAGCCTCAGTCAAAGCCTCCTCCACTATAAAGCCTCTCCATCATCCCAGCCTAATTGATCCTCATACTGCCCCCAATCCCAAAGGCACTTGTTACTCTCACAAATTTTTTGCAAACCTACTCTGGGGCGTTTCAGTGAAACTAAGTTTATCTCGTGCTCATCTAGTTATAATAATTAGTAGGATTGTTCAGATTTCAGACATTGCATCTCAGTCCTTGGTCTCCTATGGCCAGACAGGGGGATGGGTGGGGCCTGGAAGCCCACCGGGGGCAGCTGCTGAGAAAGAAGGTCTTGTCCTGGCAGCCAAGAGGGGCAGCTGCAGCTAGAAGAGGCTGCACCAGCCAATGGTCTCAGGTCCCCATTGGTCAGTACACCCACACACAGATATGAGAGTCACCAAGTAGAGTGAACGTCCAGGCAAGAACCCCAAGACCAGGCTCCCAGGCCAGGCTGGGCCCTCAGAAACGCGAAATTACCACCTACAGTCTGGGGCTGAGCCTGTCAGGGCCCCGAACAGAGCTGGGCTCAGGGATGGGCCAGACTCCACCCCTGGAGTTTTCTGAAAAGCTCTAACAAAAAGTGGTAATTAAAAGTATAACTAGACTTGACACGTTGCTCAAGAATGGAGTCCGATTTTAAAATCAAAGGAGAATGGAGTTTCCACAGGCTGGTCTCCAAAATAACAAAAGAGAGTGTGGGAAGGCCGTAAGAGGAGCTCTTGGGCTCCCGCCCAGGACTGAAGGCTCTGCACTGAGCCACAGGGTTGTAGGGAACCGTTCCCTATCGCTATCATTTCATTTTGTTCACTCTTCAACAGAAACTGGCACCTTTGTGTGCCAGACACCGTTCTGGATTCTTGGGCTGCGTCCGGGACCGAGTGAAGCAAGGCCGCTGCCTCGGCGAGCTCCTGGGCGGGGACCCCGGGACCGCACACCTGGCCAACAGGTGAGCACTGGGTGAGTGAAGAAGACGCCTCTCGTGCCTCCTGCTCTGGAAGGGAAGCAGGGAAGAATGATAAAGAGCGGGAAGTCGGCTCCTCGGCGGGACGGTGCCCGCCAGCAGGGGGCGCGCGTCCTCCAGGCACTCGACACGCATGCGCCGCTTGGGGCGCTTTCCGGCATCGTGGCAAAACGACTCTGTCGTTTTGCGCCGTTTGGCAAACCGTGAGCATAGCGCCTGCAGGCAGTGTTCCGCCATGGCGTCACCCTTCAGCGGGGCGCTGCAACTGACTGACCTGGATGACTTCATCGGGCCGTCTCAGGTGGGCCGGCCGGGGTGGGCGGCGGCTGTGCGCAGGGGGAATATCTCCTTCCGTCTCAGTTTCTTCCCCTGAGAAATGGGATTGGAACCCAGGGTCTCCGGCGTTCTGGCCCGCTTTCTACAGACCGGAAACCGAGACCAAAGTGGGCGGTACGCACCGTGTTTTTCGTGTCCAAGGCCAAGTCCGCGAGTTGGCGTCGGGACTCGCCGACCCCCACAGCCCCATGAGACAAGTAGGAGCCGGTTATCACGTTGCCCTCAGGGTGACTGGGTCGGGAGAGTGCCGTGTACTGTGCAGATAGGTACACGGAGCCGGAGGGCGCCAGGCAGTTGTTACCTCCCAAAGTCACCCAGCTGAGGAGTGGCAGGCTCAGGATTGGGGTCGAGAAGACCCTGCCAAACTTGTCTGAGCCACAGTTTTTTCTGTGTAAACAGTTGGAAAATCCCACCCCAGTTGAGAGAGCAAGCGATCTGGTCCGCTGGAATCTGGCACGTGACTGCCCAGTAAATGTCAGGGTGTGTGGTCGTAATTGATGTTGCCCTCCAAGAGAAGCAGAGCTTGTCCCTAAAGGGGACAGGACAGCTACACTTGAGAGTGTCGCCCTTATCCGGTTACCTGCCTATCAGTTGCCACCATCTGTGCAGGCCCACTGCTAGGTGGGCCGTAGCTGAGTCCCTGGACCACAGCGGGGGTGGGGGACTGAGGCTAGCGAGTGGGGGTACCTTGTGGGTGATCCCAGGCACAGATGAGCTCCCATAAGCCTCCAGCTGGTCCTTTCTGGGGATAGTCATGCTTGGGAAGGCTATGGCCAATGAGTTCTCCCAACGATGATGAGGCAGACAGCAAGAACTCAGGGAGATAGGGAGAGAAATGAATGTTTTTCTGTGTCACTGGGCAAGGAGGTGACCTCCAAGTAAAGCGTTCCTGTTGATCTCTTGGCTTTCTGCCAGGAGCCATTGTAACACTGGCCACTGGCTCTGGGGGGCAGAGGGTAGTGGTGGTGGTCATGCCTCCTGTTTATACTGAGAAGGGTAAAGGTCAGAGTAGTCTGTGTCTTCTGACAGTTAGCATGTGGGCCCAGTTAGCACCAGCCTTCATCTGACTGTGATCTGCAGTGACCCTTGGTGCCGTCAGAGTGTAAGAATGTGTGCTTGATGCGTGCGTGAGCAGGCCACCCCTCTTCAGGAGCCTCTGCCCACTCAGGTCAAGTTTGTGGTCTCTTCCTGGTATAGGATTGTATCAAGCCCATGAAAGTGGATAAGAGGCAAGGAAGCGGCGTGGCCAAGATCCACATCGAAGACGATGGTAGTTACTTCCAAATCAGTCAGGTGGGTTCTAGCTCGGATGATCTGAAACACGTTTCATGACTGTGGTGACCGCGATATTCCACGTCTCACCAGTCCTTTTTCATGGGTCAAATTTATATGTTTCAGGAAGCCTGAGAAAGGGATGGGAGTGAGGGGTAGGAGGAGACAAAGAGGCTGAACATGGAACCTGATTTGTTCTGCAGTGGGGGCTCTTTTTGCAAAGATGATGGTTCCTATCTTCGCCTCTTCCCTCTGTCTCTTCTCCTCTAATTGTGTAAGATTTTCTAGTTCAGACTCCTTGTTCTTCTTAGTGAATACTTAATTCCTGTCTAATTAAACAATCATGAAATCTTGATCTAATGTGTTACCATGGCTGTCCTGTCTGGATTTCTCAAGAACATTTATGACATCCCTTGGATTACAGGCACTGGGTGCACTTGGCCCAAGAACCCCTCTAAGCAGGGAGAGGAGTCCCAGGGTGACGCCAAGTGGTAATAGACAGCAAATCAAGCATTTACAGGGAGAAAGCCGGCTATTTCCTTGGTGCAAGAGAGTGAGCCAGCAGCACATCAGGGCTCCACACAGAGCCTGGTACAGCACAGGGGACTGGGTTTTTTTGTTTTTTTTTAAAGAAAAGTACACTTCAGGAGGGGTCCCAAGAATGAAGGGACTCATTTGAGACAGGGTGCCAATGTGCCCCGCTGTGCAGAGCAGCAGTACTTGATTTAGAGGGAAGTTGGGGAGCTCATCAGCCTTCTGCTTGGCACAACATTGAATCTCAGGCCTTTAGGCTGATCTGACTCTTAAAAATACACATTGAGCTCAAATTGTGGCTTTTGTGCAAAGCACAGGCCTAGTAAACTTGGCTGGAAGGGAGTTCCAGTCTCCTCAGCCCTCTGGTCACATTCTCAGCCCCTGCAGCTCGTCTGGCCTTGGCTCAGACTATTCCTACATTTATAGAAGAAGTGAAGGGGCTTGGCTGGGATCGTCTGCATCTGAGAAAAGTCACCAGTGTCAGCCTGGAGGCTCAACTTAAACACCAAGTTCTATGTCTGTTTGGTCGAGTCTGACATGTTGCTGCCCGTTGCATCCCTCCGCAACTCCTCCAGGTGCTGGCCTGGGTGGGAAAAGCTCATGGGGGTACAGTCTCCACCAACTCCCTCTGCTCTCACCTTGTCCCTCTGTCCTTCCTCCTTGCCCTTGCCTTTCCGTTCTTTCTCCTTTTGGAATCTGGCTTTTGGCATTTACTTGTCCTTACAGCCCCATGTGTGTAGCCTGGGACCAGTGACCCCTCTGGAACCTCTGTGGAGAGTTGCAAGTCTCCATCTGAGTTTGTACCAAAGTCAGAATTTAATGTTGCCATTTAAATCCAGAATGTGTACAGATATTTCTGTAATAAATAACTTAAAAACAGTGGTGCATAAAGCCAGCCATCATGTTGATTGTCAGTGCTCTGAGCTAGAGAATAAAGGTTTCCTGTAGTTTCTGTAATCCTGAGAGCTCTGTGTCCTCACACAGAGGAACGCTTTGCTTACCAGGTTCTCTTGCTTCCAGGATGGAGGGACACGAAAGCTGGAGAAGGCCAAGATCTCATTGGATGACTGCCTGGCGTGCAGTGGCTGTGTCACCTCGGCAGAGACTGTGCTTATCACTCAGCAGAGTCATGAGGAGCTGCGGAAGGTTCTAGATGCCAATAAAGTAAGTGGTGGGTGGTCTTCAAGATTGCACTGTAACCCAGCATCAGCCCCAGCATCTTTCATTCATGCTGTCAAGGGCAGCTCCTCTCCGGGTGCTGTTTGTCCTACATCTTCAGTGACTCCCGCATTTTTAAATCTCATCAGTGGGATCTCAGAGAATTACTTATATTTCAGTGGTGAAATGTCAAGCCCTAAACTTTGGGTTCTACATACATAAAAGTGGCATGCCCTGATAGAGCTAGGGCTGCTCTCGCCAGCTCTGGCCCACTGAGAATCTATATAAAATGTGCAAAGTGAACAGCGCGTCCTTTGTTTTGCAGACAGCGGTGCCTGGTCAGCAGAGGCTGGTTGTCATTTCGGTCTCACCCCAGTCCAGAGCCTCGCTGGCTGTGAGATTTCAGCTGAATCCTACAGACACTGCCAGGAAGTTAACTGCCTTCTTTAAAAAACTAGGTAGGTGCAGAACTCTGGGTAAGCACTATAGCTCGGAACGTGGGTGTGTTGGGGCAGGGAGACCTTCAAGACTCTGAGTCACTGAACTTAAACACACCAGCAACTCCAAGTTTAATGATTGAGAGCAGTGCATTTTAAGAGAAAACCACCTGAATCCTAACTTTGCACTCTCCCCAAGTTCAGAATTCACCTACTCTATTGTTGTTTAATTACTGTTATCAAGACACATTTCCCAGGTCCACGCTGGGTCTGGCTCAGCTCGAATGTGCCAGGAGCGGGGCTGGGAGGACATGGGATGAGCCTGCTGTAGACCAATGTCCTGGGCACCATGGGCAGCTGCTAAACACAGACCAAAGAAGCTGGTTATCACATGTAAGCTTCCCAGGCAGCAGTGCGGGCTGTCCACAGCACCGGCTTGCCCTGTGACACTAGAACCGCATGCTTCCTGTGGCTATGTGGAGGGCAGAGCCTCTCTTCCTGGGAGCATGGTTGGCAGCGCTCCACTCCTCAGCCATCTTTTATGGGGCTCAGGGGGGTGCTCACCTTCCAGGGGCACACTATGTGTTTGACACTGCCTTCTCGAGGAACTTCAGCCTCCTAGAGAGCCAGCGAGAGTTTGTGCGGCGATTCCGAGGACAGGCCGACTCCAAGCAAGCCTTGCCTGTGCTGACTTCCGCCTGCCCAGGTGTGCTCACACTGCTGACACCAGATCAGGGACGTGGGGAGTGGGAATGCTGGGTGGGGGAACTAGAATGTTCTGCCCGAACGGGCTAGAAATGCCAGCCCGGAATGGCCTCTTTGGCAGAAGGTGCTGTCCTAAGAGTCACTTGTAGTCACTTCGGTTCCCCAAGATGGTGATTACATCGATGCTAGAAACACGTGATGGTGACAGTAGAGTGGGGACATTCTTTAATGAGACAGAACTCCTTTGGTCCACCCCCAAAATATCATGTCACTGCTGAGCCGGTGAGAGTGGCTTGAGAGCCGCCCCTTTTGTCCTCTGTGTCGGCCTCAGGCTGGATCTGCTATGCTGAGAAGACCCACGGGAGCGCCATCATCCCTTACATCAGCACCGCCCGGTCTCCACAGCAGGTTATGGGGTCCCTGGTCAAGAACTTCTTTGCCCAGCAGCAGGTAACAGGGACATTCAGCTATGAATAATTCAGTGTCACTGTCTTGAAAGATGATTCAAGACCTGTAGCGTCCAAGGACCCATTCACAGACTCATGGTCATGCCCTGGCTACGATGCCTAAAACGTCACTTTGCCTCACCCTAACAGGGTCCCTTTACTGCTGGGGTCAGGCAGTGACTCCACATTTCCATGTCTCTCTATGCAGCATGTGACCCCCAACAAGATCTACCATGTGACAGTGATGCCCTGCTACGACAAAAAGCTGGAAGCATCCAGACCTGACTTTTTCAACCAGGAGCATCAGACACGCGATGTAGATTGTGTTGTCACGACAGGTATGGGTCCTGCCACCCTGAGCCCCCACACCTACATTGGGTCTCCGAGCCCAGGGAACAGGCTGGCATTACCTAGGTCCTGCCCACGGGCTCTCGCTGGAGCTGCCATCCCCTGTGCAGTGTGCCCCAGGACCTGACATGAGGCAAGGCCCCTCCCTTGAGGCCAGGTTGGTGTTTGCAGCTGTCCTGTCATCTCAGGGACCTGCAGCAGACAAGTACCCCAGCACTACCAGTTTGCTCTAAAACGGTCTGTGTGAGGAAATGGGCGGAGCGTCTTGCCAGCCCATCGTTGAGTCTGATTCACATTGGTCACCCCATTTCTGAATTGAGCAACCTCACATAGTCTCTAATACTTAAAAGACAGAAAAATAAATGCCTAGGAGCCCGGACACTCAGGGGCAGGTCTTCCTGCATGAACATGTGCCCAGTGTAACAGGTGCACTGCTGGGGAGTACCTGGAGATGTGCATATCCAAGCCCCACCTTGTCGCTGTGAGGGTCTCCAGAAGTGGAAACCTCTTCCTTACTCCTGTGGTCAGGTTCGTCCTCCACCCACAAGCCAGGGGGTGGTCATCCGGGCCTTGAGTGCCAAATTACAGGTCACTAGAGATGTAGATGACAGAGTGTTCCTTGACATTCTCTATTTTTACTGAGATCCCTGCTGATAAGCATCTGCACTGTGGTTTCATTGTAGGAGAAGTTTTCAAGTTGCTGGAAGAAGAAGGGGTCTCGCTGTCAGAACTGGAGCCAGCCCCCCTGGATGGTCTGTAAGTCGCTACCTGTCATAGCAGAAGGAACAAACATAAACCGGTGTCAGAGCACTCTCAACATTGGGAGTCACAGGTGTCCTAGCAGGCAGCAAAAGAATGTGGTGGTGGGCAGTGTCTCCCTCCCCTCCTCATCCCATCACAACATCCTTCTAGTTGTTCCGTGCCTGCCCTGTAGTCTGTCTTGGTGTCCACAGAGATGGTCAGGTTCACGAGCTGGACTATGGAGAGTTAACTTTGTTTATCAGAGCTGACCCCAACTTGATACAGGTCTGAGGTCCCTAGAACAGGTGACTCAATGGAGGGATAGTCCTCTCCCACCTGAGCCGCCTCCTCACGTACCAACAAAGCCACCAGGGGTCTATGACTTGTTCCCATTTAGAAAGCAAACCCCCTCAACCATGAGAAACAGGTCACTCAGAAGCCTTGGCAGATAGCAGCCCTGCTGCCACCTGAGGCCTTGTCCTCCCCAGGTACAGCAGCGTGTCCACCCAGGAGCCCACCAGTCATCGAGGTGGGGGCTCAGGTGGCTACCTGGAGCATGTGTTCCGGCATGCAGCCCGGGAGCTCTTTGGAATCCATGTGGATGAGGTCACCTACAGACCACTGAGGTCAGTGGGAAGGGCTGCAGTTGAGGCAGCCTTGGCCCTGGGTCCCCTCACTGAGGTAAGCTCAGTGGAAAACAGGGAGCTGGGTTTGTCACAGACCCTGAGGCATTGGGCGGGCGTTAGCCCTTGTTTCCAGCTTCCCTGAGTGAGCCAGATCTCTCTGGGCCTCAGTCTCCCCATTGTAGGGA
Organism: Eonycteris spelaea; assembly: GCA_003508835.1. Classification (NCBI taxonomy): domain Eukaryota; kingdom Metazoa; phylum Chordata; class Mammalia; order Chiroptera; family Pteropodidae; genus Eonycteris; species Eonycteris spelaea. The sequence goes on along the minus strand of PUFA01000186.1, from coordinate 2,685,333 downwards.
TCATGTTCCCTGCCCATACCATAGCAGACAAGAGCCCTGAAAGGCTGGTGTATGTCCCCACACCAGACGTGTCCCCACAGAGGGAGGGTGGTGCTTTATGTCTGACCTCACCAAGTTGCACGGCTGTCCTGGAAGGTAGGGTTCCCATTCTACAAATCAGGAAACTGAGGCTGGTAGTGAGGTCACTTGATGACTCATGGAAGTAAGCTTTCTGCCTTCCCTCTCCATTACTGTCCCCCACTGGGAACAGGTGAGCTTGGCAACCACATCTGTGGGGTGTGGCTAAGCATGGTATCTGCCCCTCCAGGAACAAGGATTTCCAGGAGGTGACGCTGGAGAGTGAGGGCCGAGTTCTCCTGCACTTCGCCGTGGCTTATGGCTTCCGCAATATCCAGAACCTGGTGCAGAAGCTCAAGCGAGGGCGCTGCCCGTACCATTACGTGGAGGTCATGGCCTGCCCTGCAGGTAGCCACAGCAGGCCCACTCTGCACAGACTGCATGGGGACCAGTGCTGCAGGCAGCATCCTGTAGGGCAGGAGTGGGGAAGTGGGGTCTTTACCCCTGGCGTGCGAACACCTTCCCCACACCACCCTTGCCCGTCCCACTCTGCCACAGGTTGCTTGAATGGTGGAGGCCAGCTCAAGGCCCCTGACACACCCGGCAAGGAGCTTCTTCAGCATGTTGAGAGGCTGTACAGCATGGTCAGGACAGAGGAGCCAGAAGATGTACCTGCGGTCCAGGAGCTCTACAGGCACTGGCTGCATGGCGAAGGCTCAGAGCAGGCCAGCTGCCTACTACACACAAGCTACCATGCGGTAGAGAAGGCCAGCTCTGGCCTCAGCATCAGGTGGTAGGAGGGCCCACTGCAGCCAGTGCCAGGACCCCTGGGAAGGCCATGCCGGGTCTCCAGTAGGGAAGTCACCCTGAGACCCCAGGGCTCACCCCCCAAATGCTGGGTGAGCTGCGAGGATGCACTGGAACCTGCATAGAGATAGGATTCAGGACCCCACAGCAAGTAAAGTTGACCTCTAGCCTGCACTCACCTGGACTCTCTAACACTGGAGGCCAAAGGCTCCACAGGATTCTGGAACCTCTTCATAGGCCCACATCCATGGCAGTTCCCTTGCTTCTCCTGGTTGTGGTGGTTCAAGTGTGTGTGACAATTTCAGCCAGTCCTAAAGCGCTTAAGACAGAGCAGAAGTAGGGGTTTGTTTGTTTGTTTCCTATTTCTAGAGTTATCCCTGAAGCTGGGGTATGAATGGGCCGGACTTGCTGGGCTGGTCAAGCTTGCAGCTCAGCATGGAGAACCTGATTGCACTTGGCAGCAGAGGACACTGGCAGGAAAGGGGCACCCAGCCCATGACACTCCATGCTGGGGAAGTGATACCCACTCTACCTGGCACTAAGTTTTTATTTGACAAAGCTGTGGCCTCCAGGGCTTGAGGACCTGTGTTTTCTGAGCCAAGTTCCAAGTGGGAAGCAAGTGCTGTGGTGCCTCAGTTACCTCTCTGGCTGAGTCCTATTTCCACTGGATCTTTACTTACTGGGGTGAGAAAGGACAGACTGGGCTCACCCTATCAGGCCCATCCCCACTGAGCCTCACCTCTAATAAAGAAACCTCCCTCTGAAAACGGCTTCTAAGAGCTTCTGCCAGCATTGAAAAAGCCTTTCAAAGCTTTAGTTAAAGTTCAAAAGCCCTGTCAATGCACCCCATTAAGCTGTTTCCCAAACACTCAGGTCACAGGGCAAGTCCACCACCAGGAAATACCAGAGTGTCTACCTTCTGAGGCTGGGCAGCCAGTTGGGTGGGGTTTTGGAGGGCTCTGGAGGCAACCCTCCCATGGGCCCAGTCATCCCAAGGGCCGAGGAAGGTAAAAATGTACTTCCTGGTCCCACCACGGGTCCACAGAGTGCTCACTTTGGTTAGAGTGTGCTCAGGAACCCCCACTGCAGGGCCAGGAGTGCCCCCACCCCCGGCCTGTGGCTGCAGAGGCTCATCCGCCTGCTCAAAGATAGCTCCCTACAGAGCACCTCCAGGACCTCAGCTGGGGCTGCCTTCCTGGTGAACTTGCTCACAGGCTCCTCCCTGTGGAGAAAGGGCACCCACAGGGCTCAAAGGGAATTGCTGGGCAGGTGCTGGCAGAAGATGCTTAACTGAGCAGCTTCTCCCCATTGCCAGTCAGCCCAATAACCAGTCCCCCAACACTCTGTGTCCAGGTGCCTGCCAAGGAGGCACTACGCCAGCCTGCTCTGAAGTGCAGTCCCTGGGGAGAGCCCAGGGCCTCCTGAGACACACTGGTTCATGCCTTGCCATATGCTCCTAGCCTGCCCCACAGGAAGGCCCAGGACACCAGCTAGTATACCACCCTTAGGAAGAGGTTTTAGACATGCTCCTTGCCCAGAGTGGATGGGACTGTGGCTATGTCTTCCTCATCCGTCTTCTGGAATAACTACAAGCCCTTGTCACACCTTGCCTGAGAGCCTCAGGCAACTTGACTCCACTCAGCACCAACCTGGGGACCAGAGCAGTGGAGGGGCTGCCTTGGCCAGTCGAGCCCCAGCTCAGACCCTGAGGGCAGCCACTCATGGGCCAGTCTCATAGGCTGCCCAATTCCTTGTCCTAAGGTCACCATCCCTTACCCTCATCAATGGGAGCCTCTCAGCCAGGCAGCACACCCCAGGCTAAACCAGGCCTGGTCACCCTGGGCCAGTCATGGCAGACTGACCTTACAGTATCGCTCCTGGATCCCAGTCCACCCCCACCCTCCAGCTCTCTCACCATTGGGAGGAGAGTAGTGACCACACCTTGACCCAGGACAGCTTGGCCCTCACATGGTTATTGCAGGGCTATCTGTGCAAACGACGTGGCCCAGTGTGTGCTTATGGCCACAGAACACCTGGAGAAAGGCACTTGGGGTACACAGCACTGCCACAGGCAGAGATGGGGACAGGTGCTCACCCTGGCTGGCCTGGCCAGGTCCCTCCCCAGACCCCAGCACCCAGTCTGCCCTGAGCGTTTATTCTGCACGCACTCTTGGCATATGGCAAGTCACCCTTCGTAAGGTGGTATACTAGCCAGTGTCCTGAGCCTTCCTGTGGGGCAGGCTGGGAGCATATGCAAGGCATGAGCCACTGTGCCTTGGGAGGCCTTGGGCTCTCCCCAGGGACTGCACTAAAGAGCAGGCTGGCACAGTGCCTCCTTGGCAGGCATTTGGACACAGAGGAAGGACACAGCCTGTGGGTTGTGCAGGGAGGCTGGAACCTGAGGGAGGGGAAGGGACAGGCAGCTCACTGCCTCAGGGAACAGCACCCAGTGTCTGCCAGTCTGCTGAGCTGTGCTCTCCAGTGCCAACTGCAGCAGGCCAAGAAAAGCATGTCCACTGAGCAGAGTGGGTCAGAGAAGGTTGAATGGGGTCAGAGGGAGGTGAGTGCAGGGCAACACTACCTGAGAACACAGGCAGTCAAATCCGGACACTCGTCCTCCTACAGGAAAGGCTCACATGGTCGGAGGTGTGCGCCAGTGGCCTGGCGCCTCCCAGCCCTCCTAGGCAGTGGTCTCCAACCTTTTTGGCACCAGGGACCAGTTCTATGTGAATCTAATCCCTGATTTGAGGGGAGCTGAGCAGTGATGCTAGCGCTGGGGAGTGGCTACAAATGAAAATGAAGCTTTGCTTGCTCACTGGCCGCTTACCTCCTGCTGTGCAGCCTGGCTTGTAACAAACCACAGATGGTACTGGTCTGTGGCCCTGAGGGTTGGGGACCCCTGCTTCCCAGGGCACATTAGTTCCTTACCATGCGCCAGCCTGTGGGTCAGCATGCAGACGCACTCGTCCTAGCACCTCCAGTCTGAGCCAGAGACATGCCAGCTCCGCATAGCCCCAAGCATGGTTCCTGCAAATGGGTGGGACCAGGATCGCACTGGGGCTGGGGTGGAGTAGAGGCCATAGAGCCTGGTCTGCACCAATTGCACTCAACAATGGTGGTGGGTAGTCAGTATGGTTGGTGGTCAGTGATATTCCCTCCGGCCTACTATCTCCAGCAGGTAAAAGGGTTGGGAGTTAGGGAGATGCGAAGGGTCCAGGTTTGGTGTAAACAGCGCCCCAGGCAGGCCAGGATGGGCGGAGGAGGTGGGGTAGAGGAGATCCAGCAATTACTCAGCGCCCAGTGTGTACAGAACTGTTAGGTACCAGAGGAAGGGGAAAGAGGAGGGTTTAACCTCTGAGGAAGCCCAAGATATAATCAAGAAACCCTAAACGCCAAACCACCAGAGATTAGAAAACAAAAAGGGTTTGCTTCAACCAAGTGGTGGAGGAGCCTCTTGAAAGGGGTCACACCCAAAATGCCTGGGCCCACAGCCTGTCCTCACCTTCTAAGCACAGCCACATCCTCCCACATGTGCTCCTCAATGACCTGATACATGTAGTTGTCCTCAAGCACAGGGATGCCTTGACATTCGTGGTGCAGGGCTCAGCTACTCCGAGCCTCCTCCCCAGCCTTCAGAGCCCCTTTCTCAGGGTGGAGTTTCCCTCTTCGGACCCGAGGCAGGTCTGTGCGCAGAGGGGTCAGCTCTGCACACACATACACTAGAGGTCAGAAAAGGAGCCCCGCTTCCTGCTCTAAGAACGTGTCTGTGGAATCCCGAGCTCCGGGATCAAGTTGAACAGCGGCTGCGAACTCCAGGTCCTCGCCAAGCCGCAACCGGTCTTAGGACCCGCCCCTCCTACGCCACTCAGCGTTTCCCCTGAGCCACGCCCTCTCCCTGGCTCCGCCCGCAGCCTAAGTTGCGGAGCTGGTAGGCCGCTTCTCCCTCAGCAGGCCCGCCCCTATCCAGGTCTGCCCTGCCCACCCGGCCGCTTCTCCGTTGCGCAAGGCAGCCCCCGACTGCCCTCTTCCCTGGCTGGCCACCTACTTACCCGCAAGGCTTGCGCCAGCCGGCTTTGCTGCCCGGAATGACACCTGACGAGGCGGACTTCGGGTGCTGGTCACGGGTCTCTTACAAAGCGCGACGCTTGGCCCGGCCGCCGCCGCCAACGGTCCCCACTCTGCCTGGCCCGGAACCTGCGCTCGGCGGGGACCCAAAGCCTGGCGGTCAGAGAGCGCGTGCTCGGGTGGGGGCCTCATGCACGTCCTGCCATCGCGCCCGTGCTTCGGCACTTCCTCCGCGAAGCCCTACTATGTCCTCCCGATCCCCTCCCTGGACCCTGATTGGGACGTCTACATTCCTTTCCTTCAGGCCGGGGGTGCATTTTGTTTGCTTGCCTGTCCATTTTGTTTGCTTGCCTGTCCCAGCGCTCGGCTAGCACTGAGAGGAACACAGACGGTGCCTAATGAGCGTGCAAACCCATATGGTAGGACAGGGTACCATGCGTGAAGATAACAGTAACAGCAGCGGTAACTCCTTTTTGTGCGCGCTGTCCTCCCGTCTACCCAGGCTGGGTGCTTTCAAGCACCCCTTATTCCATCCGCGCCCCAGATGAATGCAGGGAAGCTGGTCTGCATTTCCCAAGTGAAGAAATTGAAGCCAGGAAAAAAAAAAAAGTCGCCATATATGGAAAAAACAGAATCCTCCCACCTCCCCAACCACTGAACTGCCTGCCCTCATGGGCGGGACGGAGGGGCGTGCCCGGGAGACTCCCGGGACCAGGAGAAGCCTTGGCAACACAAACCACGGTGTCGCAGCAACAGGCCAGTAGGTGAGGCTGCACTGGCCTTGGGGTAGCCAGAGTACCTTCTGTCTATGGAGCATACAGCAGCCCCAGGCCCCAGGCCAGGGGCCCCACCTCAGCCTACTGAGAAAGTGAGTCCTCCCAGGATGCTGCCGTTTCTGCCATGGGGTTGGGGGTTTTCCCTGTCCCCTCAGGGGCCAGGAGGGGGGCAGGTACCCATGGCCTGGGCCTGATCCTATCCTTGGGCCTGGCTCCCCCAGCTCAGCTAGGCTTGGTGTGTGTGCATGGATGGCTGGTGGCTCCAAGGGAATGGAAGCTACAGTCCAGCCTGAGACGCACCTGGTGAGGATGGGTGTTGGTGCCACCCCAGGTTTTACCACTAGCTGAGGACTGGCTGCCAGGAGTCCCCGGAGGTACCCCAGCTGCGGCCACCAGCCTTAAGACAGAGCTTCCCTCAGAGCTAGAGCTGAGTGAGGAGCAGCAGCTGCAAGTGAGTGTGGGGGCCCTGAGGAGCTGGCAGGAGGGTAGGTGCCTACAGGTTTCCACAGGTACCGCCTCTCACCCTGGGTACCCACAGATCTCTAAGGAGCTGGTCAACCTGCAGATCACAACCCACTGCCTGCAAGAGCAACATGAGGCTGAAATCTTTGAACTTAAGAGTGAGGTGGGTACTGATATGTGCCCATGTGTGCCTTCCTGAGTGCTTGGGGTGAATGCATACTTAGGACCAGTGCTGTGGGGGGTGCAGGTGTGTCCCCACATGATCGTGCATACACACGCAGTGTCTGAGTCCCTAAATGTCCCGCGTATGTTTTGTGTCCACGTGTGCCAAAACAGATGTTGACCTGCCCCAGGTAGCCCAGAGGCAAGTACACCTGCTCATCCTGGTCACCCCACAGGTCCTGCGGTTGGAGAGCCGGGTGCTGGAGCTGGAGCTACACAGAAAGGATGCAGCCCCAACAGAGGCTGATCCAGAGCCCCGCCAGGTGCCCATACAGAAGATTGGGCACAAAGCTAGAAGGAGAGTCACTCTGACCACTGCAGACTCCAGGCCACCATGAGTGCATGGAGGGCCTCGCTGGGTGGGCTGGGTGGGAGCAGAATAAAGGTGCAGTGCAGCAGGGGTGCAGTGAAGCTGGGACCTGCTCTCCCATACAGGTGCAGCCCAAGGACTTCCGACCCCTAAGGACAAGCAGCAGAAGCTAGGGAATGGCGTGAGTGTGCAGTAACCTAGCCTGGGGGCGTATCCAGGTTTCTCCCAGCCCAAGGTTGGGGGTGGGACAGTGCAGGGGACCCAGAACTTGGTCAGCCCTGTGAACCTCACAGCTACAGAGAGAAGTGAAGCAGGCACTGGAGCAGCAGAGGGCCCGGCAGCAAGCACTGGAGACACACGTGTGAGTGGCTGTTCCCAAGGGGCAGAGGGAGTCCCCTTCCTCGGGTCCAGTTGAGTCTCACACCCATGTCCACAGGGTAGTCCTGGGCCAACAGCTACAGGGAGCCCAAGAGAAAGCCAAGACAGCTGGGCAACAACTAGCTGCACAAGCCATGGTGAGGCTCAGCCATACCCCGTTGGGGGTAGGGATCCTATAAGCTCAGCAGAAGTCCACCTTAGGGAGCATAGGTTCAAGGCCACTTCCACCCCCAGGTGTTGTCCACCTGCCAGGGCCGGCTCCGCCAGACCGAGGCCGAGAACGCCCGGCTACAGCTGCAACTCAAGAAGCTGAATGAGGAATATGCCATCCGGCTGCAGCGCTGTGTCCAAGCCCTGGCAGTGAGTGATAGCAGAATGGCCCTGCGCTGGGTGGGAGGCCCCTGGGTCCTGGGGAGCCTAAGCCTGCCTGGGGTTTGCTGAATTGCTTTAGAGACCCTGTGGGCTACACTACCAGACTTGTTCCAAGGAGGGAATTGCGGGGAAGGGTGTGGGCCCAACCAAGCCCCAGCCCTGCCCCATCACTTCCAGGAGTACACAGATGGTGCAGGCCAGGCACCTACAGCTGCAGCCCTTCGGACATTCCTCAAAAACACTCTGGAGGACATCCGGGAAGCACACCACAGTCGTGAGCAACAGTTGGCCCGGGCTGCTCGAGACTATCGCAAGCGTCTGGCAGATCTGAGCCGAAGGCATGAGGAACTGCTGGTCAGCCACAGGTAGGCCCCTTCCCTGAGATGGGAATCTGGGATGAGGTGACTCAACATGACCTGGCATGTCACTTAGTGTACAGCAGGCATTATTGCACCCCAGCGGGGCACCTGAGATCCCCAAAGCTACCTTTGATGCCACCACCTTGGATCTAAAGCCACTGCCCCTGCACTTGGTCGCCAAGCTCAGCCACCTGCGGGAGGACCAGGCAAGGCTGGAAACACAGCTCCAGGCTCAGGTGACCCCTCCCTGCTGCCCCATTCTGGCCTTGGGACAAAGAGCCCAGACTCCCTCTAGAGCCTGTCCCAGGCTCAGCAAAGCCCCCACCCCAGGGCCTCTGAGTAGCCCACCTTGTTCCGCCAAACGACTCAAAGGGCTCAAGACACTGCTCTTGTTCCCACAGAAGAGAACTGGAGAAGCTTCCCAGGGGAGCACATCAGAGCCACAGTGTCCTGCTGTGGTTGTTGGGGGACCAGCAGGTGATTATTATTCTATCAACTTTTAACTGCTAAGCGGGGTTCTGGTTGCAGTAGTGAACAAGGTGGCCCCTCTCTGCCCTTGGCTCTAGGTGTGTATGGGAGACACTAATAATTACAGAAAAGCTAAATGCCTGGGGTGAAGAGGGACCCTGACCAGAGAGGCTGACCTCAAATGGGAAGGTCAGGGAAAGCCTGGGGGAAGGGAAGCTTCCGTTGAGCCTGGAGGACAGGACAGGAGCAGGTTACCTGGTGCCCTCCACAGCCCTTGTCTGTGGACCTCCATATTTCTAACTGCAAAAGACAGGGGCTTATACAGGCGTACCTCCCAAGGTTTTGGGAAACAAACCCCTTGCATGGGAGGAGGCCCCCCATCAGCATCCCTACAATGGAATCACTGTCAAGCTGGCCTTGAGGCTTAGCTCTCCTTGAGCAGCCAGTGGGCCCTCTGTGCCTGGGCTGTTTGGCCCTGCCCACCATAGAAAAATGGCTCCAAGGCCTGGGCAGGGCCCACAGTGGCAGGTGGGCCCATGCTATCCTGAACTTGGCCCCAGGAAGCACCTCAAAGATCTAGGTGCCCCAACTTGAGCAAGGTCACTGGTCAGCGCCTGGGCCAATGCTGGCCCTCATGTCCACCCCCATTCTCCCCTCACAGGGGCCTGGAAGCTGCATCTTGGGCCCATATCCATCAGAAGCTCCAAGACTTCTCCCGTGGCACCCAGGTAGTGAGTGGGTAATGCCTAGTCGGGAAGCCCTTCTCACACTCTGCCTTGGCTCATGGTTTATGCACCCCCATGCCAGGCAGAGCTGGAACAGGAGCGGGCGCAGCTGCTAGTCCGGGCCACGATGGCTGAGGAGCAAGTTTCCGAACTCAAGGAATATGTGGACCAGCACCTAGGCAGGTGGGTTCTCGGGCAGGTGGGATGTATGCAGGTCCCAAACACTTGAGGCAGGGTTTGTCCACAGCCAAGCAAGTGACTAAACCTGTTTCTCTGAGCAGGTACAAGCAGGAGATCCTGAGGTTGAGGAAGCTTATAGGTACAGAGGACCTCCAGAAAGTGGGGGCTGCACCTCCAGCCAAGCCTCAGCGCCCAAGGACTCGCAGCCGCTAGCTGGTCATCAGATAAACTCAGAGCACAGCTCTTCCCAGCCAACGTGGAGCCCTGCTCACAGCCCCACCTTGAGGACTGATTCCACCCAGCCCTCCAACCAAAAAGAGTCAGGGTGGAGCCCACTGAGTCTTTATTATGTCCACGTGGTCAGCCAGCCTGAGGTTCAGAGGCCCTAGTGATCAAGACAGAACTGGGTGCTGGGGCAGCCTGCACAGTTGGCCCACCACTGTGGATGTCATAGGCCCAAACACGGTCCAGGCCCTCACCCACCACAGCCACAGGCTGCCAGGTTGGGAGGGGGAAGCGCCCCGACACCACACGGGCCCCTTCAGGCAGCTCCGCCCGCAACTTGTCCTCCAGCAGTGGGAGCTGTGGGAGAGAGCAAGAGGGTGGAGTGAACCGGGTGGAACACGGCTGCTCCTTCCCAGCCCCTCCAGGCTCAACACATATGCTGGGGTGGCCTGGGCCTCCCCTGGGGCTAGCAAACCCCAGACCTACCACACTGGGGGCCAGGAACACAGATACATTGTAGCAATCCCTCAGGCTCACCTGCGGGAAGAAGAGGTCACCTTAGAAGGGAATGGGACCCCAGCTGGGGAAAAGGTCTGGGGGGCATAAGGTTATTGTGGCTTCTGAGTGCCAGCCTCCAGCCCACCCAGGTGGCAGGGGCTCCTGGGGCTGTCATCAGGGTGGCTGTGCCAGAACTGGAAGCGTGGAGATCAGGCGTGGGGTCTGAGGGGATCCAGGACTCCTCGGGTTACCTTCCAGAGGTCCTCACGGTGGTAGCAGACACTGCTGGAACAGCCTGCCCTCCAGGCATACAGCCGTGCCAGTCCGACCAGCCACGGGTTCAGCTCGTAGCCCACAGCTGGGCGGAGACCACACCTGTGGGCAGCCAGCACCTGTGGGCACCAAGAGCATCAGGCCCAGAAAATGGGAGGTGTGTGAGTGGGAGAGCCATGAGGACCCCCCTCCCCCACCCCACACTCCTTACAATCCTGCCATCACCAGAGCCCAGGTCCACCAGTTTTCCAGAACGACCTCGAAGCAGCAACAACACGTGCTCCACCTGCCGCACACTCGCCCCAACATAGGGTACCTAGGCAAGAAGAGGAATGGGGCTGGGAGGGCTAGAGTCCATTAGCCATTCACAGGTCTGGTGTCCAAACCTGAATCACACTACACGGGGGCGGCGGCGGCTGCCCCGGTCTTCCCGTCTTAGCAAAGGCTGACCTGCCCTATCAGAAGCAGGTTCCAACCCACAGGCCGACTGGCCCTTGAGTGCAGCACCTTCCCGCCTCCCCTCAAACCCGGGCTCAGCCCCACAGTGCTGACCACCCCCAGCCTTGGCCCCGCCCATCGGCTAGAGCGCCGTCCCACAAGACCAGCAGCCACGCCCCGACAGGCCCCGCTGGAAGCTACGCGCGCCGGAGGGTCGGGAGCCAGTTCCTCCGTGGGCCCCACCCCGCCAGGAATCCCACCCATCGGCATGGGTTCCTCCTCTCACCTGCAGCCGCAGGGGCACTCGGCGGAATCCTGGCTGCAGTAGCAGCGCCCACACGGCATAGGCGGCCAGGCTGGACCCTGCGGCCACCTGCAGCAGCTCTAGTGCGCCCAGCTGCCGCTCGCGCAGCTCTGTCAGCGCCTCGGCCGGGTCGTCCTGCTCCATAGCCGCGGGACATGCAGCTCAGGACTAAGTCCGGGACCCTCACACCATCCAGCGCGATGCCGGAAGTGGCGGGGTGGAGGCTGTGGCAACGCCGGAAGGGGCAGGGGCCGACGGGGCTGGTCCCTTCACGTTCTGGTCTGCAGAGGCCCAGGGACACTACCTGGCTCTCATCCAAATACGTTGAGATCGCCATCGCCGCAAAAGGTACTACAGCCAGCAGCTAGACTCTATGGCACTCGGATGCCCCCCCCCCCGCGCGCGTTTCGGAGCCATTCCTGCCACTGTCTTTTTAAGGCCACCGAATAGTCATGGGATTCCCCACTAATCATCTTGTACCCAAGCAGTAGACGCCCTCCTGAATTCTCATCGTTCTCATCATCAATCCCCTCATCTATGAAATCCCCTTGCTGACCGCTCCTCGTATAACTCGCTGTATTAATCTTGACCTGACTCTCATCCCTTCTCTGACAAAATCCCTCACAACAGCTTGACACTGACAAATCACCTTTTGACTCCACTTGATAACTTATAGGAAGTTTCTCTAACCAAAGTAGATTTTTCATAGTTTACTTATAGTTTTCATTTAAAGGATAAAAATAGTAAATACTGGGCTGGGTATGCTATTGTAACTCCTTTTGAAGTCACCAAGGTGGCACCTTTGCCCCTGGCCACATCTGCTCTACAGACTGAATTGTACAGTTACTCTGGCCTGTGCTCTAACCAAGAGCAAAACCGCAAACATTTATACCAATAGTCTCTATGCCTTTGGTGTAGTTCATGACCTTGGATTGCAATGAAAATAGCGAGGTTTCCTGAACCTTAAATGGGGAAACAATTAAAAATGGTTCTTACGTCCAAAATCTATTAGATGCCATACCAGCTTCCTTGGCTATTAAGATACTTGGGTGTTCCAAACTTGACTCCCTGGAGGCTAAAAGAAACACCTGGCTGATATATTTCCACCAAGAACACTGCTCTCTCTTAAAGGAACCATCAGCCAAATCTCTGTCATGGTCCAAAGGAATGTTTCCCCAAATGCTAATTTAGAGAAATTGATTTGAGATACCTAAAAATTGGCCCCAGAAGAGGAAAAATGATATTGGAAATCTAATAACTGTTGGTTTGATGAAAACAGAACTACAGCTTGGGCCAAATAATGACCCACTCCTTCCAGAAATTCTAAAATTCCCAGTACTGACTACTGTGCATGCAATGAATCATGGGTCTACTGATAAAATGATAAATTTTATAAACCAGTACTGGTGGGAAAATACTAATAAGGCCACAAAAAGCACCTACTTTTCTTGCCCCACATACCGAAAATACAATCCAGGGAAAACTGTCCACAGATATTTTCAATTGCCCAATGAACCATTTGAGGTTTGGCAAATGGACTTTATTCAGCTACCCCATTTTCATGGATACAAATGTGTCCTGGTAATTTGTGTTTTTCCACTGAGTCAAAGCCTTTCCATGCGGATTACCTACTATCTTGTCAGTACCTAATCCTACTGGGAAAAAATCATCCCTACCTGGGAAACCCCTCTTGAGCTCCATAGAGGCTGGGGAACCCATTTTACTGGTCAGATATTATGGCAAGACTGTGTTGTTTGGTCAGTTCTATAGCATTTTCGCTGTGCTTAATCATTCTCAGGCTTTAGGACTAGTTGAATAAACCAGGGGCATCATCAAAACTAAATTGGCACAATTTGTGGAAAACCCTCTAAATACACTGGCCAAATTATTGCCATCGGCCTTTCTAAATCTCAGATCTATCCCTTTGGACCTCAAAAATTCTCACCCTTGGAGATAGTCACAGGGTTGATCTGATTGATCTAGTCCCTGCCTCTTTGGATACACAGCTGATAAAAGGAGATATACTTCAATATTGCAAAAGCCTAATTATGTTGATTAAAAATAACCATGTTTTCGTTTGCAATAGCAAACACTACATATTGCACGTGGATAAGTTATTCCGGAGAAATAGAAACCCACTTAGACAAAATTAGAAAACAAGCAAATTTCACCTGACTCTCCATTGCGATCTCCTTTGACCTATTTAGCCCTCAGGTTTGGGCTCCTGGTTTAGGACTATTATATAAACTGGATTTTATTCTGCTCATTTTGTTTTGTATAATTATTTTCAAACTTTGTACCTGCTGCCTGTCGAGCATCAAGCTCCTGCAGAAATGATGCACTAAATAGAATGATGCTGGATCAGTGCTTCACGATGATCAAGATGACCTTGATATAAGATAGACTTTAGATGGGAATGCCCAAGCGTCCTTCCTCTTACCCTTGCTACTCAAATGTGACCTCAGTGGTTTCCAATCACTGTGCACTTTCGCTCTGGCATGGGACATGACAATCAGGAAAGGTCCTTCCTGACACAGAGGGACAAATACCACTAAATGTGGAAAAACTGATTATTGATCAGTGATACTTTCAGAGAAAGATTTTGATCAAAGGGGGGAAATGTGAAAAATAAATAAAGGAAACCTCATAAAATTGGAGTCAGGAAGCTTTGAAGGAAGAGCTCTCAACACACTACCAGTCACTGCACATGGCAGACTCAAACAGGAAGAAGCCTACTTTACTACTCCTGCAGGAGAGAGTTTCTCCTTACCTGGCAACAGCCTAGCCAATGAGAAACCACCACACTCAGCTAACAGGAAGCCACCACTACCCTGAACTCTTAGTCTCCTCCACTGGACTTTTGCTTATAATCACCCCTCTGAACTCCCTCCTTTTTCTCTATAAAATGATATTCTCCTTTGTTCTCCAGACTTGCCCGTGGTACACCATAGTTTGCAAACCCCAAATTGCAATTCTGTCATTCCAATAAATTCATTTTTGCTGGTAAAATAACTGGCTATTTTATTTTTAAGGTTGACAGTGGGAAAGGGGCTCATTGGAGGTGGGATAGCCTCCAGGCCTGGCCACCCTGGGTCACAGCCAGGCCATATACAGCTCTGTCTCAGAGAGACTAGAAGGGGTCTCTGCCAATCAGGACACGGCAAAAATCAGCCAAGCCTAGAAGCAGTTGCCCGCTCTGGCTGAAAGCCATTAGCCCAAGTGGGAAAGAAACAGGATGCGCTGGGGTCTAAGGGAGAGAGGGCGGTGGAAGTTGGAACTCAGCTAAGGGACAGGGAGGAGGGGGCTGACATGAAGAAGAGACTGAGTAGACCCGAGAAGACACATGTTGGCTCCCTATGAGTATGGTGGAAAGGAAGCCAAATGTGAGGTGCCAGGGCTTCTGGCAGTCGGCCCAGCCATGGTAGTTAAAGAAAGAGCCCCAGGAGCTGAGACCACCTTCCTTCTCCACAAAACATCAAAAAGAAATTGAGTTCTTGGAGGTGACCTGTCAAAGCCTGGGAATAGGAGAGGAAAGTAGGGATATAGAGCCAGGACCTCCTCGTCACCCCATTAAATGGCCATAAATGTCAGGGGCTTGTCTGAACACAGGCCCTGGCCTGGCTACTCAGCCATCCATAATGCTGGTGAGGAGCCCCAGCAGGGACAGAGGGTACTTCAGACACTGGGCACACCCAAGACCCTGCTCCCAATCCCCAAGTATAAAGGGCCTCACATACCTGCTCACACTAGGCCCCAGCTGCTACCAGACCTGAAAGACAGGTGTCCCTGGTTGGCAGGAAACCCTGGGGCCCTGCTACCAAGACCTGAGCCCTGGAGAGGAGAGCCAGCTCCACCTGGCTCAGCATCCCATTTCCTTGGGGCTGTCACAGGGCCCTACTCAGAAAGGAAAGGTGTGCCCTGGGCTCTAGGCTGGGGGAATCCTACACAGCACTTGTCTCTTGTTCCTTCATCATCCCCAGTGCTTAGAGCAGCACCTGACACCAAAATGTCCTGAGTAAAAGCTTGTTTACTAAATGCACGCACCCAGCATACATACCCCACAACCCCCATCGACATTTGCCACTCTGCTCTTCAGCCTGTGGGCACTGGACAGTCGGTGTATGCCATGTGAA
Organism: Eonycteris spelaea; assembly: GCA_003508835.1. NCBI lineage: Eukaryota > Metazoa > Chordata > Mammalia > Chiroptera > Pteropodidae > Eonycteris > Eonycteris spelaea. Next base: position 2,670,281 of record PUFA01000186.1, on the reverse strand, counting down.
TGCACACACCCAGAGGTGCTCCGCAGGTGCTCTGAAGGCCAGCTCCCATAGCTCCAGCTTGCATGCTCACCACCAGTTACCTTAGCCACCCCATCAGGGCAGGCATGAAGCCCCTGGCCTGACTTCCAGGGCTCCAGTGGCCCTGTTAGCCACACCCACTTCTGCCCTTCGTGCACCTCTGGGAGGAGTGCTGGTTGCAGCCAGTGTGTGCATAGGAGGCTCGGGCATGTCCTGGGGCAGGTGGGTAGAGGCGAATACCCAGCCTAGGGCCAACTCCGGAACAGCTGCCCCACATTTTTGTGGACAGGTGTTCTGAGGGGCAGCCCAGTCACCACTAAGTGTGGCAGAGCATCCTTCTGAATGAGAGGCTGTGGAGAGCTAACCAGAGAATCAGGGTAGAGCCAAGGGTGAGGGTGCTGCTCAGCCCTGGGGGCACCCTCCTTGGGGCTTGCCCAAGACAGGGAGGAGGAAGCCAGTCAGGGTGCCCTTACGTCCTCCTCCTCTGGTCTTTGCTGGGATATTCCCTTGTGGGGAAGGGAGACTGACAGGATGCTAGGGTCAGCAGTTCAGGAGAGGTCTAGGCTGGAGACCAAAATGTAGGGGTCAGTAGCATGTTGATGGTATTTATAGCCAAGAATTTGGGGAGGTAAGAGAAAGTGGCAAGAAGCCTCAGGAGGGGAGGGGCAGGGAGCCCAGTGGGGCCTCCCATGTAGGGTACCTGTGCTCACCCCAACCCTGTAATTCATTAGTCAACAGTGAGTAAAAGGACTCCCCCATACACGTGCTGCTTCAGAAAGCCATCCCGTGGGAAGTCCAGAGTGTCCCCAGAGTGTCCAGAGGAGGGGGTCCTATGTGTGGGCCCTGCACAGCCTCGGTTGCTACCTGAAAGATGGCAGGACCCCTGGCCTCCACCTGCACCCTTGGCCCCTTCACCAGCAAAGTAGTTGAGAACACGAAGCTGTTTCTAGGGCTCAGCCCAGGCATCCCCCCTAGACTTAAGCTGTGGCTCTCTTTTCCAGGAGCTGTGGAGTTGGGTAAGCAAGGTGAGCTCCTTCAAGGTTCAGAAGCCCTGGCATCCCAGGAGCTTTCAGCCTCAGGCCACCAACTTTGTCCAGAAACACTGGCCCTTTATGTGGCTGAAGCTGAGAGGAAGGCAGGGACAGCAAGAATGGGGCCAGTGGCAGGGAATGCTCCTTAGAGGCCCGTTGTGTGCCCCTGCCCACCAGAAACGGGCAACAGGCAGGATCCCACGGGTTCCACGTGTCAAAATGCTCCACACGTCACAGGGGTCGCAGGGGCCTTAGGACAGAGGGGCCTATTCTTCTCTGAGAGCGGGATAGGACCAGAATGACTCTCCTGAGCTCCCAGCAGACCACAGAGGGATATCAGTACCCCACTAGATTGCAACCCCTTTCCTTCCAGAGTGAAAGTGATATTGGCCTTCTGGCCCCCAAAAGGGACATGACCCACCTCAGACTTTGGGAGTTCTGGCCCATTTTCCACTCCCACTCTGAGCTGAGGAAGTACCCGCATTTGGAGCGGGAGCAGCAGAGCTGAGGTTCATGTGGGTGGGAGGTTGCAGGGACATCCCACTTAGCAGCAGCCTCTCCTCAGAGCATGGGCATGGGCTGCTGTCCCATTCATTAACTAGGTGGCATTAGACAAGGCCTCCTGCTATGTAAAGTAGGAATCAGAGCCGTTCCAGGGTTGGGCTCAGGCATAGGACACTTGACCTATGTTGGCTAGTGAAATCAATGTTCTCATTAATTATGACTATTCACTCAGAATCAGTTGGTACTGTGATGCCCTCTGGAGGCCATCCCCTCCCCAACCACCTTCCTCCCAGCCCCTCCCTGAAGCCCTGCTCCCAGGCTCCCTCAGTGCAGCAGCACCTCACAGGGGTGGAGGTGGTCAGCATGGGCAGCTGCATAGGCATGGCTGAATTCCTCGAAGCAGGGGCACAGCCAAGCCAGGCCTCACCAAAGCAGCTCCGGCCCATGAAGAGGAAGGTTCCCAGGCCAGGGCTGACACCACAGTGTAGCGGAGTGCAAATGGAGGCCTGGCTCCCAGAGCCCCCACCGGGAATAGTGGCAGTCTGGCGAGAGAAACGGGAAACTGTAATGGTGATAAGGGACTCCTGCAGCTCCGTGTCATGGGCAACCCCGTGGATGGTTCCATGGATCACTGTGGGGAGACATGTTGGCCAGTGGCTGGCATGTGTGTGGGGGGGTAGGCCCCAGGCTCCCTTCCCCAACCCTTGCCCCCTTCCTTTCCACATGAACACTGACCAAAGTTGCTGGTACATGAGGCCACATCGCTGCAGGGCCTGCAAGCACCTGGCAGCAGAGGAGATGGTGAGCGTAGGCCCTTCCTGGTCTTGGACCATCTGAGGCCACCCCAACCAGCCAGAGACTGAAGGGTGAGGGCAAGAGACCAGAACTCCTCAGGGCCTAATGGCAGCTGGAGATCTGTGGGAACACACGTGCACACTCCCTGAAGACCCCGCTGCATTCCAGGTGATGCTTGCACACTCATGCGGGCACAGACATGGGCCTGGGGGTCGTTCCCAGCAGGTGAGAACTCACCTACCTGGAGCTCAGTGTCCAGGTGTACGCTCTCTCATATCCATCTCGCATGTGCAGTAACCCCTGTGGCCTCCCAGAGCTGCCTCTTGGGCCCAGAGACACCAGCCTGGTCCAGGGGTGGGGTGGGGGTGGAACAGGAGGGTTTGTTGGGCTCTGTAGTCTCTGGCCTGGAATCGGAGGCAGAACAAAGAGACTCCACTCCCTGTGGTGGTCAGGCTCCAAGCTCCAGGCCAGCAAAGCCTTAGGCCTGCTGTCCTGCAGAAAGGCAGGGGCATCTCCATGGTGACAGACTCACACTGCTTTTTTGTTGTATTGGCCTAGGGGAGGGGAGAAGAGGTCTTCCCTGGGCCAGGGAGTCCTGAACAGCTTTGACCCAGGGCTTTGATTCTGTACCGCCTTCATCATTCTTTCTTCAGCCCCTTAGGGACCAGAAACGGGCATTGCCCTGCCTGGCCTCCTCTCCTCTCCATTCTGTCCCCTGCCCATTCTTTCCTTACATGAGTCATGGAGGAACACCCGCCTCCCTCTGACTTGTCTCCGCGCTACTACTCACTGTGTGGTATCTGACAAGCGCCTCAGTTTCTCTCTCTGCGCAGCGGGGAAGACAGGCATGCCCTACCCTGCCCACCCAGACCGTCACTCACCATCTGCTCCTAGACCGTGGGCCTGCGGAGGCAGCTCTGGACGCCTGTCCTCGCTCAGCTCGAAACCGAAGGAGGCCACGCGGCGGCTGATGTTGCGGTGCGGGGTGGCCTGCAGGAAGAGAGCCCTACCTTCGCAGGGACCCCAGCATACGTATCGGCCCTCGGACGAGCCCAGGCCCTCAGCCAGCAGCAGCAGCTCCACGGTGCCGCCCGCCAGCTCCACGAAGACCTGGGCGCCCGCAAAGGGCTGTGCCGGCCGCAGGCAGGCGATGCGAGCTCGCGCGCTGGATTCGGAGCCGCCCAGGGTCAGACGCAGCGCTCCCGCCGGGTACAGCCACTCAGTTCCCGAACCTGCACAACAGGCCAGGGCTCTTGGGTGAGGCCACTGTGGACAGATGCGCGGCACTAAGGCGGGCGTCCCGCTTCCCTAACCGACGTAGCCACCTCTCCTGCACCCGCTTCCCGCAGGCACAAAGCTGCATTCACTCTGTGGAGGAGGAAACTGAGGCCCAGCATCCTTCGCACTCGGGAGGGAGGCCAAGGATTTCGTGCCAGGGCGGGGCGACTCCCAACCCAGAGGGCGAACTACAACCATCCCGCAGGCCCCTCCTAGGGGAGAACGCAGCCCCATGGGGCTGCTCCCGGGGGTCGTACCTGCCTCTCCAGCTGCGGCTGTCCTCCGAGTGACCCGCGCTGGCGGCCACGGCCAAGAGGCCGCAGCACAGCACTCGGAGCAGCGCAAGAGGCTGCATGGCGCCGGCAACCACGAGGCTAGAGCGACGGCTCGCACCGACCCTAGCCGCACGCCGCACGCAGCCCACTGCTGCCGCAGCTCAGAAGCGCAGCCAGGAGAGACGTCGAAGCTACCCAGGCAGGCGGCCAATCGCCGGCCGGCCCCGGAACTTTCCTCCAATCGCAGCAGTGCTCGCGGGGGCGGGATGAAAAGCCGGAGTCCTCGCAGGCGCTGGTGAGGAGGCTCCCAGCTCTGAGAACTGTGTCGCCCCTTGAGGTACCCCGGCCACCGGCCTCGACTTGTACGCGGTCCTGGTCCGGTGCATGTCCTCTGAGCCCTTGGTCGCAGAAAGGGGTAGGTTTAGTGTCCAAGTAGAACCTGGGGTGCTCATTGTGGGTGGTCCCTTCCAAGAGTGGCTCTCAGAACACATCTCCTTCCCTGTCCCCAACCAATCCCAGGAGGCTGTGGGTACCCCAGGGAGGAGGGGCAGGTGCTGGGGCCGCTGGCCACCGTGGACTAACAAAAGCGATGGGCATCCCTGAGCCACAAAATCAGGCCCCCCGGAGATCAGGACATGGATTGTCCGAGATGAAAGGAGGGGAATGGTGAGAAAGCACAGAGATCCTACAGCCAGGATTTCGCCTGGGTAGGAGGTAGGGAGTGGCTGGCCAATGGGAACTGAGCGATTTCAGGCTGAGTGAGGAGCAGATGGCCTAGGCAAAGGCCAAGTGGACGCTCTCAACAGCCCGGGAAACTCCTAGGTCAGCTAACAGAGTCCTTAGCCAGAAAGTGAGGAGTCTAACCTCATACTAGAACCCTTGGAGTCAATGAGAACTTTAGCCAGATCTGTGGGAACCAGCATAGACTCTGCCATCTGCGGGTATGAACCCTCCACCCCACTGTCCCCACACTCCAGCCTTCCTGCTATGCCTAGGCTTGAGTGCATGGCTGACAGATGAGGACAGATGGCCCAAGAGGAAGTGAGAGGCTGGAGCTGCTGCTAAACTGAGCATACCAGGCTGCCCCCTCCCCTGCCCCAAGTCCCTCTCAGGCCAAAGAGTGGTGAGACACCTATAGGGCTCAGCTGGTGGGCTGAGAACCAGCTGTCACTATCGTGATAGCCAAAAGATGGATGCAACCCAAGTGCCCATCAAGAGATGAATGGAGAAACAAAATGCGGTCCATTCATAGGTGGTATATGATTCAGCCTTAAAAAGAAAGGAATTCTGACACATGCTACAATATGTATGAACCTTGAGTACATTATGCTCAGTGAATAAGCACTCAAAAGGAGAAATACTGTGTGATTCACGTCTGTGAGGTTCCTAATTCAGAAACAAAGTAGAATGATGGGTACTGGGGCTAGAAGTGTTGGGGGAGGGAGTTAGTGCTTAATAAGGTTAGAGACTTAGTTTGGGAGATGAAAACATTCTGGAGATAGATGGTGGTGATGTTTGCATTACAGTGTGAAAGTATGTAACACTACTGAACTATACACCCCAAAATGGTTAAGATGGTTTTCTTATGTGTATTTTACCCAATAAAGAACTTTTTAAAAGGGGTAGACAGGGCCTGGAACTGGGTACTAAAAGACACAAAAGAGGTGCTGTAAAAGAAGGGAGGGCTCACCCAGGTCAGCTGCTACCGCTGCCCTTGCTGAGGCCTTGGTTCCACTTAGGGCTGGTCACTAGGGCCTTGGCCTCACCTGCCCGGCCTCAGAGGCAGAGAGTGGGCTCTGGACGCCCTCTAGTGGCAGAGTGAAGAAACGGCCTTAGACCCACCCCCTGCCGACCTAGGGCCCTGGCTTTGCACCCTAACCCTACTCCCAGAGAATGGACCAGTGTCTGTGGGTGAAAGGGAGGGTTTCTGACAGGTAACCTGGCCTGAAATGGGCACACTCCTGTCCCTGGGCTGTCTCCTCAACACTAGGCTTCCCCTGCCCTGCCCCAGCCTCTTATTTGAGGGGCCCAGGGATGATGTTGTCACCTGCAGACCTGGACAGCATCAGCCACTTGTGTTCACAAGTTCTGGCCCCACCCAGGAAAACACCTGGGTAGTGTTAGCCATCAGAGATATGCTGCCTATGGGACAGAGACCCAGAAGGCCTTGCTGGAGGTATAGGACCGGACACACTGAAGGTACCCAGGAAATACTTGGAGAATGAGTGTGTATGCCAATGAGTGAATGAATGAGTGAGTGAATGGATGAATGACATCCCATATCTCAAGTAACTCCTCCGATGTCTATACTCAGTTTGGGGGCTCCTTCACATCCCTCAGACCCTTCAATGCCCTGACCCTCCAAAAGGGGCCTCTCTTCATTCCCACCCAAAACCTAGGTCCTGACAAGGGGCTGGAGCTGATACTAGGACAAGGAACAGTGTCAGAGGTGAGCTCTGCCCTGAATGGTGCCTGGAACAGGTGACTCTGAACTCCAGCAGGGGAGGCAACCCCACAGGGTGAAGGACACCTACCTAGCGAAGCCCAAAGTGTAAGGGTACAGGCAAGGAGCACTCATGACCAAGTCAGGGGCTGAGCTCTTTGGGGATCTGGGGGAGCAATACGAAGCCAGAGAAGAGTGCCCCAGGTCAGGTGAACAGAGGGCAAGGGCCCCCATGACACGATAGAGCTCAGGGCAAACCAGGTCCCAGGAAGGTGGCCAGTGGAAAGTGAGCAGGGCCAGCCCCAGGCTCATTGGCCAGGGGAGAGCTTGGACGTGGCCTCAAGAGAACAGCAAACGGAAACCTTTCAGGGATTATGAGAGAGCCTAGAGAGAGCGGTCAAGCCTCCCACTTGTTCAAGACTTCCCACCGGGGCTCCTGCTTCGGCAAAAAAGGGGCAGAGTGAGAGAGATGGGCTGAGCAGAGGCCATCCCCACCCATGTCCCCAGCTGAGCCTCTGGCTACCCAGACCCCTGAAGCCAAGACCACCTGAATGAGCCGCTCCAGCTGGCCCAGTGCAGGGTTCTGTCTCCTGGGTGGGGCTGGGGAATGGGGACAGCAGGTACAGTTTCAATAACTGAGGGGCTGGGAGTGCCAGGAACCCACCAAAACCTGGGCCACCCAGTGATGTGCTCCAGTGGTACCATGAGCACTGGCCTAGATAACACACCCCTGCCCAGCCTGACCTAGGCAGCCCCAGGGTGCTGCAGTGACCAGTCCTCTCAGAGACACTATCAGAGAAATGATCGTATCTGCTAACTCTTCCAGGCAACCTGTGCAACTTCTGGCTCCCCTTCACCTACATCCCATTTCCCTACCCCAATCCCAGGCAGAATCTGGCCTTGCCCTCCCACAAGCCTGCACCTCCGAACACAGAGCAAGATTCCTGTATATGGAGTGTTTTCCTCCCTTTGACAAGAAATCCACCCCCACACATACACCTTGCATCTTCCTGAGGAGCCAAAAATGCAGCTGCAGACTGATTTGCAGCTGAGCTAAAAATAATTGCCAGACTCCAGCCGGGGCTGGGAAAATATCCCATTGCTAGGAGACAACCGTTACTGGGAGACCGCCATTGCTAGGCGACGGGGTTGCCTTGGTGACAACTGGGCCCTGAGTCATCCTCAGCCTGTCTGCTCCGCCTCCTTGCCCCTGGTGGGTCCAGCGTGGGTCCCAGGAGGAGGGAAGGCAGGGAGTAGAAGCTGGAAGGCAGCAGAGAGGCCCACTGCCTGCTATTTGCTACCCACAGCCATCATGGCCACTCTAGGCTGAGAGGTTCTCACTCACAGGCACCCACTCTGGCTGTGGAGTGACAAGAACAGCCAAACAAACCTTCAAGAGTCCCTTCCCAGGCATTCTTGGGGCCTCTGCCTCTGGTGGGGGGCTGAGGCAGTGAGGGGTACAGTGTCTGTCTCATAGCTCCAAAGCATGAGGCTTCAGAGCCAGCCTAATCACTATAGGGCATGGGGTTCTCACCATCATGCTGAGCTAGGGCCTTCAGGGCATCTCCTGGGACCCCAGACCTATTTCTCAGGAGGAGAAGTACTTGCCTAAGGCCCTAGCCAGGAAGAGAGTATTTGGGCCCAGGCAGGTGGCTCCAAGGGCACACATATCATTCCAGAGTCCCCCAAGGAGAGTCCTGATGACCTCCTGTGAGGGTGTTTCAGGGGTGCTGCCCCTAGCCTTGAGTACCACAAGGGTTACCCTATCACAGGCGTCCCCATTCCCATGTGACAGGGACTCCCTCTCTCTTAGCCTTCAAGGTCTCAGGGCAGGATGTGCCGACAGCCTTCAATCTTTATTGCCCATGACTCCAGAACTGGAATCCCCTAGCAGCCTGGACTGGGGAGATTCCTCCATGCCCAGGTATCAATATAAGGGATGCTCCAGGTGACAGAATAGTCCAGGTAAGAGAATGTCCCAGACGAGAGGTGCTCCAAATGAGTTGATGCTTTACATGAGGGACTGGTGCCCTCCTGACCCTGGAGAAAGGCCAGGATGGCAGATGCTTCAAGAGTAAGGGGCAAGGCTGTGGGCTGGCAGTGCTGGAGACTCAGGGCTTCACAGGCTGCAGAATGGAGGCCTAGGAAGATGGTGACCATATCTATACTGTAAAGTAATACCTCTGTACAAGGAGAACAGGTAGGAGGCATTGGGAAGAGACCAGTGAGGAGGTAGCTGCCATCAGCCACGGAGGAGAAGCACGCCTTGACACAGGGAGGGGTGACAAAGGTAGAGAGATGAGCAAGTCCACAAGTATTCAAGAGGCAGGCCTTCCACAGCAGTATATCATATCCCTTTGAATAACTGCTCTTTGCTCAGAGTCTTCCAAGGCAAGTGGACTTCTCAGGCCCCTTTGAGGGCAGAACTTACTCTCTGCCTGAGGTCCTGGCCCCTGCTGAGGGGCAAGAGCCCCCTTGAAGTCTGAGGTAAAACCCTGCCTGCCAGGCAGGACAACATGCATGCCGGGGTCCATGCCAACCTAGGTCTCTGCACATGGGGCGGAGGCTGAGCTGGAAGGCCAGCCTGCCAGACCTGCACGCTGGAGGTTACTGGACGGGTTGGACAGCACTCTTTTTCAGTTACCCCAAATGTTTTCACACACCCCGTCTTGCCTGCCCATGCTGAGCCTCCTCTGAATCATGTGAGCATTGTGATTCTTTAGTCCTTGCCACACAGGAGAGCGGCCTTCATCCCAGTTAGTGCCCCACACACAGCAAGAACAACACCCCCTCAAACCAGCTAGGGTCCAGCCAGCCTGACTCCCCCTCCTGTAGCCTCCCCCTCACACCAGCCCCAACTTCTGGTCAAAACGCTAACCCCGAACACCAGCTGGTTTCATTTCTATGAAGACACTATCTCAGGGAGCCTCTCTCCCAGCCCAGAGGCTCTTTCCCAAATGCAGGGACCTCTCTTGCTCTCCCCACACCTGGTCCCTCTGCTGTGTCTGCTCCCAGGAGACCTCTGGATGAGCATTATTAGCCTCCATCTCCTCCCTGAGCCTGCTGGGGCTTCTCCAGTGGCCCAGACAGCCCTCCACACCTACCTGCCATATCCCACCTCTTCTCTTTCTTCCAGCCTGCTCCCTTCCAGCGGCTGCCACCTCCGCATCCAATCTATTCCAGAGGGAACTTGCCAGGCTTCTTAAGGCCTCAGGACCTTTGCACACCCATTCCTGGACCACTTCCCCACCCTCTCACCCTTGGGGTCTCAGCTCAAGTGTCATGTCCTCAGGAGCCCTACCACCACCACCTTCGCAGGTCACCATCACATGGCCCTCTTGAACTTTCATCACTCTCAAAATAGTCATTCTCTGAAATGATCTGTTGGTCACTTGCTTCTCAGCTCTGAGGGTGTGTAAGTGTGTCTCCCCACTGAGGGGTTTTCTGGGCCTGGCACTCAGCAGGTGCACAGGAGATGTGAAGGCCTTGAAGGCGACTGGACCCGGGCTCCACAGGAGTGGTAAGGGTGGGGTTCCAATTGTTCTCTCCCCGCAGGTGGCAGCCAAAGGCTGGGGACACAAGGGGCCGACCGGAACTGCAAAGGACCGCAGGGCCAACACCCGGGGCCAAGAGGCTCAAGTCCGCTTAACCCCGCAGAGCTTGGGGTCCCCACAGCTCCTCGCAGTCAGGGCTCGCTCCAGTCCCGTTGTGCGGCGCGTGCCTTGCCCTCTTTCCTCTCTCTATCCTGTCCTCCTCTGCCCTCCCCTCCCATCCCCGCGCAGCCGCGCGCCCGGGTTTGTTATTGCGAGGGCGCCCGCGGCGAAGATGGGGGCGGGGTGCGTGCTAGGGCTGGCGCGTGCCCGTTGGCGCCGCGTTGGGAGCGCGCTGTGCGCGCGGCAGGGTGGGGCGGGGCTCGGCATCCTCCGCTCCCCCGACCCGGGCTACCCAACTCGGATTGGCTCCCCGCGCCGGGAGCGCGCGAGGGCGCGGCGCTTAGGGCCGGGCGGGGGGCGCGCGCGGCGCCGCCCGCGGCCTCGGAGGAGCGCAGGGAGGAGGGCGGAGGAGGAGCGCCGGGAGGAGGGTGAGGGGAGGGAGGAGGCGCCGCCGGGCTCCCTGCAAAGCGGCCTTATTTATCTGGGCACAGTCTCAGCCTCCCCGGTGGGAGGCTCAAGGCGGCCCATCCTCTCCCACCGGGGAGCTCTTCTTGGGGCGCGGCCGAGGGGGCCGGCCAGGCTGGGGCGCGGGGTGCGGCCGGGCCCTGCCGGCCAGGCCAGCACCTCGGCCGCCTCCCCGCTTCGCCGGCGCCCATGCCAGGCTACCCATAACGGGAGGACGCCCTGTGAACAGCGTGGCATGAGCCAGGAGCCCGTGCCGAGGTAAGATGTGCGCTGAGGGCCAGGCTGCAGGGCCGAGAGGGGCCAGCCTGCGCCACCACGGTAGTCACAATGAGGAGGGTTTGGGGAGGGGGCTTGGGACGGCACCTCCACCACCCCCAGAGGGCTTATGTAACCGCAGCCCCTTCCCTGGCCATGGCCGCTGGGCCTCGGGCCTTGCCTGGCCTTCCCACGTCCCCTTACCCCAGTGACGGGCCTGGTCGAGGCCCACTCCCTATGGCAACTGGACCAAGACTGTGTGTGGGTCGGTGCCACCTAACGGTGGCCCTGTGGAAGCAGATTTGCAGGCCCCCAGCCCGCTTGTCTTGGTGAGGTCTTGGACCACCCCTGAGCTCTGGGTTCCCCACCTCAGCACCAGGAGACCCTGGGCATATGAGAGAGGTGTTAGATAAAATTACACCCCAGGAGGAGCCATGTGGATACATGGCTAGAGGGCCTGTCTGCCCCTGGACACCTTCTGGACCAGGGCCTGTGTGGAGCTGCCACAGTATGAGGTAGAGGGGAAGGAAGGGGCCTGGGCACATGCCTGGTTTTGGAGGAGGGGTCAGGCCTTGGCCAATGCTGAAGGGCTGGAGAAGGGGAAGTGGACACCCAGAGATTTGCTGGGGAGGGGTCTTATACCTCTGAAGTTTGGGTAAGGAGAGTCTCGCACCCATCACTCCAGAAGGAGAGAAGGCCTGGCTATCGGAGCCTCAAGGAACTCGTTGCCCAGTGGACACTCCTCCAGCCCCTCCCTGTCTCTGCACAGGAAGCCTCCCCTCTACGGAGAGAGCAGATGGTGGATGCCACCTCACTTGCCCCATCCATCAAGCCCCTCCCCACACCCAATACCTCCCACAGCCCAGTGACCAGAGTCAGTTCAGGCCTTTTTGATGCCAGGCAGGGCACAGGGCCCCTTCTTTGACCCGACTACTGTATAGCAGTCTGGGCACAGAAGGCCTGGGCTGGGCTGGACCCGAGAGGTTCGGGGTCTCACAGGCCAGGGCAGAGGCCTGATAAGAGGCCCATTGGCTCAGCAGGAGGTAGCCACAGGGGTGGACCAGAGCTGTCTGGAGAGGAGGAAAAGTCAAGTCCCAATCATAAACATGGGCAGTGCACGGCAGGTTGTTCAGGCCCCAGGTGACCCCAGGACTCAGCTGCCCCAGTGCCTGCCCCCTTCACTACCTGGCTCCCCCACCTTAACCACCCCTCACTTTGGGCCAGGTGTATGAGCACCTCTAACAGTGGGGAGGTTCATGGGAGAGGCACCACCCTCCAGTTCATGCCCACTTCCAGACCACTTGAGCAAGTCCTATTTTCTACTGATGAGAAGGAAACAAGCGGCCCTGGGGTGAGTGGAACCTGGGGCCCTCAAGACAGCTGGGCCCAGGCTCAAGAAGGCCTGCACTGCTGAAATCCAGGGAGACATCTCACCCCAATGCCGGGGAAGGGGCTCCTTGGCTGGCACTGTGCCGCTGCCTGAAGCCCCATCTCATCTCACATGGGAGGTCACTGCTGTGTCTCAGAGGCTGGCATGAGGGAGGTGTGGAGGTGGCAGTGAAGGAAGGTCTGTGAGGTCAGTGGGTGTCTCAGAACCGTCCCCACAAGTGGACTGGAGGAGCTTCAACCAGACTAGCTTCAAAAGGTAGGCTCAGACTATCTTTGCCCACTTAGCAAGAAAGTGGGGGAGGGATCGAGGCAGCTGTCCAAAGCAGCAGGCACTAGATGCCCCAGGACTAGGTTCTGGAGGGCTCAGGTCCTTCAGAGGAGGAGCTGAGATGAAGCCTGAAACCCAGTGTCCACTCTCCAAGGTATCCAGTCCTACATGGCTGAGCTGCCCCCTGAGTTTGGCCAAAAGACTGCTGGAGCATGAACTTAGGTCTCTCTTAAGGCCAATGTGCTGCCTTCCCAGAGCTCCCTTCCCAGTGCATGGGTGGGGCATTCTGCACCCCAGAAGCATTTCTGAGCTGAGGGAAGGAGGGGAGTGCTACTGCTAGGACATGTGCAAAGTGGCAGGAATGTGAATGTGCCTGAGTCACGGAGCTTGTCATGGAGTGTGTCAGCCCGCGCCATGTCCCCAATCCCAAGCTGCGCTGGTTATCACCTAAACACCTTGGGCTGCCACCACAACTTGATCTATGTGAGTTTTTCTGGCTACCCTTGTTCTGCCCAACTTCATCGCCCTCAACAGGCAGGGAGAATTGGTCAGTGCAGGTTTTACTGGGTGCAGGCCTCTCAGGGCAGGCTGTGTCAGATGGGGACATCAGAGATGGGGGAAGAGACTCCCAAGGTAGGGACCATGAGGGGCAGAGGTTTTCTTGAGAATGAGCAGTCCAAAAGAAGTCTCCAAGGGATGGACATGCAGCTTGCAGCCTCTGGAGGGAGGGCAGGGGTGACAAGTACAGTTGTGGCAGAGACCACCAGCCCAGGGTTCCAGGCTGGGAAAGCACAGGGAATGGAAGAAGCAGAACAGGACAGAGAAAGGAGGCCACAGGAGGTGCGCCTGGCCAGAGGCAGGCCAGCTGGGGGATCTGGGTTACTATCTGGACCAATGTGCCTGGTCTGGGCTTTGGCAGTCAGACAGTTGGGGGTCTTGGGGTCAAAACTCAGTTTTGTGAGACTTCTGAAATTTCACTCTCAGCCCTACTTTCCCCACTATGGTCAGGTAGTGTATGAAGGGCTCAGACCAGCAGTGAGAAGTGTGGTGTTGGGAAGGACAGGACCCCCCACTTTCCTCCCTCTGGTAGTGCCTGTCCCCTTTCCTTCAGGTCTGGCCAGATTATGGGGTACAGGCAGCCAGCTTCCTTAACCCTGCAGTTCCCAAGGGGAGTCTCAACCAAAAAGGAAACATGAGCTGTCCTCTGCCCAAGGATCTGAATAACTACAAGGACCATGCCAAGCCCCAGGGTCTTGGAGGTCTTCTCAGAGACTCGGGCACCAACCCAACTCCAATGGCCTCCCTGTAGACACTGGCCTCTGTCACAACCAGGATTATTGAATTGAGCTACAGCTTTCCCACTGACAGCCCTTCTTATAAACTGACCTGTCCTATCAAGACTGATGGGCCTCAGGCATGACTTTGCTAGCTGGACTGCCATTCCCCATTCATTTATTCATTCAGTTCTGGTAGCACTAAGAGGCCCCTACACCATAGTGCCAGATGTCCTCAAGGAGGCCCCCAGCAAAGGGAAGAGGCTGACAGGTAGACAGTGATGATAGCCCAACTGATGACTGAGACCCTGGAGTTGCTTTCTCAGTGCTGGGAGTTCCACAGGGGAAGGCAGGGGTGTCACTCATACCAAAGGATGGAGGAGAAGGAGCTTGAAGAGTTAAGAAGCAGGGAGGCCTTCTGAGCAAGCAGGGGTGCCGGCCTGTGCCCAGGTAGAGATGGGGAGGAGAGGAGGAATGCAGGAAAGGAGTCAGCTGGCGGGGGCGGGGGGCGAGCAGAGGACCAGAGATGAAGCTGTAAGGTGGACTTGCTGGGTCCCAGGACCTAGTGACCACCTAAAGAAGAATCAGTTTCTTATGTAGCCCCAGCATGGCCATCTGCAGACTGTCAGCCTGGAAGTCACCAAGTTCTGTAGTCCTCCTAGGAGCCCCCATGACTCAACCATGCTCCCTAGGTCCATTCAGGCCCCCATGCTTCACAGTGAGTCTGCTGGGGAAACACAGGCTCTTCCAAGTGGTACCTGATCCAGCTTTGCTCTGGGTGATGGGGACAAGACAAAGTAGTGACCACCATCTCCGTCCTTCCCCTGGGGTGAGCTCAGGAGCCTCAAGTCCCTGCAGCCTATCCCGGGAGGGGACCTCCCCAGAATTCCATGTCACACTGAGGAACAACCCACCAGGGCTGAGGCTGACAACAGTGCAAGTATGGCCATCTTTTTAAAAAGCCTCTTTTCCCATAATTAGCTCCTAATGTTTATCCTTAAAGGGGGAGGCAGCCCCCAGTAGACTGGCAGCTGCCCCTATCCCCTCCTGGCAGGAAACTCCAAGCAGGTCCTCCAAGCCCTACTGGGAGCAGTGGGTCAGGCATAAATTTCAGGAAGGTGGGGGTTGTGCAACCCATTCGGCTTGGTGGGTGGGACCAGGGCCAGGCAGAGGGGCCCTTGTCTCAGCTTCCCAGGAACCTCTTGCCTAACTGTCAGGAAGATCCATCTAACCACGAGCTCACCTTTCTCCCAAAGCCCTCTTGGTCAAGGTGTGACTGTTTCCAGTTTTGAGCTACAGAGTGGGGAATTCTCAGACTAGGTCAATGAGGCTGGAGTGTGAAGAGGAGCTGGAGTGCAGTGTGACCATGGACAAGGTTGGGGAACAGTAGGGCTACTACTAAGGGTGACAGCTCCAATCCAGAAGCGGCGGGTAGAGGGTGGGGAGGGCTGGCTGACAGGCAGGGACATGTGCCTATGGCTAGGGACAGGGGTGAGGGATGAGGGACAGCCAGGCCTCGGACACTCTGTCCAGGCTGCTGAGGGTCATCCTTGTTCTGCCCCCTCCTGTGGGCTTTCTCCCAGGGGCTGGCTTGTTTTCATAAGCTTGACCCTGAAGCCTGGTGGTGGGGATGAGACTGTGGGCGTGTGCAAATGTGAGCTACAGTGGGGGGAGGGAAGGAAGCCTCGCAGGTGCCCGGGGCATCCACGTGCATCCCCCCCAACTCAGGCACTCCACGTGAACACCCATGGCTGGGAGCATTTTCAACCTAAATCGGCACTGCTCTTGAGTTATTTCTCCCCTGGTGCCGCCTCCGCCGCCTCTGCGGGATCTTATGCGAGCAGGGCGGTTTCTCCCCTCTTCCCTGCTTCCTCTCTGCCTCCAGGACCCCTCCCTGCTAATCTGAATTTGCCAAATCCGACCCCCACCCCACCCCACCCCACTAGCCGCTGTCCGCGGTGGAGGCTTGCCGGGCCTGGCCTCCGAGCACGCGCACAGCGACCGGGCGCGGGGACCCGGCGGGTGGGCGGGGGGGGGGCGCTGTCCATGGTGCTGCGCTCCGGACCGGCCGCGTCTGGTCTGTAGGAAGCTGCGGAGGCCGGGTGGGCCGCGCGCCCTGAGCCATGAAATCGTGGAGCCCCGCTCCCAGGACACAGAAGGTATTCAAGCTGGGACTGCCTCTCTGTATCCGTCAACCCACAGGAGGGAGTTGCCAGGACAGCCTCTCTCATGGACATAGGATTGGGGGCCAGTCGTGGGCTTCATCCTGTCCCTTCCTTGAGGCACTGTTGGCCATGATGGTCCCCTCCTCCTGTATGGTATTAGGGGATCTAGGGCTGCCTTCATATCAGGCCACCCCCACCACTACGGGCAAACTAACTATCGGAGCCTCAGGTTCCTAATCTGAAAATAAGGGTAACAGTAGTGGCCACCCTCCCACAGCCAAGGGCTGCTGTGAGGTGGAAATTCATGGTCATCCCAGTGGACAGTTGGCAGATGGTATGGATGTAATTTATCAGCATGTGTGAGCTCATTAGCTACCTGGTCATGAGCTACAGTGAGGGGGCAGCCAAGGTGTGGGGGCCTCCCCTGGGGAGGGAGGGCCCAGGGTGGACTGCCAGCCTAGGGGCTTATGGCTGCCAGGGCAGGAAGGCCCTTGGGCCAAAAGCTGGGTTGGCAGCCATGAGGGCCATGTGTCCCAAGTCTGCACTCCCCTCCCCAGATGTGGAATGCTGACAAGGTTGTCCTGTTCAGGGCTTGGAAACAATGGAAGGTGTGTGGTGCTGGAAAGAGCAGGGTAAGACTGCCCTTTACCTCCCTCCCTCCCTCTCAGTGGCTCCTGTCCCCTTCCACTCAGGTGGGCCATGGGGCCAGAAGCAACACCCTCGTCACTTTCTAGGTGCTCATTGCAAACCATGCACTATGCTTAGCCCTTTATACATGCTGTCCCTTAGTGAAGGGATATCATCACCTCCTAGACTTTGAAGTGAGGAAAGTGAGGTTTGGAGAAGGGAATGCCTTGCCCAGGCTAGTCAGCCAATGTGTGGCCTGTTTTGAGTCCAAGGTGTGTTACCTGGAGCCTGTGTGGGCAAGCACTGAGTGCATAGCTTTCTAGCTGTAGATTTGGTATGGGGTGGGCCAGGAGATCTGAAATGTGGAGCAAAGGGTGGTACAGTGAGGGTCCCACTGTTTCTTCTCTCCAGGACTGTGTTGTGCCCAGTGCCCTTTGCCACCATTCACAGCCTTGGTGGCCTGAGAAGGGGAGCCAATGTGGTCTCAACCCCACCCTGGGGGAACTCCCTTCACACAACCTTTCATAGCCAGCTCTGGTCCAACCCTCAGCTCCACCACTGATTATATGACCTCAGGCAAGCAATTCACATCCCCAGCCTTGGTTTCCTCATCTGGTCAATGGGTACAGTCACTATACCATCATCCTCAATGAATTAGGTGGTGGATTACAGAGACAGAATGTGTCCAGGGCTCACTGTGCTAGCATCGCAGTAAGCACTGGGAAGACACCTGCACTTTTTTTGAGTAGATTCTGAGCTACAGAACCTACTGTAACCACTGAGGGTCTCAGGGGCTGGTGTGTGAGTCTCAGAGTACTGGAAACACACCAGTGAGCCATGCTGAGACCCCACAGTGGAAGGGCCAGAGACTGCCCCAAATCCGCTCCTCAGTTTCATTGAGCAATGGAAGCAGGCCTGGCAGGCACTGACGGTAGGCATCAGGGTAGCAAAGGTGAAAGGGAGCAGTCACAGGCTAGTGTCTCTCTCCACTTCTGTTTCTCATGTGTAAAATAGGAACCATAGTATCTAGGTGCTGAACATCACTGTGAGTTGGTGCAGGTTGAGCTCAGTGCATACACTAGGTGCTCAGAGACTAGCCCTGTCCCGTTGCTGCTCAGTCAAGGAGGGAGGCTTGCACTTAGATCCTTTCTATAGGGTGGTTCTGGGAGTGCCGTGGGAGAGGACACCTAGGGATAATAAGGGGCCCAGCTCTGCCCCACCTTCCAGGAGGGAACATGGAACTCACTCCTCACTCTGGGCCCCTGTCTGCAGAGTAAGCGAGGAAGATGTCCAGCCCTGGAGTCAACGGCGACCCCAAGCCCCCATGCTTGCCTCGAAACGGTCTGGTGAAGCTGCCAGGCCAGCCCAACGGCCTGGGCACAGCCAGTATCACCAAGGGCACACCAGCTGCCAAGAACCGCCCCTGCCAGCCACTGCCCCCGCCCACCCTCCCACCACCCAGCCTGGCTGCCCAAATGCCCCGGGCTGCCCTGGCTGGGGGCCTGTGTCCCCCAGCAGGGCTCCCCCTTGGGGGAACAGCCTCAGCCCCAGTACCTGGACCCCCAGTGGAGCGGCCACCGCTGGCCACAGACGAAAAGATCCTCAATGGCCTCTTCTGGTACTTCTCGGCCTGCGAGAAGTGTGTGCTGGCCCAGGTGTGCAAGGCCTGGCGGCGCGTGCTCTACCAGCCCAAGTTCTGGGTGGGCCTCACACCTGTGCTGCATGCCAAGGAGCTCTACAATGTGCTGCCTGGTGGTGAGAAGGAGTTCGTGAACCTGCAGGGCTTTGCTGCACGTGGCTTTGAGGGTTTCTGCTTGGTTGGCGTTTCCGATCTGGACATCTGTGAGTTCATCGACAACTACGCCCTCTCCAAGAAGGGTGTCAAGGCTATGAGCCTCAAGCGCTCTACCATCACTGACGCTGGCCTGGAGGTGTGTCCCACCACTAGCTCAGAAGGGACAGGGATGGGGGGCAGAGCCAAATAGCAGTAAAGATGCAGCTGTGAGGGTTGGGGGAGGTGGGGAGTGGCCCCCAGAGGAAGCTCGGGCACACAAAGGGAAATGTAGCTGAGGGCTGTGCCCATGTTCTGAGGGGGATTGTGGCTCTGGAGTGGGGAGAAGCAGAACTGGCTAGCAAGTTTGAGCAAGCCAGTCTAAGATGAAAACGATTTAAGAATTTCAAGATAAGGACAGCATAGCAGTTCATTAAATGTGGGGCCTTTCTGAATATAGGCCCTGGATGCCAGTGAAGCTGGCCTAGGGTGGGGAGGATACTGGAGGAGGTGGAGGTAGTAGGGGCAAAGGTTAGAGGAGCAGCCGTGCAGCTGGCCCATTCTCCAGGACCTGGACTCTAATCATCAAATCATTAACACCAACTGTTTCAGGCATCTGCTCTGGCCAGACCTTGGGCTCCAGGTTCCCCTGTGCCCTGCCTCCTTAAGAGTGTAGTTGAAGTGTAATAGACACACTGTAAAGTGCACTTGTCTAAGAGTATAGCTCAATGCATGTTTACATTCACCTACACCCTGGAGAACACTACTTCTTGCCCCATAGCAGGCTCCTTCTGCCCTATTTCCTACCCTGCTCACCACACCCTGCAAAGAGGGGTACATTCATGGAATCAAGGTAGGCTTTCACAGTGGAGGTAGTAGAGGTGAGGTCAGGCCTCCTGACCCTGAACCTGCTGGCCTACAGGTGATGCTGGAGCAGATGCAGGGCGTGGTGCGCCTCGAGCTGTCAGGCTGCAATGACTTCACTGAGGCGGGGCTGTGGTCCAGCCTGAGCGCACGCATCACCTCACTGAGTGTGAGTGACTGCATCAACGTGGCCGACGACGCCATTGCGGCCATATCACAGCTGCTGCCCAACCTGGCGGAGCTGAGCTTGCAGGCCTACCATGTGACGGACACGGCGCTAGCCCTACTTTCACGGGCGACAGGGCCATAGCACGCACACCCTGCGCCTGCTGTCCTGCTGGGAGATCACCAACCATGGTGTGGTCAACGTGGTGCACAGCCTGCCCAATCTCACTGTACTTAGCCTTTCCGGCTGTTCTAAGGTCACCGATGACGGTGTGGAGCTTGTGGCCGAGAATCTGCGCAAGCTGCGCAGCCTCGACCTCTCCTGGTGCCCACGCATCACAGACATGGCTCTGGAGTATGTGGCCTGCGACCTGCACCGCCTGGAGGAGCTCGTGCTGGACAGGTGTGTGTACCCCTCACCCTCAAGCCGTGGAGGGTGGGACCTGAGTCTGGCTGGACCTTCTAAGCAGTGAGCCTAGGCTAGTGGACAGTCCTATAGGTAGAGTGGGTAGAGAGCGGGTTGAGGGGCAGGGCTATAGAAAAAAAGGAGCTATTATGGTAGGGCAGAAGATGAGTTCGTGCCAGGGACACTGGGGTTGGGAGGGGAAAGAAGGGGTAGGAGCTGAGGGGCAGGGCGAGGTGTTCTGAAGGTGGGCAGCCCCCTTCTGTTGCAACTGCAGGTGTGTACGCATCACGGACACTGGCCTCAGCTATTTGTCCACCATGTCGTCCCTCCGCAGCCTCTACCTGAGATGGTGCTGCCAGGTACTGGCCCTCCACGCCTCCAGAGATTGGGGAGTAGTCTGGGGAGGTGGGGGGCGCTGGGAAAGCCCCCACCCAGCCAGTCCTCTGACCTGGTCCGGGCCCGCTCAGATTCTTGTGAGGAAGGCTGGGATCCCTCCACAGCCAGCAGCCGACATAAGCGGAGCGCGTGGAGTTCCCAGAGCCCTCACCAGCACTCCCCACCTGCCTCCTGGCTCTGTGAGGGAACTGAGGAACCTCCGTTTCGAACCCCGCTCCCTGCCCCTCCAGCAGCTCCAGGCCTGCGGCCTGACCCCAGGAGTGGGGCTCCTACAGGGCCCGAGGGAAATAGTTAACTCGCCCTGCCCTCCCGCCCAGGTGCAGGACTTCGGGCTGAAGCACCTCCTGGCCATGAGGAGTTTGCGTCTCCTGTCTCTGGCAGGTGAGACCCCGCTGGCGCGCCCTGGACAGTGACCACCCCGGCCACACACACACACACCCACACACCTAGTCCGACTCTGCCAATCCTGCAGAGTCCCCTGTGCGGATTCACCCCTGGGGCTGACTCGCTATCCCATGTCCAAGGTCAGGAGGGAAAGGCCGGGTAGGCTCTAGCCTCCACCCTCCAGGCCCCTACACCTCTCATGGAGCCGCGGGGCCGCGCCCACTCAACCACTTCTCTGCTCACCCCCACCCCCACCCCCGCCCGCCGCAGGCTGCCCGCTGCTGACTACCACCGGACTGTCGGGCCTGGTGCAGCTTCAGGAACTGGAGGAGCTGGAGCTGACCAACTGCCCCGGGGCCACCCCCGAGCTCTTCAAGTACTTCTCGCAGCACCTGCCCCGCTGCCTCGTCATCGAGTAGCGCGGAGCCTCCTCGCCCCCGTCGCAGGAACCCGCCACGCTCTGGGCGGAGACGCGGGGGCGCCGCTGAGCCCCATCTCCTTGCCATGCCCTCAGGGGAGCCCCCACACCCAGCGCGGGAGCCGGGACAAACCGAGGGAAAGCTCCGCCCCGCTCCCCTCGGCCCCTCCGCTCCTCTCCTGGCCCCGCCCGGGCAGGAAAGGGCGGCGGGCGGGGCCAGCCCCACGCACGCACGCACGCACACTCGGGGATTTGTGCATGCCCCTCGTGCCCGCCCTGCACGCCCACCCTCCACCACGCCGCAGCCGCCTCCATCATTCGCCCGCCCGCTGGGGGTGGGAGGGCCAGGCCCGATCCTGGGCGGGGTGGCATTTTAAGCTCGCCAGAGGGCCGCCCTTACCGCCTTCCCCGCTACACCCTACTGCCTCTCAGCTGTCCCCCTATCCTGGGCAGGGCCCAAGGGGATTGAGGGGGGCTGGGTCCCCCAGGACACAGTGGCCCGGAAGAGCCCCATGGGTTGCCCGCATCTTCCACCGCATCGCGCCTGGATTCCTCTGAGGGTTGCGAAGGGAAACAGGCCACCGCCAAAGCCATGGCCCGCTGAGGAGCCCAAGTCCCACTTGCCCTTCCCCCCACCTCATGCCAGCTTGACCCAAGCAACAGCGACCTCCCCTCTTGCCACTGTGTGAAGCAGTCCTGCTCGCCCCTCCCACCCGCAGGCCTACAAGTGCTTGGGGCCCTGGCCAGGCTGGGGCAGAACTGGGTTGGGAAAGAGGCAGAGTGGATGACAATGACCTTGGCATAATCAAAATTAGCCCAGCCAGCAACAGTCCACCTCAACCCAGAGGTGGTACAGATAACTTGAGAGACCCCAAACTGGAGCAACCCTCAGGGCCTGCAGGCCTTGGGAGCAGTCATGTGTGGGCCATACACTGCAATCCCTGTAGCCAGTTAGGCCCAGGCCCCTCAATGCTAACCACACTTCACCCTGGGCAGGTTACTGTCAGGTGAAGCGGAAAAGACCCCAGCCAAGGCTCAGGGTCAGCGCCAGCCAGCGACTGCTATCTTCCAGTGGCCCGCACATCCTCAGCACCCAGAGGAGGAAGGGCTCCTTTCTAGCTGCACCCCGACCCAAGCTTCCCAAACCTCTGCTTGCCCACATGGGCTCTGACTGTGTTCTGTCCGATCCCAAGACATTTGGAAGTCCTAGGGGATGCTGGCACATCTTGGCAATTGCTGAGGAGGGGGCTGGGACCCCTTTCCATTCCAACCTTGAACCCCAGGAGATACAACACGCACACCTAATCTTGGGACACCCCTGCCCCCATCTGGTTGGAAGAGAGTAACCAGGTTCCAGAGAGTGAGAGAGAAAGAGCGAGAGAGAAAGAGCGAGCAAGAGATGCTACTGAAGCAGAGAAACAGTTCAACAGCCCAAAGATCTCTCTGCCCCTGGAGTGCCAGCAGGAGGCTCCTGGGTTGAGGTGGTCAGGAGCCAGTTTCTTCAGCCCTTCCTCCTCACAGTTCCCTAGTGGGGAGGTAGCAGCTGTTCATTTGTCCAAAGTATTAATGCAACTGAAGCTGTGATATTTCCAACGACTGTAGGAGGAAAATTTAAGGGGAGAGAGGAAAACAAAACCAACCAATCCCTAAAATCATTTTCTTATTGTACATAACAACCTCATTCTCCTGTATATGCGGAAGATATAACCTTATATTTGGTAAGTGTTTCTTGTGCTATTTTATCACGTGACCTGTTTATAAAAATATATATTAAAAAAAGTTGTAAAAACACATGTCTGAGGTGTTTTTAAATCATCAGACCATGGCGGGGAGAAAGTATCTGCCCCGAGGGGCTCAAGTTTCTGTATTCTTGCACACCCCTCAACTCATCAAATTTTAAGGGGAGAGAGGAAAACAAAACCAACCCCTAAAATCATTTTCTTATTGTACATAACGACCTCATTCTCCTGTATATGCAAAAGATATTACCTTATATAACCTTTGGTTCTTTCAACAAAAATGTAGGGGCCAGCTGCCACTGTGCCACACTGGAAACCCAGCACTGACTAACAGAGAAGTTCCTTAGGCTCATTGCTTAAGTGGGGAGAGAGACAGACACTAAAATCATTACATATAATAGTCCCTCCAAAATATTTGGGATCTAGCCCATCCTTCCAAAAGGGCAAAAATGAGCCCTGTTACATGCACAGTGTAACTGAGGTTAAGAGAGGGGCAGGGATGTCCCAAAAGATCGCACAGTGAAGCAAAGACAAACCAGAACTCACACCCAGGAGTGAAAGGGAGGCTGAGAGAGGGTGACTGAATGGGGTTGTGTGAACAAGCTGTGTCAGGCATTGGAGTTTGGAGACCAAGAAAGATGATGTTGTGGAGTTCACTCTCGTGTGCGATGACAGTAAACAAAGGAAAGGGTTGTGACGAACGCCGGAAGGTGACAGTGACTGGAGAGGCTACATTAGATGCAGTGGCTAGAGAAGGCCTCTGAGAGCGGGACACTTAAGCTGAACCCTCAAGGGTGAGGAGGCGATTTCTGGAGAGGAGAGACTAGCACCGGTGACGGCGGCAAGCAGCAAAGAACTTCACGGGCTGGAAACCACTGTGGCTGGAGGTGGGCCGGGAGAGGCAAAGGCCAGGAGTTTGGGATTTACCCACAGCGTGGTGGGGAACTACAGGGCGCCTTAGTCCGAAGAGTGGTACCTGGCTGCTGTACGGGCTTCAAATGATGGAGAACGAGGGACAAGCGTTAAGTCGTTAGGAAAACCTGCTCCTGGGGTCCAAGGGAGGAAAATGAGGGAAGTGGAGACGATTGCAGGGATTCGGGATTCGTTTAGGGATGTATGGACTTGCTGATGGACCCTGGGGTAAAGATAAGCACTGGTATTTAAAAAAAAAAAAAAAAAAAAAAAAGCACCGAGACGGAATCAAGGGAGCCTCTCTAACTTAATCCTGAACCAAAACTCCACTCCACCCGTGCAGTTCCTTCATCCGGAACTTTTGTAGTGTGGGTACTCGCTTACGGCGAGGAGGAAACAAGAACACTACTTCCGGCAAGGGGCGGGAAACAGACAGGCTGCTTCCGGCGCGGCCGTTCCGGCCCGCCCCGGCCGGAAAAATTTACTGAATTGCTCAGGTGCTCGCGAAAGGAGTGGATTCTTCGTTCTTCTAGCTCTGTTCCCGCTGCCTCCGCTCCTCCACGCCACTGCAACTCTCCGCGCTGCCGACGTATGCTGACTCCTGTCCAGCCCCTCAGGCTCTGTTAACAGCTTGGTCCTTGAAGTTCCTCTGTGTCCCTCTAGCCCTTCTGGCCCATCCCCGGAGGCCCCGGAACCGACTATGTGGATGGTGGTAACCGCCTCACTTCCCTGCCGGGATTGATTGACCAGTGAAGGTCTAGTGACCGCCCAGATCTGACTAGGGGAATGGAAAGGTGGCCTGGTTTGGGACTTACCAGGTAGGGTCTCCCCCAAAAATCAGACATGGATTGGACTGACCAGCCTCAGGGCAGCTACAGCACCTTCTGACCACCCAGCCAGACTTGATTGACTAACGGTGGATTGCCCTGGACTAACCAAGACTAACCCAGGCTTAACCAGTTTTGGGAGATCCAACCAGGGAGAAGGGTCTGAACTGACAGCCCCCTTCACCAGCTTACCAGGCCAGAAACTTCACTGACCTCCTGTCCCCACCACTTGTGCAGCCATGGAGAAGATGTCCCGCGTGACCACAGCCCTGAGTGGCAGTGCGTTGACAGGCCACACCATGCACTGCCACCTGGACGCACCAGCCAATGCCATCAGTGTGTGCCGAGATGCAGCCCAGGTGGTCGTGGCAGGCCGCAGTATTTTCAAGATCTATGCCATCGAGGAGGAGCAGTTTGTAGAGAAGCTGAACCTGCGTGTGGGCCGCAAGCCCTCACTCAACCTGAGCTGTGCTGATGTTGTCTGGCACCAGATGGATGAGAACCTGTTGGCCACAGCAGCCACCAATGGTGTAGTGGTTACATGGAACCTGGGCCGGCCATCCCGCAATAAGCAGGACCAGCTGTTCACAGAGCATAAACGCACTGTTAACAAAGTATGCTTCCACCCCTCTGAAGCCCATGTGCTGCTCAGTGGCTCCCAGGATGGCTTCATGAAGTGTTTCGACCTCCGCAAGAAAGACTCTGTCAGCACCTTCTCTGGTGAGCCCCTTAGAGGCAGGTTGGGCAAGTGTACATCTTTGCAGGCCGCTGGCCTGTCCAAGCAGGTTAAGAAGTGCTTCGTGCATTAGAGGCCCTCAGAAATACTCCCAGAGGGCTTCCTGGAGGAGGGGCCAGCTGACCCGGCACTGGAAGAGGGGGTGCGGGTCAGCAGGGGAGGGACAGGGGCAGATCTGGTTTAGGTGTGAGAGGTACATAGAGAGTGGTTGCAGATCCGATGCACCTGTGGGACCAGCAGGATTTGAGGCTGAGTATGGGATGAGGGAAAGGGCAGAGCCTAAGCAGGCCCACAGCACACCTGTGTGGTTGAACAGAGAGTTGTTTCTCTGCCTCTTCTTCCCTTGCCTCAGAGCGCCAAGTTACCTCATTGCAGGAAATCCACCAGGACCTCCAGTCCTCAGTCCAGGGATGCAGAGGAAGTGGGGTGCACTCCCTGGTCACCCCCATGGTTCTTTTCCCAGCACCTCAGCTCCCTGACAGTGACTTTGAGCCAGCTCTCCCTTGTCCACTTTAGTGAAACCAAATGAAGACAACAGAGAGGCCTTAGAGAATTGGGGGCCTCCTAAGACAGACTCTGAGCTACTTGTGCTGGGGGAAAGCTGGACGCTGCTTCAAAGGCTCTTGGTGTGGTAGTTTACGGGGGTAGACATGGACCCAAGGCCTCCAATCCTCTGGGACTGACCCAGAGCTCAGCTCAAGGTGAAGGGGCTGGGTGGAGGCTGTAGGATCCTCATCCATGCCTCTTTAAGGGGCCTCAAGACTCCCAAAGAAGTGTGGACAGGCAGCCCAGTAAGGTTCTTATTCATCCAATGTTCTGATACTCAGTCCTGAAGCTGGGCCACAGCTTTGTGCAAGGACTGACATCACACAAAGAATCCAGGGAAAATTGAGGTCCAGGAGTTCACTTCAGAAACCACACACTGCCTGGTGTCCTTATTCCTGGCCCAGGCTGTTGTGTTTGCTCTGTAAGGCCTCTCCTTGCCCTGTCTGCCCTAGGCAGTCCTTGAATGGGGGGTCCACAGCCACTCCGAGGGCTCCATTCTTGGCCGGTCTTCCTCCTGGACCCCTCTCTGGGCTGCCCTTATCTCTCTCCATCAACATCCTGTCCACAGGCCAGTCTGAGAGTGTGCGGGACGTCCAGTTCAGCATCCGGGACTACTTCACCTTTGCTTCCACCTTTGAGAATGGCAATGTGCAGCTCTGGGACATTCGGCGGCCTGACCGCTGTGAAAGAATGTTCACAGCCCACAATGGGCCTGTCTTCTGCTGTGACTGGCACCCTGAGGACAGGTATGGGGTGGGGTGGGTGCAAGGGCAGCTGGGAGGGACGGGTGGGGCTCACGGAAGGGCTCTCTCACAGGGGTAGACATGGACCTCAAGTCTTGTGAGATAGAGAGTGGGGAGCCCTCCCACCCCAGGAGAGGAAACTGAAACTTCATGGGCCTTCCATAGGGGCTGGCTGGCCACAGGTGGGCGTGACAAGATGGTGAAGGTCTGGGACATGACCACACATCGTGCCAAGGAGGTGCACTGCGTGCAAACCATTGCCTCAGTGGCCAGAGTCAAGTGGCGGCCTGAGTGTCGCCACCACCTGGCCACATGCTCCATGATGGTGGACCACAACATCTACGTGTGGGATGTGCGCAGGCCCTTTGTGCCTGCAGCCATGTTTGAGGAGCATCGTGACGTCACAACAGGCATTGCCTGGCGCCATCCACATGACCCTTCCTTCCTGCTCTCTGGCTCAAAAGATAGCACGCTGTGCCAGCACTTGTTCCGTGATGCCAGCCAACCCGTTGAGCGTGCCAACCCCGAGGGCCTGTGCTATGGCCTCTTTGGGGACCTGGCCTTTGCCGCCAAGGAGAGCCTAGTGGCCACTGAGTCAGGGCGCAAGCCCTATGCTGGTGATCGACGGCACCCCATCTTTTTCAAGCGCAAGCTGGACCCTGCTGAGCCCTTTGCAGGGCTTGCCTCCAGTGCCCTCAGCGTCTTTGAGATGGAGCCTGGTAGTGGCAGCATGAGCTGGTTTGTGGACACAGCTGAACGTTATGCCCTAGCTGGCCGGCCACTGGCTGAGCTCTGTGACCACAATGCAAAAGTGGCTCGGGAGCTTGGCCGAAACCAGGTAGGTATAGTTAGGCTGAGGGGAACCCGGCGGGGCCATGACCTTGGGGCAAGGTCACAGGCACCTCCAACTGCTGCACCCAGACCCTGCCCTGAGTTGAGTGCTCAGCTCAGCCACTGCCAACACCAACCCTCACCTGCTCCAATAACTGAGCATGTCCAGGGCCCCAGAGCAGGGTAAATACCAGTGCCATCTGGGAGTGCAGGTCTGGGGCATCATGGGGCTTAAGCCCCCTCTTCTGGTTCATTCTTGCTTTCAGACTTCCTCAGGCATCCGGTCCTGCAGAAGTCCACACTGCCTCTCTCATTACCTCTTTGGGACCCCAGGTTCATTTGTACATTGGCTGCCTCCCACATCTGCTTCCTTCTGTGCCCTGCAGGATGGAGGCTGGGATTTTTATCTTTTCCACGGGCCTTGGTTTTCCTACCTGGGGTGGGCCAGGACATGGGTCCCTGGGGCAGCTGAACTCTGAGGGTTTGTGGTTCGATCCACGCAAAGGGGGTACCTGCATGGGGCACCAGGGACCCAGAACCCCGGTGAGTGACCAGTGCCCACCCCTAGGTGGCGCAGACGTGGACTATGCTACGGATTATCTACTGCAGCCCTGGCCTGGTGCCCACCACCAACCTCAACCACAGCGTAGGCAAGGGTAGCTCCTGTGGCTTGCCCCTTATGAACAGGTAAACCCCTAGTGGCACTCCCCAGAGGGTGGGACTGCTGGAGCCCACCCACACATCGGACCTCCCTGCCCCCAGTTTCAATCTAAAGGATATGTCCCAAGGACTGGGCAGTGAGACCCGGCTGGACCGCAGCAAGGGTGACACACGGAGCGACACAGTGTTGCTTGACTCCTCAGCCACGCTCATCACCAATGAGGGTAGGTTGGCGGGCAGCACAGGACATTGTTGGGAGTGGGTCAGTGCATTCCAGAATGAGCCTTCAGTGTAAATCTCTCCATTCCTTCCTTCCTCCCTCATGGGCAGACAACGAGGAGACTGAGGGCAGCGATGTGCCTGCCGACTACCTGCTGGGTGATGTAGATGGTGAGGAAGACGAGTTGTACCTTCTGGATCCAGAACATGCGCACAGTGAGTGAAGGGTAGGAGGGGCAGAGCTGGGAAGTGGGGCGAGAGGCTCAGACCCTGCCTCCCCAACCCCTGTCTTGCAGCTGAGGAGACCGAGTATGTGCTGCCCCAGGAGGCTTTCCCACTGCGCCACGAGATTGTGGACACGCCATCAGGCCCTGAGCACCTGCAGGACAAGGCCGATTCACCCCATGTGAGTGGTAGTGAGGCAGATGCGGCTTCTCTGGCACCAATGGACTCCTCCTTCTCGCTCATCTCTGTCTCACATGCGCTCTACGATAGCCGCCTGCCGCCGGACTTCTTTAGCGCTCTGGTGTGTGACATGCTGCGCTTCTACGCTGAGCAGGGTGATGTGCAGATGGCTGTGTCTGTGCTCATCGTGCTGGGTGAACGCGTACGGAAGGATATTGACGAGCAAACCCAGGTGGGTGACCGGGCCTGGGAGCAGGCATCCCTGTACACCCCACATGCTGGGGTGAAACCCCTCAATGTGCCCATGACCCTGGCCTTCTGCCTCCCTCCTTTTCTCTCTGCACCACCAGGAGCACTGGTACACATCCTACATTGACCTGCTGCAGCGCTTCTGCCTCTGGAATGTGTCCAACCAGGTGGTCAAGCTCAGCACCAGTCGTGCCATTAGCTGCCTCAACCAGGCCTCCACCACCTGCATGTCAACTGTAGCCACTGTAAGCGGCCCATGAGCAGCCGTGGCTGGGTCTGTGACAGATGCCACCGCTGCGCCAGCATGTGTGCAGTCTGCCACCACGTGGTCAAAGGTCTGTTCGTGTGGTGCCAGGGCTGCAGTCACGGGGGCCACCTGCAGCACATCATGAAGTGGCTGGAAGGCAGCTCCCACTGCCCCGCGGGCTGTGGCCACCTGTGCGAGTACTCCTGATTGGCCTGCCGAATCCCGGGCAGGAGGGGGCCGGGGCTTGTGAACCAAATAAAGGAAGCGGGAGCCACAGTCTGAGGCTGCCTGTCGTCCAGTCGGTTGCGCTGCTGGCTGCCCTGACCTTGCGCTGGCGGGGGCCGGGAGGCTATGCAGCCGTTGGAGCTGTCAGAAGTTGCTAGGAGCTCCCCGCAGCCTTAATTCTACTTCCCGGAAATGCCCCTTTCGGGGCGGGCCAAAGGAGGTCGCTTCCGGGAGCCGTCCCGACACCCCGGGTGTTGCCGCGACGTTGGAGCTCGGGGCTTGCCTCGCGTCGGCTGGCTCATGACACCGAGGGTGCGGCTGCACCTGTTGTTCGTCATCTGGACGCTGACGGATCCGGCTCGGCTCCGCTCCGACTCAGAGGGCGACGGAGGGTGGTGAGCGGCGCCGGGTGGGCGGGGGAGGGAGCGCGCTACGGGGCGGCCCAGGGCGTTGACCCGCTGTGCCTGCAGGCAGCAGCGCGGCCCCCGGGGGCCAGCAGCGGTGGCGGAGGAGAGCTGCACTGTGGAACGTCGGGCCAACCTCAGCTACGCCGAGTTCGTTCAGAAGTACGTGCGTCTTCCCGCACTGGCTACATTCCCCACGCCCGAAAACCTGTGCAGGAACTTCGTCACGGTGGATCGATGGTGTCGCGCCCTTGTATGACGGCCGTGTGCCCAGACTCCCAAGGCCGCCTCCCCCAAAACTCGAGCGAACTCGTGTGGGCGGGGTCGGAGGGGAACACGAGCCAGACCCGACTGTGGCTTTGCCTTTCTTTCCAGCTATGCTTTCTCCAGACCCGTTATCCTGCAGGGGCTCACAGACAACTCGGTGAGTGCTTGTGCTCCTCCTGACACTCTCTGGCCTGTGATGGGCCGGGCCCTTAGGTCCTTTCCCCACCCCCACAGAGATTCCGAGCACTCTGCTCCCGCGAAAGGTTGCTGGCCTTGTTTGGGAACAAAGTGGTGCGGCTGAGTACTGCCAACACCTACTCCTACCAGAAAGGTGAGCTGCCCCTCCTTGTAGTCCAGCCTGCTTGCTGGCTTCCTGAGCAGCACTAGCCAGTCCTGACAGGTCCTTTTCCTGCAGTGGATCTACCCTTCCAGGAGTATGTGGAACAGATGCTGCACCCCCAGGATCCCACCTCCCTGGGTAACGGTGAGCCAGACTTGGGCAGCAGTGGGGTGAGGAGGAGGCACTTGGCACAGCCCAGGTGCCAGGATCCCTGTACCCTCCTGTGTTCTCTGCTGGCAGACACCCTGTATTTCTTTGGGGACCACAACTTCACTGAATGGGCATCACTTTTTCGGCACTACTCCCCACCAACATTCAGTCTGCTGGGTACCACTCCTGCTTACAGCTTTGGGATTGCAGGTAGGGGTGCCCTACAAGATCAGATTGGGGGTGGGGGTGGGGTGCAGATTGGGTTTGATCACCAGCTACTCGTTATTGACTCCACAGGAGCTGGCTCTGGTGTACCCTTCCACTGGCACGGGCCTGGGTTCTCAGAAGTGATCTATGGCCGCAAGGTCAGCACAGGGTGGTGGCTGAGACTTGGGGCTCATTGACCATAACATAGACTGACCTTGCTGCTCCTGCTCCCAGCGCTGGTTCCTGTACCCCCCTGAGAAGACACCTGAGTTTCACCCCAATGAGACCACACTGTCCTGGCTCCAGAACACATACCCAACCCTGACACCGTCTGCACGGCCCCTGGAGTGTACCATCCAGGCTGGTGAGGTCAGTAGTTGGTAGGAGGGGGCTGGGCTGGGCCTGGGCTGGGCTGGGCTGAGGGCCCCAACTAAACCCTGTGCCCTACCCCATCCAGGTGCTGTATTTTCCTGACCGATGGTGGCATGCCACACTCAACCATGACACCAGTGTTTTCATCTCTACCTTCCTTAGCTAGCCAGAGCAGGCAGCTGGCGAGCTCCGTCGCACACCAGCACACACCCCTACAACTGCTCACAGGTTTTATTAAGGGACAATGGTGGCAGAAGCGGCCTCAGCCCAACCCACCCTAGCCTGCTATTTCTGGCTCAGAAGAGGGACAAGGGAGGCTCATGGCCTAACAGCAGAACTGATGGGGAGGATGGGGTAGGGACACCAGAGCAGGGATCCAGGGACACAAACTATGTACAGGGACTGGGGGATAAGGCCCCAAGACCCAGGACCGCCTGGGCCAGGGTTCCAGGCTAGGTGGGGCGAGTAGCCCTCCCGCTCTCCCTGCCTCAGTAGTCCTCCACCCAGCCGTTCTCAGAGATGAACGCATCGATGACCTCTTTCATGGCCAGGTTGGGAATGAGCTGTTCCTGGGTCAGGGGGCTCCGGGTCACAGGATCAAAATGGCCCACGCGCTGTAGTAACAACAGGGTCAGAAAATACTTAGTGGACCTAAGCCCTGCCCCCAGCACCTGTGGGCCCTCACCTGCAGGTGCTCCTCGATGTCCTTTCGGTCATAGGTGATGCCACTTGGTGTGATGCATGGCTCCCGCATTAGCTCGAAGCTGATCTTACCACACAAATAGTCGGGGATGTCTCGCTTCTGCATCATACCGGGTCAAGTCAGGGACCAAAAGGGGACACTGCTCCAATTCTTGCTACCCACAGGCCCCAGAGAACAGGACAACTCACCTTTCTCTTTTCATCCACTTGGGAAAAGAGCTCATCCATATCTGCTAAGTATTTGTCCTGCAAAAAACCGAGCATCCACACGTGGGCCAGATACTCCCTCTCCCTTCCCCAGACACACACACAGACCCAGTAGCCAGGGGCACCCTCAAATCACATGCACACAAACACACACAGACCCACATATGGGCCAGGGCACCCTCACGTGCTTGGCCTCGATGCAGGCCTGCTGGGCCCGGATGTGGCCATCGTCCTCATCACCCTCATGGTTCCGCTGACACTCTTCCAGCTCCCTGGGGTTTGACCAAGGAGCTGGTCAGAGAGAGGTTTGGCCAAGAAAGGTCAGACTCCACCCCAACCTCAGGCTTGTTCAGGCCTTGTCCCTGTCTTTCTGTTCACCAGTGTTGGCTTTCATTAAATATTTGTGTTTGGGACTCAAAGTGCTGACTTAGGAGGGGGAGGGGGTCTTGGGGTCTGCCACCACAGCCCACCTCTCACGCTCTGCCACAATGAGTCGTGTGAGGTAGGAGTGCAGCTCATTCTCTGGTGGATGCGCCGCTCCTCGATGCTATTCCAGCGCTCTTTCTTGGCGATGCGCAAAAGCGCTGGGGATGTCATCCCAAAGTTGAGCCGCTGCTCCTTAGCCAGATTGTAGGCTGAGGGAACAGAGGCTTCAGGTCCTCCTCTGGTCAGTTCCTGCCGCCCCAGGCACCCTCATAACTAGCCACCTGTAAACCTACCTCGCTGCAGGTTGGCGATGGCCTCTATCGCTTCCCTCTCCAGCTGGCATTGCCCAAAAGAAGTGTGCCTCACAGACTGCCATCCAGTTCAGGGCAC
Organism: Eonycteris spelaea; assembly: GCA_003508835.1. NCBI lineage: Eukaryota > Metazoa > Chordata > Mammalia > Chiroptera > Pteropodidae > Eonycteris > Eonycteris spelaea. The sequence continues at coordinate 2,637,633 of PUFA01000186.1, read as the reverse complement.
GCCGGCATCAACCAGGGCCTGTTCATGTTGCTGCATCTTTCAGGTAGCACAGTGCCCGGTTGTGTAAATACACCGCACCAGGGGGATTCCGGGTCTGGGGACCAGGGCCCGCCAGTCAGCAGAGGGAGTGAGCTCAGCCTGTCCCTGTCCCAAGCCCTGTCCTGGCTTGAGGCCATGGTGGAATCAAGACACAGGGTTTCTCAGTTTCAAAGCTCCTAGGCCCTGAGGATGGGTGGAGGATGTGTCCTGGTCCTGAAGTCTTCTGAACCCACCTCCTGACTCGAGTAGATTTTGTAAAGGTAAGTTTCCCAGACCTGTGGAGATCACTGGCCCCAGACCCTGCCGGCCTCAAGCGTCCTGAAGCTCCTACCACCACAGTTCTCTGGCAGAAAGCTCGAGAGCTGGGGCCTCGGCCTTTTGGAACGAGATCATCGTTGAGTTCTTAGAGCCCAAACGCCCTCCCCCGAAAGGCCAAGACCTCCGAAGGTCCAGAGGGGAGAACCAGGCAGGCCCCGCCCCTCCCCTGGCCCGGACTCTGGTCCCCTCCTCCGCTTGGGGCACTCACGATGGCGCGGCCGTAGCAGGCCGCTGCCTCCGGTACTTGCGGCCCACGAAGAGCCGGTTGCCCTGCTCCTTCAGCTCTGCGCGCTCGGGCTCTTCTCAGGGCTTCCACCGGCGGCGCCCAACCGCGCGCTGCTCTCCTTCTCCTTTGCCTTTCATGGCGCCGCGCGGCACGGCCCTGGGCTCCGTTCCCAGGCTCCGCGCCCGGCCACCCTGTGCCCGCAGCCCGAGCCCGCAGCCCGAGCCCGCGATCCGCTCGGGCCGGTCCAGCGATCCGCCACCGGAACTTCCGGCCCCGCGAGGAGGAGCTAGTGGGGAACGGACCCGCGCGGGTGGGCAGGGCCGCGCTTGCGCCTGACATTCGGGGTGGGGAGTGGGGCGGGGGACGTGTGTGCTCAGGGCGACGGGACCCGCGGCGTCGGCAGTCAGGAGAAGAGCCGAGGGCTGGTTCAGGTGGCTCCGCCCCGCATTCGGGGGTCTTCCTTCCAGAAGTTGGCCAAACTCCACGCCCGTATCCTGTCCCGCCTCGCCCGAGGCCCAGCCGTGAACATGGCGTCCGCCCGCGGGTTGTGGGGCTGTGAGGACCCGATCCGCTGGGCCGCCATCCTGGCGTGTCACGAGGAGGTGGTGCGAACGCGCGCGGGCCCCAGCGGAAACTGGAAGCCCTGGACCGATGGTAGGGTGGTGGAGGCATCGGTAGGGCGGGCGACACCCGTTGTCCGGACTCCCCGTCACCGCCCTTCCCCAGGTATCGAGAGGATTTGCCCGCGGCATTGAGGGCCGAGCGGAGAAGCACGTGACACGAGACGAGCTGGAGCGGCTACTGGCCTGGAAGCTGGCGGTGAGGGGCTTCCACGTGGGGGGCGGAACGTTGGCCGGCGGGCCCGCCTTCTGAGCACTGGGCTTCCCCTTGTGGGCGGCTCCTTGTGGCGTGGGGTGGAGCTCCTCCTAGAGGCGGGTCCTCACGTTATGGGGCGGACCCCCTGGCGAGGTCCACCACCAGTGACCACCCCATCCGATCGGACTCGGCGGCAGAGGGGCCGGTTCCGGCCGCGCCTGCAGCAGCTGGTGGCCACCAACCCCCCGGAGCTGGTGGTGAAGCGCTCCGCCGCCGCCTTCAACTCCTGCCAGACATGCAGGCCGCGGTCACAACTGTGCGCCTCAGGGGTGTGGGCCCCGCCACTGCCTCGGGTTAGTTGTGAGAGCTATCACACCCGCGGGGTCGTGGGCAGAACTGGCCTGTGATGTGGGCCAATGGCCACGTCCATGACACGGAGAGTCACTGAGAATGGCAGTTCACACTGAGGTTGTCCTGAGACTGGTGGTGTCTGAGTGCTGGCCCCACTACCCTCAGCGGTCCTGGCTGTTGGAGCTCCTGAGGTGGCAGCCTTCATGTCTGATGAGGCGGTGTCCTCAGTGCCCGGCCTGCCAGCCCTGCAGTACACTCTCAAGCACTACTTGCTGTACCTGCGCCAGGTGCAGGAGCGTGCCACAGCCCTGAATGGAGGTGAGGGGACTGTTGGTGGGCCAGGAGGGTATCCAGAACTTCCATCAGAGTGGAGTTTGCAGAGCTGTCCCAGGGCAGGGTGGTCAGTGTCCTGGGCCCAGACTCCCTCTGTGCCTCCCTAGGTAGTACCTCAGGGTTGTGGACCCCTCATCGTGTGGAGACAGCACTGTGGACCTGGGCTGTGGGGCAGAAGCTGTGCCCCCACCTGCTGCCAACCTCAGCCAGCTCGGCCACCCTAAGGATTCCAGGCCATCCAAGAAGCGCAGGACCCAGGCCAACTGAACTTGGCCATGGCTCAGGACCTGCTCACTTGCTGTGTGACTGCAGAAGCTCAATAAATGCCTGCTAAACTCACTTCTGACCAATGAGGCCTACAGATTTTCCCCAGGGGATCCCACCTCCATATAGACACACCTCATACCAAGGACAGAGGAGCAGAGGAGAATCCAGGCTGCCCACATAGAGGAAAGAGCCCTCACAGGCCACTCAGCGAGTGAGGGGGTGGCCAGACTAGCCCCCAGAGCCCTCGTACAGCCACCTGGTGCTGTGAAAATATTTATTCATTCTCCAAAAAGGCTCAGACTGTTAGTCCTGGGGGGGAGGCTGGGACAGGGTCTCTGGGGTCACCCTTGGAACCTCCACCACTCGGCTTGGCCCAGCAGTCCTAATCCCCCTTCCCCAAGGCCTAGGAGGGGGCCAGGGCTTGTGTAAGGCTTAGCCTGAATTCAGTGGGCCACAGGGGTCACCTGCCCTCATGGGACAAGCAGCCTCTAGAGATACATTCACATAGGGCAGACATGCAGGCCACCCCTGGCCCATGCGTCCCCTGGGAGTCCATCAGGGTGGTGGGGGGATGTGGGCACCCAGCAAGTCATAGGCGAAGACATTCCAGAAGATGGCGAAGAGCAAGAAGGTGCCATAGGCAAGCAGCACCACCCACCAGCCGCACTGGTCCCGCAGGCGCTCCTCGTAGCTGCGCAGGATGGTCAGGCCCATGCTGACCCCCACCACAGCACCAGCCAGGTGTGCCATGAAGCTGGGCTGTGGGCCCGAGGCAGGCAGTGGTGGGGAGAAGCGCAGCCACACAGCCCGGCCCACCTCGGAGCTCACTGCAGAGGGAGGTGGCAGGTGGAAGGCACCTGGGCCATGGGCTGAGCCTCCCCACCCGGCCCCCCAGCCCCCTACTTACTGCACACCAGGGCCAGCACCACTCAGCAGCTTGTAGGGACACCTCATCCCAGCCCAGTTCTGATGGGGTGTGAGAGAAGCTGTGAGACAAGCCTTGTGGGCCCCTCCCACACCCACCTTGGCTGTCCCATTACCATGACGACGTTAGCCAGGTGGGCAGAGCACAGAGCGTAGACCCCGCCGGAGCCCCCCACCACAGGGGCCCGCATGTCAGTAATAGAGACAGTCAGGGAGCCTGTGTAAAGCAAGTGGACAGCTGTGAGAGTGAGGCCCACAGGTGAGGTGGCCAGGGGGTACACGCCTGCCTCACCTGCCAGCACACCGGCCAAGTAGAGCAGGCTGATGCGGAGCAGGCCATGCACCATCTCCAGGGGCACCCCAATCATCAGCTGCAGGAGAGCGTTGAACCCTAGCTGTTCCAGCCTGGCCATGTGGGGGCAAGCAGGTATGAGGGTTGAGATCAGTCATCAGGCCCCCAGCCCTAGCCTAAAAGTGCTAAAATCTGATTCAATCTGGGGTACTGGAAGTGGGCCCCCACTCACCCGACGTGCATGAACATGTAGGTAAGAAAGCGCCAGGCCCGAGCTCGGTGGCCAGGGTGGTACACAAGGGGGCTCTTCATGTACTCGGGGTGGTAGGTCTGCAGCACCCACTTGTTGAGGCGGGCCCATAGCACAGGAACACAATGATCTAGGAGAAATGAGCATTAGAGCCGAGCTGGGCCAGGCCAGGGATGCAGGAGGTGAACAGATAAGCTCACCTGGGCAAGGGTGACTGAGGCCATAAACACAGGAGGCGGGCAGCTGCGATGCCGGTAGAAGTACCAGTGGCGGTCTACCTCTCGGGGCAAGATCTCGTAGGCCACATAGCGCACGAACCGTTTGTAGACACCTAAGCCTGGCTCATCCAGCAGCCCATCCTGGGGCAGTGCCCGCTGTCCATTGGTGATGGCCCTTTTGAAGCTGCTTGAGCGCTTGCTACTGATCTGGGGCGGGGTGGGGGAGAGGGCTAAGCATGGGACCTTGCATTCCCTCTGCCACCTACATGCCCCACCTGGTCCACCCAGCTCCTCACAGGGTCTGAGGCCCTCCCCACTACAACAGGAAAGGCAGGGAAGAGGGGCTGCCTGCCCACCCAACTCTAGCCAGGGCACTGTACTGGCCAAGGCCTGGAACCCCACCCCAGCTGCCCACCCACTGTGGCACTGACCAGGTCCACCAGCTCCTGGTAGCAGACCTGGCCCCGATCGTTGCTCTGGGCCAGGGCCACCAGCATGTCCAGCTTGGCTGGGTCCAGGGGCAGCTCATGGCTGTGCACCAGGCCAGTGAAGGTGTCCGCACCGATGAAGCCGGTGTTCTCAGGGTCCAGCTGCTGGAGTGGGGTGGGACCACCCGCCAAGGCCTGAGGGTGGGCCTAGCCCACAGACCAAAGGGCTGGGCCAGGCCAGCTGGGAGAGGCAGTCTCCCATACCCTTGGGTCAGGCTTCTGTGCCCTGACATGGTCCCAGGAGCTACCAGGACACTGGTGCTTGGGTTCCAGGACGCCAGGGGTCTCCCCACCTCATTTCCACCCTGCCCATCCTAGAAGGTAGGGCCAAGGTCTGAGGTCTATCGCCCTCACCTCCCGCCCCTCGCTAGGCGTCCTGGTCTGTCTCATTCTCTCCTGGGGTCTCAGGCAGGGGACCAAGGTCCTGCAGGAGGGGCCTTGGGGGAGCGGGAGAGAGCAGGGACGGGACTGGGGCTCTATGAGCTCGGTTCCCCGAACCCAGCCCAAAAGCAGCATCCCTCCTCCCCACGCACCTGCTCCTGGATAAGCTGCAGCAAAGAGCTTCTGTCCATAGAGCCAGGCCGGGCCCAGGGCCGGGGTCGGCGGCCTTGGCCGGGAGGGGCTGCTCTGCGGACAACTCCGCTCCGCCCCAGCCCGTGTGCTCCGCCCGCTCCGCTCCGCACCGCGTCACGGAGCAGCCGGCCGCCGCCGCCGCCGCCGCCGCCGCCGCCGCCGCGCCGCCGCTGCCGCCACGCGCGGCCGGAACACGCGCGCGCCCAGCACGAGGACGCGCTCCCGGGCTGGAACAGCTCCAACCAGCGCCCCGGTCCCCGCGGCTGTTCACTGCATGCCCGTTCCCCTCACCCCTGCGCCCCACCCACCCTGGCACAGCATTTTGTTCGTCCAGCGGGAACAGCAGCTGGGAAACTGAGTCACAGGCAGCACCCAGGCACCTCCTGTGCATGCCCTTTTGCCTGGGCTTCTTCTTGGGTAAGCCTTCCCAGACTACCCAACTGCCTGTGACTCCCCAGGCAGGGGCGCTATGGCCAAAAGGGAAACAAACTAGCAAAGGTAGGGAAGGGTACTGCAGCTCCCCCTGCTCAGTCTACCAGACCAACCCCGGCACACACCTGGGTCTGGACGCCCCTTATTGCTCCTGCAGCTTGAACCTTGGACAGTGACAGTGGGGCCTCCAGCCCCAGAAGGACACTGGGGGATGTGCTCAAATAGACCAGTGGATATCAGGGCAGAGGCCCCAACAAACAAAGCCGCAGCTGAGGCAGGGAGGGGCTCTAGTTCCTGGTGAGGGCAAGCAGACCCCTCCAACAGAGGTGACAGACTAAAGAAGTGTTACCATAGCAAACCCTCCAAGGACCACTCTGAAACCTGATGCCATGAAGCCATCAATACTGGCAACTGGGCCTCAGAATAGAGGCTGGAAATAGCACCCTACTCTGTCCTCTAGCAGGCAAAGAACTGCACGATGGCAGTGAGCCAATAGAGCTAGGAAGTTAGGATGCTGGAGGAACAGCCTCAGGAGTCTGACCCCCGACCCTTCTGAGTCAGGCCTGAGAATCCCTGTGGGGTAGGCAGCTCCTCCTATCTCCTAGGGATAGCATGTTAGGACTCTGGAAGGGGCCCTGGCCTAGAAGGGGCTACCTGCATAGAATGACTGATGGCAGGAAGGGCACTGGGGCACTGGTCTGGGTGGCCAGGGTCTTTCTATGCAGCCCTGCCATGGGATGTCTCTGCTCCAGGCACCAGAACACATGCCAAGCAGGTATCTGGGACAGGAAGTGTCCAAGCCTAACCCTAAATTGAACCCCATCTTCACCAAGGGTTTTCTGTCCCCTTTCCCTCAGGTTGGGGCCTCTGGCTATCCTTGCCCAATAGGAGTGACAGAGACCTCTGGTCAGGGTGTGAGAAGTACAGGGCAGATCTTCCACACCCAGGGGCCAACCTGCTCATCAGAAGCAGAACATTTAGCACACTCCAGTACCACCTCAGAATCTCAGGTCCTTCCCTAAGCTCAGCCTGACTGAGGGGATGGATGATGATGTTTGGGGAGGAGTCTGCCATCAGGAGGACCTCCAGCATCATCAGGTCTCCTTAGGAAAGCATGGACCTCAACGAAGAGGCCCCCAAGCCACAGTTGGGCCATAACTGGACCTCACACGGGTCTGAGGGAGGTCTCAGGCCTAGAGGGGAGGCATCGGAGTTAGGAGTGAAGTTTCCAGCCACAGTAAGACAAAGGACGTGATTCAAGAAAAGCTATCTTCAGAAAGTAGAGTCCAAGATGAAAAAGACACTGAAGTTTAATCAGGAAACCCAACCTCGTGTCTCCCACAAAGGGTGCAACCCTGGACCAGTCTCCCAATGTGGTGGGGAGGGGACCGTACAGTGGTCCAGCCACTCCTGTCCCGCTCCCCAATTTTGGTCCAAAGTGCTGCCCTCTGACTTCCTTCATACCCACTGGCTGTCTGGGACCAGACGGAGTAGAGCCCTGAGAATTCAGGTCTTGGGTCAATGGTATCCTCAACCATGTCCCGCAGTCCCTCCAACACAACGCCCCAAAGGTAGGTGATGCTGGGCAAGACACAGGCTGGTAGAACCTGGGGGCCCATCCTTGATGCTGGGCAGTGAGCAGGATATCTTCAGAAACAAAGTTTTGACTTTGGAAGCCCCACCAAGTGGGTGGCCCCACACCAGCACCCTGGGGCCCCGAAATCAGACTGCATGGCCTTGGGGCCTCATCGGCTCTTCACCAGGACCCTGTAGAGTGAGAAACTGAGGATGGCAGCAATAGCGGTCCCAACAGCCCCTAGTGTCAACCGGAGCCAGAAGGAGGTGGTGTGCAGCTCCCCATGGACCAGGTGTCTGCAGGAGAAAGAATGTGGCTGGAGACACCCTCAGGGTGCTTGCTGCCCAGATTCTTGCTGCTGTACCTACCCTCACCCTGTCTCCTGGAAAGTCAGAGCTCCACAGAGCTGCTCCCTGTGTCTAGCACTGAGACCAGGCCCCGGAGGGCCCTGCCAGGGCATCAGCATCTGATTAAGGCCCACCCTGCAACCCTGACTCCAGTCCCCAACATCATAGCTATTCCACTCTTGGTGACAGGGACCATTGGTACCGTGGGATGGGGACAGGCCTCCCATCACAGGGACTACAGCACTGGTACCCACGGGAAGGTCGCCATGGTGGCAAGCTGGGTGAAGATGGCTGTGCTGGGCTCTGCTGGGCCACTGCAGGAGAACAAAGTGGGGGCTGGTAGCCGATGCCTACGACAAAAGTCAGCCGGAGATAGGCCAGGCAGTGAGACACCTTCAGGCAGGTCAGCTTTGGAGGAGACGAAGAGGCAGGGGGTCTGCCTGTCCATGTAATGGCGCTGTGGAGTGAGGGGCCAAGTGAGGGCACAGTCTGATGGTGGGTGAGGGTGCTGGGGGACCTCACCCATGGACATGCTGCACACAGAACCCTGGGGCAGGTAGGGGCTTGCCTTGTAGATGCTGGCACAGAGCGCAAATGACTGGGGGTCACTACCATCGAACATCAAGCAGACGACATCACAGGTAGCGTCACGTGCGGAGGTCAGTAGGCTGTCTGCATTTACCTCACATAGCTGGACAGAGAGTGGCCGAAGGGAAGAGGGCTCAGTCCCTCAGGACACATTGGGACTGTCCAGTGTGCACCTGGATCTAATGCAGGGACCCCCAACACCCAGCACTCACTATCAGATACTTCTCTTGCCCGTTGACCTGCACCGTGTCAATGGCATAGATGGCAGGCTCCTCGCAGAGCTCCCTGGCATCCTGATGCTGAGGAGGGAGATAGCCGAAGCCTGGTGACCTTGATGCTTCTAGGAGGCCCTATGCCCTGGAAGCCCCAGGCAGGAGCTGGGTGCCTTCACCCAGCACATAAGGCTCACCCTCAGGCCACGGCCGAGGAAGGCCTGCAGGAAGGCAGACTTGCCCACTCCTCGGGCCCCACCACATTGCACAGGAGAACGTTCCTTTGTGTCTGTCCCTTCTCCTGGTCCAGCCTCTTCTCACGAGTGACTGTGGGTGGATGGCAAGGACAACCAAGAATGAGGGGCTGCCAGGGAGGGACTGGGCCAGGCCAGCTCAAGGGTATGGGCCCACCTGTGATGGCATGGGCCTGGGAGTCCTGCTTGCAGAGGGTGGGGTAGCCCAGGTAGCCAAGGTGCTCGAGACAGCGCCGGACATCCAGGTAGGTCACCAGGCTAGGGCAGAAGTGAATGAGGAGCAGCATCAAGGAGGGGCAGCAGTGTGTGGCAGGTGGGGGCAGGTGGGGACTGTGCTTACGTCCACTGGCAGAGGTACCCATGCAGGGGCAGCCGGCCTGCTTCAGTACGGACTGTGCACAGGAACTGAGGGCCCCAGGGGGCTGCTGGGAACACACTGAAGAGGCCCTGAAGCTCTACCGGTGAGAGGGCGCCATCATGGTCCTGTGGGCAGAAGGGCTGTGACGACAGTGGTTTGAGAGGCCGAAATAGGCAGCTCAGTAGAGTCACTGCATCCTCACCTGGTCATACTTCTCAAACACCCTCTGCACAAACTGGTAGCCAAAGTGGTTGAGCTCTGTGCTGCAGCCAGGGGGCACATGGAGCCTGTGGGATCACGGGGCCATCAGGTTCCCACCATGCTCGGCACACCTCCCATCTGTGCAGTGGGACCTCCCTGTGCACGGGACTGAACCTGGGAGGTTCCTGCATGCGCCTCCTTTGGCCGAGCACCACAGCAAAGAAGCAGGCAGAAATGTAGCTGGGGGTGGGCGGCGCACCTGCTCTGCATGGATCCCAATCTGCCTGTCCACAGCAGGGCACCTCCACCATAGGCTATCTTGGCCATGCTCTGCCTGAGTGAGGGCTCCAATTCTACCCTGGCCCCATGTGACACTGAGACCCACCCGCCACTCACGGAGGGAAGAGATAGTCAGAGGATAGCTCCAGTGTATCCCCGTAGCCAAAGCGCCGCAGGATGGTCCATGTGGTCTCGTGGCGGCCACGCTGGATAAAGAGCGTGTTCAGGAAGAGGAAGCCTGCTCAGAAAGGGGCAGAGGAGGTGGTACTGGGTACTGCCCAGCCCCCACCCCACCCTGGGAAACAGGCATGGTGCCAGGTCTCACCATCCAAGGTCAGCCGGTTGTCTCGCACACCTCCTGCCACATTCTTTCGCACCACCATCTTCACATCCTCTAGGGCCTGCGGGGCCAAAGGGTGCCCAAAACAGGACTTCTGCCTCCAAGAGAAAGTCGCTGTTAGTCAACTAGCCGCCCAAGTGACTGCTCCGCCTGATTGTTAATGGTGTCTGAGGCACAGAGCCTGGCTGTGGCCTGAGTGGGTGGGTGCCACCCAGAGGGGAACAGGGGGACCACCTGGAAAGCATTGAGTTCCTCGTCACTGAGCGCCTGATCCAGATCCTGGTCTGAGAGCCTGAAGATTCGCGTGAGGGCCTGGGTGCATGCGGGCCTCAGCTGCAAGGACAGCTTGCTCAGCATGATGCCTCCCAATGCTCCCACCTGCTGGCCACCCCCTGTGCCCACTGCCCACCTGCTTGGTCTCAGGGTCATAGAGCGGGGCCGTGGGGTGCAGCACAGCCTTCTGTGCATAGTAGAACAGCTCTGAGATGTTCTTCAGGTTCTTGGCTGAGCACTGGGAGCCACCGGGACAGACTCAGAGAGGTGCCTGATGCCAGGAGACTCAAAGGGGCCCAGACAAAGATACAGGGACAGGCGGTCGGCAGCCCCCACCCAAAGGAAGTGGGGCCCCACCTGCCCTCAACAAGACAGCTTGCCTGAGATCCCAGGCCACCAGCATACGGGTGCCTGCTGCAGGTCCTGGCCCCTGCTCCTCCTCTTCTCCACCCAGTAACCCTTACCCTGCCCTGCCCACCAGCTCACTTCGACACAGGTCTCAATCTCAGGAAACTGGCTCATGATGGGCAGCACGGCCTCCATGGAGCTCCCCGGCCGCAAGTCTGACTTGTTGCCCACCAGGATGATAGGGATCCTGGAGAGAGGTCCACAGTCACCAGGGATGGGAAAGCTGACAGAGACTACCCTCCCTCGGGCTCTACCCATTACCTGGGCCCCGTCTTGGTCTCCCCATTCACCAGCGGGATCCATTTGGTTCGAATCTAAAAGGCAAGACCCAGTCTGAGGTGAGGGTGCCACATAGCCCAAGGGTTTCATGTGGAACTTGAGCCTAGTCTGAGGGAGATGGGGGGAAGTTGAGGCCCACTGAGGACCAAAGTCACAGCCCCTGGAAACAAGGCGAGTGGGATGTAGCAACTAGCAGGTGCAAACTCATCTGATTCTAGCAGTTCTCAAACACTACCAAGGGGCCTTAGTCAGCAGCCAAGGGCAGCCTCTTTTACAAGCCAAAGCAGTTCAGACTTGTGGCTGTCCATGCTCCCTGTGGGGAGATGACGAGGTCACATGGAGCTCCCCTGGAGAAGCTGTGGAGTCCTGGCCACAGGCCCCAAGCACCCAGGGTGGCTCCGGGAGGCTCCCCAAAGTACTCATTAGAGATAGGGCCAGCCACAGATGTGAGTCACCCCAGAGCTGCTTCAGCTGGGCAGCCACCTGGGGTCCACGCAGAAGACAGGTAGATGATCAAGCTGCGTGCCAGTGGCAGGGACCCAGGATGGATAGGGAGCTCTCTCACCTTCTCGATGGTGTCTTCCTCGGACACGTCGTATACCACACATACCACGTTTGCCTATGGGGGAGGGCAGGTGGCACAGCATTACCAGAAGCTTCATGTCCACACTGCCGCAGCACTGAAAGGCAAGCTCAGAGACCCAGGAAGCCATCCTTCCCTGGTACCCACTAGCCAGTACTCTTTGGCCATGCTTCATTGAGACTGGTGACATGGCCAAGGACCTGCTCAAACCTCAGACAAGCCTCCCTGCTCACTTCCAGGCCCCAGCACTGCAGCTCCGGTCAGTCCCCTGGAGAACTCAGGAAAGACCCCCCCAAAACCTGGCACCCCAGCCCTCATTTTGGTCCTTTCCTTCACTCCTGGATTACTAGGGCTGAGACAATGATGAGGACAACTGCACAAGAGATGATGAAGGCAAGAAGACTGACCAAGCGTAGCTGTGGCCTGTACTATTGCCCAGTGGTGCCCCAGGACACAGTAGAGAACACAGCAGGAAAGGACAAAGCTGTAGCGGCAGCTCACTCCCAATAGCTTGGCCCACGCACACATCTTCCAAATAACAGGTGAACAGAGGGCTGTTCAGCCTACAGCCCTGATCACAGCACCCACCTCAGCCCAAAGGCCCAGGGTAGTGGACTGCACTACAGGGTGGTGGTGCAGTAGGTGGCCAGGGCACAGAGCTACTTAAGGGCTCACTTCGAAGGATACTGAGATCTGTTTCCCAGTAGCCACTGGAAGAGCGAATGCTGGGTATGGAGAGCCATGGGGCTGGCCAGCTATATAGGTAGGAGAGAGGGATGGTCCCTCTTTTCCCCAGTTCCCAGCAGGGTGTGTCACAGGAACCCCATAACTCAGTGCTGAGAGGTCACAGCAGAATTAGCAAAACTGCAGACTCCCTGAGCACCTTAATCCAATCCCTGAGAGAGATGCTCATCAGGCCTAGGAAGCAGCCTGCCCCCAGGAACTAGGCACTGATCCCATGCCTGACATCCACTTCCTGAGATCTCAGGATGCACATTGTACCTTGTGAATCTCGTCCTGGAGCTCCTCAACCGTCTGCTCTGCTTCTAGATGGAAGAGATCGCACTGCAGTCCTGCCCGAAATGTGACTCCTGGGCAGAATCCTGGGGTGGGATGGGGTGGGGAGGCTCCGCTCTACCTGAGGAATCCACGATGTGGGTGGGCACCTTCTCTGGGGTGACGTCTGCGGGAATGGTGATCTCCTCTGCACGGGGCGGGACCTGAAGCAGACCGGTCTTGAGGGTGGCCCAGGAATGGAGGGAGGTCCACCCTGGGCCTCAGTCCCCTCCTCTGCGTGACCACGGGAGGGGTGCTCAGCACCGCTGCTCTCACCTCCTCCGGAAATTCCTCGCCCACCAGCGACAGGATCAGCGACGTCTTCCCCACCTGGGCTGCGCAGGGCGGCGCGGTCAGCTCCGCGGCCAAGGTCGGCGGCCTCCGCTTCGGAGAGGTCGGGCTCCTACCCCTGCGGCCTCGATTCCCACCCCGGGCCCGGGAGCCTACCCTCGCCCAGCAGTAGGATGCGCACGTCCCGCTTCATGGTGGCCGTCTGGAGCTACAAACTGACGCCAGCACACACCTGGCCCCAACACCAGCCGGCACCCGGCTTCTGACCTCGCTCTCCGGAGTCCACACTTCCGCCCCCGCCGGTGCAGCTCTACTAACGAGCCGGGCAGAGCAGAGCGGCCGGGCTGCGCGGCATCGCCACCGCGTGGGCTCGCCGGGCACTGCAGGAGCTGCGCCAGCCAGAAGGCCGGGGTTTCTACCCCAGGTACTGGCCCACTCCGGGCAGGTCAACTCTTGAAGGTGGGCAGGGAGCAAGCAGGAGGTCTGGGGTTTGGTCACAGACTAAGGTCAAGCCAGGCGGGAGGGTCAGGCAGAAGGGAGTAGAAGAAGCCTGGAGTGACCAGCAGACAATAGCACAATACAATGCCTATGTTTATTTCAATTATACAGGCAGAAATATAAAAAGTACTCAGGCAAAGAGCTAACAAGCCCTTTACATTTGTTCAGGGTCTAGATGATTTACACACACAGTCCTGGGCCTGTTTGGTGTGGAGGGGTTGGGCCTGCCTCGCCATCCTGGTCCAGCATGAAGTCCTCCACTAACCCAGCTTCTTGACAGAGCCTTTGCCCAGGCCAGGTACCCAGTGTGACCAGCAGGGAACACCTGACCCTGGTGTCTCCACTGTGGCTCAATAGCCTGTGACCTCCCACACCAAGATCTCATTGTGGGCCGCTGTGAAGAGCAGATGGGCAGATGGGGTGAACCTGCAAAGCTGTACCCAGTCGTCATGGCCAGCAAAGTCCTGTGTGGCCTCCGTCACGCAGTCCACCAACCTCAGCACACGCTCTGTAGGCAGATGGCAGAGGGTGGGCCCTGTGCTTGTCTGCAGCTCCAGGGCCAGGAGTGCCCCTACCTATCCTGGCTGTCTTCAGGTGGTGCCAGTGCTGCTTTGGGAATCTGTGCTGAATGGCCTGTATTCTCCATGCCCAGGGCTATCTGTCGCTGGGACTGAGGCAGCAGAGCCAAGTGAGACCCTTAAGTGTTGAAGCATCTCACAACATTGGGGCTTGCCAGGCCCCCAAGCTGGACAGCTGAGTCCGTTTAGGTCCCAGTGCTGGGTGCTGCACTCGCCACCCTACACTCCTTATCTCCTGACCCTATGACACCCCTGGGGCAGGTATCCTCACCCCATTTGAGAGATAAGAAAACCCAAGGTGCAGAGGTGAGGGGCATATCTCAGTGTGGGGCACAGGTAAGTCTACTTGGCCCCACTCAAGACAAGCCAGAGTCCACATCCACCAGAACTCACCAGTGAAGCCAATGGCTATGAGGTGGGCTCCAGGGGACAGGCTCAGGGATATAGCAAAGAAAGGCAGAGGGATCTTCTCCACTACCTGTGGGCAGCAAATATGAGGCACTGGGTGGTGGCTCCCATGGCCCCAGGACCTGCTCCCCCAGCACAAGGGCGTGTACATGCCTGTTTCTGGTGGAGGCTGTAGAAGATCACCTCCGGATGTGCGCCGAGGCCTGTACACACCAGCAATGCCCTATCCCAGGGGCAGAAGGCAGCAAGAGAGGGCGGTGGGCAGCCTGGATCCTGAGGAGTACAGCACGCTGTGCAACATGGGCAGGTACTATCTATCCCTGCCCAAGGTGCCACCGGGACCCTCACCTCCAGAAAGGTGGGCGCTGGGAAGCTCAGCCAGTCCACAAGCTCACAGTGGTCCCGCAGCCAGTCAGAGGCCCAGATGCTGACCCGCTGGTCTCCGCTGGCAGCCAACCACAAGTCTGTACCCTCCACCCCGAACTCTCTATACTGCAAGGGTAAGAGAAGGTAGGTACCTCCTGACTCACTTTGCCCAATCCCCTTCCCTGCCACCTAGATGAGGCCTTGCCGGTTCATGAAGCCACTTCACCTCCTTGTTCGTGCTCTGGATAGTGGAGATCGGGGCACCCCGGTGGTCACTCAGTACACGGATGGTCATCCCTGTGCGGGGGCAGCTCACAGCTATAAGCCCATCCTTGTCTCCAGAGAGGATAGTCTGACCTGGGCCAGGAAGGGTTCACTCTGTAACCTTGTGAACCTCCAGCCTAAAGGTGTGACCTGGGCCAGGTGGGGGCCCTCCTGTCACCCTGTAAGCTCCCAGCCCCTCACCATCAGCAGAGAAGAAAATGGCCGTCAGTGCAGCAGGATGGGGGTGCATCTTGAGCTCCATTGCAGTTTGGGAGATGTTGAAGACACGCAGCGTGCCATCACTATAACCTGCTGCCACGTGTTGCTGCTCCGGGTGTCCACAAGAAGTAGGGCTCCAAGCTAGGCAGAGGCAACTCTGGGGACCCCCAGTGGGGAAAGGTCAGCACTCCCCTAGGGAGCAGGACAAGGGCCCAGCCCCAAGGCCACAGACACTGAGGCTGGAGGCAGGATGCAGCTGCCAGAGCCCTCGAGTGGACAGTCAGGGCCCCAGGATAAGGGCTCCACATACTCACAACGTGCACCCCCAGCCCCCGGTGCCCCATGTACCTGGTTCAGCACCTGGAACTGGATCACCAGCTCCATGCTGGCCAAGGACCACACCCTCACACTTCCGTCATCTCCACATGTGGCACAGTGGGACTCACTGGGACTGAAGACCACCTCATTCACCTGTGGGTAGCGAGCCAGCCCTACCTGAGGCTATGTGGCCTTTGGGCAGAGAAGGGACACAGCAGGGCCACATCGTTCTTAGGACAGTATGTGTCTCCTTCTCAAGCCTACCTGGCCACAGCCATCTTCACATGGAGAAAGAAACTGCCCTGACCTCCCTCCCAAGTGCCCCACATGAGACCCGAGTGGAATCTGAATTGCAAGGAGCCCATAGGCCATTGAACCTGACTGTCCTCTTGCTAAGACACCAGAGAAGTATTCCGGAAGAATCTAAAATGTGGTGATGAAACACTCCTTAGAGGGCTGCAGACTAAAGGTAAAGGAAGCAAAAAACACACTCTGGGCCATTCCAAAGGCCTCTCCACTGGTGGTGGTGGTGGTGGTGGTGGTATGGCTTTTCCTGAGATTATCATGTGTGCATTGAAGAGAAGGCAGGCATGAGAATCAAGATTTTGGTGTGGAAAATTGGGGATACAGACACCATACACCAATGAGGTGAAATACAATGGCCTGGTCCTGCATTGTATGAATCCACTGTATACTTTATCTTAAGTATTAATAATTTAGCTCTGTCCAGCTGAGAAGTGATGGACTCCTCTGGGAAGAAACACCCAAGTCTGCAGTCCTGGGGGGAACTGCAGAGGGAGAGCCTAGACCTTGTCATCCCAGATGAGTGGGAAATCACCAGGGACTCTTAAGTTCAAGGACTCAGGACTCAAACGCCCTGCCCTGGTGGACAGATCAAAACCATGTGTTCTGACTATACAATGGAACAGTATTTGGTAATAAAAAGGAATGAAGCACTGATACCAGCTGATATGACACAGATTAACCTTAAGAACATGATGCTCAGTGAGAGAAGCCAGGCAAAAGGACCACAATGTGTGATTCCAAGGCACATCCAGAGTTGTAAGTGGTTGTCAGGGAATGGGTAAGGGGCAGGGGGGTGAGTACTTAACAGGTATGGGGTTTCCTTTGGGGATGATGAAAATGCTTGAAAACTGACTGTCACAGTGGTTGCACAATTCTATGAATATACTAAAAACCTGACTTTAAATGGCTGAGGTGTATGTTGAGTAAATACCCCAACATAAAGCTGTTATCAGAAAATAGGTAAACCGTTTCATCATCACTCCTCTCAAATATTATTTCTTTGATGGCTACCGTTATCTTCAAACAAATATATATGTAAATTAAAAAACACGAAAAAGGACTCAGTAGCCAACTCAAAGAATTTGCCACTGGCTGAAGCCAGGGCTCTGCGAGCAGTGACCTTGGGGAGGCCCTGCCCACATGTTGACCCACTAGCTCTAGACTCGAAAAGTAAATGCACTGGCCATTGGCAGAACCAACCAACACTCCATAAGGGAGAACCAGCTACCCTGCTGTTCCTGCCCTGGCTCTGCCTGAGGAAACCCAACACTCATGAGGCCAGTCCTCTCTCCTGGAGGAACATTAGACTATTGGTACCTGCAACTCCACTGATGTGACAGGTCACTCTGGACAAGAGCAGCACTGAAAGGCAGGCAGCGCCATGTGCTTCCTCACTGGAGACACAGCTCACTCACCCAGGAAGAGCTATGGGACTGATACATCCAGACCTCTCAGATCTGGGGAACACGAGTGTAAAAAGGCAGGTCCAACCCTGCTCTGTGGGAGGCTCTGGGATGGATGATCAGGTTTCTTCACCAAGTAAGTTACAAGGAAAAAAAAGCAGCAGAGGAAAGAGGAAGGACTGAGAAGAGGCAAGGTCTGTGGTGCTGACACAATGGATATTATGTGGACTATGTCCACATGGAGCGAGCATGAACCTAGGTGTATGTAGTCCTGACCTTGAGAATCTGAAAGTTTACATGTGAATCAATCTAACAGCTGAGCTTGAGGAGGGAATATTGAGGAAGGGGAATGGAAAGGGAGCGAACACGGGGCTCACAGCCTTGCTTCTATTTAGGACAGAACCCCCTCAGACATCTTCAACAGCAATCCGGTGGCCTGGCAGCCTCACCTTGCTCCTATGGCCACTGATGAGACGGGTGCTGGTTCCCTCAACCCAGCTGACATACCAGAGCGTGCCCGCCGTGGTACCTACTACACCCATGTCCATGCTGTCGTGGAAGACGGCGCTCACGATGGCCCCATCCAGGGTCAGCTCGCGCTCCATGAACACAGAGCTAGAACTGGAGGGGAGTAGTGAGTCACTGGAGGGGAGTAGTGAGTAGGGTGGCAACAACAGCAGTCCTGGGAGCATCATGCTTCTAGGGTATGTCCCTGTCCTTAGGCTCTAGCCTCACCCAAGCATGTCCCCATGGAGGGCAGGCCCTGCTTGCGATGGAGTGCTAGCCTGTAGCACTGATCAAGGACACTGGCTTCTTGATTCAGAGGCTCACCTGGCACCTGAGCCCTTGCGCCTCAGCTCTGGCACAGCTCCCACGGCCCACAGGCGCAGGCGCCTGGTGTTGCTGCCACTGACCAGCCGTGAGCCCGAGCACAACAGCACTCCTAGGAGACAGAAAGTAGCATGAGCTGCTTCTCCTGATACCTAGGACTCAAGACAGAGTCCTACCGTTCCACCACCAGAGCTCCCAGGGAGAGGCCAAGCCCCTAGATGAAGGGGGCAACAGGGGCTCCTCAAGCACTCACCAATCTCACCGTTGTCTGCCCCCCAGGCCAGGAAGCAGCGTCGGGCACGGGTGTCCCAGACACAGATCTGGCCAGCATTGGAGCCACAGTACAGCAGGGGCTCAGCCCCATAGCACAGTGAGGTCAGCTCACCTGCTCCCACTGCCTTAGGGATGGGCTCTTGGTGCACCTGGAGAGACACAAAAGCAGTGTGGGTCAGTGATGTCCCAGGGCCCAGCCAGACTCCATCCTCCAAAAACACCTCTGAATACCAGTACCTGGAGGTTGATGTCGGACCCGCAATGCTGCATGAGCCACAAGGTGAGGGTGCCCTGGCCCACACAGGCAAGCTCACTAGTGTCCCAGGGGTTGAAGGCCACGCCATGCACTGGCTCTAGGAGGTGGGTGGAGGAGACCAGCTCGTAGGTGGCTGTGCTCCACAAGGCCAGGGTGCAGTCCCCATAGTCCCCTGGGGAAATGCATGGTGGTCATGTCAGCTGCCCAGGGGACCAAGGACAGGCAGGAGAGTCCAGAGGCCACTGCCCTCTGCCCCTACACCTGCACAGCTGACCCAATGTGACAAGGAGCCTGTCATCCAGTGAGAAAGCTAGGGCTTGCACGGCGGTGCAGTGATGAGAAAGCAGCTGCTGGCAGGAACCCCCAGGCACGTCCCAGACTCGGATCTGGCAGTAGGAGGCGGAGCCACCTCGGCCTGAGGCAGAGGCCAGGACCTGGTGGGCATGCAGAGAGGTCAGTGGGGCAGGGGCAGTCCAGGGCCCACCCTCTGATGTGCACTATAGCCCTGGGTGAGGATGAACACCTGAGCGTCATGGCTGAGGGCCAGTGTGGAGATCTCCTCGGGGTGGCCAAACCAGTGCTGCTGGGCGCCAGAGTGCAGGTCCTCCACCACCACCAGGCGGCCGCATGTGTAAGCAAAGAAGCCTATAGGCAGGGAGGGTGCCCGGTGCTGCTCAGCTGTAGCCCTGTCATCCTTCCCATCAATTTCAACAGCCAAGGGGGGCATGCTGAGCCTCCCAGGAAACTGCTCAGAAGAGGTACAGGGAACATGGGCTCAGTGATGGGCTAGAGCACCAGGAGGTGTGACGAGAAACACCGTCTCTCAGTCTCAACCACTCTCCATGCCGGTGCTCACCTCCCCTCCTGGGACCTGGCCTGGGGTGGAAAGAGCTGGGCCCTGCCCTATAGCTTTTGGGCCGGGAGCCAAAGTGGGCTGTGACCCCTACCTGTGTCTGGCCTCCAGATCATGTTGGCCCGTCCATTCCCGTTATAGCCCACAACAGTCTTCAGATGCAGCAGCTCATCTCCAGCAGCGGGGAAGGAGACATTCTGTGAGGAAGTGGCACAAGGACACTGGTGTGCAGCATAGCACCTGGCTACCCCCACCACCTCAGACTGTGCCCCATCAGGCTGGGGGCTGGGACAGAGCTGCTCCTGGAATGGGACAAATGACAGGACTGTGGGCCCCAAAGCCTTCACATGGGAGACCAACCAGGGACAGGAGCTGAATGCAGATAGGAAGGCGGGAGTGGGAGATGTGGGAAGTCCCTGGAGTGTGGAGAGACCAGGCAGGAGTGGCAAGACCCAGGGGACTCTCAGCAACAGGGCAAGCGAGGAGGGGGAGTGGGGGTGGGAGAGAACCAGAACCATAGGGTACAGATGGTAAACTCAGGAGCATACTGCCCAGATCCAGTCTGTAAGTGTGACGGTGAGAACATGGGGTGAAGGGTAGAGGAGTACCCATGGGGTGACTGCTGCCAACACCTGGACCACTGACAGCTTTGGGAGCAGCCCCAAGGATACCCCAGGGAACCTTGTGTACTGGGGTGTCCACCTGTGGCAGGGGCTGTGAGCACCCAACCCTCAGCCAACCTTGGCCATCTGGGAGGCCTTATAGCGTGCTGTGAAGTGCTTGTAGGAGTCTGGGCGAACAGCAGGCTGGGCCCTGGCTCTCCTGGTGCTTTGGGCATCTGGCAGGGAGAAGAAAGAGGCCACAGGATGTCAAACCACACACAACAATTCAGACCTCTCCCTACATACAAGTCATCTGACCTTGGCTGGACAAAAGTACCTGACCCAAGACACACGTTTAGGGTCAGAAGATGCAATAAGCCATATCTCACCACCGCTTGTCTGGCCTGGCAGGGGCCTCAAGCTCATCCATTTGCCCTATAAGTGACCAGGCCTCGTCTCATGGGGCAAATCCCAATCTGTTAACCAGCCAGGGCTGCCTTAGGCTACCTGGGGCCCATGGGCACCTGAATCTGGGCTAGGCCAGGTCATGAGTGTCCTCACCCTACCCTGCTTACTGGGCCAGCCACAGGTGTGAGACAGCATGCCAAAGTTACAAAGGCCGCCTGCAGCCCCCAGGCCCCATCTCTGGCCCCATAGGCCTCCTTCTGCACCAGCACGGGTGGGCCTGAGGTCTGGCGGAGCCCCTCAGCACCATGGCTCTCCTCAGAAGGTCCTTCATCATCTAACACAGAAAATGTGCCTGGGGATGAGGGAGAGAGACAGTGAGAGGAGGGCAGAGCCCCCTGAATCTCCACCCTTCCCCTGTGGAGCAGCACCCAGGCATGCCGGATGGGAGCATTACACACATGTCCACCCAGGTACTCCTGGGACCCCTGCCCTTACCATCACTGCCCTCAGAGGGCCCAGCACAAATGCCCAGCCAGGGTGGGGGTGTCTGGGATGGCACGGGCACCTGCTGCCGGGGAAGCCCATTGGCCCCAGACACTGGGTCCTCCAGCTGTCTTGCATTCAAGCCTAAGAACAGAAAAAGCTGGACTATGTTCAGGGCCTGAGGAGGACAAAGTGCATAGGGGAAGGTATGCCTAGTCCCCATCCTCTGCTTTGTACTGGGATGTCAGGACAGGAAGTGGCACCATGCCACCCACAGTGGCTACAGATGTCACTATCATGGTAAGACCACTCACCAGCATCACAGGTCAGGGGGGCTCCAGGTGAGCCTTGGATACTGCAGAGGCAACAAGAGAGGGTGTCAGGGGGTAGGGTGCAGCAAAAGGCCTAGCAGATTCTGGTCAAGGGGAGGCACTTGCCTTCCTGAGGATGACCTCTCAGGGAGGGCCAGGATGTCCCAGAAGAAGATGGCATCACCCACACTAAGGAGTTGCTGCTGGTCAGGAGTGAAGGCCACAGCTTGCACGGGCTCTGAGTGGCCAATGTACACCTGGGGGCAGCACATATCACATACGGAGACCTCTGAGGCCTGGCTAAACTGTTCTTCCACACCTGGGCCTGGCCAAACTGGTGACTGGGCAAGACACCCTCATGTGGTATCACACTTGGTGTGTTGTCCTCCACCCTCCCTCCCACCTGCCCACCTCTGCCACACACCTGGCAGTCAGGGCCAGTCTTCATTGAGTAGTCCCACACCTTGATGGCGCGGTCAGCAGCTGTCAGCAGGAAGCGAGCATCACCACTGAGAGCCAGAGAGGGGCAGGCCATGGGGTAGACGCCAGACAACTGCAAGAGAGTGTTCTCGTGGGAGGAGAAGATCGAAACACATGGGGCCCCTAGACTGGGGAAACCTCCCTTCTCAAAAAATACACCTCTTAGGAGCGGCAGGCAGTTCAGAACCTCTCCCCCTCAAGACACTGGAGACACCAAAGTCAGACCCCAGAAGGCAGGAGAGGCCAAGCGGCTGGCCAAAGCCCTTGGCTCACCTCCCGGACCACACGGCCTGAAGTCGAGTCCAGCACTACAACCTTGTTAGATGATGTGGACACCAGCAGGTGGCTAGGGGGTGCAGGGCCGAAGCAGAGGGCGACAGCCGAGTCCAGGTGGCTGCTGCCTACATCCAAGGTACTGACATCCACCTGTAGCAACTAGGGGATGGCAACAAGTAGCCACCAGCCATGACCTCTGGGCAGAGCTTGAGCCTCCAGAGCCAGGGCACAGGAGGCAGCCAGCCCCTCCACACATACAACCCTCTGTACCCGGCCCTTGCTGGGCATGTGTCCTCTGGCCTGGGAGTAGCAGGACCTGGGTCCTCTCTGCAGTGAGCATGGCCTTCCACCTGCCCCCTTGATGCTCTCTCTCTCCATGCCAGGCCAAGAAGAGCCCATTCCTCCCCTCCATCCCGTCTTGGTAGAATCCAGAGGAGTGCTTCGACAGCAAGTCGGAGTACCCATGGGGTTTGCCAGGCAGGCTGGTGCAGCCCCACCCACACGAGACACACAGAGGGTTCTGGGTGACTCACATTATCCAGTGAAGATGCATCCATAATGGTCACTGTGTACTTAGAGGGACCAACGAAGGCCAGCAGGTGGCTGTCCCCACTAACTGTCAAGGCGTTGGGACTCAAGCAGGTATCCTGGCACACAACATTAGCTGCCGACATCATGGGGGAAGGTAGTCAGCTAGGTGTGGAGGGGTAGCCAGAGCAGACACAAACCTGCCCACAACTGCAGGAACCAGCCCAGGGGCCTGGGCATCAGAGCACCAAGACACTCCGGGCCCCAGGGACTAGCAGGATAACCAGTTCTCCTGAACCAGGAGTGACCCCCAAGTGACCAGCTGGCTGGCCTAAGTTATGGTGGCCACAGGAGGGGCAGATGCGCTTGGGTGGGCCAACCCTCTGCTGGTCTGGTGCTCAGGTTGTTCTCTTCCTGGAATGAGACAGGCACAGACCTGCCCCCCCCCCCAACCTTCAGTTTTGAGTAGCTGGTGTATCCTAAAGCCACACTTGCCCTGGGGGTCTAGGTAGAGGCCACAGAAGGCAATTTACTGGTCAGTGACACTAGGCAAGCCCCGCCCCCACAGGAACCTGAAGATGGAAAGACCGGAAGGTTGGGTTGGGGCCGGGTATGGGGGCCTGACCTGCCACATGCAGGACTCGAGAACAGGTGCTGGCACAGTGGTACTGGCTCAGGGTGCCCTGAGAGCAGGCGCTGAACAGAAGGCTGCCATCAGGGCTGGCAACCAGGCCGGTGATGGCTCCTCGGTGACACCTATACCACACAGGGATGTGTGCTACCTTGTCCCTGAGCTACACCATCCCAGACCTCCCATAGCTGGGCCTGGCTGAGTCCCCAAAGGGCAGCAGAGGACAAGAGTTTCTTGTGGACAGCCCTACCCTACCCAAGTACCCATACATCCCAGGGGACCCACAAGCTTCCACCATGGGCATCTATGGGGCCAGGGACCAGCAGGGTACCAACCTGTGCTCCATCAGGACCTCGGAAGCCTCCAGGCTGAAGGAGCGGATGGCCCCACTGCTGAAGCCGCAGAAGAATATTGGCTGCATGGGGTGGAAGGCGACCGCACATGGGGCCTCCTCAGGTGATGTGAAGTCATAGAGCTGGAGGATGGAGACAGGCAGCGTGGGGGCTGTCAGATGATTAGAAGAACCTTAGGTGTCTTGAACCCATGGACCCCAGAGACTAAAGGACCAGGGGCACCGCAGGCCCTCCCCATGCGTCCCCCACCTGTCTGGGCCCTGGCCCCCAGGCCTCAATGTAGCCTGTGGCCCTCCAGTCCCTTCCTCCAGGCCACCACCTACCTGCTGCAGGGTTGCCAGGTCCCAGATGCGGACAGTGTGGTCCCGGGAAACAGTGGCCAGCTGCCCCCGGCTGCACTCAATGGCAAGGGCTAGCACCAGGGCAGTGTGGGAGCGCATCAGCACACTGTACTCCCGGGATGGTATGTCCAGGAAGCCCAGGTGGCCCGAAGAGGTGGTAGATAGTACATGCAGGCCGTCAGGGCTGAGGCGGACTGAGCTGATGGGGCCCTCGTGCTCTGCAGGGTAGGCAGGTGACCCCCCCGAGGCCTGAATCAGGTTAGGCCAGGCACCAGGGCAAGCTGGCTACATCCAGGCTATACCTCCCTCCTGCACACATAGTCCCACAGGACATAAACCTATTCCTTTCTTTGCTGCCCAGAGCCCCATCTTCCCATGGACCACCCACTCTTGGGCTCAGCAACGATGGTGCCCAGGCTCCAGACGCAGCCTCTCAGAGCCCCATGACTGCCAATCAGCCCAAGGATGGCCCAAGGTCATGGCCCTCCCTCAGGACCATGGTAGTGAGGTGCTATCTTGGCCCACCTGCCTCCAAGAGCACAGAGGAGAAGTCCAGGGGCCAGAGGCGTAGGTAGCCATCCTCGGAGCCCACAGCACATGCAGCCTGGGAGACACTGAGGCTGCTGATGGCGATGCCAGGGCCTGGGGGAAAGGAAGCATCAGTGAAAGCATCAGGGGTGGTCCCCCAACATAGTGAGGGCCACATACCTGAACTGAAGGTCTGCTTCTGTGGGAGGGGGCTGCCAGGGGTCTGCATGGGCAGGAGACGGCGAGTGTGCTGCACAGCCATGCGCTGATGGTCGATCTCCAGGATGTGGCCACTGCGGCTGCACACATAGCTGCCCAGGAAGGTGACAAGTGAGAGCCAAAAGGGCAGGCAGAGAGGGACCCAGTTGGTTAACGTCAAAGAGCTATACTCACAGTGTGCGGCTGTCCGGGGCCTGCCCAAAGGCCAAATCAGTGAACTCCAGTGCGTGGTGCTCCCCCAGGTCCACGGGGCAGGAGCGAAGACCCCCACCTCGAAGCCGCCACAGCCGAACATTGCCCCGCCCACAAGACACCATCCTGCAAGGGGCATGAAGGTGAGCGCCACCAAATCCCCATAGGGAGACGGATGCTCCTGAGGACAGGGGCCTGAGCCAGGGAGGAGGAACAGGCTCAATGGTTCCATCCCCATCTGGGCTGCCAGGGTCCCATTCCAGCACCAAAGGTGGGTAGGAGGCCTGGTCACCTGGTTTCATCAAAAGAGGCAACCTCGAAAGCCTGGATGTCAATGTCGGTGTGCACCTTCGTGAGAATGACAGCCTCGCCACCTTGTCTCACCTGGTCCATGTCCCACACCACCACCATCTGCAACGAGCCAATGCTGAGCCCCGGCTGCACCTGCCTGCCCTGCCAGACCTTCACTAGACTCTTCTTTCCTACAGGTGCCTACTTGAGCTCTCTGCTGGTAAGGGTGTGGGAAGGACGGTGCCTACGCCCAGAGGAAACTACACATGCCCACCCTGGCTTCTGTAGACCCATGAGATTGACTCTTCTGCAGAAACAAACAGAAAACACTGACCCACAAGTAGGGAGAAGCCTTCAAGGTAAAACACCAAACACTTCAGACATAAAACTGGGCTACTCTATAACTCCAGGACATACTATCAACAATAGCGAGATGAGTTATATAAATGTTGATTTCATCCACAAGGGGTATAAAACACAAGATACCCTGCAGCATGTGGGATGGGGGCCCTTGCAGCAGGACCTCTGCAGGGTCAGGGGGAGGCCCGCGAGGGAGGCCTTCAGGAGAAGATTGCTTCCTATACAATTCAGATTTTGCCCCAACTCCCCGGGCTGCCCCTTTACCGTCCTCCCGTGGTGGTCCTTGCCAACCCCACAGAGCAGCGCCCCACTGTTGGAGAAGCTGTAGATGTGGAAAAAGTGGTCAGTGTCACTGTAACTGGCTCCCTCCCACCTCAGAGGCCCCTCACCCACCTGAGGGAGCAGACGGTATGCACAGGGCTCCGGAACAGAGAAAGGTAGCCCCCAGTCTGGAAGTCCCACAGGCGCAGCATGCTGGGGGTCTGTGCCTGGGCTGAGGCCAGAAGAGAGTTGCTTCCATCCAGTGCCAGAGCAGAGACCTGGGGAGGAGGCAGGTTAAGAGAAGTTGTGTAGTCTATAGGCATGAGTCACACCTGGGCTGGGTGGTGCCCACCTTGTCCGTGTGGCCAAGGAAGAAGCGCTGCTCGCAGGAGTCAATGTGCAGGACCACGATGACCGCATGGCAGGGGTACACGATGGCAGACCCATCCTTGGTCCACAGGGCCTATGCATGGGGGCCAGGGGCTAGGGTCATGGGCTGGCCTTGACCTGCTACCATGAAAAACCCTTCCCCGTGTAAAGTACACAGAAGTCAATGGGATACATGCACCAAAAGAACAGAGAAAACTTCCAGACACATGAACACATGCGTTTGCACAAGCACATGCACAGCCGTCTTTAAGCCTTGTCTGCGATACAAGAAACTGCGGGGTTCAGACAATGAAAGACCAAAGAGCCCACAAAGACTTGAAGCCTACATCCACGAGGGCTTAACAACCCAGGGCCTCCTCTCCCATTGCCTCCTACACTCTACGGGGTCCCACAAGTAGTACACACACCAGCTCCGCATGGCTGCATCAAAGCTTTTAAGGGTAAGTTTGTGGGTCTCTAGAAGCTCAAACACTTGGACCAGCACTGACCCAGCTGGCGCGCGAGGGAACAAAAGGAAACCTGAGAGGGCAGGTCACTGAGGAAGCACTGAGCCACACTGCAGACATGGGTGGGGGCCAGATGTTCATGCAGCAATCTCAGGGAATACAGGGCCTTGCCAATGTCCACCCATGTATGTGACACTCATCCAACCCAATGAGAGCATGGACCTCTCACCCATTTGGTGCTGTGGCCCCCAAAGCCGATGACCCCTTTAAGCCTCAAGACAGGATCTGGCAGGAAGCTCTGAAACAGGCAAACTCACAGTGAGACTCCCTCCAGGAGGCAAGACCCCATCCCACCAGGGCTGCCCTACTGGGCTGGTTCCTGCCTCTTAAGAAGTCAGCTGGTCCTGAGTGGCTTCTGTTGCTTGCTGTGTCAAGAAGCCAGGATTCTAGTCACAGTGTTAGATTCTCCCAGAACCCCAGGTGCTGCCACTGCCTTTGGTCTGAGGCTCCCACAGATCACCTCGGGGCTGGGAGTTGGTGCCTGGGCACCAGTCCCTCCTTATTCTGTTGTTTTTTTTCCCCCTTATTCTGTGCTCAAAGGGATTCTTGCTCAAAGCTGCCTCCTGACCACTCTGCTTTCTGCCACTAGGCTGAATGAGAAGGGCCCTCAAGGGCCTATATGCCCCACACTCAGCTTGTGGGGGGCATGGGCCCAAAAGTCCTGGCCCCACACACCACCATAGGAGGATCCACCCCAGCTTTCCTTGGGACAGGCACTTACCTCATTCATGGCCACATCTTCCAGATCTGTGGCCACTACAGCCAACTTCCGGACAGACGCCTGAAGGCCGTTGCCAGCAGCATGCTTATCAGTGGCATCCGTGCAGGCTGAGGGCTCTTGACTATGGCCATTGGGGCCACTCATGCTAGAGACCTCTGAACACTCACAGGACAGGCTTTCCTCTGGAAGGGGCCTAGGTGCCGAGGGGGCCCGGAAGGACTGTAGGGGGACAGTGTCCGTCAGACCCTGGGGCTACTACCCCCAAGCTCTATCTCTGAGAACACAAGTACTTACGGCTGTGGGACCAAGCATCTGGACCTCAGGGGACACTCTGTCTTGTTTGGGCTTGCTGAAAGTCACCAAGTGAGGGAGAAGCTGTGGCACATGCCTTGGGAAGACTGCAATGAAGCAAAGGGCCGCAGAACCCACTGAGCAAAGTGCAGAGGCCTGAAGAGGACGTGACTGAAGGCACCGGGCAGGACAGCAGTGAGAGAAGCCGCCCTGAGAGCTGCAGCCCACTACTGTACCTGGGCCCCAGCACCCCTCCCAGCTAGAGAATTTGGGGTCACCAGGGACCCTAAACACAGCCTCCCGAACAGCTCTGGAACGTCCAGGTGACCTCCGGGCTAGCCCTGGCCCTGCAGGCACTGTACCACCCCAGAAAGAACCAGGCCCCTCTCCCACTAAGACTGTGCACCCCACAAGCCCACCTGCCTTAGGAGGAAAAGAGCTCTTCTGAACCACCTCAGAGGATGCTGCTGAACTGTTGCTTGGATACCTTGGTGGGATAGAAGGAGAGTCAGTATTAGGGCAACCCTGCCCTCCTGTACCAGCCTCCCTGAGACAACGGGAGCTGCTCACCGGATATGGACATAGCGGTCATGCCAGCTCTCCCCCTTTGGCACTGGGAACGCCATTTCTCTTGGCATGGGAGTGACAGGCAGCCTTGCTTGCCGGGCCTCAGTAACAGTGACAGCTAAAAAGAGCAGAGTTGCCCCCAGGTCTAGAAAAGCCCTTACAGCTCCCTCTCCCAGCCCAGGTGAGATTCAGCACCAGGTGCCTTCAGGGGATTGCCAAGCCACCTGCCCAACCACCACCTCTCCCCACGAGTATTTCAGGAGCTAGAGGCTCAAAGATGGCACGGCCTGGGCATCTTCATCAAGTGCCAGGTCCCCTCCTGGGCAGAGAACTTGGGGGAAGGGATGGAGCTGGAGCAGCCCACCTGTAGGCTAAGCACAGGGCATGGGGTAAAGCCCTCACCTGGGTCGAAGCACAGATCACTGGTGTAGAGGCTCCGAACTAGCAGACTGGAACACAGCCGGACTCTCTTGAGGTGGCTGTAGGGCAGATTCAAGTAGACCAGGAGAATATCGTGCAGGTCCAGCTGCAGGCAAGTCCAACGGGCACCACGGGGAGCCACACCTGCCAGGTCTGCAGGAGGCCAGCCAAGGTCAGCAACCACCCTCTTACTAGCCAGCCCACAGTGCCTTCTGTTCTTGGCCTGCCCCCATTTCCATAGCCAAAACAATGCACCCCCAACCAGAGATGGTCACGCACAGGCCACGAAGAAGCCTGACTGCCTACCCCACCTCCCTCTCTGCCCTCAGACTGCCTCCTCTGAACTGTCCATGTCCCATTCTTGCCCCATCTCTGTGTCACCTTTCCTGGACATCCCAGCCTCACAGATGAAGGGGAATTGAAGCCATGTAGCTGTGGACTTGAACTCCTTGAAAAGGTTAGAAAGGGACACGCGGATGACCTGGCCGTCCTGCAGGGACAAAGAATGGCCATGAGAAGACAAGAGGGTGCAGCAGGGGTGCAGAACCCCCAAGCACAGCCTCCACTCCTGAATTCTGTACCTTGGTGGACAAGTCCAGGTGGATGATGAAATGCTTGGTGGACAGGGGTCGGAAAAGCACATACAGGTATCGTCCAGTCAGCCCCAGAGACTGGGTGCTAGTTTTGGGGAGTTGGATGTAATTGCTGGCAGAGACAGAACCCCGTATACGATATACTGTGCACTTTAGGGTCTTGTCCTGGAGAAAAAGAAGGGAGTCAGTGTTTCTCACAGACCTTGGAGCACCAGGACGGTTGCAGCCCACGACACCCTCGGGAGGGGGAGCAAAGTGTCCCAGGCAGAGAAGAGGGGCCCCCCTTCCTGCTGCCAGGTCTCCTGGCCCACGTACCATCACAGTCGCCACATCGCCCTCCTTGGTGGACCGCTTCCATTCGTCCACCTTGAAGTGTCTGAAGACGTTGAGAAATGGGTGTTCCCACACTGGGGGGATATGGAGGCGTGAGTACCTGCCCCCAGGTGCCAGACCCAGGGTGGGGCTTCGCGTCCCCTAAGGAGACGCTGGGGACTGGGTCTGCGCGCCCTCCAGTGGTTACAGCAATCACAGCATGCGGACTAGGCTCGGAGAAAGTCTTGGCATCAAACTGCCCGTGGGCCTACGACACGGCACTGTTGGAGCCAGGCCGTAGGCTCAGTGTGCGCCCGACGCCGGACCCTGCGCTCGCCCTCGACCCTGCCAGCCGCGTGCCCCTCAGACTCCCAGCCCTGGACCCGACTCCGGGTCCGCCAGATAGAGGCTTACCTCGCGCCATGGCGCCGCTACTCGCACTTCCCGCCTCCGCCGCCGCGCGCCTCACGCAGGGCACGCAGCGCGCGCCTAGCAACGGCCACCTGGCAACGGCGCCACTTCCGTCTTTACAGCGGCTGGGCCACGTGATCTCGGGGCGGCGCAGCAACCCGCACCTCAACCTCAGGTTCGCCCACTAGCTGTCTACAGCCCCTTAGGAGGGCCCCAAGACCCTGTCCGGCCAGCTCAGGCCACTCGTACGCAGTCGCGCCCTAGGTCAGACTTCGTTCCCAGGCCTCTCTGTGGCCACTCCCAAGCCGGGACCCTGTAGGGGCCTCTAGCATGACCAGCTAGATCGTGGAGTTCCTAACTTTTTCTGGGGCTCATCTGTATGTCAGAAATGAGATGCACGCACAGGGGCCATCCACACCCGCTGTCCAGCCCTCTGAAGACAGCATGCACACTTGGGGTACTCCACTTCACCCTGTCAGCTACAGGCGAGGTCACACACCCAACAGGCTAAGCAGTATCCCCCAGGACTCCTTCCAAACCTGTGAGGCACCTTCACCCACTGTCTCACAGCCAGGCCTGGGAAACAGGACCGGGGGGGGGGCCTGAGACCTGGCCCCAATTTTGGGAGGCTGGGACCCGCATCCCAGGGCCAGTTATATAACATCTCTGGGCCTCCAGGCGGGGCTCAGGAACTTGCCAACACCAATAGTGAAAGGAGGGGTGGGGAGTGGGTGTCATGTGGGACAGAGTTCAAAGGAAGATGAAATGGCCTTGGCACCTCTGTCAGGAGGACACAGGAGGGCAGTTGAGTAAGGCAATGAAGGCCAGCACTGCAATGTGGAAAGTCAGGGCCACAAAGGAAATTGGCCTGGGAAGTGAGGATCCTTCTACCCCTCATATACCAAGTAAAGGCCATTCCGAAAAGGCAGTTTCTCAACTTTATTAGGCTGGAGTTCTGCCCTGCCAGCCCCAGGGGCTGGTCCCTGGGCACAGTGAGCAAGATTGAGGTCAGATACAGTCAGCCCCTGGCCCCTGACAGCCTGGGACAGCTGGGCCAAGGTGTCGACAGGTGCAAAAAGTCCAAATGCTGGCACTTCAGGTGTGGCCGGCATCCAACCAGGCCCAAGGTGAAGCACAGCCTGCCGCAGCACATAAACAGGGTGCCATGGTCCTCTCCTAGCAGAAGGTCCGCCACGGGGCAGGGCCAGGCCCTGTGGAGGCAGTATTCCTTCTGAGGCAGCAGCTATGAGCAATTAGTGATTCTGGCCAGGAACTGCTGCGCCCACCACTCGTCCAGGTCGATGGGTACAAAGTCTGTGGGCAGAGCAGAAGGCTGGGCACTGGTTCAGCTCCCAGACCTGTCAGCATCATCTCCCCCTGACCACAAGCTGAGCACAAGACCCTCACCCGGACCCCAAATGTAGCAGGCAACTGGGAAGACGTGGGTCAGGTTCCAGTCCCCTCCCATATCCCCTGGGGCTAGAACCTGGCAGGGCCCAGCTTAGGGTGGGAGGGACTGGACGGGACTCCCTGTGGGGGAGGGCTCACTCTGCAGTCGGGGGTTGGGAGTCCTCTCCACGTACTGCACAGGCCTCGGACCGCTCTCACCGGCTGGGCCACCACCCAGCTGCTGCTCCACTTGCTGCCAGGCTGTAGGGAAAGGGCAGTCAGTCTGAGCCTGGGACCCTGTCTCTCTAGGGCCTGGTGACCACTCTGGACCCCAGCTCAGAAATGGGAATGGGCAGTCTGCTGGATGGTCACAAGACAAAGAAGCAAAGAGCCCAGGAAGAGCCCAGCCCTCTGGCAGCTTCGAGTCAGGTTATAGTGGGGAAGACCAGTGGCCCGGGTTGCACACTTAAGCCTCCACACTACCTTCGGACACAAAGCGGACATTCTCCTCGTGGGCCAGCGTGTAGGTCTCCTGGGTCCCCTCGATGGATGGGGATGTGGTGGGAGGCCGCCGGCCATTCACCCGATTGAACACAAGCCTTGGCCCGGGACTGCGGAAAGGGGAAGGGGAGGAGATGGTTGGTGACTGTTCCAAGCCCAGGTGCTGCCGGGCAGAGTTCTAGGAGAAGCCTCAGGTCACACCTACGCCCCCAGGCTAGATAGTCCTGACCAGGCCCAGCCTCAGTACTTCCCTGAACCTCAGGGCAGCTGCGTGCTTCATCAAGTGGTCAAGGCCTCTCTCTGCAGGCCCAAGCCCCCAGCAGCTCAGCTCACACCTGCAGCCCCTGGCCCTGAGGCACACCTGTGACCTCTGGCCAGGGAGGCCCCCAGTTGTCTGTACCCCAGATCCCCAGCAGGAATCCATGCTCAAGGCATGAGGCACCCCTCCAAGGGTCTCTCAGGCATCCCCCTGCCACCCACTTCCACACCCACTGTTGGAAGACTGGCCAGGCCTCCAACAGCCCAGGTTCTAACTGGAGCCATGACCATGTCACTCTGTCCCAACCCCACCCTCCAGGCACAGTTCTTGGCTATTTTCTCCCCACAGAAGCCTCTCCATCTTGCCGACGCTCAGTGTGGGAAGGACCCAAACAAGGGCCCAGTAGTCTCTGCAACAGGTCCCAAGGGATGGTACCCAGTGTCGGGTGAGCCATCCTACATTGGGAGGGTGTGACTACAACCCTGGCCCATCTTTGCAGGCTCAGGCAAGGGCAACACTCTTGCCCATGAGGGTGGGAATGCTGAGGAGATGGACACCAAGTGCTGGAGCTCAGCCTGGTAAGTATGTTGTATCCAGAGGGCCACTGGGCCCATCCCAGCCAGCTGGGCCCAGGGCAGTGATGGGCCGTGGAGGGAGCAGGGCCGCACCTACAGCAGGAGGTGGGAGCCGGGAGTCCTGGGCTGCACGTGCCACTCCTCCAGGCACTCGCCTGCTCGCAATCCTGGGCTCAGGTACCCCACCGCCGCTTGGACTTCCTCCTCGGCCGAGAAGGGAACTAAAATAAAGAGGAGTGTCTTGAGGGGCACCGGTCCCACCAGCTCTGGGCCACAGGGAAACTAGAGGGGCAGGGCTCCTCCCAGTCTGAGCTTCACAAACTAAAAGGTATGCCTCAGACAGCCCCTCACCTGCCACACCTCCACCTCCCTCCTTGCAAGACTGCAAGCTTCAGGAAAGTTGCAGGCTGGACATCAAAAAAGGAAAGAAAGAAGAGAATTGTAGCCCAGGGTTGTGGATCATAGGGACCAAGGTGGTAGCTGGCACCTGCCTGCCCCTCCACCCTGACTGCCCTCTGCCAGCAGTACTCTGGTTACATAAGGGTGCTCCATAGGCCCTCTGGGGGAAAGGGCACAGGCTCCCATGTGCTTGTGTTCCTGTGGATAAGAGCCACCTTGTGCCCGCTTCCCAGGGATGCTGCCCACAGCCAAGCTCCAGAGTCCCTGCTCAGAGCCCATAGGGGAATCCTCTCACTTGATCCCTTCCACTACCCCAAGGTAGACCCCACACCATTTCTCCGCCCAGGAACCTGGGCTCAAGAGGAAAGTGACTTGTCCAAAGTCACAAGCTGCGAGTAGGTAGCAGTATCATCACTTTACTCCATATCTGTCTGGCTCCAAAGCCCACAACTCCATACAGCTCCCAGGCACCTCCCCCACCCACCTGCATATCTGGTGGTCACATCATCCCATTTTATCTTCTCCCTGGTAATTGATAATACCTCCATTGATCTTATTCTCTCTCCTGTCTCTAGCTGGGAGGGAGAGCTTGTCAGAGGCATAGACACGTGTGGCCTATTTACCACCACAGGCAGTGCCCAGAGCTATGCCTGGCCAGAACCCAAGCCCCTCTGTTACTCGGGGTGGGGGGGGGGTCAGACACTGAACATCTGTGGAGCACCAGGCATGCAGCCTACAGCACTGACCCAGACACTCCCTTCCTCCTGGGCAAATTGGGGTCAAGGATATGGGGTGGTGAAAAGGCATTGCAGAGAAAAACAGCAGAGAAGGTGGACAGGAAGTCCCAGTGGAGCAACTTTAGAGGGTGGGCTCCTGAGAAGATGTGGGAGCAGGAATAGGTACTCCTCCAGGTGGAGGACAGCTGGCTACTCTGGCCTACCACTGGGGGCCCTTCAAGGCCACAGGGACTAGGAGGGGGCAGCTCAGGGAAGGGGGAGTAACCAAGGAGGGAAGGGAAGCCGGCACGGCCAGCACATGATCTGCCTGCTCAGCACTCTTCTGCACCCAGCAGGACATAGTGTCATCCTGTGTGGCCAGCCCTGCTCCCTCAGCCCAGGCTTGTCTGCACCCCAATGACCCTGGACCCGGCAGGCCACAGCGTGCCTAGCTGGCTCAGGCATGCTGAAGACAGAGGTAAGGCCTCCTAGGTGTTTTAAGGGCTCTGTACTATCTTTCCTATGTCTTTCCCCAGCACCCTCAACCCTGCCACAGTTGCACCTTGCCTTCCCCAGCAACGGGTCTATGGAGAGGAAGGTGATAAGTTTCTCCAGGTAAGAGAATGGGGAGCACTCTGGGCCACTCCAGCCTCAAGCTCCCTGACTGGGTGACCAGTAGTAGCTACACATTTTTGCCTCGTTTCTGAGGTAAGGCAGCTGTGAAGAAGTCCAAGGCCCAGATGACAAGGCACTGTCACAGCACAGCCTGGATCCCAGGGAGCACCCCCGAAGACCCACTAACATCCCTCCTCAGGAGCACCTGTGGCTGGCCTCGGATCCAGCCCCAGAGTGTCAATATGCCCCAGCAAGAGGTCCCTGGGAACTTAGCCCAGAAAGGTACCCATGGGCTGCCTCCATCTGTGGTATCTGAGGCCTATAACTGAGAGAGAGAAGCAGGCTGAACCTCCCCCCCCACACACACACATACACACTCACTCCCCTGACCTCCTGGCTGACTTTGAAGGTTGTTTGTCCTCAATTTGAGAAGTTCCCCTTGCCAGCAACCTCCTCCTCAGGCCCTCCTCAACACTTCAAGGGTCTGAGTCTGCTGCTCCAACCCCCCCTCAGCTTATGTGGGCCTAGACCAAAGCCCTGGGCCCAGGAAATGTATAGACTACCTTAAGTCGAGGCCAGGGCTTGAGCCAAAAATGTATAAAGACCTGGGGAGAGGGAGATTTGATCTCCAGGTTACAGTAGTATGGAGGCCAAACTGTCCCAGACTGAGCCTCCCATGGCCTCAGGCTCTTGGCACCAACAAACCTGCTGTCAGAAAAGGCAGAAAACTGCAGGTTCCAGTTAGCCCTGAGCATCTGTAGGGGGCCTCCAGCACCCCGCCAGGGTGTCTGGGATGAAGGGCATAGGAGGGCAGTGGCCTGGCAGGACCAGAGGAAACCACGTGCACTCCCCCCCACCATGCTTTGCAAGCACGGGGCTTGCCGCTGCCAGAGACAGGAGGCCTTGAAGGCCAGCGTCCTAGCCACCTAGGAGGACGAATCGCGAGCAGCTAGCCTCAAACCTTGGCCTCAGAGCTCAAGGTCACCCAGGCATCTGACTCAGATGCCTGGAACCCCTCCAACCATGAAACTGTTCGGCCTTTTCCCTACTCGGGGCCCTCAGGGGCCCCGCAGGGCCAGAAGTGTAGGCGTCCAAACATATCGGGCCTAGCTCCCTTCAATTTAGCAAGGTGCCGCCAGGTGCCAGGTGAGGCGGAAGTGCGGAGCTGCTGGGGCCAGAGCTGCCGGCGTGGGCCTGGGAGGGCGTGGGCGGGGTCTCCGCGCCCCGCCCCTTGGCGCCGGTCCGCCCTGGAACATGTGGCCCAGTCCCTGCTAACCTTTCCCCAAGGTCACCCTCTCGGCCCCACGGGGGCCGGCGGGGGAAGGGAGGTCCGGGCTCCAGTGGGGCCGCGCGCGTCTCACCTCGACAGGGGCCAGGGTCCTGGTGGCTGCGCCGGCGGGAGCGGCGAAGTGGGCGGCGCGGGCTGCCGGCATTTCAGGAGCTCGCCGAGCCTGCTCTCCACTTGCTGCTGCGTGGGCCCTGCGAGTACAGAGAGAGCACGTCAGTCACCGTTGCACCGGGACCTTGGTCTGTCCCAGCGCGCAGAGCCCCCCATCCGGCCGTACCCGCTGCCCGCCCCTGTGCACCTGTGCGGCGCTGCGCGACCAGCTTGCTGGGCCCCTTGGTGATGGTGTACATGGTGCGGAGGGGCCGCCCCGCGCACTGCTGGAACGCACGCTCTCGCCTCCCCGCCCGCCAGCCCGCGGCCAGGTCCCGCGCCCTCTGCTTAGGATCCCGCTAGGCGTGCGCCGAGGGCGCTGCCCCTTTAACAGGCAGCCCAACGCGGCGGGGAAGGGGCGGGTCCGTTACACACCCCCGGCCCTTAAAGGGCCCGCATGGTCGGGGATGGGCCCGGGGCACGCGCTGGCGGGGTCGGTGCTGCTCTAGCTCGTTGGGAGACTCATCCCACCCTGCGCCCGCGAGGTCAGAGCGGGACTCGCTGGAACCAGCGCTCCGCCCCACTGGCCCAAGGCAGAGGTAGTGTCTTCGGGCCTGGGACTCACCTTCGTCGCGCTGCCATGAGGCCAGGTGAGCTATGGGGCACCCAGAGCATTGGCGAGGCTCTGGCCCAAGGTGCCTGCCGGGTCAGCGGTGATGTCCCAAGGAGCCAACACCCCTACCACTGACAGGCGCTGGAGTGCTCTGTGTGCATCCTGTAAATGGGACTCCCACTTCTGTCAGTGGCCTCAGCCAGCATGCCTGGGTGGGTCGGCCAGTGTGAGGGGTTCCTCTAGGCCTGGGTCTTTGGACTGAGGGGGTCGGAGTTGAGAAAAAGGGATAGGCTCCCTGGGTTTGCACAGAGACTTGAGGACACCCTGGGAGTCTCCCACTCCAGGAGACAATAGCAGTGGGTACATTCTGTTCTGCATCTTAGCCTCCCATGCCCAAGTGCAACCTTAGCTCCAGGGAGGGGGTGGCCACTTACCAATACAGAAACAGTGTGGGGATGGGTGGGTTGTGGGAAGAGAGAAGGTGAGACAGCCCAGCTTGCCAGTCTCTTGCGTGGGAGAGAGCTGTTGCCACCCCCCTTCACCCCCACCCCAAATTCTCCCAGACAGTGAGGTCTGCTACAAGACCCACTGCACTGACAGTGCCTTAAAGCTCATCTGTGACCTCCAGGGTGCCTGGAACCAGGCCTGGCCGGGAGGTGGGGGGCACACTTGGTAGCTGCATCTAGGAGGGCTTTACTCTACAGGACTCCTTCTGAGAATCAGACGGAGGTGCCTTTCCTCTCAGTTCACAGGCTATTCAGGGCTGCCCCAGGCTGTAGGTTGGAGTGTCTTGGCATGGGGAGGGAGACCCACAGCACTCTGGGTTTGTGAGCCTGAGGGCCTAGAGGCACCCCGTCATCTTCCATTTGGTTGAGTTCAATCCTTAACAGCCTACCACCCCAAAAAACTAACTTTGCCCACAGGTGCCCAGGAGTCATGGAATCTGTCCCTAGGCTCATGTGACCACCTTGGGCCCAGGGCTCCTGCACTGCTCTCATAAGTGGCATCAGGCCCTGGGGTGTCCAGTGGGGCCTTGTCTCCACTGCTGCCCCAGGGGGCCCGCCCTCAGCACAATGAACCAGTGGGTTCCTGGAATAAACCCAGCCCCCTTGCCCCACAGCCCACCTTCAGGTAGAGTGGCCTGAAGCCTCCCACCCAGGCAAGGCTGAGAGGCCAGAGCGGACATCAAGCAGAGACCGCAACAGGGAGAGGAGTGAGAGGTGGCTCCCGGCTGAGGCAGGGTAGGGGGTGCGGGTTGGCAACGGTCCAGCAAGAGGAACCTCCACCCTACCTGCTCTGTGCTATGGCCCTCCCCAGCTACTCTATGTGCTTATGCGGGGTGACCAGGCCTGCCCAGGGTCCCTCAGGGAAGCTTGCATCCCAGGGGTTGTTGGGCTGTCTTTCTTCTCATGTGCCCCAACACATAGCCCCTTGGCTCTGCATCCTGTCCTAAACAAGGCTGAAATAGAAATGCCCCCCTCCCATCTGCTTCCCTCTGCAGGTGGGTCAGGTTGGGCTAGGCCTGTGACCCTGAGAGGCGAGAGGGGGCCCAGACCCCAAACAAGAGCATGTCCAGGGAATCCAGGCCCCCTTTCCATACCTGTGGTGCCTAGACCTCCCCTTGAGCAGCATCAAGGCCAGCATGGTCCTGCATCATCTGTGCTTGCTGCCCTGGCCTTTCTGGTGGCCTTATGCATGATGCTCACTCACACTCTGGGGAAGCAACACAGGTGAGGGGTCTGAGGGGGCGCTGTATCCTGAGGGTTTGCGTTCCTAGAAGAGGGAGCAAAGCCCTGCAGTGTGTGTAGGGGGTGGGTCACTGCCCCCTGGCCAACACAAACTGTCTTGAGAGCTCCTGCTCCCCAGGCGCCCCCACAGGCTGGCCCAGGTGAGGGGAAGGACAGCGCTTATTGACAGGCAGACAGGCCTGGCCTTGGCTTAAACCTTCTGGTGGCCAAGACCCCAAGCCCTGATGTCCTGGCCCTGTCCATAGGCCTTGTCTGAAGTCAGAGATTGAGTCCAGAGCCCTGGGAAGGGCCCAGGGGAGAGCAGCCCAACTGGAATGGTCCTGACAGAGGGGAGGGGATGCAGGACAAGCAGGGTACTGGAGAGGTTGAAGGGGTGGTAGGGTGGGAGAGCCCAGTGTTTTTTTCCCAAGAAACACTCAACCAAAGGAGCAGGAGGAATAGAAAGGAAGAAGGCCAAGTTGTGAGGGACACCTGCCAGGGCAGCCTGGCCTTCCCCCAAGGGACCTTACGGCCTTATAGCTTCCAGGACCCAACTATGAGTACTGTATCAGCCCTGGCCTAGGAATGGAGTCAAGGGGCATGGGATGGGCCCAGCCAGAGCTCCTAAAAGCTCAGCTTGGTTCTCCTGGACAGGCAGGAACCCCAGCCAGCACAAGGTTCTTCCCCCCAGCCTCCTTGGTCTTCCCCAGAGTAGAGAGACTGTTCAATGATGTGACTGCTTTGGGACCCTCAAGCTAGATCTAGCCAGAACAGAGATGACATCCCCCAAATCTCTTCAGAGACTGTCAGATTAACACCACTTCCCCACCCCAGGTGTGCTGGTCTGTGCTGGTTTCTGGAATAGGCCATTTCCCTTCCTTAGGCAACCATATAAGACATTTTCCCCTTATCTGGGGTGGGTCATGACTCAGTACCCCCATCTATCTTGCCCTGCCCTACTCTTAGGGCCTACCATGTCATCTTGCCACCACCCAAGACACCCCTTATGTAAGTTCCCTTAATAAACCCTTGATGGAAGGATAGAATTGTCAACTTCTTTCTTTGTTCTCTTGGCCCAGGAAATTTTACCTAACACCCTGGATCACACAATCCATGATGGCAGGTTGGTCTGTGAGGGCCCTGCAGAGGCAGCGTTTTGCAGCCAGCCACGTTCTCATTATTGGAGAGGTTAGGAACCCACCCTGGGGGGCTGGAGACTGGGACCAAAGGGAGGGGCCTCGCCCAACAAGCAGAAAAAATGGTGGTTAGGGTAAGAAAAAGCCTTTACATCATAGACCCCAATCATCATGATAAAAACAAGTACTGCTTTTCTCTTTAAAAAGGCTCTGGATGCAAAACTAAAATTTTTTACGTAAAAGAAGAAAGAAGCTTGTTTTCAGTCATCCTCAATCACTTAACAGATCTGAAATCCATACCCTCACAAACCCAGACTGGAAGAGGAGCCCCTGGATGGGTGCTCCCACGTCCACCACCCAGCTTGTAGGGATCTCTTGGCCCATTCCCAAACCCAAGTGCATTGGGTTGAATGGTGGTCGCCAAAAGATAGTGCACCTAGAACCTCAGAATGTGACCTTAGGCAACGATTTTGAGATAAGGTCATCCTGGATTAGGATGGGCCCTAAATCCAATGAGTGTCACTGTAAGAGAAAAGAGATGGATACTTGGTCACAGAGACACACAGAGGAGAGCCAGGTGAAGATGGAGGCAGAGACTCCAGTGAGGTGACTGCAAGCCCAGGAACACCTGAAGCCCCCAGGAGCAGGAGCAGTAAGGAAAAAGCTTCCTGCGGGCTTTGAAGGAAGTGCCACCTTTATTTTGGACGTGTAGCTTCTGAAATTGTGAGACAATAAATATATATTGTTTTAAGCCACCAAGTTTTGGGCTAATTTGTTACAGCAGACATATCAAGGGGAGTGATAGTGGATGAGGGAACTGGAGAGAAAGCACCCAGGGTGCATAGAGGCCCTGGTAAGAAGCGAGGGCACCCATTGGGATGGGGAGGGGGTTCAATGAATGGTGGGCGCATAGGCCCTGACCATGTCATTGGCTCCAGCCATCTGGGGGCTAGCACCTGGGAAGGCTAGCTCACAGCACTTTGTGGGTGAGCACAATTGGGAGGAGGTGGGAATCCTTGCCCAGGAGCCCCTCCTTCACTAGGTGTTTCCTGAGCACCTCCTGTGTGCCAGGCCACAAGACAGGTGGCGGCGGAGGGTACAGCTTCCTAGAGGTAGAAGTGCAGTACAGGATGTATGTCACACGCAGGAGGAGGTACATCCTGGTCCTGGACTTCGGCCTGAGGCCAAAGCCAGAGGGAGGTACTGCAGTATGGGCAGAAAAACTGGTATCTTGTGTTGCCTCAAGGCTCTCTGGGCACTAGAGATTTTATCATGAGGATAAATACTCATTTGGAAAGGTGGCCCATGCCACAGTACCTTTCACTCAGTGGGAAAAAAGCCTCTCATGAAGGCCACCTGGGAGCCAAATTTAGTCTCAGGAGAGGACACTTCTGGCCCAACAGTAATCCAGCCGCAGGAGACACAACCCAGGAGACACCACTGAGCACAGGCTGGGGTATGGGACGCCTACAGGGGTCTGCCGTTCAGCATCCCGTGGGGGGTCCTAGACCCTCCCAGAGTCTCTGACACACATCCATGGCAATCCAGAAATTGTGAGCTCACATGTGTTCAAACAAGCTCCCGCATGAATACACACACACACACACACACACGCACACACACACACACACACTCACAGGCACTCACTGCAGCAAAAGCTGCCACTCAGCCTTGTCCACCTGCTTCTGCCCCCAGCACTGAGCTTGGCGACTGCTGAGATCAGATGTCAGCACACACAGCGTCCAGCCTAGAGAGATGGACGTGGCAGGCAGTTATCAACCTGAGATCAAATGCTGCTAAACAGAAGTAGTTGCTGGGCATTTGGGCAGTTCCTTAAAGCAGTGCATATGACAAGTGGGAAAGCCAGGAGATCAGTCAGTCTCATGCTCCTCCCAATGTACATGGGATCTAAAGGAAACTTCTTTTTTTACACTTACAACACTTCTGACACCAAATGCGTGGGTTTTCCTCACTGAGCAATTCTCCGGTTCTCTGTGGGCACCAAATATGTGTCCTACAATTTAACTCAATTCTGACACTAACTGCCCAGCTTTAGACCCCATAGGCTGAGAGCTCAGTCCTCCAAGATCGACCCAACTTCAGACACCAGTCACAAGTCCAGGTTGTCACCTGTGCTTCTGACAGGCCAGCTATAAATCAGTTTCCACAACCAAGACCTCTTTTGTTTCCATAATTCACTAGAGGGGCTAACAGAACTCAGAGACACACTTTACTTAGGTTTACTAGTTTATTGTAAAGGATATGGCTCGGGAACTGCAGATGGAAGAGATGCACAGGGAAGGGGTGGGAAGGCTGCGGAGCTTCCCAGCCTTCCCCTGAAGCATCCTCTTCCTGCACCTCCATGTTTACCAACCCAGAAGCTCTCTGAACTCCCTCATTTAGGGTTTTTATGGAGGTCCTATTACACAAACCTAATTGATTGTCATTGCTTGTTGGTGTCAGCTCAACTCTAGCCCCTCCTTCCAAGGAGGTTGGGAGCCAGTCTGAAAGTTCCAATCCTCTAACCACAAGATGGGTTTCCCTGGCAACCAACCCCCATCCTGCAAGAGTCACTTCATAGTTAAGGCTGAAAGGGGCTTGTTAATAACATGTTTTTCTCACCCCATCACCCAGAAAATCCCAGGGTTTTAGGAACTCTGTGCCAAGAACTGGAACAAAGACCATGTATATATTTATCATCTGACAATATCATAGGGTGGTGGGTGCCCAGGGAATCTCATGTGAAGCCAAAAGGAAGCCAGTGTTTCTAGGGGTGAGGAGTGGTTAAGGGGCCTGAGTGATGAGGGGCGTAGGCAGTGGTGAGACCTCAGGTGACCACTGGTCATAGGTGGGGGTCAGGAGCAGGGATGTGCATTGAGAATCACCTCTCCTCCACCTGGAGACACGGAAAATGCTCAGCCAACAAACCAAGAAAAGTGAAGCAAAAGGCGAGTCAGGTACAGAAATCTCGGCACTGTGAAATGGGAAAGACCGCTAAAGGAAGACGGTGGTCACCATGCAGAATGCCAAAGGGATTGCCTGGAAGCGGGGAGGCCGCCCATTGAGTGGGGCTATCCCAGGGGGGCTGTGCGGACCAGCCAACCCTACAGCATTTCGCTCCACGTCTGACCATGCCCATACCCCTGGCCCTGGTCCCACGGTGCACGCCACCTGGCGGGCAATCCCAGGCTAAAGTTCGGGTCAGGACCATGAGAATGCTAGCTCGAGTGCCGTCGGGTTTGGAGATATCGCTCGTGAAAAATTGCCCAGCAAAAGAGATTAGCTGGTTTTGACTGCAGGGCACGGCCCTCAGCTTGCGAAAGAGGGCCCCTCTGAAACGTGAGCCCCAAGGTGACACCTGCGGAAGCACGCTGGACACAACAAATCCGCCTCCGATTTGATTCAGGGGTCACTGACCCCTCACAATGTCCGTAGTCATCTCAATGCATTGAGAAGCCCTGAGCATCACAGGGTCCCCTCTTTCAGTCTTGCCCAGTTCCTGCAGGCTGGGACCGCCTGCCCACCCTCACCCCTGCTCATCCGCACCCCTGCTCATCCGCAACCCCGCTCACCAGAAGCCCTGTCCCAATGGGAGCCCCACCTTGGCCCCGCTCCCCAAAGGCTCCGGAAGGTGCGCGGTTGCCATGGTTTCCACGGGCAGGCCCAAATTGAGGCTGTCATCAAACCCGTGTCTCTCATCCCCGCTCCTTCCCTTGAGCACTGTGCGTTCAAGGGACACTGAGAGACTCCTTCTGTCATGGACCCCCGTCCAACCGGCTCTCCTGTTGTGGCCGGCAGCCCCAGAAAGACACACCAACCACCAGAACTCAGTGAGTTATAGGAAACACTCTTTTTTTAGCCAGCTGGGTCTGCCAGGGGTACGCAGACCCCAAATTAAGCAGCCCCGAAATGTAGAGGTACAGGGTTTTTAAGCCCAAATCCCATTCTTCATTCTGTCTAAACACAAAGGTCTACCTTTCTTCTATTCACTACCTGTCAACTCACAGGTCAGGTGCGTAAGCGGGGGTACAGAAGCAGAAAGCTTGTTTAGAATGTTATGTTCCTATGGATAACAGCCTATGTTCCCATGGACATAGCCATGTCCTCATGGACACAGCCAAGCAGTAATTTTCCTGCAAATAATAAATTTCTAGCAGTCATTTTTCAGCCATTACACTCCTACCCTAATTGCCCAGTGCGGAATACTGAGCCTGGCCTTGACAGCTGCCGCGGCAGTGGCATAGCGCATGCTCTGTGGTGTTTCTGAGCCCGAGGCGGTTGCGTCACAATCTCC
This sequence comes from Eonycteris spelaea, assembly GCA_003508835.1. Classification (NCBI taxonomy): domain Eukaryota; kingdom Metazoa; phylum Chordata; class Mammalia; order Chiroptera; family Pteropodidae; genus Eonycteris; species Eonycteris spelaea. The sequence goes on along the minus strand of PUFA01000186.1, from coordinate 2,594,411 downwards.
TAAACTTCCGAGCCACACGTGAGCTGAAGAGCGCCGCTGGTGTAGTGGTATCATGCAAGATTCCCATTCTTGCGACCCGGGTTCGATTCCCGGGCGGCGCAGTCCTACTTTTAGGTTTTCTTTTTCCTCATCTCAAAAAAAATTTTCAATCATAACAAATTTTAAAACGAGAGAAAACCAAAAAACAAGGGGGAACCATTCCTGTACAGCACTAACAAGACAGTCTCATAGAGTGACAGCGCTATGAAAATATTAGGACGTCAATGGAGACAGGGTGCTGAGCTGAGTGGAGCCTGCAAACCAGCGACCCAAGCTTGTGGGCCCTTCCCCGGCGCGCCTCCTGAGGCTGCGGGCCCTTTAACCTGCCGCGCACGGGTCTTGGGAATTGTAGTCCGGCGGCTGGACTACAACTCCCAGCGGGCTTCGCGGAGGCTGGACTACCTCTTCTGGCTGACCAGCTCTGCGGTCGCGATGTTGGTGGCGGCGGCCGCGGACCGGAACAAGGATCCCATCTTGCGTGTGCTGCAGCAGTACGTGGACCCGGCCCAGCGCGGCGTCCGTGTCCTTGAGGTGGCCTCGGGCTCCGGCCAGCACGCGGCACACTTTGCGCGGGCCTTCCCCCATGCTGAGTGGCAGCCGTCTGACGTGGACCAGCGCTGCCTGGACAGGTGCGAGGGAAGGCGGGACCCCGGGTGGTGAAAGTGGGCTCCGTCCCGCTGTCCCAGCTCCCCACACCATGTGACCTCTGTGAGCAAGGCTGCAGGGAGAGTCTGGAACAGGTGCACAGGCCACCTCCACCCACATGTTGCCCTCCCACAGCATCTCGGCCACCACTCAGGCCCAGGGGCTGTCCAACGTGAAGGCTCCGTTGTACCTGGATGTGACCTGGGATTGGGAGCAATGGGGCGGGATCCTGCCGCAGTCGCTGGACCTGCTGCTCTGCATCAACATGATCCACATCAGCCCCCTGAACTGCACCGAGGTGTGTGGGAGCTTGGCCAGCCACCTTACGACCAGCCACTTGCACCACAGGGCACTCCTCCCCCTGATTGGGAGGCGAGCAGGGCGGTGTCAGGTTTGCCTGTATCACTGTAGGGCACTGAGGCCCCAGGATGTTTGTGGAGGCCTGGGGAAAGTTCTTCACTGCCAACTGCCTCTCCTCTCCAGGGCCTCTTCAGAGCAGCAGGACACTTGCTCAAACCCAAGGCACTGCTCCTCATCACCATGGGGTGAGTGCTCCTGCCAGAGATGAGCCTCCACTGGCTGGATGATTCCAGCGAGACTCAGCCATCCCCTCCTTTCTGGACTCTCCCTATTGTGTCAGTATTTTCAGTTGCCCTCTCCCCGACTACCTGTCACCATTAAACACGCCCAGATCCTCCTTTCTCAAATATCTTCCTGCACCCCTCTTTAGCTCACCAGCTGGTCCTCGGCTGTCTCTTTCTTGCATGGGATTACGTCAAGAATGGTGTGTCCTTTCCATCCTCTGGTGGCAGCCTGAAAGTCTGCAGGATGGCTTACTCTGGGCTGTGGGCAGAGCCCTGTCCTATCTGTCTCCACAGCCCTATGCTATCAATGGGAAGATCTCTCCCCAGAGTAATGTGGACTTTGACCTGAGCCTCAGATGCAGGTTAGAGCTGAGTGGGAGGAAGGCCTGGCTGGAGAGGCAGGTGGCGGCAGTGGTGATGCCCAAGCCCACACCTTCCACATTACCCACCCCCCCCCCACCGCCCACCCATGCAGGAACCCAGACTGGGGGGCTGCGGGACACAGCCTTCCTACAGGACCTGGGTCAGGCCAGCGGTCTCTCCTGGAGAGGATGGTAGGTGGGGAGGGCTGGGAGCATGGGCAGCCCTTCTGGGTAGCTTCTCGAGGCTACTTCTTCAGCCAAAGCATTTCTCCCAGGTGGACATGCCAGCCAATAACAAGTGCCTGATTTTCCGGAAAGAGTACACTCCTTCTATCCGAATGCCTGTGACCCCAACGAGGCCCCTTCTGGGACAAACCCAGATAGTCAGCCCCCTCCTTCCCCGGGCCAGGCCAGGAGACTGGCCTTGTCTAGTCTGGGGGCTCCTGGTCAGTGGCCAGGGGCGCTGCTGAGCAGGTGTGGAATAAAGTGTTCCCTGCTGTTCTTATTGCTGGTGTACACTACATCTCCTCAAACACCCTGGTGGTGCTTTGTGGGCAGGCTGTGTCTCTGAGTGCTCCAATATTGGGGGCAGGAGGGGTTTGGCATGTGGGGCAAAGACTGGGGGACATCTTGGACCCTGCTACTCCTCTTGGGCAACAGAGAAGGAAAAGAGGACCCAGGACTGCTGAGGCAGAACTAAGCTGGCTGCTTGGCCCTTCTGCCACAGGAGGTGGCACCCACCTTGGGGCTTGGTTCTGGCTTGTGCTGCAGGGACACAGGAGGCTCCCCATAGGGGAACTGGTGCTCCATGGTGCTCCCTGGTGATCTTAGACTGCAGCCAAAGCCCATGTGGTGGCTGGAACCTAGATTACAGACTGGGTGGGGGAAGGGTAGTACCACTGGGAGGCTCAGCACCAGCAGGTCATTAGGTCCTTCCCGGGTAACATTTTTATTTGGTGGGACCTGCGGGGACTGGAGGGCATGGGCAACCAGAGCGCTGTGTCAGCAGGGCTAGTCCTGGAAGCGGTTGAGCAGCTCACAGGCCCTCTTCTCAAGAAGCTCTGAGATTTTCTTGATCCGTTTCTCACTGGCGGTGCGGACATAACTGCCAGCATCCAGGACAGCCACACCGTCTCGCACCTCACCCATGATGACCAGTGGGCCATCACCAGCTGTCACATTTGGGCAGGGACAGGCCCAGTCCATGCCGTTCAGTGTCACCTCCAGGTACTTGGTGCCCAAGAACCTGAGGCCCATCTTGTCGTCCTTGAGTACATCATCTAGGGCCACGCGGGCAATGCTGCCACCACCTGTTTCGGGCTCCTCCAGCACCTCAGTGAGACGCCCCACAATGGCAAATCGCTGCGGCACAGGCTCAGCGCCAGCTTGCTCCTGAGGCGACAGGCCCGGCAGGGCGGTGTGCGCGGCACAGGGCAGGTGTCCTCACAGCTCTCTCGGCTCTCAAAGTTGTTGCTGTTGCCTTCACAGCCACCATACACAAAGGGGTGGCACTGTTGCAGCAGTGGGCTATAGGCCCAGCGTGGCTCCCAGCCCTGGCAGGGTCCCTGCACAGCTGGCAGCACACAGGTGTCTCCAGGGCGCGGGCACAGGCCTGCTGGCATGCCTCGAAGGTCTCAAAGCCCTGTGTGCCCCCGTCACAGCTACCAACTGGGAAAGTCATGCAGCTGCCCCGCTGTGGGTCAAAGTGCCAGAGGACATGGCTGGAAGGAGGGCCAGCACAGGCCTGTGTGCTGGGCGGGCATTCGGCCAGGGTCGGGGCACTGGGGGCCCTGTCCCTGGCCAGCTCTCGCTGGACCACAGAGAGTGGGAAGTCGGCCCGCAGCAGACCAGCAGCGTTGCGTGCGGTGCAGGTGTAGAGGCCAGCATCCTCAGGCTGGGCGTTGTAAAGCACCAACTGTCCAATGCTAGTGACCACCACATTGCCGTACATCTGGTCTGGCCGCATGATCAGGTTCTCCCGCTGGTCACTCTGCTTCTCCCAGGTCACAGTGGGTGGTGGGTGGCCGCCGACATCACAGTGGAGGCTGGCAGTGCCCCCTACATACACCACCTGTGGGGAAGGGCTGCTGTAGAGGGCAGGTGGCACTGGGGTGTCCCCAGGCGTTGGGCGGGCAGTGGTTTCAGGTGGCCCTGGGCTGCTGGGTGGCCAACTGAGGATGTGCTTGCAGGGCACGACGTGCAGGCGGAGGCCACGTAGGCAGGCCTCGGCGTCCATGTAGCAGCGATTGTAGTAAGTGAGGCCGTCGGAGGCGCAGGTGAAGCTGGGCTCCTTCTCACAGCGGTCACGGCAGCGACACACGGGCTGCCCATCCCAGATATCGCAGTTGGAGCCCTGCTGCGGGCATGCAAAGCCCTCACAAGAGGCCAGCAACGTGGGTGTAGCCAGGCCGCCATCAGGGAAGCGGGCAGCCACACAGCTCTGCAGCCCGCACACATTGGTGCAGCACTTCTCAGCGGCCACACAGTCCTGGGGATTGAGGGACAGCTCAGCAGGTGCCCTAACACCCCCGCCTAGCCAGGACTCTGGCTTGCCCGGCAGGGTGCACCCTACTGCATCTCCCTGAGCCTCAGTTTCCCTTCTGGAAAGCTGAGCAGGTTTGAACAAATTTCCTTTCCATTCAATGCAGGAAGCTACAGCTGCTTCACAGGCCAGTCCTGTGTGTCATCTCACAAAACCGCACTGAATCCTTGGACCCTGTGCCCCAAAGCAGGTTGTATTATTACTCCCATAGTACAAATAAGGAAACTGAGGCTCAGAGAGATGTGCAGCATGATGCAGAGCTGGGCTGCAAAGGCAGGACATCCAAATGTAGGCCCTGCCTTTCTACCTGGCTGGTCCTGAGAACAACTGGCCCCAGCAGGGCAGGGATGGGCAGGTTTGGGGAATGAAGAGGACAAAGATTGGGGGGTATCCCGAGAGCCTCATATAGGCCATGGACTGAACCCCTGGCAGGAGTGTGGGAGCCAAGGAGGAAGTAGATTCCTGGGGCTGGCGTCCCTCTGTAGGCAAGGCCCGGGGTCATGGGTGAGGTCTGGTCTTTCTCCAGGCCACCCCAGTTTCCTGCCCCCCCCCACCTCACCAGGGTAGGTGAGGACGGAGCCCACACGCTCACCTGGTCCCCGGCGCACTCACGCTCACAGGTGCTCTGGGCGTCCACCCACAGGTTGGGGCTGAGCTGGTTGGGGCACACGCCCAGGTGGCTCCCGGGCCCCTGTGGCAGGCTGGCCCCTGAGGTCAGCCCAACCATTAGCAGTGGCAGGAGCAGCCTCTGGGCCGACATGGGGACCACTGGGCCAGGGGGTGGGGATATGTGACCACCAGCCCCCTGGGCCCCGCCAACCACACCCTGCAGGCATCCACCTTCTAGGCCTGTTGTCGGCACCCCTGCCCTCAGGCCCCTGGCAGATCCTCCAGGCTCCCCTTTGGTCCCCAAGGTCTGAGCCCACAGCAGATGCTGTTTCAACACCCGGGTGGAAAAAGCTGGGTGGGTTCCGGATCTCTGAGCTCTGGTGTTGCCCCTACTCAGCCTGGCCCCTCTGTGGTCAGTGCAGGGCAGGGGGCGGGGAGGGGGGAAGAATAGGGAGGGGCTGAGGCCTAGAAGCAAGGAGACACTGGCCAAGAGGGGCAAGGGGCGGAGAAGGGCCGACTCTGGCCAGAGAGGGGAGGGGAGGGGACACTGTAACCGGAGCCCCTCCTCTCTACAGGCCCTGGTCTCAGGGGATCAAAGCTGCCTGGCAGACCCTCTCAGCCCAGGTTCAGGACAGGGAAGGAGGGGGAAGGGAGATCAAATGCAGGGGCTGCCAGAATCGCCCTTCCAAATTCTTCCCAGGGGTCTGGGGCCCCAGGAACATCTGCTCTAAGACTGGATGGAAAATGTCCCGTGACCCTGTGTCTGACCTTATGACCCAGGAGGCAGAGTAATAAGAGCCTGGTCTGGTCAGAATGAGACCAAGAGGCGCCCCAGGTCCAGAGGACGCCATTGGTTGGCTCTGTGAGGGGGCCACCAGTGGAGGGCCACTGGGCCAGACTTTGGACAGGGCTCAAGGCCCAGGACCCTCCCACAAAACTGCAGCCAGAGGGATGGTCCCTAAGTGTTGGGATTATGTTCAGAGTGATTGTCCCCCAATCCCTCCTGATCTTGAGTGTCCATTGTACGTACCCCAGGGCCTGGGTCCTCCAGGTTGGGGTGAGTTTCAGGGGATGTCCCCTAGGTTGTCTGCTACATCCCTGGCTCCATGCCCACCACCCTCAGGCAGCAGTGAACTCAGTGGTTAGGCCCTGTCAGGGCCATTAGTGAGGGATCAGATCCCAGGTTCTAGCCTTGGGGGCAGTGGGGAACAGGCGGTCCTGCTAGCTACCTGCTTTGCTACCCCACAGGGAAGGAAAGGCTGGAGAGGGCTGCCTGCTTGGAAATGCAGTTCACCCTGTAACTGGGGAGGCTGCAACAGGAATGCTCAGCCCTCAACCAGGACATGTACCAGTCAGCAAGGCTGGTCACAAGGGACAGAGGGGTCCACAAAGCTGTGCTAGAACCATCGTGTCAGAATGCAGACCCACGTCACCGCATCATACCTCCAACCCACCAGCCAGTTAAAACCAGACTTTAATTCACATAAAATACAGCCTGGAGGTCAGAGCTGAATTACATTTACTGTACAAAGAAACAAAAACAGTCCAAAAGGAGCTCAGGAATGGTGTGAGTGTCAGCAGTGAAGGGTAGTGTTTATGTGGTGAATGCAGGACAGTCCACACCCTCAAAATAAAGTCGCGTGATTTTGTTCAAAGTTCAAAGAAATGGGTCAGGTTGGCAGGACAGGACAGGTGGGGCCTCCTCTGCCTGATCTTGCTGGTGGCCAGGCCTCAGCTGGGGTCCCCAGGAGCCCCTGCTTACACAGGCCTTGGCCCCCACCCCAACTTGTGTCCTAGAACAGCAGGCGTGGGGACTGCCGCAGGGGAAACCCACTGCAGAGGAGTCCCAGAGAGAGGGGGTCTCAGGCCTAGGGAGGCCCCAGCAGGAGGTAGAGTTGAGCACCAGTGTGACCGACGGCCATGTCACCAGCCAGGTGGGTGGAAAGAGGCCAGGCCTCCAGCTCAGGGCTAGCTGCCGGGTCCTGGAGAAGGGACTTGGGTCCACCGCTGTGGCTGCTCCAGGTGGCATCACTAAGAAATGGGTCAGAATGGTTCTGGTGACGTGACCTCACAGAGGGGCGATGCCGGGCAAGAAGCAGCTATGAAGTGACACCCGAGGTCGTCAGGGAACAGGAGCTGGCGAAGGCCAGGTCCAGACACTCAGGAAGCGAGTGAGTGGTGACTCAGTCCAGACCTGCAGAGTACCTGGCAGTCCCTCAAGTATTTATCACCTACAGACAGCTCTGCATCTTCACATGGAGAAATGTTGAGCCCATCTCATATAGCAACATATGTAAACATGACCAAAGGTTCCCCCACGTGAGGAAGGATGTGGGGCATACCCCATTTCTCCTTTCCCAGAAACATCAGCAGTCCTCTTGGGAGCCCATGGCTCCATGACACACCGAGACGTCACCCAGAAAGGCTGGCAGGAACCCAGGAAGCTGCAGCCCCACTGTGCAGACTGTCAGGCTCACACCCACACCACTGCCCAGCACTGTGAGGTGGGCACACTGGTAACCATGCTCAGAAAGTCCAGCATGGGTAGTGGGGTTCAAGTTTGCTGTCCAAAGCTCATGTGCCCCCACAGGCCCCTGCATAACCCACATCCCATGTGAAGTGTATGGAACAGTGGATTCCTTTCCATCTTTGCCTCAAATCCCTCCCTAATGTCCCAAAGCTTGTTTCCACGAGCCCACTTGGGCTCACCCCGTGGCTGCATTAAGGCTTCCCTGTCGGCCCTTTAAAAAGTCAAAAAGTGGTGAAATGTCTCCTATATTAATAAGAAAGCGAGCCAGGCCCTGTGGGACCCCAGGACAGTCCCTCGAGGTGGAATCAGGCAGAGCACGTGGGGACCCGGCGCTCGCTCCACAGCGCAGCCTCTGCTGTCCTACAGGGCTCATTTGGCTGAGGAACACCTGCCCACTAGGTGTGTCCCACGCTCCCAGGAGGGGCCATGTGGCCAAAGTCTACCCTGTACACGGCGCCGTCCCAGCACCCGGCCAGGAGCTTCCCCAACACTGAGCCCTCACTCCTCGAGCGTGGTCTGGACAGGTGGCTTGCCTGCCCTTGCTAAGAGATCTTGCAGTTGCTCCTGGAGCAGTTCTGGGGCGGGCTGTGTGGGGGGCGGATAGACTTGGACCTCTTGAGGCTGTTGCCCTTGCTGCCACCACCCCCTGCCCACTGGCCAGTGAGTAAGAACGCCCATGCATCATGACAGCATTCATGCCATTGGCCATTGAGAAGGACTTGAGGTGGCTCTTGATGGTGACAGGCAGAGGGAGCTTGTCGATGAGGTGCACGGGGGTACAGGAGACGATGGCACGGCAGCAGAGGTCCTGCAGGCTGAACACTGGGAGGTGAAGAAAGGAGGTATGTAAGACCTTAGGGGTCAAACTATGAGGAAAGGGAATCAGACTATGGGTAGAGTGGTCAGATAATGGAGGGGCTTCAGGCTGGGGGGAAGGCAGTGAGGCACTAAGTGATTTCAGAGTCTAAGGCCCCAAGGTACGGGGGACACTTACGGTTGAGTAGTCTCATCTGGTCAGATGAGCGCAAGTGATGCTCAGTGGGGGACGGAGGTTTTTGGACCTGGATTCTGGACACCCTACCACTCCACCTTGTGCCAGATGCCACCAGAAGCAGCCACTGGAAGATGCCTTGCTCTGGCTTTCTCCCTAGAGTTGCACTCTGAGAAGTACCCCGGGAAACCCTGCTTCTGAGGGATTAGCCAGCTCTGCCCCAGTGTACTTGGCAGGAAACTGAAGCTTCCAGAAACACTGGCCAGCTCTGACATCTCTGGGAGGACATGGCTTGAGCTCATGGCACAGGGAAGGGTACAGTCAGACACTCTACAGCTCAGCTCTAAGAGGGAGGGGTTGGAAGCTGCTCCCCTGCTTGCTCTGGGACACACCAGGGCCCATGGCACCAGCCCCCAGCACAAGGGCATCATCAGGTGTAATAATTCCAAGACCCCAAACAAAGCACATGCAGGAAGCAAGTTAGTTCAGCCATGGCACATCGTGTGAGGCCCACTACGGGGAGCCTGAACCCGAGAGGGACTACGACCTCTGAAGGGCTGCCTGTCTGGTGTCCTCAACAATCAATTCTCAGGCCCCAGGGGCCCCAACAGTTGTGCCTCACCTCGGTTAGGCCTCCAGATCTTCTCCATGCCGTGCCGCATGAGAACGATGCGGGACAGCTCAGTAAAGGACTCGGTGACATTGAAGTTGCACAGAGGGCTGACCTCGAAGAAGGTCATGCAGTTCTTCTCTGCATAGGCACGTGCCTGCTCCGTTGGGACTTGACGCTTGAAGGCTAGGTGTAGCCGGTTCCCAACCAGGATCCGGGGGACTCCAGGTGCATGCTTGGGGGGCACAAGACTCAGCATAGGCATGAATGCGGGATGCCCCACTCCTGCTATACCCCGCTTCCTGATTCAGTGATGGGATGGGGTTCAGATCTGTGAGGCACCCCAGCCTTCAAGTGACATGGCAGTCAGTGCTCAAGAGGATGCACAGAGCTGGGAGGGGTGGAAAATGGGGGGCCACAAGAGGCTTCTGCGGAGAATGGGAGAGCACGTGCCCCAGGGAGGGGGTGACCATAAAGGGGGTGTCTGCAGGTGCATACCTACCTCATCAATCTCCTTGATCCACCGGTCAATGCCATCAAAGGACCAGCGGTTGGTGATGTCATATACCAGGAGGATCCCCTGCAAGGGAGACGTGGGCATCATGAGGCTGAGGGGTTGCCAGATGGAAGGCTCTTGTTCCTGCATGGATTCCCAGCATGAACACGAACCCTCCCTCCTAGCACAGGGAGGGCAAGGACATTCAGTATAGCCAGAAAGCTTTTCAGGGGACTGCATGAGTTATTCAACAGATGGGTGTGTGGACAACGCACTGTGAGGCATCCTGTCACGCTTAAGAAGGGCCTTTGTTATTGGGCACTGCTTCTCCTCACTGCGGGCAGGCCCATGTGGCCCTGGCCATCCTCATGTGGGGTGGTAGCAATGTCTTCTGATAGTCAAGGATCTTGTGGTGCAATGCTGCCCTTCCTTCCCTTTGGGGACTCAGCTGGGACAGAACTGGCTTTTTTAAACCTCTTTCTTCCATGCACATTGTAAGCACTACCCTGTGACCACTTAAAAGTTACGAGAGCTAAGATAGGCACACAGGTCTACAGTGAGAGGCAGGTCCTGTGGATAATCCTGGCAGGCAGATGTGGAAGGCTTCCCAGACACTCTGTCCAATAATGCACTCTGCCTTGGGATTCCAGGGAAACTTGATCGAGGTGTTTGAGTTTTCCAACTCAAACCTGCAGAGCAGAACATCAGTCACTCCAACAGTTGTGTGTGCAGCCTCAGTGGTCAGCAGAGGATTTGCCAAAGGACTTTCCAGTCACATCTCTTAGAGACTAATTGCTTGGAAATGAGCTCTGGGCTACTGCCACATGCCCTAAATGTCTCAGCAGTAACTTGCAACAGGCCTCAGGAAGGTGACTCCAGAACGCCCCAGCCCCACCTCCCATCTGGCCCTGCACTCTACTCTGAAGCAAATTCACGCCCTCCCCATCTCATTAAGTCTTCATCTGGACTATGTCTCAATCTCAAAACGAGCAATTTTAAAAGCCTTTCCCATTAAAAACGTCCTTCTAATTTTTGGAAGACTTAAGTGTACCCCTAAGTCCTGTTAAGACAAACGTGGAAATTACTTTAACGTCCACTCAGTGGCTCCTCTCTCTGGACGGAAAGCCTGGCGTTGGATAGGGATGGTACTGGCCCTCCAAATCCCCTCCTAAAAAATTATTGTGGCTGTACCTGAAGACCAGCCCTCTCAGCTGTTCATCACAGCATGAAACAAACTGCATGTGCAGTCAGAGGGCTACAGAGGAAGTCGAGGTGCAGACACGCCTCGCTGATGATGAAAGTAACAACAGTGCACCTCAGAGCAAACGTGCCAGTCCCAGTCAGGAGCACAACTGACAGAAGCGCAGATCCCAAATGCTATGTACAGTACGGTGTTTTAAAATGAAATACAAACATACAGCACACTACACAGAAAAGGCTTCTATGGATGTGACCACACATCGAAAGGCTGGATGGGGGCTTATCATCTTCTTGCTTATGCTTACCTATGTAATGTTGAAAAAGGTCAAACTAGTGAACAGAAGCCCATCTCTTGGGCTCAACTTCCTCATGTGGGGTGGTAGCAATGTCTTCTGCTGCACCCCAAGGCTGTTGTGGAGCCCTTGGTTGCTCCTCCAGGTGGCACCAGCCTCTTCCAGATGCCACCTTTCTGGGGCTGCCCAAGTCTAATGGGTAGGATAATGACAGAGGAGACCCACCAACCTCCCAGGCACAGGGAGGAAGGATACAGAGCTGGTCACAGTGCAGGCAGCAGGGACCACAGTGATCACTGTCTTGGTAGGGAAATCAAAAAGAGGGTCTTAGTTACCAGAATCACCCCCCTCAAAGAGGTCAGCTGTGTGTCTCAAAGAGGTGGAGGGACAAAAAGATCCTCACTATACTTTTTTTAAAAACAATAAAAGTAACACATGCTCACATTTTTAAAAATTAGTATTTTAGAGTATGAATAGCAGCTTTCCCTCTCCTCTAGTCTCCCCGCTCCTCCAGAAATAATCTATTGTTTCTGGATGTTTCTACACAGTGCTGCTCACTCCAAATACAGACAGGTCACAGTACAAACCACCCAGTCCCCACCTGGTCCTTTCCCCACAGTGGCTGCACCCCCACCAAGCTTATCAGTCAGTACTGCTGTTGGCTTGCAGGTAATTTTGTCATTTATTATTATATATCTCTGAGCACATACAGCTTGACCTATAAGAAGTAGAACTGCTGGGTCCAGGAGTGGAAGTCCTTATTGTCAAAGGTATTTATTGAGCAATAGCTTATACACCTGAAAAAGCAGATTTTATGTATGAACAGTTTGATGAATCTGGACAAATATATATACCTGCACAACCACCACCCCAACCAAGGTAAAGAGGTGCATTTCTAAAAAAATTAAAATTAAATGTTGGCATGTGCAATGCATTTGTATGGTACAGCTTCCAAGGAACACAGGCTACATGTGGAAGTGTCTGCCCCCGCCCACAAGCACCCAGGCTCTGCCCAGAAGCATGTGATGCACTGAAAGTGAGAAGCAACTGTCAAATAGTCCCTGGCCTACCCACCTGGGCAGTGACAAGGGGTACACTGGTGTCCTAATCAGTACTTGCTGAATGATAACTGTTTGCTCCATTCGATTTTCTACATGAAACCCCTTTGTGTATGAATGAATCAATCACTCTCTATCCAGAAGGAGACTAGCACCTGGCCCTGCTAGTCCAGATGACCCCAAGTCCTCAACTAAACAGAAAGGTTCCCTGCACCCAGCTCCATTATTACACTGAGCCCAGGGGGCCCACTGTCTCCAGAAGCAGCATATGCTGGCCTCCCAGGGCCTCGGACCTCAGCAACAAAAAATGAAGGCTATGGGTCTAGGAGGTCAGGAACAGAAAGGTTACTCATGGTAAGAACAAGACAGTCCTGCTGCAGGACAGGTGACAGCAGCGAAAGGTTGGCGGTAGCTTTTGTGGCCTGGGTTCTGAGGGACCCACAAGGCCTCTCCACTCTTAACCGAGGGTGGGAGAATATCAGGAAATACAAAACTCGACTGGGAAAGATGGTCTTGCTACTGTGCATACCAAACCTGGCGGCACTTACACTGGATACCTAGCCTTTAAGTCTGCACTGCCACCACCAGGCAGGATGGAAATGAGACAGGGAAGGGCAATGCCACTGAGACAACAGCACCTAAGAGAACCCTAGAGCTCAGAGTCTATTACCCATCACCCAGGCCCCAGGTGTGTAACTGGCTCCTTAAGCCCAGAATTGATTAAAACAAAAACAAAAACAAAACAAAACAAAAACCCAAAAGCCAAAACAAAAAAACAAAAAACAAAACTCCAGAATTAAAGCAAGAGCGACAACACACACACAACTGACTGGGCTGGACATTTTGGAGAGAACATGGACATGATGACACAGTGTTTGCTTCCCCCAAAACACTGTATAATCTGGCAAATGCCAGGCTTGTTAGATGTCCTCAATTAGCTGGAAAGAAATGACTGCAGTCTGTTCCATGTTTATACCCAGGGCGCGGGGAACCTCTCAGCTTTGATCTCAGTGCCTTCTTGATGTTGGGTTCCATAGGCAGTTCTCGCGACTTACCCTCACCTCTGATGCTGATGTGGGGTGCTGACAAACGCCCCCACGCTGTGATCCACACCCTGATTATTTAGGATCAGCTGCTCCAGGGGGAACTGCTAGGTGAACAGAACACGAGCACACACTGGGGGAACATCAAGCTACAGCTCCAGGTGCCAACAACCATACCTCTGTGAGAACTCCCAGGATAGGAGCCACAGCCAGGGGTCCAGCCAGGGGTCCTCGGCCCCCACGCAGCATCTTCCTGCCTCCCACCATGTCTGAGAACCCCCACTAAGGAAGGCCCTGGGGGAGGGTGCACGTCAGGGGTCCCCAACAACACCTAAGTGGCTTTAGTGAGACCTCTGCCACAGACTTCTCTCCCTCTCTGCCTCCTGAGGTCCCATGAAAGAGGCAGAGCAGAAGTACAGGGTGCCTGGACAGCTGCAGATTTCATCAATCTCGACCCACAAGCAAAAACGACATCACATGAGGCTCCCCATGAGCCCAAGCCAGAGTGAGAATGTGATAGGAAGCTCCTGCTGAGTGCAGGCCCACCTGGAACCTGTGTCCCACAAGCCAGGGGCCCCAAAACACACCCAAACACCCCCACTGAAATGAGTGTGTGCTGCTCCTGGTGGAGGACCCTGCCTGAGGAGGTCTGAACTTGCCTGTCCCATTGGCAATTTCGGAAGTCGAGGTGGGTGTGGGGGAGGGTCATGGACGGCTCTGCATCGTAGTCAGGACTGGTCTTGTGTCCAGACTCCTCACATTGACACGGCAGCGACAGCCTAGTTCTAGTTTGTTCATGAAACTACTTCTCTCCTCTCCTAGCCTTGAATCATACACAGATCTACTCAGCATGCAAGCATCTTGTAGGGCCCAGAGGACATAGAGAGAGGGACAAGCAAGTCCCTGTATGCTCCCCTGGGGTGCCCCTGCACACACGCCCTAGGGTGGCCCCATTCCCCTGTACACCCACCCAACTTGATTGCACTTTCATGACAGCCCCTGGGACAGCCCCCATCTCCTACTCCTTGCTGATGCCCTGCCTCTCGGAGGTCCTGGGACAGCCCCTTCCACAGTGGCTCCAATACTCAGTCCCACAATACTGATTAGGAAGCCAGCCCAGTCAGCCCTGGCAGCCACCCGCCCTGAGATGGACCTGGCTTCCCTGGCAGCCTCCTTGCTCCACAAGTAAAAGTCTTATGTGAGGGGGAAGTCATTTCAGTTTCTAGTGAGCCAGATGACCAAGCAGAGTTTCCACAGTACAGGGTCCCAGCACACCTCCCATGGTACCAGCCACAGGAGTCAGTGGGGACACAGAGTGGGAACAGAGAGTGGGGACATAGGGACCTGGTACCCTCTGATGACTGAGGCCTCTAGCTCAGAGGGCAGCCTAGTGGAAGCCTGATGTCCAAACATCAAAACTTCCTTAGAAAGAGTCACACATGTAGGGTCTGACAGCACAGAAACATGAGTTGTTCCTCTGGAGAGCGGCACTGGTAGTGTTGCTGGTCTTACCTGTGCGCCCCTGGAATACGACCTGAAGATGGTGCAGAACCTGCCCTGGCCCGATGTGTCCCTGAAACACAGGAGCAGGGGACAGGGGCGGTCAGTGGGATGCAGCCTGTGGGACTCTGGCATGTGCAACATGATCCCTCCCAGGGGCTGAGGCCCTGGCCCCCTTCCCCTCCCTCTACACGGCTCACACTGGCTAACTTCTGTGGGCCTGGGTGCTCAGCGACACGGTCCTGCCAGGCTGGAGAACCCCAACCGTGTTAGGAATTTACTCTTGACTTCAAGGTTCTAGAATATGCTCCAAAGGAAGAGGGAGGAGGGGCTCTGACCACTGGAAATGAGCCTTTGCGGGTAAAGGGAGCTGGGCTTTATCAGAACAAACAGCCCGGAACCTTTTGGTTCCTGTATCACCAAACAGAATCCATTCCACGTTTACACAGGACCTCTTTAAACAGCTATTCCAAATGAAATGTAAATAGCACTCCTTCCTGTTCCTTTAAGGATTTTTGACACTTCATTTAGCTTAGGAGACCCCAGCAATAACTCTGAAGTGCTGTAGCATCCCCGCCCCCAGGCACCGCTGCCCTGCACAGCCCGACTCACCAGAGCTCCAGCTTGACCCGCCGGCCATCCAACAGGATGGTAGTTGTCTTGTAGTCGATCCCTGCGAGGAAGCAGAGGGTGGCTGAAGGTAAGGCCTGGGGACAAGCCCAGCAAGACCTGCCTCACCAGGGCTCAGTCTCACAGCCCAGCAAAACCAGGTGGAGTGGCCTGCTGCCCCCAGCTGAGCCTTCTTGTGGCTCCAGTCCAGCAACGCGAGCATGCTGGGCACCACAGCACAGGCCAAAGAGAGCGTGGCAGAGGAGCGGAGTCTGGCACGCTCGAAAGAGTGGATCTCAAGTCGAACCCTCAGAGGCTAATCATATTTTCAAGTTCTTAGGCTCACCATAGCTGCAAGTACTGACGACTGGAGCGTGCTTAAAGTATTAAGGGTAAAGTAATTTCTAAAATGCCATTTCTCTGGAGAGCTTTCTGCAAAACCTATATATGCCGTAGTTTGCTTTCTTCTTTCTCTTCCTTCTTTCCCTCCCTCCATTTCTTATTTCTTTCCTTCCTTTCCTTTCTTTATCTCTCTTTCTTTCTTCTTTAAAAATACTTTTATGGGAAAAAAGTCCAAAAGAAGTTGGTAGGCACAGGGAGTGCTAGACATATTATCTTACATGTAAGATCTTCAACTGGTTTATGGACCTTCTGAAAACTTCTAAAAGCTCAGTGTTTCCTCCTCCTCTCTTAAGCCTTAAAAATGTCAACAGTTTCATGACTTTATATATCACTTATTCCAAGAGGGCTTGGAAATGGGCATTTTAACACAGGCGTTAACTCTCACGCAGTGTGTGTGTGCACGCGCGAGCACACGTCAGAGGGCGTGCACTCCCTCAGGCATCTGTGCCTGCATCCTGGCTGTGCTTCTGCCTGGCCGGCTCCTAACCACATGTCAAAACCTGGCTCCCATGCATCAAAGGACACTTGACAGAATAAAAATGCAACCCAAGAAATGGGAGAACATATTTGGAAATTACATATCTGACACATCAGGAAAATATACGGAAATCTTACAACTCAACAAAAAAAAAACCCACCCAATTAAAAACTGGGCAAAAGACTTGAATAGATATTTCTCTAAAGATATACAAATGACCATAAACACATGAAAAAAATGCTTAACACCATTTCTCATCAAAGAAATGCAAATCAAATCACAATGAAAGATCAACTAACACCTATTTAAATTGTTATCAAGAAAAATAGAAAATGATAAAGGTTGGTGAGGATGTAGAGAAATCTGAACCCCGTGTCTACTACTGGTAGGAGTGTAAAAGTGCCGTTACTATAGAAAACAGTCTGGCAGTTCCTCAAAGAATTAAACACAGAATTACCATATGATCCAGAAATTCCACTTCTGGGTTTACACCCAAAAGAAGCAAAAGCAGGGAATCGAACATATACGTATTTGTACACCCATGTTCATGGTGGTGTTGTTCACAAAGGTGGAAACTACTCAAGTGTCCATCGAGGGATGAATGGACTAACAAAATGGTCTATACATACAATAGAATACAATTCAGCTTTAAAAGGGAATGAAATTCTAACACATGCTATAATATGGATGAACCTTGAAGACACTATGCTCAGAGAAATAAGCCAGACACAGGACAAATACTGTATGATTCCATGTGTATTATGTCCCTAGAAGAGTCAGATTCATAGAGACAGAAAATAGATTACAGTTTACCAGACTGGGGGACATGGATGGGGAGTCAGCATTTAATAAGACAGAGCTTCAGTCTGGGAAGATGGAAAAGGTCCGGAGATGGATAGTGATGATGGTCTCAAAACAGTATAAATGTACTTAATGCCTCTGACCTGTACACCTAAAAATAACTAAAATAGTAAAGTTCATGTTATGTATATTTTACCACAAATTTTTTTTAAAGTAAGAGAGAATTCTCCTGCACACATTCTCAAGTCAAAGAGCTATCCTTCAGGAAGAAACAGAACGCAGGCCTGTCTCCAGTGTCCTCCTCTGCACTCGTCCTTCCCCCAGTTCTTGTCTGCTGATAACCAGCTTCTTTGGTGGAAACTCCTGAATTCTCTAACAAACAGGAAGCACAGATTTGGCCCAGGACTCGCCTCCTCTTAGTCCTAGCTCCAGTTTCTGTAGGATGGACCCTGTGAAGGTAATTTCCAGGAAGCCTGTGGATGTGGATGCCCATCCTCTAGATGGCATCCCCTCCACGTGGCAATCAGCCTAGCAGACTTGGGCTGAGGCGACTGGACACTGTTCTGGCCTCCACCCCAAGGCCAGCTACCGTGAAAGGTGTGGCGCTGCAGCCAAGCCACAAGAGGTTGCACTGTGGCCCAAAGGCCCAGCAAGGAGCTGCAGGTAGGCTAAGAGACAGGGTACAGGGAGGAAGCTGCCGTCCTCCGCCCACCTCCAGGGAGGACTAGCACCTCAGCAGGGCCTTGCTTGACCTCCTCCTATAACCTGCATCATGCGCCTCACTGACCCATCTGCCCACATTCCACTCAGGACAACATGGCGTGAACTTCAGTTTGTGTCAGAAAGGACAGTCCCTGCTCTCTAGCGATTCTGCTCAATGCTCTGCCAAACACATGTGCGGGATCCATGTGGACAGGCACTCAGAGCTGGGAACTGGTATCAAGGAGGAGCAGCTCTCCTCCTGACGCCCCTCCTCCCTACCACTGGGTCAGAGAGCTCGTCAAGGAACAGGATTCTTAGGGAACACAGCAGAGCAGAAGCTGGAATCTGATGGCTGAATGATGTCACCACTGAAGTGATTTAGACTCGCAGACAGTGGCAGTGTTCTCTGGCACACTCTGGTCCCACCCGGCCTCTAGGGACAGGTGGCCTCCATGTCTGGTACCAGCACGGGCAACCCCAAGAAAGCTGAGCACCCCCGCGAGGAGGCTGAGGAAATTGGGCAGCAGGTTCCTACTGTGGACAACAGGGTCCAGCTGAGGGTGGCTGCGGAGCCAATACGTCAAGACAGGTTCAGGGAGGAGAGCACAGAGGCTCTTGGCGGACACGCTCACTTGGATATTGAAAAAAATTCAAACATATTCTTCATACTTACTTTGCTCTCACATCCCAAATCTGGATGAAAACTTATAGTGAGCTTTATAAACTCACAGAAAAGACATAGCAAACCCAGAGAGAACCCAGAGAGAGACACCTACAGAAGGGCAAAGTCTCCCTGCTGTAAAGATAGGCGTCAACCAAACTTCACTATGAATCAGCTGTGACAATTCTTAGGTCTGAAGACTGTTGCCAGAGAATATCAATCACTCCCTCCCTCACTTCACACCATTAGTCCTTATATATTGAGCAGCTCTTTCAAAAAATGATGACCAGAGGTTTCATACAAAATATTTAACACCTTGTACAGCACAGTCATGACCATTCAGAAGAAAAATCAGCTATTGGAAACGGGAACCTCTGCTGGTGCCCGGGGGAACTGGAGCAGCTCACACATGGGGAGGGGCCACACAGGATGACCAGATCTCAGGCCCTAGGACTGCAGACACACCCTGGGTGGACAAGTGCTCGGGAGGCCACCAAGGGCCAGCGGCAGGTGACCAAAGGCTCTAGGGGAGATGCGTATTCTGATTCCCAATCCTTCTCATGTGTCCTCTTTTTACTCAGAAAGCTTTATAGCATTTATCTGCCCAGTGTTCTGGGGACACTTTTTGCCTTTAGGTCCCCAATTCACTCCTCTACCCACACACTCCTCTGTCCCACATCCTGGCCTCTCATTAGCCAGTTTTCTCATCTTTTCTCCCATCTCTGTCTTTTTGCTCCACTTTCTGGGACATATCCTCAACTTTATCTTCCTGCCTTTCTATGATCTTATAAAAAATTCTGCTATTTTAATTTAACTTCTAAAAGCTCTTTCTGGTCCTCTGGATAGTTCTTTTCTAACAGCATCCTGTACTTGGTTCTTGAATGCAGTATCCCTATACCTCAGACATTAGTTATAAGATTGTTAAGGTCCTCGGATGTCTTTCCTCACCTTAGGGTGACCCTTGGTTGTCCATTCACCCCTCATAGATCCTAAAAAGCCACAAGAAGTTCTGAGTAACTTTGGTTTGTGAACTGGGCTTATGATGAAGCCGCCAGGTGCCTTGGGGGTATGTGGAACTTACATTTCTTGGGCTAATGACTGTTCCAGCAAAGACTGTCTGCGGCCATGGGCTCCCAAGCACCAGGCGTGGAGGAGTAGCCAGGGTCTCCCCATTTGGAATGGACTTGCACTCAGCCCTCTACTGTGCCCGATTCTCCCAAAGAGTGGACCTCCTGTGTCCCTGCTGGGGGCCATCCAGCCATTTGGCCCCTGCCCTGATTTCAGCCTATCCCCTCGGGCTGAGTTCAGAGGGGCCTTGGAACATGTGGTGTGGGGTCCAGAGCCGTGGGGTCCCCACCAGCCCCTCACAGCCCAGGCCTCAGCTCTCTGCACTCAGCCGTGGCAGTAGCACCTGTTTCCCAAATGGTCACCCTCTCTCACCTGATGGGTCCACATGTTTTTAATAATATCTTTTCTATTACTTTCATGGGGTTTCTGAAGGGAGTGGCAATTCGCTTGACATAAATCACTTTATAACTTCCGTTATACACTAGGCATTGTTCTGGGAGCGGATGGACTCACGTTGCTGCCCAGCTGCCTGCGCCATGTTTTACAGGGCTGCCACCACCTTGCAAATCACAGGAGGCCAGGTTTCATTTGCTCAGAATTTTACCAAGAATTGTTCACCATTTTAGAAGAAAAACCACATTATCCATAGTGACACCTGTACCAGGTACATTTTTTCTTTTTTGAAAATCTGAATATTTAATAAAAAATTGAAAATAAATGAACAAAAGCTACATGTATCCACATAGATAAATGTTTAAAAATATAATGTTTAGTAAGCAATAAAAGCCCCAGAATGATATATCCACTTTGGTACCATTTACCAGGTCATCTTAGCATCTAGTACAACTGTACCCAAGCACTGATATCCTGAAATATAAATGATCTTACAACACCTTGCACCCCTTTCTTCCTCCTTTATATATAAGTATACGTATACATGCTCACGTCTGTTTTAGTTCTGACTATAAATAAAATACGTTGTCTATGAATTTCATTCTTTTTCACGATAGTAAAGGGGATGCTGCAAAGCATTGGTCTAGAAGGACCTTCCAGGGCTCAGCAGCGTATAAGCTGGCGGCCTCCCAACACGGTTTCCCTGGATCACTGGTCTCAGCCCCTGACAACAGCCAAGGCAGGGAGGTGCACAGAGCAGCTCACCAGGTCCAGAAAAATGCTGACAGAGGCTAAAGTTGCAAGAACATCATAATTACCTGGCTGCTGACTCTGCTCTGCTGCCCTTCAAAGAGGTATTTCATAGCATGGATTCAAAAAAAAAAAAAAAAAAAAGCAGAAGAGGAAGGAGGAATGGTACAAAAAAAATCATTAAAGTTTCAACTTTCTAGAATGTCACTTTGTTTTCCAACAGTCACTCACGTCCTGGTGATTTGGGGAGTTTATCCTCCTGCTGCTGAGACCCACCTCAGCAGGAGCTATAAGCAGAACTGTGGGGATGCACAGGAGGAAGGCTGAGGGCTAGGTGTCTCTGACTAGCAGAACACCAGCTTTGTCTTTATGTGGCCTCCCATTCTCAGGAGTGGGACATCTGCCACCTGAGTGAGGCGTCCATACTCATGTGGCCAGCCTGTCAAGGATAATCTGGTTGGTGCATAAGCCACTCTCCTTGGGCTGACTCTTCTCCTATACAGCACAGTGGCCCCTCTGCTGGCTAAAGTCGAGGTGTAGTGTTCTACCAGGAGTCACCAGACTGAGCAGGCTGGAAGTCACGCTCTCCTCCTCCATGTCCCTTCCTTTAGAGTTTCATAATGCTTGAATGTCTGTTAGTACTGATGCAGAAAAACAGATTCCCAAGAAACCCACCCCCAATACGGCCCTAGGAAATTATGAAATAATCAGGGCAAAAGAGCAAACACACATGAACAAGAACCAAAAATTCTCAGCCGTCTGTTTAGATCTGCCCATTCAGCTTTGTTTTGGGTGCATAAATCAAGATTTTTAGCTGTTTTTAAGTTCAGTTTTCCACTGTTCAGCGGGAGCAGGAGCCGGTCAGAATGAAGACTACTATGCACAATTCGGCTGACCTCTGGGTGAGGGCACATCCCACACATCTGCTCAAATAGCACGTTTGCTGCCACCTCCTTTCCTTTTGAGGTTCCAGTCTTTTATGAGGTAACGGCAGGTTAGTGTGTAAATATCCAGCTATTTTCCAACATAATTAAAAGCCACAGGAGGACTTTTAAAAAATTCATAACAATGAACAACAACAACAAAAAAACAATTAATATAAGAATAGATTAGGAATGAAATAGAAAATGCTAACCGATGTCTTCCTTTGCAGTGTTTAAATTGAGCACCAAAAACTAGAAAGCTGGCTGGTGTCCCAGGGAAAGGAAACCATTCCCAGCAGATTCTCCTCATTGCACAGCCCCCAGATGGGGCTAGAGGCATCCCTGGGCAGTGTGGACCATAAACGCCACACCCTCACAGCAAGGCAGGTGACCTGGCTGAACTCAGCTCACCTAATGACTTCACGGAAGGCTGCAGCACAGCCTGGCCAGGCCCCTCCACACTGGCAGGGGATGCTGTTGTGTCAGAAGCTCAGATTGTTGGTTTTCTACATAGTTCCAAGATCGCAGAACCTCTTGGGAAGCATGGCCCCAGCCAGGCTGTCTGAATGAAGTGTGACATGACATCCACTAGTAGTGTGAGGGTGCCACCTCTAAACCCAGGAAGGGCAGCTGGTGTTTCTTAGTGTTACTCCTTAGGGAGGGAAAATAAGCTCCCAAGGGCAGACAAAAGGTAAAACAATAACATCAGGTCTTCTAGGAACCAGAAAAGCTTTCCAAAACACAGGCAGCCAGAAGTGCCCTGGGATCCACACACCAGCTGTCCAGGCAGCCCCAGGCCCAGGCGGTCCTCTGGACATGTGTAGAGTCCAAGACACCTGTCCAGCTTTCACACGTCTTCTTGTACAGGTAAGGCCACAGCACATGCTTATGTCAAGGAAATGTGCCTCGTATCGTGGAATGTGTTGGAACACAAAGAATTCCACACATCCCAGTGGGCATGTGACAGAGACAATACTGAGTGGTGTGGCGGGCAATCTCTGGTGGGCCCAGGATCCCGCCTCCTGGCACTCATGCCACTGGTTACACCCCTTTCCTTGAGGGTGGTGGGGGCTAAGACTTGCTTCTGACCCTGAGTAGGGCCAAGGTGATGGATGTCCCCTCCAAGATCACGTTACATGAGACTCCTACAGGCAGATTCTCTCCCTTGCTGGCTCAATGAACAAGCTGCCCTATGGAGAGGCCCATGTGGCCAGGAACTGACAGCAGTTAAGTTCTACCAACAACCACGTGAGCTTAGAAGGGATTCTACCTCAGCCCACACCTGACTGCAGCCTGTGAGGACCCAACTAAGCTGTGCTCAGATTCTAGACCTGACTATGCAGTAATAAGCAGGTGCTATTTTAAGATGCTCAGTTTGTGGTGATTTCTTAGTTGGCTCGGGCTGCTATAACAGGATATTACAGACTGAGGGGAAGAGGGGTGTGTATAAACAACAGAAATTTATTTCTCACAGTTCCGGAGGCTAAGAGTCCAAGACCAAGGTACCAGCAAAGCCGATGTCTGGTAAGAGTCCGCTTGCTGAATCCTCACATGGCGGAATGGGTGAGGGAGCTCTGTGGGTCTTTTATAAAGCACTAATCCCCTTTATGAGCTCTACCCTCAAACCCTAACCACCTCCCAAAGGCCCCACCTCCTAAGCCCACTGCCTTGGGGGTTAGGTTTCTACACATAGATTTTGAGGGAACACAAACATTCAGTCCACTGGTAACTATACCAGTAGTAAGTAGTATCTAACAGAAATGCAAACATACACTCCTCTGACCAGCTATTGTACTTACAAAAATCTATCAAAACAAAACAACAAAAGCACTTTTTAGAAAGCTGTGGTGAACAGAGTAACAGCCCCAGAGATGTCTACATCCTAATCCCTAGAACCCTTAAATATGCTTGCTGCAAGGCAAAGAGGCGGGTCATGGACCTTGAGAAGGCTGGGCTCAATGTCATCAGTAGTCCTTAAAGCCAAGGACCCTCTTCCCTCTGAGTCATAGAGATAAGATGGAATGAGAGACTCAAAACCTGGGACGGCCCTGACCTAGCCTTGAAGATGGAATAAGGGGAACATGAGTGAAGAATGTGAGCGATCTCAAGATGCTGGGACAGCCCTCAGTTTATAGCCAGCAAAGAACAGGGATCTTGGTCCCACAGCCACAAAGAACTGAATTCTTCCAACAACTCAATGAGCAAGGGAACATATCTCCCCTAGAGCCTGCAGAAAGCAGCCGACACCCTGCTGTTGACTTATGACCTACTGAACCATAAAATAATGTTACAGCAGTAACAGGAAAGAAATATCCAGGTACAAAAGTAACTAAAGGCTATTTACTGCGCATTATTTTTTATTACAAATAAACTGGATACAAAATAAAAATCCATCTTCTGTAATGGTTAAGTAACAGAAAGTAATCCACAGAAGGAGGCTATATGGCTATTATAAAGGAACAGGTACCTGATGAAATGAAAGCAGAATGAGAACTCTTTATACTTGCTCAACTGCTTTGGAAATGTTTGTTGGTATCTACTAGGGCTAAACATATTGCGTACCCTACAACCCAGCAATCCAACTCCTCAGAGTATTCTCGACAGAAATGTGTGCACATATGCACCAAAAACATGTATGGACATAACTTGTTTTATTGAGCTTCACAAATACTGCGTTTTTTACAAACTGAATGCAAGACCCCTTCGTCAGCAAAGATTATACAACTCGTTTTATTGAGGATCTGGAACAGATTCCATAATATCTTTGAGTATGCTTGTACGAGAATTTTCACAGAAGCACTATTCAGAATAACCCAAAACATGGAAACTATGCAAAAACCCAGTTGTAGAAGAATAAAGCATTGGCAGTATCACAATGAAATCTTACATACAAAGGAGTGAACTACAACTACACATAAATAATGTTGAATCTACAGAAAATGGAGACCGAAGAAGCTTCAATACCCAAGTACAAATGATCAATTCTACTGGTACAAAAATTCTAGGAATCAAACTAGTCTATAACATTAAAGGTCAGCGGTTGCCAGTCTCAGATAAAGGAAGTCTGCAAAGAGCACAAGGACTGAGTGTGGCAATGGTTTCTCAGATATATATATATACCTGTCAACACCCATTAAACTGCAAACTTTAAATGGATACAGGTTTTTGGTGCATAAATTATACCTGAATAAAGTTGATTAAAAGGAAAAAAGGTTGGCAACATCAAACATCAGCCAAAGTGTAAAGCATGGAATTCTTACATGTTGCTGTTGGGAACTCAAAAGTTACTCTTATCAAGTAACTTTAGGACAGTTTGGTAATTTCTTATATATTAAGGACACACTTCACAACAACATGTGTGTTGCAAATGTGTTTCATGCCACTGAATCAGGCACTTACAAATGGCCAATGTGATAAATATGCATATTTTTACCACAAAAATAAATTTCAAAACATGTTTAAAGGACTCATACAAGAATGTTCACAGCAGCATTATTCACATAGCCAAAATCAGTAAATAACCAAAACTGTATTGATAGGTAAATGGATAAACAAATATATCCATGCAAAGGAATGCTACTCGGGGAAAAAAGGGAAGAACATAATTGAATTTCACATACATTATGCTGAGTGAAACAAACGAAAGATAAGAAAGAATGCAGTACCGTGTGATTCAATTTACAGGAAATTCTGGAGAGGCAAAGCACGTTAGAGTGACAGGAAGCAGACCAGTGGGGCCTGGGAGACCCACTTCCAAGGAGCAGAAGAGCACTCTCAGGGGAGGTGGAAATGTTCCAGGTCTCCGATTAGGGCAGTGGTTACATAGGTATATACACTTGTCAAAACTCATCCAACTATACGCTTAAAATGGGTACATTTTATTTTATTGTAGGTAAATTATAACTCAATAAAATTTATTTTTTAAAAAAGTAACCCACAAGGTACTGATCTGCTCAGGGTTTAGATTAGTAAGCCTTTTGACCATAAGAGGCTGAATTACTTTACAAAATGGGCCTGAATAAAGATCAGAGCCAGATGTGAACACTTGTCCTCGAATGTGCTGACTGCACAGAAATTCTGGGAACAAGGACAATCTGCGTGTCTCCCATGCCTGCCCTCCTACGGGCTGGGGTCTGCCACCACAGGCACACATATAAGCCTGTCGCTGAAAAGAGGAGGAAGGGGGCTGCTTGGTGAAGGACGGAAGAGGAAGCAGAAGTTACCTAAGAAATTTTGAAATGCCTTTGTGTCTACACTGGCATGCCGGTTACAGGAGAAACTCTGGGCAGTTTGTGGACTGGTTTCCTGTGAAGGAAGAACTTTTCCTTAATGCCTTAAAAGCCACACGAAACCAAAGCAAAGCAAAGCCTTCTGCTGTCCAGAAAGAACAAACAGATTCACACATATAACCTGGCGAAATAAAGGATATTTAAACAATTAATCATAACTTCCAAACATAGAGATAATCATCGTTAATGTTTTCATGTATTTCACTCCACAATTCTTTCATTTGACACCCACTGACATACTAATTAGGAATGCTTTTTTTCTCAATAACAGAGACTTTCCCATATCTTTGCATATTTATTAAATACTCCTCAAGCCAGCATATTTCAAGGATGTATAATAATCTTACCCTATGAATATAACATATTTCTGCTGCTGAACCCTTAGGCTATTTCAGATTTTTCTTTTTTTTTAAGTTGAAGTATTTTTAAAATTATTATTTTATATTATTTTCAGGTACACAATACAATGGTTAGATATTTATAAATTTATGAAGTGATCCCCCCAGTTACTCTAGCACTCACCTGGCACTACAGTCATCACAGTGCTGTATTCTACATCCCCATGACTGTTTGTAATTACTGATTTGTACTTCATCCCTTCACCTTCTTCACCTAGCCCCCCACCACCTCGCCCCTCTGGCAATCACCAGTTTGTTCTCGCATCTGTGAGTCTGTTTTCATTTAGTTTGTTCGTTTCTTTTGTTCCATAGATTCTATATATAAGTGAAATCATGTTGTATTTATCTTTTCCTGTCTGACTTATTTCATTCAGCATAATACCCTCTAGGTCCATCCACGTCGTTGCAAAGGATGAGACTTCATTTTTTATGGCTGAGTAACATTCCATTTCATATACGTGCATAACTTCTTTATTCAATCATCTATTGATGGGCACTTAGGTTGCTTCCATATCTTGGCTATTATAGTGAATAGCGCTACAGTGAACATAGGGTGCATAGATCTTTACGAATTAGTGTTTTGATTTTCTTTGGATAAACACCCAGAAGTGCAATTGCTGGGTCAAAAGGTAGTTCTATTTTTAATTTTTTGAAGAACCTCCAAACTGTTTTCCATAGTAGCTATACCAATTTGCAATCCCACCAAAAGTATACAAGGGTTCCCTTTCTCCATCAGGTTTTTTATTTTTATTTAAAAACAAAACAAAACACACAAAGCCTTGATTTTCTCTAGTTGTGTCCCATTATTCCCCAGGAGAGATTCTAATTACTCAGTTAAAAGGCAAGACTTATTAAGGCTTTGGATATAGGGGGCAGAGTCCCTTAAAGGGAGTACCACATATGCCCCTGGAGCACTTTTACTGCTCAGTGTTATCAGACTTGCTCTGTGGTAGACTTAGGGTAAGTGTTCCATCCTATTTAATCTTAAGGTTAAACAGCTTTCCATGTATTTTTCATGAGAATTTTCTCTCTGCGACTCTGTAATCCTGGCCAACAGACTTAAAATGAGGAAAATATTCTCACTAACAATACCACCACCTAGTTGTTCCCATCCATCAAGGGGCTTGGTCACTGCTGATATGGACCAAATCAAGTCGGGGCAACCCCAGTGACTGAGAGAGCTGTGTGCATACACGTGTGTTCGTACAAAATTGAGCGTGCACCCAGGACTTCTGCAGGTTGACGAGGATTCCATTTGCCACACTGCTCATGAGATAGTGCCCAGGGATAGGCCATCCCCTGCTCAAACTGTGTCTATAAGAAAACTGGACTCAGTTTCTAAAGCCTTCCAGCAGTTTGAGTACTGCCAATACTGACCGGGGAAGAGAGACGCCAAAACAACGGGAAACAAATCAATATAAAACAATTGGGTAAAAATAGGAGACTCACTGAATGAGTGCTAAGTGGTGCATCTGTAATAGTGGCACCAGGCACAAGGGCTTCAGGGACACCATGCTACAAAAGCATGACAGTCCATGGGCAGGGTGGATGATCATGGCTGCTGCCGAGTTAGAGTCCCCAATTCCTCTGCAATGACTCTTGGACACAGAACTTGACACTCTGTTGGGGGTCACTATGTTCCCTCAGTCACTCGAAGCTGTACAAAGCATCTAAATCCTGATGTGACTTAACCTGTCATCCATGCCTCCCAGCAGAGATCTGAGTAACAGGCACTCTTCCTAACTATGACCCAGGTGATAGACAACTGCTGCCTGGAAGGTCCAGGCTGGCAAGGACCCAGCTTATGATCCTAAGAACTACTGAAGGGAATGCAGGCCTACCTCAGCGACAGTGCTGTCACCTAACCTGGGAACCATATACTGGCTTCCTGAGCTCTGGATTCATGCTTATCACCCAGTCAAGATCTGATGTCGCTTGCCCAGAGATCTGGCACCTACCTGGCTGTCCACACTTTGACACTTCTCAAAATATGTCAAGTGCTTGCCTTTCTTGCACTTGGGCCTTCTTCCACTCTCTGTTTCTCCTCAAAAATGGAGGTAGAGAATGCCCTTTCTCAGGATGCTGGCCTCCCAACACCACGCCCTCTGCACGCCTTCTTGGTTAGATCACTCCTCACCTTCCCTCCCTCCTAGCAATCCTGAAGGCGTGTCTTTCCTAGCACCCTGGACTCTGCATGAATTGTCACTCTTGTGTGTCTAGTCAAGCTTCTTCATACCTTTCTGAGACATCAGCGCCTAGCACCTTGAATGGCCAAAGGTCATTTGGTCATGCCCACTGTCCTGCTCATGTCTTTGGGTCCCCACCTCCTCCAGTGGTGCCGGGTTTACCTGTCCCCCATCCTTCCTCTACCTTCTAAAGAACACATGTCCACAGTCAATGAGGTACTTGATATTCCCATTTTGGCAGAAGACAAGCATACACTGTGGACATCAGAGTTGCCCATCACTACTGGCTCTACGCGAGCACAATTATAACCAGGAAAACTGAGTTACCATCTTGAAGTTCAAGTTCACTTTATTCACTTGTGTTTACTCTCATTTCCCACCCAAAGGATGACCCCACACACCTGATATTGGCTCAGCCCCTTTCCTGGTCTTGTTGCCTGTGCTCACAGTCCAAACATCTGCTCCTGAGGGCCCAAGGCAGTAAATCCTGCCCCGCAGTCCTCCCTTCTTCCATTCTTTCTACAGCTTGCTCCACGCCAGGGCCTGGACACTGAGACTTTCCCCCACTTTCTCTAAATGCCCAATGGATGACACTCTGACCAATGTGGTCCCAGGTGTCACAACAACCATCAAGAGGTATACCACTAACTGGCTACAACTCCACCCCCTTCTCTTCCTTCTCACCTAGGCCTCAGACCAGGTTAAGGGCCAGCTTTTCAGGGACCAGCAATTTCACACCTTACCAATTATAATTCAAATAGAACAGGAAGAGAAAGTGCCTGTGGGACCCTCCTGCCTACTTCCCCACTCCCTAGTAAGGTTTCCTTCCTGAAGCACGTTTCTATTTAGTTCATCATCCAATCCACAAACACTCTTGATGATGGGAAACAATGACAAATGTGTACACAACATGACACAGCAGTGTCACTGTGACCACACAACCCTGAAAGAGGGACCCAGCTCTGTACAGCAGTGCATCTGCTGTGGAAACCTTTTCCTGTTATCTGCTTGAATGTATGGCAACTGCTAAAAATTGGGGAAAAACGTAACATTGAAAATATTCTACTTACTAACTTGTTTTCTGAAAATTCAGGAAAGGGCACACCAGTCCAAATTACAAATCAGCCCAGTCAGCATAAATTGAAGTGGGTAAGAAACCCTGTCTCTCCCAGCCTGCCACTCTCTTAGGTAGGGGCAGGTTGATCTTTTTACACCACACACAGCAGGAGAATGTCTCTGGCAAAGGGGCAGACAGGCAGATGGGTCTACACATTGCCCTGTGTGGCCTTCTGGAAACCTCTCTGGAAACCCATGGTTTGCTGCCCTGGTTGGCAGCTGATCTGGAAGCTCTCAGGGGCTCTGCTGCTCTGTCGGGCAGCGCCAAGAGGGAGGCAACAGGGCA
The DNA here is from genome assembly GCA_003508835.1 of Eonycteris spelaea. Taxonomy (NCBI): domain Eukaryota; kingdom Metazoa; phylum Chordata; class Mammalia; order Chiroptera; family Pteropodidae; genus Eonycteris; species Eonycteris spelaea. The sequence goes on along the minus strand of PUFA01000186.1, from coordinate 2,564,847 downwards.
AGAGCAGTGCAGTGAAGGGAGAACAAATGGGCCTCAGTGACTGGTCCCAGGCTCCACAGCAGAAGGAGGAGACTTGCCCTGGACCAGGGACAGAGGTGCCAGGAAGAAGGAAAGAAAAGTTGTTTGGGATGCGCTGAGAACATGCAAGGAAAACGCACAGGAAGCACTGAAGAGGAGGGTTGTGGTCACTGGGGAGAGGAGCCAGGTCCAGGGTGGAGGCAAGAATGTGAGGGCGCCTAGTGAGAAGAGGGTCTCCCCAACCAACCACAGCACCAGGCTCCCAGAGAAGGGGGTCAGACAGCTAGCGCCTAGGAAGACCGAGGGTGTCGGGCCCCAAGCTGTCTGTGACAGCTGTAAGCTCTCAGCCTGAGTCTCAGTTCCTCATCTGTAAAATGGGATGATGACAGTGGTGGTGAGGACTAGATGAAAAGCAGCTCCGAGGAGGTTGGCCCTGGGCCTGGCACATGTCATGCTCAGGCTAAGGCCCACTTTGGAACATGCCATCTGACAAAGGAAAGGCAAACTCTCAATAAATGGCCCAGAAAATGGGCAAAACCCAGACATGAGGGCCCAACCAAGTACAGATGAAAGAGAGACTAGGAGGGTCTGTGTGGTGACCACAGAACAGGGACTCTGAGCATAGGCTATTCATTTATAATACACATCTAGTTAGCACCTCCTATGTACAGGTCTCATGCTAGTATTGAGGAAAAAGTGACAGAGGATGAGCCACCTGGGTGTATAGGTCGGAGGCATAGCCTGACTCATAAAAACAGCATGGAGCATCTTAAGATGCAGTGTCCCCTGAGGTTTAAACTAAGGAGAGAAACCCATTTTCAGCTAGGTGAGAAAAGACATTTGGAATTGTCCAGTGCAAACTCTTGGAGCTGGTGGATGTGGTGAGCTCTGGCCTGGCTGCCAGGTCGCTGACGTGGGCCACAGCCCACATTCTGGCATGCTGGGGGCACAGGCACATAAGCATCCTGCCCCATGGGCACAGCAGTAACAAAGGAATAACCAGCAGGCCCAAACATTCATGGCAGACCTAAGCACTTGCCTGGCTTTGTCCACAGCCATCACAATCACCTCCTTTCTCCCTCTCCGCACATCCTAGGATCAAAGAATATGGGCATCCTGCACACGGGAAGCTCCCACCAACACTGACCTTAGAGAAGCAGACAGGGAGAGATGAAGTTATACCCACTATCGAGTCTTCGAAGACATGGTCATATCAACACTACAACACATTTTCCTGTCAACCCTCAATTTTTAACGTAAAGATCTATGAGAACAAAGGCAAAGAGAACACAACTGTCTTAATCAGGACCTTCACTACCCTCAGTACAATGGGACGGGCTGTGTACTAGGGTGTACCCAGCATGCCACCTCAGGGGCCTATCAGCCTGGAGCAGTCAAATCTGGTGATGCACTGGAGAGTAGAGCTGCTCACAGAATGTTCTACCTCTTTCCTGCCAGTTCCACAACCCAGTCTCCTTGCTGCTTATGCTCTGGAGCCTATTTCCCCAGCAGAGAGCCCAGTGGAACCTCTATGCAAAGTGTTCTGCTCTGCCTGAGGGAAGGACAGACCCTCCCCTAAAACCACTGCTGTGTATTAAGAAGGGAAAGCAAACCTCCTGAAGAGGAGGGTATCCAGGTCTATGGAAACCTATAAGCATGGCACACATCAGCATCACCAGACACCAAGAGTCACTATGGGCTCCCGTGGGAGTTGTCACATTGTCACATATGGCTCATCACTGCTTCAGGTGCCAGTGCTAGAAAAGGCTGTTTTGATGACTCACACGTTTGTGGAGCTGGGGAGAGCAACACGCACTCATGTACCTGTGTGAGGAACAAGCTAGACAAGACTTCAATGTGGGCAAGTCATCTGGCCCAAGAAACGGGGTTTGGTTACACACCCATCGCTGGGCGGGGATCTCCCTGCCACGGGTCATCTGCTCCTAGTCAGAAGGACCACGCGAGTTAAGGACAAAAACAAAAAGCCTGGAAACATGCTGAAGGCTTTTAACAACTAAAAAACAAAAAACAAAACAAAAAAACAAAACATGTATATCCTTTGTAAGAGGATCAAAAATTAAAAAAACTCCTAAATATTGCAACTCTTTCAAAGGACAAATTCCCACGATACTGAATCCTGAGAACAAGCTGCTCCAGAGTTTCCAAAATCCCCAAAAGTCACCCTTAGGAAAACTTTGGAGAAGCAAAAAGAAGTATGCTCTAGTCCACCAACTTCACCCTGATAAAGAACAGTGGGCCTTCAAGTCAGCAAGCTGAGGCCCTGACCATAATGACCCACTCATCACATTGTACATATCTTAAATTTGAGGGTCCCTAGATACAGGGGCCAGGCACTGTGCCTTCTCTGCTTGATGCCATGGGAGACCTGCAGGGGCCCCTGAGTGTGCCCTGGTCCTAAGAGCACATGGAGCCTTTCTAAGAGCGGTCTTTCTTCACCATTTCTGGCAGATGGCCCTCCACTGGACCAAACACCTCTGCTATCTCAGGCAGGTCTCCACATTTTACTCAATATTGGCCCTGTTTCAGTTAGCATGTAATAGGAAGTGTGGCAATGCATTGCTATTTGACAGAGGAGATAGGAGATGGGTCCTATCTCTCTGGCTAGTGGCTCTGTGTTTCCTGAATGCTTGCTGCACCCAGCTGGAGTACCTACCTAATGGTGAGACTGAGCTAGCTGACCCTCAGAAGCATAAAACACTGCTGCCTCTGACAAAGCCCAGCCCCTCTCACAATCTTCTCAAGCTCCTTAGAACACACACCACCAGCAGCCCAGGGGCAATGCTCCAGGAAGCAACACTACTACTGGAAAAGCAACTCAACTACCCACTGAGATAGGAGGGTCACCTCTGATGGGTGCTGCCAAGTGCCTATTAAGGTGGCAGTGCCTGGTGAAGTGATCTGCTAAAACCTCAACAGAGGCCTTCACTCACACACCCCTGGTGGACCTCATGCTTTTCCTTCCTCACCTAAAAAATCCAAGGCTCCTCCCTTCTTGCCTTCCAGAAATCTCTAAAACTAGGACTGAGAGCATGTGCCTCAGGAGGTGGTACAGTGTGAATCTGGCACAGCTGCCCACTGCTGAAACTGATAGAACAGGAAGGGCATTAAGCTAGTCCAGGCAATCCAACAACCCTGACAAATCCTAAAGTGGAAGGGTCAGAAAAACACCATCCACATTCTCAGTTGCCCACAGGCAAGCAATTTAACAAACAGCAAATGCTCAGAGCAGTCAGACAGGACTGACAAGAGCCCAAGAAACAAAGCAACAAAGGGTGTGAAGAGCAAAAACTTGAAGTAAAATTAGACAAGACAAATTTTCCAGAAGAACAAAAGGTCCTTGGAGAGACTCGACACTGACATACTATAAGCAGAGTCCCTAGTTCTAAGGAAACACCCCATGTGGCCTGGGACAAGGTCCTCATCACAGAGGGAGGACTGGCCACACTGATTTGCTGGCCAAATAACTATTTTTTACATTAAATACATAAATCAAGGGGCCCTCAGGCAAGTGCTGGTGATGTGTACCTGCTATGTATTTTAGCCAGAAAGTCAGATATTTTAAAAGAATGTTAATGTTGTAAATGGGGCATTTTCTTCCAGCAGAATGTGTTGATTCCCTGAGCACTAAGTAAACACCTCAGGGGAACAGCCTGCCTTCAAGGACCCTCCCACTTGTGCAGGTAAGCCACAAGGTCATGAGAAAACCCTGGCCATACATGGTACACATTGTCGCACATTCTCCACCTTGACCGCACAGAACCTGGGCAGCTGTGATGCCTCCACGGCTGGATGCTCCTCAACCACTACTCAGGTATGTCCTTCCTCCAGCTCCTAAACAGCCCTTTCTTTACACATCTCCTCGGTAAGTTGTCACCCTGCGGCCACCAAGCTGCTCTGATTGACCTATGATGAAAGCCCTTCTCTAGAAAGCTCACAGCAAAATCTCAGTCTCCCATTAAGTTATTAGTCTCTAAAAATGCCCCAAGCTGATACTTAAAGCGACAAACTGATTGTAAGCTCGGGATCCAGCTGCTTTCTCCCAGTCTCGGGCCTTCATTAGTGTTAAAAATGGTGAGAAAGAAAACAGATTGCAAATTGCCACAGGCCCGCTCCCTGCCAGGCAGTGTTAGGCTTTAGCCACAGTGAAGAGATGAAAAAGGCAAGGCGCTGATCCTTGGCTCTTAATTGCAGTCTAACCGGGCGAGGGCAAATGGCTGGCTGGCGCAGTTCACATTATAGACCCGAAGTGACAGGAGTTGGCAGATCAGGCCCACCGGGAAAGGCGCCTCCCAGGCCAGCTAACTGTGGGGACTGCGTGGTGCTCACGCCGCCTCCGAGCAGTCCTGTCGCCGCGCGCCCTGCGCTCTTCCCGAGAGGGGACAGGGGGCGGCTCCCCGAGGGCGGGCCGGCGGCGGGGCCTCCTTACCGTTGCTGTAGGCGTACGGGGACTCGGCAGCACCGTCCTGCAGGCTCTCCAGGATCTCGCCCTTGCCAACGTCGCTGTCGCCCACCAGCAGGAACTTGAGCAGGTAGTCGTAGCTCTTGACCGGGCTGCCCTGCGTCCCCATCCTCGCTCACGCGCGCGCAGGCCGCGCCCGCATGCCCACGGCGCCGGCCGCGGGAGCACGGCGGAGAGGAGGCCTCCGACCGACCTGCGGGGACGAAGCTCGGGTGAACGGGGGCCGGCGTGGCCCAGTCGGCGAGGGCCGGATGGCCCCGACTGTTGCTCGGACTGCCCGGGACGCAGAGCCGAGGCGCGCCCGCCGCCCGCACCTGTTCAGCCGCCTGACTCACCTCAGAGCTGCCGCCGCCCCGCCGCTTCCCGCACGGCGCCGCACAGCCCCGCCGCCCCGCCTCGCCCCCAACCCGCGCGCCACCATTGGCCACCCGCCGCCTGCTTACCCCGGCCCATTGGCCCACGCGCACGTCCTTCACGACAGCCTGCCTCCAGCGTTTCCCACAAGCGCAGGGAGCCTCTGGTCGCCCCTCCCTATTGCCATCCTATGCCACCTCCCCGCGATCGCCATTGGTCGCCCACCACCCCTTTCCTGAAATCATTGGTCTGTGTACACGTCCGTCAAGATCGCCCGCCCTCCCATCTTTCCCCACACACAGTTGCGAAGATTCTGACCGCCTCGCCTCTTGCCATTGCCATTGGCCACTCGCCTCCCGCTTTCTCGGAACCACTGGTCCGTTTGCACGTCAGTCAGCACAAACACCGCCCCGCCCCTTTCTCAGAGCATCCCGGAGTCCCCCGCAACCCCTCCCACTGCACCGCCTCGCCCGCCTCTTCCTCGTCGTCATTGGCTAGCGCTGCCAATTCTCCCAGAGACACTGGACTACAACACGTCGATCACGGCCCCCCCAACAAGCCCACTTTGTGCTTTCCACTCTTTTCCCTGCATGCTCACCAATCAGGAGTTTGGAACTCCAGGTTGTTTGTGTATGCCTCCCTTCTCGCAGGATGGTGGCAGTCCCCAGGGGAGATTACAGGACTGGGTCTGGGGGTACTAAATCCTCTAGTAAGTTGCGGCGGGCTGCTTCCACAGAGACCCCAGAGATCGCGCCGTGGCCACCCGGGCGAACAGCTCTCGGAAGCCGCTCTCCCCGCCGTGGGGCGTGGCGAAGTGAAGGTGGCAAATCGGCGCTGGGGAGCCCAGGGAGGCGGGACTTCCTCTGCTAACAGGGGCGGGGCCGAGGGGGCGGTGGCTGGCGCGAGGTCGTGGGTGTCACAGCTATGAGCAGGTAACGCGAGTGGGCAAGAGGTGCGGCCTGCGGCGTGTGCCCTTCGTCTGGGCATTGCCGTAGGTCACAGCGCGGGGCTAAGAAGGCCTAACATTCTAGAACCTTGGCGGCTCCGCGGGTGGGTGACTCTTCGGCCGTCAGAGATGATCGCGCACAGGCGCGAGCCGCGAGTGACAGGGCCCTGCCCCAAGTGCTCGGGGCAGATGCCTAGCGGAGTCGGGATCAGGTCAGGTGGGACTCAGAAGCACCCACGACGCAGGGTCAGGACATGGGGCTCTGAGGCTTGACTAGTGACTTTGGGGTTGTTTACGGGATGGATGGGTTATTTTACTTAAGGGCAAAGAAGAATGAAAAGCCTCTGAACACGTGTGAAGATGTGAAATGGCACTCTGCGAAATGGAAAATAAAACAAAATAATATCCTTTTCACCCATCAGATTGGCAGCATCGCATGCAGGACAGGATTTGAGAAACAGCCCTCAGGGAGGTTGGACAAGCTACTAATTCCACATTTGATTTAGCATGGAGAAGTCCTTAGAACTCAAAGAATTTCATTGCAGGTGTTGTAGTGATGATGAAAGTCAGGATACTATCTAGAGTCCCCTGACAGGGAGCTGTTATGTCAACCAGGTGAGCAAGGTAAGGTGCAGTCAGCACTGATATGAAAAAAGAAAGAAAATGACAGTACAGGATGTCCTGTGTAATTTCAATATTTATGATTTAAAAAAACTAACAAATCATTTCATTCTGGATTTACATAAAGAGAAACAGAATGCTCGTGTAGGAAAAGGTCTGGAAAGATGCTCACCAAAGGGACAGCATTGTTTCCTCTAGGGTTAAGATCAAGAGTGACTTTCTCTTCATTGATGACATTTTTTATGAGAATATATTCACATATGACATGTAACTTATATATAACTCAAAAAGTTAAGCATAAAATTACCATACAGTGCAGCAATTCCACTGCTAGAGAAATGAAAACATAACATACACACAAAAACTTATACATGAATGTTCACAGCGCATTATTCACAATTGCCATAAAGTGGAAACAACCAAAACATTCACTGATAGATCAATGGATAAACAAAATGTGGTATATCCACACAATGTCTATATTCATCCATAAAAAGGAATAAAGAACTGGTCAATGTTACATTCCATTTATATGAAATGCCCAAAATAGGCAAATCCATAGACAGTAAGTAGATTAGTGGTTGCCAGGGCCTGGGTAAGGGGAAATGGTGAGTGACTGCTTAAGGGGTGATAAAAATATTCTAAAACTGGTGATGGTTATACTACTTGGTAAAGTTACTAAAAATCATTCAACTGCACGCTTGAAATGGGTGAACTTTATAATATGTAAAATATGCCCTCAATAAAGTGGTTAAAAAATAAGTCAAAAGAATTGTCAAAACAGAGCCAAGTATAGCCCTTATTAGACCAGATACAGAGTGGTGCACACTAGGGAGAAACTACATGAGAACTAGATCTTCCTAAAAAGAAGATCTGTGCAGAGGGCACAAGCATGTTATCATAGCAGTCATACCCCAGTGTGCTGCTCTGAGGACAGCCAGCTAGCAGATCCATCCAACTGGGGAGGAACAAGCAGCAAGAAATTTCCTCCCAAAAGGTCACTGCATCTGTACCATACCTTCCAACAACAGGTGGTCTTCACAGATAGCAGACTCCTGCATGGGCAGCCCCATGCCAAGTGACCTCTGCCCCAAAGCTGCAGACAGCCTTTACTGAGCAGTGAGTCACTTGGACACTGCCTTTTAATTCTGTTATGGTGCCTGGAGAGTCTTCCTAAGGAGCAGGACCCTCTACTGGGTAGGCAGCACCTGGTGAGTGCCTGGGCCTTCCTTACTGGGCTTCAGTGAGTCTCCTGCCAGGTGTCCTCCTGGCCCTCTGGGGAAGCAGGAAGCTATGATGCTGGCAGGGAGAGACAGAGCCACTAGGACCCCCGAAGGACCTGCTCGTGCATTTCCTCAGTTCATGTCTTCCCTCCCAGGGAATGGCTGTTCCTTGGAAGCTGGGTTCCAAGCAGACATGGCCTCCGATGTTTATAGAAAAGGCGCATCCACTCACAACACATAATGTTTACCAAAACAACAGCCAATAAATAGGCAGTCCTGTTGGCCCTCAGCTGGCCGGGGGCAGAGGACTAAGTCCCAGAGGGCCGGGTGCTTGCCCAACCCTGAACCTCCACCTGGAAGGTCGGGGAGGGCCCTTGGGATCATCAGGCCAGGGATCACTGTGCCCAGCCTTAAGCCTACCTCTGCCTTGGCCCTGCCCATTCTTTGCTCTGAAGTCACCCAGGCCCCTCTCCAGGAACTTGAAGCACCATGAAGTTAATGTTTTCTTCTTGATTTCTGAGGCTGCCTGGAAGGAATGGTTGGTGATAAGCTATTATCGTCTCCTTTTCAGAGAATTTACATTCTCTTACCTCTCAGGACCCCCCTGAAGGGGATCCAGCAACTGTAGGCCTGTTCTCCATTGCCCAGGACAAAGCAATGCACTTTCTGACTGAGCTTTCCCAGCACAGCATGTGGAACATCCATCCCTGCTTTGTAGGTTAGGAGCCTGTCCACGGGTTGTGATCCTGGGAGCAGGCCTCAGTGATCTCCTGTCAGAGACTTGGTCCTCTGCTGGGATCCTGCATCTCAGATCCCCAGCCTCAGAGCAGAAAGGCATCACAGAAACCCACAGGGTCTGAGGCACCAGGGCTCAGTTAAGGGGAATGGCTAGAGAGGTACCACTTCTTGGTATCCAGGAGGACTTATGGACGAGCAGCTGACTTCCCAAGCAGTGGCATGCCTTTGTACAAGGATGTCCTGGAGTCCTGGGGAACTGAGGAAAGGACAGGACAGCATTCCAGGCACTGAGGGGCCTCAGGCCAAGGACGAAGCGGCCCACATGGCCCTCTGCTTTTAAGTCCTGGGTCTGCCCTGCTGAGCAGCCTGCATGTTAGGTGGTTAAGGAAGTCCGGGAAGTGTTTCCTCTGCAGCTCCCACACCCACAGGCTCTGGAGAGGATGGGGCTAGGACTCCAGACTCAGTCTCTGTCCAGGTGGGGAGTTGGGGGACAAAGGGAGAGGTCTGGGATATCTTTGCCCTTCACCTCCAGGAGACCAACTGCCCTCTATGCTGTACTCCAAGCTCTCCTTTTTAAGTGTCTGGGGTTCAACCAATGGGGCAAACAGACCTTGGCCCCAAAGCTCTGTGTCCAGGTTTCTGGGAGCACCCACAAAGGTTTCAGTTACTCTAGATGCCTTGGTCCAGGCCTGGTGCCAAGGAGAGGCCCCATTAAAGTCCCACAGGTGGACAAAGCCAGAAACTTTGTATATATCCGGCATGAACCAGGCCTGGTAGCAGAGCGGACAATTAGGAGATAGACAGGCAGCCCAGAACCCGGCACAGAGAGTGACAGCTGTGATGTGGCTACCACCTCGCAGTGGTCTGAGCCATGAAGAAGGACCCTTACCTGGTGGAAGCCCCAAGAGGAGGGGTAAAGGGGGAAAAGTGGGCAAAGGATGAGCAGGTGGCCACAGAAGGTAGGAAGAGAATTCACTGAATTCCAGAAATGCAGGTGGTGGAGTCTGTTCTCATAAGGTGCTAGGGGTGCAGTCCCTGCCCACCAGGACCTATGCAGGGCCCTCTGAGGGGTGGTGAAGGTGTAGGCCTGGGAGTTGCTGAATGACTTCCCTGGGTTCCAGCCCCTCTTCTACACAACAGGTGCAGAGGAGGCTACCTGAGGGTCCCTGGAGGCTGTAAGACAGTCAGGGAGTACCCTACCCTGCATAGAGTCCTTGAGTGTCAGGTGATGACATATTCATTAGAGCCAGGAGTGGCTCACTCCTTACCTGCTGGGAGGCCTGCACTCTAGCCCTGGGAGACACCATGCAAGGGCAAGGCCGAAACCCAAGAGCAAGTGGCCCTGGCTCCACTTGCCCACTCCAGGATATCTTCAAAGAGCCAGGGCCTACACACCTACCCACCAGACCTGCGGAGAGAGGCCTGCTCCATGAGACAGGGCTCCCAATTCTCTCATGTTGGCATCACCGGAAAATATGAGGTAGTCACCTCACAACACAGTGTGGGCCAACTGTCCCATCACCCCAGAGGAAACCCCCCGCCCCGGCCCGCCCCAGACCCACTGTACACGGGGCAATGGGAAGGTAGAGTGGCCCACTCAAACACATGCGAGGCTTTAATGTCACAGCAAAGGCAGAGCCAGGACTAGTCCCACCAGACACTGAGCTGGTGGAGACTTCCCCAGGGGTCCCACACTGTGGCTGGCAGCCAAGGAGTGTGGGTAGGAGAAGCAGATAGTCCCAAGAGCCCACAATGAACAGGGAGCACTTCCCCCACTGCCTATTGGACAGTTTCCAATTCCAAGATGACAAACTGCATGTGATACCATCACATCTTCAGGCCTCCTCCCCCTGGGGATTCCAGGGCTCACACCCACACAGACTCTGCAGCCAGCCAGCAGGCAGATGCAACCTTAGAGCCAGGACCACTCCCTGGGGCCATAAAAGCATCTGCCCAGGAGCAGCCTGCTTCCACAAGAAGCCAGTGAGGGAAGGTGGAAGATTTGTCCAAGGGGTCTATTGCTGCAGGGGCACAGGGCAGGTGCAGGGCAGGAACTGGGTAGCTGGGTAGGTAGGTGGCACTAAGCTTCTAGCAAGGCAGCGCCGGGCACCCCGTGCAGTCTGGCTTCACACAGGGTTCCCCAAAGACCTGTGGGTGGCTCCTCCTGCAAAGCAATCTCCCCAGGAAGCATCACAAGTAATCCTGTGCAGTTCAGTGTGTGAGGCACGGCCATCCAGCTTCCTGAAGGGCCCTGGCTCATTGGAGCTGCTGGTGTAGGCTAGTGTTCAGCGACTGCTTGGATCCCCCAGATTGGCTGGCCACTGCTCCACTGAGGCAGCTGGGAGGTGTCAGGGACCCAGGAATTCATCTGTAGAAAAACCCCCAAGGAAGGAGAGGCCTGGGGATCAGAGTCTCAAGAACTGTTGAGTGCAACCTGGGAGGGGTCCTCCCACCCCATGACAGGATGGGGTCACCATGGAGCAGCCAGGGAGACCTGCCAGCTCCTCCCACTGGGCAGAGGCGGGGCTCTGCAAACCCTTCCTGGGCGGGGTCTGGGTTTGAAGGGGGCAGGCAGGTTTTAGGCTAACAGTGCCATCACAACAGATCAAAGGTAGGTCCTGAGCCAAACAGTGTTGTGATGGAACACAAGTCAGCTGACCTGGCTGGCCACCCCTACATTCTCCTGGTCACCACCCCCGACCTTGACTTCAAGCTCAGAGTTTGGAGGAGATGTGACAAGCAGGCCCCAGTAGGGCCTGCATAAGTCTCCAACAACTGGGGGCAAGGAAGGCAGAGAACAGGGCCACATACTGCCCAATAGTCAGTGCCACCCTGGCAAAGTAGAGGGCTGACCTTGGTCATGCAGTGGTGCTGGGCAGGCTGGTGGCCTTGGTTCTTCAGTCCTGCTTGTCCCCTCTCTGCCTCCAGGGGTAGATGAGCTCCCCGAAGAATAACTTGCGACATAAGGAGCCCCAGGAATGCTTGGGGTGGCAGCCACAGCTGGGGAGGCGGTAGGTGTGCACCACACGACCATATGGCAGGGGGTTTATCTGGAAGCACAAGTGCAGTGGTTGAGCTTTCTGGGCCTGGCAAGCCCTCATGGAGAGTTGGGCGGTGGGGGAGTCCCTGGTCTGGACAATTGTAGAGTAGGGCCAGCTCCATGACAGATGTGCTCTTGCCTGTGCTCTACAGGGTAGATGAGCAGCTCAGGTGGGAATTCTCTACTCTGGGCAAGCTGCAGGGAAGAGAGGTGGCTGGGCTGGCAAAGTGCAGACCCCTGTACTCCAGGACTTAGGCAGCTCCCAGGAGCCTCCTCAGGTGGGACTAAAATATACTGCACATCGAGAAAACCACACAGGGTCCTGACTGCCTTAGCATCTGACCTCTCCCACTGACCATCAGGCCAATCCCACCTGCCTGGACCTGACACTGGCGCCCAGTGAGTCACCCAATGGGTCACCCGTCAAGTAGGCTGATCCCTCCTGCAGGCTGGGGGCCCCCAAGACTATTTCAGATAAAGGAGCCCAAGAGAAAACACGTGTATGTTCCAATGCCTTCATCAAATCCGTGTCATTCTGCCTAGAACAAGAACTCGTGGGGCCCAGGGAAGGTGACAGGAATGTAGCGCCAAAGCAGCCAAAGGCATCTGACACTGTGCAGGGGATCCCATCCATGGGCTGTGCTGGGGAAGTTTCCAGGCAGATGGTTGGTGCCCAGAGGCTTTGGGAATGAGGGAGTCTCCCCTTGGGCCCTGCCCCTCAGCTCTGCTGGGCTCTCCTGCCTGTGTCTTACCCAGGGTTTGCGATGCCTCACACCTAGGACAGCACAGAGGACCCTGATCCCAGCTGCCCTGGAACATAGACAGCATCATAGAGGGCATGGGGTCTGTCCAAGGGCAGCAGTGTGAGGTGTTCGCAAAAGCCTCACCTGCATCAGGAGGCGGAGGGGCCTGCCAGCCTCATGCTCCAAGACTCGGAACTTCACGCCTGCTGCAAGGAGAACAAGGTAACCGTGAGGGAGAGTGGCAGCCCAACAGGGCTTTCAGGGCTCATCAGACAGCCCCGATCAGTCCTCCTGCTCTTTGTGTCAGCAGAGGCAGGTGTGGGCAGAGGGGCTCTGGCAGTGAAGGCCCCTTCCTCTTTGGGCAACACTCAAAGGGCTGCCTGAGCTCTTCTGCCCCTCCCATCCTTCCCATCAGCCTCTCTGAGTGGGTTGCTGGGCTGCTGTCAAAGTTGCCTACACAACTCCACTGAAAAGAAAAAAACAAGTGTCTGGCCAACAGGGAAGAGCAGCTGGGTGGCAGGCACAGCCTGTGCTTTCTGATGAGATGTGGGTTTCCCCACAGAGTCAACAGGCATTTGTTGGGTGGTGGCTATCCTAAATGTCTTCCAATTTCTGTGACCCACTGAGATCCACCATGCCCCTGGCCGGCAGTTTGGACCCCCAAGCCTGGGGATTCCCAGACGGAAGGTTTTTTGAAAAGAGAAACAGGAGTTAATTATCTTTTGATGAAGAGGCCCCAAGACAAACTCAGGGAAGAAGAGAGGAGGCAGAGGCATCTGTGGCCTTTCATGTAAAGTTGAAACAACTCTGCTCTGGCCATGAGCCAGGGTCTGGGGAGGAGGGTACTGCATCTCAGCTCTCCACCTGCCTTATCCTGGTATTCTTAGGTGTGGGAAGAGGCTCAGGGCTGAATGAGCACGGGCAGCACAACAGATGGGTCCCTGGCCTGGTCACTTTTCAGTGGCTTGAAAAGAGGGTTTGAGGACATCCAGCAAGCAGCCTTTAGGTCCAAAGCCTGTGGAACACTCATATTCACGTCCTCCAGTTCTGAGCTGGCTGGGAGCAGCCATCACGAGCTTCGGGGTACACCTGCAAACTGGGTGCAGGGCCTCCTGGGCATTGTGGTCACTTTGGGGGCCATCTGAACAGCTGCTGGACAGGTGCTATACTGGAACTCCCTGCGCTCCCTGATATGTTCCAAGTCCCTACACCGATCCACAAGCTTGTGATCAGTTAAGTTGGCCTCCCAAGTTCTGCAGTGGGGGTGGCCTTCTCTCAGGGGCATGTAGAGGCATGCTAGTATGTAGCTAGCATACAAATGGACAGCCGTCTGCAGAGGGGATGGGGAGTGTCATCCCAGCAGGTAGTGATCTGCTGGGGACAGGGCAAGAAGGCATTCTTGTCACATGGATCCAGTCAGTCCAGCGTACTCTATCCTGGCCTGACCCTCCAAGGTTGAAAGGTACCAGCAGGCACACATAGCCCCACACAACTACATGGGGACACATCTTCTCTGAGCACATTCAGATACCACCTATGCCACTATAGATCTCAGGGAAGCTATTCACACTGTCACAGAAAAGGGTGAAAAAAAGGAAGGGCCACTTCTCTGGTCTCTGAACCTGAGCACTACCCGAGCCTTCTCCCACCTGCTCACTTCAGGCAGCTGGTCCAGAAAGATACCCTAGGACCAAGGGTCTCTGTCCTCCCTGCCCACCCACCTCACACACGCCACCACTTCCAGGCAGGAGACACACATAGTGCAATTGGTGCTTCTGCAGGGCCCACAGGCATGCACCCCCCTGCACTCAGTACACAGACCTACCTGCGAGCCTGTAGGGCCGACAGAGCCGGAGGCCAAGTGCATACAGTGGCAGGGAGTTGATGAGGTCCACGAGCAGATGGATCAGGCCCTGTACAGTGACCACCAGGAGCCGGAGCTGCAGCACAGATGGTGCTCAGGGCCTCTGAGCTGGGATCGTGGCCAGAGCCACACAGGCATGCCCATAGCAGAGCAGCCCAATAGGTCCTGGGTCACAGAGTAGGGTGACCAGGGACTCAAGAGCCTTGGGAGATCATGAATCCCATACTGAACCTGAGCCCAAGCATGAGAAGGCAGGGAAGCAGTAGGCAGGAGGGTCAACCCTCCCAACAGGTCAGAGGAGATGGTGCTCCAACCCAGGAAAATGAGCTCCTGGCCTCTTGGTGGAAGCCACCTAGGTGCTGTTCCCTTCCTGCTGTCTGAACCACCCCATTTTAGGCACTAAGGGGAGAACACCACTGGGACTCGCCCACCATGGGTCCTGTCCTCCCTGTGCTCAACTATGTCCCAGAGCAATGGGTAGTATTCCCCCAGGGTAGGACCCTACCCACTCCAAGGCCCACCACACTGCTCAGAGAGTCTAGAACAGCCATACACCACATGGCTTACAGCAGTGGATGATGGCCTGCCCATGAATGGCAGGCTGGCAGGCAGAGCTGGCAGTGACCATTCTAAGCACTGTGAGCAAAGCCCCTTGGGCAGGAGCCACACTCAGAGCCCCCTATGGCTTACCAAGGTGAACACCAGGTAGTACAGGGCCGTGGTGGGCAGCAGGAAGATGAGGACAGTGAAGAGCAAAGTCCCGATGAACAGCTGCCGGAGAAGGGATACCAGCATTAGCATCAACTGGAACCCCAAGTCAATGACAGCCACCAGCACTGGCCACACCCCTGCTGCCCATTCCCACCAAGCCCATCCTGTAACTAAGCAGAAATGTCCCACTGCTGGTGGGACACTTGCTTCCTGAGATAACCTAGGAAAGCTCACTCCCAACAGCTCTTTCCAGTACTGGGACGGCTATGACTGTGTGCTCTCCAGACTTGGTGACACATGCCAGACAGGATCAGGGGACAGAGGAACAGCCAATACGGTATATAGCCACACACACTAAAGACAGAAGGGTTGTGAAAATTAGGCAGAAAAAAAATGCCCTGAGGATAGCACTCAGGGTCTGTGTGTCAGGTATGAACAAACTAATAAGATGAGCCAGAACCAAGCCCACTGCCTGGGTCACCTCCAGGGCCCACTGTCAAAGTCTACTCCAGGTCCACTGCACAGGTCACCTCCACGCCTTCTGCCCAGGTCACCTCTAGTACCCACAGCCCAGTGACTCCCTGGGGCCCAGCAGCCTCTTGAGAGCAGGGTCTACTGCCCGGCTAGCGCAGGGTTCTGTACTGTCTAAAAGCCCCACATACACCCTGCCCCTTGCAGACTCCCCACATATCCCAGGGTTGATGTCTACCCTGTGGCAGGTGACCTACAGGACAGGAGTATAGCTGCCCCATGTGGTGCCCAAGCAGCTCCATGGCCAAGCCCATTCAGAGGGGCCAGTTGGACTGGAGCTGGGAGTGGTCACCTGTAGATCATGCTGATTAGCTGGAGCCAAGGTGCCCCTCTCTACAGTCCTGCCCAGTACCTGGTCCAGGTCATAGGAGCAAGAGTCCACCCGCTGGCGCAGAACATTCCACTTCTTTCCCCGGAACAGGCGCCAGAGTGAAGATAAGCCATAGATCTTCAGGCAGTACAGCCTGCAGACATGGGTGCAATCAGGGGCAGGCCTGGGAGCCAAGCCAAATCTGTACCTGCCCAGCCCCAGGAGCCTGTCTGTGGCACCCAATATGTGGAGGGCTGCGCTAGGCCAGCCTACAGGGGCAGGAAGCACATACCCACCTGGCTCCATAGACATAGAAGCAGTAGATGTGGAAAGTAAGCAGGGCGATGATGTCCGACAGGATGGAGAGGGCGATCGTCAGGCCGAGGCAGGCTGAGAGGCCCAAGTGCCACAGGATTCGCTCAATGAAGGGTGACATGAGGTGGATGTAGCCTGGGAGGATAGGGGTTGACTCTGGGGGGCTGCCCAAGAAGATCCTGGTCCTTGCCAAGTCCTTACTGTGGTTAGTACCTGAGGCTCCAGGAAATTATGTGTGACAGACTATGCCACTGGCTATTCCTTGGCAGAGCAGCCAATCCAGCATAGAAGGGTTCCACATACCCAGGATGGGGAGAAGGCAGAAGCAGGGACTAAGAGAAAAGCACCAGGTCTGGGGCCCACAGCCCTGCTTGGCCAGGGCCTGTGTCCCTGGGAGTTCAGGCTTCAGAAGCCAAGTCAGGGGTCACTGAGCCAGGTGAAGCCCCTAGGCCTGCCCGCCTGCCAGCACTCACTGATCCACAGGTGGATGTGGTACAGGAAGAAGCGGCCTAGCACCTGGTCCAGTGCCCGGTTCATCTTGAGCCCAGCGGGTGCACCCATCAGCCACTGCAGCAGATGCTGGAGCTCCTCTGCCACATGCTGTGAGGACACAGAGGGATGTGTTGTCTATAAACTGGGCCCCACCCTGGCCAGCCCATCTGCACAGGGCAAAGGTGAACTCAGTTACCTTCTCCAAGTGTCTGGACTGCCATCTCCTATGATGACGGGCACATAAGGTTTAACACACTTGTCTGGCCATAAAACCCCTCTTCATAAATGTTTTGGAATGCGGGGCTGATCAGCATGACCTACAAGGCTGATAGTCTGCCCCTGGCCCACTGAATGCATGGCCCATGACAGGTGTCAACCTTCAAATGAGGTGTCTTTTCCCCTATCTCACTGCTCTAGCTGCTGGACTCACAGAAGCCTTTGGTCCCAGGCACCAGGATGTGGGACAGACCCAGGCTCACCATGAATCCTGCCAGGGAAGCCCATGGGCTCACCCAGTCTTCCTCTGCCAAGGACCCACTCCACCACCTGCCATAGCAGAGGCCTAGGCCTTCCCTGAGTGGGTGACCTCAGGTCAATGTGATGGTGTCAAGCCTGTCAGGGGCCCAGGTAGCAGGTGGGAGGGCTAGAGGGTCCCCTAGAGGAAAGGACAAATGGAAACTCAGAGTCAAGATCAATGCTGAGTGAGAGCCAGGGATGTCGCAGGGACACTCACAGCTTCTCCAGAAGCTGACCAGCATCCTGGCTGCCCTTGGAGGAAAGCCAAGGTCCGGGGACTATGCCGGCCCTAGTGGGCAGGCCCTGAGGCCCCTCTGTGTCATTACCAATGCTGAGGCCACAGGGGTAACCCTTGCCCCACAGTCAGAGTTCTGCCATCACCCCCTTCTCCCGCCACCTTGCCTGCACCTCCCAACCCTGTGTGAAGGCTTCAGCCATGTCAGGAGCAGTGAGAAGGGGGAACATTCTTTATAAATAGAGCTTATTTAAAATTTAAAGGATAAGAACTTGGCGGCAGGAAGAGGCTTTCATTTTTAAATTAAATATTTATACTTCTGAGCAGTTTTACAGAAGGGAGGTGTAGGGTGAAGCTGGCCAACAGACAGAGTATAGATGAGCAGATGAAATAGCCAAGTCCCCTTCCAACCTCCAGGTCCTCCTTTCTCCTTCCTCCTTCCTCTTAGCCAGGCCATCCCAAAAAGCCATGGGGAAACTGGGCCTGTGAGGGCTCCTGCCCACAGGGTCTGGCCCAGGCACAAGCAGGCCCAGTAAACACCCAAGGCTAGATGCTGATGATGACCAGCAGAGGCTGAGCCCACAGGAGCCGCCCAATCAGGCCTCAGCTGCTTGACCACAGGAGGCCCCTACAAGGCCTGGGAGTAGCCCCAGGGACCAGAGGGACTGCCCTAAGTAGGAAGACAAGCTCTCAACAGAAGTGACAAGGCCTTTGGCTCTGAGGAAGGGAAGCAGAGAAGCTGAGGCTTGTAGCCAGCATGGAAATGCAGCAAGTGGACACTGGAAGGACAACCGTGGTGGGGAGAAGGGGAGTGGCACCCAGGCCCTAGAAATGTTGCCTAGGCATGCAGGGCAAGTCTGTTTGCACAGAAGATGATTGGTGCCTCTCTCAGCACAGGAACCACAGAACGACATGACCACTGAAACAGGAGGCCAGAACTCAACTGCACACAGGCAGCCCTGGATACACGGAAGGTTTCCATGATGCTGACCATGCAGAGGACCTGAGCCAAAAGACAGCTGCTCCAAAGAGCCAAGAGAGCAGAAACAGTCGCACACTGGGGGAGGCAACAGGGACACCACGACACTGGGCCTGGCAGGGGGAGGTGGGCTCCCCCTAAAAGCCTCTACACAAGGTGGCCCCCAGACACAGCCACCTTTAGGAAGGAAAAGTGGAGGCCAGGTGCCTCAATGTGACCCAGTGTGAGAGGATGGGCACCTGGCAGGACCAAGTCTTTGCGGCCCCTGTGAGACATAGTAGCTCGCAAGGGACTGGTCTGGGGTCAGTGATGAGAACTGCCCTGGCCAACTGGGGGCCTCTGCTACCCCCAGGCAGGGCCCCACCCCAACCCCTGGAAACAGGTGCCAGAATCCACACCTGGCTCCATCCCAACCAACTCACGTCAGCCACAGGGACGAGGGCATCAGCCAGCTGCCCGATGCGGTCTTTCCCATAGAGCCAGGACAAGAGCATAAGGCCGAGGGCCACATCGAGGAGCACGGAGACAAGGATGTTGGCCTTCCTAAAGGGAGGGTTCCAACGGGAGTGGGTGGTGAGGGTGGCCTGGCCAGAAAGGGTCAGCACATATGGATTTGGTGCAGAGATGGGGGTGGGAAGGGGCTGGGTCTGTGGGGCAGCTGGCTGCTGCAGAGGAGACCCAGGGCAGACCTCGTACCTCTCATCAGCTGGGAGGGGTTCTCGGCCTTCTCGGGGCTAAAGATGAGCTTGAGCTGTTCTAGCCGATGCTTCAGCTGCTCACATGTGGAGAGCTTGCTCCAGATGAAGGACAATGGCCACAGCTTAAATACCCTGCAAAGGAGCAGAGAAGGATGGGCCTTCGCTCTTCCTAGGACTCTCCTGCCAGTCGGGGAGTGAAGGCCACCTCAGTGTTGCCAAGATCCTTCACTGTGCAGACAGGAAGTGCCAGGCCAGGCTCAGTCCAAGGCCCTGTTGCCCTCAAACACTCCTGAACTCAGCAGGGCAGGAACACAGGTGGGGGGACCCAGATAGGCAGCCCAGCAGGGCTCATGGTACGTTCATAACCATTGACTAGAAACCTGACTGTCTCACAAAGCACTGACCCCAGGGTAAACCTGCACCCTAGGAGTAGAGAGAACACACTGTCTCACCACCCAGTGCCTTGCCCTGCTGGATGGGTGACCCTTCTCAAGGGTCTCCGGGCTGCCCTGGCTGCCCTGGCTGCCCAACAAGACTGATTTCTCACCAGGTGGAGGAAGCACTGAGACACTTCTACAGACATCCAAACACTGATGCTTGAAAGCAAAGGTGAAGAAAGCGACAAAACAACTCAGGCGTGCCCAGAGACCCTTTCCACTCATGGCCTTGCTGCTGGCAGGACAAAGAAAAGGCCTGTGCCAAGTGCAGAGCCACAGACTAGTGAGCA
This sequence comes from Eonycteris spelaea, assembly GCA_003508835.1. Lineage (NCBI taxonomy): Eukaryota > Metazoa > Chordata > Mammalia > Chiroptera > Pteropodidae > Eonycteris > Eonycteris spelaea. The sequence goes on along the minus strand of PUFA01000186.1, from coordinate 2,545,306 downwards.
CTTGGACCCTCAGGAAGTGACCTCAAGAGGTCTCAGCCTTGAAAGGTTTAAAGCAGGGGTCCCCAACCTCAGGCCTGGTACTGGTCGGTGGCCTGTTAGGAACAAGGCCTCACAGCAGGAGGTAAGCAGCTGGCTGGGGGAGAGAGTGAGCGAAGTTTCATCAGTATTTGCTGCTGCTTCCTAGCGCTAGCATCACCGCCTCAGCTCCACCTCAGATCACCAGGCATTAGATTCTCATAGGAGCACCGGTCCCTGGTGCTAAAAAGATTGGAGACCTCTAGTTTAAAGGCTCTATCTCCAATCAAGTGGCTTTAAACCAATTCCAAGAATGAAATGCACTCAGCATACACTCCTCCCTCCTCAACTCCAATCAAGTGGAATGTGGCCTCACACAGCTGCACAGAGACCTGTACCAGAAAAGCAGTCTCTTCAAGGCTCAGACCAGCCCTGGGCAGCCTGGGCCTCGACAGCATCCCTGGGCCTGCCCTGGGGTGAGGGCAGGGAGGGGCCTTTGCTACTGCATAGTGAGAGCCATGCCTCATGTGAACATCCCTGTACTGTAACCACCACCAGTCAATGATGAGCACCTGACGGATGGGCTAATCCATATTTGGGGCATATGAGCAACCTTTCTCGGGTGCTTTGAAAGCTGATAAATGATAAGAACCTTCTTTCCCCAGAACTGCACCTAGGCCCAGACACATTTTCACATACTTCTTTCCAAGAGAGTCAAGAAGCTCCAAAATCTCACCCTTGGCAGCCCCCGCAACCCAAGGCACTGTCTATACACAGCTGCCAAGGACTCTCTGCCAGGACAGACCCAAGTGCTCCTGGAACCCCTGGTTATGCAGGGTCAGTCCTCAATCCAGACAACCTGAACCCCTGGACCTAAGGAGAAGGGGTGCCTGAGGGTGCAGCACAGCTGCTCCCCACCAGGGAGACTGCTTCTCACAGAGAAAGGAGGCCCTGTAGCTTAGCCCCAGGCCCTGTAGTTAAGTAGCCAGAACACCCTGGTGCTGCCCCAGCATTCCCCAGGGCCTTCAAGGGTTTCTGCAAATCTTTTGACTAGGCCCACAGCCAGGAGTGTTCCAGGTGATTTTAGAGAGGCTGAGGCTGGGGAGTACCAGCCCACACCCATGGCTGTCAGTGAGTGGATACACTCCCATGGCCTCCGGGGCTGCTTCTCCTGCGGGTGCTGGGGCCAGGGAAGTGGGCAGGCCTGCGTGTGTTCAGGAGGAAAGACAACTCCCAGGCAGGGCGAACACCACCCCTCAGGCGGCACCAACCCAGTTTGTCCTTTGTCTCATCTCCTTCTCAGGGGCTGGAGCTGTCTGAGGTTCACACAGTACCCCTACGTGGTGAGTCCCACACAACCTCTGACACTGCCAGGAAACCCGGCTCTTCCCCAGGAGTGAGGGGCACTAGAATAGCAGCCACCACCATAATACTCTCTGAGATACCAAGGGAGGAAACCTGGGAGAGGTGGGGTAACGGAAGGCAGCCATAAGTCTCAGAAGGGCCTGTCTGGGCCTTCATGCCCCCGCTGCACACTGAGGGGTGAACCTAGGACTCAGGAGCCTGACTCTTTCCTACCCTGGCCCCAGGGGCACCTACCAGCAGGTACTGACAGCTGAGACAAGCGACAGCAGGCAGGCCAGCAGCAGGCAGATGGGTCCCGAGGCCCGCTTGGCCAGCTCCACGAGGATGCTGGCCTCCACACCCTCCGACTGCCAGTGACTCAGCTGTACAGGGCCCTCATCAAACCGGTCACTTCGGAAGAGCACTTCACTGCGAGCCACCGTGTCAAAGACAGCAGCCAGGCCCCCAGCACTGGCTGTGGCATCCCCAGCCTGGCGGTCAGGCAGGGCTGCAGGTGGATGTAGCTGGGACAGCAGCACCTTACGTTGGTCGTAGAAGATGAGCATGACCTGGTCCTCGCCGGGGGCACCAAAGGAAGTGGGCACATGCCGGCGGGTGGCCTTGCAGCTCCAGAACTTGCTCCCCCTCTCCCGGCACAGCTGAAGCCAGGGATCATGGGAGAAGATGGTACCCAGGCCCTCCAGGAAGTGGCCAAGGCTTTCCTCGGGTTCTTGTCGATGGTGGCACCAGGTGCCTAGCACGGCTATGCTCACTCGGCTGGCCTGCTGCACCTGGGCCAGAAGCTCCTTGACCTGCATGGGGATGAAGGGAAAATGCACCACAGCCAGGACGACGGCGCTGCTCTGCTCCGGGACCCACCGTCCAACCAGCAGGCCGCTGTCTGCTGAGGCACAGCATGTGGGGAAGAAAGCCTTGAGCACCATGCTGGGGACACTGGAAAAAAGAAGAGAGGCTCAGCTCAGAGCTGCTGCTGCTGCCACTATGCCTTCATAGCCCCGGGGTGGCTAGAAGTTCTGTGGCTGGAGGCCATAGCCAATGTATGGCACAGGCACTGTGATGGACACATCCACATGGCCACAGGGCCCACAGGTTTGGGTGACTCGGTTTTGAATTTGGTCAAAAAGGCTGGTGAGGGGCCCTCCAGCTGTCCATCTCCCACAGGTGCAGCTCTCATCTGCACCTCACCCCAACCCCGAGGCAAATCAATGCTTTCCCCCATTTCAGAGGGAAGAAGTCTGAAACAAGTCAAGGTTACGTGACCTACTTAGTGCTACTCACAGGGTGTGCGGAGCTGAACAAAAGGTTTTAACTTTTGTTTTTTAAAAAAACTGATTCGTTTTTACATGCAGCACATGGAAAAATACACAATCTCATTAACAATTAAAGTACTGCAAATTAAAACTCTAACGAACCTTGATTTACTTACTAAACTTGCAAGAATAAAGATAAAAATTTAAACAAATTACTGCTGGCTGAAGGAAACTAGACATGTGCACACTTCTGGCAGCTGTGGGCACTGGTACTGGCATCTCAGAAAATGCTTGTGGAGCTGCCTGATGCCCCAAACCCACACCCCTGCCCAGTGAGACCCCTGGAGGAGCCTTGGAGCTCAGGGAACAGGCTCAGCTCTCACTGGGCTTCTGCTTCTTCTCTGATCCTCCAGCCCATGGCTGTGCTGATCCTGCCCTTGGAGCTCTATCCGTCCACATCAGGGTAGAGGTACCAAGAGGGGAGTGTTTCCTCTTGTCACAGCGAGCACCTCCTTCAGGAAATATTCTTCCAACCAGGTAGGAGAAATTAACTGGTCCTAGAGAGATCCCAACATCCTCTCTCATGATGAGAGAAGCAAGCCTTTCTGGCCTCTCATTACTTTTATATGGCCTCTGAGCAGCAAGAACAGCCTGAGTGGCTTTAATTCCTATGAGACGCTAAGCCTTAACTTGCCCAGAAGCAAGCTCACTGGGAATGAGGGTTTCTCAACAAACACCTCATTCTTCCGTCTCAGCCCCTCCAAGATGCGGCCTGAGAGGCAGCAGGCTATCATCTAGCCCAGTGCTGAGGGCATTCACCTTGGAACATGCCCTTTCTCAGACATTGACCGCCCCCATCTCATCAGCACAACGGGCAGAGCAGCCACCCTGAGAGAGAGACATAGGCCTTAGTCTGAGTCTGGGCTTCTGGGCCCCAGTGCTTACCAGGCCCTTGGGGACACACATTGTTGAGGCAGTGTGACACTGTAGGAGGCACATGGAGCTTTTACCTGAAGGTCAGGGGATTCTGGAATGGGCCTCACACAGATACAAACACCCAGGCCTTAAGAGGCCACTGGTACAGCTGCTTTCCTCCTCTGCAGGCAGCTCAGCCTGAGGCTGGAGGGTTGAGGCCTTTCCTGGCCAGCTTGTAAAAAGGTCCTCTCACAGCTGTGGGTTCCAGCTGAAAAGTGTCCCTCTGAGTCCAGCAGCAGCAGCAGCAGCACTCTAAATGCCTCTCCCCAGTGACCAGGCAGGCGATAGCCTGGAGCCTGACAGCAGCCCCAGGCCAAATCCCTGTGGCCATCCGCAAGGGCATCCAGGGCCAACCTGTCTTCCTGACCCTTCTACAGGGGCTGCTTCCAATGGCATTGTGAGAGGTACAGAGCAATTTTGCCTGTGAGGGACCAGGCATATCTGGCTTGGTGAACCAACCAGTACAGTCCAAGCCACTCAGTGCCAGCCTGTCAGGAAATAATCATGTCAGGAAATGACACCATCACACCCTGCTTGGGGACCCCTTTCCCAGGAGCTAAGGAAAACTGTCCATGGCTACTGTCAGAAAAGAAACACAACTTGCCTAAGAGCAAACAGATGCTCTCGGGGAGTCTGGTTACACAGTGTGTTTGTTCACTTTAGGGAAAATCGAGTTGTACACATAAAATTTGTGCACTTTCTTTGTGTGTATTATGCTTTATCTACAAAGTTTACAAAAAAAAAAAGGAAAGAAAAAAGAAATAAAGAAAAGAAAAAGCAGCAGCTCCTTATGTCTAAGAGCAGAGGGCAGAAGTTGATGTTCTTATCCGTGGGGTAGTGAGAAAGAACTCTTAACAGATTATGGGGCAAATTCCCATCCTCGCTTCCACCTCAGCCTCTGGGAGTAATGAACACAAAGAAGTCTGCTTAGATCAGAGGGCCAGAAAGAGATGAAAGAGCAGGCAATCGATAACAGAGGTGCAGATGGGAGAAAGCAGGGCAGTAACTTGGGCAATGTGTACATCTTTAAAGACTAAAATTTTAAAAACAACAACAACAAGGGCACACTCCTGAAAAAACCTCCTCTGTTAAAATGACACCCAGTTCCCTTATGAATCAGCCCTCAGCCCACTCCTAGATCAGCCTGTCTACCTTATGAAGTAGAAGCTGTATAGCCCTCTCATCCTCTGCATCAACTGATTCCAGGGGAAAAGCACAGGATGTTCCCTGGCCAGGAACATCTCACTGGCTTACATCCTCTTCTGTGAAGCCTCCTCATCACTGTTTCTCAATAGCTCTCAAGAATTCATTTTTTACTCCATATCTTTTTTGTGTTTTTTTTTCACATTTTGTGAATAGTGCTTTTCCCCCTCTCATTTCCGAAGAATGGACATGAATCGAGAATTCTGGTTTTTGCCCTTTACTGTAGTCAGAGACAACTATAAAGTGCTGACAGCCAGTGACCCTGAATCCCCTTTGGAAGAGTCCACAGAAGGCCCAAGCTGGGGTGGATCAAAGGGAACTGGTGGGGGCCCTTCACTTTATCAGGTGTTGAGACCAGACTCCCAGCCAAGGGCATCCAGGCTGCCTGGCTACAGATCCTCCCAGATCTGGGTGAACCGGCTCCTGGGCCAGCGGGCTGGCAGGGGCCGTTCACTGCCCTCCTACGTCGCAGGCTTGTCCTGGGCGGCGGCCGGACGCATCCCCATATTACGGACAAGGAGATAGAGGTTCCAAGTAGCAAGAGGCCTGTGCCGCCCCAGGAGAAGCCTCCGGGGGACCCTTCCGCTCCCTCGCCTGTTCCGGGTGCCTCCGCGACCGGGAAGTCGGGGCCCAAAGCCCCGGGCCCAGAGCCGGGAGGGGCGGCTCCCCAAGGTCACACCGTACGGACGCCGGCCTTCCCCGCGAATGCTCACCGGCTGCTCCCCGGGGCCACGCCCTTGGGCGGCGGGGTAGGGATGGGGTTGGGGAATCGCGTCAGGCGGGCCTGGGCGGACGACAACGCTCGCGGCCCCCAGCCACGCTGCGGCCGTGCCGCGGGACACAAGCCCCATTTCCGCCGGCTCCCAACGTTGCCGCGCGACGGTCCGGCCCCCAAAGGCGCCCGGGCTGCCCGCCGGCCTTGCCCAAGCGTTCCGTGCACTCAACGTTCCCGTCCCTGGAGCCAGTGACCTGTGTGCTCAGTGCCCTTGTTCCCCACTCTGCGCAGCGTCCTGTCTTCCACCACCACCCGCTGCATCCTTGGTCCCCCCGGTGTCCTTGTTCCCCTCCAGTCGATCCGCAGCGTCCCCAGCACTCCTGCCTTCCAATCCTCCACAGCTACCAATCTCCCAGAATTTCCTCATCTGAGGAACCCAGTGGACCTGGCTTGTGAGGGTCTTCTACCTTGCCTTGCCCACCCTCCAGGCCCTACATGGGATCCCAGAAAGAGCTGCCTCCTCAGCTCCAGCCTGGCTCCCTCACTAGCTAGTCTGCAGAGGGGTACTCCCAGGCCCCCTAGGGACAGGTAGGCTAGGAAGTTGTTGGGCCCTGGTAGATCAGCTCAGAGGTTTCAACATTCTGATCTGATCATCAGGAGGTGTTCCTGGCCCCTCCTGCTCCAGGGAACAATATCCTTAACACCAGTAGCAACAACTAATGTTTATTGAACACCTACTGCACATGCCTCCTTACATTGACCCATTTAATCCCCCACCCACAGGGCCCGGGACACATGGAGGGAACCTTATCGGAGGTGATGGTCTAAACCACAGACCCCAATGTCTTGGTGATAGACAGGAGCACCCCCTCACCAGCCCTCAGGGGCAGGACCAAGCACTGTCCCCTCCTCCTGAAAACCCCTAGCTAGAACTAGGAGCCTGGCTGGGTCCCAGACTCTGAGTAACCTTACAAGTCCCTACTGTTTTGAGGCCTCATTTCCCCGCTGTCTTTAAGAGGCAGGAGTCTGTCCTCATAGGAAGGCTCTCCTAGACTTGACCACCTCCCAGAATCCTCACTGCACCCCCATCCATGAGCTTGGAGCTGTTTGGTGTTGGTTCACAGAGAAAAAAAAAAAGATCAGATAGCTTGTGAGACAGTCTCAAATGGGAGAAGTGGCCAGGGGCATGGAGTGGAGGCTCTCAACCCAGCTATGTGCCACCCCATGGTGCTTCCAGGGCATCCCCCTGCATCCCGCTTACCTCAACTAGGCTGAGAGAAGCTGCAGGAAGCTCAGAACTTGGGGTGTCTCTGAGGATGGGGGACAGGGAGGGGCTGAACCCCTGCCTAAGCCACCCAGCCTAGCACGACCCAGCCCAGCCACACCCTCCCTGCATGCCTGTGTCTGATTAGGAGTCTGGGGCTGAGGCACCTGGCAGAGATACTGCCCGGGTAAGTGCTGGAAGCTGGCTCAATGCCAAAGATTGCCAAGCTTCAGCTGCCAGCTCCAAAGCTCAGGCGTCTTGGGCCCTGAGCCAGCAGGACCAAGGCCTGAGTGGACATGGGGGCAGGGAGCTCTGGAGCACACTGAACTGGGGCATGGAGGAGAATCAACTTTGGAGGTTGTGAACCTTGCAAGGGAAGCTGGGAGGAAGTTGATTTGTGGCTGCTGATGAAGTCTGAATCCTCTCCAAGAGGAAGACAGGAGGCCAGCCAAGGGTCTGGCACACTAGGTGCTCAGCAAATATACAGGTTCTGGAAGGTATGGCCAGCAGCCCTGGAGGACTCCACTGCCCTGAACGTTCCTCTCATGGTTGTCCAGGGACCTGATGGCTGGACCCATGCACAGTGAAGGGGCTGCTGCCATCTGAGCTCACCAGGTCAGGCCAGCTCTGAGTGGTACTGGTACACCTTGATGTAGTTGTCCCCTGCGTCCGCAACCACAAGCTGGCCCTGGGGCACACAGGCCACACCTAAGGGCCGCCCGAGCCCCTTGGATACCAAGCAGATGGGTGATTCAGCCCGGGGGAACAAGGTCACCTGGCGTCGCTGTTCATCTGCCACAATAACACTACCTTCTGCATCAGTGCATACACCTGCCGGGCTGCCAAAGGCATGCCCATTCAGGCTGCCCAGGGAACCCAAGGGCTGGCGGGCACTGCCAAACAGCCGCACATCCCCAAACTCCTCACTCACTGCAAAGCCTCCATTGGGCCCCAGGCCCACCCAGCAGGGGCCTTCTAGACCTGGCATGGAGGCTGGGGCCAGTTGCTCTAAGGTGGGGCCCAATGTGAAGCTGTGTACAGCCCCAGACACATAATCCGTCACCAGGAAGCGGCCAAGTGCGTCCACAGCCAGCCACGGGGGGCCAAGAAGGTGCCCACTGTCACCCAGCATCCTTGGGGGGCTCGGGCAGTGTACTGGAGTGCGTGGACAGCCCCATGGACAAGGTCGCTGACCACCACAAGCCCAGCAGCTGTCACAGCCACATCTTCTGGCACAAAGTCCCCGAACCCTGGCACCCGGCAGGGCAGGTGGCAGACGGAGCGTCCCTCGAGGTCCAGCACATAGACGCAGGGAGCAGCCCCAGCTGTCAGAAAGAGCAAGCCGTCCGGGGAGCAGTGCAGGCCCCGGGGGCCCCCTCCAGCCCCTGCAGGCACTGGGATCTGCTTGAGCAGCCGGGCCTGCCAGGAATGAGCGAGGTCTCCAGGTGGGTCCAGCATGAGGTACAGGCTTTTGGGGACAGCTGACCCAGGCCCAGGAGGTCAGAGCAGGAGGCCAGAGAGTGGGCAGGCTGGCTCAGCCTCTGAGACAAGTTTCTGTGGTTGAGCCAAGTTTAGGGCTGCAAGAGAAAGAATGTCCCACTGTACCTCAAGCACCAGTTACCTCGGTCCCCCTATGTCCTCCCAGGCAGTACTGGTGTCTTCTTATTTTTACAGATGAGGAAACTGAAGCATGAAGTGGGGGTGGAAGAACTGGATTTTAAACTCACTTCCACCAGGAAGTCTGGCCCAGCCAGCAAGCCCAATAGTGAGCCGTGTCTCTAGGTCCCATTTTCCCAGATGTCCTGGAACACAGTTCTGGGAGACATAGACTCATGAAAGTTGCCATGGGTTTTTGCTCTGAGGCCTGAATGAGCTCGTAGGCATTAAGATGTCCCGAGGTAGAGGTATGAGGGTGTGACAGATAAGCAGTGTTTCTCAAACTCATCTGCCCATGGAACCCTTCCTTTTTTATAGGCAGGGAAGGTGACCCATCTTGGGGGCAGCCCGAGCCCCTACCCATTGCCCCCTCACAGATTCTGGAGACTTCCAACCCTGAGGGGGAGGCAGCAGTCCTGTCCTAGGCCTCTCTGCCTACCCTTACCCAGGGAGGCCAGCAGAAAGGGTCTCCTACCTGGGACCAGGCCCTTGGCCCTGCTACCTGCTCCTGTAGCGGCTTCTGTTGTTGGAAACTAGAACCTGAAGGAGTGGGAGGGGCCACCCTGAAGTGGGTGAGATGGGAGGGGACAGGTAGAGCTAATGGGCCCTGTGGAATCTTGTCACTCATTGCTAAACCCCAGGGACTCCCCAGTGCTGCTACATTTCTGTCTTGGGACCTTTGCACTGGCCTCTAAGACATTCTTCCTGCTGTCCCTGCTTTGCTGGATGCCACTCATGGTCAGCCCAGCCGAACCCTCCTCAGGGAGGCCCCCACAACCATCGATACTTCCTACCCCTCTGCAATGCCAGGAGGCTCTGAGGAAATGTCTGAGTGTGAGGCAACCCCACCTACTGTGCCCACCAGAACCAGAATCCAGAGTTAAGGACCTCCAGAGGTGTCTTGTCCCCGACCCCGAGACTGGGTAGGGTGTGTCCTGTCTCTCTGATCCCATTTCTACACTTGTAAAGCTGGGGTGGTGCCCCCCAGCAGGACCAGGCTCACATCTGATGAGAAATTGGGGAGTGGTAGACAGGTGTAGGTGCCAGCGAATGGGAGGCCAAGAACTCAGGACCTGAAGTTTCTCTGGCCGCCTCTTAACTCAGCTCACAGCTCCCTGTAGCCCCTCTAGGAAGATCCTGGAAGGTTGGGGGAAGGAGAGTCAGCCTCTGTGCTTCCCCACCTGCCCAGCCTGTACCTCCTGCTCTGGACACTGCTTCTTAACGCCGTGAGGTGGGGCAGGCGGCCGATGCTATCTGCTGCCCAGTGCGGTTAATGGGGCAGCCACAGGTCCTGCTCCGACTGGCCACAGCCTGGCCGGCCCAGCTTGGGGAGCCAGGCTCAGGCAGTAACTGCCTTCCCAGAGGCCATTCCTAAGTGGGCACAGAGGTGTGGCCAGCTCAGGGAAAGAAATGATTAGCTGGGTCCAAGGGTCCCCTGGGCCCCCTCCCTACTTGTCCCCCACCCCTGCCTGTGGGAAAGGCCAAGTCCTGCCAAGGTGGGAGGAAGGCAGTGAGCTGTGAAGGCCATCCGATGCCTATCGTGGCTGCAGGGACTGGCGGGAGCCCAGTGGAGGCCACGCTGGGTGAACAGCCCCGGGCCCCAGAATATGGGGGCATCATTTAACCATAGTGGGAGCAGCCTCCAGCATGAATCTGACATTAGGGCTGCCCTACTAGACAAGGGCTGGAGGCACGCCCGGAGGGCCCTGCCCACCACCAATGTGCTGAAACACAGGCCCGACCAGCCCCCAGATGAAGGCACTTGCCTCCCCAACTCTCCTTGCTCTGCCCCTCTGATGGAAAGTCCCTTACTCTATTCCCAGACTCTACTCGTCCCAGGGAAGCCCAGGGGAAAGGTGTTCCAGTGGTGATGTTGGAACAGCAAGGGAAGGAGGAGGCCCAGACTGGGTGTGTGAAGGTGGCTTCTATTTTAATGTCCACAACTGTGATCAACAAAAAGCCGTGACGTTCTGCTGTCCCTGTGTGGCCTCAGAGACAGGCCACAGTTATGGTGGATGGGGTCTGTCCACGGGCATGCTGGGCAGGCTCCAGGCCTCACCCCCGGGGCTGAGGCAGGTAGGGGGCCAGGCAGTGGGCATGGGGTTGGGAAAGGGCCCCTGTCATTTAAGGACAGAGGTAGCAGCAGGAGCTGTAGTCAGACCTCAGCACCTGGGGGGCTCTGCAGGCCAGGTGCAGCCTCAGGGGGCCAGGAGCCCCCAGTCCTGCCACGGTGTCCCCAGCTACTTCCAGGAATGACAGGGTCATCTGGGGCTTGGAGGGGAAGACCTGGGGGCGGGACACTGGAGTCAGCTTCACACTTGGTGGTATGGCTAGAGAAAGGCTCAGCCACTGTGGGGCCTAGCAATCTGGGTGGCTCAGGGGTCCCCTGGGCCAGTGTGGGGCCCAGCTCTGGCTGCTCCCAGGCCCCGAGGGTACCTCGGGCACCTTGGAGGGCGCCCGTTTCACAGAGAGATCCAGGGGCACGTCTGGGGGCCTCACGGCCCACTCTAGTCCTGATGGATGGTGAGCAGCTCCCGGCGAATCTTGCCCAACTGCTCCCGCAGAGGCCGTGGGGCCAGGCCCCTGGCAGGTGCCAACTGCCCCAGGCGCTGCTCCACTTTAGCATAGTCGCCGAGGACCCGTGTCAGGTCTTCACCCACATGCCCAGGGCTCCCCAGCACCAGGCCTGATGGCTGCTGGGGCAGGGAGGACACAGGGTCCATGGTCTCAGGGTTGCCTGGCTCCTTGTCCTCAGGCCAGAGCATCACGGAGGGGCCAGTCTGCAGGCTAAGGGGAAGGAGCTGATCAGGAGGCTGTGCTGTCCCCCCAGTGCCCCCAGCCCTTGACCCCCTCGCCATTATGCCCCCCTGTCCAGCCTATCACCCAGCCTAGGCCTCGGAACCCAAAAGGACATATAGGTTAGCTCTCTGGTCTCAGTGTCCTTTCTGTGATCTGAACCCCATGTTCCTGGCCACTGACCTGAAGACAGGAGCCCAGCCACCCTGCCCAGCCCTTCTTCCCCTACATCAACCTCCACCCATGACTGAGGGCCCCTGACACTTACCTGTTCTGGGAACCAAATTTGGCCATGCCGGAGGGGGCTTTTGGGGGCTCCAGCCTGATTCCCAGGGGCAGCTTCCTCTTAGGATCACTCTGGGCAGCCAACTCCAGCCTCCCCTCTTGCCCTGAGTCCCTGGGAGCACCACAGGGCCAAGGCCCACCCAGCCCAGGTACTGGCATCCTCAGTAGCCCAGGGGCAAGAGTCCCAGGGGGCCCCTTGGGAGGGGCCAGGGGCTTGGCAGGGGCAGCCTTGCCTGCTGGCAGCCCCAGACTATGTTCTAGGAGAAGAGGGTAGTATAGGCGGGGGACTGGGGCTGGTGCTCGGGAGGCTGTGGGGCAGGAAAGGCAGTGGCCGGGGGCAGGAGCGGGCTGGCAGAGGCGAGGAAGGGCATGTGGGCTGCAGCGGCCAGGGAGGGCCCCAGGTAGGAGAAGAGGCTGGGGCTCAGAGGGTAGTTGACACCCAGCAGGGACAGCTGGAGGCTCTGGGCCTCGGGGAACTCGCTGGAGGTAGGCGGGGGATAACAGGGGACACCGTTCTCAGGACCCACTGAGTCTACCACCACCATGCTCCTGGGGCCCCTGCCTGGCCCTGGCTTCCACGACTCAGCTAAGAGCCCACTGAGGCCTGCACCCTTCTGGGTATCTCTGGCTACAGGGGCTGGTGTTCCTGGGGAGCCCTCAGCCCCCAGTTTGGAGCCCCCAACACAGTGGTGCAGGGAGAGGATGTCAGTGACAACAAGGTTGGGTGTGGAGGGAGCATCGGGGAGCTGCGCTCTTTGGGGATGGTTGCCCGGGTCCGTGGGGTCAGAAGGGCGGCTGGGATGGGCTCATTGGGGCGGGGTGCAGCCGGGGCGCGGCGGCATGCCCAATCCGGGGAGTCGAGTAGCAGCGAGAGGGAGTCTTTGCAGAGGCTGTACTTCATGTGGTTGTATAGGTGCGACTTCTCCAGGCAGGTGAATGGGCACTGGAAGCACTTGTAGTTGTAGGGCTTGCCCCAAGGCCGTGGGATGTAGTGCGGCTTCTTGGGCTTCCGAGCCCGTGCCCGTGCCCCAGGGCCCAGGCGGCATGAGCCTGCCTCTCGGGACATGGCAGCCTGCTAGCAGACAGGCCCGGGCACCATGGCCACCTGCAGACAAGAGGGCCTCAGTCAGAGCCTCTGTCAGTTCTCACAGCTTCAAAGGTAGGAGCTGGGCATGGCGCCACCTTCATCCTGCAGCCTGGGTCTCCCTGGCCTTTGCATGTGCAGCCCCCCTGGCCTAGAATGCCCTCCCCGCCTTATCCTTCAGTTCCTCTCCACGTACACTTCTAGGCATAGCTGACAAAAATGTAGGATGCCCAGTTACATATGACTTGGGTAAATGGCAAATACTTTTTATGTATTTTTAAATACACAGAGGACATTGAGCTATAAACATGGTTTAGCCAGTATTTTGAAAGTACATTAAAAAAGTATTTGTTGCAAATAAATAAGTTTAACCATGACTCCTGTAATTTATCTCTGACTCAGGCCAAGCCAGCCCTGAGCAGGCCCAGTTCTGGGGTGATTCCGTCCAGGCCCATCTCCCACACTGGCAGAGCCAGAGTTTCTGTCTCTTGACAGGCATTCGGTGAGTGACTGGAAGAAGCCAAGTATGACCGGGCCTTTTCCTGGAGGACATCAGCCCTTCCTTGTCTTTCAGCTCTCCAGAGACCCCTGCCCATGCCGGAAAGCCAAGATAAAAGCCACTGGCAGAAGGCCCTGAGTCTCTGGTTAATGTTTTGTGTGTGTGTGTGTGTGTGTGTGTGTGTGTGCGCGCGCGCGCGCGTGTGTGTGCATGCGTGCGTATTCCTTCTCCAGCAGGGTGTCAGCTGGGTACTGGAGGTCTCCGAGGGGGTCAGCCTCACGTGGAGCCAGACCAGGCTGGGGGGCGTGGACGTCACAGCATGGCCCCATGGCACAGCCACCTGCTCAGCCTGGCTCCATCTGGGTGGCTTCAGGCAGGTCAACAGCTGAGCCTGCAGTGGCTGAGCTCGGCCAAGACCCTCCTCTCCCCATGCCCTGCGTGTTCACTCAGAAGCTGCTCCTCACTCCATCTGGGCCGCCACCTGGGCTGTCCACCACCCCGGTGCGTGCCTGTGTGGGATGCAAAGAGTGTGCACACACACGCGTGTGAGGCTCCAGACAAGCTCTCACTCGGTCCCTGGAGCGCCAACCTCTGCATGGCTGGGCTGACTCAGAACGGAGTGGACCACCCTAGGCACATGCACTCTCAGAGCAGACACGGTCACTGTGCACATGGATGCACTCACAGCACAGGCAGGGTGTGAGCAGGTACTCAGACACATTAAAGTGCAGTGTGCACACACACATACGTACACACACTACACACCCAGGAACACACATGGTCACGGACACTGTCATGAATGTGGACAGACACACTAGCCCTGCTCCCTGGGACTCAGGGGTGCCAGTGGGTTAAGCAGAGGGACTGGAGCAGCTGAGCAGCCACCGAGAGCAGGTTGTCCTCCTTGCTGGCCTTTGGGCTGTACGCATGGCAGGCAGTCATGTCTGCTGCCCCAAACGCTGGTTGGGCAGTGTTTATTTTAGGGACAGCCAGAGGGGTGGAGAGGGCTGCCTATTCAAAGAAGCCCTTCTGTAGGGAGTCAGCATGGTAAAGGTCTGGGCGTGGAAGGTGAGGCACGCAGAGGCTAACTGACTGGTTTGGGGATGTCCACATTTCGGAGGGGATGGGGCTTTGAGATGGGTGCAGGTGTTGGGAAGAGGGGGCTGGGCACAGGAAAGGGCCTGACTTTCCCTGAGGGGCTGAGACGCCCCCTGGACTTGGTGGTGGGTGCAGAGGCAGGCCCCCTCCCAGCCCCCCACCAAGATACAAATGACAAATGGGCATGTGTGCTCAGGAGACAGAGGCGGCTGTGCTGCGGCCATCGATCACCCGGCCCTGGGAGCCACACAGCTGTGCTGCCTGGTACTGCCACCCACCCCACCTCCCAGCCTGGCCCCTGGATTGGGGTGTCTCCTCTTAGGCTCCAGGACTCAGGAGGGAGGGGGAGTGTGCGCCTATGCTCCCTCTTCAGATCAGTCACCTGGGGTGCCGGCTTGTTCAGGAGCCATCTCGCAGCTGCTAACCCCACAGGGACCCAGAGGGTGCCTGGCACCCACCCAGCATGCTTGTGCGCAAGCAGAAGACACCCCTAGACACCAGCACGCACCCACACCCACACACCCAAAAGCACATTCATTCGCCCTTGACTGGCGCATGCTTCCAGAGTGGCCTGCACCCCCATTGTGCCAGCGAGGAGGCACCGGCCCCACTAACCTTTCCTTGTCTGTGGGAGAACTAGTGGCAGGCCAGGAGCAGGAGGCCCCAACCCAGGGTGGGAGATGGGACACCTAGCGCTTGGAGCCGCCACCAGGGGATTACAGCTCACCCATCCCACTGGCCCCCGTGGAACTCAGGGAGCAAGCCCCCCACAGGGTGTGGTGCAGAGGGGTGACCAGGTTCCTCTCTGGCTGAGGAGGAGACCCCGATTCCCTCCTCTTGCCCTCCGCAGCGGCGCCCAGGAAGGCGCCCTCCTACAGGAGGGAGGCTGCTGCGCCCAGACGGTCCCGGTGTGGAGCCTGGACCCGGGAAGTCGGGGACGTAGGGGCTGGGGCTGCTTAGAACGTGCCGGACACTCCCGGCGTCCCGCCGCCCCGCACCCCAAACGTCCAGCCGGACCCCGCGCTGCCTCCGAAGTTCCCCCGACACGCCGACGCCTGCGCCAGCCCTACCTGTGCCCCGGCCGGAGCAGAGCTTGCGGCGCCGGGCGAAGTCCGCGCGTAGCCGGGAGAACCGAGCAGAAACTTCCCTCCTCCGCCCCGCGCAGCGCGCTTCCCGCCCGGCGCCGGCCGCGACTCCGGACTAAGCGAAACCGGCCAGGCTCTCTGAGCAGCGACAAGGACTTCCCCAGTGGAAACTGAGGCTGGGTGCTGGGAGCGAACCCCCATGCGGTCTGCAGTCACTCACTTGGCTGCGAATCCCCAAAGCCTCTGCCACCGACCGCGTCCCCCCGACGCCGACTCGCACTCACCGAAGTTGGCAGCCAGAGCAGCCGCGCGTGCGCCACGGCGCCGGGTTTCGGGGGGCGTTGGGACCTCCGATCCGGGCTAGCGGGGGAAGGGGGCAAGCGAGCGCCGTTTGCGGTTTCCCTTTGGTCACCCCAGGTGATACCCACCTCCTTCTCTCTCCCTCCTCCTGCCCACAGTCGCCCCCTCCCACACAACTCACTGGCCTTGCGCACCCAGGACCCGCACAGCTCTCTCCGCAGCCACGGCAACTCCTGGACAGAGCGGTGGCTGGTGACACCAGTGGCACCACTAGAGTCGGGCAGGGACGGACAGCGTCGCGGAGGAGCCAGGAGTGGAGGCGCAGGTGTGCGGACAAATGCCGGGCGACTGGCACCGTCCCCGCCCCCGTCGCCTGCAGGCTGCCGCGAGGGTGCGCAGAGGCAGCGAGGTCTCCCGGGGTCCCCGCAGCGGTGTGATGGGGTGTCAGCGGCCAGGGCGCGTGGAGAGGGGCCGTCAGCACTCATCCGTCAGGGCAGGGCTCTGGCCTCTGACAACCACCCACCTGAGCCAGGGCCTAGGGGCTGAGCCCCGGGATAGGGGGCGCTGTGGGTAACAGAACCAACCTGGGGAGGGCTGCAGCCCAGCCCAGGAGGGGATAGAGCCCAGCCTAGAAGGGAATAGAGCCTAGTCCCAGGAGGGCTGGAGCTCAGGGCTGAGCGGCACAGCACAGTGCACGGACAGTAACGCAAGAATCCTTTCCTGGCCAGCTCTGCCGGGCCAAGCCTTGCCTCCAACGCTGTTTCCTCTTCTCCAAAGAGGAGGTTTGAGTCTCCTCCTGGATATACATCCCCAAACCCTTGTCCTTCCCACTGACAGCCACTGGCTCAGGAAAGGATGGTTCCCATGTACTCACTCCCTCTTCCTGGAAGCATTACCGACCCCCCATCCAGCCCAGGCTTCTCAGTCCCCTGGCAGGTGCCCCAGGAAAGCTCCACAGCCAGGCCCTCCATTTTCTTGCTGTTTGCAGAACTCCTCGCCACTGCTGTCTCTCCTGGGGTGGGTAGAGGTGGGGCCAGGGAAAGGCTAGGATATCTCAGACCCCCATGACACTCGCCCACCTTAATGTCCTCATAGCCAGAGCTGCTCCCAGCCAGGGACTACACCAGGTTCCATGTTGCTCCTTGAGGTATCAAATCTTAATAGTCTAGGGTCCCACTGCTTCTCAGCTGGGAACTCCTGGAATTTTGTCTGGCCAGCCAGTTCATTCTGGACATGGTCACAGACGTGCCAGGACATGGCCGGACCATGTCTCTCCCAGTGAGTCTGCCAGAAGTGTATGGTGGTGCCATTTCAGGCAGGGTACAGGACCTGCAGCCAGAGGGGTGAGTGCTGCTCCAGGCCAGCTCCGTGGAGGCACAGAGGCCCCATGAAGATCCACTTGACCCTCTCTGCGGGCTTAACGAAAGGCTTCCTGGGGTATCCCCAGCTCGGTTTGGGACGCAGGAGCGAGTTGAGAAAGGAAGGAATAGCCACTAGGGGCCTCTGGGCGTTGCACCTCGAATGAGGCAGCTAGAGAAGAGCACTGCATCCAGAGTCTAGCATGCCCTGGGCCTATGAGCCAGGCCTCAGTTTCCCAGTCTGTGCAGGCAAGTGACAGACGGGTCATGGCCCAGGTCTCCCTGTTCATGTAAGGAACAGAGCTCAGTGGTTCTGCCTTCAGAACCCAGGGTGACGATACCGAGGTAAGGATGAGTGCCCAGTTTGGTCTCCCTCCTGTCCCAGTGCCGCCTTGCCTGATGCAATTTGGGTGGCCCCATTTCTCCTCATCAAGTCCATGGGGCGCGGAGGGCTATGGGTGACACAGCATGCCAGCTTTCTCTTTTCTGCCCACCTGGCCTGGCCTGGCTGACCAGCTGACCATGCAGGCAGCCTGGAGCTGAGAGACAGCTTGAGCAGTCGTCACGCCAGCAGCCCTGTGGTGAGTGGGGACCAGGAGGCCTGCTCCTTCTGCACACAAACCCAACTTTGAACGTGCTTAGCTAGGCCCAGTCCCCTCATCATGGACACCGCTCAGAGAGGGAAGGGACACAAGTCACCTTGAGACAGTGGGAATGGGGATCCCAGCCTTGGCCACTTGGTCCCAGGGATGAGTCTGCTTCCCCGCCCCTTGCTGGCTGACCCCCCGAGGAGAGGCAATGGCCGCCAGCACAGGGGATGGGCTGGTTGGAAGCCGTTGCCATGATCTATGGGATGGAAAGTTATGGATCAGGAAGCCCCCATCCCAAGGAGCCCTGCCTTGCAGAACGCAGAGCAAACAGCCCCGCGAAGCCCAGGTGACCAAGGAGCCCCTGAAAGGAGGGAGGAGGCCAGGACTCCAGATTTTGGGAACAGGAGGAGGTCAGGGAGGGTGTGCTCAGCACCAGCCATGGAGGCCACCCTCATAGCCTGGGTTTTTTTCTAGAAATTTGGGTGGGAGGAGAGGTAGTGGCACCTTCGGGGGAACTCAGCACCCAAGGGGCACAACCTGGGTGTGTTTCTGGGCTTCTGGGAGGAGTCTGGGCAGGAGGTGCAAGTGGGCCCTGAGCTTGCGGTAGGGGTGTCCTGAGAGCTCAGTTGCAGCTACGGCCCAGTGGCCTGCGCACAGGGTGCAAGTAAGGCCACCCTGTCAGGTACACAAATGACCATCCCTACCACCCTTGGCCAGACAAGGCAGGACATCGATGCCAGTCCTCCGCACCCCCGTGCTCTCTGCCCAAGGCTCTCTATGCACATCTGCTCCCTCGTAGCTGGCACACATTGTGCCCAGGGCCTGTCCCACTTTCCACCCAAGACTGGGGCATGGGGGTGAGTCATAACCCATTCACTGGGACCCACCCCACATGTTGGGGCAAGCTTGGGCCCAGTGAGATGGTCCCTACCCCCTGAGGCAGTGACAGGGACCCCCATGGCTTTGGGGCTTGGTCCCTAATGTTGTCCTGAGTTCTGAGACCCCTGCCTCGGTCTCCTCACCTGCAGAATGGGTGATAGAGACTTGGTCTCTGGGTGTTTCTGGCACCAATGAGTGTTGGGGGGCAGACTTTTTCTCATCATCTGGTCCAGTTGCAGGGTGGCATGGGGGACCCGCAGCCCCTCCCTCTGCCTCTAGCAGGAGCTCATCTCCGCCATTAACCTCTGCCTGGCTTGCCCACATCCCCCACCCCCTCCCGTCGCCTCCACTAATGCTGGTATGTGCATGCCGGGGATGCAGGGGCAGGACAGACATTGGGTCCAAGGAAGGCAGGGGGTGGTGGCACAGTGCCTGGAGCAGGCCTGTCTCATCCCCTCAGTGTACACACATGGCCCTTGCCAGCACAGGTGTAGGGGCCAGTCCAATCTTTGCCTACCCAGTGGGCAGAGGGTTGGTGGGCTGGAGCCCCTAGGCAGGGTCTGGGAACTCCTGGGAGGGGTCAGCACCATGTAGGGGTCAGCATGGCTATGACTCATATCACTTGCTCATGATGAACCCTGGGTGTTCCTGATCTCCCTGGACCCAGAGTATGGGTCATCCTTGGCACTTCCTCCACCTTGCCCTTTCAAGGTGGCTTCAGGCTGAAGGGGTGGGCTCAGGGCTTGGCTGAAAGGGGAGGGTCACACCTGAGGCCACTGTCTCCAAGAGCCACAGCAGGTTGAGGGGAGGCAGAGCAGAGTCAGAGTGATACGGCCGGGCAACTACTGGACAGAGCTGTGAGCGGGTTTGGAGGACCTCACTGCAGACTCATGGGGAGCACATAGAGGGCTGGAAGTTCACCAGGGAATCTGTGATGGGGGCTGCTTGAGCTAGCCCACCCTAAAAGAGAGGGGCCCAGCTGGGAGGTTTCTGGTACCACAGACCCCAGGTCTCTAGCTCCTGCTCCCCTGGGCTTGCAAGCTCTCTGCTGGTGGCTGGTTCCTGCCTCATTACTTCTTCCCTGTGCCTCATCCTCCAACTAGCTGCAGGGTTGTCTCATCTGGAGACTGGCCCTCCCCACATACTCCATCTCCCCACACCCACTAGGTCATTAGGCATCCTGGGGTAGGGTGTGGGGACCCTCTGTGTGCCTCAGGCTGCTGTGATGGAGGAATGACAGGGTTTGTAGTGGGAGTGAGTTCCCCGTTGTGAGAGGCATACGAGTTGGTGCAAGGGCCTTTGGATCATTGAGAGAGCAGCCTGGCCAGGAGGGTGGGATGAGAGGCTTAGGCTGCTCGAGCCCCCACCCAACTTCGGAGCCTGCACTGGCCAAGCAGCGCCCCAGGCCGACAGCAACCATATGTTGGAAGAGGAGCTGCATGCGTTGCTCTGCGGCCCCTGGGGCCTGGCCTTCCTGGGCCTGTCACAGCTGATTTTCCCTGCCTGAGTGGCAGGCGGGCCAGTGGGCGGGGTGGGTGGGAGCTGCAGAGCCTCTACTTGGCTCCAGTCCATCCCCCACAGCTCTCAACACTGGACCTGCGACTAGTAGACCCTGGACTCCAATCTATCCCTGCATACTCTGCCCATTTTGGTCCCGTCTGGGTCAAGAAAGGAACCCTGGCAACTGGGGGCCAGCCCTCCTGCTCAGTCGGTCGTGGGCAGGTGGCCAGGGATGCACACAGGCTGTGAGGCCCCAGGGCAGGCGGGAGAGGGCCCGGAGCCCTGGCCCTGTCAGCCCAAGGCCCAGAGCTGTGCAGAGGGAGGCGGGAGGCCACGGCTAATTTGTACACTAAGTGCTTCTGACAGGGATGCCTCACAAGTGAGAACACACCACCACCCGCCTTGGGAAGGCCGCCGCGGCCAATGGGTGGGCAGAGGCAGCCTGGGTGAGGAGCCAGGGTTGGCACACAGGGTCAACCCAGCCTGTAGAAACAGGGACAGCCCAGGGAAGTGGGGAAGGGGGAGGGCTGGGGAAAGGAGGAGTGCTCAGGACCAGGAGCCCCAGCAGCTAGAGGGCCAGAGTCACAGCAGGCTGAGGTGGGGAGCAGGGCGCAACCATGAGGAAGGGGACAACCCCCAGGGCTCATGCC
The DNA here is from genome assembly GCA_003508835.1 of Eonycteris spelaea. NCBI lineage: Eukaryota > Metazoa > Chordata > Mammalia > Chiroptera > Pteropodidae > Eonycteris > Eonycteris spelaea. Next base: position 2,524,739 of record PUFA01000186.1, on the reverse strand, counting down.
TACTCCCCATGGTGGCCCCTGACCCCATCCACTCTTCACTCACACCAGGCCTGTGGGCCAGGCTGAGAGCATAGCTGAAGTCCCCACCTCAGGATAACCTGGCTGGCTCCCTCCATCCTCTTTCCTCACCAGCCACCTCCCCTAAGAGGGCCCTGACCCTAGCCAAACCTCCTCCTCAGCCCCCTCAAGGGGTCCACCCCAGCTAGCACTTCCTTTGAGCTCCCTTGTCATGACTAAGAATGTTGCCTATGGTGCCCCCCAACTCTTCGGACAGTATGTGTTCACTTGTACCCTTTTCCCTCGCCCCCTCCCTGCTAAAGCCTCCTTCAGGGGCCTCCTTCTTGCAGGCTGGGGTCAAAGGGCAGAGGGTGCTGGCCGGGGTGAGCTGGGGTCTCCAGACTAGCCAAGAGGGTGGGCGAGCAGCCTCCTGCCCCACTGTGGATATGCCTGCCTGGCCTGCCACAAGGACGAGTACCCACTGGAACACAAGTCCAGGCTGTCTGGGACACCTCGGGGGTGATGGAGCTAGCTCTGTGAGGACTTGAGGGTGGAGGTGTCCTGCCCCCCTCCCCCCAGGAGAGGGTCCGGCTTGGTCGACGACGCAGCCGCAGTGCAGCAGGGCGGGCATCTTCGGGCGCCGAGGTGAGATGTGTTGTGGCAGCTCCCCCGCTGCCCGAGGCCCGCCTGGAGCGAACACTGCTGGTGGCTTTAATTGCTTTCACATTCGATAGGCTGGCCTGTGACAGGCCTCTTAGACCCGCTGAGTGCCAGCCTCTGCACCCCAGCCCCCCACTTGTTCAGGGATGGTGGCCCTGAAGCCTCTTTCCTCAACTGAGACTGTAAACCACAGACCAGGTGGGTGAGCAGCTCCATGTGCCTGGCCTCAGCTGCCATGGGTGCAGTGCCTCAGAACACACTAGAGGGAACGCGGGGCCACTAGGGTCATGCAGGAGTAGGCCATCACCTGCAGGAGAGGATAAGGAAACTTTTCTTGTGGTGTGGCCCCCTTGCTCCATCTGCTCCCGCCTGATGACTGATAAATTCAGACAGACACTCCTAGACAGACCTCTCACTGGGAAAAGCCTTGCATATGCACTGTCCTTCTGTCTGCCTGGGGCCGAGTCTGTGTGGGGACCAGCCTGCCAAACACTGCAGTATCTGGCCCAAACCTCTGTCCCGCCTGGACATCCAGTCCTTCCTGGGGTTCAGGCAGTCAGTGAGCAGGGCACCCCTAAAGGCTCATTGTGAGGTTGCCCTCCGGTGCCAGCGAGCCACCTTCATTGAGATGTTGACACTAGGGTAGCCTGGGTGCCCTCAGCACAACTCTGTAAGTGAAAAGGGAGACAAGGGGTCTGGGACCCCCGGGAAGAGTGACAGGCAGACAAGGCGTCATTACAAAACAAAACATTTCATTTGGTCCATCAGAGCCTGAGTCTGGAAACACCCATGGAGAATCATTCTACAGGGCTGGGGACCGACTGATAAAATAGTCTCTGCATCAGAAGAGCTGGCCATATGTACAGGGTTAAAAATATTCACAGCTCAGAGTAAAAGGAGAAAATATAAAGGAGGCCCTAAAGGGAGTGTAGTGCGTCCCGGTGTTTCTCCAGGTGTAAAAACCCCTGCAAACCCCACAGGAAGTGAGAGGCGGTGGGTAGGGCTGCCAGCTGCCTGGGGCTGCAGGGCAGTGAGGCCAGGCAGGCCCCTGAAAGCTGGCCTCAGATGTTCACAGGCAGATGCAGGACTTCAAGCAGCCATGGGGAAGAATGGGTGGGAGGCAGTCCAGCTCCCTGGGCTTCTGAGGCAGAGGAGGGGCTAGGAGGGATACCCCACATGTGCCTGGACAGGGCTGGCCGAGGATTTCTGTTGGACCTTGGTCCTCCTGGCAGAGGTCAGGTGGTGCTGAGGACAAACCACCTCACCAAATGGTAGCTCCTGACCAGCAGCCCCAGAGCATGGCTTCGATCCTGGAGACCACTCCAGGAATTGCATAGTGTTGCCAGAGGGGCAGCTGGGACCCTCCCCGACCCTGGTACTGAGCCCACCAGGTACCTGCCTCCTGGGACACTGCTGGGACTCCTGGGACCCCTGCTTGCCTTGTGGAGGTGGGAGTGTGTGAAGATGGGCTCTGAGGGCAAGCTGGGGAGAGAAGCCTCCTGACTTCGTGCCCCACAGAGGGGATAGTCCCTGCTCACCTTGGGGTCCCAGCCTCTGACCTGCCCAGACTTGGTTTTGTGAGTGGAGCTCTTGGCTGCCTCACGCAGGCTGGAGGCCCCAGGCCCATGGGGAAGGGGCAGCCTCATCTCAGCCCCGGCTCACCTGAACTCAACCTCGAGGCAAACCACTCATAGGGGCTGATGCACAGATCCCTCACGCTAGAAACGGGTTCAAGGTATTCTGCTTGGCGGTTGGGAGGCCCTGGACAGGAGGGAGGGGCATGGAAGAAGGCCCAGGGGAAGCTGTGCCCATGGCTGGTGGGTCCCTGGGCAGGGTCCTGAGATTCTGGTTCAAGCGTCCTCTGTTGGGGTCTCCCTCTTAAAGTGCATGTGGGGGGGGGGACAGGCAAGGGCGAAGTGGTCACAACGGCCGGGGCCCATGCAGGCCAGCGACCTCCGGCGTGAGTGGGGGGCTGTGGGTGCCCCTGGAGGCTGTCCAGTCGCTGAGGAAGGCCTGGGCTGCCTTGCGGTGTGCCAGGCGGTGGGTGATGGAAAAGCCAGCGTTGCCCTCGAGCTGGGACAGGATCACGAGGACCTGCCTGGGGGAGGGGGCCGGTGAGGGCCAGCAGAGGCTGGGGGGCCAGGGGGGTGGGAGTGGTGCCCACCTGTGCAGGGGTGGCACACTGTCCTGGGTGCGCAGGCTGCCTCGAGTGGATACCACATTAAGCTGTCAGAGCAGTCGCACTGCACATGCAGGTAGGACTTGGGGTGCCGGTTCTCTACGACCACGATGAGCCCTGCCCAGCCGTGAGTCAGGTAGTAGCAGGTCATGCCCTCGCGACCCTGGGCAGACAGCGGTGTGGGCTGGGCAGGGCCTCCTCTTCCCTGTCCATCCCCATCCCCATCCCCCTCCCTGCCCACCTCACCTCATGCCTCTCTCCCCGACTCTCCGTGAGCAGGATGATGGCGTCAGCCAGTGTGGTGGGCTGGGCCTCTACGGGCTCCACCATGACCAGCCTTGAGCTGTACACAGCCAGCACGTGGCCAGGTGGCTCTGGGGAGCAGCGTGGGACTCCCATGGAGGGGCTGGAGGCTGTGGGGGTTGTGAGTGAGGGGGGCCTGGGCGCTGTGGTGGGGAGGGTCCGGGGTCGGGGTGGGGGTGGGCGGCGTTACCCTGTGGGGCGGCCGGGGGCCCCGGTGCGGTAGGGCTCCAGTGGTTGAAGGCACAGCACACCACGGCATATTCGCCAGGCTCCAGCATCACATCACAGTTGACAAACTTCTTGACAGCACGCTTGCTGTGGGCCAGCAGGCGGCCCAGGCTCAGGCGGCCACCGCTGCCAAAGGAGGCCCGGAACACCAGGACACACAGGTCTAGGAGGTGGCTGTCTGCCGAGTCTGCACGCCTGCAGCCAAACCCATGTAAGGGGTTACCAACAGCACCTACCATCCACCGGCCCCACCCCCTCCAGCGCTCAGCTTCACCCACCCTACCTCTGAACCCCGCCCACCCGCTCCAGCCCTGCCCACCTGCTGCCCTCCTGGAAGAGGGCGAACTCCAGCGATGCACGCTCCAGCACAGTAAGCGCTGTCACCCCCACGGGCCCACTGGCCGAGCTGGGGAAACAGCCCTGTACCCGTACCTCCTGCCAGTCAGAGTGCACCTTGCAGATGTCCACAGAGTCGAAGTACCTGGGCAGCGAGAGGACAGCCCCACTGAGCAGCCCTCACTCCAGCTCTGGACACCCAGCAGAGCCAACCCCACCAGGAGTCCAGACACCTCCCACAGCCCTCATACCCTCCCCACTCCCTGCTCTTCTGTGCCTTGGGCATCTCTCATGGCCAGTGTTCCAGAAGCCCTGGTGCTGGCTATTGCCTAAAGACACCACCAGAGGGCTCCAGGCCCCAAGGATGACCCAGAGCCTCGGAGGCAGAACCCTACAATCACCACCCCCAAGCCCTAGGTCGACACAGAGACAGGCTCCTCAGGAAGGACATGGTGTGGGTTAGGGCGGGGGGGGGGTGCAGAGACAAGTGAGGTGGGTGAAGATAAAAGTGGCTGGAGCACAGGGTGGCCATAGGGTGGACAGTGGACTCCCACTGCCCGAAGAGTCCGGGTACCTGATGAAGTCACTGTACTCCATCCAGAAGACACCTTCACTGCTGCCATGTGGCATGAGCTCGCCACGCAGGTGACTTGGCCAGTGTGGCCACTCATCCGACCAGCTGCCGTTCCAGGAAAAGCGGCCCCATGGGTTCCGAAGACGCAGGAGCCTGTGGACCATGGGGCTGAAGGCTACAGCTTCCGCCACACATCCACATGCCCTGGCTGCCCATGGCTGGCCCAGCCCCTACCTGGAGCCCTGGACATCACGGACATCCAGGATGGAGTAGGCGTGGCGGGGACGCAGGCCCAGGCTCTCGTAGGTAGCATCATCCACTTTCATGTTGCCCCCCCACAAGAAGCGCCCATGAGGAACCTGTGTAGGCAGAGTGGACTTGCTCACTGGGGAGGCTTGCTGACCAGGGGGCCTTGGTGATTGCGGGCCCTTTAATAACCAGGGGCCTCACTCTGTGGGCCTAACTCACCCCTGTTGGCCCTGGGGGTGGGGGTCCTCCCTGCCTGTGGGGGAATGCATATCCTGAGGACCCAGAAGAGACTCATGGGACTCAGAAAGTGTGGGTCCAAGAGCTCAAAGGGCTTGGGCTAGGGGTCAGGCAGGCCTGGGTCCTGTCAGCTCAGGGTCTCGGCCTCCCAAGGAGATGGGGAAGCAATACTGCCCAGTATCAGAAGAGATCAGGGCATCTCAGCACTGAGCCGTCTCCTCCAGGCCTATGGTTCTGAATCCTCTTTACAGACATGCTGACCAGTATGTGCCAGGTCTCAGAAGGCAGCCCACTCCTACCAGGTGCCTCCGTGGGCTCCAGGCAGGTGCTGATGGTTATTACAGGCCCATTCCGTGTGGGCTGATGGGCAACACCTTGCCTGTTCCCCTGGTCTGAGCAGGTGGGACCGCTTGCTGAGCAGCTGGCAGTGGGAGGTGACAGGACTGATAGCCAGGCCTAACTATGGTCAACTCCTACTGGAAACATCTTGTGAAACCGAGGGTGTGGGTCAGAGGGCACTTGCCCCTGCTTCTCCCACCATTCCAGGCCCCGGCTGGCTGTCCCCTCGCCTTGCCTCTCCTCCCAAACCGCTGACCGCCGCAGCACCCGCCCCTCTTACCCAGCCTCCTTAGAACTCAGCATTTTGGCCCAGATGAGGTCAGTGTCAACGGGTTCCTCGCGGGGGTTAGTGGAGCTGACCTGCAGCGCCAGGCTCTCACAGGGGGCGCCGGTGAGTGTGGCCAGGCCTTCGATGGCACGCCCTGCCTGGAGGGCAAAGTAGGAGCCGTGCAGCTTGGCCAGCGCCTTCTCGATGAGGGCCACCCACAGCTGCTTCCGCTGGGCCTGTAGGAAGAAGCTGGAGTCAAGAGGCCTGCTAAGGTCTGCCCCCCCCGCCCCCCCCCCTGCCCGTCCACCCCACCACCTGCGAGAAGAGGAGGAAGCCGGCCTCATCGCAGGGCAGCATGTCATCCACCAGCACCGTCGTCCATGTGCCATCCTTGCAGAGCCGCACCTGGTAGGCACCCTCCTCACACAGGCTGCGAGTGACCATCACCCGCTCAACCAGGTCAGGCCGCTCGGCCAACACCGCCAGAGCACTCAGGAACCTGTGCAGAGTCGGGGGCCTCACCAGTGAGCACAATTGGATCATTCTACTGCCCAGCCCGAGTGGGTGCCCCAAACTCACCAGCAGTTCCCCAGCAGCCCTGTAGGATGTCTGAGGGCCGGAGAGTGTGAAACACGGACCAGGAGGTGCTGTGGTCCCTGAAGACGGAGCAATTGATCTCGTGGGGCCGCAGCCACTGTCTCACACGTTGCTGGACGCTGTCACCCACAGGGAAGCCCACAGATTCAGGCCCAGGGGGGAAGCTGTCATCTACAAAGTTCACGCTGTTCTGCAGAAACCACAGCCACACACATTCAGGCTGAGCTAGTTGGCCCCAGGCCCAGGATGAACCTCACTCTGCCTGGAAACCCAGGACAGCACCCTGAAAATGCTGCCTGAGCCACAGAAAAAATGGGTAGGCATGTGTGCAGCCGCCCTGACCCATGTGGAGGACTCAGCTGGGGCCTTATGTGACCCACACCATCCTGTGTGAGCATGGGAAACCACAGCCACCCAGGACACTACAGGCCAATGATGGGTCAGTGGGAGGTATATATGCCCCAGGGATATGGTGCAGCCCCCAGCCTGAAGGCCACAGGGATGATGGGGATGGGGTGCAGGGAACTTTGGTGGTTTCCCTGTCCAGCCCATGGCCCACCACACCAAAGGCCCAGGAAGAGTGGTGGGGGACCTGGCTGGGACAGGGAAGCCAGGACGTAAGACTCTGAATGGGGTGACCGGGTGGGCTGCTGTCAGTGATGGAGGGCCGAAGAGTATGATAGGGGTGCCCAAATCCGAGTTTTGGTACGGTCTCCATGACTAGAGGAAGCACTGGGTTTGCCTGTTGACATGAAGCCTCTACCTGTGGCCCCACCTCTTTGTGCCTTCAACATTTATGTGAAATCATACCTGAAAGGGATCAGGAACACAGACTATGGGTTCTTGAACCCTTGTGGGCACAGAGGAAAACGAGGCACAATGAAAGCAGTGGGGACCAGCCACACACAGGGAGGGGACTTGGTGGCCCAACCCAAGCTCAGGGCTGGGCCAGTGCTGAGAGCTCAGGGAAAAACTCTTGCTGCAGGTCCCTCCCTCTCCCTGGCTGGAGAAAGGACAGCAGGGAAGACAAAAGCTACAGAGGGAGGCGGGCTGGGGCTAGGAAAAGAACGAGGAGAGGCCCATGGGAAGGGAAGCAACAACCCTAGAGCACAGACCACTGTCTCAAGGGTACTCACCTCCCGGCAGAAGGCCACGATGTTCTCCCAGAGAGCTTTGGCCTCACCCTCGTCTGTCTGCCGCCGCTTCTCCACATGCATACTCTCCCTGCGCCTCAGGGGTGCGACTCCCCGGCGCTGGGCCACTAGGAGCTGGGGTGTATGGCAGGCGGCACAGTGCTTAGCTCGGGGTGTGTTGAGCAGAGTGCAGGCTGGGCAGGCCCACTGGCCCGACCGCTCAGAAGGTGCCTCAGGAAAGAGGCGGCAGGCCTTGTGGGCCGTGCAGAGGCCAGGCTTGTCAGTGCTGCAGTCAGGACAGCGGGCAATGGACTCGCTGTGCTCCTGGAAGCCATGAAGCTTGGAGCAGCCACACGCTGTGCACCTGGGAGCCACTGTGGGGTTCTTGAGCGTGCACTTGGCACATGACCAGGTGCTGAAGTCGGGGCTAGAGGGGCTGGCTGGCGTGTAGCGCACGATGTCACCTGCTAGGTCAATGACATCGGTGCCTGGCATGGCACCACAAGCTTCACACAGGCTTGTGGGGCTCGGTGTGGAGCAAGAGCTGCACCGGCGCAATCCAGGGCCGCCTTCAGCCACCTCCTCCTCCAGAGCGCTCAGTCGCTTGCCTGACAGCAGCTCTGCTAAACGGGAGGCTCCTGTTGCAGTACGCCCTGGGCCCTGGGGGGCCCCTTGGAGCCAGTGGGCTGGGTGGCCTCAGGCACCAGTGGCTGCAGCTGGGGGGGTACCTCACGGCGGCTGCGAGGCACGGGGTTGTTCTGCAGGGTGGCGAGAAGGGGCTGAAGGGCAGCATCCGGGGAAGCTCCTGGTCGTTGGCAGAGGGAGGGTCGGCCTCGGCACCTTCCCCAGGCTGGGGTGGGGCAGGGTGACGTGGAAGCCAGCAGGCGCCACGACTTCGGGGACCACCAGGGCCTCGGGAGGAATCCTGGGCAATGAGAGTTTTCGGGGTCCTCCGCAGGCAGAGCAGGAGCTGGCCATGGGTGTATTGTGCAGTGTGCAGCGCGGGCAGGCCCAGCCGCTCCTGGGTTCTGTTGCCCCCTCTTCCTTCTCCTCTGGCTGACCCCCAGCCAGCTCCATGGCTACTAGCCCCTCTGTCCGCACTGGACCCGCCTCCTCCTTGCAGCTGCTCTTGGGCTCCACCAGGATGGTGGCCGGCTTGGGTAGGACCCCATTGATGACTGGCAGCAGGGACGTGCCAGGCACGGGTTCCGGGGCAAAGCCACACACCTCGCAGGCCTCCTTGCCTAGGAAGTTCCGGAATGTGCATCGGGCGCAGGGCCATTTCTGCTCTTCAACACTAAGCCGCAGGATCTGGTCGAGGTCAGGCTTGTGGCGGGGGGCCTCACAGATGGAGCACTGGCGCTGGCCAGCCGGGTTCAGGAATGTGCAGCGTGCGCAGGACCACTCCCCAACGGCGGCCATGGACCCAGGCGAGTGTGTGTGGCTGCAAGGAATGGCCCCAATCAGTGCAGGCCTGCAGGACGGGGACTCAAGTCTCCACCTGGGACAAGGGGTCAAGCCAGAGGGATCTGTGCTCTTCTGAGCTGTGATAGATGTCAGGCTCAAGAGGGCAGCCTATAAGAGGCTTGAGGACCGTAAGAGTGAGATACACCCCCAAGGTCTCTGAGGGATCCCCACAGCTCTGTCCTCAGACCCCTTCTAGAGGGGTGGACCTGTGGGGACAGAGGGATATGGTTGAGCCACATCATCTTAGTGGCCACGGGGCCTTGGTGTGGAGGCAGTCTTTGATCAGTCTCAGGAAAGAGTGTGAGAGAACTTCCCTGACAGGATAAAGGGCATCTACAAAACATCCACAGCGAACATCACACCCAGGTGTGAAAGACTGAACTCTTTCCTCCCAGATCAGGAACTCAGCACTGCTAGTTAACATTGTGCTGGAGTTCTAGTCAAAGCAATTAGACAGGAAAAAGAGATAAAAGGTATCCAACTGAAAAGGAAGAAGTAAAACTACTTCCATTTGCAGATAACATAATCCTATACATACAAAATCTCAAGAAATCTACAAAAAACCTACTAGAGCTAATAAATGAATTCAGCAAGTTGTAAAGACCAAAACACAAAAGTATTTCTGTGCCAGTAATGAACACTCCAAAAAGGAAGAAAACAACACCACTTAAATAGCATCCAAATAATACCTAGGAATAAATTTAAATAAGAAGGTGAAAGACTTATACTCTGAAAACTACAAAAGGTTCTGAAAGAAATTAAAGAGCTAAATAAATGGAAAAACATCCTGTGTGCAAGGATTAGAAGACTTAATACAGTTATGATGACAATACCAATGCTACCCGAAGTGATTTATAGATTCAGTGCAATCCCTATCAAAATCCTCATGGCCTTTTTTTTTTTTTCAGGAATGGAAAAAACTGAATCTAAAATTTATATCAAATTGTAAGCCGCCCAACCCCAATAGCCAAAACAATCTTGAAAGATAGGCAGAAGGTCAAGGCAGACTAGATGTCTACATATGGTCTACATAACCAATGGCATAGAATGGAGAGTCTAGAAATAAACCCTCACGCCTATGGTCAAATAATTTTTGACAAGGATGCCAAGACCATTCAATGAGGAAAAGACAGTCTTTTTAACAAATGTTGCTGGGACAACTGAATATAAACACTAAAGAATGAAGTTGGGCCCTTACATCATATCATATTCAAAAATTAACTGGAAATAGATCAATGACCTAAATGTAGGAACGAAAACTACAGAACTCTTAGAAGAAAACAGGTACATTTTCATGACTTTGAATCTGGCAATGGATCATTTGATATGATGCCAAAAGTACAAGCAAATAAAAAAAAAAAACAAACAAACAAACTAGACTTCTACCAAAATTAATAACTTCTGCTTCAAAGGACATCAAAAAAGTGAAGACAACCTGCAGAATAGGAGAAAATATTTGCAAACTGTGTATCTTATAACTGTCTTGTATCCAGAACAAAGAACTCTTATAACTAAACAAAAGGAAAAAAAACCCCATTTTAAGAAGGGGCAAAGCTTCTATTGCATAACACACACACACACACATGCACACACACACACGCACACACACGCACATATATATACACAAATATGGGGGCAGGGGGATTGGGGACAAAGGAGTTGAACAGGCATTTCTCCAAAAAAAAAAAAAAATACACAAATGGCCAATAAGCACAGGAAAAGATATTCATCACTAGTTATCAGGGAAATGCAAATCAAAACTGTCTTAAGGTATCACTTTACACCCACTGGAATGGCCAGGATCAAAACCCAAGATGATGACAAATATTGGCAAAATTGTGGAGAAATTAGAGTCCTCACCTACATGCTGGTAGGAATGCAAAGTAGTATAGCTGCTTTGTAAAACTGTCAGAAAAGTTCTTCAAAAAGTTAAATAATCCTACTACACAACCCAGCAGTTTCACCTCTAAGTTATCTACCCCAAAGAACTGAGAATTGGTATTCTAACAAAACATATTCTAACAAATACACACACATACATGTTCACTGCAGATCTATTCACAATAGCCAAAGGTGGAAAGAACTCAAATGTCCATTAATAAATACATAGATAAGTCACACACACCCCACAAAAATTCTGACACATGCTACAACGTGGATACACCTTGAAAACATGCTAACTGAAAGAAGCCAGACACAAAAGACTGCAAGATCTAGGGTTCCATTTATATGAAATGTCCAGCACAGGCAAATCCATAGAGGCAGAAGGAAGACTGGTAGTTCCAGGGGCTGGAGAGCAACTGTACAATGGGCATAGGGTTTTCTTTTGGGGTGATGAAATGTTTTGGAACTAGGTGGAGGTGATGGATGCGCACTGTGAAAGTACGAAATCCCACTAAACTGTTATATGAATTTCACCTAAAAAAAAGTCTGAGTACACGAAGGGAGGGCAAGGGCATGAACGATCCTCTTTACACCATGGGTGGGGTCACCCCTAATTCAGGGCTGGGGACCCAACTGGCTTTCTGCTTCTGGAATTTCCAGGGAACCCCCTGGACAGAGGTCAGTTCTGACTTGTGCTGAGGGCTATCTGATCATGAAAAGCAACCCAGCAGTGCTTGTGGCCATTCACTGAGGACACTCTTGCCTAGCAGAGGACACAGGCTCACCCAGGAAGCCTTTTTTCCCATGCTAAGGCTCTCAGACATTGATTCCAGCCATAACAGTAGCTTCCCGGGGAGGGAGATGGTGGCCATGGGTGGTGACCCACATGCAACTCAGCAGTCCCTCCTGACATTTCTCCAAAGAGACATGACAGCCCAGCACCTAGGCACAGCCTAAACTCTGAGGCCGAGCACTCCACTCATCTGCCCATTGTCCACTCAGACCACTGCAGGCCCCGTTCTGCCTAGCAGAGGCTCAAGGACACAGTTCCTCATCCTGAAGCAACACGCAAACCCTGTTCCTCTCATAGTGTGCGTCCCTAGGTAGTGGGATCCACAGCAAGCCCATGGGGTAGTGAAGGAGGCAGGCCACCCAGCCTGGGAAGAACAGTGGGGAGGTGATGGTGGGGAATACCCAAGGTCAAAGAAGGTGGGAGAAGGGGCAGGTCCACTGCTACCACCAGCCTAGCCTGTCTGGAGCAGCCTGTCCCAAAGTGTTACCCACACCCAGCCAGACATGGGATATCCTCTGTGCAGGAGGACACTGCCCTTCTGGGATGGATGGAGACTGGTCGGGGGAAGGGCACCTGTCTGTGGCTGCAAGGCTGGCAAACTCACGGTGGGCTCCACCACCTGGAGCTCCTATGCCAGAAGGCCTCTGGCTGTGCACTGAGGGGCAGGTGGGCTGCTGCTAGGATGGGTCTATGTCTCAGGGGCATGGCAGACCCTAAGGCCCTGGTTCTGGGGAAGGGGTAGCACCAGGGGTCAGTCACTAGAGCAGGGCCCATAGGGAGAGCCTTGTGCCACATGCCAGGTATGGCCAGAGGACATGGTACTCTGAAAGCTGCCAGGCCTGAGGCATGGCAGTGGGGGGGCACATGGAGGGCAGGGTAGGAAGGGCTGCAGGACTGGCCAAGGAGGTGGGAGCCAGGAAACCTGTACTTGGCTCCCAGGACCCTACTGGTTGTACAGAGCAGTGCAGGGCGCCCACTTCACCCTCCCAGGGTTCTCCCTTCATAGTCTACCTACAGGCTGCTGGAGTACCCTTTGCTGAGTGGGTTCTTGGGCACCTGGCCTGCCCATCTCATCCAAGGCTGGGCCTCTGCTCTCCAGTAGGTGAACAAGAAAGGTACTCAGCCCATAGCAGGGCGAGTGGGATGTTCTTGGATGGCTCCTCCAATAAGATGGGTATGAGGGGGTGTCCGCGCACCACAACACACAGTCTCCTACAACTGCTTCTCTACCAGCAGAAAAATCAATTGTTTTTTCACAAGGCATGAAGATTGTGCTTCTGTTATGTTCACACTGAACCCTTTTGGTTCAGGAAAAAAGAAAACTTGCCTCTTCAAAAATAAACCAAACAAAAAATCTCCCTTGGGCAACATAACTGTTTCCCAGAGCTAAGAGCAAACTCTGTGAAGCTGCCTTCCTGGTCCGCCTATGTGGTTGGGCTCTGGGGTGAGCAGGTGGGTGCCAGCACCAACAGACTGGGCCTAGGCCAGGGCTAGGTCAGCTTTAGACTTAGCTCCTGTGTTATGGAAAGCCTAAGAAATCTGCCTGGATGTGACCAGGAACTGTACCCCTGCCCCTAACCCCTTCCCATTAGAGAAGGTCAAGTGTGAGGCATGGCAATGTGAACCCTTTCCACGTGCGCCCACAAGTAGGGTCTTGAGCAGCCTTCACCCCCTGCCCTGGGCTCAAGGGATGATCAGTCGCCCTGTGTACCTCACTTGGCCTGGTCTGACCCTCCACAGACCACATGCTCCTGAGAGATCTCCAGAGAAAACTCAGGCCCCTGCCCAGCAGGAAAGGTGGGCCCAGGGCCCTCCTAGGACATAGCTGCCCTGGGCTTCAGACCCCTGGTGGTCCCAGGTGCACTGAGCAATAAGAGTCTTATAAATGCTGTGTGGGGGTGAGCGGGGAGCCCAAGCCCCTGTCACTCAAGTAACCTGCCAGCTGGCCTGTCCCTGGGCCGGATGCATGAAGCATGGTGTCTGCTGGTCCTGGCCAGCATCCAGCACAGGGCAGGTTTCACAGCCATCCTCACAGACAAGGCAAGTCAGGAAGTTTCTGTCTGGAATTCAGAAAGGCTTAAATAAACGCAGTGCCAAAAAATCAAATTTAATCCTAGGGAAACAGAGGTAGAGCCTGATGGAAGCAGCGCCCTCTGGCTGGAAGGAGGCTCTAGGGACAGTGGTGGTGGCAAAGCCGTGGGGCTGGCACAGTTCTCCCTCACCAACCCGGCCTGTATCTTGGAATCACTGGGCCATGAGGGGAAGTGGCTCAGGGGTCAGTGACAGGTGAACAGAGGACCTCTGAGCAGAGGAGCAGCTGAAACTCCAGAGTCACCCTCAATGGCCACCTTGACAGGTCTCGGGGCTGAAGGCTCAGCAAGGCCCAGAGACCAAAAATCCCTAGAGTATCTAAAGGTGAGGCCAGACCACCAAGCAAAGCCTGGGAGTAAGAGAGTTGGGAACCCAGAGTCAAACCAGACCCTCAACAGACAACGTTCCTAAGTTCCAGGACACTAGCTCAGAGGCCAAGTCACCCATGTTCCAGGACACAAACAATCACATCTGGGAGAAAACTGTATGCTCATTAAAAATGACCTGAGTTACTCCTTACAACATGAAGGTCAAGTCAAAAGTGAGACAACTGTTCAGAAAAATCCAACACCAAATACCTGCTCTACCCTCGTTATCTGAGTTGCCAACACTCAGTTCTAATTCAAAAGTGAGGGCTCACACTAAAGTCCCCCCAGTGTCCAGGACACACGTTTGCAGAAACATGGGGCACAGCCCCATCTTGAGAGAAAGCCTTTTTCCTCCCCAGGAAGGCTGAGAGCAGTAAGTGGTGCCACACACAGGGGCCTGGGTCAAGCTGCCGGACCTGAGGCTGGGCTCCATGCCAGGAAGTCTGGGCAATCTGTCTGGCTGTGGCATCCTGACCTGGACCCTGAGTTCACTTGCTGGTTCCAAAGTACACCAGGCACCTCCCTTGGAGGTCACCCTCAGCCAGTCTTAGCTTGTCTTCCTTTGTGTCCCCAGGGAAAGCACAGAGTTTGTAGGTGGCTGATGCTCACAACAATAGCTTATTAAGGTGAATAGCTCCTGGGGCATCACAGTTCCCACCTCTAGCTTGGCGGTGGGTTACAAGACACGAGGCACGGCCAGCTTTTCTCAGCTTCATCGTTGTAAGGCAGTGTGCTCATATAGTGGAAGGGGCTGACATACTGCTGGCTTCTGCATGTGCCTTTCGAGTCCCTTATGCCCTGTCAGAGCAGGGAGTGGTCTCTCCCATGCACATACCTGGCTGACACCTCAGACTGGTGGGCTGCTGCACATGTACATATACATGTGTGTCTTTGTGTCCAGGTGTGCATGGGGGGAAGACAGTCCTGTCAGGATCAACGCGTGGGGCACCGTGGTGGGCCACCTGCCTTTCTGCCCCCTTCCTGCCATCTGTCCACCTAGCTCCCTGACCCCTGCTGTTCTTTCTCATCTCTCATTTGGGTCCCTGTGAATTCCTCAAGGTCATTAGCACCATTTCTTCCTGATCTGCCTCTGCCCACTGCTCCCAGTGGCAGACAGTAACCACCTTGAGGTCTGGGCCTGACTGCAGCGGCTGTGGAAAGAGCTGCCTGGATGTACCAGCCAAGAGAAGGGGCCTGGAGGGAGCCAGGAGAATGAGAAAGGGGAAACAGAGTCACCAGCACTTGGCTTGACAGTGTGTGTGAGTCAAAATCCAAAGTCTAACATGCACACACCCCTCAGCACACCAGAAGGGCCTTGGAGGGAGCTGCCTGGCAAACTCCGCAGGGTCCATAGTCCTGCTGCTGCTCGACCCAGGGTCCAGCCTCCCTCCCTGGGACCCAGTAATTCTACTCCTAGCAATTTATCCTAAGTAAAAGAATAAATGGAAATCTGAATAGATGCTCAGCAGCACCAACCATTAGAGAAATGCAACTCAAACCACCATGAGACAGCACCTCACACCCAGCCAGAATCAAAACAGCAGATGATAAAAAGTGTCCAGGATGTGGAAAAACTAGAGCCCTTCCCCACATTGTTAGTTGGGAATGCAAAATGGTGTCGCCACTTGGGAAAACAGTGTAGCAGTTTCTTGGAAAGTTAAACATAAACTTGCAATAAACCTCAGAAATTTCATTCTAGATATCTACCCAAGAGAAATAAAAAATATATATCTACCTAAAAACTTGTACACAAATGTTCACAGCAGCATGCGTCACAAAAACCAAGTGGAAACACCCCAGATGTCCATTTACTGAGGAATGGATAAGTAATGTGGTCTATCCAGACAACAGAACATTATTCAGCCATAAAAACACTGACACAGGTTGTACATGCACGGACCTTGACAATATTACACTTGATGAAAGAACCTAAATACAGAAAAACACCTATTATGTGATTTTACTTATGTGAAATTTCTAGAAAAGGCAAATCTATAGACAGGAAACTGGGTGGTTGTCTGGGGATAGGGAGGGACTGCAAATGGGCAGGATCTTTTGGGGGCATGCAGATGCTAAAAAACTGGATTGTAGTCATGGCTGCATAACTGTAACAGACTAAAATCATTGAGCTGCACACTTGTGAGGGGTGGATTTGATAGTAAGTTATATCTCAATAAAGCAGAGATACAGAGATGATCACTAGCGTCCCACTGATACAGTAACAAGGGGGAACAGAGGAAGTTCTCTAATAATTTGCGATACCTCACTCCTGCCTCTCACTGGTCCCTGCCACTGTCCGGCTGCCTGGCACCTCCCTCTGGACCTCAAGCCCTTGAGTTCTGCCCGCTAGGGTAACTAATAAGACCTCTGAGACTCTTACTTGGCTGGATGTGTTACTTCCTCCAGAACCCTCCCAGGTTCTTCCTCTGCCAGGGACTCAGGCCTCACCTCCAATGCCATCCCAGGAGGCTGGCCCCACTCTTGCACGCTCAGGAGAAGGGCCTGGTGGGAGCCAGGAGAATGAGAAAGAGCGAGCCAAGTCACCAGGCACTTGGCTTGATAGTGTGAGTCAAGGTTCAAAGTCTAACACATGCGCATGCCCCCTCAGCATGCTGCCTGCCTAGTGGGGAGTCCAGGACGCACCTTCGAGAGAGGGAAGACAGCATGTTTCATGAACCTAGGCCTGGGTACCCAGGAGAGTGGGAGCTACCACTGCCTCTGCTCCAAGGTCCGAGGAAACCTGAATGTCTGCTGAGCACCACCCCTCCCTCTGGCAAGATCATGGGACTGGGTAAAGGCAGGGGCATCATGCCAGGGTGGGACGTCGGGGCTCAACCTGCCCTCACACCAGTCACCATGGCACCCCTGAGAGGACGCTCTCCAGGTGACCCCATAGGCAGCCTAGGCAGAGTCTGGCCATAGCTTGAGGAACCTGGCATATGAAGATATGCCCCTGTGGCCCCATAGCCCTCACTGTTCCCCTGTAGGCAACAACGTCAGAGCAGGAGTGCCATACATAGATAAGAGGCCTGGGCAGTGTCCCTAAAATTCTGTGGGAAACAAGCCAGCATTCTCAGCACATGCCAGTGCTACCTGGGCCTGGGGTTGACAGGTTTCCCTCTCATCCAACAAAAAGTTCCAGAAACAGCTTCATCACAAGCACCAGACTGAACATCCTATGCCCAGAAGCAGGCTGTACATCCTGCCCCAACTGTCTCTGACCAGCAGGCCAAGACTTGCACTGTCCAGCTGGGAGAGAGGGGCGGCCTTCCAGACCTTTTCTGCTAAGCATGGAGCAACCCCAGAGCCTCTCAGCTCTTGTGCCAGTGGGAGGAAATGGGCTGCCAGAGGACCCAAAGAATAGGGACCCCACTTCTCTGCAAGCCCCTCTGCCAAAGAAGGGGCATCTTGACAGAGTAGCATTCCCACCCCTTGAGGATCCCCCCATCTTTCTTACCTTCGGGCTCGGGGCGTAGGGGCTGGTGCTGCCGGGTGACCAGGGCACCGCCCCAGAGAGGCCCCCCGGGGCCGCTCCTACACCAGCCGGCCGTTGCCGGGGTCCCGGGTAGGGCGGCCCCCCAGGGAAGCCATGGTCCGACTCGGTCTCGGCGGCCAGCGAGGAGGCGGAGCTCCCCATGGCCCCCTCGACGGAGGCCAAGCTGAGAGCCGGGCCTGGTCACACGCGGCTGGAGCATGGAGGGAGGTGAGCACCCACACAGGATACAGGGCAGCTGGGCTGGTCAAAGTCACACAACAAAAATAAACACAGAGAGAATAAAGAGAAAGAGAAGAAACAGCATGATTCACAGGAACAAAGCCCCAGGAGCTCTGGGAGCGTCCCTCAGTGCGAGTGGCCTTGAAGCGGGAAGGGGACAGCCACTAAGCAGGGACCTGGGGCCTGCGACTGACCCAGCAGCAGGCAGCCTGCAGTGCTTTCCAGCTGTGCAGGTGACCAGCAGCACAGCCCCCACCCTGGGTCCACCGTCACCCTTCTCCCAGTTCCCAAACAGGTACAACAGGGGCCCGGGCTGGAGGATGCATCCTTGCAGTACAGGCAGGCCAAGGGGCACCCAGGGTATGTGGGTGGGGCTGTGTGAGGTTCCCCACACCTGAGAGTTCTAACAGCATACACAGCTCTGGAGGCCAGCAGGGGTCAAGCATAATGGGACATGGCAGGGACCACTGCCCCGTAGCAATAATGTTCACTGGGACGCCTTTTCTCTGAGGGACAGAGACATGGGTGGACGTGGGTGGGATGTGGATAGCAGCACCAGCCCTTACTGGCCTGGTGTCCCCACAAGTCACCTGCCATTTAGGCCTCTGCCACAGAGCATGACCAGAGCTGAGGAGTGAGGCAGAGTCCCTGTAGCCTACAAAGCTGACACTGTCTCCACCTGGCCCTTGAAGAAACATCTGCCAGCTCTGGCCACCAGCAACACTGTCCAGCAGGAGCATCATGTGAGCCACAGGGGTCAATCCTCAAACAGCCACATAAGAAAGGTACGATAGAGAGGTTATGGGAATCTCGATGATGTACCTCATATAACCCAACACACCCAAACATCACTATCAATATGAGACCAGTGAAACCATGTGGGAGTTGCATGACGCCATCTAGGGTTGAAGTCTCTGGACTCAACTGTGGTTCACGCTCACCTCTGAGTAGACGAGCTATGCTCTGGAGTCAGCAACCACACATGTTGGTGACTTCCATACTGGCAGCATGCAAGCAGGCACAACAGGGTGCCTACCTATATCAGATGCGGGTGCTCAGAGCACAGAGCACACCCATCAGCAGTCAGTTCCACATCATGTCCTGGGTCACTCAGGACACCTGCCTCTCCCCTGATTACAAGTCAGACACGAGAACAGAGAGAACGGGCCCCTGAACCCACTCCACACATGAGAAAAGGGACCAAGTGTTTCTGACACTCCCTTTTGCAGCCAAATATTGCAGCAGTGAATGGCAGGGAGGGGAGGAGCAGGTGAGAACAGATGAGGGCTTAAGTTGGGAGTCATGCCCAGTGGAGGTGCCCATGAAGCAGAACTGCTCATGACTTGAATGCAAGATGGTCTATTTGTGATACAGCGCTTTGTCTGTGTCTAACAGGAGAGCAGAGGATTGGGCTGGATGGGGGAAGCCTTGCCCAAGAACCCCCAAACCAGAGATGGAGGCAGGGTGGACAATGCCATCTGCAACCAGGTCAGGTGACATCGCCACACACATCTGATGTACGTAGAGCCAAATGGAAAGCCAACCCTAATACAGTAGAGTGATGACACGGCTCTAGGCCTCCCAGGGCAATGTGTGGGGCCACAGGGGCCTGGCTCTGCCTGGAGGAAGGAGCAGCTAAGTCCCATGCAAGATGGATGTGCTGCCTGAAGTGCAAGTTCCCATGAGGACCCATCTTCTCTTCAACAATGTCCTTAACAGGCCCTTAGCCACAGGACAGTAAGTGCTCAGGTCTGTCACAGACACTTGGGATATATGTGCTGGCACCCTACTTCTGCATGCTGGCAGAGCATGTGGCATCTGAGTAGGGCCAGCTCCCCAACACGCCTTCAGGAAACTCTGACCCTGCAGATTACATCTGGGAGGGTGGGAAGCCTACTGAGGGGTGGGCTATGTGGCAGTGGCCAGGCCTCTCCTGGGGGCTCAAAGAGAAGAGACATAGAGCAGGGCAGCCTGGAAGGGCACACCCCCCAGAGAACAGCCAGCTCCAGAAAGGCCTCTTGGAGATTTCTGGGGATGACAGCACCCCCAAACCCCTATACCCTGTCTTGGCCCACTGGGGGTGGGCATGAGCCCTTGGGAGTAAAATTCTACAGGGGAGCGCCCTGGTTGGGCAAGGCACTCAGCCGGGCCACAAAGCACAGCATGGCTCTGCTGCCCTGAGCTAACCAAGGGTCCCACCTGCATGGGGTTGTGTGGCAAGTTCTGCCAGGTCAGGGTGGGTCAATCCACAGCTCCCATCCTGGTTTCACGTCAGAATAACCAGGGATAGGCGCTTTTACAAAACCTGCTGCTCAGGCCCTGTTCTTTGAGATAAAACCCAGGTGAGGGCCTCTTGCACGGCAGAGCTGACCCCAATCCCAGGTGACAAGCCTTGTGCAGCACTCTTCTGCAGAACCTGCTCCTCTGCTCACCCCAGATGAAGTGTGGAGAGATCTGCCACCCCGGCAAGAGTCTAGGTCAATTCACGCAGCAGATGCCCATCAGGGCCCTGCTGTGTCCCAGGCCCTGTTTTAGGCACTGGATATGGCAACATGCAGAGACCCTGCCTGTAGGGGGCTCACTTTTAGGCTGCTGTGTCTTAAGAGCATAATGTACAAAACACCTCCAGGCAGAAGCCAGAGCAGACAATGGCAGAACGAGCCCACTGGATTGTGCAAAGGGGTAAGGGGCTCTGAGACCAGCACCTCAGAATAAGCAGCTGCCCCACAGCCCCAAAGCCCCCACTGGTTCTTTCTGCCCTCACTCAGGAACTGCTGCCCTAGATTTAAATGAAGCAGTAGCCTAGATCTGCCCTCAGAAGCACAGAGGTGGGGCTGCTGCCACCTCCAGAGAACAGAGTTTTAATCCATAGGGGCTGATCGGGCTGTCCCCTAGTCCTGGTGTGAGGCGTGTGCCCAGCATGGCATTCTGAGAAGACAGCAGGGAACCATCTCACCCAGAGTGACAAGTGCATGAAGGGCCAGATGAGGATGACCCTCTCCACAAGACCCCTGCATGGGATGCACCTGTCTCAGTCACGGCAAGCTGGATCCCGGTGGTGACAGCCCACCACCCCTCACCCCAGCTCACCTGCTTTCCCACTGCCCCTCTGAGGATGGGCGCTGAAACCTTGGCATCTGTGAGGCAGGAAGGGGGAACTTCCCTGTGGGTGGCAGGTGAGTTGCTCAGGGCTGGGGGTGAGCAGACACCTGCCTGTGAGCCAGAAGCCTGTGGCTGTGGAGGCCATGGAGAGAAAGGTATAGGCCACACTCAGGTCCCTATGGGGAGGGAGTGGGTATTTATGCTGTTGTCCCAGCTTGAACTCCTGGGGCTCCCTGAGAGTCCATGCTCTCCACATTAGCTGGTGGGGCATAAGTCCTATTAAAACTTATCAAGATCCATCGCCCCATGCCATAATAAAGGTCCATCACCAACTGCAGCAACCCTGATAGGCCACCCACCGTACTCCAGCATCGTGCCCACCAGACATGAAACCAGTTAGTCTCCCATGGCCTGAGGAGGGCTGCCAACAGGTCAGAAACAGAGGATGTGAAGCTCCTGCCTGAGTAAAGGAAGCTGCCCCTGCCCTACGAGAATCCAGGCTGTGACCCCACCCCGCGGAGGGCCCAGATTTCAACCTCGGAGCCTCCAGAACTGGCAGGACAGCATTCTCCTGCAGCCATCCCTTCATTCTCCTCCCTCAAAAGGTCAACAGCTCAGCAACATCAACAGCGCACTGGCTCACCCCCTTGAGGTGGGAGGACAGCAGAGTACCAAGTTAGGGGACCGGCTATCAGGGACGGGGGGGGGGGGGGGAGTTCCACCTGGGGGAAACCAAAGGTACAGCAGACAGAACCCAGCAAGATGTGCCTGTCCTGCAGTGTGCCCCAGCTTGACAGGAACAGGGTCCCAGGCCTCAGATGCACAGTGGCCTACAAGTCAATGAGAACCGGGCTTTGTCAAGACAGGGTCTGGGAAACAGGTCTCAGGAGGGTTTTGAGAATCAAAGGTTCTAAGGAGAACCAGGCACCGCTGAAGAGAGAGAAGGCGCCCATATCTCATTCCAGCCATACTGCTCCACAACTGGTCCTACAGCACGTGGGAAGGAACTCACCCCACAGTGGAGATACTTGAGTTCCCTTCGTGTCTGCAACTGGGTCAGCCACAGAGTGGGTTTGCCAACAGCACATCCACCCAGAAGACATGTCCCTCTCCTGGAAGGTTCTGACTCTGGCCCTGGAACAGATCCAGCCCCCAGGCTTACTGGCTTGGGCCAGAGTCCATTAGAAAACAGTGGTGGCCAGCCATGTGGTCCAGGCTTGGCAGCCATCTGTGGCTCTTGTGCCGGGCTATGCCCCACCCCAGGCCAGGGCCACTCAAAGGGCCTTCCCATTTCCACACACATGGGCCTGGACAAGGAATGGGCCTTGGTCTCCCTGAGAACATTTCCATGGGAGGTGGCCTGGGAGACATTCCTTTGGAAGCTGCATCTGTCCCTCACCCAAAGGCTGGAGGCCCCAGGGGATTAGCCAGCCTCCTCACTGCCTGGTCTAAGTCCCTGACTATCCCTGGGCCAGCCAGGGTAGCAGGTAGGACTGTTCAAGATTTCAGGGACCCAGTGGGCAGAGGCTCCCTTAGTCTGGCTCTGCCCACAGCAGAGGCTGCCAAAAAAAAAGGTGCCCCAGTGGGGCAGGGCTCTGAGTAAGCAGCCAGGCAGCTATCAAGATTTGCTTGACCCCAGGTCCTGGCACCACCTGGCCACTCCAACCTCCAACCACTGCTGCAGGATGGGTGGCTTTGCATACAATATGGGGTTCAGGTCACAGTGAATGACCAACAGTTGATGGGCTGAATTCACTCTACTTTCCAAAGCACCTGCTCTCTGGGACGGGAGGAGAGGAGATGGACCTCTCAAAATCAAAGGCACACATGAGATGGCTGGAGGATGCTCCAAGGAGGGGAATGGGGTCACTGTGTGTCCTCACGTGTCTTTGGAGCTGTAAATCACCTCAGTTTTGCATCGTGAAATAAGAAATTATGTTTTCGACACGCACTGTCAGAGAGAGAGAGACATTCTCAGGATTTCAGTTTCTAGTTCTCAAGTTCAATACTGTCGTCAGGGGCGACACCAGAGCTCAACATAGACCTCCCAGGCACTCTTAGCAGGAAGGGGGGAAGCTGTATCCACACTGAGGAGATTGGCAGGAAAGATCTGGTGAGAGACAAGATCATATTTCTGCTTTGGTTCACACGGGTGCCACGTAATGAGGCACAGGGCAGAACCAGAGGATGGAAAAGGAAGAAGTGCTGGGCAGTCCAGGTAACAAAGCAGAGTAGAGGAGTAGCTGGCTGAGCCCAGAAACCCCTCCAGGTCTTGGGTGCTCAGAGCAGACACAATATCTAAGTCCGTAGGTCCCTGCCTAAAGCCATGCAGCCACTAAGCCTTGGGCCCAGCAGGGCTTAAACCTGGTTCTCACCAGTTTGTCTGCTCAGGAAAAGCAGCTCCAGAGATTTTCAGATGAGAAGGGGGAGAAGAGGAGTGCCCCTTCTGGGAGCACCACCTGGAAGATGAGCCCACCCCCAAGGCCAAGCTGCACTGACTTCCTTAAGACCCCTTCCTTCAACAGTACCAGCCAGGCTGAAGGGCAGGGCTCCAGGGTTTCCAGGTACCCCTGTTCAGTCTGGGGCTCTCTGCAACTTAAGCCAGAAAACACTATCTTTGTCTCTTTATAATTGAGAAAGTCACTCAGAAGTAGAAGGATGGAATTACCCTACAGACTCTGGAGGCGGAAAATAATTTCTCCACACCTGTGACTCACACAGCTCTCCAGACCTGGGCAGAAGGGGCCCAGGTATCCCCAAAGCAGGGGCCCCTGGGAGGAACACAGACCCTACTGAGCACCAAGGTGAGCCCCAGTATTCCCCACAGGATGTCAGCTCTGTGTTGTAGAACCCCAGACTCTCAGGCCTGGTCTTACAGGGATCCTGTTGCTTGCAGTCTGGTCATAAACTCCTGTGTATTCAGGGGTCCCCGAGAGCCACCCCGCCACCGCCACTTGATCACACAGCAATGGTTCACTGGTCAGGACAAGAAAGGCCCCTTTTGCACCCAACGGGAAGAGCCGGTCCCAGCAGCCTGGCAAATATCCTCAGGAGCCACCCTCTGTTAACTTCCCAATGTCGTTTCAGAACCGGCCCGGAGAGGAACAGAAAAGAGGAAGTGTGGGGTGGCCAGTGGGCACACAGGGCACGCCTGCGCTTCCCTCATTCCATGGGACCGCCCCCAGGCAGTGCCCAAGGGTCCCTCGGTGGAGAAGTGAGGGCACGACAGTACACATTCCCTAAAGCAGCCGGAACCAGGATGCTGCCTATGAGATAAGGGCACTCAAGGGCAGGCAGGGGCTGAGGACGCCTCCGGTGTCCGCAGCACTCTGGGGCTAGTCTCCCAGTGACTCAGATGACCCAGGTTCCCACCGGCTCCCCTCTCCAAGCAGCGCCTCCAGCGCATCCCTGGCTCTGGCCAATACCCAGGAGCTGATCCTGGCCTTGAGACCAGCAGCCCTGACACTGAGAGGCGCCCGCCAGGCCCAGGTTCCGGCGAGGGTCTAGGCCGCGTCCCGGCCCCAGCCCGGCCGGAGGGACTCACCTCCGCAACCCGGCAGCGCTTCCTCCGTCCCTGCGGCCTTGGCGGCGCGGCCTCCGGCCCGCTCGCCCCTGCCGGCCGACCCACAACTTCTGCCACCCGCCGCGCTGCCCCGCTGGCTTTCTATGCTAAGTGGCGGAGCCGCCGAACGCCCAGACCCAGCTGAACCCAGTCCGCGTTCGGCGCCCGCCCTACGCCGCCTCCGTAGCGTAGCGCCCGGCCGGGGCCCCGCGGCTACGGCGAGCCCGGGGCGCACGCGGCGCTGTGAATCGCGCGTCCGGACTACCGTTCCCACAGAGCTGCGCGACGCCAACAGGACGAAAGTTCCGGGCGGTGCCTGGCACGCGAGGCAACCCGGGAATTGTAGTACTCCGGGTGGCCGCCAACGACAGACCCGACTGGCGCCCTCCAGGCATTGGACGACTTCCCGGGCCGCCCCACGCGCTAGCGCTACTAGAATGGCTAGCTCCGGGCCCGGGCATCGCTGCGTGCCGGATTTGGCGCGGAGTGGCAAAAGGATGCACCGGAAACGCGACTGGGACTTCAGCTCCCAGGATGCCCTGCGCGGGAGGAAAAGGCGGGGCCTCCGCGTCTGCTCCAGTCTGGGAGCTTCCCGCTGCGCCTTGCGGGCGGAGGTGGGCGGTGTCTCCTGGCCGCAGGTCTGCTGCTACCTAGACTGGCACGGGCTGCGCCCTCCACCCTACGTGTCACTGGATTCGCAGACCTTCTTAGTTTCCTCCGGGGCCTCCTCGCTCTACCCAGCTTCCCTTCAGCTGCCTCAAACCCTCTTTGCAACTCGTTCGCTTCTTTGATTCTCCTCAAGGGCTTCACGGTCAAAGGCTCCAATTTTGATGGCACCGACCTAGGTCTGAGACACGGCCTTGGTACTTAGGAGTGTGACTAGGGCACATTACTTCTCTGGATCATGGGAGGACGAAGTGAGATAGATCGCGTGTGACCTAGTCCCTGATAAGAAGGAAGCACTGAAACGTGGGAAGCCGGTGTTCCTCTGCAGGGGCCTCTGAAGAGAACCTGACCCCCCTGCACAAAAGAGCCTCCTCTGGCTCCGTCTCCCTTTACGAGTTCCTTTTCTGCAGACCTGAGGTCACTCTCAGACCCATGGAGCCCCTCTGCCCTCTGCTGCCTACATTCCTTGAAGGGAGCAGGGCATGCAGGAGAACTCTGGTGTCAACAGTTTATGACACAACTGAAGCACAGGGCGGCTGCTGTGGGAGTTGGAGATGTTGAGGACAGACCCCAAGACTCTGACACTTAGGGGCATGTAGGGAGCCTGGAAAGGCATGGCCATGCAGGAGACAGAAGCAGCAAGACATGTCAGCTAAGATTTAGGGAATGTTTGGTTGTAATCCAGGTCTGCCTTGAGGTCAAGTGGAGTTTGACAAATGGATGATGTTTGCTTCAGTGCCCACAAAGTCTAAGCTCAGGAGGACCTCCATGGGCAGGGCTCCATGCTCCTGAGAGGACATTCAAGCCCCATGAAAACCTCCATCCTACTCTTCAGATGCTGCAGCAGGGACACCGTGTCAATGTAGGGGCTTGGCTTAGCTGCAGCCAAAACAGCTGCTCCCTGAGTGCTCCAAGGCAACAAGCTGCCTGTGGGGCACAGGACTATGGAGTGACTTAGCCCAGCCCCAGGCCCCTGTCCTGCATGAAAGTGACAGTGACATTTCTGACCATGTGTGGCTGTGGAATCACATGAGAGGCCTGAGTAAAGGGCTTATTCCCAGTGGAGGCTCACTGACCACAGGTCATCTTCCCCCCAGCCCCTTTTCCTGGATGCTGCATTAGGTGGTTTTGTCAGGACTGATGTCCACAGCCCTGTAACCTCTCAACTCAAGTTGAGTCTGGTGACTTGATGGCCCAGGTTCCTGTCAGCTCACTACCAAGTTTTGAGGAGCCAGGCCCCTACACTCAGGTGAGGAGAAAAACAGGAGAATCCCAGCCTTTCCAGGAAGGGCCAAGGCCTGCTGACGTGAGAGAGCAAGCCCAGTCACTAAAAGAGGGTCTCGGAGGATTCTTCGACTATTGAATGTGCACTGTCCCAGGAGGGAGCTGGAAAGAAAGGGTTCTATATGCAGCAGGTGGCAGGAGGACCAGAACAGTAAGATAAGGGACATATATGTGGAGTCAACCTGTGAGCATCTTAAATATGCTGAGGCACGTGGATGTAAATTTTAAATAACTACAAAACAGAAAGTGACTTTCCCTAGACCTTAGCAATGTCATCCCAGCTGGAGGACACTACCTCACAACTCTAAAGATAATAGAAGATAGCTCCCCTGAGGGAAGAGGGTAGGGGAGCTGTGAATTCCCCTGGAGAAGGGGTGGGGAGGGCCAAGCAGAAGAAACCCTAGTTCCAAGGTGGGAAGCATTAATTCAAACCTCCTGTGCAAATAAATGTCACTTGTGCCCACACTATCCTCAGCTTTGATATACAGCAGTGAACAAGATGTGACCAAATGCCCTGTGAAACAGAGATTCTAGTGGGCACAGGACCTCATTGGTGTGACAGGCATGCAGGACCCAACACCAGCAGATGGGCCAAGGGCAGGACTCACATGTGCTGGATGGATGCAAATAATTCGCTGGCTGACTTTATAGAATGACCTGTAATCATGCTTTGTGAGATGGCCTCACAGATAAAGGGCCCTTCTCTAGGCCTCCATCTCCTGGTCTCTGAAATGCCAACAGGTTGAGGGGCAGGTGCTGGGGCAGCTGGACTGGGAGCGAAGCTAGCACCCCTCCTTTAGTGTGACAGGCCAGGCAGTGCACACAAGACAGCTGGAGGAACCAGGGCCTTCCATGCACCTACCTGCCAGCAGTCTTCTTCCAGGGAAGGGCAGAGCCTTGCTCTGGGTTCTTCTGTTAGACAAAATTGCCCATTAGGGGTTTGTAGCCAGGCATTTTGGGTTGAGGTGGAGGGACCCCATGTGGGAGGGACACACTTAGGCCTGGGGTATGTAGGCCTTGACACTGGCCCCACATGTCCCACCGCAGTCTCCTCCAGCATACTCTTCAGATAGCTCTGCCTGGGTCCCGCTCCTGACCTTGCTGCCAGCTACCTTCTGGAAGAAACTTCCAGGCTGCCCTTCTTGGCAGCGGCCAGGCATTGCCTTATTTCCATTTACAATGCATTTTCATCCTGTTTTCTTGCCCCACCCATGCCATGTCATTTGGCTGGAGACCCCTGGAGGGTCAGGGTAGGGTTTCAACATCAGCTGCTCATGGGGCCCCGTTATTTAAGAGTTGAAAGGAGGGCCAGCAGGCATCAGTGGTACAAGGAAGAGGAAGCCACTTCCATCCTCCCCTTCCTAGCTTGCTCACCTGAGGTCCCTCTACCACCCCACCCCCACCTTATAGATTCTACTCCTAGGCAAGGATGGACCAACAGACACCAGACCAACAGACACAGAGTAGTAGGTGGCAGGGCAGGTATCATCTAGAGTCAAAGCAGAGGCACGGTCTCTTCCTGGTCCAGCGGAAACTCCCTCCGTGAAGTGGGCTGGGGATGTGGCCCTCTGGATACCACTTAAGTTCTGAACCTTCCAGTGGAATGCTCTAGCACCTCCCAGTGCTGATAGGGCTTCCATGCAGAACTCCCCCAGGAGCCTGCTTCCCTGGCAGGACTGGACCACATGGTGGCTGGGTGCAAGTCTCTTGAATGACTAGATAACGACGGAGGGTGTTGGACTGCCTGACAGCAGCCTGGGAAGCCACCCACCTCTGAGCACTGGGAGCACAGGTTAGTGGGCCTGGTGAGCTAGACATGCAGGGTCAGTGTTCCTCATCCTCCTGGTCTTCTCTGGGAATCCTAGTAGGAGTGTGTTCTAGATAGAACCACTCTCTCCAAGTTTCTTCCTCAGTGTCATGCCATGCAGCATCCTAGACTCTTAAGAGTCCTGCTGCATCCCCAGCTGAAGATGAGGCCTGGGGCCCTGCTTCCTGCAGGTCAGGCTGTGTCCACCCATCCCCACCCTCAGGCATTAGCCCCATGAGCAACAGTTAGGGCCAGGGTCCTCGACCTCCCTGAGCCTGTTTTCGGTCTGGTATGCAGGTAGCTCAGTGTGCAGGGTAGGGAAAGAATGCAGTTTGCCACTCCTGTGGACACCTGGGCTGGGGACTTTTGGCTAACAATCCCCCTTCAAATCAGATTTGGTCACTTACCTTTAGTAACCCCTGGTGGTGTCCCTGTGACTACCATGACAACTGAGCTTTCCTCTGGGCCTGGCCTCCCATCTTTTGGGCCCAGTCCCACTAGGGTCTTGTCCTTTTCTGTGCCTTTGCTTTGGGTATTTTGTGCATGTCTTCTTCCGAAGCCCTTCTCTTTATTCCTGATTACTTGTCCCAAAGGCACATGTTGCTCATGAGCCCCAGAAACTTGTGATGCTAACCCCTCCTGAGCTGGGCTAGCCCTTGGTGCCGTGCTGGAAATGTAGGCTGCACTTAGGGACAGGCCTTACCATGAACTCAATGGCTCCTGGAGCCCATCACATGGCCCCACTCCAGGAGGGCCCTTGGCTGAGCGCTGCTGGGGGCCCAGCCTGCAGATGCCATCCTGGGGCCTCCAGGAGGTTCACATCAAGGCCAGGAGGGGCTGGCTTGACCAGGTGGTCTCCTGCTATCTGAACTCAGACGATACATGACCCTCAACCCCTCAAACACCTTTGGGGGATGACAGGACAGGCCAGTGGCACCCCCACCCCACCCTTCGGCCCCCACAGAGGAAGAAGTCGGCCTCCATGTGTGCAGCAACAGCTTTAATCTGTAGTGACATTGTCCTGACCTCGCCCTTCTGCATCCAAGCTGCTGTCACTCTGCCTGGAAGAGTCTTTCTTGAGAGGATGAAAGAAGGGTCAGTGTACAGGTCAGTGCCTGAGTGTGTGAAACATCTCCCAGCAGTTCATATTTACAGTTACAGTACTTCTGAGTGATGGAAAGAAACAGACCCCAAGGCTGCATCAGCAGGGCGGGGCTGGGTGCAGAAAGCATAGTTCCAGTATTTATTATCATACATATATATATATATTTCACGTGTATACACAGATAGTTTTCTCTTGGAAGTATTAAAAAATTGATCAACCTTCAATCTATAAAAAATACCTACTCTACATGATAGAAAAATCTCTCCTCCAAGTTTACACTGATTTACACCAAGGCTTTCCCCCAAATGTACAATACGAGGCAACGTCTTAAATCTTAGTGTAGAAGGTGGGCCACGTGGAGGGTGGAGGGACGCTGGATAACACACATGCTCACACACACACACATACACACACCTCACACATTCGTATACAGCAGTGGCCAGACTGTGGGTGGGGTCTTGGCCCACCTGCGAGATCCCGGAAGCTCCTGACCAGTGCGTAGGCTCAGAGGGGCAGGCCCAACATCCCTGTGGAGGTGACACTGCTGCTCCTGGTAGTGCAGGCACTGGGCAGTGGCAGCTCAGAGCCAGGCAAAGGCCTCCTTCAAGAAACTCCCAAGCTGCTGGGAAGGCCTTGTTCTCTACTTTTGTTCTGTGTTCTTGGAGAGCCTGCACAGCCCAGCCTCCTGCAGAATGCACCTGGGGAAGAATGACAACTTCTAATAACTTCAGACTCCAAGAGGAAACATTTGGACTCTGTCCTGGGAAATGGGGACTTCGATGAGGACAGCCAAAATCTGCACAGGGAGGGGGAAACTCCAGGAGGCCAGGAAGGCCACAACCATGGGGAAGCAGCACCTTACCAGGTCCTGCCTGCACCCTAGCAGTCAGAGAAGGCTGGCAATGTCCACCCCATGCAGTTAGCACGTTCTACACAGACTCTCAAATCTTGATGTGACAGCAGAGGCTCCTGACCCAGCCCCACAGTGGGGTCAGAGCCCCCAAGGGTCATTGCAGTGAGGGTCTAACTATAGGAATAGCTGCATGGCCAGAGGCCTCTGGGTGTGAAGCTGGATGAATGCCCCTTCTGGCTGGCAGACAGCCCCAGGAAAGTTGTAGCGGGGGGGGGGGGGGGTCCTGCAGCTCCTGGTCAGACCCTAACACGCACTGGCCACACCGCCTGTCCACACCACCACATCTGGCATTGAGGGTTCTGGGGTCCCTACGCTGTCTAGGAACAGCTGAAGCACCAGGTCAGAGAACCTGTGCAGGCCTAGGTGGAAGCACCCTGGACGGAGACCCATTTCCTTCCTTTCTCCCCCAATAGGGCAGGAGCAGGAGGATCTGCCACTTGGGAGGGAGCTCATGAGGGGTTCATCCCAGCCTGAAACACTGTCCCCACATCTCTGCAGAGGGTAGCAGGGGAAGGCCAGAGCTGAGGGCAGGCCCATCCCCTGCTGTGGGGTCCTGTCCCAGGGCTTCCCTTTCCTTCCCCCTCCTCCATGGCCCCATTCTTATGCACCCCAGCCCAGCTGTGTGCTCTAGGCTGAGTGGGCATGGGACCTGCTGGTCTTGGCCCGTGTGTGTCGTGGCCGTCTCTGGGCTGTTGGTGGAGTCCGGAAGCAGCCTAGGCTGGGCCTTCCTGCCTCTACTTGACCTCCAGGATGGATGGGTTGGTCTCCATGATGGCCACAATGATCCTATCAATGTAGTCCTGCAAGCGGAAGTTGATCTCTTCTTGCTTCTGAATTGCTTCCATGAGCTGTGGGAGGAGCAAGGGGTCAGCACTGGGCACACAGACTGTGGGTGCCTTAGAGTCTTGGGCCTGGGAGAGTGGGTATGGGTATGTTACCTCATCACGGGAGACTGAGCTGATTTCTGCAGCTAGGGACTCAGAAAAGGATGTGGAAAAGAGGTTCTTAGCACCCTGGATGCTAAGGTTTATGATCTGTCCGTTGAGCTCGTCATTCTGCTCCTTCAGGTTACGGTTATCCTGGAGTGGGTGACATGACAGTGTCATTCCTGGGCTGTGGTTCCCCTGTGTACCCCTTTTTCCCATGCCAGCCACCCAGAGGCCCCCAGCAGGATGTGAGGGATCTGCCCAGCAGCACCTGCTTCAGCCTGCGGACCTCCTGCTCAAGCTCGCTCTCCCGGGTGCGGCTGTTATACTCCTGCAGGCCCACACTGCTGCTCCGGCCCCTCCTCTGCTCGGCCTCCAGTTTGAAAAGCTGCAAGTGCTCCAGCTGCTTGCGCAGGTCCTCGATTAGCTGTGTGAGAAGCCACAGGGTGAGCAGTGTCAGCCCAGCTCCTCGCATCAGAACCTCTGCATTGGCCTGAACACCATTTCTTGGGAGGATGACGACGCCACACTTTCAAAATGCCACCACATACTCAGCATCTCCGTCCAGCACGATTAAAAGCTACAGGTGCCCAGCTTACTCCAGATGAGCCCTATGGATGCTGGAAGCTGGTTAACAGCCAGGGCCCCTGCTTACCTCCTGGGTTGCTTCCTTGTCCCTCTGGAACTGGTGCCTCTCATGACTCAGCCTGTCCCCCAACTTCCTCCTATTCTCCTGCTCATCACTGAGCCGCAGCGACAACTCTTCAATCTCATCCAGCAGCTTCTGCTTCTCCTGCAAAAGTGAACGTTTGTCACAAACACGCCTTGCCTACCACCTCATTCACTTGGCTTTCCTCAGCTGCACGTCCCAGCAGTCTCAGTCCACTGATCTCCATGGGGTTGCGTCTACCCCGGTGGAGCTGTGTGCTCAGGGCCTGTGCTGACCCAGAGCGCAGTGCATGAGGCAGGTAGAGCTCTCTTGGTGGAAGTGTTCCCCCACATTGGGACTTTCGAGGGGGAGGCAAGAGCAGGACCTGACCCGAGACCACTCAGCAGGTGTTGCTCATGGCAGCCAGGATGTGCTCAGGGTTCAGAGCTTCCCAGGGGACACTTGGCAGGAATGGGAGAACGGGGTAGGAGAGGCCTCTCAGTAAACATCTGTAGAATGGAGAATGAGAGGTTCAGCTGATGCCCCTCAAGGACATCATCCCTTGATTCAGACCATGGGTCAACCTAAGCATGAACTTCTGGACCCGAGGATTCAAGGTCCCTGGGAAAGCTGAGAAGCCAACGAGCGTTCAGCACCTTCCAGCAAGGGATGACAGCCTGAGCTGAGCTTGTTCCCTCATACACAGGCCCAGTAGGGCCCAGTCTGTTCTTCAGAGAAGCGGAGTTCCCCGGCCTGCAGTGCACCCCTTGCGGCTGTCCTGCTTTAGAGAACTATCTCAGCATATCCGATCCTCCGGTAAGCATCAGGCACAGAGGGTGTGGGAAAGCCATAGGCCGGCCTGGCTGACCTTGATGTCCACACAACGTAGAGCCTGGCCCTGCCTGCTCAGTGCTCCTGGCTGGCAGCTTACCTCCTCCAGGCGTTCGATGTTGGCCTTCAGACAGGGTGTGCAGGACCTCAGCTCACTGTTCTCCTCATCCAGCTGCTGTAGCCTGGGACACAGAATGAGGCTGGGATTCACTCCCTAAGAATACGTATCCTTGGGACTAGGGAGGCTGAGCATCTTGGAAACCTCACTCAGGGCTGCCCAGGGATCCAGAGGCTACTCCACCCACAGCCCAACCCTTACGCACCCACACAAGTGCTCTACGCCAATGTTTCTCCATAGGCTAGCATGGTTGTTAAATACACTTTGGGCTTTAGAATAATTTCAGGTTTACAGAGCAGTTGCAGACACAGTGCAGGGTCCCTGTGGCACTCGGCCTATTTTGACTTTCCCTCATAACGTCCACTCATCACTGCAGCATGTTTGTCATGGCCCAAACTCACACTGGGACACTCTGGTCACCAAATCATGAACATGGTTCAGCTTTTCCACCAGTGCCCTCTCTGCCCAGCATCCCTCCCAGGGCATTGCACTTAGTAGTCTCTTTTGTCCCCTCTGGTCTGGGGCAGTCTCAGACTTTCTTGGTTTTTCAGGACCTTGAGCAGTTCTGGTTATATATTTGGTAGAATGTCCCTCAAGTTGGGTCTGTCTGGTATTTCCTCGTGATTAGATGGATTTATGGGTTTGGGAAGAATCCCACGGAGGTGAGGTACCCCTCTTGTCATATCAGATTGGGAGGGCCTGAGTCCACATGACTCATCACAGGTATGTTAACCTGGATCACTTGGTCAAGGTATGTCTGCCAGGTGTCTCCTCTGTCAAGTCCTACCTTTCTCATCCATTCTCTGTCCTCTGGAAGCTAGTCACCAAGTCTAGCCCACACTCCAGGGGAGGAGAGCACTCAATGTTACCCACAAAGGGGGCATTTCCATGTATTATTTGGAATTCCTCTGCAAGGATAATTTGTGTCTTTTCCTCATTTATTTATCATCATGGCGTTAAACTTAGTTACACTTTAGGTTATGGTCCAATAGTATCATTACAAGTGTGGTGTTCAAACTGTTCCAGCTTTGACCTTCAGTTGGCCCACATCCCTGGGACATGCCCCATCACTGTGTGTGTATGATTTATTTGAGCACTTCTCTAATTTTTGGCACTATAAGATGCTCCAGGCTCTACTGGTTTCACCCTGTTCCAGCCACAGACTCAGCCCTTTCTCCAAGGAGCCCTGGTTTCTTTCAATAACCCAGTTGTCCTCACCATCCTGTTACTCTGCAGTCTCCCTTACTGAGGAGGGTCTTCCTGCACACTATGAGGGGCTAAGGCCATGCTGCGAAAGCCCCCATACTGGGCTGACCTCAGGGTTCTGACCCAAGGCTGCAGGGGCCTCTGAAGGCCTCAACAGTTCCCAAGAACCACAGGCCTCCTCTCCCCACCACACTCCCAGGAAGCTGAAAGAGGCCAATGGGGCCTAGGCACACAGAGCCACT
Source organism: Eonycteris spelaea (assembly GCA_003508835.1). Taxonomy (NCBI): domain Eukaryota; kingdom Metazoa; phylum Chordata; class Mammalia; order Chiroptera; family Pteropodidae; genus Eonycteris; species Eonycteris spelaea. Next base: position 2,490,910 of record PUFA01000186.1, on the reverse strand, counting down.
GACCCTAAGTGTACAGGGCAGGCAGCAGGTTTGCTCAGAAGAAGGAATGACACTGAGTGAACTTGCTCCCCTGAAGCCCTCATGAGACCCTGTCCACCGAGTGTCCCTCCAGGCTGCTGTCTGCTGGCCTGGAGGCTCTGATGTGAGCAGACGTTGGGAGGCAGGACAGTCCTGCCTCCTGGCACCTGCAACTCCAGTGGAGAAGACCCAAAGGAAAGGCTACCAGCAAAAACCAATGAAACATAAAGCTTTCTTTTAGTCCACTAAAGTGTAATGTCTTGGCGCTCATGCCTGGCTGTCCTAGATGGTGGCACCCCACTGTGTCTGCATGGAAGGAGGCCTCTCTGTTCAGGGTGACCTGGGCATAGTTCTATGTGCGGCCCCCTCCTGCTACCCCCAATTTTGAAATTACCCAAGAGTTTTTCTTAGACAAAGTTGAAGTGTATCTTCCCAGCTTTAAGAGCTGAAGAGGAACACAAACTAAAGAACGTGGAGTCCTCTCTTTCATGAATATTTAAAACTAGTGTATTTTGAATTCTAAAAGTGGTACTGACTCAGTTAAAAAACAACAACAACAACAACAACAAACTCTATGAACTACCCTCAACCCTCACTACCCACTTAAGGGAAGAGCTTTGGGAGTGAGAATAGGAAGAAAATCTAAAATAACGTTTTACAACACCATTTCTCTGTGAAGTAGTTTGTGGATTTTCTTTTACAGACAGCATTTTAAGAGAGCCGTTGTTTACATGTGTAATTGTGAGTGTGTGCCATGTGCCTGAACGCAGCACTGCCGTCCCTGAGCGGCATGGGGCAGTCTGCACCTCCTGTGCCTTCAAGCTCAGTTTTATATACAGTGTGCTCATCTCCTTTCTCTGTCCTTCCTCTATTTTGACTCTATTCTGACTCACCTAAGGCTCATGCCTCCAGAGGAGTATAAAGGTAGTATTGTCAAATTGCCTTAAAAAAAGATTGATATTTTGACTGAGATAACATCTACCAGGGATAGCTTGAGAGAAACTGACATCCACATGGGGTCAGTCTTTGAATTCAGCTCTTTTGTGGCCTTTGTTACAGTTTTACAGTTTTCTTCACATAGGTTTTCTACTTTTCCTAATCAAATTTATTCCTAGACACTGTACCTTCCTGGGGTCAGGGGTGCTGTCATTCACGAAAGTGTCCATTGCATTTTCTTACTGACTGTTCTGGGGAGTTGTGGTGGCTTCGCCTACCTGGCCTGTAGGTTCTCGATCTCGATGCTCTTTTCTCTCTCCATCTTGCACAAGAGCTCCTTCTGCTTCCGTGTCTCTTCTAAGACCATCTCACAGGCTCTCAGCTCCTGCTCCTTCAACTGCTCCTCAAGGGCATTGGCTCTGTGAAGGCCAAGGAAGAGGTGAGAGACTTTGTGCTTATACCAGGGCCTAGATACTACATCGACCCCAAGAGAGCTGCCCTACCTAGAGGACAGGAAGGCTGTGAGACTTCCCACCCACAGCTCTGGTCAACGGCAGGTCTGAAGCGGGAGGTACACCTCCACCCTACAGTCTCTGCAATCCACACTGAGGGTGGCGTGTGGACAGGAGACACAAGCCTACCAGTGCCTCTGAGGCACCCTGCACTGACACTTCAGGTTGGGGACCTGGTATACAGACTAGCCCCACGCAAGTCACCCACAACAGAGTAAGAAGGTGTCAGCAAGAACATGAGGACAAAGGGAATGTCCACGTTGGGGGCCCGGTCCCTGGACCCCCTCCCAGACTACCAGGCCCACCCACAGGGGCAGGCACTGACTATTCCACAGAGAAGGGCTGAAGGCCCTGCCCATGGATGGCACAGAGTCTATGAGCTGTCTCCACACAAGGGGATTCTCATCTACTTCTTAGCATTTCACACCTAAGAATAGACGGCCAAAGATCAATAGCCACCACAGGAAAGTTTTTAACACAAAGTGGCCAAAGCAAACAGAAAAATAGGGCCTCAAAGAAAATACACATCATCCACAAAATAGGGGTGATGTCACAGAAGAGATGATAAAAAGTAACTTAGAAATTAAAAATGAGAAAATTTAATTCCGTAGAAGCGTTGTAGGAAAAACCAAAGATATTGCATAGGAAAAAAAAAAAGGGGAAAAAATAGGAAAGAAGAAATGAGGAAAGTTCCAGAAAATCTAATATTTGATTAACAGAAGTTCAGATAGATGAGAAAATGAAAGACACTGTATAGAGAAATAATTCTAGAAATCTTCCTGAAGCTGAGGGGCATGCTTTAAAAGATTTAAAAGCTGAAACCACATGCCCAGTACAGGAAACAGTAGGAGGCCCTCACGTGTCCAGAATGACACAACAGGGTTATTCAGTGGCACCAGGTGTCCGGAATGCAGCTTGGGTTAGAGGCAGCAGAGCCACCAACTTCTAAGGGAACCTACTTCTAACTAGAATCCCAGCCCCAGCCCCACTGTCAGTGGAGGGTGAAACAGTTCAGACATATGAGGTGTCAAAGAACCTGCTCCTGTGCACCATTTCCCAGGCAACCATCAGGGATGTCCTCAGAACATGAGTAAAACGGAAAATGTGGAATCCAGAAAGTAAAGAACAAAATGCAGAGGAAGCAAGTGGAATTCCTGGGATAGTGGAAGGAGAGCTGTCCCACAGGGCCAGCGTGGGCTGACGATGTTACACACGAGAAAACACCAAGAAACAGCGGCAGAAGCATGTTGTTTAGAACTGGGGCCAACACCAGAAGAAACATCCATAGTAGCAGGACGTGGCTGACCCTGGGATAGGGTAGAACGTGACTTTCTGCGACATATGTGGGTAACTGGTAAGTGCCCATTCGATTAGACTAAATCTTACCAGTTGGCTTGAGAAAGGTGTCTAGTGGCCCATCCAGTCTTCCCTGGTCAAGGGAACCTAAGCCCCTCCACGGATGTGGTGGACCTCACCCCTGGCTCTGCAGCAGGGCCCAGGCAGGCCCTCCTGTGAGAACCTCAAAACAGGATCTCGACTGCACAAGAGCACTTATTTTTACTCCATTAAAGCAACGCATGAGTTATACCCACAATGGCATGGTGTGTTCCACTTCTTAGCTTCCAAACAGTAGACTGACCTCCTAACACTAAAGAACAGGCCACAAAGGTCAGTACTATCCAGGATGAAAACACTACAGCAGGAGCTAAGCATCCCCTGGAGCCTGTTATGTGTATGCTCTGCGAGTCTGTGCAGGCCTGCGTCCAGTGCTATTCTGAGTGCTGAGTCCACTCAGGTCACGGGTGTGGAAACCAGGCTGTGGGGACAGAGCCCTTGCTTGAGTCAGAGTGTGTGGCAGAGCCAGGCTTTGGCCTCAGCAGCCTGGTGAAGACAGACCTCTCATGCAGATCCCCCACACACCATGCTTCCTGCTTCCCTCATGCCCTTTAGGTCTCCCCACTGCCTCGCCCACAGCACCAGCTGCATGCGGGCAGCACGGCCAGAAAACTGATGCTCTGGGCCAAGCTCACTGCGCTCTGCACGAGATGCATACTGCTGCAAACAACATGAGGTTGCACAGCACTAGTTTCAAAATGCCACAACGCACACAGTTGTTTATGAAAAGTCCGTACAAGGATTGGGAAAGCAGCCCCCACCTCCTCCACGTAAACACTGTAGTTACTCCGCACTTCGCACACGCATTTTATCTTCCTTAGCGCTCTCACCATTGGAATCAGACGGAGCACCCCACCGTGTACCCAGCGGTTCCTACTTGTTTCTTATTTCTGTGGCTAAGCATCTATAAGAACCCACATGCTCCAAAGACAGGTCATGCTCCCACTGCAGGCGCTCTGGAGGCACTTGCTCCCATCTCTAAAGCCCCCACTTGCTTGAGGCCCTGGGCAATCACCTAAGCTTCCTTAGCCTCAGTTTCCACATCTGTGAAATGGGGACAGTAGCAGTATTCGCTTCACAGATGATAAAGTTGAAACCAGGTGATGTGAGAGAAATGAGCAAAGCACAGCAACTGTCAGAGCCAACTGTATCCAGGAACAAGGGCCTGTGGTCGGTAGTATTTCCTCTGGATGGTCTCTCAAGAACAGGAACACAAGCCAGAGACCTCACACTGGAATCCCAGAGCATCTCCTCTCTTCATGAAGGCACAGCTGCCCCTGAGGCCAGGCCTCCACCAGGTGCTTTGTATGGGTGGTGTGGGTGCTAGCCGCCGCTGCTCCTGCGTGGTGAAGGGTGCCCTCCCCTTGCTCTTTCCTTGGGCCCTACATGGGCCAAGGGCAGAACTAAGTCAGAGACATGCTCAAAAGACCACCTGGGACCATCCCCAGGGTTGGTACCCAGCCGCGGGATGGAGGACAGCTCCAGATGAGAGCCAACCTCTGTGCAGCAGCCATGTCCTTGCTCTGTGAAGCCGAGAGAACTCTGCCACACTCACCTGTGCACCAGCTGGAGGTTCTCCTGCCTCAGCCGGCTGTGCAGCTCCCCATTGGCAGCGGTGTCCTTCTCTAGCTCCGATACCCGCTTCTCCAGGAAGACAACCTTGGGAGCAAGATAGTGGCTTGAGAATCAAGGACTCTCCACCCCCAAGAAACTGTTTGGAGGCAGTGGTCATTTGCTAGAGCTGGCTGTATCTTGCTCATGGATATTGTCCTCATAAACAAGGGAGCGCAGTCCCATGGGCATAAGGACAGCGAGCACTCCGTGGCCTCAAAACCACAAGAGCAGATGTCAACACGGGCCTAGAGAGGCCTGAGATGACCTGATAACACCTTTGTGATGGATCTGTGATGGCGCATGGGGCAGTCAAGCTACGGGCCCGCCACAGGCGGAGGCACCAGCTCTCTGTCAGACTCAGCCCATGGAAGCAGCATGTGCTGGGAGACTCAAGGAACAGAAAGGCCCGGGGTCTGGTCCCCTCTCCTCAGGAAGCTCACTAACTAGATGAGAGACAGATAACGACACATGTGGTAGGAGAAGAGAAGGCCAGCCTTGAGAGCCAGAGAGGGCTCTACATAGCAGATGTTGGAGGTGCTGGAGAGAGGAAGTCCCAGAGGAGGTAAGAGGGGACAGGAAGAAGTGAGGAAAGATAGGAGCTGAGGAGGGACAAGAGGAGGTGAGGGGTATATTCTTTCTGAAGCTGATCCTTGAGAAGGTCAGGGCCTTTATCACGGATGGCTGTGCAAGCCCACATAGCCCATTTGCCTCTCTCAGGGAACAGCCCACTCCACACGTTGTTTGGCTCTGTAATCACTGCAGGCCAAGTGCCCTCCTCCCTGAAACCTCAAGTCTCCCCAGACCCTGCCTCCAGGGGCCCTGGTGAGCTAAGTCTCTGATGAGTGTCAATGCACCCTGAGCTGACCATGTACAAATGCAGGCTGACAGCCTCTGGCACTCACTGCTCTGTTCCCATCCTCTCAGTTCCCTTCCATGTATGTGAAACGCTGGAGAACAGGAGGGCTGTTGAGGATCATATTAGCCCTTGTGGTGCCATCGCCACTTCTTGCTGTGCTTGCCAAGATAAGTCTTGACGCCCTAAATGTACCTCGCCCAACATATCTCCACACAGCCCACACCCAGAGGCCACAGCACCCAGCACATGTCCAGAGACTGGTTGTCTGTGTTGTCTATACATGGTCCTCTGGTCCCACAGTCCAGGGTCTACCTTGTCTGCAATGTCCTCGTCCATATCCTCCACAGGGTCTGGGGGAGGGTCCTGCAGGGCCTCCATTGTCAGGGCCCCTGACTGGTGCAGGTGCCTGTGGAGAAGAAACAACAGCCCAGTCCATAGAAGGTCCTTTAGCAGAAAAGAGAGAGAAAAGAAAGGGGAGAGCCAAATGACAAGTTCTTCAAGCATGAGCATTTCTAGGTCAGCCTGAAGAGCAAAACCAGCAGCCTCCACTGAAGGGAGTTTTGAGCAGGACACCGTTACCGAGGGACTGGGGCAAGCTGGCTGCACTCTGGGTCTTGGTTTGCAGAGTCTTCCCGCTGCTCTTTGGAGCCTGACAGGCCTGGCTTCCTTCCCCACCGGCTGACGGGGTGAGGGTACTTTGTACTCAGGCAATAAACATGATGCCGTTCCTTGCTGCGATAAGAAATAATTTCATCTTCTGCTGCAGGTCCGTGAAACACTAATTCAGGATCACGCCTCTACATACAGTGTTACCTACCTGCATCTTAATATTTGACTTTCAAATGTACTCCTTGTGGCAGCAACAGTGAGAAACTAGGTCTCTCAGGGTTCCTCCTCGGAAGGCATACTGGTGCGACCGCACTCTGCCACAGCAGCTCCAAGCACCTGGCACTAGTGGATACAGCTCTTCAGCCCTATGGGCCACGCCGGGTGCCGCACAGCCTAGGGCTCAGATGGGCACTGGCCCTGGCCTTTCTGCAAAACCCCCCTGGGAGCTCCACACCCTTGGAGCTCCTTCCTTTGATCCTTAGTCATTGATGCCTTAGCAGGTGATCAGCAAACACATGTTCAAAATCACCTTACAGACAATCTTATTAGTTGTGATGACACTATACCAGCTGTAATTTACCTGTAAAACTCTCAGAATGTTTGGACAGAGTCTGTATGTACTGAGTCTGAGTTGACACTTGAATGCTCAGAGCTGTATTACCTTGAGAAACCCATTCACCTTCTCTGAGCCTTATTCTCCTATAAAATGGGGATCTGCAGGCTACTACAGGGTTTAAATGAGGTTTTATATATATAATAGCTCTGCTAAGGACATAGCACAGGGTAAGAATTCAATAAAATGCCACTAAAAATCGCATTGAAATTTCTATATTATCTTGATCACAGATATCAAGTTCTACTTCCATTTTAGTCCTGACTGAGCTTGTACACTTCTTAAATTTTTTTTTCCCCAAGAATGTTTGAAGGGAAACAAAAAAAAGGGGCATCTTCATCCTATGAGTCCCCTACATGTACCATGGGTGGGACATATGAGCATCTTTCTGTCAGTTTCACTGGATTCCCTGAAGGGTGCTGAACCCAAAGGGCAAAATGTTTTCATCCAATTGCTGTTCTCAAACACCCATGACCTTGACTCCAAACATGAGCTCCTGATACCATCCCGGGACAGGAAGCTGCCTACCCCTGATGCAGAGACCACGTTTAGGAGGGGCTTTGGCCTAGGGCCTGTTATCCAATCTGACCTCCTACTTGGGGCTCAGAGCACTTTTGAACCGCTGAACCTGGGGCAGGGGGTCACATCAGTCCTCAAGCTGGCCAGTTCCCTCTGAAATGTGTGACTCCAGCATGTGACCATCTCAGGGGAAAGCCAAGATTCCTAGGCATAGTGGATGAGGAGCTTATTTGTTTAAACTCAGCCTCACTCAGGAGACCCGCCGCCAGGAGAGGGGGCTCTTAGGAAGTGCCGGATCATTCCAAAGGGAGGCAGGTAAAGTCTGGCAGGTAGACCACCAGGTGCCAGGACTGCACACTCAGTGTCATCTAACCAAGACCTGCCTTCTGCCCTTTGGTGACCTTGCTGGTACCCCTCCCCCAACCTGAGGCCAGCTCAGTGCCAGTGCCTCAGGATCCTCACATGCACACCAATCCCAGAGCCATCTCTATGCAGGTTAGGCACATAGCCAGGACACAGAGGCCAGAGCTGGTGGCTCCAAAACTCACAATCCAGCCATAAGGCCACATGCAAAAGACTAAATCACTGTGAAGAGTGAAACTGCAAATTATTTTGAGTTTCCTTAGAATTCTGGTGGCACTGTTAAGGGCAAAACAGCAGCAGATTAAAATTGCACCTACATGGTATATATGTACAGACTGCAGAATATGCCTCTGTTTGTAAACTTTAAACCTGCAGATTGGGCTTTTCTATATCAAAGAGTATCTGTGAAGGAAAAATCAAGCTCTCAGAGGGTGTTTCAAAGGAGGGAGCAAACAAAGCATTCTGGGCCCCGACCAGCCCCAGGATCCCTACATGTCCCAAACATGGGAGACTGAGAGGAGAAGACTCGCTAGAGTTTTACCTTCCTTAGTTTCACCAGCTGTGTAGACTGTTTAGGGTAAAAGATGCAAGTGAGACAGAAAGTAATGCTCAATCTAGTAAAGTGTGGGTTGGAATTAATATCACATCCCTAAGAACTTGGATGATATTCTAAAAGGGGTGATAAAGAAAACAAGCAGAGAAGGTGGACTGATGACAACTACCTCTGCTTCCGCTGGATCTAAGTCCTTAAACTAATAGAAAAAAAAAACAAAGGTTTATATCCTCCAGGACAAGGAAAGCAGAAAAGGAGATGGCACTAGGAAAGAGATGCCCAGAGCACTGGGCACTAGAGAACAGAGGGAAGCAGGCCACAGCCAGCTAGTGTGACGATGGAAGCTGGCCCACTCCCTCTGGTGAACCCAGGAAGGACCGGCACCTGAGAATGGGGCAGCAGAGATAAGCACAGAGGGTTGGAGGGGTGGTGTCTACCACACCCTTGAAAAGAAGACTCTGCTAGACTCGGGATACATGGGCTACAATACAAAAGGAATGCACCTGCAGGCTGCAGACAAAATAGTGGGCCCAGCACAACTCTCCAAATGCCAGCAGCCAGGCAGGACTCCACTCTGGGAAAACTGTGAACCTGGTTGGAGAAAAAACCTGCTGACCAGAGGCCACTGGCCAGCTATGAGCTATCACTCCAGAGCTATCACGCACAGAGAGCACACCTCCTGTTGTTTGAAGGACAGAGTCCAGTTAAGAACTCAGGGAAGAGATGTAGAGGAAGAGTTGGTGGTACATGCATCATAAGAGACAGAGCCAGTGCACAGAAAGGGACAGGAGTGGCAAAAACAAGGGCATGCAGGGCCACAAGCAGCAGTCCCAGAAGGAACAGGAAGTGGAACAGAGGACACTGTCAAAAAAACAGCTCGAGAAACTTCCAGACTGGAATAGCATGTCTTTCATTTAGCCCAGAGTAATTAATGAGAAGGAGGACTCACAAAACTCATAAAATTTCTGAACTGCAAGGATAAAGAATTATTTTAAAAGCTTCCAGAGGGAAAAATCCTCATAAAGAAAAATCAGAAAGCATTAGATGTCTCAGTAGTAGACCTAGTACTAAAAGATAATGAGCAATGCCTTAAATACTCTAAAGAGAAATTATTTACAATCCAGAATTCTATACCAAGCCAAATTAAAGAATAAACTATCTAGCGAGGTCTCAGAAATTTATCTCCTGGGCACTTGTTTTCTCAAGAAGATACAGGAATATGTGCTGGACAAAAAAATGGAGATTAAAAAAAAAGGGAAGACACAGGATCAGGGAGTGAAATGGTCCAACACCTGAAACAAATATCCAGATCGCAAAGAGGCTCTAGGAGGGAACATCCACATAGGCACAGGGCTGCCTCATGGCCCTGTAGGAGGACTGGGCAGAGGAAACAGTGGCACAGAAGATGAAGCAAATAAAAACATGAAGACAATCACTGACCCCAGGAAAAGCAATGACTTGTCTAAAGGAAACACAGAAACATGTTACATGGCTTCTGCTGAAGAACACTGGCATCTTATAAACCCTGTGAAAATTGTCTTTAGAGCTAACGTAGCAGGGAGAGGATAAAGATATATGCTGTCATCTTTCACTACAGGAAGCTAATAGGTAGTATACAAAATTGAAAAATGAAGAAATGGTCACAAAAGCATTATTCTTTAGAAAACCCAGAGTTAGGCTCATCTCCTTCCCCTTCTCACCTTGGGGAACCAGCGGGAAGGGTACAGCCTTTGAAGGAGGCGGAGGCAGACCCAGACCCAGACCCAGGCTCCATCACATTCGGCTCTGTGGGATGAGGCCCCTCGCAGACTCCCTCTACCAGTGGGTTAACCTACAGTAGACATTGGCCCCCTTCCAGACCGTGTAGTGAAGACTCAACAGAACAGGAGGAATGCCAAAAGCTTTCAATATAAACTCGGTGACAAATTCAAGTCTCAACCCACAGCTTTGGAAATGCTTTTCACAACCCATCCCCTCAAATTATTTTCAATCTCAAACCATGAGAAGTAACTTTTTAATTTAAGTAAACTTAAGTTTTTAAGTTTTTAAAAACACCTTGGAAAACAGTATTTAGTAAACATATTTTTCCAAAGAGCTATATTAGTGATACATTTCATAACATCTCAATAAGTAACCAATGGTCTCTTACCTTGCCACCTTCTTGCTTGAGAGCCGCTTCGTTGGACTATGCAAAATCAAAATAAACAGGAAAATCATGTCAGAGAACAGACAGGGAGGAAAGGGAGGAAACAGGAAATTCAGGCTGAAGAGATATGGGGATGGGATGCGTCCTCAGGCATGCAGCACCCCGCTCGCTCGTGAGGCCAGCTCCATGCATAGAAAGGCCCAGTCAGCAAAACACTCAGGGACACACAGGAGCAACCTCAGGGGCTTATCAAGGCTTCAACAATTCTCAGTATTCCCAAAGAAGTCTCCCATGGAGCCACAGTCAGATCTCAGTTGAGAGGCCAATCCCAGTGCCTGGACCTCCCAGCTGGCTGAACTGGGTCCAAGCCATAGGCTGATGCCACGTCCCAAATGCTTTTAAAGTCAAATTACCCTTCTAACAGTTGGACATCAGAGGCCCTTATCTGAAACGTGACATGGGCCTATTTATAACAGCAGAGTGTTGTCATTGGTTTTAACTTAGGCACTGATCCTTCACACTCCAAAATCCCACCTGGGTAACTTCCTAGGTGTCAGCGCCCTGCAGCACCCAGTGTCCAGCAGCTTCGCCTGACACAGTTTTTATAGCAAAATGCCTTTGGTGAGACGCCTCCCAATGAATACCTTTCCTGGCAGCCATAGAGCAGATTTCCAGAAAGTTCTAGAAGGTAGATTCCCAATAAGTTCCCCCAGTATATCATCACCACAGTCTGCCATGGCCACACCTTTGGTAGCAGGGTCGGATCTCAGCCCTTGGTGGGCTGAGATGCTATTATGGTATTCTTCCGAGTTCCCTCTACTCTTACTAGCCAATCCCTGTTGTAGTCATTCTTTTTATTAAACTTTCCATGTTTAAACTACTGTGTGACTCCCCTGACTGGACCCTGACCGATACTATATATTTTAACACAAATCCAATTTCATCCAAATGTTACTGAGACTCCCTTAAACTAATAGGCTTGAACAGACTCACTGTTCAATTTTCCTAACTGACCAGTCAGGAACTAGAATGGCACTCCAGTGATAGAGTTTATAATTTGAAAATATACCTTTAGGTAAAGCAGATTTCTATAAAATTTCTACAGAACCTGGAAAATATGATAGTTGGCATCTTCTGAGGATCACTGTGTGGAAATTATATCTGACATCGAAGCTTCCAGATATAGTTTGTTCTAAATCACCTTTTACCTTCCACAAATAATGACAAAATACATTTATTTTGAGGCAATTCCATGGAAATCAACAGGCAAGATTCACTAAAATGAGTATTTAGGGAGACATTTCCTGACAGTTGTGTCCTGATTATAAAATGATTTAATGGGATATTAACCAACGTTGGCAGAGTCTGTCTTAGGGAACAAGTGGCTGAAACTGGAGGTGAGATCACACTGGACTTGCCAGCCATACTTAGCCACATTCGTCTATTCTCTGCTCCACAAAGCCCGGCAGAGGTGACCATGAGAGTCCTGGGACAGATTCTCCACATGGAAAAAGATCACTTCTACATCAAAAATTCAGAGAATGATAGATGACATACTCATACTGGAACCTGCCTAAAAGGAGGGCAAGTCTCCACATGAAAAGGACAAATGACCCCTCACCAGAGCACCCAGGTAAATACACACAAAGTAAAATCGGTTTTCCATAAAACAGAGGCCAGTGGGTCTGTGGAATCACTGGGCACCACATTTTCTCAAGTCTCCCTGGAAGGCCCCCATCAAAGAGCACTTCCTGTTTCTTATTGCTGGGACCAAACTGGGCTTCTCTCTGAAGTTGCTAACAGGCTACAAATGCTGAAGTTCTGTTCCATCCTCTCCACCTGACTATGCATTTGCTGGACTCCACCCCTGGGTTCTGAGTGTTGCGCAGAACATTAAAAAAGCGTCAAAGATGTGCTAGAATTGGAACTAGAGGTAGGAGAGCAGGTACAACAGCCATTAGGAACCACCAAAAAGACTGAGTTGGCCTTGGCTGAGGCCCTAAAGGGGCAGATTCCTCAAGATACATAAGTGGGTTCACATTATTAAAGTAGTTTAACATGCCATCTTTTAGGTAACCTACAAACCACTAGTCCAAGACCCCTTCTTCTAGAAACTCACCCTGGATTGTCAACTAGGAGCCCATAGTATCAATCAGCACATACCAGCCCTTTCTACGCTCAAAGTGGCCCACCCAGGGGCTTGCCCATATAATAAGTTAAATCAACAATATGCTTCATGGGCATGTCTATATGTGCAACCTACCCAAAAACTGTTTTACATAACTGGAGTTTGTAAACTTGTGAGGAGCCAGCAAAATTGTCCATTCCTGGAAACCTGAGCTGGGATGGGATATCGGGGACAGAGAGGGAAGCAAATGGTCTGATACAAACTGATCCCAGGAGATGAAGAGGTGTGACTGAGTAGGGCAGAGTAGCAGCACATGCTGGGGTCCTGGTTGCCTGTTTTAAAAACCAGGTATAGCAAAGGTGGATTCTCCTGGTAACCAGAGTCTAGGGCGACCTTACAAAAGCGAGTTCAGGGGAGGAGCCCACCTAGAGAATGCACACTTGATTTAAACCAACATTCCTGAAAGTTGACTACAAATCTATTTAAAGACAAAAATCTTACTTTAAATTTCCCAATGCTGTGACTCTCAAAGAAATCTTTTAATAAAATGAAGAAAGTATCTCTTTCTAAGCACAGACTTTCTTTCACAGGCTGGATTTCCACAAGGCTAGATTTCCGCATGCAGGATACATAGTGTCTAAAGATTGTTTCCTCATAGAGACAGAAGAAGCTGATCAGACTGCCACATGCACAAGGGAGCAAGGAGGGCGAAGGGCACTAAACACAGGCTCAGCACATGCAGGGAGGGCAGGGCAGGGACAGGGAAGAGTTCTGAGTCTGCACGCTCACCTTTGGACCACAATTCAGGCCCAGCCTCCAGAGGAAGCCTCCCCCAAGAGCTGGCTGGACCAGCCTGGGGGAGATGGGGGCAAGAGTCCCCCTCACCCTTGAACACAGAGCAAGGCCAGGCACTAGTGGTCAGTTACCTATTCTTTTCAAGATCATTCAGGCGAGCAGAAAGATCCTCTAGGCGGTTGATTTGTTTGTGGCACTGGCTACAGTAAAACTCAAAAGCCTCATCAGTGAGGATGCTGTGCAGCTTTGCGGCAAGCGGGTCAGAGCTAGAAAGACGAGAAGCATCAGTTCAGGAGACAGCAAGGACCCACCGGGTTACCTGTGACTCCACACAGAACTAGAGTTGGCTGGGCAAAAGCATGTTGTCAGATAACTGGCTATAAAAGATTCTGGCTCTTTCAGACTGCTGTGTCGAACCCACCTTCCTCAATGTCATCTCTAGGACCTATGACACGACCAGTTGGAGCCACAGAGGACTCAGCCACATACCCACTCCTCCCTGGTCAGGTACTCAGAGGAAATGGGGTAGCCCATCAGCTTCACTGTAAAAGAAAACCCTGAACAAGTAAGTACCTGGAGACACTGCTTCCTCCTTTGTCAAAAACTCATCAATGGGAGAGCAAAGCATGTCTCCAGTGTACCATAACTACTTTAATAACTGCTCTAAAAACCACTAGAATCGCCAGAAATTTTGTCATTTTTAATACCTTTGTTAAAAAGTCAGAATTCTATCGGCCATTCTGTGATTTAATTTCAATGGGCGGCAATATCCCTGGGTCATAACGACCCGCAGGCTTTTAACAGCCAATTTGGAAATTCAATTTTAAGAAAGGTTAAAGTGAAATATCAATTATAGCATAGAAATCACATTTGAGAGACAGAAAACAGTGAAACACTGGACAAGAGACAGGGATGAACTAAACAAATAGAAAGCGATTACCAAAACAGGATAGAAACACACACTTAGCACCGCCAAGTCCTTTGGCCTTGATTTCAACACCACCACGGCATGCGAATCAGAAGAGGAGAGCTGCTGAAAGCAAGCTCGCCAACCGCTTCACTCACTCGCACTCCCAGGGCCACCTTGGAGGGTTTCTCACCCCACGGTGGTGGGCAGCTTAGGGAACAGCACACGAAGAAAGCAAAGGGGGAGCCAGTCAGGCAGACCCTCCTGGTATTGCCATCTACCCAGGTCCTTTAGGCCTGGGTAACAGTCTGGGCAAAGGAAGAATCTCGCAATTGCCAGTTTAAAGATACTTGGCCTCTGCTGTCAAGAAAAACGGAAAGTTTCAAGAACCAAGTGCAAATGTGAGAGGAGACTGAAGGGTTGCCAGGCCCATGGGACACAGCACACTCAGGCCCCTCATTCAGATACAAGTGCTGGCTTTCTCCCAGGGCCTCCTGTGTAGCCCTATGAGGAAGAAGAGCCAGAGAGTAACCAGCTCTGTAAGCGAGAATCTTGCCCTTTAGATATCACGGTGCTGTTTATTAAAAGCCAGAACTTTTCAGATAGTTTTCGGATATCAGATAACTATAACGAAATTAATTCAAAGAATCGTTTGTGATATTAAAGGCTCCCTCAGAGTCTGGTCAAGGGGCACAGATTTTTAGCTACAAGATGAATAAGGTCTGGGATCTAATGTAAAATATGACTACAGTTGAAAACACCGTGTTACATAATTGAAATTTGCTAAGAGAGCAGAACTTAAATGTTCCCACATGTATACATACATATAGCTTCCCTCAAAGCCAGCTACAAACCATATGAGATCCACAACTAGTGGCTGAGGACCTCAGAAAGCCAAGTTTCCCAACACAGGCTCTGGGCCACATGGCTCAGTTGAGGCCTCCTCATAAATGTAGAGTGACCTGGGAATATAACTAGACAAAAGAAACTTCAGGCAACTCTCACCTAGGTATAAATCTTAAAATTTTGACTATGGTATACTAATTATATTACAGCAAATAGAACAAGTTTTCTCTTATCAATTTGTAGGGGAATGTCCCTACAACGAAACATGGGAGACTAAGGAGGAGGACACCTGCCCCAGGGCAGGGCTGAATTACCTGGAGATGAGAAAAGTGGGGTCTCTGTAGCCATTCTCCCCATTACAGAGGGTCTCTGGGGACAGTTCCGCTTCACTGCCCTCACCATAGTCCTCAAAATGCTCCTCGCCACCTATGACTGTGACGACAGACTGGCTCTGCAAGTGGGATCTGCAAAAGCAAAACAGAAATGACACTTTCTGACACATGGCCATGGGCAGCCCCAGAACCAAGGGTGCAAATGGCGCTTTCCAGTAGAAGCGTGCTGCGACCACGTGTGTGATTTCTAATGTTCCAGTAGCCACACCTCATGGGATCAATGTCATACCTGGGCAGTGGAGGAAGGAGGAATCTTTTCAAAATGAGACTGATTCAACTGGATATCAATGCAGGGAAAATTATCCTTACCTAACACTATACACAACAGATCACTTATAGGGAGGTAACAGATCTGAATATGAAAGCAAAACAACGGGCTTTAAAGGAAAGCAGATGTAAACATCATAGCTATGCAGTAAGTTGATTTCTTAAACAACACCGAAGTGCTAACCACAAAAGAAAAACAGATAAACCAGACTAAAGTAGAACTAAAAACATCTGTTCCTCAAAGATAACACTCGGCAACTAAAAGGCAACCTACAGAGTAGGAAACAGATACCTGCAATCCACATATGGGACAAAGGACTCACATCTAAAATATATAAAGAACTGCTACAAATCAGTAAAAAAAGACACACACCAGAACCAACAGGCCAAAGAAAGGCCAGATCCTACTCACTTATGTGCCACCTTGCACTGCAACAGCAGAGCTGAGCAGCAGCCACCAAGACCATATAGCCTATAAGTCAAAAAAATTTCTATTATCTGGCCTTTTACAGAAAAAGTTTATAGTCTCCTGCAATAAACAAATGAGTAAAAGACATGAACAGGCACTTCACAAAACAGGAACCCTAATTGGGCAAGAAAAGGTGCAAAAGGTGCTCATTCTCTTGAGCCACCTGGGAAAAACTAGTAAGAACTATCCCGAACCAATGTTCCACTCCATACCCTCCAGAAAACAAACATGAAAAAGCAGATAATGCCAGGTACTGCTGAGGATGGGGAGTGACCAGAGCCCACAGCACTGGCGGGCACGTAACTACTGTAAGCCCTATTCGTAACTGTCTAAATTGCAGCAAGCACAGTAACTTCTAAAGTCAACATGTGTGCTCCAGATGCCCCATTAAAAGATATGTAATGTTTATAGCAGCTTTATTCATAAAACCAAAACTGTCAACTACCCAAGTGCTCATCGACGGTAAGTTAAAAAGCTACAGCATATTCATACACAGGAATGCTCTAATAACTAATGGAAGTAAATGATTTATGACTGTGCACAAAACAATGGCTTCCTCAGTAGCAGAGGGCAAAACCACAAGCTGTTCATTTGGGTCCACATGGACACCACTAGCACCTCTCTCACTCTGCCCTCTTCCCTCACTGGTCCTCAGATGCATGGGGCAGCTGGGGCCACCACCAGGGGATGGGACCAGGAGGTCTACTTAGGAGGTTCTAAGATCCTGCCAGAAGACATTTACTGAATATTGTGTCTTGCCTACTTTATAAGAGCTGTGACCAAGTTAAAGACAAAGTTAAAGTTTATCTTCTTCACTTTCTAACTCTACAGCCAAAGGAGGTGTGTAGTGCTTATAATCACAGTCATCTGCTCAGCAGGAAAGGCATCTCCTGACAGGTAGGTCAGCTGTGACCAGGAGACTGCTCAGAGCAGCTGGGTGCAGGCCCTGTGATCATGCTAAACCCTCTGACATGAACCCCTCTATGAACCCAATCTGCACATCAGATATGTCTGCATGGTGCCTAATGCACAATAGCCAGGCCGGGCTGGGGCAGAGTACAGACCTGCCTGGAAGCAGCAGCAAAGCACCGTGGCCAGGGTCCTCCATGGCATCCAGGCACTCAGAGGGCACCGCTGAGCCACCCGCACTGTCTGCATCCCCTTCAGGCTGCAGCTCGGGGTGCACCAGGGTGCTTGTGTCCTCGTCGGTGAAGGTCTCGCACTCACTGTAGGTGCTCTCAGAGCCCATGTACGCGCTGTCTGTCACCTCGTTGGCCTAGGAGAGAGTGCCGAGAGTTAGTCCTGGTGTCTTGGAAATGATGATGCCCACGTGTGGCGAGGCAAGCAATACAAAACACCACGATGCCCAGCAGCGTGCTGCTGCGGGAATCGAAATGACCGCGCGGAAAAAGAGTTCTCACGTGGGAGAAGTCCCTGCGATATTTTTAAGCAAACCTTAGCTTACAAAACAATATTTTTAAAAAATGAAAACCAGGCATATGTCCAAATGCAGAAAAAGCTACAGGAGAACTTTTTAAAGTTAGTCGTATAAATATACCTAAACAGATAGAAGCACCCCAACACATGGTAAATTCCAGGAGAACCAACCACCTCTTTTGTGGCCTCCAACATTAGAATTACTTACATCCAAAGAATTAGCATTTGATAGTGTAAAAATACGCCTTTTTAAATAAAAAGGTCACAATGAATATGTTATACACGTTCAGGCTATTGCTTCGAAATTTGATTACGTGGTCTAACCTCAAAATACTAATTAATCAATTATTTAATCAATCAATCATGTTCACTGGTTAAATGTCTACTTTCTCACTAAACATATCTTTATTTTTAGATGTATGGACTTAGCACCTAGCACTGGGCAGGCACAAGCACGCAAGATATATTTGGTGGATTGAACAAATGAACTTAAAACTAAAGAACCATTAAAGAAACCATCTTCAATTTATCGCCTCAACTTTAATTAAAAAGCAATTTCATTGGTTAAAAAAAAGTAGCCACCATGTCATGCTTGTAGGATTCTAAGGTTAACAATTTACAAAACAGGTGAGATTTCAGAAAGTGGCTGGAGATAGGTGCACTTTGTATGGATTCAGGTATCACATGAAGTAGACGATGTGCTCAGATGTGCTGTGGCTAACAAAAAGTTACTAGTCCTTGGCTACCTTGGGGGCAACTAGAGGAACTTGCACGGCTGTGCCCTCAAGGCTCCTTGCCCCATCGAAGCAATATGAAGGATCCTGCCTGAGCCGGTGGGAGCGTGGTGTGGCTAATGAGAGGCCGAGGTCCATTCTTGGTCTGCTGTCTACAAAGCCCTATGACCCCAGAATAGAGTCTCAACCACCCTGAGCTCTGTCACCTAATTTACAAAACGGGAGTTGTAAATACTGATCTCATAAGATTGCAACCATATAGGATCAAGAAAGACCACAAAGCCTGGTGCAGAAACATAAACTGAAGGACTACAGGGTTGGTGGGCAGAATCCCTGCCAGCTGCTTATAAGGCCAGAATAAAATGGCGAATGACATGAGATGTACCTATTCAGGTGTTCAATGATGTTACTTATATTTCCATGGGAAAACCCAATCTGCCTTGGAACCTAAACTCACTTTGAAATTTGAAACCAAGAAATCACTTGACTAGGCACCCGCTCTCCTTCTATTTACCACCCCTGAGAAGGTGTCTGTCTCTTTCTGCCAGGCACAGGCTGTCTCTGTGCAGGTAATACAGGCTGAGACGAGCTGTCCGAACCGAACAAGTGCCAGTACGTCAGGAGCTGGCCTGAGGAGGAAGCACCACGGCCAACTCCTGACGTCCTCTGAGGGGTGGCTATTGATCAGCTGCCCAGATGGCACTGCTCACATGGGATACTACTCGAGAACCACCCAAGGGCACCAGGAAGACCCCCAGACTTCTAACAACAATGACAAAGACCAGTTAGCTTTTCAGTATTCAGCTGAAAACTCCTACAAGAGCACTGCTCCTTATCTGCAGGACATTCCATGGACACCTCCCCTGCCTCAACCTCAGTCCTTGGCCCCAGGAAGCAGGCAGGGCCCACATAATCCTCACCACACAGGGCCCCCAAGACACTGACTGGGGACCATCTGAAATGATTTTCGTGGAAAATAGAACTTGAGTCTTGAGGTCAGCTTTTAAAATGTCAACCAACAGGTGCTTCTGACAGATGTATGATGCTCTTCTCTCAGCCGCATGGACCTCATGCCGCTGATGGCAGCTCAGTTTTTATATGGACAAACCTACTGGGCATCCAGCTAGCATTTCTCCCCAGGAAAGGGAAGAAGATCCAGACACTTGGGCCTGTTTATTTCACCTGCAAGGAGCTGACATCAATTGTGCAGCTAAGGCCAGGGCTATAGCTAAAACCCCCTTGGCCAGGACGGTTCAGGATGAAAGTAGTTTTCCATCAACAAAGGAACAATGAGGCGGACACTATACAAACATGACTCCCTCAAGTCAGGCACTCACACACTCCATCCTGGGCATCTCCCCACCATTTAAACAGATAGAAGAAGAGAATGCTCCCCTACCCCACCTTCAGTTCTCCTTTCTAAAGCAAACCCACTCTCCTGTACTGATGGAAAGTCATACGCAGATTAAACACTTCCCTACTTCACAAAAAGCTTTATGTTTGCAGTTACACCTTAATTTGCCTCAAATTATAAATAAATGAGTTATGAACATCCTGTCCTCACGGCACAGCTACAAACACTCAAGACACCCTGGTGGAGGTGCTGGGCAGTAAACAGCCTCTTACCTGGAGTGTCCTATGCAGCCTGAGGGCACACACAGTGGCCCAAAGGAGACAGGAGACTGATCAGCTCTGTGAGTCCCCAGGACAAAGCCCAGGGAGGGCCAAGTGGCTGGGAGGACAGGACAACTCATTTCCCAGGTGTTGCCCTACCCCCCTACACAGTCCCTGAGGGTCAGCTTCTATTGGTCAAGGTTGCCCTGAGTAAATGTCAGCCAGCAGAGAGTTTTCCAGGGCAGTTGGTTCAACAACTGCTTTTTAAGAGGCAGAAAGTCATCTTACAGCATGGTGCACGCTAACCTATAGTCTACTTGGACAAAACGTAAGAGTGATTCATAGACATGTCCATCCATTCATATTTGCCACCAGACGGGCCTACTTTTACCCAGAAGCCCATAAGTGCATCTTAGAAAACTTTGCTACATGTTGTTAGCTTCGCCAGTTAACAAATGATCTGTCAACAGGCACACAAGTAAGGTGCCATGTACAGAGCCACCAATGAGAAGAAATTCAGGTGTGGCCAACCCTACCCAGGGTCCCCACTGTTCAGATCAAGGTCCCTCAGAGCGAAAGTGACTGCCAGGCATGGTGTGAGCCAGCGACCCACCACAATACAGCCTCTTCTTACCCTCAGATGCTAGCCCAGGTGGCCTTGCGGGCCGGGCCTGGCTCCACACACTGGCTCCAGGCAGGGCGTGCTCTTGGAGACAGCCTCCCCATCGACTCAGAAGCTCTAGGGCCTTCTGTCCAGACTGGTCACTAGCTTCTCAACCGACAAGCCGTGCTGGGATTTCTGCAAAACCTGTGTGTTCACCTGAAGGTACATCGCTGCCCAGGAAAAAGTTTAACATGGTCCCAGACACGCTCTGTTAAACCTCCTGCTGTGCCGGCCAGGGTAGGGAGCAAAGTCCAGAAAGTGTCCTTGCTAGGTTCTTAACAAACAGTTAGTCAGATCTCAAAACAGACTGGCTTTTGTTCTTGACTCTCTAACCTTTCTGATAACAGTTTGCACAAAGACATGTTGCCTTGTCATTTTACAAAGGCAGCTATTTTCTCTAGATGCTGCTAGTGGGAGAAGGAGGGAGGCACAGCAGGGACAATCCTTATCAGTTCTGTTTGCTTCTGTTCAGGACTTTCTCATCCCCTTCTAGAAATCCTGAGGTGCGAGATCGCCCCCTGTAGGCCTTTAGCACTCCATCCTCTAGCTCAAAAAGATTTTCAGATGGAGCTTTCTTCTTATTCCCTGTACCTCAGCAACAAACCTTAAGTCGCCTCCTTCCCTTCTTCTCAGAGATGCTACTAGAAATTCTGTTACAAGCGACAAGCCAAAGAGATGCTCAGGGAAATGCTGGGAGCTACAAGACCCACTGAATGGCCCAGCAGGAAAAGGACCAGAAGCAGCAGCCCATCAGTAGTTCCCTGCACGGGATTCCTGGACCAACAACGTCGTGTGCCTAGCCAGAAAAATCAATAAGAGGCTCATTTGTCTCTGAAGATTGCTGGCAGAGGATCTCAATGTGGTATTTGGCTGTAATGCATATATTCTCTACTCATACTTTTATTGGACTTTTTAAGATTACACAATGCACGAGCCTTTCTTTTTTCAAGCAATCTTTCTATAAGTTTCACAGTATTTAGTTCCACTCCCCTAAAAATTATATCTAAAAACCTTAAAAAGCATAAAAAGACATGGAAGAATCTTAAATACATATTACTAAGCGAAAGAAGCCAGTCAGCAAAGGGTATCCACTGTATGATTCAACAATGTGACATTCTAGAAAAGGCAAAACGATGGGACAGTAAAAGATCAGTGGTCACTCGGTGTTAGTAGGGGGAGGGATAAATCAGGAGAGCACAGAGGATTTTTAGGGAAATGACACTACTGTGTCATTATAATACAATGGTGGATACATGACATTGTACATTTGTCAAAACCCACAGACTGTACAACACCAAGAGTGAACCCGAATGCAAACTACAGACTTTAGTTAATAATAATGCATCAATACTGGTTCATCAATTTTAACAAATGTAGCACACTAAGGCAAGATGTTCTTGATGAAGGAAACTGCGAGTGTGTGGGGTTCTAAAACTGCTAAAATATAAAGTATTTTTTTAAGTAACAACAACAACAACAAAACTTAAAAAAAAATGTTTCCTTTATTCTGGGGGAAAAAAAAGGATCTAAAAACCTAAGAAGCATTCCTTTTGCACACTCTTTGAACTGTCCTGGCATGCACACCTCCCGGGCTGAGGCACCACAGAGGTGAGAGGGCCACAATCAGGGCTGTGGGGGATAGGGATCCGCCCTTTTAGAGGACAGAAGGTGGCCAGGGTCAAACAGCACCCCTGCCTGCTCCACCCACGTTTCAGGAGGCAGCCCCACTGCAGTGGCTCACCCATGTGGGCCAAAGGGGAACTTTAAGGCAAAATGTGTTGATGCCTTTTACAATCCTGAATAATAAAATACTGAATTAGTTTCCTGGGGTTGCCATGTCAAATTGCCACAATTAAGCAGCTTAATAACAACAGGAATGTATCTTCTCACAGTTAGGAAGGCCAGAAGTCCCAAATCAAGGTGCCAGCAGGGTTGAATTCTTCTTCCCTGCTTCTTCCAGCTTCAGCTGGCTCCTGCTGGTCCTGGGCTTGTGGCCACATCACTCCAGCTTCTGCTTCTGTCTTCATAGTGCCTCCTCCCCTGTGTGTCATCTCCCTCTCTCTTCTAAGGACACTCTACCCAGCATGATCTCATCTTGAGTCTTTAACTTAATTACATCAGCAAAGACCCTTTCTCCAAGTTCACAGGTTCTGGGTGGACGAATCTTTTGGGAGACCACCCTTTGACCCACTATACCCACCTACACATAAAATTTTAAAAATTGATATAATACCTGAGCAGAAATATGAGAGAGAAATAAAAGACGCCGATGAGAAAGTATATGTAGTGGGATATGTGGTACAGTGCTGACTACCTAGATGACGAGACCCTATACAACTGCCAAAAAGGCAATCTGTCCCTTTCTCCAGAAGCTCCGAACAAGAAAGGAAGGCTCATCCCCTGAGCTAACTGCATGCCAGGAAAATGCAATGTGTGCCAAACCACACCTTGCTGTAAAATGGAGCTGGGACCAACTCAGGCCACATAAGCAGCCTCTTCACAGTCATTGGGGCTGTTCACCTGAAAGCCGACATGTCAAGAGTTTTGCCTACCCAGGACCCTCCGCCTAGCTACACTGTGTCTTGAAGCCAGTATAAGTCCCAGCCAGATACTGGCCTCCACATGCCAAGATCGTGTCTGGCACACCCGGGTCATACCCAGAATGAACGCAGGGGATGCAATACATGGTGGTCCCTGTCTCAGGCCCAGCTGGTACTTTGGGACAAAGCTGTGAAGGGTGAAGGTGGCCTGCAGGTCTGTGCTGGCAGAAGTGATAGTCAGGAAGTGAGCCTGTGTTATCTGAGGGGTGACCAATACCTGGGGCAGCTTCTCAGAGCAGGGACATGAGATACAGAAGAAAAGCAGTGGAGTCCTGTGGTTAGTTAGCATTCAGAGGTACTTTCAGAAACTATTCTGTGCAACCCCTCATTTCACAAAGGAGCCAAGGCTCAGAAGACTGACACACAGGGCCTTAGGCCTACCAGGGCACAGTCCAACAGTGCTTCCCAAGCCCCTCACTGGGCAACAGAGGGCTGAGGGGCTGGCGGTGGCCACCACAGCCTTCCCTAATAGCTCTTCAAAGACTCAGGATTATCTAGTATATTTAAAAAAAAAGAAAAAATTCCAGATCCAGCCACCTGGGCTCTCCTGGTATCTGTCCCCACCAAAGGATGGGACATAGTGACAGCGGTCTGTCTTCTGAGGCTATGCTCACAGACCTTTCCTAAGCCTTGCATGGTGTTGCCTGTAACACCCTCACTTACAGGCAACACCATGCAACCATAGCAACCCTGGCTTCTTTTGGGGGAAGGGGATGGGAGGTGGCAAGGTATTAATCAAATGTCCCTAGACCCAAAAAATAGTTTTGAAATTTGATAAAACCAAACCTCATGACGTGTTCCCTGTTCTGGCCTTACTTAGCAGCATGGCAGAAGGTGACAGCATCACCAGAGAATCCTAACTGCTCAGCGAGTCACTCTACCAGCAACAAGCCCCAGGGAGCATCTCCTGCCAAGGGCTTCAGGTGTTCAACACTCGGCATAGACTGCCTGCTGTGGCTGTGAGCCCACAGAGCCCAGTGCCCACGGACCATAGTGCCCTTCACAGTGTGCACAGAGCTGCAGAGTGAGTTTTGCCCTGCCTTTAGGCCATTTCCTATATAAACAGTCCAGGGGCCACTGAGTGAAGTGGGACTTAGACTGCACAGAGGAGGAGGTATAATATCAAATTCCCTCTCAGCAATCCCATGAAAACCACTTGCCTCAAAGGTAACGAAGTCCTCGAACTCATCAGGGCAGGCCTGCGGCTCCTCATCCTGGGCCGATGCAACACCGCACAGCTGGCCGTCGGAGTCTGTAGGAGAAATGACCCAGACTCAGCAGGTAACCCAGACCATCCAGAGAGGTCAAAGGGGAAACTTCGTGAGTGGTCAATGGGGCCTGGACTGGCTGTAAGAAACCCAGGAGGGAGAAAGCGGCATGGTTAGGGTTGGAAGGTGGGCTCCCGACTAAAACAACACCTCGTGCCAGGGTTCTGGGGTGAGTGTGGAGGCCGAACGGTAACTACTTCTTAAAAGGGCTGGACAGCACTGTAAAAGAAAAAAAAGCATGATTACCAGCTCTGTGATACTGTTCACGGGCTTTAAAAAGTATTAGGTGCCAGACTTAAATTTTTTTTTTAATTGTATGTGTTTGGGGAGGTGTAGGTATGATGAAATTGCACCAAAATAACCACTTCGTCCTTGGTGCTGGACTCACAGGCAGCTTTTATTTTCTTCTTTTTTGCTTAACTTATCTTTTACAATAAATGTTTTATTTTATAATAAGAAAAAGTTTAAAGAAAAAGCAATCTTTTCATGATGGACAGATTCTAATTTTGACGTCAGTAATAGGGACATGACCTCTCAAACACGACCAATTTCCACGAAGAAAAGGCAACGGCTTCCACAGTCTCCCAGCCATGTTCTGGTATAGCACTTTCCAAGTGATGTGCAAGTGAGGAAAGATGCTTATGTTTTCTGAAGTCGTCTCACTACTCTGATACTGTCACGTCATAAGAAATATTTATTTCGTCTTCATCTGCTGGAATTCCCTGGGTGAGAGTAATATCTGCTGTTATTCAACCCTTTCAACTTTACCTGGGTTAAACCAATGAAGTGACTCTTAAAGGATGGGAGCTGTTTGCCAGGGGAACTGATCTTGTGATTAGATGGCTGGAAATTTCAGCTCTGCCCTCACCTCCTTAGAGGGAGAAGGGCTGAAGACTGAGCTACTCATCAATGACCAATGGCTTAATCAATCATGCCTGTGTACTGGACCCTCCATAAAAACCCTGAATGAGGGAGTTTAAAGAACTTCTGGGTTAGTGAACATGTCAGGAGGGTGATGCATCCCAAACTCCACAGGGACAAAAACCCCTTCACTGTGGACCCTTCCAGACCCACCTTATATACCTCTTCATCTGGTTGTTCATTGTAACCTTTGTAATAAACTAGGGCTAGAACTGGAGTGTTCCCCTGAGTTCTATGAGTCATTATAGCAAATTACCGAACCTGAGGAAGGGATCATGTAAGACAGAAGTGTGGGTAACCTAGGTAGCTGAAGTGGAGTCATGCTAACTCTGAACGTTAAGTGTCAGAAGAAATTAAATGACAGGACACCCAGGTGGTATCTGCAGAGAACTGGAGAATTGCTTTGTGAAGAAAACCCATATTATAGGGTGTCAAAGTGTGAGCAGAAAACATATCACACTAGCACTTTTAAAAAATTTATCAGTTATTTAAATCAGTTGCTTAGTCAATATATTTCACATAACCTAACATAACATCAGTCACTTATTTACAAAGTAGTTTTCTGAGGGCCAAATGGAAGAGCAAGCCTCCCTGGACCTTCCTGGGAAAAGTGCTTTGAAACAATCATGGCCGGCTTCCTAAGCCATTCTTCTTTGGCACCTAGACCACGTGGGGGAATGCTGCCCTCCATTGCCATGTCCCCAGCCAGGTTCTAAAGGGTCAGTGGTTTGAAGTCACTACTATAGCCAATGTAGCTGGAGAAAGGAGGATGGATGTTAAAGGACGCTCAGACACAGACCAATAGCCGGACACATGGCTCCTCCATCCAGTTTCTAAAGAGCTCTCTCAGTTTAAACAGAATAATAATGCTTTCCCTCAACAACGGTGACAATTCAAGCATTAATGCGTTTAGTAATTACAAAACACCTCTGCCAATTCAATACTGCCTTGCAATAGTGATTAAGGCCCTTATACAGAAATCCCTTACATGGCTTTTGCTTTCAGAATCATAGATACCTTCGTTGCTATCATTTCGTATTGTTTTCCCTGGGAGTATGGCTAAATATCTCCGTGGCAGGAGTGAAGGAACCTCAGAGCACGGCAGGCTGGACCTGACACAGAATGGCACTAGCCTTTGGATCTGGCACTTGCTGCCCACCAAGTCAGCCAATAGCTCTGGAGTCTCCTGCACTGGAGGTCTGGGTCTCTGGTGCAGGTGAACTGCAGCAGAACTATATGTGCTCTTCTTGTTGAGGGAGAGGGCTGCTATGGACAGAAGTTTTTGGTTTCTGAGACAGAAAGTAGAGGAAGATCATCATCCCAGTGCAGTTTGAGATCACATGCATATTTCGTATAAGGCCAAACTGTCTCTGGCCTATTTTCCCCGTCTTGAATGTTAGCAGTCTTGCTTACACTTCTGAAAACTGAAACACAGAATTTCAGACTCTCAAAACTTAACCAATCATTTCATATTCCAGTGGTAAAGAAATGATCTAGGAGTCTTGCCCCATATGGTGAAGAGATGTAAACATAGCAGGCATTTTATATTCTTGATGGGAACTAAATATGATTCATCCATCAGTTTTCTCTTTAAGAACATGTCCGTTTATCTTATTCTTCCAGAACCTGTGGGGAGGGAGTAAGCCAGACCAATGGCCTATTTGTAACAATTCCCTCTCTATCTCATTCTAATTCTGAAATAAGGCCTGTGGTTACGACAGTAACAATCTCCTTGTGCTTTCCTTGCAAACTGGGTCAATATATTATATCACTTGCTATGCCTCTCCTGGATACAAAATAAAATTCTGACAGTTGAGACAGGCAGTGAGCAGCTATGATGGCACACTGGAGCGAAGACCCAAAGTGAACTTGAGCTGAAATGCAGTTCGGGTAATCATGCTTTCCATTCCTCCAAATGCTATAAAATAACTATTTAAAAATCATCTTTAAATTATTCTTACTCTAATTTTATTTTCACTTTCCTTCCTGACAAATTTAAATGACAAAGTTGTTACAAAAATTTACAAATTACACACACACTCACACACACAAAGTAAAGCCAAGCCTGCAGCTCTGAGCAGACTCAACAGTACATCCAATGCATAGGGCTGGGTGTCCCCCCCCCAGTACTGCCTCCCCCAAGCCCACAGCAGCTGCAGTCACCTGGAAGCCCAGCCTCTCACTCCCACTCCAAAAGATGATCGATCTGCTGGCATTGGGCCAAGGGCCCATCTCACCTACCAGTCCCTCCAGGAGTCTGGGGCTGGAGTCAGACCATGAAGTCAGGTCTTCCACAGTGCCCACAGCCCGGCCTCGCCCCTACCTTCTGATCCTGATTGCCCAAACCCACCCACACTGGCACCCTTACAGCTCTTGAAAGTGCACGGTGCACTCCCCCGGGGCTCCCCGCCTGGACCCTACTGCCCCTTCCTAGACTTCCTCAGGGAGGCTTCAAATTACCACCTCTGGCTTCATCTTCCTCCTGAGCTCCTGTCACCTCTGTAACTGTCCTGCCACATTGTTTGTGGGCTTCCTCCACTAGAAAGCAGCTCCTGATGGAAAGGGACTCCATACTTCCTGGAGCCTAGAACAGTCTGGCTTAACAATGTCCATAATCAGGGTCTTTACAAATCTCAGCTGTGTCCTCCCTTGGCTGCAACCCCTCCATCCAGCCTGATTCCTCCTTTCAGCCCACCTACCCAAGGACCCTGCCCCAGCCATTGGCAGGGCCATCTCACTCACCAACCTTGTCCATGGCCCCCACTCTCTGCCCCCTCAACCATACACCCCAGCAGCAGACTGTCCCTGAGGGTCCAGGTCTCACCATCCCTTCAGGAGCAGGGGTCTGCTCTACACAGGCTAAACTCAGAGCAGGGGCAACACCTGCAATGCATCCCACAATGTAGCATATCATGTTGAGAACAAGCCTCACCCTCTGGGGACACTTCTATTCCAGAATGTTCTTGCCACTGAAAAAATATAGTACCATTTTCAGGAGCATCTATGCTAACTCCAGGACTGGCTAGGAGGTTTTATTTTTAATTAAATCAAAGTGGAGATATTACCAAAAAGAATGTAAAGACAAAGAGATTCAAACAACCCCAGTGGGGCTCAGTGGTGTATCTGGGCCAGGTGAGCTGACTTGGAGGCTCAAAACATCAGAGGGTGGCCCCCGATATAGAAGGAAGTGGAGCTGCGGTGCTGGACAAACAGCATGTAGAGGGCCAGGTGCCTGGGGTGTGGGGAGAAAACAGGTGCAGCAAGCCAGGTGAGCCAGGAGAGGTCCAAATGAGGGAGAAGGCTGGAGCGAGCTCTGGATGGGACCAAAAAGCCCTGGCCAGCTCCTCTCAGGCAGAGAAAGAGAGCCCAGAATCTCTCACAGGGCCTCACCCTTGGGCTCCTTTCTGCCAAGCCCTGGGAATGACAGAGAGCACCCCAGCTGTAGTGGGAATAGCTCGGGCAAAGGCAAGGAAAAGAGAGGAAGGGTGAGCAGAGGCCCTGTCTCAGTGCATCAGGGTGGATGGTTAGCCATTAAGGAAAGATCAGGACTCTAGAAAACAGGTCATTCTCAGATGACTATTTCTCTCACTGGACTGATAAATATCTAGCACTCCTTAAAGTCACTAAACTTCAAGACACATGAAACCTACGAGACAGCTACAGGGGTCAGCAGCCAGTAAACCCGTCCTGCTTGACAAATAGAGAAGTGCTCTTTAAAGGCAACTCATCTCTCTCATCAGACAGGTCAATGGCCAGAGAGTTTTATTATATGGACTGGGTCATGCCTTCCTGGGTCACCAGTTTTCTGGAAGCACGTGCTGACTCGCAGGTCACAGCCTCCTGGGAACTCTGACAGGAGAGCTTGCTCCATTTCGCACTAATCGTGGCCCAACAGAACAGAGCAGCTACCAGTCTGGACTTTGGCTCAGAGAGGGCCTAGGAGCCACACAGACCCCCAGCATTATTTCTCACTGGCCACTGCCCTGGGCTCCTTCCTGCTACTCCCATGGGCCCAACTGCCATTGCTGCTCCAACGTTGACACTGAGAGGCATCTGGGCTCCTCAACCACCTGAACTCAAACTCGAGGAAGCCAGTTTCATCCCCTGGCTAGAAAGTGCAGAGATCACCAGGGGCATGTCCAAGGCTTAGAGCTCCAACTGGCCCCTGTAATTTTCACGTTGATTCTGCTGTCTGTCAGTAAGGTCATGTAGATCGGCCCCGCCCATCTCACTGACAGCAGCAGCACCTCCCCTGCTGTTCCCCACCTCACTGCATGCTCCGTATGCCCAGGGACCCTGGCTGCTGGTTCCCCATGGGGTCCCCTGGCTTTGGTTGTTTGGTGTGTTGTAGACTGACTAGGTGAAAGAACAAACAGTAACACACAGAGCTCCCTCCATACACAGAATGCTACCCAAAGCCATCTGGGACTTGGTGCTTTAGGAAAACCCAGCCTCTATGTGACACTGTTGGGCAATAATTTCAGGGACAGACAAAACAGGTGATTCTACTAAGAACTGCTGATAAGATCTCAAGTCCAAGGGTACCCCTTGACCTGGCCAGTGTGATGACCAAAAGCCCTGCCAAGTCTGTTTATGCCCTTCTTTCTCCAGCAAGGAGCAGGAAGGAGGGGAAAAGCCCGTGACTGGTGACTTCCCACCACTGTCACCCCCACACCACCTGGCCAAAGATGGGGAATAAGAAGGAAAGGTCTACTCAGAACTTCAGAGTTTCATTTGAGGGCAGTACATGGGCAACTGGTGAGAGTAAAATGGTACCATCACCTGGAAGAACATCTGGCAGTTTTGTAATAAACTAAGCTCAGTGCATATGACCAGCCACCCCACCCATTGCCAGGTACAGGGCACAAAGACATGAAACACATATCTAAACAGACTTGCACACAAATGTCACTAGAAGCTTTACTTACAATAGCCCCAAACTGGAAATATCCTAGCCCAAAACAAGTGTCCACCCCTGGGAATGGATGAACAACATGTGGTATAAGCATACGATGGAACACTATTCCACAAGAGAAAACAGACTCCTGATACTTGAGACAACAAAGAAGAATCTCAAAAATATCACATGAAGGGAGAAGGCAGACACAAGAACACACACTGATGATTTTATTTACGTGAGGTCCATGAGAGGCGAAACTAATCTATGGTGACAAAAATCAGCAAAGAAGATGGTGACAAAAATCAGCAAAGAAGATGCTGACAGGAGGCAGAGTATTACTGGAAGGCCATGAGGGAACTGTATGCAGTGACGCTAATGCTCTTGATAGGGATTTGTATTACCAGGCATAAGAATTTGTCAAAATTCACAAAATGGCACACTTAAGATTTGTGCATTTCACTGTAGGTAAATCTTTACTAAAAAAAGGGCTGCAAACAAATACTGAAATCTAGATAATGACTGATACATATGCTGAAGTGTTTAGGGTGAAGTGCATGGAAGTATCCTGATTTGAAATGCATCCCATTAGAAAAAAGAGGATGAACTGTTGGATAGACAGGAGGATGGATAGATGACGCAGATACAATAAAATGCTGCCTATGGAATACAGACGACACAGAAATACATATGGGGTTCACGGTGTAAATCTCTCATTATTTTTGTATGTTTGAAAGTTTTCATTGAAACCCCTTTGGAGAAAGTGACAGTAGCTTTCTAACATTATGGATAAGCAGTTGGGAAGATAGGGTGTGTGAGGAGTAAAGAACAACAAAGGAGAGAGAGCATCCTGAAATCAGGGGCATTTTAGGGGCTTCGAAGAGAAGGGAAGACATTAAGCAAAAGGAGTCTGAGGAGTGATGGTAATTAATAAGGAGTGGCTGAGGGAGAGGGAAGGCTGGTTGTGGAGCTGAGGAAGGGGTGAGGCGACGGAAGCACACAGCAGGCATGACTGACCTCCATTTCTGATCGCCGTGATCCCTTGGTAGAAGTCTTCAAAACTGATCACGCCAAGCCCGCTGGGATCCAAGTATTTCGTTAAGTCCTTCACCTGCAATTGCCAAGTGAGAATATGTTACCTAAGCCTTTACAAAATTGGAGGGGATGTATCATGCACTTGACCTTTTCTCCACATTCAGGGAAGCAGCCCACTTGCAAGGTGTGGTTTGAAAGTGAGAGCCATTGATTCCTCTGATCCAAAGACCACTGACAGCTCTGGTCAGAGAACAGGAGGTATCCTGGGAAGATGTCAGTGCACCTGGG
This sequence comes from Eonycteris spelaea, assembly GCA_003508835.1. Taxonomy (NCBI): domain Eukaryota; kingdom Metazoa; phylum Chordata; class Mammalia; order Chiroptera; family Pteropodidae; genus Eonycteris; species Eonycteris spelaea. Next base: position 2,459,514 of record PUFA01000186.1, on the reverse strand, counting down.
ACCACGAGTCACAGAATAAGATCTTGCTCTCAAAAAGTTAACAGTCATGCTTATTGAGTGGAAAGAGCATCAGTGTTGACATTTTAGGTATTATTCTAGACTGTATTTAAACTATTACACACAGCACAGACCCACACATCCATTCTGACAGCTGTGCAGAATCCTTAGTAAAAATAACTTAGGCAAGTAGACACTGGGTATTAAAAATCATAAAGAGTAAATAGGATGATTCACACATGAATGTCACAGAGAACGAAACTCTTCAGCAAAAAGATACATATATATTTCCAAGTATAAACTGGATTTCATGAAATTTTTAAAACTTTTGTACTTCAAAGGATATTAGTAAAACTAAAAGACAAGATATACTGGGAGAAAATCTTTATAAATCATATATCTGATAAAGAACTTGTATCTAGAATGTATAAAGAAATCTCATAATTCACCGAGATGAAAACACAATTTTTTTAATGGGCAAAAGATTTAAACAGTTATTTCATCAAACAAGATATATAAATGGCTAATAAGCACATGAAAAGATAGATGCTCAAGACCATGAGTCCTTAGGAAAACGAAAATTAAAACCACAATCAGAACAGATACATCACTCACTGAAAAGGCTGTAATCAAAACCGTCAATAAAAGTTGACGAGGATGTGGAAAAACTGGACCTCATATATTGCTAGGAGGAATGTAAACTGGTCTGGCCAATTTAGAAAATCATTTGGCAGTTGCCTGAAAAGTTAAACTTACGTACAACACAACAACTCCACTCTTAAGTATCTATCCAAGAGAAAGAAAAAAGTGCCCAAAGGTGTGTATGCAAATATTCACAACAATCAGCATTATTCATAACAGCAAAAGAGCAAAGCAACACAAATAAATGTCTATCAGCTGAGGAAAGAATGAACAAGATGCGGTCTATCTATACAATAGACTATTATTCAGCTATAAAAAGGAATGCAAGATTGATACATCTACAACATAAATGAAACTCAAAAACATTCTGCTAAGTCTCTGAGGGAGCCGTGGTTGCAGCTCCTTCCCACCTACTCCCACTCTTGCCTCAGCCACTTCATGCACCCGCTGCTCGCTCTGGCAGAGGAACAAGTAGGTCAGGAAGCCATGCAGCAGTCATAGAGGTGGGAATGAGGAAAGACATCCATGGAACCGAGGTGGTGGTGATTCGCAGAATCTGAATTACTCTGACCAGCTGCAAAGTCAAGTCTTTGGGGAAGGTGTGTGCTGACTTGATCAGAGGCACAAAGGAAAAGAATCTCAAAGTGAAAAGACCAGTTAGTTCGGATGCCTACTACCAAGACAGAATCACAACAAGAAAAACTCCCTGTGGGAAGTTCTAAGACTTGGGATCCTTTCCAGATGAGGATCCACAAGTGAGCACAGTCCTTCTGCGACTGTTAAGCAGATTACTTCCATCAGTATTGAGCCAGGAGTCAAGGCTGAAGTCACCACTGCCGATCTTAAATCGACCTTTTTAATAAACTCACAATCAGTTGTTAAAAAAAAAACCAAAACATTCTAAGCTAAAAAGCCAGACACAAAAGACTATAATTACATTCTTTCGTTTACAGGAAATTTTCAGAAAAGACAATTCTATAGAGATACAAAGTACGTCAGCTGGTCGCCTTGGAATTGTGGGGCGGAAGCGGGACTGGCTGCAATCAGCATTTTGGGGTCTTTCTTGGGTGTGGAAACACCATAAAACTAGCCTGTGATGATGGCTGTGTAACTTTATGTTTACTAAAATCCACTGATTTATACACTTATAGTGGTGAATTTTATGGACTATACATTATATTTCAACAAAGCTCTTAGAAATAACTGAAGAGACAAAAACGATTCAAGAGAAAGTGACAAATATTGAAGGCAAAGATATGTTAGTATAGATAACAGAAGTCCCTGAGAAGAAAATCAAAGCAAAGATACAGAATAAATAGTAAAACTATATTTATGAGAACTTCTCTAAAAAAAAAAAAAAAAAACTACATATTTTAAAAATACATTGGGTACCTAAGAATATCAACTCCCAACCCAAAAGGCCTACTCTAAGACTTAATCCGGTGAATTTCTTGGACTTCAAAGGAAAAGAGAAAAATTATTTGAAGAGCTATGAAAAATCAAGTGACTTTATAAAACAAAATTAGATTATTATTAAACTTTTCAGCAGCAACACCAAGTAAGAAGAAATATCCTAATTCCATTGTTCCAAGTGTTGAGTCTCAGGTCCTCCACATGACTGATAAAAAGGAGAAAATGATATGAGACTGAAGATGTTAGGCAAACACCCTATAATCCTGAATTTGAATTTTAAGTATCACTATGAGGTATCATTTATGATGTATTAAAACAAAACAAAAACCTTCTTCTAATTCTGTCCAATTAACAGGGAGCACCTGGAGCACCTAGGTTGTGGTATTTAAATTCCATTTCCCACTATTAGGAATCAGGACCCTTGGAGAAATGCCGGGAAATGTGCAAGTTGAGCCAGGAATATCTTGTTACATCTGAAAGCAAAGAAGCTATCAAAGACTTTATAAGGTCAAATTGAGGAACTCAGGAGCCAACATAAAGAGGCTTTCAATGGACTGAAACATATCAAACATGTTTCAATTCATGAAGGCATAATTACAGTAAAAATAGTCATCATTGGAGGGCACTATGAACTAATTTATTATTGTGAAAACTAATGAATAAAAGGAAAGAACTAAGCAGTTAGCCTTCCTTTCTTACAAACTATTACTTGGGGCAAGCCTTGGTAGTCATGAAGGAAGTATCTAAGAAATGTTCAAACAAGTTGAAGAAAGAATAATGGGATTAGAATATCACCATCCTGCAGTTCTTGATGAAGTAATGGACATAATCAATGACCCTCAGTGCCTCCTAAAGGCACAGAAATACATACAACCAGACACCAAGTGCCTCCTGATGGAAGTGTGTGACGCCACCTAAATCAAACCTGAATCCAACTACTAATTTACAGGAAATATAATGATCAAAGCAACATTTTTTCAGGGATGAAATCAGCAAAACCTAGTCCATGAGGACCTTTAGAGAGACAAAGAAGGGACCTGTTATTTTCAAGGCAAAAAAAATAGATGGAAAAGAAACCTTCATTAAGAGACTTAGGAGAAACATCGACCTACTGCCCAATAAGGACTTTTTTGGATCCCGATTCAAAAAAAAATTGTTATTTTTTTAAACCACATTTATAAGATAATTAGAAATTTGAATACTGATCCTGATACTGAATAATGACTGAATATTTAATATTAAGGAAATGTTCATTAATTTTTATAGATGTGATAATATTTTAGTAATTTTTAAGAGCACATTGGTTTTGTTTGTTTTTTGTTTTTTTTGATATACTTACTATATGGACTAAGGCACATGTATTAAGGTTACATATATGTAACCGACTGGCCATGACTGAGAGTTGCTGAGGCTGGGAGTGGGATACTGGAGAAGCATTATAGTCTTTTCTCTACTTTTGTATTAGGCTTGACCTTTTCCATAATGAAAATTTTAGAGAGAGGAAGAAAGAAAACAAAGAGAAAAAGACAAAAAGAACAAAGAAAGAGCGAAAGAGAAAAGATCGTAGGGAGGGAGAGGGGAAAAAGGATAAGGCATTTAGCCAGGGAGCACTGACCTTTGACCAAAAACGGAGGGACAATCCATACAGAAAACCCTGAAGAATAAGAGGGTTTTGACAAGTGAATATTTAGTGATAGGGTGTAGGCAGGGTATTTCAAAGGTGGAGAATCAGAGCTAAGGCTATGACAGGCATAAGCCCTGTTCAAGGCCAACCCATTAATCCATGTCATTAACTGTGCTTAGAGAACTTATATCCTCGGGTCTCCTCACTGCTGGGCAGGCTGGTAGATGCTGCCATGTTTAGCTATATGACCATCAGTTGTTGACAACATGCAACATAAAAGCCAGACTGGCATAGGACCAGCTCAAGCTGACTAGTCCAGGATTCTCGAGTCAAAGACAGCATCTCCTTCTTCTCCCTCCAAAGAGGAAGAAGATGGCAGCCTCCATCCCAGGGCCTTGGGTGTTTAAGATACTGAGCACAAAAGTCCACCCACAGCTGATTTCTCGAAATAACTGAATGCTTCCCTCCTTATCTCACAAAGCCTTCATTCCTAAAGCACATGATGTCTAGTGAGAATCCTCTGGGTACCTAAAGAATCATCTAACCAGTCAACCATACTGGCCAATCTGTCCTTAAGATTCCTAAGAATTTGGACAGTGAAGCTACTAATTGAACACGAAGTACTAAGTTGTTCATTCTGAAATATTAATCCAGTGCTTTTTAAACAAATAATTAACTGGCAGTAGGCCTTTTTTTATATGTTATTATGTTAGAATGAGCAAGGATGAATCAAAGTGTTTTTATTTTAAGGTCCACTTTAACCATATTTTCTTTGGAGAATAAATCAACTTCCATGCAGCCACTGATTTGGGAATGGTTCTAATGACCCAAGCCCAAAGTTCTCCATTCACCGGCTTTCAGGAAAAAAACAGTAAGATTGAAAAATAAGAAACTTCTCTTTCATGGAAAATTAGCAGAGCCAGAAAACCTAAACCAAGAGATGTACACCAGAGCATTCAAAGCAAGCCAGCACCCTCTCCAGCAAACATGCAGCAAGTGACAGAAACACTATGGGAGAAAAACCCCCTCTACGACCACTTATAGATGAATGGACAGAGCTGGCTCCTGCAGGATTATTCTAATACGAGAAATTTACTAACCAATTATATTGTTTCTGCTACAGATGTGGAGATATAATCTTGAAGAGAAGAAAGCAGAATAAGTTCTCTAACCACAGTTAACTCCAACTACAGAAGTACAACTCAGGAAAATCATATTGAAAACACAGCACTTCACAGTAGAAATGACCATTTCTGAACCTTGTGACAATCACACTTGAATTACAACATTTTCAACAAAGCTTATCTTATCAAAAGCCATAGTGATACTATCAAGCACCTCAACCTAACTAGAACACTCTAGCCAACAAAAGAATACACATTCCTTTCAAGCAGGTGCACGCAAAATATTTACCAAGACAGACTATATTCTGGACCATAAAATAAGTTTCAATAGATTTAAAAGCATTCAAGTCAATATCAATAGCCATTAGGGAAATGCAAATTAAAATGATAATAAGGTACACATCTATTTGAATAGTTAAAATTAAAGAGATGGGCCATTTTGTGTACACCAAGTGTTTGGGAGGATGTGGAGAAACTGGAATTCTTATACACTGCTGGTGAGAATGTAAAATTACACAATCGCTTTGCAAAAACTGTTTGCAAATTCCTGAAAGGGTTAACTATGTACCTAACACATGATCCAGTCATTTCGCTACTATGTATTCACCCAAGAGAAATGAAAGCATGTGTCCATATAAAGATTTGTACATGAATGATCACAGAAACTTTATTTGTAACAGCCAAAAAATGAAAATGAAAATAACCCAAATGCCCATCAATGAACGAATGCATAAACAAATTGTGGTATTCCATGGTGGAGGGGAGCAGCAGCAGCCACAGTGATAATAAGCAAAATGTTTCTAGGGGCTGTCTTAGCTATTTATAAATGTCACACCAGATGTGTGGGTAGGCAGGAGTGAATAGAGAGAGAAGCAACTCTCAAAAGCCTGATTACAGGTCATTTCTGCATGGCCACACTGAGGCCTGCAGCTTGCCTACTTCATGGCACCTGCACTTCTTTGTAACTGCATCTGTAAAGCAGCTAAACAAATATACACTGGGTTTTCCCTGTTGCTTCTGAGGAGTCTGAGCCGCATCTACCTGTGCACACCCAAGGCACCTATCTGAAGGGATCAGCCAATGCCCAGGGGCATCTAGAGCTCTCTGGCACAGACAACTCCACTTGGCTTTGCTCCTGGAGGTGAGTGTCCGGCCAGCACCAACACTCATGATGCCATTTCCAACTTTCCTTACTTAGATTTCAGGGAGAATCAAAAACTAAGTCATTTTGATAAATCTAGAAACACTAAATGTCATATAATTTCCAAAGTTATAAATAGGAGACAGGAAGGATACCTATGTTGTTTTTTATTGACACCTTTGGAAATAAGCCTGGAGTATCTTGAATAGATAGCTATGATTTTCAGTATAAGTTTAAGGTCATGGTTTCTCCTGGGAGGGTGGTGGGGCAGGGAAGAAGAGAGAGGCAAGAAAAAGGGGTGGAAGAAGCTATGACCACATCTGTACTGTTATTTCTTATAAGTAGACATGCACCTAAGTGAGGGATTTTGCTGGTCAGTTCATTTTAATGAAGATAACTGAAAGATTCTCGGGAATATAAGGATGTTTGTTTGATAATGACATGCTTAATATAAAACCTTAAATAGCTGTGTGCTTGCCAGAGTGGGCACTGTTTTGAAGAAAGAAAGAAGAGGAAGAACAAGAACAGAAGGACGAAGAAGCAGGGGGAGAGGAGGGGAGGGGGGGGAAGAGGAAATGCCACAACTTTGTTCTCAGGGCCTTTGAAAACTAGACACAAATGATGACTCAAGCTTCCTACTAAGCAGTGGTGATTTTATATCTGTAACTGACTCTAGAGAACCACTGAATACGAGCTTCCTGTGTATTACACTTCCCAAGCTTGCAGGAAAGTGTCACACCAGGGCTCCAGGACCTGAGACAGCGCAATAGTTTTGTTTTTTGTTTTTGTTTTCTTTAACCCTAGTAGGTTTGCTTCGCACCAACTACAATGGCTAATAACTTTCTCAGGGTTGTGTTTGGCAATTTATGCTTAAAGACTCTGTTCAGAGATTCCGCTAGATGAGTAGAAACATTTTTACATTTTAAAAAATTGGTCAGCTGTGTGGACACAAAATGAAAGCTCACTGTCTCCCTAAACACCTTAACCCCTCTGGAATTACTGGGTATTGCTGGGGAAAAATGAAGTAATTCAAGTAAATCTTAAAATACAAGGTATGTTTAGTTCTAAACTTAAATTTGAAAATAAGACAGTAACAAGAGTTTCCCAACACTGAAAGTGCTCATTTAGAGCTCAGTTTTTCTGCCTGAAGTATAAAAATAGCTTCTATATCATCTGTGATGATAAACTGATCAACTACCCTTGGTTTAGGGAATAGGGCTTAGAAAATTCTAGAATAAAAGCATAATACTGGTCTTATATGGAAAAGGTCATTCCACATGTTCCCCAAGAGGCATGTATCACATTCAGGAATCCAACTTAGTCTTTCAGAAATAGGTGTTGCAATGTCACCAGCTGTGCCCTCCATCGCCAGAAGGAGCCTGCTCAGCACCCAGCGGTAAGCAGTGCCTGGAGAGCTCTTCTTGATGTGCTTTGGACAGGGATGTGGGTTGTCTCCAGTACCAGAAGCTGCTCTCTCTCTACATATGTTGTCACTGGGGTTTTGGCAGACTGCTGCTCTCCAACAAGTCCAACACCCACTCTGAAGATCTCTTTGATGCAGGAGGGATGGGGTGGGTGGCAGAGAGGCCGAGGTCTGGGACAGTTCTGACTCTCTCCGTTATTTCTGTTAACAGTTTTATGGAGATATAATTCATATACCACACAATTCACTCATTTAAAGGGTACAATTCAGTGGCTTTTAGTATATTCACAGAGCTGTCTCCATGTTCTTTTAAAGACAATAAAATCTTAAAATGCACATGAGACACATAGAAAAAGTCAACTGGACACATTCAAGCTTTATGCAAACATGCTGAGGAAACAAACCAGAATTTCTAGAAGGTACCAAAGAACACATTCAACGCTTATATAACCACATTGATCACAGGAAACAGTGGCCCATTGGGAAGCAGAAGCCCCTCCTGCTTGTTCCTGTATTTCAGGTCTGGGTGTTGGGAGAGCTAGGGGAGCCAGATAAGGGAAGGGGAGCAGCTCTTAGGAACAGGCACTCCTGGCTCTGCAGCCCCCTGCAAGGGCCTATGAAAATATTCCCTCTGTGGCTCTTCCCTGGAATGCTAACCAACTGGACAATGGACTATTCAGCTCAAAGAACTCCGCCCCAGGCTGTGTGAAGGCGGCTGCCCTCCAGCCTATCTCAATGACCTCTCTGCACACAACAGAGAACTAGAGGCTTCATTCTTTATGGGAACTTCCTTAGACTCCCGGCCCAGTCTAGACTCCTGTGAGTAAGTAAAGGAGGGAAAAAACACACTAAAAAGTTATCAAATAAAGGTACATAGTCCAAAAAGTCACAACACTGCAAGGCCTGGAACCAAACAGCACTCCTGCGGCTCTTGCCCACCCCATCCTGCCTGGAGAGGCTCTTCTTTCTGCTCTTTAGGTTTGGGTAGTTTTGGGGGTCACTGCCTCCATGTCTAAGTAATACGCTCCCGGTGCTATTTTCTTGGCTTTTCAAATTTATATTTGCATTTTGGCCTCCTATAGTAAAAAATGAGAATTCGACACTCTCCCCACACCCTCCCAAGTTGGCTAGATCTTCTGCAATGTTTACATCATTGACTACATAAATATTTTTCACCACTAAACCACATTTAAACTATAGCACTGGCTTTCTTATATAATTTTTTCCTATACTTAGCAATTTCCTTGCTTTTCATTCCCTGAATTTTCTGCACATCTATTGCTCTAACATCTCTGCAGGATTACATGCCTCCTTCAGACCATTTTCACTGACCAGGCCCCTAGGGTATCATGCCTTGCTGCACCCCTGCATTCCCTCCTTCGTGCTGGCGGCCTTGCACCTTCCTAGCTCGATGCTCCTTCCTGAGGAAGGGTGTGTGGTATGCATATTACAGGTGTTCTCGTTTGAAGAACCAGCACTATTCCCTCTCCTGACAGGTGCCTGTATATCCGGTTGTAGGTTGGAAGTTGGAAATGAGCACCATGGCATTGGGAAGGCCACTGCCCCAGCTCCGTCTCACTCCTGCTGGTGCCTTAGAGTCTGACACTGCCCTGTTCTGAGGCTGGGTGTAGGGCCTGTTTTAATCTCTGAAAGCTGCTGGAAACCTCCTCTCCATCAGCAGGATGCTATGGGTACTGGGCTGTGTTTGAGCTGTGTTTGCTGGGGGTACTTTCTCCTTGCTGTTTTGAGCACTGCCAGAGCCCTTTCAATTGGAGATACAGCTCTAGGGTTCTGGAAGTTTCTAAAGGGTTCTTTGACAATGTCCCTGTATCCCCCAATCCCCAGCAGGGCTGTCAGTCAGGCACTAGGCCTTGTTAGTCTCCTACTTTATCTTATCTCCTATTCTTTCTGCCCTTTAAAAAACTTTCTGGGATATATTCTTGACTTGATTTTCCAACCCTTCAACGAGATGCCTTTATTTCATTTTTAATTTCTGAGGGAGCTTTCTAGTTCTCTGAATGTGATGTCTTCTTTAATCTGACAATGTAAATCAAGTTTTATTTTCCAAGTTTTCTTCTGCTCACTGCACTGACTGTTCCCTTCAAGTGCCTTCTGCTTCTCTTTCTTTTCTGTTTTTAGTTTTGATCTCCTCCTCCCCTCCCCCCCCCCGCCCTTTCATCCCCTCCCTACTTCCAGCCCTGACCTATGGATGTTGCTATTTCCCCTTAAGAACTGGAGCTCTGAAGGCGGGGCATCTCTCCCACAGGCTCACAGGGTGTACCCAGGGCCTGATACCCTCCCACCCCCGCACACTTAGGGGGCCTGGCACACCCGGGGGAGCCTGATGCACCCAGGGTATGGTCCGTGGCTCCACCTGGGGCATGAACCCAGGACCTTCTGCGTGTAATGCAGATGTGCTAACCACTACACTATGGAGCCACCCCCAGTCTCTCCCTTTCTCGTTGGAGGCTTTCTTCAAGTATCTGTGGTCCCTGACCATCCCTTTACACTTAAAAGTGGTCACTAAAAAGCTGATGAAAAGCTAGGACTACATGGTGGACTGGTTAGCTGAAAGCCTTATTACAGGTACTCTGGGCAGTGATCTGGCTTCTCTGTTGTCAGCTGCTCCAGGACCAGCCACTGTGGGGGCAGGATCCTGAGAAGGCTTGCAAATATGATGGTGTAGTCATACATGGCAAAAGTGATGAGCCAGTCACTCTGCGCATGTATTAACTGTAGCAGACAGTTGGCTGCAAAGAAGTAAGCTGCCATGCTGTAAGAGGGCCATGAGGCTGGACCTGAGGGTGGCCACTAGGACCTGAGGGACTTTGCACACCAACCACCAATAAGAAAACAAGAATCTTGGCCCTATAAACACAAGAAACTGAATTCTGCCAACCAGTTGGATGAGTGTGGTGGGGAACCCTGAGCTCTAGGAGAGACCCTGGACAGAGGAGAAATGGGACAGGGTATGCCAGGCTGAGGGCACAGTCAGTCCAAGGGCCTGAGGAGGAAGATGCCTGAGGAACACAGGGAGCCTCAAGGAGGCTGGGTGGCTGAAGCAGAGTGAGGAGAGAGTCAGCAGTGGGAGACAAGGTCAGAGGCCCTGGGAGGGTTCTGAGTAGAGGAGTCACATGACTTACCTCAAGAGTAGTTTAGTTACCTGTTGAGAAAAGATGGAGGAAGTGAGACAATGAAATATGGTGGTTCACACCATGGAGTAGCAGGGTAAGGCCTAAGAAATGGGAATTCTGGATATACTCTGATGACAGAGCCAGCAGGGTTTCCTGATGGATCAGATGTAGGGTGGGAGAAAGAGGTTCTGACATGAGTCACTGGGAGGATAGGATTCTATTAACTGAGATGAGGAGATTGCAGGTGGCACTCAAAGCTTCAGCCATGTGAGTCTGATCTGTCCGTTTGAGTCCAGAGTGCAGGAGTGGGCCAGGCTAGAGATGTAAACTTGGGGGTCATCAGCACAAAGGTCACATTTAAAGCTTTGCGTGTAGGAGACAATGCAGGTGAAAGAGGGGTGAGAGGACTTAGGACCAGCAAAGAAGACTGAAAAGAAGACTCCAGTGGGATAAGACTAAATGAATGTGGTGCCCCAGAAGCCAGGTGGAGGAGGAGCAATCAGCTGTGTTCACTGCTGCAGCAGGTCCAGTAGTGAAACTGAGAACCATGAGCTTGATGTGATAGCACAGGTGTCGTGACGAAGCCACGCCTGTGTGGAGAGCATGTGTGGCTTTCCACACAGCTCCCTGACTGAACTGGGGTTATTTCATTGATACCTTCACTCTCTGAAGGTTTTTAATACCTTTTGCTACTTTATTCTCAGAAAGGCTCTGAAGGTATACTTTTTAAAATATTTTTAAAGGTGTGATAAAATATACATAATACAAAATTTACCGCTTTAACCATTTTTAGGTGTACAGTTCAGTGGTGTTAAATACATTCACAAGTTATGTAGCTATCAGCACCATCCATGTCCAGAGCTTTTTTATCTTTTCCAACTGAATACTAACTCCTCGTTCCCCCTCCCCAACCCCTGGCATCCTCTAATCTATTTCCTGTCTCTCTGAGTCTGACTACGCTAAGGACCTTACGGAAGTGGAATCGTACAGTATTTGTCTTTTTGTGACTTACTTTACCAAGCAGAATGTCCTTAAGGTTCATCCATGTTGCGGTATGTAACAGAATTCCTCCCTTTTTAAAGCTGAATAATAGTCCATTATATGTACACACCACATTTTCTTTATCCGTTCACCCGCCAATAAACATATGCTTCCACTTTTTGGCGATGATGAATAATGCTGCTATGAACATGGGTGTACATACATAACAGATTACTTTTAAGAAGAAAAAATGTACAAGCAGTGCAATTATAATACAACGATATCTGGCTACCTGGGTAAATATATTACTTTTCAAAAGTATGTGTGTAAAATGGTAACGGTTTCTTCCCATTTCCAATCCTCCCTCCATAGCTACTGAAATGTTTTGAATTTATGTCTCCTCCATTTGAAACTGGTTGTTTTCCTTTCTTAGATCAAGTTTCCCTACTGCATTAACCTCCTATTGCTACTCTAACAAGTTACCACAAACTTTGTAGCTTAAAATAACAAATTTAGGAGGAAAAAAATGGCATAGATGATAGAGGCTCTGTTCATCTCTCTGGCGACCAAAGCTGTGATGGAAACAAGGAGCAGCAGAAGGAAAATCACCTGGGATCTAGATGAATAAACCATACAATTAGGGAGAAATCCGAGAAATCACCCTGCAACGAAAGAAGGCAGGACAGGGTGAGGATGCGGAGCTACCAGGTCTTCAGCGACTGAGACGGAGGCAGTGGCAGACGCCTCTGAAAGGGGCCACGTCAGTGAGCAGATTTTTGCAGTGATAGACCTGCTCACTCTGAGCACCAGTGCCAATTGGGCTGCACGCAGCGGGCACCAGGGACTTACAGGAAGACATTGTCGGAGTGAGGGCCGAGGGGAGACGTGCTGGTATCTACTGTTTCCTGTTGAACCCTCCCCTCTACCAGTGCGCCAACTCGGCGCCGCCATAGCAGGGATGTCATTGAACTGGATAACAGAGGTCACTCTGCCCAGAGGATTCCCTAAAACCCCGCCTCCCCCAATTCGCAGCCCCACTCAAGATACATCCAGCTGTATCCTCAGTGAGTCAGGTGCTCATTGCTGAGCAGCACCTAGACTCACACTGGAGACAGCTGGCCTCTGTTTCCAGGTGGCCTTTTGAGGCAACTATAAGCTCAGCATCTGTGGATTGCATGCTGAATCTTAACAGGTGGCCCCGTAGGGGAGAGGCTTGGGCTAAATCTGGCCTGCAGCGAAACCCCTCAGGACTGTGCCACTGGACACCTACTTCACAAATCCACACTAATAAGACGAGGAGACTTAGGAGCTTTGCTTAGTACATAGAAACAGACATGGAAAGGCAGCCAAAATGGGAAGACAAAGAAGCAGAAACCATATGAGAAGAAACAGAGATCCAGATATAATGGAGTCAAGTAATCTAACAGATGCAGAGTTCAAAACACTGGTTATAAAGATGCTCAATGAACTTTTGGGAAGTGTAGATAAATTCAGTGAGAACTTCAACAAAGAGATAAAAAACATAAATGGAAATTATAAAAGGGAACCAGTCTGAAATGAAGAACACATTATCTGAGATGAGAAGTATATTAAATGGAATAAACAAAGAATAAGTGAATAAAGAAGAGGATCAAATGCCTATCTAGAGACAGGAAAGCCAAGACACTCAATCAGAAGGCAAGATAAGATGCCAAGACTATAAAAATAATTTAAGGAGATATGGGACACTATTAAGGGTCCAAATATCCTCTGATTGGCATAACTGAAGAAAATCAAGATGTTGAACAGCTGTTTGAAGAAATAATGATGGAAAACTTCCCTAACCTGGTGAAGGAAATGGACATAAAACCCAGGAAGCTCAGAGAATTCCAAAAATCAGGGATCCAAAGAGGCCCACACCAAGACACATCATAATTAAAATGCCAAAGGTTAAATACAAAGAAAGAATATTAAAAGCAGCAAAGAAAAACAGATAGTTACTTATAAGGGAACACCCATAAGACTGGCAGCTGATTTCTCAAAAGAAACTATGCAGGACAGAAGGGCTTGGCAAAAAATATTCAACAGGATGAAGACCCAGGATCTAACCAAGAATAATTTATCCAGCAAAGCTATCATTTAGAGTTGAAGGACAGATAAAGAGCTTCCCAGACAAAAATAAGCTAAAGGAATTTATCACCACCAAGCCAGTATTACAGGAAATGTTGGAGGGACTTCTTTAAGAAGAAAAAACATGTATCAAAAACAGGAATAAAGAATGGTAACAACTACATTCCTATCAATAAGTACCTTAAATGGAAAAAATTAAGTGCTCCAACCAAAAGACAGAGTGGCTGAAAGGATAAGAAAAAGACCCCTACATATGAAAAGGAAGGGATGGAAAAAGATATTGCTTTGATGGACCTAGAAGGTATTTAAGTCAGACAGAGAAAGATAAACTGTATATGATTTCACTTATGTGGAATCTAAGGAATAAAAAGAACAAACTAATCAAAAAACAGAAAAAAAAAAATTATTCTCTTACAGTTCTGGAGGCCGAAGTCTGAAATGAGTCTTAGGCTGAAACAAGAAGTCAGCAGGGATGGTTTCTTCTGGAGGCTCTAGGGGAGAATCTTCCCCTGATCTTCTGCCTGCTGGCATTCCTTGGCTTGTGGCCGCCAACACTAATCTCTGCTTCTGTCATCACATTCCCATCTCCTTTTCTGTCATCAAATCTCCCTCTGCCTGCCCTTTATAAGGACCTTTGTGATTATATTTAGGGCCCACCAGGAAAACCCCATCGCAAGATCCTTAATCACACCCATAGAGCCCTTCTGCAATCTAAAGTAACATTCACAGGTTCCAGGGGTTAGGACCTGAATATCTTTGGGTGCACCACACTCTGAAGTGCTCTTCACAAAGATGTCTTCTGGAGAAGTCTAGACACCAGCCCACAGCAGCAGAGCTCCGGTGTGCAGCTGGCCTTGCGAGTGTGCCGAGCCCCTCTGCCCTACTGCATGCCTGCCCAGGTGAGCAGTACTGAGGGCTGCTCTGAGAAGACAGCCTAACAAGTGTCACTCCTTAAGTTCTTCTGAAAGAGACATCCTCTACCAGGGACAGACTACCCAGCAAAGTCATCACCAGAAACAAAGCCAACCTTGACACCTCTGCCTAAGAGTGACACCAGTGTTTTGCTTCACTTAGACAACGAACTTCTGACATGGGCCAGAGAGGCCAAGGTAGCCACTAAGGAAATGAAGAAATGAAAAGGCAGAAGAGCATCCTCTCCTGTAAGTCAAGGATCATCAGGAAGACCAACGCTCCCACCCCCCAATATCATTAGAATGCAATTCCCCCACTTCCATGCTGCAGCCTCAGGACTCATCCAGAGAGCACCTTTCCTTCGTAGGCTTTTACATGTCCTAATGTTCTGTTTGCTCACCTACTTCACAAGGCAAGAACCAGGCCTATCCCATTCACCCTTGGAAGCCTGGCCCAGAGTGGCACAAAACACACCCCAATGAACACACATGTGGGAAGCAACTGGTGAGTGCCTAGGAGAAGACAAGTTCTATTCTGAGGCTCTCTCAGGTCTTCTGGCAGAAACTTTCTCCCCACAGGGCAACCCAGTACAGAAGCCAACAGATACCTGGACTCAGGCCTCTGATTAGCCACCTGAATAAGGACAATGCCCCTTACACCAGACCAGATCCAAAACCAGACCAGATCCAAAACAGTCTCTTGTTGCTTTTAGTTTTTGTTCATGGAGTATCAGACCAACATTGCTGAATATAGTTAATTGTAGAACTGATCTAAGATTATCACAATTTTTTTTAAAAAAAATTATCAAGAAATCATTTATTCAACAGTGGAGAAAACTTTTAAGTTAGCACAAAATGAAAATTCTTCAGGCTCTCATTCTGTCCAACATCATCCTGTTTTTTTCTGCCTTCATTTTCTGCACTTTGCTCTTTAAAAATAGAATGTTAAACCAAAACGTAAGAATATTTATTCCTAATTTAATGACAAAAATTGATGGCATATACCTGAAACTTATAAGAAAAGATGACACCACAAAAGAAAAGAACTCTACAGAAACTCATAACATTTTTAGAGCTCTACAAGATTGTAGAGGCTATGTGCTGACCCTCAAGTCACAGATTGAGAAATAAAGGCCTTAGGCCAGGTAACACTAACACTCTGACACTGAAGATACACACACAAAAAAATCCTTACAACTTTTAGAGGAACTTCAGCTCAAATACACTCACAAAAAAAGGCAAATTAAAGATACAATGATATACCATTTTACTTATATCAGATTGGCAATACTTTTTTAGAAGGCAATTTAGTGACAAAAACAACTTTAAAATCCTTTAAAATCTATATATATGTTCCCCCCGCAATCACATTTTTAAGACTTTAACTTATGGAAATAATAAAAATTGTGTAGAAACATTCGGCTACAAGAAAGTTTATAACAGTAGAAAAGTGAAAACCTAAAATACCTAAGACAAAGGATTAATCAAATAAATTCTAGTGCATTCATTCATACAACGGAAAACTAACCATAAAAAATCATGTCGTAGTAGATACACTGACATTGAGAGAAGCTGACAACATATGGATTTAAAGTAGGTTAAAACTGTAATTATGACTCTGGTTTTAGTTCTCTTATATAAGTAATAATTTAAAAGTCTAGAAGGTATAAAGATTCACAGTGCTGGAAGGAATTTTCTCCTTTTTTGCATGTCTTTATTTAAATGTGCATTATCTGCCATTTTTAAAAGTTTCCTGTTATTGCTTTAACAGCAATTCCAACCAATGAGAACAAGTTCTTAATTCATTCATTCTAAGTGCTAAGATTCCTTCGACTAAAGGTTCTTGGTGTAAAAGAGAAAGCCCAATATTCTTTTAAGAACTGATTAGGCCTCACTAACTGGTACTTCACATGAAATTCATTATAAGGCAGGCTCCCTGAAGGGAAAGTACTTGGCGGGGAGGGGGTGGATCTTAAACAAATCACCCAAGACACTGGGCAAGATGGCATAGAGGGTAGAGGTTTTACACATCTCTTGCAACTACACCAAAGTTGTCACGAAATCACAGAGCAAATAGCAAACAGAGTGGCCTGGGGTCTGGATGAACAGAGGATGTACAACTAAGGAGAGAAATAAGAAATCACCCAGCAACAGCAGGAGGGGAAAGAGACGGGAGGCTGCCTGGTCCCACGCAGCTGAGGTGAAACAGAAGCTAAGCAGCTGCAGCTGGCAGGTGCAGACATTCCTCTTAAAGGGGCCGCGACCACGATGAGACTTTTATGGTGACGGACTCACTTGCTCTGAGCTCCAGAATCAGGTGGCTGCTTAGGGAGCGCCAGGGACATACAGGCGAACACTGACTTGTCGGGCTTTGGAGTGAGGGCCAAAGGCAATGTTTTCTCTTGGGCAGAAGTGCTGGCGGTATCCACTATTCCTCTCTTGAGCCCTCCCCACTCCCAACCTTCGGACACAGGTGCCACCATAGCTGAGATGTCATCAAACTGGATAACAGCACTCGTTCTATCCAGAGGATTCCCTGAAACTCCCCTTCTCCCAACCTGTGGCCCTACCCAAGCTACATCCAGTGGTGTCCTCGGCATGCCCTGTGCCCCTTGCTGAGTAGCTCCAAGCCACACTGGCAACACCTAGCCTCAGTTTCTGGCGTGCCCTCTTGGGGCAACTATAAGCACAACACAGGTGTCAGCGATCTATGGAATGCTTGCTGAATTTTACCAGGTGGCTCCAAAAGGGCACAGTCTGGGGCTAAACTTGGCCTACAGCTGGTCCCCTCTCAGGACTGTACCACTGGACCTACTACACAAAGCCATGCTAACAAGACTGTGAGACTTAGGAGCTTTGCTTAGTACATAGAAACAGACTCAGAAAGGCAGCCCAAATGGGGAGACGAAGAAACATGAACTTAGGGGAAGAGTAAGTGAACTTGGTGAGAACTTTAACAAAGAGATAAAAAACATAAAAATGGAGATGGAAACTATAGAAGAGAACTAGTCGGAAATGGAGAACTCATTATCTGAGATGAAGGGTAGATTAGAGAGAATCAACAGAGTGGATGAAGCAGAGGATCAAATCATCGATACAGAGGATGGGGTAGCAGAGGACACCCAATCAGAACAGCAACAAGAAAAAAGAATACAAAAAAATGAAGATAATTTAAGGAGCCTATGGGACAACATCAAACATAACAACATTCGTATCATTGGGGTACCAGAAGGAGAAGAGAGAGAGCAAGGAGTTGAAGAGCTATTTGAAGAAATAATGATGGAAAACTTCCCTAACCTGGTGAAAGAAATAGACATAAAACCCCAGGAAGTTCAGAGAGTCCCAAAAAGGATGAACCCAAAAAGGCTCACACCAAGACACATCATAATTAAAATGTTAAAGGTTAAAGACAAAGAGAGAATCCTAAAAGCAGCAAAAGAAAAGCAGTTAGTTACCTACAAAGAAGCTCCTATAAGATTGGCAGCTGATTTCTCAAAAGAAACTTTGCAGGACAGAAGGGTTTGGCACATAATATTCAAAGCAATGAAAACCCAGGATCTATAAACAAGATTACTTTATCCAGCAAAGCTATCATTTAGAGTTGAAGGACAGATGAAGAGCTGCCCAGACAAGAAAAAGCTAAAGGAATTCATCACCACCAAGGCAGTTATTACCGGAAACACTGGAGGGACTTATTTAAGAAAAAATATTTATCAAAAATATGAATAGATAAGAGACCACCTAGGAATACCAGATGATATAGGCTAAAACACACACACACACATGAATAAAGAATGGCAATAACTACATAGCTATCAACAAGTATTTCAAATGAAAAAAAATTAAGTGCTCCAATCAAAAGACAGGGTGGCTGAATGGATAAGAAATGAAGACCTTTACATATATGCTGCCTACAAGAGACTCACTTCAGATTAAAAAATACCCAAAGAATAAAAGGGGATAGAAAAAGATATTGCCTTGATGGACCTAGAGGGTACTGTGCTGAATGGAGTAAGTTAGACAGAGGATGCCATATGATTTCACGTACATGTGGAATCTAAAGAACAAAATAAACAACAACAACAAAAGAAACAGAAATAAATCATAGATACAGAGAATATTTGGAGGGTTACTAGATGGGAGAGGGGTTGGGGGGTTGGCGCAAAAGGTCAAAGGGGTTAAGAAGTACAAATGGATAGTTACAAAATTGTCATGAAGATATAAAGTATAGCATAAGGAACATAGTCAATAATATTGTAATAAATATGTAAGGGGGTAGAGGGGTTCTAGATTTATTGAATTATATAGATCTCTAATCACTATACTGTACAACTGAAACTAATATATTATTGTATGCTAACTATAATTGAAGAGAAATTCATTGAATTGTACACTAAAAATATGGGCAACTGTCTATTATATTTCAATATAACTGTAAAAATGAATGAATGAATGAATGAATGAATGAATGAACAGAACCCCCACCCAAAGGAAAGTGTCCAGCAACATCCTGGCTTTTCTCTCCTCACTTGCAGAGTATGTCACATTGATAAGGATGGACATTATTTTAAAAGGGCCTTGTGTTTCCTGCAGCAAAAAAGATTTGGCCTTGTTTTTTCTGGCTTTTGATAAATAAAGTAAACCAACCCACCCAATGCTGTAATCAAATAGAAGTTTATAAACAATTGAGAAAAGAAGAGTGAGAAAGAGGAGTGGAAGAGGAAGGGATGGAGGGAGGAGCAAACATTTACAAAAGGTAACTGCTCCACAGTGGTCTCTCCTTACTCTCTGGAGAGAATCACACCCACCAAGAAAAACTACTCCACCTGCCCCCTTTGTGTTCAAAGAGCCGCCTGATGAAGGAGCCAGGTGGAACCTGAGCTCCTGCTCACTCATGGGGGCTGCCTTTGAAACCCAAGCACAGATGTGAAACACCATCTCCGTGCTTTAGGGCAGCTCAGCAAACACGTCCTCTCCATAAGATAAAAGCACAACACAGAAAAACAATTCATCTTCTACTTGACTGCCACTTAGTGCTGATCCAAAAGCAGAAAATCCATGAAAGCATCCAAACAGAAATGCATAGAGCGATAGAGCTGACACTCCCGAATACAGCCCAAGGACAGTCTTTCACTCCTTTGCAAATCACAGCCTTCATGATAATTATGGTAGGCTCCAGAATGAAGGAGAAAAAAGATGTGTCAAAGCCTGTGCACCCACACCCCATTTCTGTCCCAATTTCTCCTTGAGTACCCTTCACATTAACTGGGTCCTACGCTCGTGGGTACAGAACCCAGCAGGGAATTTTCCACGTGACAACCTCAAAGGAAGTCTGTGCCCGTACCAAATTTAAGCCTGACCACAAAACAAAGTTTAGTTTATTTGAGTACCCAAAGGTGACAAAACCCACTGATCCCAGGCTAGCAAGGGCCTACAACTCTGGGGCTTTTCCTCACGAAGGCAGCATCCCAAAGTGGAAAGCAATCAGACTTTGGATCTGACAGTACCAGGTTCAAATTCAGCCTCTCTTGCCAACTGTTGTTCTGGCCTTCTCAGATCTGTTCCTCAAACAAGCCCCCGGGCTAAGTGACAGTCCTTATCCACAACACAGTCTGTACCAAGATCCACAAAAGAGGGACACCCAACACCTTCTCCAAGTTCACATGTTCTGACCTGCTTGAGAAGGACAAAGGTTTCCCTTCACAGCAAAGTTCTCAACCTCACTGAGTGTAGAACCACCAGGAGAAGTTTCCTGCTCTCTTCCTGGTCCCACTTCCTGAGAGTCTGATTGAAATTGTCTGTGGCACAGCTCTGCTGATAATTCTGTGTGCACCAAGGTCAAGAACCAATGCTCTGGATCAGAACATTGCCTGGGAACTTGTTAGGGAAGCAGATTCTCAGGCCCCACTCAGAATGTGCTAAAAAAGAAACCTGCTGATGACTGAGTTTTAACAAGTGCTCCAGACAATTTGATGCCTCTGGAGCTTGAGAACCTCTGCTGTGGAGGGAGGAGCAGAGGCCCAGTCCAAAGATCTCAGTTAAATATAGAACTCCAACTACCATCCCCAAACACCCCTGAGACACTCACCAGCAGGAATATTAACTCCACTTCAAAAACCAATGTCATGTAAGGAATCTCATATTTCACAGGTTGGAAATTTGAACCTGGGTTTTTCCTTCTTTAAATACATAAGTCAAAAGTACATGCCTGACCATCAGTCACTGAAAAACTGTTATTACACCATAAGAAGAGGGAACAGGGCCTAGGCATGGGGACGCAAAGGTATGTTTGCTAAAGGGTGGAACAGAGCGGCCCAGCAGGTAATGGCACTGACTGTGAGGTCCTACCTCACATTAGGGTTAATGTACATAAAATCAATTTGTAGCAGAAACTACAGAGTATAGGGCACAAGAGATTATTTTATTACTATTACAAGATATTTCAAATACCTAATTTATTTTCATCACTTGTCTATATGTGGGCCTTTAAATTAATGAGCAGCCCTTTATGGGGAAGGGGCGTGGATGTGGAGAGAGGTAAATTTATCCCAAGGGAGAACACATGTCCATTGTTAATAGTGACCGGGAAAGATTTCCTGTCCTGTGGTATGCATTTCTGGAACACCTTTTTTTTTTTTTTTTTTTTTTTTTTTTAATAGTGGACATGTATGACTTTAATTATCAGGAATAGCAAAGGTTGAAGAAAATGGACCCAAGTTGACCTTCCTCCATTCTAAAGGAGGCTGATGTGGACAGAGGCTGATGTGGACAGAGGGGCCTGTTCTCACCTCCTCTTCTTGCTGTCAATAATATTGTAATAAATATTACAGCTGTGCCACCATAGGACACAAAGGAGCCTCCTTACCAATCCATAGATGGCTTTATCCTGGTGCGGCTGGTCTCAAACACTGACATGCCCAGATTCGGCACACAGCATTTTCAGAAATAAGTCTCTCCTCCCTTAAAGGATAAAAGAAGGTTTACTGTGTCTTTTGAACATCTTTGTGAAGAAGATATATCTCTGACCTTCTTAGAGACAACAGGCAGGGCTCTGGTGGCAAAGCAAAGGAATCTCTTTCAGCAAAGAGAACATTCTTTAGGAAATTAAGATGCTAAACAGGCTGAAAGAGAACACCCACCAGTTACACTGTGCTCGGGAAGAACAGGAAAGGGAGAAGAAAGAAGCACCCTGGTCCAACCTCTCCCTGTATTTCTGATTTTCACAGAAAGAAGTTTCATCTCCAATGTAGTATCAAAAGTTCTTTCAGCCCCTTAGTAAGTCCTCGATTAAAAAAAAAAAAGACCACAGAAACATATGGTCTAGAAATATTTTATGTACTTCCTAATTTTTGAAACTATCTACAAGCTCACCATGTCATCTCACATATATTAATAATACAATGTAATAATACAGTCAGGTAAATGTAACATGGTTTTACAGCATGTCTATTATGAAATGAGAAGATAATACTCATACCTACAGAAATGGGAACAGGAGGTTCCTAGGAGATAGAATAAATGTTTTTCACATAAGAAAAATTAAATAGAAATCAACCAAAGTGAAAAAATAGGGTCCTCTCTGTCCTCAGGCCCCTTTTCATCCTCCAACCTCCCTCTCCGTCCGCTGCTCCTCACTGGTGTTTTCCCTAGCTCTCCATCAGCAGCTCTAGCTGAACACCATTGTTCACTGCTGACTGGTCCCCAACACTACTCCCCGCCTTTATCCTTGCTGACAGACCCTAACACTGTTCAACACTTCCTTCTTTCCTTCATTTAATTCATCAAATACCTAGGAGTGCTACTACACTCCAGGCCCACCAGGCAGATTTATGGTGGGTAGGGAGGAATGGAGACAGGAATGACAAATAAGAGAATAAGTAAATATGAAATTTCTAGACAATGGTAACTGCTAAGAACAGTAAATTGGGGAAAGGGAAACAGAGTGTTAGAGGTAACAGAGGCCCCAACAGGGAAGGCTGCCTGTAGCTAGGCCAGGAGAATGATACTCACGGTTTAACCAACGGTTCTCACACTCCTCACACTCCAGTGTGAGTGCTTCATTCCTAACAAGCCCCCAAGCAACAGCTGCTGCTACTGCTGGTCCAGGAACCTCACTTCAGGGAGCTCTGCTCAAGCCAAGTGTGGTGCCTCCACCCCCTTGCAGGGACAGACCTGGGGAGTGTGTGAGTAAACATGGCCAACAAAGGGGAGGGGGTCGGTGGACCTGGGGAAGACAGTAGGAGAGTTTCTTAAACAGAGACACAGGAAGAGGGTCCTCTTTCTGTCTCGGGACATTGGCTGCCACAGCTAGGATGCTGAGTGGCATAGACAGGGCTGCATCATAAGGATGCTGTTAAGGCATCACCTACCCAGGACTTGTCCTGTGTGAGATAACATATATTCTTAATTCTTAGAGCCACTTACAGTTCAGCTTTCTGTTACTTTCTACTGGAGTCCTTCTAACCACTGAACCCTCAGATTATATCTCCAGCCCAAAACTCTTCTCTGAGCTTCAGGCCCATAGGACACTGGACAGTCCATGGATATGGACAGTCCAAAAGGTCTACAATAGGGATCCTATCTCCCCGCCGCCTCTCTCTCTGTTCCCACCCACCCTGGCCTTAAGACCAAGCGAGGCCCAGGCCCTCCCATCCCCCCTACAACCATTCAGCTATGGGGATGCACCATATTTGCCTCCCAGGGCTTCTCTTTAACACCTTCCAACCATTCTGGGACCAACATTCCCAGAGTAGCCCAGCGAGGTCTGGTCCACCGCCTCCTCCAGCCTTACTGTTCTTTGTCCTTCTCAAGCACCTCTCCATGCACTACAGCACCTCCACCTGGAATGCTCCTTCCTCTCCCACTCTTCACCTTACTAAATCTACTCAGCTTCAGAATGTCAGCTCAAAAATTACCTCAAAGAGTGACTTTTATAACGAGGTCAGGTTCCCTGTTACACAACCTCAAGTCATCTCTGCTTCTTCCTCATAGCATTTATATCAGCTTGTACTTACTAGAGGTTACACGTTTAATATTTTGAGGAAGGGCAGGAAATAGGTCAGTCTTGCTTATTATTATGCCCCCAGTACCGATTACATCACCTGGCACATGGAAGAGGCTCAAAAAACACCATTACGCACATTTGCTGAGTAAATGAATGAGAAGTGGCTGAGCTAGAAATAAAACTCAAGTCTATATGACTCCAAAACCCCAAGGACACCATTTTATTTCCTTAAGTGGTACATATAACATCCATTTTATGATGGAAATACAACCCTTACATAACTGAACACGAAAGAACATGACTTCCAGCAGCACTTGGCCGGAATGCAGTCACCTACAGCACCTTATTCCTCCAAGGATTCATTATGCACAACAGTTCATCAGACACTCAGTTCACCAGCACCTCAAGCGCCCATGATACGGGGTCATCGCTAACAGCACCACCCAGGGCCAGGCTCCTGCAAACTGGGCAAGGGAAGGAGACACAAGCCTGCAGTTGCTTGGCTTACGGCTTCAGAAATTGTATTTTAGAGCCAGTAACAGGAAGCTGAAACAGATGAGGTATTTCCAGAAGCTCAGCCAAGGACTTCTGCCTCCTCCCTTCATTACCTACTTTGGATGCCACAGAAAAGCCCTGAAATGCTAAGAAAGCCCGACTAGAACTCCTCCAAATATCTACAACTCCAGAGCCCAAAACAATATCCTCAATGTTCCTAGCACAAAAATTAGCTCCTACTATAAATTAGGTACATGAAAAGTAACCTGTATAGTTGGACATATAGTGTGACATTACTCCTAGTAGAGAAGAACTGGACAAAATAAATGCCTAGCAACCACTGTACAACATCATACTTCAGGGTTACAAAAACCTAATTTTGAGTATGTGAACTTTGTCGAAATATGAAAACTTCCACACACAAAATACAAAATGAGAAAGGCTAATCCAAATGATTTGTTGACACAGATTTCCTGCAGATTACATTCAGGGGAGAACAGAAAAGGGGCGTCAGGGTCTGCATTTCCACCTTGCTACCCCCAGCTTTGTGACACTAACACATTCTGTTCTACTGTGTCACAGGACTATGGTGAGGCCAGTGAGGAAAGTACACAGGCAGATTCCTAAGCCTGTTCTGATAGATACATGTATGGGTTGTTGGGAGGGAGAGGAGCTTAAACGGAGTTAAAGGGGTGAATACATGAATTTCTCTCCACTCCCTCCTGAAAGTCCACTGGAAAAATGCAGCTCCAGAGGAGAGGCCCCAATGTTCCAGAAGATGCAAAGGGATGGGCAAGTTGAAACTCAGAGCAAAGAACACATAAATGTAAAGGTCAAAGAGGGGATGCCAGATGACCCAGCAGAACGCAGTAAGCAGAACGGGCATCAAATATTGTACTTGAAAAGAAAAGCCTGGCTGAGTGTCTGACATGGAACCTCAGGCAAGGGATGAGAAAGTGAGAAAGTTCTCTACGTGAGAACAGGGGCTAGTACTCAACATGGAAGCCTAAGAGTACATGTCAAATGATGAGATATCCACAGACAGGCTAGAAAGAACTACTGATGTGTGATGAGTCTGTAGAAGACTAAACAAGTGAAAACAATGTGATTACTAACTCCAGGAAAAGCAAAAGATTGTATTAGAAAGTAAATATAATCATAACATATTAAACAGGTCAGCCATAAAACAATCCATGATCAAAATAAGATAAACAAAGAATGTCTATTAAACCAAGATTAGGATTAACTGAATTGAAAGATTGGAAGACGCAGCGGAAATACGTGAGTGTACCTTCTACAAGAGAAAGTTGACGAAAACTATCTAAAATTAGGGCGGGGGGCAGGGAGGACACTAGAAGGAAATAGCCAGGAGTCTGGAAGTCAGCGGTAAAGAGTGCAGCTACTTTTTGTTATACAACATGCAGTACACGAATTGACTTTTTAAACTATACACAGTATAAAAATTAAAATTAAACCAAAATATAAAGTATTTTAAAAAGTGCAGCAAGATGAGGCTAGAGGGTAGCAAGTACATGTCACAAAGAATGGGCCAAGGTGTGTAGATTTCCTGGTCTGGGTCCTGGTTTTTTCATCTGTAATTTTCCACTAGAGAGAAAGCAGTGAAGGCCAAGTACAGCCCTGAGGGCTTCTGAGGGGCCAGCAGGGTGGGCCCTGAGTATTAATGTTAAAATAAATACAGCAGAGTGAGGAAGGAGGGATGTTAAGATAAGACTGAGGAGGAGGTAATCTTTAAAGAGATGTAAACATTTTCAAAACTCTCTAGAAAAGTGGTTCTCTGAGACCCCAGGACCAACAGTAGCAGCACACACCAGAAACTGCTCAGAAACACATTTTTTTATCAGGCAGGCCCCACTCAAACCAGATAAATCAGACACTCTAGGGTGGGCCAGCAGTCAGTTTCAATAGGCTCTCCAGGTGATTCTGATGAAGGCAAGTTTAGAGATCAGGCAATGACTCGGTCACTTTAGTAGCGTAAGGAATGGTTCAGGGATCCTGGGGGATGTTGGTGTCCTGGAGTAGGGGGATCCACAAGATCAAAGGGAATTTCATAACATGCTAAAATATTATTTCCATTCTTTCATTTCACTCTTTCACAAATATACAGTGGCATTTTCCAGAGGCTACATGAAACAATAGATTGCTTGCAGAAGCAGATATAAGAATCCAGCTCTCTTCAATTAAGCTAGACATTTAAGGCTTGCAAAAATGTAAAACAATACAACTCAATTCACTAGTTTAGAAAGTAGCTATTTTGCATTAAAATGTCATTAACATTAACACGTAAAGAATTATTTTTAACAGATTAATAAAAGGTATCTTAGATATTTTTTAGTTTTACTTTGTAATGCAGTATAGACCAATAGGTTTAATCCACATAAACAAAAGCTCTTTGGTCTTCATTAACATTTAACAATGTAAAGGATCTGAAACAAAATGTTTATGGATCAGTAGACTTTGGCTTCAACAACCTAAACAAGGACTTTCCTAACTGTTACTAAAAGGTCATAATATGTATTTAACCAAATTTAAATGCTTTCTATGTCACTAGCAGTGAGAACAGGCAAATTTATGGCCTAAATCAAACCAAAACGACAAATCCAATTTTAATGCACTTTGCCCAGACCTAAACCCACAATGAAAAGACCCCCAGGGCTTCTGCACACAACACCCCATCACACACACCCAACACTCTTCAACAGCTTGTAACTGACCATTTTCATACCAAAACACAAAGCAGAAAATACAGTTACTCTGAAACAGGAAGTGAATTTTTATGTACCCTAAGCATTTCTAAGCTCTTTTCACACATTCACTAAAACCTGGTTTTATGCTATTTGAATATTGCCAATAGGAAAGGGAAAGAGCTGTCTAAACTTTCTTTTGAGAGAATCTGTGTGTAGGACAAAATATTTACATCCCTTGGGGAGAACTATCCCTCAACAAAGAACATGGTTTCATCACATTCCTAGCGAAAAAGGAGTTCTGAGTTTCCCATTTCAAAGAGAGCAGTCATTTTACATCCTGTGTACTCTACGAACCAACAAATGCTAGACTGGGTCTTGAGTTAATAAGATGTAAAACGTGTGTGTTGTGTGTGTGTGTATGTTCCTTTGGGAACAAAGGGGTTTTTGGTTATTTTTAAGATTAATAAAAACCACACAATCTAATGTATAGTACAAGATGATATGTAGGTTATCATTAATGAAATTCTCATATTGTTTTTCATTTTTACTTTGAAATATGTCGAACTTGCTGTAAAGTTAAAATACAAGAAATATCTATATGCCCCTCCCCTAGACTCAACAATTATTAATGTCCTTCCACATTTTGTCTTCTACACACATCAGCACATTTTTTGTGGAACCACTAAAAGCTATAGACATCATGTACCTCCCTAAATCCTTCCAGCATATCCTTCCTAGGAACAAGAACCGTCCTCCTACATAATTACAATACCATTATGACACCCGAGAAATTTAACACTGATATTTTCAAATATTCTGTCTATGTTCAAATTTTCCCAATCATCCCAATAACAGTTGTTATAGGTTTTTTTTTCTTTTAATCCAGGATTCAATCAAGGACCAGGCATTAATTGTCACAATTATTTAGTCTTCTTCAACCTAGAAGGGTCTCAACTCTTTTTATGACACTGATGTTTTGAAGAGTCCAGGCAGTTATCATGTAGTCTTGGTTTGTCTAATTATTTCTTATTATTTGACTCAAGTTAAACATTTTGGCAAGAATTGTCCCTCCCACCACACCCCATCAGGGGCACATAATCTGTCCATTATTGGGGAATCTGAGTTTGATCACCTGCTTTTATTTCCTCAATATAGAGATGCTTTTTTCCTTTATAATTAATCATCTGCGGAATACTTTAGGCTATACGAGTACCCTTCCCCACCCCACCTCTCACAAATGTTTACACAATGTTTTTTGACAACCATTGAGGATCCCTGCCTAAATCAATTATTACCTTGATGTTTGCAAAACAATGATTCTCTAAATCTTTCACTCTTTCTACTTGAACTGGTATTTGTCTATAAGGAGCCCAATAAACTCCCTTTGGAGTATATCACTATGCTCTGATTTTTATTCACTATATACTGTGAGCTTTTAAAAGTCAATGTATCCTTTATCATCATTATTCTTTTTTGATGCTCAAAATGTCCCAGATTTGTCCAGTGGGAACCCATTCGAGCTGCTCCTTTTTTGTCACGTCCCCATCAATTTTTAAATACTTCCTTACTTTCTGGTACAAAATAATCCAGGCTCACATTGAATTTTGCCTGCCCAGAATCTGGAATAAGTCATTTCTCCAAGGATCCCTGGTTCCTTTAGTGGGAAATGATATTTGGCAACCAAGCTCTGGGGGCTAGGTGTACTCACTGCTACTGGGGTGTCATTGTCCCTAAACCCTCTCAGAAGACAGAGCTAGGAATTACTTTAAATCATGTATCCACACTGATACTTCTAATTTAAATCTCAACATAACAGGCTTCCTCCCTAGTCTTTTCTATACTGGATTTTTATCTCCTTTCTCCCAGAGAACCCTGGTTCTCAAAACCAGTATATTTTTACTCATTTGCGCTAAAATATACCCAAAGTAATTTCAGAATTACTACTGTTGATCTATCAATAACAAGCCTACTTCATAGTAAATTTCTTTGTAGTCCTTTTTTCCTTTTGAATACATCCCACTAAAGGTATATAGGGTACTGTGTTCATGTGACTTGAATTATTCTTTCCTATGTGGTTATGTTATTAATCTGATATACTTCTAGGTTCATTTGTTTCTATTAGAATTCAATTTAATTTTTTTCTATTGTTTTATTTTTTTGAGTATATAGAATATTTACATGGTTTGAAAGTCAAAATTATATAAAATATAGGCATACTCAGACAAGGTTCACGCCCATCCATATCCCTTAGACCTTGTCCATACCTACTTGAATAAGTTCTATAGTTTCTAGTTATCCTTCCTGTTTCTTTTTGCAAGAAGCAAATATATACATATTCTTATTTCCCCTTCTTTTTTATTTCATTCTTTCATTTTTATTTTTTTTTTTTCTTACAGTCAGATCTTGCAGGCCCACCATGGAGCCTATGAATATGGAGACCTCAGATGGGTTGAGGATCCTGACAACATGGCCAGAAGAAGAAGGGTGAGAAGAGGCCTGGTATGAGGTTGTGAGGTGTGGTTTCTTATTCTACCTATAAATTCCTCTTCTGAGCTGAGGTCCATCACTTATGGTTTTGGCACTCAGGTCCTTTATCTTTTTTTTTTTTTTTTTTAATTGTGGTGAATTAACATTTTTTTTCCCGCCTACAGCACCTGGTAGTCCTAGGTGGTCTCCCATCCAAATACTAACCAGGCCCGACCCTGCTTAGCTTCCGAGATCAGAAGAGACTGGGCGCGTTCAGGATGGCACAGCCGTAGATGAATGAACCATTTTTAAATGTACAGTTCTGTGGCATTAAGTACGTTCACATTGCTATACAACTGTCACCTTTATCCATCTCCAGGACTTTTCATCTTCCCAAACTGAAACTATTCATTAAACACTAACTCCCCATTCTCCCATCCACTGGCAACCACTATTCTACTTCCTGTATCTATAATTTGACTATGCCAGGGGCCTCCTATAAGAGGAATCATACATTACCCTTTTTTTTTTTTTACCACATATCATGTATATCAATTTGTATTTTCTTTTTCACTCAATATATCTTGGAAATCACTCTCTACCAGTTCACAGGAATCTCTGCCTCTTCTATTTTTACAACTGCACAGTTCCTATTATGTGGATGTACCTCAGTTCACTCATCTTGGATGGTCATTTAGGTTGTTTCCATATCATATATCACAGATAATGCTGCCATGAATAACCCTGCACACCTCACGTTTGTATTTGTGGAGGTACGTCTTAGAAATGGGACTGTTCGGTCTCAGGGTAAATGTATACACAGATACTGCCAAATTCCCCTCGATGAAGGTTGTACCATTTTGCACTCTCACCAGCAACATGAATGTATGTTTCCAAGAGCCTCACCAACAGAATGTGCTCAAGGTTTTACATTTTTGCCAACATGATGAGTAAGAAATGCTATCTCGGTGATCTGAACTTGCATTTCTCTTATCATGAGTAAAACTGAGCATCTTTGTTACCTAATAAGGGCTTGCTGCCTGATGCACATGGCTTTCGAGAAAAGAAAAAGTTTTATTTGCTAGTCGACTGGGAAGGAGACAGGAGGCAAGGCTCAAATTCGTCTTCCTTGATCCAGAGTTTGAAGTTTTAAGGGGTTTCGGCCCAGTCGTCTGGACAATGGACTCTTTGCTCCTGAAAGGGTTCTGGCATTCAGATTCCAATCAGGCTCAGTCCTTCGGTTCTTGGGGGGTGGGGGTGGAGGACAGCTAAGGGGTCACAAACGTTACTTGTAAGTGGTATATTCAAGGTTTAAACTTCGGTGCCGGATCTGTCAGAAACAGGATAGGACTAGTTTAAGCTGGTTCTGTAGTCACATATTTCATATGTTTAAGGGCCATTTGTATAGTTTTCGATGGAATGTCTTCATATCTTTCATCCATTTTTCTATCAGATTTTGGTCTTTCCCCCTCCGAATTTAAAAAATTTTTATACCAACCTTTTATCTGTGACTCATGTTTTTTAAAAATCTTACTCAAGAACATACTGGTTTGGCTGGCTATGCCCTCTCGCATCTTCTAGATAAAAACCTGAGGTGCGGGAGGAACAGGGATGAGACTTAACTGACCTCTGAGTAAAACCAGGAAGCTAACCACCCACCCTCTGCTCAGATCTCTCCGCAGCTCTCAGCCTTCTAACCATCCCTCATCTCTATATTTCAAGTTAACAAAACATTCTCACCAACTGAAGCTTTTAAAAGGTACTTTAGTAGGCTTTCAAAGAAAATGCTAATATCTGTAATCATTGTGGAATTTTACTTATTTTTTTGCAGCTCAAGCAATCTTATTAGAAAAATTTAAGTTACTATTTAACTTTTAAAAATATGATTAATAAGTTCACTGGCAGGCACTTTTATCTAAAAAAAAAAAAAAAAGTATATATAATCCCCCGATTGTCTATAGCCATGCCACCCTGAACAAGCCCGATACCGTATGATCTTGGCAGCTAAGCAGGGTCGGGCCTGGTTAGTACTTGGATGGGAGACCACCTAGGAAGACCAGGTGCTTAGGTGTAAAAAAATAAAAAATAAGGGATTATAAACTGACAAGGTCTTTGCAATCTGTGAAGTCAACCAAGGGTTGCCTCACCTAAAAAAAAGAAAAAATGCCCCCCCCATTGCTAGAGACAGTGAAAATGCTAAGTACCTTGTTCTGTTTACTGACCCAGTGATTTACTGCAATGAAGGTCTTTACAATACTAAACAATTCCTCTTATCAGAACAGATAAACCACCTATAAACATACTTAGCTAAGAGATACCACTTCATTCATAACTTGGTTTTAGGCTTTAAACTGGTTAAACCTGCTTAAAGAGAAATCGGAATAAATTATGTGAAATAAAAAGAACAATGTATCATAAAAGCCTCTGACATCAATAACACTAATAAGCTCCCAATATCATGGGGCCATAACAGTCAAGCTCACTTGTGACTATAGCAGGTCTATTTACTTGTGGGTACAGAAGGCTCTAAAACTTTTGTAAACTTTTTTTTTTTTAATTATCCAAGAAAAGAAAAAGGAAAACAGATTACTTACTACTAGAATTCCAGCAGCTGTGTATCCTTAAATCCTTTTGAAGACATGAGTCTAGAAAAATTGCTAGGATTTCCAAAAAGTAGGTAGGAATACCTAGGATTTTAGAACTAGCTAGAGTTTCAAATTATCAATATACAGATACTGTGTACAAAAAGGGCTTAAAATAATGCACAGTGATAGTGCTTCCTCTATTTACAGCTAATAATGCTAACATGTTACTTGGCCTTTCAATTTGTCTCATATCATGTCCACAATGTCCCCCAGCAGAAAAAGGCACAGCTCTCATTCAAGGCCTGCTGTTGTTGGCCCAAGGCTCACTCAGCTTGCCCTGCAAGAGGCTTATAGACAGACAAGGAGCCAGGACACCTGTTTCAGTGACATTGAAAAGACTTTGAGCTCAATGTTAACTCTGGTTTTGAAACTTATGAAAAACACAGGAACACAAGTTGTAACCAGAGTAATACCAACTTGCCTAAAACAAGCATGAAGTATTTGGACAGAAAAATAAAACTGTACCTACTGAAAATATTTATTTTCCTCCTTAATCATGATACTGAACCCATTTATCCTAATTTACTAGTCTCAAAACTTGAAAATTACAGAGCAATCAGTGCCATTCTTTTCTCCGCGAAGTTCTTACAGTTATTTATGTTAGATATTGATGAAAGCACAATGTCCATCTGGAAGCCAGCCTTCAAAAAATATAGGAATTTTCTAATATACATTTATCCAAATATCAATAAAAATTAACAGTCTATCTTCAATAAGCATCAGAACATGTTAACTCAATATTCTATAAAGTTCTTTAATTTACTAGAAAATCTGAGTTTCTATAGATGTATTTTGTGTATTGACCTAAAACTTTAACTGAGTCAAATATGTACAAAGTAAAATATGTACAAATTTTATCTTCAGGGTTTATTTACATTATTTATTTCTAACGATTATAATAAATCTTTTATTAGATTTCTTTTATATTGTTTGAAATTTGTGATGTGTATACAGGCACTACTTTTCAATAATTAAAATAAAATCGGTAACATAATAGAAAATTTGACCAATACCTCCAAATAAAACCAACCCTCTTCCCACCATACACCCCTCCTACAAATATATCTCCTCCCATACACACACACTCATACAACTAAAAATAATTTTTAGGATTTCCTTCAAAACTTTTACGTAGTTATAAATTATAGTATACATCAATCAATTTAGCTACCACTCTCTTCACATATATCAGAAGCGCTAACATAATTACATTGGAGACTCTGTAATTATCACCTTTAAGGGCCACATAATTAGTCTTTGGTGAATGCCTAACCCTTTGTCTGATATTTTAACTACTGTTTAGACCCCGTATCCAGAATTTGGACAAAATGTTTGGAAGGGAAGCAATCCATGAGCTTGGTGCCCTTTACAACCTTCTTGGTGTAGTCTACATGAAATTAAATTTTTCTTATATGTTAGATCCTACAACAGAATAATCCCCAACAATTCTGAATCTTCCTGGAGACAAGTAGACCTAGGGCTTCCCTTAAAGTATACAGGTATCAGAGATATAATGACTGGTATCAGAGATCTTCAGTTTCAAAAAACAGGTCGAAAATCAAGTTCTAGACAACGGACATGAAAATGATACAATTTTCTTGTACAATAAAGCATTTATTATATATACTTTAATGTACATAACAAGTAAGTAGTTATTTCCAGATGGTGGGATTATAGTGACTCTTATTTTTCTTATTTTGCTTACTGGTATTATTGACTTTCATTTTTTTAAACAACGAATATCTATAAAAATAAGTTAGCTTCTACCCAATAAGATGTCAATTGTGTACTTCTATACAGTCATATGTGTGTGTGTGTCCAAAACATTCTAAGAGGAAATGCACTAAAATGCTAATGGTATTTTCTTCAGGATAGTGGGATTATTGGTCATTTTTTGCTTTTTATTTTACATCACTCTGTATTTTCTAGTTTTTTAAAAATAGTAAGCATGTGTTACTTTTATAATATGAAAAAGGCATTTTTTAAGACACTAAAAATTGCCTGTGATCCAAGTACATAAAGGAATGTCGTCTGCCTTTTAGTAATTCATTCAATTTATAGACCCAGAAGTACACAAACACAATACAGAAGTTCTCACATGCACCTGCTCTCTCATACACACTCTCTCTCTCATATAATAGCTCCCAACTCACCTGCTAACACACACACACTCAAATTTAAGGCTAGGGTAGAAACTAGAAAGGACACTGCAGCAACTAAAAGGTATAGCCAAATGTTCTTAGGGACTTCCAACTCCCACCTGCAGAGGTACAGGAATGAAAATCAGGGAGACCTGAGTGTCAACACTTCCTGCAGCAGCCTACTTATGCAGGTACTTACTGCACTGAAGAGTACAGACAATGCTGACAAGGTTACTGAAGGGCATTCAGTGCCTCAATGTGTAGGACTCCCTGGAAAGGATCAGTGACTACAAAATGTAAATGCTCAAGTGAGTGTAATAATAATAAAATGTGAAGATAATCCTTACAATTAATTCCTTTGAAAAATAAAACCAAAAGAAACCAGTCCTTTCTCACAATACTCTTAGCATTTATGTTACAATTTCTGCTTTATGATGAGTTAGTGGTGACTACAAAAACATCTGTCCTCTCAATACGAAGTGGTCATGTTGATGGGGAAACCTTCAGAAATGGTCGAGGCTGTTAAAAATAACCTATTCCAAGTTCACACTAGGTACGTGGTGCATCTGACTATCAATCCTGTTTCAACCAGAAAGCTCCATGTAATCCTTTCTCCTTTTCTCTGCTGATTTCTGCTAACAGTGTGTTATATTACACCACACCTGATCTATCACCAGATGATATAATGAGATCCAAACACACCATGACATTGCTGAAGAAAGAGGGACACAAAGGCCATCTGTATTATAAATAGGAGCTGCTTCTATTAAAAATTAAGATATAGCACTTAAATAATTTAAAATGCTTCTTTCATAAACAGATTCCATAAAAGATACTGAATATGCTACTTTGAAATTTCATAATAATCAAAATAATCTAGTTGCTATCATCAAAGACAGTAGTAATGTGACCACCCTAAGAGTCTTATTCACTCAATATTTTGAAATCTCAAGGTGGAAAGTACAAAAACTTATGGTCTTTTATTGCTGTTGTCTAGCTTATCTGAACTCTTTCTAGAGTTTTTTTTTTTTTTAAATCATGAATGTTTTAAAAAGAATCCTTATCTTTTAGAGTTTTAGAGATATATACTGGAAATATTTATGGATGCAATAAAATGTTAGGAATATGCTTCAAAAATAATCTGGGGTGGAAAGTTTACAGATAAATCAAAACTGCTGAAACTGAACCATGGCGGGAGCGGGGGTGTTCACTAGACTATTTTCTTTACTTCTGTACAGATTTAAAACTTCTTATTTAAAAGTTTAAAATATATTCATCATGAGGTAGAACTCTTCACTTTCCTCTAAAGCATTTCACTATCTGAGGATACTTCTTTTTCTTTGCTCCTCTATAATGTATTCTGACAATGTACTTGAAAAAGCAAGTCTGAGTCATAAAATAGGATAGCAAAGCTTACACAAACACAAAAATCGACCTTTCATTACCCTGTAAATTATCTGCTCCAAAATAAGAGCTCTCCTCTACCATCCCAGGAAGCTCACTCAAGTCCAGGTACTGAGATCAAGTCGAACATTGCTTCTTCCTGAGCAGAACAGCCTGGGAGAGCAGAATGAAGGAAGGGACAACGCCACAGTACCCTCTACAATCGCCCATCCCCACCAAACCCTGAGTCATTCCACAGGAGCTATCAGAGCCGACTTTTGACTCATTTCTACATACAAGAAAGCTCAGCCCCAGATAGCAACCCAAAGTTTTTTCCCAC
This sequence comes from Eonycteris spelaea, assembly GCA_003508835.1. Lineage (NCBI taxonomy): Eukaryota > Metazoa > Chordata > Mammalia > Chiroptera > Pteropodidae > Eonycteris > Eonycteris spelaea. Next base: position 2,423,836 of record PUFA01000186.1, on the reverse strand, counting down.
TGTGATCAACAGGGACAGTCACAACAAAAAGTGTTTCTCCAATGAAAAGGATTCTATGGAAGTCACTAAGATAAAACCATGGGAATATTTTGAGCTACCAAACCTAAGGGGTTGAGAGCCATCTAAAGGTTATAAGTCAAAGACCTAGTTTTAGTCCCTGTTGTAGCGCTGACAATTTGCGGGGCTTTGGGAAAGTTATTTAACTTTCTCACCTGAAAAGTGGAATGAAGCCTGCTTGCCTGCTACCAACTCAGAAAAGGTGGTGGTGATCCAATGGATATAAATGAGCCTCATATATAAACTGTAAAGTACTCTATCAGTCAGATTATGGTATAAAAAAAAAAAGGAAAAAGAAAAAAAAGAAAAGAGAGAAAGAGAAAGAAAGAAAGAAAGAAAGAAAGAAAGAAAGAAAGAAAGAAAGAAAGAAAGAAAGAAAGAAAGGAAGGAAGGAAGGAAGGAAGGAAGGAAGAAGGAAGGAAGGAAGGAAGGAAGGAAGGAAGAAAGGAAAAAGAACAAATGTGGTACTTTCTTAACATCTTTGGTGTACTGAGAAAGGGTATGTTTGAAAAGAAGACATTACACTAGTAAAAAACAAGGATGCCCAAGGTGCTCTGTGGCCCAAGGGTAGGAAGGAAAAGCATCAAAAGAACCTAGACCAGCAATCATGCTAACCATACAGGAAATTATATCCTATATCTTCTGGCCATTAGACTAAAAGATGTGAGACCCATCCTGAGCAATGCCTTCCAACACAGATCTAGACACAAGGTATTAGGCTGATGGTCACAGGGGCATGCACATCTTACTGGACTGAAAACTCAAAAAAGAGGCCTGACTAAGGAGGACCCAGTTCTTCACACTGATAGCAGCTCAAGGGATACTGCGAATACTGGGGGTGTGGGGTGGGGGGGCACACATGGATCACTTACAAAGGTTCTTAATGTTATGACTGACACACTCAATAGCAGAGTGTCAATTTTACCTCTTGGCTTAAACATGCATATGTACTGGAACACCCACTTAACAAATGTTTGCATGTGTGAGAAGTCAATAAAATACATAAACCACGAGATCAATATTTTAATGATTTCCTACTACTAACCAAAATATTCAAAATGAACACCAAAACACCAAATTATTAGCAGAACACACACAGACCTACTATTGTCTCCACCTAAACTTTCATAAGTGCTGAGGTAGAGGAAAGGTCTGGATCTTGAAGCGCACCCTCCTCTCCCAAAGCATTTGCAGCCCCTGGAGGCTGAGTGAGACCCCTGCCACACTGCACCTGTGCACTGCCATGGCTGCCTGTCTACGTGTCTCATCTCTCCTACGTGAGTGGAGGTGGCCCTGAAGGAGTTCTGCTGGAGTTTGTATTCACCACGGTGCTCTCAGGCTCATTCCCTTCCCTCTGGGGTACATTCCCTTCCCTTCTGCAGAGAAGGTACAGAAGTGAAAATTTTCCGTGTTCATTGTCTCTCAATCAATCAAAGATGAGTCTGCATAGAACATATGCCAAAAAGGTATCTATTAGCATGATCTTCTTAAGCGGCCAAGCACAGCCTGGCCTTTGCGGTGTGAAGGAGTGAATTACCTCAGCCAAGTCAGACCTGGGCCCTCAACTGGAGAAACCGCTGGGCACTTGTTCATTTGGGGCACTTCTAAAGGCAGCGGGGGCCATTCCCCACGCCAGGAACTCCTTCGGTTTAGGAAAGATCCAGCTCGTGTGACGTGGGAGGGCGGGGGTGGGAAACAGGGAAAGAACCTGACTCCCTAGGATAGCAGCCCTTTAAAGAAGAGGAGCTTTAGAGGGCAGAAGCGATGGCAGAAGAAGTGAAAAAAAGAACACGCGGACAACTGCTCTTAAGCTCGCAGTCCCTCCCAACCACAACCGACCGCGTCCGCCGGGAGGAGGCGCGCAGAGCCAGGCTCCCACGCTACGGGGCCCGGGCGCGCTCTTCGAGTTACCTGCTCTGCTCCGTAGACCGTGGCGAACTGGACGAAGTCCTCGATGCGGACGAAGCCGTCTCCATCCCCGTCCAGGGCGTCAAACACGGCTCGGAGGCGGGAACCGTCCTCCGGACACCCTGCGGGCTCGCTCGTGAGGCGGCAGGTCTGGCTTAAGTCCGAGGGCTGGTCCGCGTCCCCAGAACCCACCTCCAGCGTCAACTCGCCCACCATGGGCGAGGGATGGAAGGGAAGAAGTCGACCTCGCCCCTCCTGGGGTGGCTGTGGCTGAGGTCCTGTGCGAGCAGGGACGCGCTCTCCCGGCAACTTGGAGAGCCATAATCCTCTGGCTCTTTAGTCCAGGGAAAAAGTGGGCCGAGTTCTGGCAGCTGCCGGTCGCAGTCGGGGTTAGGTTCGGAGTCCGGGTAGGCGGCCTGCTTCGGCAGCAGGTAAGAGGCTCCCGGAGACTGTCCGGCGCTCAGGCCGGCCGCGGGGTCTGGCGGGCCAAGCCCCCGACGCGGGGCGGGGTCGGTAGGCGTAGGGGCGGCCCCCAGCCCGTCGGGCCCATCGAGCCCGCCCGGCTCCGGGTCAGGGCCCGGGCTGTCCGCGGGGGAGGCCGGCCGGCCCGACTCCATCTTCATGGACGCGCCCCCGGCCGCAGCGCGGGCCCGCGAGGCCAGTGGTGCGGCGGGCCGCGCGGGCGGCAGACAAAGGCGCTCAGGGCGCGGCGACGGGCGCGGGCATCCCGCGGCGGCGCGGGCGGGCGCGCGCGGGGCGCCCGGGCTGCTGGGGCTGGCGCTCGGGCCCTGCTCCGCTTTCGCCCATCTTGGCGCCGTGCCTCAGCTGCCCTCGGCCCGGCGGCGCGGCGGGCGCGGGTCCATGCCGGCAGACGGTGGGCGTAGGGAGGGCGCACAGGAGGACGGGCGGCAGCAGGAGGCGGAGGGGCAGCCGAGGGCCCGAGGAGGCCCACAGAGAGGACGCTCAGCAGGGCACTGAAGAGGATGAGCAGGGAGGATGAGACGCCCGAGGTACCCAAGCGAACGCCGCCGCCCTTGCCCCGCCCTCCGTCGGGCCTTACATCAGCACGTCACGGCGCCGACCAGCCCTGCCCCTCGCCGGCTTCCTATAAAAGGCCGGCAGCAGCGCAGTACGGCAATGTTCCGCAAGCACCGCGGGGGTGGGTGGTCCTGTTTCTCTAATTCCTGGCACCGGCTCTGGCCGGGATCCCTAGTTTCGGACGCAGGAAATGGCTGTCCTCCGCGGCTGCAATCGCAGACATGATGTTACGACTGGAGCGTGCAGATAGAGCCGACCCACGCATGATACGGATGGGTAAACTGCGCTGAGAGACAAGGGGAAAAAAAAAATAATATGCACCTGTCACAAAGGGGCTGAGTTCCGCCTGCGTAAAGCGCTCTCACAAATGGATAAGCAAAGAACACGATTCTAATGGGTTGGGGAAAATGCGCATGGCACTGAGCGCAGCCCCCTGGTGGCACAGCCTTCCGGCGGGCGCATGCACGCTCGCTGCGTCAGGCCAGCGGCTCCCGAAGTTCGCACTCCTCCGCAGACGCCCCGCAGCGGAGGAGGGGGGATTTACAGGCCGTGTTGCGCAGAGGTTGAAGGAGGCCGGAGCTGGCCCTCACAGTCCGTTCCCCAGTGTAAGAGAGCCCCCAAGATACTGTTCATCTCACTTCTAACCAAAAGTACACGTGGTTGAACACTAAGACCTTTTTTTAAGTCTATGACGAAGGTGTTTTTCACGGGATATCCAGGGTTGAGCGCCAATTTGCCGTCAAGCCTCCCGAGACCCGTGGATGTCTTTGACAACTGATACCTGTTTCTCTAGATGTCACTTTCATCAGTGAGGACACAGGACGCCAGATAGGAACATGGACACCCTGCGGCAGGCATGAAAGCAGAGAGACGTGCTAACTAGGAGCAGGTGAGCTGCCAGGCCCCAGGCGAGGTGCTAAATTTAGCTTGTAATGGAATGTATCAGGAGAAAGTATAAACTGGTATTTTTATACGCCATAGGCACCAGCACCAGATATGTTTCATAAGCAGCTTTGGCAAAAACCAAAGGAAACAACCTGTTTCCCAGTGTACAATGAGGAGCAATGTGTTACTTAACCAAGTCATCTCCCAAGACAAAATCCCAGGGCACATGGTACTGGATTTTGTGAGGGTGGCATAGGAAGAGAAAAGCAAGGGATCCCCTCCCCCAAACTATATTCTCAGGGTGTTATAAGAGCAGTATGCTCTCGTGAGGAAGATACGGCCTTTCAAAGAAAAAAATCGTTTCTTGTTTTGGCAAGAATCCCAAATTGGGCTGATGCCTTCCTTTGGCCACATACAATTTTCAGAGGTAGTTATGGTGTTATGTGAGCCTTTCTAAGTAGGGATGTTCATGTGGTTGAAGTAAAAATAATGACAGGGCTGCATCCTGAGGCAGGCACTTTTCTTGCTGTTGGCCAATGCCCCAAAATTCTGCATTGTTGGCTGCCTGATGTGCCAGAATAGAACCTAACTAAGCATGAGGAGGATACACTTTCCTGCTTGGACCAGTTCAAGAGAGTCTCTTCATGAAACATTGAAAGTGACAATTTCTAAGTCAGTCATTTGGACCTCAAGCGTCCCCTTTGTGGCCTGTGGACATTTTTAATTGGGAGCATTCCAGGTGAAATGAACCAACTCATTATATGCAGTTCCTGCTGCCATTTTGACTTGCTCCTGCACGCCCAGTCCTATGTGCATTTTAATTCAACCAGGTATCAACTACACAGAACAGGAAGGGAGAGTGGGGTGCAGCTCACATCTGTTGGTTTTGGGGTCTGGGTGAATATCTGTGAAAACCTTCCTCTGTAAATGTTTCCTTTTGAAAGATACTTTCTATAACCACTTGTCTTTAGAATCCTCCAACCAGGTGGGTCTCCTGATCCCACTTCCCTGGTAAGTGACCTTTTGCCTTGGGGGAAAATGGGAGGTAATTCAGCAGATTACTGGCTGTGTGGCATAGCTCTGTTGGACCTGCCAGGGGAGTGGAGGGAAAGTGGGTCAGGAAACTTTAGTTGAAGGATACAGGTCTCTCTCTCCTCTGGGGTAGGACCTCTCCATCACCTGGGTAAGATCTGGCCACTGACACAGGAAGGGGAAAGAGTATACGGCAAGGCTCGATTTGATCACACATCTTTTTAATGCACTTTTTTTTTTTAACTGGAAGGAAATACACCAAAATTACAGTAGATATTACCTATGATTTCCCCATTTTTGCTAGTCTGATGAACTTAAGATGGCCTCTCATTCAGAATTCACTGAATGTTAGTGTGGTTGAGCATTTCTTACTGTTTATTAACCAACTTGGATCCCACATCCGTGAACAGTTATAGCACTTGCTTATTTTTCTCTTAGATTCTCTGACTTTTTCTTTAGACAAATCCTTCATCAGTTTTTTGATGTTGCAAAAATCGAAAATATCTTTTCCCTGCCTATATCCCCTCATGAACTCTGTCTATTGGGAAGATTAGACAGAAATCTTTCTTTTTGAGTAGTCAAACCCATTAGTTTTATCATTGGTGGCTTTGCTAATCATAAGGAAAGGATGGACTGTTCTACAGCTGGTGCCAATTACCTGTACAAAAACCTCACAACCAGATCCCTATGTCACATCAGATATAAAAATAGAGTAATCAAAGGCACAAAAGTGGAAAGTAAAACTTTAAAACTTAGAAGACATTGAAAAATATGCTTATGATCTCACAGCAGGAAAATTTCTTACACAAGAATAAAAATCACAAACCATTAAATAAAATATGATATAAATTTAAATACATTAAAATTTGAGGCTTCCAAAAGTATAGGGACTCAAATCAGACTGGTGGGGGCTGGAGGAGAGGGGAATTTAGAGTGAATGAAGTATTCTATATCTTGGTTTTAATGGTAGCTCTATAATTGTATGTGTTTGTTGAAACTTACAAACTGTACACTACATAGGGTGAATTTTACTATATGTAAATTATACTTTAGTAAAAATTAATTTTAAATTAGCCTTCTATTTGACAAAAGACACATCATAGATCTGCTCACACTGCTATAACCAAATATCATATACTGAGTGGCTTAAACAATAGACATTTATTTTTCACTATTCTTGAGACTGGGAAGTCCAAGATCAAGATGCCAGCAAAATCATTCCTGGTGAGAACTCCCTCTCAGCTTGTAGTGAGGGCCTCCTTCTAGGTGAGTTCTCTCTTCCTCTTCTTATAAAGCTGCTAAATCCTATAATTGGGGCTCCACCCATGTGACTTCATCTAACCCTAATGACCTCCCAAAAGGCCGCATCTCCAAATACCATTGGAATTGGGGGTAGAGCTTCAACTGAGGAATTTGGGGAACACAATTCAGTCCATAGCGAGTGGGAAGAGATTTAGAACAGATATAACTGACTAAGGATTCATTTCCAGAATACACAAAGAATTTCTCAAAAACCAATAAAAGAACAGCCGTGCAGTACAAGAGTGAACAATGAACATGAATAGTTCCAGATGAGGAAACTCAAGTGGTCGATAAACATATAAAAAAATGCTGAACCCCACTGGTACTCAAGGGAATGAGTAAAGATAGCATTTGACATCAGAGTAAAAATTAAGTCTGATACAAGTACATTGTGGGGATTCACATTATAAATACGGTTAAAGGAAGGTCTGTATACCCTTCAACCCAGCACTTCCACTTCTGTAGCTTTCCAGGAGACGTAAGGCACAGGAGACAGGAAAAGTATGTTCACACAGCACTGGCTTTCACAGTTCCATGAAGAGACTGCTGACTGGCCGAGGTGTCGTCTATTTGGATGGAATATTATGTACCGGTTTCGATGAATGAACCACATCTGCACCTATTAACATGGGCAGACTTCTAAAACAAGTGACAAAACAAGTTACAGAACAGATACTGTGTAATGATCATTTTTGAGGAGTTTAAAATACATTCTCAATGACATCTGTTGTTTCGAATACCTTCATTTGCAGTAAAAATACCAAAACAAACATGGGAAGTTTGTTGAAGGGGACAGAAGAGGAAAGAGGTGAGAGGTAGAAATCTAGCTACACCTGTAACATTAATTACCTCAAGAGACAGACTGGGAGCAAACAGGGCAAAGGATTGACATCTGGTGAGCCTGGTGGTGAATACATGGGTATCTCTTGTTATTGTCTTGTTATTAAGTCTTGTCCACATATTTTTAAAATTCTGTAATTAAACACTTTTTAAATAAATCCTCTACCCAGTGTTAAAGATATCTGCCTATATTTGTAGTTTCCCTTTTACATTATGTCTTTAATCCATTTGGAGTTTTTTTTTTTTTAATATAGTATAAAGTAGGGCCCTGACTATTTTTCTCACTTACTAAGCCATTTTCCCGCAAATTATTTGTTCTTTTTCCACCTATTAGTGAGGTCACCTCTATTAGCCATTTTATTTTAATTTGTGTCAAAAGTGGAGTGATGTAGGGAACCCAGATCAGAGAGTTGAAGAGCAGGTCCTGGTGATGTCTAAAGAAGCCCTCCTCCCAAGGGGGATGGTTCCAGATACATCTGTGGCAGGGGAACACTGAGGGCTGTGCTAGGCTGGACATGGGTGTTTGGAACGAGCCCTGCATCCCAGAGCACCAAGCCCAGGGCAAAGCTAGCCAATGGTCCAGTGGGAGCCTTGTGCAGAGCACTTTGGGGCAGCTGGCCAAGGGTGGCCTCAGTGGCCCTGGAGAAGGACAGCAGGAAAGGGGCTGAGTTCTATTAAGTAGAAAGAAGGGACCTGCCACAGCCCTATGACGGGGGTCAGGGTGAGGAAGGTGCTGGGCCACCAAACAGCCTGCACTGAGCACCCTAAAGAGGGGTCCAGGAACTGGCCAAGTGCCCAGTGTCTCTTCCTACTGTTCCCACCTTTTGGCCATGTTCCCCTCCTCCTCATGGAGCCTCTTATCCCACGTGTTCACCCCTTTCTGGCTGGTCTCCCCCTCCCAGGCTCTGAGCTATCATCCTGGATGGCTCACCAGTTCTTCTGAACTATCACTTGAGGATAATGGGGAAAGAAAAGTGAGGGTGGGGGGATTGCCAAGGGATAGAAGGAAACGTTTTACAGGTGATGGGCATGTTCCTTATTGTGATCATGGTGATGGTTTCATGGGTGCAGATGTGTCAGAACTCATCAAATTATACACTTTACAAAAGTGCAGTTTACCGTATGTCAACAATATCACAAGCTATAAACTAAAACCGCCAAATATGTTTAATTTACAATTTTGAAAACAAGATTAACATTTCGTAGAGAAAAGTCAGTTTTAGATCTAGATCACACTCTCTCCCAGTTGCCTCTAGTCATTGATTGAGAGCACATATCAGATCCACACTCGAGTTTACTGATATTTTATTCAGTGGAGAATTTTTTCTCACTTTCACATTTAATAAAGAACATTTCTCAGAATAAAAATAAAACATGAGTTTGTAAGGCACAATTTAATTCCTCCTGACTCAACTGAGGTTTGGATGGTTTTCCTATTTTAACATTTCACTCCGAAGTTGCTAGCACCTGCTCCCGTCTTCCTGCAAAGACAGGCATTTCTGGTCCCCACCACGCCCAGAGCACTGTATAGCCCACGTTCTGTACCCACACCTCCTCTGCAGCCAAAAATCACAATTGGGGGGATGGCACCGAGGAGCAGTGAGAAGAGTATTTACATGGATTCATAACTTCCTTTTTTATCCTCAGGTCACATTTTCCAAAGAGGTGAATATCTAATCCACATTATTCTCTTCCCATTGTGTAAAAATTATCCAAATTACATGTGATAGTGGAAAAGTTAAAAGTTAATTATGCATATTTTTTATTCCTTCTTCAACAGACACCTGTCAAGGTACTGTCTTATTGAAATGCTGTGACATACAGGTGCCCTACCCCCCCCCGCCCTCCTCCCCAAAAAAAACAACTCCAAAACCTGGAAATAAAGTTATCCTCTGAGAGATCAGTTAGTAAAATCTATACTAATTATATTTGGCGGTTGAGGGAATAATGCAAGAGATAATCAGTAAATAAAGACTGAGTCCCACTGACCTCTGTCTGTTGACAATGGTGTGTTCTCCCAGAGACCTAAACCAGAATCCAGTGTTAAGTAGAAAAAAAGCAATGCACTGTCTGTTGGGGTTGCTTCACTGAAGGGTCCAGTTAGCATGAGCAAGGAAAAGGGAAGTCTAAAGAAGGTCTCAGTCTCCACCCCCTAGTAGAGGAGAGCTGAGTCAGGCAGAGTCCTGGCCCCAGATGTGAGTAGGGAGTATGGGTGGATCATCAGACATAAGCAGCCTTGCCCATCTCCCAACTGGCTTTTGGGTGTTTCACCAGAGAGGGGCACCCAAGATTCATGCAATCACTGGAAAGGAACACACACCCACACACACCGCCCTCCCCCCCCCCACACACATACATTATCAGTTTTCTGGGCTACACATTGGTCTTTAGTGAGTTTATTTGCTGTAACTCAGGACCCACATGGGATGGTCTGCTATAACACATTTTCTGGAAACAACTTCTCTCCAACCAAGCCATGGCTGCATTGGGAGTTGCCACGTTCACATGATGTGATCAAACCTTGGTCACCATCTAATGAACAGGAGCTGGGCACTGACCCACACAGGTGAATGTGTACCTTTCTCCAGGAATTGGGACATGAGTCTGACAGAAGGAATGTGTCTCTCTTTAGGGGCCTGACCTACAGCTTGTTTACACATGGCATCTGGGACCAGGATGTGGAGACAGCTGATCTGAATGGAGAGGAAGTTGTGGCTCACAGAGCCAGGTGGAGATGAAAGAAGGAAGGGCCCCAGAGCCCTGGGTCCCGGCTTCGTCCCAGAGCTCCAGTACATCCTTCCCTTGGAGCCAGGATCGTACCCATATAGTCCTTTTTGGATCTGAATAGCCAGAGTAGGTTTCTGTCTCATGCATCCAACAGAGACTGGCCTAAGTATCCTTAAAGAAATGCCCAAGGGGCCCATACCCAGCCCCCTTCCCAGCCTGGGAAATCCTGACCCTGGAGATCCCATCTACTCTGCTCGAGGACTGCCCTGGCCTTGGCGAGAAGCCAGGGACCACAAGATGCTACCTTGTAGCCCAGTGCGGGGGGGTTGACCTGACCCATAGGATAAGGACAACATAATGTGAGGGTCAGAGGATAGAGGAACAACTGCTGAGCCCTGAATTGCTGAAGTTCTCCAAGAGTCATTTCCCTGCTTCAGTGTGCGAGGACAGGAGGCAAGGAGAAAAGGGGAAGTTCAGAAAGGTCAGTCGCACACATTTCTGGGTTTCCAGCCAGAGCACTGGGCAAAGCACGGCTTAGTGCACATGGAAGGGGTGAAGTAAACAGAAGGGAGATAGTGAATGACTCCAAGTTACCAGAGACATATGTGGGGAGAGCACGCCAACCCAGTGACCAAGAAAATGCGGCACAAGTCCAGCACTTGGGAAACTGGCATTAGTGGGGGCAGGAGTCTGACCTGCGGGTCCTAAAGGACAAAGCTAGCACATACAGGACAGTTGAAGTTTACCAAGTCACCACAAGACAGGAGGAATCAGGAGAGAGAAATGCCTCCAAATAAGCCCTGGTTATTGAAGGCAATTTTAAGGTTTTCTTTGCTTTAGTACAAAGATGAATGTGCCAGATGCTCATTACATCATAGTGACGTCCGCAGAATAACCTGCGTGGCTCACACCAGCATGGCGTTCACTTATTCATTCAACAGATACGGCATACAGTGTTTTTTAACTGTGCATTTGCTCCCTGAGACGTGGGTGAAGATGTGAAAAAGGGGCTGCAGACCATACTCCAAATAGTAGTCTTTTTGTGGTTAGCAGCCTTCTGCTTTAGCTGTTTTATGCATAGTTTTGAAAAAATTAAACACCCTCATTCCATTGAAAGGGGAGTCAAGTTGGCAGCCTGTAAAACAGCTTTCACAACTAAAGTTTCAGAAAACTCTGACTAGAGTTCACATATAAAAAAATTATCCTTCCTTCTGAAAACCTGGCATTTTCTGGGAGAATTTGAGAGAGTATTAACATGAAAAGGGAAAACCTGTTTTCTGCCATTTGCCGAGAACAGGTGCCATTGCGGGGACTGATGTCACACTCTGTACCTGACCCTCCTCACTAGCCCGTACCTGGGGCCTGCCAGCCTCACCACCCAGAAAATGATGCCTGCTGGGGATGGTTGTGACCCATGAGCACCCAGAGGCTGCCTTAGACCTTCAGGATGATAGCCTGAGCTGATGAACTAAGCCAAACAGGGTGAAGCTGATTTCTCACAACCAAACTGACCACAACATGCAGGCAATGGAGTGTAAACTTTACTGTGTGTGTAATTGTGATGATTAATTTTATATGTCAATTTGACTGGGCTCAAGGAGGCCCAAATAGCTGGGTGTCTCTGGAAGAAATCAGCACTTGGTTCAGTAGACTGAGTAAAGATCTGCCCTCATGAATGTGGGTGGCATCTTCCAATCCAATCCACTGATGGCCTGAGGACAGAAAGGCAGAGAAAGGGCACATTCCCTCTCTTTTGCCTTGGGCCATCAGAGTTCCTGGTTCTTAGGACTTCAGACTCCAACTGAATTACACCATTGTCTCTCCTGGGTTTCCAGTTTGCAGATGGCATATTGTGGGACTTCTCGGCTTCCATAATTGCATTAGCTGATCCCTTTAATAAATTGTGTGTGTGTGTGTGTGTGTGTGTGTGTGTGTGTGTAATTGGTTGGTTGTTTCTCTGGAGGACCCTGATACAGTAATAAAAGGCTTACTGCTGGAACCTGTACCTCAATTGTGTGTCCCAGCCTTGAAACTGGGAGAGCCCAGCAGAGTTTGGTCATTGCTGGTGAGACACCCTCTGGCCTTAGGCTATTCCCTAGGGTCTGCTCCTCAGGGAAGGACAGCAGGCCCAAGCTCTGAGGGGGCACATGAGGGGGGTAGTCTCATGATTGCCTCTGCCTCTCACTGGCCAGGTGTCCCCAGTAACTGCTTTCACTGCTTTGTCTTGTCCCCCAGAAGCATCATAAGGATCCATTCTGCCTTACCAGTGGACTTGGTGCCACCACATTCTCGTCTCTGTGACAATAAGGAGCACCTTTAACTAGCAACTGGTGCTTCCTTTGTCAGGTAGCCTCCCAGCTGGGATGGTCCGGGAGTTTTCCCTGACATTCCCTTGCACCTGTGAAGGTAGAAAGAGGTAGTCTCTGCAAAGAATGAAAAGACTGGGACAAGGGACAAGTGATCGTGGGTATCTGGGCAGAAGACCCACACTCAGCACTCTGATTGCAGCAAGAACTGAGAGTGAATAGGGACTTTGCAGAGGTAAGGCAGCTTTCTCAGGGGCCCTGCCTATCCAAGAACGTCCCCTTCAAAGAAGCAGATAGCCTCTCCTTGCCTTGGGTAGACTCCACATGCATGAGGAAGGGGCTTCAAGCATTAGGTAGGAAGTGGTTTCTAAACACTTCACAAAGAAAAGGAAGGTAAACACACTCCCTACCTGTAAATGACCAGATCACCAGTGCTTCAGTGTCTTCTTTCCTTCTAAAAATTTTTGCAAAGTCCAATGAATAGATGTTTTCACAGTAAAAAGATTATTTTTTAAGGAAATGTATTTTCTGCAAAGCCTTAAGAACTGTGCTTATGTAAGTGGGTGGTACTGACAAGCAGCAGCAGAACCAGGAGGGGTGGAACCGTGTGACTAGCCAAAAGGCCAATCTAGAGCTTTGAGGGCCTCAAAGCTTGGGGCACTCACTAGACTCAGTCAGGAGAAAGATCAGCCCAGGCCGGGGCTAGGCAGAGCAGGAAAGCAGGATAGCCCCTAACCCTGCGTCAGGGACAGGGAGGGCCACACCCCAGCAACACTTGGGAGGCATCTGTGTGGTGTGGGCTGGCCTTGCCGCCTGTGCAGGGGAGACACAGCATGGCTTTAAGAGGAGGAGTCAGTCTCTGCTTCAGATGTTCGGCAGGGGGGTTTGGTTCTGAGAGCTCAGCTGGATGAGAGGCAGGTCCCAGGAATCTTAAAAGTGGGCTGCTGACAAGCCTCCCCTTCAGAATGCCTCCTTTGCCTCAGCGGTCCAGCTCCTGTAAGAAACACCAAGAGACACCAAGGTCACAGAGGACCTCCTGCATAGCCTAGGGGTCTGTATCTGCCTCCTGGGCAGCACCCACAAGTGCTTGGGCAAGGGTAGCAGGCACCAAGCCTTGTATGTCTCCTGTGGGGTGGACAGCAGCAGCCCACTTCTGCCATCTCCCAGAGCTCCCTAAGATGAGTGCTCCTCACCTAAGTGACTCGTTTACCAACCCAGGGCTCACCCTTCCCGCCCTTGCTGCTTGGTCACCCACAGGCACTGAGAACATGTCTGCAGGAGGGCTTCTCAGCATCACCTGTGCCCACAAACCAACCTGCGTCCAGGGAAGATGGGAGTCATTGAGGAAGCCTGCTCCAAACTCAGCTTTACTGTGACTAAACTGAACTCCTGGGGTGTCCTTCTACCACACCCACCCCCTCAGATAGGACAAAAGATGCCAAAGTCCTAGAACATTCCTACAACTACCTTGTGATAGGGACCTAGGAGGTTTGGGGAGCGGAGCAGTTCAGAGGTACGAGCAGGTCCACAGCCTTCCTTGGAGAAAATTGCTGCTCAGAGAACCAGGGTCACTTGGCCACTAGGATTGGGGGAAAGAGGGAAAGGCAGAGAACAAAGGCACCCTCCCCCCACCTCCCACAGACCCAGCCAGCCCTCAGGCCTACAGAGATGGTCACCCAGGGGAACTCCAAACAAGAGAGGGCTTCTTGTCCAGGGCTTCTTGCTGGTTTGCAGGGGGCCCTGAGGTCCGGGGTATAGCTCCATTGGCTGGCCTCCCTCCTGGCATCACCCATCTGCCCAAGAAGACCCCTCCCCAGTTTTGCCTTATATATGGACTGGTCTGTAAGGATAGTAGAAGTCCAAAGTGCCCAAGAACACATCTAGAAATATGTCCATGGAATTGAGGGGAAACGCATCAGGACCCAGATAGTGATCATCAGCTTACTGGGTAGGGATTTTGGGAAGGGGGCCATGGACACCATTAACTCCCCAGAAGATGGGAACAACACATCACCTAGAGCTTAGCAGAGGATGAGAAATCCGCCAGCAACTTGATGTCATTAGGGAACGTCAGCCATGCCCCACCGTCAACCACCAGTACAGCCCCAGTCACGTAGGATGCCAAAGGGCTGGCCAGATAGAGCACACTGTGGGCGACCTCCGTCTTGTTCCCCAGCCTCTGCAGGGGGATGGCCAGGATGTTCGAACTCATGCTGGCCTGAGTACCACCTGGGAGATGAGCTCCTGTGAGTCCCAAGATGCTAGGGTCCTCCATCCTCCCCTGTCCAGCTGTCCCTAAACCACATCCGAAAATGTAAGAGTCACTGTTAGCATCATCCTGGCAGAGCAGGACAGGCCAAGTACAGAGTACTATCACCATAGAACCAGTATAGGGCTTTTTAACGTACACCCTGCCAAAGTTCTGGAAGCTTCAATGGGAGCCTTACTTTATGTCTGACTCAAACATCAAGGCCAGCAGCCCTGTGGCCTCTACCTCTAGGAAGCAGCTGCCCAAGTCTGGCTGACCATTAGTCCATTACAGGTGTGTGCTGATCACAAATAGCCCTGACCTGACCTAGAAACAGATTCTTTGCTGGCCACAGGGAGCCATGAGGACTTGGCATTTGTCCTGGGCCTGTTCCAGGCAGATGAGAGGAAAGCCCATAGAGACAATGTGGGGCCTGTGCCCAGTGGAGCATCCAAGGGGGCCTGGGCTCCCTGAGAGCCTTACCTAGCCGCAGGAAGCCCTCTGTGCCACTGATGGGACCAGGGGCAAGGCTGTTGACGCGGATGTTCTGGGGACCCCATTCCACAGCCAAGTGCCGTGTCATTGCATCTGCATAGAAGGAAGGCAGATATGAGGGAGCATGCAGGGCTGCTCTGCCTTCTGAAGTGGCCTGGGTGCAAGTGAGGGCTCAGAGCTAGGGCTAGGCCTCTCCGCCGCCCACTCGGACACTGCCAGCCTCCAGAGATAGGAAGGAGAGAGACCAACAGGAACCCAGGTGGGCAGACCAGAGAGGGTGCCATACCCACAGCTGCCTTGGCAGACCCTGCATGCACTTGGAGCACCTGTCCCCGGTTACCCAGGGTTGTCGTGATGTTCACAATCACTCCTCCATGGTCCTACAACACATGGGATGGGGACAAGGGTTGTAAGAGAAAGGACCCCCAGAAGAGGGGAAGCCCCAGTCAAGAGGACACTCACATGGAAGAACTTTTCGTAGAGCACACGACACATGTTGAAGGTGCCCAAAGTGTCAATTTCCATCACAGTCTTGAAGGCATTGAAGGACAATGTGCTGGCCCGGCACAGGAAATTTCCAGCTGCGCCTGCAGGGTGGAAGAAGACAGCGGATGGTGCTGGAGCTCCAGACAGTTATAGATAGATCCTCAGGGTGCTCCAAGCCGGACAGGGAAGAAGGCCCAAGAGTGCCCCTGATTTTGATTCAGCCAGGTTCACATTGAAGTGACCCAGAAGGAATAGAGTTGGGCTAAGACAGTGGC
This sequence comes from Eonycteris spelaea, assembly GCA_003508835.1. Classification (NCBI taxonomy): domain Eukaryota; kingdom Metazoa; phylum Chordata; class Mammalia; order Chiroptera; family Pteropodidae; genus Eonycteris; species Eonycteris spelaea. The sequence continues at coordinate 2,408,237 of PUFA01000186.1, read as the reverse complement.
TTGGAGTTGAAGACAGAAGTGCTGGGACATCTAAGCACAGAGGTCTGGTATTGCTGACCCATCAGAAAGCCCTTTAATAGTGACTTACAGTTTATAAGAATGTCAATTTTCCCAAACTCCTCCAGTGCCTGGTCCACAGCGGCCATGATGGCTGAAGGAGCTCGAACATCCAGAGATAAAGGGAGGCACCGCAGGCCAGTAGCAGCAGCCAGCTTTCTGGCAGCCTGGAACCAGACAGGAAGAAAGAAGAAAGGAAGGCAGCAGCTCAGTGGCCTCAGCCTGGAGGAATAGCCCTTTAGGATCTGAGAAGGATGATGTGTCCACGTTCTGCTGGGAAGCCAGGGTTTGCTACTGGACCCCATTCTGGGGGAGTGCAGCTAGCAAGGGGCCATTCCCTGGGTCTATGACCCCTGGTAAACAATTCTAAGATATCCCACATTCTCTCCTACCCTACCTGCTCCAGGTTCCTCCCTCCATATCACCCTCCAGGCCACTCATTACAGGTTAACGAGTTAGCTCCAGCTGACTTCAGTCCCTGCCCAGAGACCAGCTTGCCTGTCCTCCTGGGTGAGTGGGACATGTGAACAACCTTTACAATCCTAGTGAGTTCAGAAATGTCTCTTGATCAGTACCACCCAACATGATGGCTCCCTCATAGGACCCAGTAATTAGATTTTTTAAAAAGCCAAGAATGTCTCTAGGAAGCCACTTGCACTGAAATTCCATTTTTGGAAGAGAAGTGGGTTTTGGTGTCAACATCCTGTGGGCCTCAGGACCCTCCAGGCTGAGGCTCTGGGTCTCCACAGCCACCCATGGACGGGGTGGACACTGAAGAGACCCTCTCACCAACGACACTCTCGGAAAGCTTCTGCTGGCGATGACCGTGTGGCAGCCGTGCCTGCAAAGCCAAAGAGCAGGCATGAGGGGGGTGAGGTGCAAGGAACAGATCCAGGTGGGCTCCTGCCCAGAGCTCCAAGCAGAGCCCCCTTCCCCAGGGTCTCTCAGGCTGAAGTACCAGCCCTGGGCTGAAGGCACAGCTGGCAGAGGACACAGTGGTCTAAGCAGGGCTGAGTGACTGTGCTGGGACCTCAGGTGGGTGCCACTGGTCTCACCCCAGGGATTCTGGGCTGGCCTCTCTGGCACCAGGTATCTCAGTTACACAGGGATATGGGCTCTGTCCCAAACACTATGTGCACAGCACCAAAGAAGCTATACGCATTAGATGCGGGCCCAGCACCTACACAGGGCTAGCTGGGTTACCCTGGCTCAGCCCCACATGTTCCTCCCCATTCACCCACTCCCATGGGGGTTGGAGTGAAGGACAGAGAGCACATTCTAAAACCTGAAGCCTCTCTTGCCTTACCTCTTAACTCACTTGGCCTCACAGTAAGAATAGCAGCTACTACCTTTATAAGCAGGTTCCATCTACTCTTCAATAACCCCTGACCTACTATCCATGCTCTGCTCAGAGAAGCAACATACCCAAACCCATCAGCTTGGAAAACAAGTTCTCCTATAATGAATGAATCCCAAAATCTTATCCAGTGGGACTCATCTCTCTGATATAAAAAGTGGTGGCCCAGGAAAAACTGAGGGCCCTAGGATATCAACAGGCTCTCTCTCTCAACCCCGGCCTAACTCTGGGCTTCTCCCAGGTGAGGGTAACAAATTGCTGATCTGGGCCAGAACCCACAGAACTTGTGTCTCAAGAGACACTGTGCTCTGCATCCAACTCAGCCCTCCCTGATCTTGGCTCAGCAAGTCCCCAGGGGATCCTGCGGTAGTTACCTCAACTTGCTGAATCCTCCCTCTGTACAAATGAGAGTGCTGAGACCTGAGCCACACATGTTGACTAACCTCTAGGAGAAGACCCTGGAGTCCTGCCTCCCCTGGGACAGCATTTGACCCCTTTCAGATTCCTTCGATGGTCCATTGCTTAGAGCGGTTCCCACACCCACCAGCACCTTGCCCAGGAATCCCAGGATCCAGCGGGGTCCATGCAATGAGTTAGGGTCAGCAGGGGAGGTGGGGGGATGGGTACAGAGCATACATTGGTGCTCACCGCATAAAGATCTCAGCAATCCGGAACCCGATCCCAGAGCCACCGCCTGTGATGAAAGCAACTTTGTCCCTGAGAAAAGAAAACAAGGGGCTCTTAAAAGATTCACTGTTAACTGTGGGAGTAGGGGGAAGCCAACAGCTCTGAGAGGACTTTCACCTTCTGCACTGGGTATTTCTACCAAATTTGGATTGTTGACAAGGAATGTGAATGTGAGAAAATGAAATGCTCCTTTTTAAGTCAGCATTCCTAGGCTTTTTGGGTCTTCGGGAAAACCTATTTCAACCTAAAATTTTCTATTTATATAGTTATCATTGGAGCAACATTTTCAAAACGTACAAGCCTTCCTCAGCCTGCCCTTCACTCCCATCCTCCCAGGATTAGCATTGGGGATACCGACCATTCCTGGCCAAGCCAAACAGATCGTGCTCTCTCCAATGCAAAGATGAAAACACCCTTGGGCGCCCCGAATCCCCGGTCCCACTCTCCGGGTGCCTCCAGTCTCAGGTCCTGCTGCCCCGGGAGCCCAGAGTCCATGATCCCACTCCCGAGGCAGCTCCCGATTCCGTCCTCACCGGAGCAGGTCGGGGCAAAAGAGGTGGTGGTACTCAGGGAGACAGTCATCCTCAAAAACATCGGGTGACAGCTGGGCCATGGCGCTCGGGCCGGAACCGGGGCGGCGAGGACAGCAAGGACAAGCACTAAACCAGAATCTCCAGCCTCCGCTTCCGGAGTGGCACTCTTGGAACAGGCAGCACTCCCGCGACGTTACGTCTAAACATCCGCCCCGCCCCGCCGAGGGATCCAGAGGCCTCGTCCACTGCTGCCGCCCAGACCACAGAGGCCCTAACAACACCCCCCCCCCCCCCGCGCTCCGCCCCAGGACTCCCGGCTTACGGTGACCAGCGCCCACCCCGAGAGCCCCGCCCACAGACCTCCCACTTCTTCCAGGGCATTCCGCTTACTGCAGTCGCACAGCCTGCGGCTGGTACAGCTGGTTGGGGTGGGAACCGAGGCGGGCGCAGGCGCAGTGCTGCAGGCTGGTTTTCGCGGCTGAGACTGGGTGAGGAGCCTCCAAAACTTCCACAGTATTAAATCCTTTTCACAAGATTGGACTTTAGGGCCGTGGTCGGAGCCAGCCAGACACAACGGACACTCAGTTCTAGGGTGAAGGTCAGGCTCACAGGCTGGCCCAGGACTGCATTTAAAACAGCTGGTTGCAAGGTGCTCAGCATTTAAATGCCCTCCGGCCTCCCCGACATCTCCCTTCTATAAATATCACAAAAGATGAGGGAAGGAGACTCAGCCCAGAAAAGCCGTGGAAAACCAGGAAGGCTTTTGCCTCCTGTAGCCAGCCCCAGTGCCAATTCCCAAAATGACCCCTTTCGAGGTCTATAAAGATCAGGGTACTTCATGTGTGCCCTCACGTGCAGGCACAGAAAATGACACATGCTGTGAATCTAGGCCCAGGGCATCCGTCACCAAGTCAAAAACATAAAATGAGGACCAAGTCAGCCTCAGCAGATATAATGATGTGCAGTGTCCAGTACTTGTGACAAGTGTGTGTGGTCACTTAGTGACCAGGGGTGAGTGGGGAGATGTAGTGTCAAGGTGAAAACAAGTAGACACCAGGCAGCTCAGTCAGCCTAAGCACATGGCCACATGAAACCGTGAAGAGGGAGGGGGCTCTAATCACCAGGCTTTCTGCCATGGAGGTGATCTCAGCTGCCACCTTCTTACCATCCTCCAGCCCTTCCCAAGGCAGGCAGTTCCTCCTTCAGACCAAGAGGGGTTTGGGACAGCACCAGCTCCTGGGCCAGCTTGGATTCCTTCAAATTTCAGATGGAGGTCTCTAGACCTCTAAGTCATACGTTCAGCAGTTATTCTCCACTGATGTGTAAGACGGTAAGTTTCATCTCTACTCTCAAACCACTTAAAACTTTGCATGAAAGCCTCATTGCTACCTAGCTGTAATGAGCACTCCACTCCCATACACAGCACAGTGAATTTTAATGTCTCCCCTGTCTTGGGGAGGGAGGTCAAACGACCCATTTTTGGAGACACCAGAAAGGTGGTCTGGCACTTTGGTACAGAAAGGATTTGGTACAATCTCTTGACAGCTTAGGACACTAAAAGGCACACAAAGTTGTCTCAACTGCTTCAGGCTGGAGTGGGGCTGAAGGTGGACAGGAAGGTGGTCTGGGGCAGATCCTCAGAGCACGGGAGTGGGCTCAAGTTCTTGTGTACAGAGGCAGTAAGTCTTGAGTGGATGCTGGGGTGGACGAGAGCAGCCTGAGGTTCAGGCTGGGTTGAAGCTGCTGCAGTGGCCTTCGTCTGCCCAGTCCACCAGCTCATTGCTCTGAAACCACAGCTGGATCTCCCTCTGGGCCTCCTCCACGGAGTCGCTGCCATGGATGACATTCCTGTGCCAGGTGACAGGAGGCAGAGGTAAGACACAGGCTTCAACATGCACTTTGGGGGTCCTGGGAACAGTCTGCTGATCCCCTACTGCAGGAGTCCAAGCACCCAGGCCACAGACTGGTACTGGTCCAAGGCCTGCTAGGAACTGGACCACATAGCAGGTGAGTGGCAGGCAGGGGAACAAGCAGAGCTTCATCTATATTTGCAGCCCCTCTCTAGTGCTAGCATCACTGCCTCAGATCATCAGGCATTAGATTCTCATAAAAGCACCCGGTCCCTGGTGCCAAAAAGGTTAGGGACTGCTGCTCTACTATCTAGGGAGCAAGCTGGGTGATTGTATAGAGGGGAAAAGAAGGAGGGGAACTGGGAAACTAGGTTCCAGCCTGGCTGTGGCCTCTTATCCGCAACCTCATGGACCAGCCCAGACTGTTACTAGAAGCCTCATTTTCCCACTAGTCCTCCATACCAATCCCTTGGGGTGTCTGAAAAGATAGAATCAGATAACAGATAATGATGTCAGAGTACATAACACACAGGAAGTGCTTTATCATCTCCAGTGTGTGTGAAAAGACCTTGAAAAAACTGAACTAGCAAACAATAGGTGTGATGTCCCACCATTAAGTCTCTTCTGCCTTTACCTTTGCCCGGCAAGACGATGAGCTGGACTATCAGCTCCCAATGGCTTAGTGTGTCAGGGCCCCTGTACCTGCTGATGTGGATGCTGAAGTCTCCTCGGATGGTGCCAGGGACAGCGACAGCCGAATCAGTGTGTCCTATCATGGCCCTCGAGGTGCAGACCACATTGGGGCCTTCCCAGACCTGCAGCACAGAGATAAAGGTTGGGAGAAGTGGGGATCACCAAGGGCTCAGTAGCTCTGAGCTCAGTCAAGGGCCCTCCACCTCTTACTCCACCCCTGCCAGAACATACCATGGCCACCACAGGGCCGGAGCTCATGTAGCTGATGAGGGCTGGGTAGAAGGGCTTCCTCCGAAGGTCATGATAGTGCTCAGCAAGGACATTCTCTGGTGCCTGGGTGGCATTGGGAGGGGTGAGAGGGTCCCCTGGGAGGCAACCCCACTGGGCACTGGGGCAGTGACTTTACAGATAACACCTACATGGGCTGGCACACCAGACACAGCACAGCAGGGGTAGTAACAGGGTAGATACCACCTCCCCATCCTTCCCCCTACTGCCAACACTAGGACACTCCTGAGGCAGGGCTGAGACATGAAGGGCTGAGGTCCTGAGGTCTGTGAGAAGCTTCCTCCTAATGCCCGTAGGGATACCCACAGTACTAGAGCCCTGGTACCTGTAGCATCTTCATCCCCACCAGCTTGAAGCCCCTCCTCTCAAAACGCCGGATCACATCCCCAACAAGCCTCCGCTGCACCCCATCTGGCTTCACAGCAACCAGGGTTCGTTCCTGGGTCCAGGAGGGCCCTCCTTTAGGAGAAGTGGAAAGGTCAGTGTGGCTGTCTCACTCTTTCACATCTCCAGACCCAAGTTCCCTGCCAGAGCCCAGGTGTCATCTGGGCTTCAGCATCTGCCTCCAACCAGAGCAGCTCTGGGGGGGAGAAGTGTGGTGTCCACAGCCAAGAACTGCCCAGCATGGTGCTGCCTGTCAGGGACAACCAGGGCTGTGGGTTCCTGGGGCTTCCAGCCTGTCAGAGGGGCCACTGCTCCTCTAGGCAGTGGCAGACAGTGCCCATGATGGAGCTAGTGTCCCCTGAGAAGCCATGTTAGAGAGCCAGGAAGCCCAGGGAGGCCCAGAGATGCTGTGATGGAATGAAAACACAACTCTTGATCTCACTTTTGACTCCTATCCTTGGGGGTGATGGAACAGACACTGTCTGAACCCCCACCTGCCATCACCAGGGACCCAGAGCCCATTCTGAGTCTGAGGTGAAGGAAAAGCAAGGAGGTAGGGAGAAGTGAAGTGCACTCTCCCCATCAGGTGGGCCTCAACACCAAGACAAAAGGGACCTGGAGATTGAGAAGGTAGAGAGGGGTTCCTGTCTGCAGGAAGGGAGACCTGGAGGGCTTCTCCTCTCACACCCTACTATTGGCCTGGCAGAAACTATCTGCCGCTGTGGGATTTCAAGGTTGGCTGGTTCCAAACTGGAGGAGAGCAATGAGCCTCACCCTAACACAGCCAAGGGGAAGGGAGGCCTCCTATAGCTCCAGACCACTTCCAGAGTTAGAACCTCAGCATTGGGTCCAGGGTCAAATATGATTGAGAGGAGCCCAGGGTCTGGACGTCCTGCAAAATCCTACGAAGACAACTAGTAGAGAAAAAAGAGTAGGGTTGGGGTGGGCCAGTGTCCCTGGAGGCATCTGCAGCTGCTGTTCCTCATCCCCAGGAGGAAAATTAACCTGTGCTGGGTTGGAAGTAGGCAGTGGGTGCCCACCACATCCCTTCAGGACTGAATGAGGCCCACCTAGGGAAGCCCCCTTGGCTTGTTTGTTACCCCAAAACCCAGTGCCTAAGGACCTGCTATCTAGCCTGGCCTGCTACCAGCTGGCTTGTGCCTTGGAAGATGGCAGTTCGCTTTTCCCAGCGTTTGGAACACCACGACATTTGGCTCTCAGCTAGGGCATAGGACCCCTTACAGATACGGACCCTGGACCCCAAACAGTACGGCTATGCAGACACAGGGTCAGGTAAACGTCTCAAGGGCAGTAGTTCCGTGGGGGAGTGTTCATCTGCTGAGAATGACCGCCCCCCCCCAGGAGCCCCAGGTCGGCTAGGACCCCATCACACCCAATGTGGCCTCTGGCTTCCTCCTGCTCCGGGGCCTCCCTGCCCCGAAGCAACCTTGGGTGGTGGGCGGTGGGGTGGGGGTTGGGTGGCAATGAGCAGTGGGGAAGGGATGCAGGGCTCTGGCCGGGTCCTGGCGGGAACGCGCCCCTCCAGCCTGCACCTTTCGGAATAGTTGTGCCCCCAACCCCCCTCTTTCCCCCGCGCGTAGTGTCCAAGCCTCCCGGCGAGTCAGGCTGCTGCGGCGCGCCCCTGCCGGTTGTGCTCGCACGTGCGCTAACAAAGGCTGGGAGGCGCCTCCTGTCCGCCCTTCCCCCTCTCCTGACTCACCCGAGTTGGGGCGTACGAGCAGGCTGGGGACCAGGGCCGGCGGGCCACAAAGCAGCCCTTCAAGCGCCGCGCGCCTTAAGAAGACGCTCATTACACCCGGCCCGCAGGCTCTGCCTGAGAGCTGGAGGAGTGCGCGCGAAGATAGAGAGCAGGAGGGGCGGAGGGAAGGAAGAAGGGGAGGAGGGGCGGAGGAGGTAAAAAAGAGAGGAGGGGCGAAAGGATAGAGGGAAGGGCGGAGGGAAGAAAGGTGAGGAGGGCGGAGGGAGCGCAGAGGCGGCAGATTTCAGGCCCTCTCCCCATCTACTCCACCGGACCGAACCACCGACCGAACCCACCGCCACCTCCTGCAGCCCCATCCCTACTGTTCTCCCCATGCAGGGCCCATGGAAATGTATAATATCAATTTATGTTAAAATCAGAAGAAAAAACGTATTAATTATGAATCTAGCATGGGTTATATTCATCTTTGTACCAAAGCAGTGGTTAAATATCATTGATATAGAAAACTATATATTTAATGTGTACAACTTGGTGAGTTTGAAGATAAGTATATAACCGAAACCGTCATGACAATATATGCCATAAATATATCTATCACTTCCCTAAGTTTCCTGTGTTCTTCCCCCTCATGATGGTGATGATGATGATGACGTGTTTGTGTGTCCTTCTTGCTTGTCATTCAGATCAGCTGGCAACACCCTTTTGGTTTTCTTTTATCTAAAAATGTTTGTCTTCATTCTTAAAGGATTTTTTTTTTTTTTCTGGATATAGAATTGTGGCTTGACAGTTCTTTCTTTATGCCAGCACCTTTTCAAAGATGACATTTCACTGTCTTCTGACCTCCATTGTTTCTAATAAGAAGTCGTAAGTCATGCCCGTTGTTCCCCTGAATGTCATTTTTCTTTGGCTGCTTTCGGTATTTTATCTTTGGTTTTCAGTAGTTGACTATGATATATGCCTGGGTGTGGTTTTCTTTGTATTGATTTTTCTTAGGGTTCACTGAGTTGCTTGAATTTGTAAATTAATGTCTTTCACCAAATTTGAGAAAATTTGACTATTATTTCTTCGCATATTTTTTCTCTCTCCTCTCTCTCTTGATCTCTTGGAACTTAATTTTATACAGTTAGACTTTTTTTTTTTTTTTTTTTTTTTTTTTTTTTTTTTTTTTTTTTTTACCTCTGCTTAGGTAGCTGCAGGGAGGAGCCAGGAAGGGTAGTCTGTTTGCTTCTAATAGTATGTACTTCCTACTTTTTTGGTTCGAAAATGCCTTTTCTATATGAAAATGATAATAATAGACGGTAGTTTGGACTTAAGAAAACTTAGTTTTGGTAAAATAGAGCTTCAAAATCCTATATTTTCACAAAACTTTTGGGGATCTATTCTATGAAACCCAGATGTCTGAGCACCCTGGTCTAGTTTATGCTAATTGGGGCATTAGGACAGAAGCAGAAAGTAACTGTCTGCACCACCCCTCCCTGCTGGACCACATAAGTTTTGACCCAGCCTCCTTCCTTCAGAAAAATGAGTTGTGGGGTGGGTTGGGGTGACAGAACATGGCACATCTATAGAGTTGGAGGCCATGAGCAGACAGAGGGAGGAGTTCCTTCTGACCTGGGGTCCTCACAAGGGCCTTGCACACAGAAAGAACTTAGAGGAATCAGGTGGGTTATGGAGAAGAGGTAGGATGGAAGAGCAGCCAGGGTGCCTGAGGGCCTCATCATTTCCACAATGTGTACATGGCAGAGTACCTACCTCTAGCTGAAAGGTAAGTGGTAGGAGATGAGGCTGGGTCCAGGGCGGTGGTACACTTGCTTCTGGTAACCAGGAAGGAAAAAATGAAGGAAGGGTAGGCTGATTTGAGCAAGTGGATGCAAGTGAGAGCAGGAGTGGGAGGGGAAAGGGCAGAGAAGATAATGGCAAGAGCACTTTTTTCCTTTTTTCTGCTACTGGGTGGATGGAGAGGCCTTGAAGGAGTTCCTAAAATCCAAGTGTTGCAGCTCTTCCAACAGTTATTTGGATAAAATTGAATTATAGTTTTTTTTTCCTTTTGTAAACCTTTGAAATTTTTATCCAAAGCAAACATAATAATGCTCATTGTGGCCATACACAGACTGTCTGTGGGAAAAAATTTGTGTCCCCCCCATTCCTCTAATAGTCCTCCCCTCTGGATGGATGGGGAGCACTTCACTTGGTCCACACTAACAGAGCTAGTGAGAGGACCTGAGGGTGTTCCAGTCTGGAAATGGTATATATCCATGTTATCTAGCAGCTGGATTTTTCCACTTGGTTAATATTCCTTCAGAAGACCCATAGACCTTTAAAAGTTGTGTAAAAATTCATAGTATATCTATAATCATAATTTATTCACCCATCCCCCTCACAGAGTTCCCGAGTTTCTGTGACTATAAACACTATGCAGCCAAAACCGTTGTACCTCTCCTTAGATCTTTGTGTTTTCTATTACAATTTAATGTTGCCACAGTAACCTTCAAAAGGTTGGGGAGTTCACATTTTCTCTAGCAGAGTGTGAGGTGCCAGTTCCCTGCATCCCTAGAAGGCTACCTGTGCTGCTTTTGACAAAGTGTCTTGTTTTAATTTGTATTAAAACATGTTGAACACCGGTGTGATCGAGCAGCATTTCATATGCTCATATATTGCAGGTCATTTGCATCTTTTCTCATCTTTTCCTGTAAATTGCCTGTATATATCCTGTGTCAATTTTTCTTTTGGGTTGTCTTTCTTTCAATGTGTAAATTTTCTTTCTATCTTAAGTATATTAATTCTTTATCATATACTTAGCACATATTTTCTCCCATTTGTCTTTTGACTTAATCGATGACTTCTATCCTTTTTACTCCCATACTTTTTTATACTTACAAACATTTTTTAAAATGTAGTCAAATAAGTAATTTTTCCTTCATGGTTTCCCAGTTTCCTGTCTATTTTGCTTAAGATATTATTTTCCATCCCTGTATTTTAATGGATGTGTTCTAAGTTTTCTTTTAACATTTTAATCATTTTATTCTTGACAGTTGACCATCTGATCTAGTTGCAATTCATTTTTCCATATGCTGTGAGGTAGAATACAGAACTGTGCTTATGCAAGAGCCTCTAGCAGGGGCCCATCCACCACTGGACCTATTTCCCATCTCAAAATGAAGCCCCTCAAAGTGGGTACTAGGGTTCTTTCCACTGCTAAAATTGTTACTTAGCCAAAGTCTCTAGACTCCAGTCCAGAGCTCCCTGTCCATCTACAAGTTCACTAGCACCAGATGGAGCAGTAGGGTGGGGGTGTCTGCTGCCTACCCTCCTACCTGGTTAAGAACTTGGGAACAGGAATCTCACACTGAAGTGACACTCAGGGGAGGCCCTTGGAATGAGGAGCCCTGGTGGGGGTATCTCTGAGCCCAGCCTAGGGCAGGGGATTGGGCTTGGGTGGAACAGTCCCCAGTGCTGATCACAGCTGCTGTCCCCAGCATAACTCTGGGTCAGCGTAATGCACTAAAATCGCAGCTCAGCAAAACCCAGAACTGACCTCTGTCCCTTTAAATTGAGAACCGCAAGAGCCCCCCTGCTGCCAGAGGTGTGGATGGCCCAGTCTGGATTCCAAAGGAACAAAGGATTTTTGTGCTTCACACCTTGGGCTTCCTTCCTCCTTCGTCTCCACCCTCCACCCCTCTTTTCTAGCCTTCAATGACCTTGGGCTTGCTGGTTTAGCTTCTCCTCTCTCCCCTCCAATAAACCTTCATCCCCAACCGCCAGTATAAAGTTCAAACGGTACAAACAAGTATAGCTCTCCACCTCCCCCCTCCCCTCCAGCTACATGGTTCCTTCTCCCAGGGTCAATCTGTGTCCCTGCTGCTGGACTCTTCCAGTCATTCTATGTCTTTGAAATATGCAAATAAAATGTGTATTTTTTTTTTTTACCACTACAAAAGTGGCAGCTTTCTGAACACATTATTCTGCTCTTTCCTTTTCTAAGCTAAAGCTAAATCTAGTAGGCTGTTTCTAACCAGTACACGAAGCTTTTCGGTTTCCTTCTGCAGTTGCCCTATCGTAATAGTTTTTTTTTTGGGGGGGGGGAGGTCACGTCTTCTCAGAGCAATATCATAATAGTTTTTGAATCAGTATAGGCGTCCACAATTCAAATGCCCCATCTCCCCCTGACCAAGATCTGAGTGCATGCTGAGCTGACATGTAATCTCACACTTCTGTGAACATCTCCACAGGGAAATTCCCCGAGGCTCAATAAACATAAGAATGTTTGTTGGCTCACAGTCTGGCCCTTCAGGTTTGATCAAACTCTTTGATCTTCACAGATTTGTTAGGTGAAAGAGAAAAAGATGTCTGGGTGCTTTTAATTTGCATTACAAATTTTAAGGAAGGAGATTGAAGCCTGTTCCTGTTCATTTGCATTTTTTTCCCAGGAATATTCCCAGATCGTTTTGTATTAGAGGGTATTTTCTAATTGAATTGTAGGAACTCTTTATATTAATCTTATCGAGTTTGGTCCTTCGTAATATGAGGTACAAGGATGTCCTCCCGAGTTTATAGCTTGTTTTTTGATTTCGCTTAGGTAGTTTTGCTCCGCAGAAAGCGTTGATTTTCACCTAGTTGAGTTTCTCCGCCTTGCCTCTAAAGTTTACGGCCATGTTTAGAAATGCCTTCACCTTTCCAATACTCTAAACAGCTTACCCAAATCTCCTAGTCCCTGATCGTTTCCATTTACGCTTAAATCCTTAATGTTTGGGATTTATCCCAGTGTAAAGGGTGAGGATTTAGTCACCAGCTCAGCGATGTGAAAATCCCGCATGTACAAAGAGCATTTTTAACTTTCCATAAAACTGTGTGTTTTTTTCCACACACTCGTAGATGCTTTGTGAAGTGACAGCCGAGAGTCCACTTCTGTGAAGCGCGTAGCCTGAGCGGGCTGCCTGCCCCTGGTGAGGCAGAAAGGAGAGCGTGAGTCCTACGACGGTGGGGGTGCTCCGCCAGCGCCCCTCCGCCGCCTGCCCGGCTGCGCCTGGCCCACGATTCAGTGAACTCACAGAAGTTCGCGTCCCGTGGACCACCCAGCGCCTCTAGGAAGCATTTGGGACGTTCTGCGCGTCCCCCACCGCCTGAAACCTCTTGCATATTCTAATTCACGCCGGAAATTCCAGTCTCCTTCCCATCCATCCCGCTTTGCATCCCTCTACCTGCACGCGTTGTTCCCCTCCGTCGGCAACCTCCCTTCAACCCATTTTCCTCGCACACTCACTCCATCCCCACGTGGTCCCCGGCCCCGCGTCTGTCCGCCAGCATGAGTCGCTCCGACCCCACATCGCCCCCTGCCCCTCATAGAGCTCCCCGCCCCGCCCCCAGCCCCGAGTCGACCCCCTTAACCACATCAACCCCAGCCCGCCTCCTCCTTCAGATTTCCTTCCCCCCGCACCCCAAGCTCTGCGGTCCCAGTGCCCCTAGATCGGAGCCCCGCGCGCCGCTCTCCAGTCAGCTCCTGGTGGGGCGGGGCCTCGCAGGCGGAAGTGCCCCGGGCGCCGGCTGCCGGGACCGGCCGGGACTATGGGAGCCCCGGGCAGCGGCGGCAGCGGCAGGAACCGCAGTGGCGGCGGTGGCTGCCCAGGCGGCGGCGGGGGCAGGCGGCCGGGGACGCGGTCCGGGTAGCGCCGGGCCAAGCGCGGAGCCATGGGCCGGGCTGGGACCGGGACCGGGGCGCGGCGGTGGCGGCGGCAGTGGCGGGGCCGCTGCTGCTGCTGCTGCTCGCTCGGCCCCCTCCTGCCGCCGCTGGCGACTGCAGGAAGAGCGGTGAGCGAGCGCAGATCGGCAGGCGCCATCCCGGGGCGCAGGTGGTCGTGGAGGGCAGAGAGCGGGGGGGCGGGGCCGGGATTGTGACTTACCTGGGGGCACCTGTGAGCTCACCTGGCGCGGGCGCAGGGCACAGTATCCCATTCCGGTTTGGAGACGTAGGCCAGTTCCTTGCGGAGCGCCCCGTGTGCGACGGGTCAGGGTGGAGAGAACGCTCTCGACCCTTCCTCTGTCCTCAGAGCCGGGTTCAGCCAGATGGGTCCCTTAGAGTACGCCCTTCCTTCTCTCGTCCTCCCAACGCGTTCAGGTCGTGGAGGTGGAAGGGTCCAGGGCGACTCAGCTAGGGCTCCAGCTGCCAGGCCCACTAAAGAGGAAAGATTGGGCAATGGGATTCCCAGGCCCTATCTGGTCTGAGAGAGGGGCAGATTTGGGGAAAGTTGTATAGATCCTGGAATAAGTGCCTACATTGTCATGTCTCTACCCCTCCTACAGTAACCACCACCCCTAGTGCAGTCACTTTCAACAGCTGGCCTTGCTTTTTGGAGGGACTCCCAGATGGCCCTGAGGAGCCCGATAGGCCAGGGTAGTTCAGTGGTGTGAAACTTGCTGCCCTCTTTGTATTTCTACTCCCTGAGAGTCCCCACTGATTGTGACCCAAGGAGGTGTCTAGATTAGGAGGTGCTGTCTATCAGAGTTCTCCCTGGGGCTGGGACACTTCCAGGTGTTGGGTAAGCTCCCCTGATACCTATGGCCTGGGACTTCCAGGAGGTGGTGTGGCCAGGCTGGCAGGGCTGCAAGGGCCCAGATGCCCTCCTGGGCAGTTAGGCAGCTCATCTAACATACTCTGGGACTTGTGCTCCTCCATTCCCTGCTTCCAGTCCCTCCTCCTCTGAAATCTTGCTCCTCCAAAGTCCCGTTTCTTTGAGGACCGTGGCTTTGGTTTCTGAACTTGAAATGAAAGGTAGTTTCTCCGAAATGGCTCCTGATTAAGTTGTTCCATTAGATACTGCCACCCTTATTTTCTCTTTTCCATCCTGTAGTTTGGGGCTGGTTTAGGAAGTCATTGTTCAGGGCGTTATGACTATGGGAAATGTGGCACAGCCTTTTACCTCCCAGGCCTCCCTAAGGGGCAGGCAGAAGTGTAGTCCTGGCTTCTGAGATCTTTGGTAGGTAGGCAGGGTCTTTGCATCAAGTGCCCCTCCTAGTTTGGAAGGTGTGGGACAGGGCGTCCTCACTGAAGTTCCAGGAACAGGCTCAGAGACTTTCTTTGTCCTCTCAAATCTTTGTCCTCTCAAATCTTTGTCCTAATATTCACCAAGATAATGATGTGGGCATCTTGGGCAGGGAGGTGGGCCTACTGAGCTAGGGGGGTGGTGCTGAGGGGTCGTGTGACCCTAACAGTAGGGAACCAGTGGATCTTAGGGTGACTTTGAACAGGTCTCTTATCTCTTGTGTGCCTGATAAAACTTCACAGCTACCAGCTAGATCCCAGGTGCTGTTAGGCTGGTACTCTAGGGTTGGTGGGGGCCAGAAGGTCTTTCCCATCTCAGGTCAGGGGACTGCACACTGCAGGTGGCTGGCTTCCTCTGTCATGCACCCGTCCAGAGACTGGGGGCCCAGCTGTCTGACTTTCTCTAAGGCTCATGGTGCTGAGATAGAGGTGGGGGGCTCTTCTGCCTCAGTTACCGGCACTTAGGTTTTTGGGCCCTTGTCTGTTATCCTAGGGGCTACAGCAACCTCAGTAGAAAAGTTTGTATTAGTTCAATGGCTCCTAGCCTCCTAGCACTCAGGACACAGGCTGGTGGGCCAGCAAATATCTGGAAATCCTAGAGTACATCCTACATGAATCCTACTTCTGTCTAGCCCCCCCCCCATGCTGGGCTCCTCTGAAGCTCAAACTGGCTTTCCTAGTGGGTTATTTTTCTCAAGGTTCCTCTATGGGAGGGTCAGGAGGCTGGCAGGAGAGCCAGATGCTCACTTGGCTCCCTTACCTGTTCACCTGGCTCACACTGCTAGGGTAGTGTGAATTGGCCACTCTCCCAGAGGGAGGCACCCAGCTTGGAGGACAATAAGGCAGCATACTGCTGTGTCCACATGTATTTCTTCTAGAATACTTTAACATTCATTAACTTTGGTGGGAGGGGCACCCAAAGGAAGGTGCTAGTCACCTCAGCCAAATCACAAGGAAGCTGGGACCCAGAGAAGGGAAAGGACACCCAAGGTCACATGGGGCACGAGGCCTGAGCTGGTGCTGGGCCAGGCTCCCTGCCATCCAGCCCAGGCACCTTGTGGCCGGACCCCAGAGCCGGTCAGGCACCTACAGGATGGCAGAGAGCACCCAGGGCATGCTATTCTGTGGGACCTCCAATAGGGAGGGTCCTGGGTGGGCACCCTCACCCACTCATGGAGCAGATGATTACATTGTAGGATCTGGACACAAGCTCTCGTGGAGATTGTGCCCCAGTCAGTGGACACTCCAGGAGGGGCCTGAGAGCCACTGAAGGGACTGGTGCATGGGGGAGCCCCAGGTGGGGCCATGGGCAGTCTGTCTGCCTTGGGTCCTGCCTTGTCCCTGTGCCAGTCTACATGGGCAAGTACCTACGAGAGCATGGGGGCCAGCTATCCACTGGTCACGCAGCTGACCAGGTTCCAGCCTGGGGTCCACTTCCTGCCACGGTCTCTGCTTGCCACCTCTCTGGGTGAGGAGGGACTCAGGCTCCAGTCTGGCTATGTCTCAAGTGATCGTGGGCCTGGGCAGGCAGCCAGCTATCAAACCTGAACCCCCTTGCCTGTGAAGTGGGACCAGTTGCCAGAGACAACTGCCAGGGGCTGGAGTGGGACAGTGACCTTTGCCAAGGTCAAAGTTGGAATGCCAGGCACCCCAGGAGCTCTCAACCTGCCTACTCTGGTTTCCCTCTCCTTTCTTTCTGGAGCCATGCTAGGGCAGAAGGGCCTCTGGATTTCTCTATCTGTCCCTTACCTGAAGGTGGGTGCCTCAGAGCACCCCGGGCATGGCTGACAGTGCCTTTTCCCTGCAGACATCAGGCTGGTGTCAGAGCAGTTCTCGCAGTCCCCGCAGAAGCTGTCTTTCTATAGCTGGTATGGCAGCGCCAGGCTCTTCCACTTCCGAGTGCCTCCAGACACCGTGCTGCTGCACTGGCTGCTGCAAGTGTCCCGGAGCGGCGGTCCCATGTGCAGCAATGTGGAGATCACTGTGTAGGTGCCCACCCACCCGCCCGCCTGCTGGAGCCCGGCCCAGGGCACACCTCCCTGATGCCTGCGCTGTTATGCCTGACTCCAGGTACTTCCGCTATGGCGCCCCTCCGGTCATCAACCCATTAGGCACCAGCTTCCCTGCCAACACCTCTGTGCAGCCCCCCTTCTTTGTCAAGATGCTGCAGAGCAATACTTCCATCAACATCTCCCACCCAGCACCTGGGGACTGGTTTGTGGCTGCTCACCTGCCCCCCTCATCCCAGAAGATTGAGGTGAAGGTAAGGGGTCTGCCCTCTAGGCATGGGCAGGGGCAGGACACGAATGTGCAGGAATGGCCAGTTTCTGTTGTTTACCTCCTCACAGCAGACCTTCTCTAGACTCTGCTACAGCCCTGTCCAACCTGCATCTCTGGTCTGGCCCCCTTTAACCCCTGCCAGGCCTGGGGTCTCTGGTCCTGCCCCACCCACTGCCCATGCTCTGCATTCCCTCCCCACCTCTCATTCTCTCCTTAGGGCTTTGTTCCCACCTGTGCCTACATCTTCCAGCCTGACATGCTGGTTATTCGGGTGGTTGAGGTCTCCATCGTGGAACCCAATGTGCCCCTTCCACAGACCCTCCTCTCCCACCCCAGCTACCTCAAGTGAGTGGGGGCCTTGGGGGGGCCTATTCTCCAGGTTTGGTGGAGTGGGTGGTACCACTATCCTCACTATATGAGTGAGAAAGGTGGGGCCTAGGTCTTGGGGTTGTGCTGGGAAGTGGGACCACCACTCTGAGTGTGAGCAACAAGGGGAGGTTATTAGAAGCCATAGAACCCAAGCCTGGCCATCCCCCTTGGTTGCAGAATCTTTGTCCCCGAGTACACCCAGGAGCTGCGGCTGGAGCTGCAGGGCTGTGCTTCTAACGGGAGCCTGGGCTGCCCTGTGCACCTCACTGTGGGCTCAGCCACCCTGCCCAGCAACTTTCAGAAGGTGCTCACCTGCACCGGCCCCGCCTGGGTGTGCCACCTGCTGCTACCCTCACCACCCTGGGACCGTTGGTTGCAAGTGACGGCCAAGAGCCTGGCAGGGCCCCATGTGTCAGTGGCTTTCAGCGCTGTAGTTACTCTCACAGGTGGGCTGCATGGGGAGGGCAGGGTAGGGGTGGTTCTGCCCCCTCACTTCCTCTAGCTGAACCCCTTGTCCTCCTGACAGCCTGCAGGCCATGGATTGTGAACTTTAAGCATCTTCTGCAGAGCAGCCCGAACCAGAGCTGCAATGCCTCCACTGGTCTGTTGCCCCCAAGCCCTGGCTACCAGGACCTGGGCAGGAACACCAGGGTGGGTGGTGGCCCTTTCTGCCTTGTGAACTACCAGGTCATGCGGGAAGATGTGGATGTGGTGTCTGTGCACTTCAGGCCCATGGACAGGGTCTCAGTGCTGGTGCACTCAGGCATGCCTTCAGTGATGCGGCTGTACCTCAACACAGGCATGGACAGTGGGGGCTCCCTCACCATCTCCCTGTGGGCCAACAAGGTACCTTTGTCTGTGAGCACCTCATGGCCAGCTCAGCTCAGGGCTCAAACCTGCCCAGGTTGAGCGATGATGCTCAGGCCTTCCTGAACTGACTTTATTATGGACACTGGGGTGGGGTGGCCTTTCAGGCAACAGAATGACCCCAAACAGGCATTGGGGCAGAACAGAGGTACCATTTATAGAAAGGGAGACCTGTTTTACAGGGCATCAGGACTGTGCCCAAGGAAATGGGACTGTGGGTGGGATCAGAAGCTGGGTGTTCCTAGGCCTGGAGGGAAATGGTCCAGGGTGGGCCTTGGGCCAGTGGGAGCCACAGAGAACAGTGCCCAGCACCAGACTGGGAACTTAGGGCTGACACTGCATGGCTACTCCTTCCAGAGTATGATTTCCAACAACACCTTGGTAATGGTCTGCGTGAATGCTGCCTCACCCTTCCTCCACTTCAACGTTTCACTCAACTGCACCACAGGTATGGGCAGCAGCTTCTGGCAAAGCGACCCTGGCCAGCCCCTCTGGCCACTTCTGACCTTCCTGACCACCCTGCCTTCCTGTTTCCCTACAGCCTTCTTCCAGGGCTACTCCCTGTCTCTGAGCACCTCATCTCGCAAGGCCAAACTCATCATCCCCTACCCAGAGTCAGACAACTGGTACCTCTCCCTGCAGCTTGTATGCCTCAGAGTCCTGAGTAAGTAAACTTAGGGGCTGGGGTGGGCGCCACCCAGAAATACCAGCTGGGGCAGGTGACTGAATCACTGCATTCAGGACCATGGATGGGGCTGCCTGCATCTGAGTTTGGGAGTGACACAGGATCAGTTGCTTTCCCAGAGTTATGAAGAATCCCTTTTCTACTTGGCCACCTCTCCCTAGGTAGCCCTCAGAACCAGGACACAGGAGGGGGACAAGTCCAGGACATAACCTGTACAGACTAGGATATAGGGTGGGATGAGGGGGAAGGGGTATCTTGTCTTTTGCAGAGCTCATGGCTGCTGTCCTACAGGGCTCAGAGCTTGGGTACTACATTCTGGGTTCTAAGAGCCTGATGAAAGCACTAGGAGGGACCAGCCAGCAAACCTCAGCAACCGGCCTTCCTATGGCCCCTTCCTTGCAGGGAGTGTGAGAAGGCCAAGGTTCTCGTAGAGACCACCTTGTACCTCGTGCCCTGCTTGGACGACTGTGGACCCTATGGCCAGTGCATCCTGCTGCGCAGACATGGCTATCTATATGCGGGCTGCAGCTGCAAGGCAGGTGAGGGCCAGGCCTAGGTGCCTCTGGAAACTTTTGCCCTTTGCTTCCTGGCCTTGTGACTTCCTCTGGGAGCCCATCCCAGTTTTGCCAAGGCTGGAGAGCACCCCTACAGAGCAAGGGCAAATGCTTCCTCCCCACTCCTGTCACACATGCCCAATCTCCTATACAAACATGGAGAGACACCCCCACAGATGGTGCTGCCTCCTGATCTTGGCCTCCCCTGTCTACACATGTCCCATACCTACCCACACCTACCCCACACTGGTCTATACCTACCCATATGCCTCACACCTGCCCATACCTGTCTCAGCCTGCTCTTGGGTGAGAAAAGGGCTTTTCTGCAGGGCGCTGGGTGAGGGGTAGACCCCGAGGTTCAGAAGTGCCCCCCAGCCTGGTCTCAGTTGCCCAGTCTCAGCTCTTTTGGCATCACATTGGCCCACAGGCTGGCGTGGGTGGAGCTGCACAGACAACAGCACTGCCCAGAGCACAGCCCAGCAGAGGATGGCCACGCTCCTGCTCACCCTCAGCAATCTCATGTTCCTGGCTCCCATCACCCTCTCTGTGTACCGCTGTCTCCTGGTGGAGGCCTCCGTCTATGCCTACACCATGTTCTTCTCCACGGTAGGCCCGCCTGCTCTCGTGGGGATGGTAGGGAGGTCTGGGCCTCCGCTTACCACCCTGCCCCACAGTTCTATCATGCCTGTGACCAGCCTGGGGAAGCGGTGCTGTGTATACTCAACTACGACACGCTGCAGTACTGTGACTTCCTGGGTTCCGGAGTGTCCATCTGGGTCACCATCCTCTGCATGGCACGGCTGAAGGCAGCCCTGAAATATGTAAGTGGCCTCCTGACACCTGGGTCTGGGCTCTGGGGGAGCAGAAGCCCTTGCATATGGCATATTGATAGGAAGACCAGAAGGAAGGTTTGGCTGCTTCCCTTAGAAATCTCCCACATCTTGTAATGTTACCAGTCGCTCTCTGGAAGAAGCCTCTGCTAGCTGGAAGGGACTGTGCTTGCTGCTTGGAGGATCCCAAGAAAGAAGGTGGAGGTCAGGGTTAGGTGAGGCTCCTCTCCCACCAACCCATCTTTCTTCCAGGGCTCTCTTCAGGGAGGAGGCTTAGAGCCCCAATCCTAGGCCAGATCTCTCTGAGAAGCCCCCAGCTGTGATCCTGAAGTCTCTGGTGTTGAGGACACTTTGGGGACTTTTCTGCAGCAGCCAGGCCTAGCCAATGGAGACATGTGCCCCGGTGCCTTGCCTGGCTAAGTGGTACCTCAGAAATTTACCTGTGGATGGATCAGTAACTAGAGGAGGGGTGCTTCCCTCCCTGCCAGCAGAGCAGGACAAAGTGTGTCAGCAGTTGCAAGGGGACAGGCACAGGTGCTGAGGGGCAGTGGGGGCCAGCAGGATGACCAGCATGCTCAGGTTTGCTCCTGCTGGATCTTGTTCCATCACAGACAACCCTGGCCTGGGGCTCCTGTGACCCTATGGTCGTCCCTGTATCTTACTCAGGTTCTGCTTCTCCTGGGCACACTAGTGTTTGCCATGTCCTTACAGCTGGATCGCAGGGCCGCCTGGAACATGATGGGGCCTTGCCTCTTTGCCTTTGTGATCATGGTCACCATGTGGGTAAGGAGCTCCAAGTGGATAAGAGAGTGTGGGCTCCCCACAGACCCCCACTCTGGGAAGAGAGAGCCTGGCCCCTCATTCTGGCCATGTTCCTGGTCCTGGGTCTGAGTCCTACATATCTGTTGAGGGCTTCCAGTGGCACCTATAAGGCTCAGGGCGTCTTTATGCCAAAGTCTGGGCCTGAGGATCCGTCAGGACTCTGTGCCTTTGAGCCCCTCCCCATGCCCACACCACGGTCCTGCTGCCCAGACCTGGGTAGGCCCCTGGGAGCTGCAGCTGCAGCCCTCCCAATGCTCATGTGACGGTTTTTTCCAGGTGTACCGCTGTGGGCACCGGCGCCACTGCTACCCCACTTCTTGGCAGCGCTGGGTCTTCTATCTCCTGCCTGGCATCTCCATGGCTGCTTTGGCCATTACCATCTACACCTCTATGATGACCAGTGACAACTATTACTACACCCACAGCATCTGGCACATGCTGCTGGCAGGGAGTGCAGCATTCCTGCTGCCACCACGTGATAAGCATGTTGAGCCCTGGGCCTGTTCGCAGAAGTTCACCTGCCATTATCAGATCTGCAAGAACCACCGGGAAGAACTGTATACAGTGACGTAATGAGGCCAGCTTGGGGACACCTGCAGCTGTTGATGACCTCTCTAGCCAGGGCAGGACCAAGGGAGAGGGACCCCTGCCCAGATGGATTTCCAACTGAATAAAATTGCCCTGCACACCCTTTGCTTCCTCCTCCCGAGGAGAGGACCACATCCCCCAATTCCCTTGTGTCTGCCAGCTGCCATTTGACTCTATCCCTCTGTAGATCCCAGATGGTTCTGCAGTGGCTCTTGGGGCCTGGCTGCCTGGAGACCACAGGTATCATTCGGGGGCAGGTTCTGTTTTCTATTGGCCTGGGGACAGTTACAGATATGGAGAAAGAGTCCTCTACTGCCCTGTTCCCCTGTGAGGCTGTGATGTGAGACCTATGAAAGCAGAGGAGGCCTGAGTCTACCTCCCATGGGCCCCTCACTGCCACTGAGACTAGGAGTTGTGCCCTCCCTGTATCCTGGCTCCCTGACACCATGTGCTCGTGGATGCCAGCTTACCCTCAGACATGGAGATGCGCTCTGCTGATATAGTTGCAGTCGGGAGAGGTGACCATGGTCACCAGAGAGCTGATGGACACTGTAGGATGTAGGGTCCAGCATCCATGAGTGGCGTAGGGGTGGCTGGCTTCTGGCTGTTGTGCCCTGCCTCTTCTCTCTCTTTGGCTCTCAGCTTTGGAGCTGCAGGCTCGAGAAGAGCTGCCACTGCCAAGCTGTTCTGGAGGTGCTGCTCTGGGGGTGCCAGCAACATAGGACATACCTTGCCCCTACTGTGTCCCCACCCACCCCCTGGGTTCCTGGGCTCTTGTCTGCGAAGCATCTTGAGTTGCTCCCAGGAGTGGAGGTGATGGCTGCCACCTTGCCTTGGCCCAAGTATGTGTTTGGAGAGGGGCTGCCAGAGACCTGGCCCAGCCTTTCTCCCTCATCGCCCAATGAGCAGGGCCCTGCCCCTACCCAAGGCAACAGCACAGAGGGCTTCTAACTGTATGAGGAGTGTGAGACAAGGCCATGGGAAGCCGGAGTTGTAGAGGCTCAGAGTCGGCCATTGGGGCTTCCCTAGAGGGCCTCCCCGCCCACCCCGCCTCCTAGTCACCCTGCTCTTGGCCTTCGTAGCATTCTCTGGGTTTATAAAGGGGAAGTATTTGTATGTGGTTTCTTGGGGGGTAAAAATTTTTAAAACATTTTTATGTAGTTCTGATTTCTCTGTGGTTGATGGATTTAATAGTCTACAGTTATATTTCATGACAAGAGTTTTTACATTGTTTTCTGCGCTCCTTCCCTGAGGAAAAGAGGTAGGGCCCTGGATGACAATCCCCGCCCCGGCTTCTGCTCGCGGAAAACGGCCGCATTTGCCGATGGTGCCTAAAGCCGACGCAGTCTTGGTAGGGCATATTCCGCGGTCCCTAAAAGATGGTATAGGAGACGGGACGAGAGGGTAAACGGACGGGCTTTGCAGCCAGTGAGGTGCGGGTGAGGGCAAAGTCCCGCAGCGCGACTTCCGGTTCCGGCGGGGCGCGGAGCTCCTGGAGGTAGACTGGGTTAAGCGAGGAGTTCGGGTCAGGAGTTGGCGCACGCAGGCGACCAAGGTTGGGGGCTGAGGCAGCGCGAAGGGTCGGGGCAGGGGCTAGTGGGACTGCGGCGTGACAGCGTTCCCCTGCCTCTCGCCAGGCTCGCGGCGATGCCCCTGCACAAGTTCCCGGTCCATCTGTGGAAGCAGCTCAGGCTGCGGGACGGCATCTACTCCGCCTGCCCCAGCACTACCTGCGCTCCCTGGAGGAAGCGAGGACGCCCACTCCTGTGCACTACAGGCCACACGGGGCTAAGTTCAAAATCAACCCCAAAAACGGGCAGCGGGAGCGCGTGGAGGATGTGCCCATTCCTATTCACTACCCTCCGGAGTCCCAGCTGGGGCTCTGGGGCGGCGAGGGCTGGATCCTGGGCCACAGATACGTTAACAACGACAAGGTTGGTGAGCAGGGCAGGCTTCAGGGGGACTGTCCGGGGCTTTGCTACTCTGGGCTCCGTGCTGGGCACGGAGGTCCATGGAGAGCAAATGGACCAACCCCAGGAGTGATTAGTCTGGTGGAGGCAGTGTCTTCAAAGGAGTATGTTAAGTTGTGAAGAGGCACAGTTCTAGGGAGCTCTATTCCTTGTGAAACCAACAGGATGTCCTTAGAGGGGTGGTTCATATGGGGTACAGCAACTGCAGAGGCTGTAGGGTGGTGGCCCAGATCAAGTGTAAGGATGAGGGAGGAGGCCTATGTGTTGAGAGGAGGTAGAGAATGGAGGTTCCTTTGACTTGCCATAGTTTGCTTCTGTCACTTCTCGGGACACTTATAAGGCTGGCACTACCACTTTCTCATCACACTTTGGAAAACTATGATACCCATCTGGGCGCAAGTCTCCTAAGTCTGTCCCTGACACTGTGCTGCCTCTGGTGGAATACTTGGAGGGACTCCTGAGCCCTCTGGGGAAGGCCTCCCAGGCTAGCATCTCCCTTTGCCTTTGACCTCTTGGTCACTGGTGTAGAATGTAAATCATGGAATTATTATTGTGTCTGTGTTGTGTCTGAAACACACCAGCAACCTGGGCAAGGTCTGGCGGTGCCAGGCTGCCTATGGAGCAGCTGACCCCTGGGTGGGCAACCAGGTACACGGATGGGGGCTGGTCCATCTGGCTCCATATCCTGAATCTCAGGAAGGGGCCTTGGGTCTCACTCAGGTCTGCTGAGAGAAGCAGGAGCACTCACAAGGACTCTGTTGCTCCCTCAGCTCTCGAAGAGGGTGAAGAAGGTGTGGAAGCCACAGCTGTTTCAGCGTGAGCTCTATAGTGAGATCCTGGACACGAAGTTCTCCGTGACCGTGACCATGCGCACCTTGGACCTCATCGATGAGGCCTATGGGTTTGACTTCTACATCCTGAAGGCAAGTATTGTCAGACAGCCAGTCAGAGAGGGCAGGGTAGATCAGCATCCACTGGGGAATGCTGGTCTCTGAGGTGAAGGGTCACCAGTGAAACGTGAGAGGGATCATGCCCCTTTCTGGGTAGCCCGTGTTGGGGCCTGCTGCCCACAAGAGAATTTGTTGCTGTGGGCGGCTGTGTTGCCCACTAGGAACAAAGTGAATATAGTTCACTTCCTTCCTGGCTCTTGGCTCTTCCTTCCTCTGTTCTGGCCTGGAGGCTGCCAGTTGTTTAGGAGGACCTGGGTGGGGCTGGCTGGTGGGGTGGGCTCAGCACTGCCAGCAGCACCTGACCTATATGTAGTTTCCTGCTAGACCCCAAAGGAGGACCTGTGCTCCAAGTTTGGGATGGACCTGAAGCGAGGGATGTTGCTACGGCTTGCCCGACGGGACCCCCAGCTGCACCCAGATGACCCCGAGAGAAGGGCAGCCATCTATGACAAGTACAAGGTGAGAGCTTGAGCCTGGACTTCCTATTCCTCATGGGCCCCACTGGCTGGCTGCCCAGCCTCACCACATGCCCCATGTCTGCTTGCCCAGGAGTTTGTCATCAAGGAAGAGGAGGCCGAGTGGGTTGGCCTGACACTGGACGAGGCTGTGGAGAAGCAGAGGCTTCTGGAGGAGAAGGTGAGCGTGTATGAGCACCAGCTGCCTTGCCCTTTTGGGTGGGCACAGCCGCCAAGCACTGTTAGACAGGGTGGGGAAGTGTGCTGCCTTGCGGGAGTCCAGACAAGGGGCTACTGAACCAGGCTTGGGGAGGAGTTGCATCTGTGCACAGCCACCCAGTTGGAGCCACAGCTGTGGGTTCCACATGGCATGTTCCTTCCCCTCAAGGTCCTGACGCTCTCCTGCTCTCTCTGGCCTGCTTCATAGATTCAGAGACAGACAGACTCTCAGAATGATAAGAGCTGGTCTACTTGGCTGCCTAGCATTCTCCAAGGTCTTCCCAGTATTGTGTCAGGGTCTTCTCATGTCTGTCCCCTAGGAGGGTGTGGAGCCTGTGGTAGCTGCTGGGACAGGGCGCCCCCACCTGTGGCACAGTAGCTAGCTGCCCCTGTTCCTTCTGACCATAGGGCTGCAGGCAGGGAAACTGGGGAAGGTGCCTGATTCCTACGTCCCTAAGGGAAGACGGTCCCTGTCTCATGGACAGGGTACTACCCTCTGGACTGGGGTCTGAGGAGTGGCAAGCAGCTTCACTTGACCCTGTGCCCAAGCCTGAGGGTCCCAGTCCTCTCATGCCTGATTCTTTTGGTATTTGGCCAACAGCAGCCAGATTTCTGCCCTCCCCAGAGTGCCTCACTGTGACACCGTCTTGCCCCTATAGGACCCTGTACCTCTGTTCAAGGTCTACGTGGAAGAGTTGATTGAGCAGCTTCAGCAAGAGGCACTATCTGAGCCAGCGGTGGTGCAGAAGAGAGCCAGCAGGAAGTGACCGTATATTGACTGACCCATGCCTGGCAGTCAGGCTCAGCATCCTGTGTTGTCCCTTGGCCACCTCCACTTAACCACCCTTTGGCAGTCTGGGGCAATGGCAAGAGCCACTTGTGGTCAGTTGGTAAACCACTCTTGTGTGTGCTGGCCATGCAGCTCCTAGGTGCAGTGGGCTTTGTGGAGGCTCTAAGGGATCCCAAGATCCCCAGAGACCTGGGGCCATCTCACTGCCTCTGGGGTCCCCCTCCTCCTGCAGCAGAGGCCCAGCCAAGGCAGGTTCAGCACACTGGGGCAGCACAAGTAAAGTCTGAGCTGGGCTGCGTGTGTGCTGTTTTGTTTGGAGGACCGGAGATCTGCGTAGTCCTGTCGCCCTCAGCCCCAGCGACCCTGCATGCAGCTGAGTTGGGTGGTGGTCCATAGCTGAGCATGGGAATGAGGTTCGTATTGGTGTTTCTTTTCTCTGGGAGAGAATCCCGAGAAATTGAAGGCGTTCTGTGATAGGGCAAGATGGTACTTGCTCCTCCCAGTTGTATGTCCCTGCCTATTCTGGAATGTTCTCCTTTGGAAGTGACTGGGAAATGTGCATGCCAGCATGCCCTTTGGGATGGTGAGTATCCCCCTCCAACTCAGAGATGCAGGGGTCCTCAGAGGGCACTACTGGTGGCAGCATCTCACAGGGAAAGCCTTGAGTGGGCTGTCAGCATGGCCACACAGACCTGCAACTTGGGCACACCCTCCTTGGCTGACCCACACCTGACCCCAGGCCAGGAACTCTGACGTCTTTCTTACTCTGAGATTTAGGGATGCCTTGGCCCTCTTCCCTAACCTTATCTGGAAGTTCTGAGCATTGAAACCCATTCAGGCCTTTGGGAGCACAATGAAGGGTTCCCCTGGCTTAGTCTTGGCAACTGGCTAAGGGGTGCCAGGCTCCCCTGAGGGGCGATATGGAAGTGACAACACCTGGGCTGTGTTCCTGGTGGTGGCCAAAGGGAGCATGTGTTTGGCCAGTGGGCACAGCTGCAGGAGGGTTCTGGAGATCCAACAGTTTGTAAGAGGGTCATCAAGGGTTAGGGCCTGCCTTGGGGTCAGAGCCCTGGGGGAGGGTGCCCCCCAGAACTCTGTTCATAGTTGGGCACAGTGTCACAGCCCCATACTCCTCTGGGAGTGTCTTCATGCTTCTCATACAAGAGTGATTCCCCACATAATATTCCTACTTTGTGAACAGTTTTTAATTTTTAAAAAAATTTACCAAAAGCTGACAGTGCCTAGCCTCCTGCCCCAGTTCTGGTGGGCTAGTAAGGCCCAGCTCAGTTGTTTGAACCACAGCCCCTAGCTTCAGCCAGGTTGGTGCTGTTCTGGATGAGCCAGCCCTCTCCATGTTCATGCCCACATCACAGTTCTCATGTTCAGCCCTGAACTGAATCAAGTTGATCCCTTTCCCTCCCTTAGCCTATTACCTGGGTCTCCTGTGTGGTGTGCACCCCAGACATCCCCAGTTCATTGACCTTAGCTCTGTTATCCCTCTCACCTACTCCTTCCCGCCCTAATGAAGGTCACAGGTAGAGGGGGGCTCCTGCAAGGACCTGCAGGGGTCCATGTGTCAGATTCCTGGGGTCTCTGAGGGACCTGGGGCTGGCATAGGGTAGGGCATATAGCTGGAGCGAGGTGGGGCTGAATTTGGGTTTTGGTCTCCCTGTCAGCACTGGTAGGCCAAAGAAGAGTGTCCGAGTTCCAGCCTCCACTGACTTGGGGCTACAGCTCTGCTCCCCCTAGGGCCTAGGGGTTACCACAAGGTTAGCCCAGGATGGCTTCTGGTGCTGCTGGCCAGTGGGAGGAGCTTGGTATGGCTTCAGCAGGTCACTCACTTCCCATGACCTGAGGCTGGACTGAGGTGGGAGTCTAAGTGAGGCTTTGGCCCTGAATCTCCAAAACTTGAGCCCTTTTCTGGAGGGAGGCAGCATCAGTTTGTTTCTTCAAATTCTCACAGATATCCTTAACTCAGCAAAGGTTAAGAAGCCTTCAGTGAATGACACCTCTCTACCCCAAATGAAAAAATAACACAGGTCTGGGACAGGCCCCTGGCAGGGTGGATCTGCCATACTGTTCTACCTTCTGGAAGTGGGAGGGGGACACATCACACTTAGAACCTGTAACTGAGCCGTGAGAGCCCATCTGGCCACATGTCCCCAGCTTCACTGTATTTTTCACCTCCAGGCCCTGGTCAGGTTGCCTAAGCTGCCTTCCTCATTTCTTACCCCCCCATCAATAACACCTCTGCCAGTGTCTGTTGATGTGTCTGAGAGCCCCCAGTTCCCTTTGATGAGGCCCTGTAGCCCCTCAGGCCCCTGAATTGGGGGGTCATTTGTACTGACGAAGTCAAACCTGCAGAAGCCAGACTTTCCCTTTGTTGGCCCACACGCTTATCCTTGTATCAGCTGGGTCCTACCCTCCCTTGCCTTCTAAGAGCCCTCAGGTAAGCATCCTTTATCCCTTTGTGTCCCAGGGAGTGGCTAAACCCATGTGTTCCTATTAGAACAGAGCCCAAAGCTTCAGTGTCAAGGGCCATGCTTGGGCTATGGACACAGGGTGGGCCATTACTGTGGCTATGGACTAGGGAGTGGTTCTTTGGGACTGGAGCGATGGAGGCCTCTGACAACACTGTGGTCATTAATACTAGGTGTCCCAAGGCCGTGTTGTGTCCACTGTGTAATTCTGGTGTTCCTGAGCCCCAGGAAGGGTGGGGCACAGTCCAGGGTTCTGCGCCTAGCTCCTCACCCTGAGGGTGTCACCTGAGTCCTGTTCAAGTGTGCACTGGCTACAAGGTGGCAGGTATGGAGAGAGCATGTGAGACCTGGGCACCTTTGCCCCTGCCCTGGGTCCCGTAAGTGCTGGGAGCACAAAGGAGCTGCTGTGAGTCCCACCTGCATGCACTGTCTGCCCTTCCCTGAACCTCTGCTTGAACTATCTCTACCTTCACCATCCATTGCAGCCCAAGCTGGGGTCTTGAGCCAGATGAACCCACTTGGGCTCAGCCCTACACCATTTGGCACTCTGCCACAGCACACCAGAGCTCTCCCCAGCATACCCCAAGCCCCAGAATGGAGCTCCAGATCTCGGACCCTTTACCATCCTCAGCTGACCCCAGCCCTATATTCCCATCCACACCTTAGCCCTGGACAAGACCTGTTTTCTGGTGGCATCCCACTCATTCCTGTGACTGGGCAGCTTGGGGTGGAGGCAGTGTGAAGTGTGGGAGCAAGTTAA
Source organism: Eonycteris spelaea (assembly GCA_003508835.1). Lineage (NCBI taxonomy): Eukaryota > Metazoa > Chordata > Mammalia > Chiroptera > Pteropodidae > Eonycteris > Eonycteris spelaea. The sequence goes on along the minus strand of PUFA01000186.1, from coordinate 2,379,013 downwards.
GGTGGTGGCCCAAGAAGCCTCTGTGCCCTTTGGCTCTGGTTTCAGCCTGGCCTGCCTAGCCTATTTCCCTGGAGGTGCGACCCCTATTGACCTGTTTTCCAGGATGCCCCTGGCTCCCAGATCCCTCTGGCCTTGGCAATGGCTGCCTCAGTAGCCCATGGGCTCCCAGGGGCCTTCCTGTATCCTGTCCTCTTCTCAGGGGTTTGAGGCTTACACCTGCTCCTGCAGCCCTACAGTTATTCCTTATGCGACCTCCTGTTCAGCTGCTGTGGGTTGGACCTGGGCCAGGAAGTGGGATGTGGCCTCCTGGGTTCTCAGGTGGCCTTTATAGAGGCCTTGACTGGGTGGTACTCATTCCAGGAGCATTTGGACAGGCTAGGGGCTGTCACAATTGGGGTGAGGATGGTTCTGGGATACTCGATGCCATACGACAACCAGCAGTAATGCTGCATCGTGCCTTTGGGGAGAAGCCCTGGTCTTGAGACATCTGGGAAGGGCTTACCAAGGGGCTGATGCTGACAGACCCTGAGGGCCTAGGCCAAGGGAAAAGCAGGTGCAAGGTCAGGAGTGTGTGGCCCATTTCCACAGGGTTGGAGAGTGTCTGCTTAGTGGCTGAAGTTCCAGAGTCTTGTGGGTGGAGACACAAGGTCTGTGAGCAGCAGAGCCATGCTGGGGCCACTGAAGGCTCTTAAGAAGGGACTGGTGTGAGTGTGTTCAACAGACTAATGAATGCAGAGGAGCGGTAGGCAGGCAGAGACAGAGCTGGCAGACCCTTTCGGGTCCAAGGTGGATCAAGAGCTTGGCCCTGTCTACCTAAGGGTGAGGAGTTCCCCCTGCTCTCCTCCCGTTGCCCTCACTCATTATTTTCTCAGGAGACTGGGCCTGGCCTTCAGCCCCTGGGGCAAGCCTGACCTGAAGTCCTCTTCTCAGCAGGGGCTTCAAGGACACTGTTTCTGCCTCCACCATGGGGTCAGACAGGGTATGGAGCAGCCTGGGACATGTCCCAAGAGAGGGAAAGGGACCTTTCATACTGGGTATGCATGAAACACACATGGAAACACTTAGCAGCAGGTGCAAGAATAGCCACCATCCGGCCGTGCCTGACCTGACCCTCTGAGGGGACCCTGGCATGGGCCCACTGGCGGCACCGCCTTCTCCCTCACTGTCAGGAGTGGCTTGGGGGTGGCGGTGTCTAAAGGGGCTGGTTGCCATGGCTACCATAGGGTTCCGAGGCCGTCATCTGGTCCCTGCCTCAGCCAATCGGCGGTGGGAGCCTGAGCTGCAGCCTAGAGTCACGCTTCTTCCTCCCAGCCACACAGTGGCCAAGAGCAGGGACCCGCTTCCTGGAGTATCTGAAAGTGCTCAGACGGACAGCCAAGCCCATCATGGCGGACCGCGGGATGGTGGGGCGCAAGGAGGCACGGAGCCAGGCAGGTGAGGTAAGCTGGGCGGGCGGACGGACAGATGGACAGGTGGAAGTGCTCCCTGCTGGCCTTTGTTCTTGTCTCTTCCCTCAGCGCATTCTGCCCTCTATACCCTTACACGCACTCACACACACACCCGCACCCTCACTCTGGGACCCTCTCCCCAAATGTTCCAAGGAAGGGTCATAGGAAGAGAGACAAAGGAAACAGCACGAGGCAGAATGAATCCACCGCACCATGGACCTGAAAATTACTCTAATAAGTCGTTTACCTCAGATTTCACTTGGAAGCGGCATCAAAGACCCCCAACTGACTGGGCCCTCGGCATAACAGCATAATGGCCACCGGCCCCTCTCCCAGCCACCACTCTCAGGGATAGGTGACAAGCCATATCTAGTCAGTGTGGTTTAAGGAGCATTTTATCGAGAAGAAAAAAAAGGAAAAAAGGGAGAAAAAGGAAAAAAATGTCCACCTATAATGGGGAGCGGCCAGCCCAAGATGGATCAGAGGCACCAAATCCCATTACTCGGGACTTCAGAGGACAGGCCCCGAAAAGACAGCTGCGATTAAGAGCTTGTAAATGGAGTGTCCTTTGGAGATCAAAGAGGGGCACGCTTGTGTGTGTGTGTGTGTGTGTGTGTGTGTGTGTGTGTGTGTGTGTAGGAACGTGCACCATGCAGCAATGGCAGTGGGGCCGTGCGCCGCAGCGTGGTGAAGCCTGGCATGTTACCTGCCCGCCATGGCACCCTCCATGTTTCTCATATCCTCGCTGCTATGTGGATATGTGGACACAGCTGTGGGACCAGGCTGGGTGTAAACGAGGCCTGGTCTGTGCCACCCACACCTGCCTTCGGGCAGTGGGCTCTCTGGTCAGGCCTTGTTCCCCCTACCTGCACCTCCACCTTCTTCTAGAGTTTGGTCCCATCCCCAAGTTCAGCCCAGATGGGTCTGGCAGGGGCTGAGAGCACAAGTCCAGCCTCAGGCAGAGTCGGGTGTGAGGCAGGCAGGGGCTGCTTCTAATTACCCCAACACCATACCGCTGCCTGCAGAGGCCAAGAGCTCCCAGATGGCCTGGAGAGCGTGTCCAGAGGTTCAAAGCCTCTGTCAGTACGATTGTTAGGTTATTAGGTAAACTCTGAGAAGCAAATCTTTTAATCCACTGTGGCTAATCCAGTGCACTTTTGTTTGCCAGGACAGATTCTGCAGCAACAAAGGGGCTGGGGGACCCCAGCATACATAATCACATACTTATAACTTGGCAGCAGTGGCTGCAGGGCTCCTAGGCAGCGGAAAGAGATATTGTGGGACAGCAAAGTACAGGGTAGGTGGTGGAGGGGCCAGGATTGCCTGGAGGCTGACCTGGAGGGCATGGGCTGGGGGGCTGTGGGTCTGCCTCCTATCAACTAAGTCCCTTAGCTACCAGCTGAAGGGTCGCCTCTGGTCCCTGGGACTGTTCAGGCTTGTTGGAAGAGGGGCTGAATGAGTTGCATCAATTGGAGGAGAAAAGATAACCAACAGAGGGGCCTGAGAGCTCCCAGCACTGGGAGAGGCCTTTGGAGATGAAGTGGTCAGGACGGGGAAGGGCATTCCAAGTAGTGAACAGCAAGGACAAAGGTGAAAGTCTGCCTAATGTAGGAGGGTGAGTGTAGCAGGAGGGAAGGCATGCCCAAGACCAGAAGTGGAAGTGACCTGAGGCTACCTGGGAAGATAGGACATCACCTCCTGCTTCTAGAAGTCTGGCCAGGCCCCTCAGGCACATGGCTCCTCCACTCAGACACTGTCATTCCCAGGAATGTCTCTGAGGTTGGGGGAGGCCAGCAGCCCTTCCCTATGCTTGTGACTTGTCTGAGACACTTGACCTGGGCCATGGCCAGCTGTGGGCTCTACCCCATGGCCCAGGCCCATTACCAAGGCCCCACAGAAGGCCACACCTCTGAGGTCAGTGGGGCTCGGTCAAGATCTTAGTTTGCCAAAGAGGATACTCTGGCTCAAAGAGGTGCCCGCCTTTTCCAGAGCCACCAGCTCTGGAGTATATTATCCTTGGGACCCACATACAAGCAGATTGTCAAGTCTCCAGGGAGGTGGGAGCTGGGCCAGCCCTGGCCACACTACCAATGTTCCTGAGGCTCCCAAGTTGGGGAGGCATTGGGCTGGTGCCCAGGCCCCTGTAACTGGTGGGGACCTCAAACCCTCAACACTCACCCTCCAGTACTGAGCCTACGTGGCCATCTCTGGACCCCTGGACATATCCCCAGGGTCAGAGTCCTCCAGAAAGAGTGCAGGAAGATTTCCCTGCTGTGCCCCTTAGTCTAGAATGACAGGACCCCTCTCAGGACACTGAGGGTGAGACTTGAGTTGGGGGGTGGGGTAAGTGGAGGGCACTCTGGGATGGAGTATGTTACCCTTGGGACCCACATACTTGTTGCCATGCCACTGCTTTTCTTTTGGCTTTGGGGCCTGACCCATGACCCATGGGGACTAGCAGGGATGTGGGGGCTGCATCAGGTCTACTGGTAAGTTGTTCATGCAGGGGACATAGGATGAGCAGGGACATTAGGACGGGATGACAATAGCAGCAGGGTTAGAAGGGGACATTCTAAGATATTGTGAATGTAGCAGTGGACACTGAGGAGACATGGGAACCAGCTTGTTTGAAGCAAAACCTTGTTTCCATTCCCCTACCTCCCCAGCTTGGTTTTGGTGCAGGATCATTCCTGTGGCACCTGCTTTAGGAAGTTTCAGCTGAAGGGCTGGTGAGAGAACTCCAAACAGCAAGAGGGATACAACATGCCAACCTGGAAACACACCTGCCCCATAGGTGTGAAGGGCAGGGGGAGACAAACAGGAGAAAAGGGGCAGGGGGACCCCAGCCCCGAGTGTCCACAGGTCGGCTCAGGAAGCTCAAGGCAGCACCTTCTCATTGGTCCTGGGGTCTGACTCAGGGCAACTGCAGCAGTCACAGGATGGCCTGCCACCCTGCCCACCATTGCCACACTGCCTGCCAAGTCAGCTCTGTCTGGTCCCCCATGTCCTCATCCCTGTTGGTCTTGATCCAACTGTTGATGGAAAGGTGGAGCCTGCTGCAGAGCTTTGTGGTATCCATGTGATTACAATAGTGATATTACACAGAACTTCCTGAATGCCCAAGGAAGAGAATGGGCTGAGTCCAAACGGAGTCCAGACTCCCTAAGGACTCAGGAAGGGTGGAGCCCCACTCCTAATTCTGCTCTCCAGCTATCCATTTTTAATGCCCTGGGATAGTTATTTAGTTCTCTTGCCTTTATGTGCACATGTTCTATATTCACAAAAATAGGCACCCTGTGTTCTAACTTTTCTTCTTGGCGTTATATCTCAAGACCTTGGTTGGGCTTGGGGTGCGGGCTCAAACAATGCCTGGTAGTACCCCCTGAGCTCAGAACCAATGGAAAAAGGACACTCAGGGAGTAGAGATGGAGCCTGGGCCTGGCTTATGGCCGGGAAGGCAGCTGGCCAGTGTTTCTGCGGCTTCACCTCCAAAGGGAAATCCACTCCTCTTCTCCAAACTGGATGATCCAAGGCTCCCTACAAGGCATCACCAGCACACCCACCCTCACCTCCCACACCTCTGCATCAAGCAAAGAGGGCAGGAAATGGAGAACCTGGAAGGGGCTCAGTCTCAGGCTCCCATCTCCCTCTGGAAGCCTGAATCAGTGTTCTTCCTCCTGGTCCTCTCCTCCTAGGAGGATGATGGGAATCTGCACAGTATTTGATCTCTGCTGCTGGTTTTCACAGTCCCTCATTGGGCCATGCCCCACATGTCTCAATGTACCTCCTTGTTTTATCTGGGATGATGCCTTTGGAATCCTTTTTATAAGTTGTTTCCTCAGCCAAGTGCATGAATGCATGTAAGGCTACGGAGCTCTCTTTATTTCAAAGTTTTCCTTACATGTCTAAATTGAAAAAAATAATTTCATTTCTGCTAAGTTTTAGTTTAGTTCCTGAAAACCTGAACAAATGTCATCTACAGTTAATCAAATCTAAGCCTCTAGTGGCAAACTCCTGCTCCCACGGAAGGGGGGTTCATTTAAAAAGACCTCTGTAATGCAGAGGGTATACTTCACCACGGAACTCACCTGTTCAGAAGTGAGGTTCCTAAAATAGTGTCTGGTCTCAGTTCTGGGTGGCTGATGCCAGATCACTCCTGCTTTATTGTAGGCCCCAGTGCGGCCCTCCCTGCCTCCCTCTCTTCAGAGTTTTCCCTGAGCTTCCTCCTCTGGTTGCCCCTATCCCCACCCTGCCTGGACAATCTCCCCTCCATGCCAACAGCTGGAACCCATTGAAAAGGGCTGTTGCATATCCTCCAGGCCTTCTGACTCCCTTCCTGTCCCTGCAGGGTGGGGGTCTCGAGGCGCTGGAGGCCCGAGGGCCCTGTTCTGGTACCAGGCCCTGGGGAAACCTGCCACCATGGGCCAAGAGGAGGATGGACACCGATACAGCGCCAGGAGCCTGGCCTGGCCGCAGCAGCAGCTCTGCAGAAACAAGGCAAGCATTAGGGGCCCATGTCTGGGTGTGGGGAGGCAGCCTGAGGGCCAATGTGTATCTAGCCCACCCATGACTCCTATACCCCACAGAGATCCTGCTGTGCCATGAAGGCCACCCACTCTGTCTCCTTTAAGCCTCTGAGGCTGAACAAGAGAGGGAAGGGCCTGTAGGGGCAACTCCTGCGCTCAGTACTGTGGGGCCCGGGGCTATCCCAGCTGGACTTGGGTGAGAGCGATGCCTGCTTCTAGGACCATAGTGGGGCCAGTGTGGGGCCAGAAGTGCAGCTCCTGTGACGTACTGTCCTCACCAACAGCCCTACACCCTGCTTGGTCTGCCCGTGGGAGAGGCAGGTGCCATGGGGTGAGTAGCTGGGTGGGAGTTTGGCTGGAAGCTCAAGGAGCCCTGAGCCAGAACATCTGCTCCTGTCTGGGAGCTATGTAGGATGAGGATGGGCAGCAAGGGTGAGCAGTGTCTAGGAGATGTAATAACATTAGAGGTGACCTGGGTGAATCCTGGGGCAGTGTAGTAGAAGCATGAAGTGACCAGATGTACCCAAGGGAGGGTGGTGCGGGAGAGACACCAGGGAAGGGCTTGAAGGGCTATGGGCACCAGAGAGCAGGCTAGGTGAGGGCTGCTGAGGGAGGTGTGATTGGATGAGGTGTTGGGGAGCCCTGGGAGAGGAAAAGATGAGCAGGTCCCTATGTGACTCGAGTAGCATCTTCTTTGTCTGTAAAATAGGGGTATAGCTGTCCTCTGGGGCCTGCCAAGAACATTTCTCTAGGTGCCAGTCCCAGCATTGCTGTATAGAGGACAGGGTTCTGGGTGGTCGTGGGTGGTGGCAGAAGCAATTCCTTAGGGGCAGTATTCAATTCCTGGGGCTGACATCCTTCTTTGGGGAGGGGTTGGTGGTGGGTGTGCAACAGAGTTGCCCAGCTGAGCTTGCAGGTCAGGCAAGGGCTGCCTGCTATGGTGACAGCGAGGGGGAAAGGGGTCGTGGGTGAGGTATCAAGACATCCAGAAACCCTCGCTCTTAGGCTACTCTGGGCGAGTGGGACCCAAAGGCAGTAGTGGGAAATGGAGCCCTTGTTCTGACCCTGGATGATTCCTAGGAGAAACTGAGGCAGATGGACCTAGCTGGGGTAAGGGCCTCAGTCTCAACTCACAGCTCTTTAGCGGTTGGGGCTCCTGCCCAATTGACAGCCATTTATTGGATGCCTATTGCCTACTGTGTGCCCTGGCTATGTCTGAGTCCAGATTACCTGGAAACTCAGGGAGTGGGGAGCCCCTGACCATCTTCTCAACTGGGGGTAAGCGAGCACAGAAAAGGGGAAGACAGAGAATGGAGGGCTCAGCTCCTGGTCAGCTAGGTTTTGCCCTCCAACTGCTTAACTCCTGGGGACACCTGCTTCCTTCAATGGCCTGGGCAGTTGGTGGCCATCCTCCTGCAAGGGTCTTCCTGTCCTGGACCAGCCAGCTCCGAAGTCTCCAGTCCTCCTAGAAACCCTGCCCACCCAGGCACGAGCTGCTTGCTCCGAGGGTGTGGGAGGCCAGCTGGGCTTGGGCTGGACCTGCAGGTGCCGACCTCGGGAGCTCTAGGCTGATGGACACCAGTGTGGGCAGCAGAAAAGGGCTGCAACCTAGCATGCACCCCGGTCGCCCGCTTGGCGCACAGTCCAGGGTTCCCTGGTGACCACAGTACTACAGGGACCCTCTCGGGGGTGTCTGCTCCTGACCCCACAGCTTAGAGGGATCAGGGAATTTTCCCGCCGCACCTCGGAGGTCCCTTTAGTCAGCGTCTTTGCTCCGCCCAAGGCACGCCCACACAATCAGCATATGTAACCACGCCCACATGACCCGGCTCCGCCTCACATCCCAGGTGCGTCGGAACGCTTTCGGTCCCGCCTCAAAGCTCAGGCCCTGCCTCCACGTCCCAGGCTCCGCTCCCTCGTTCGAGGTCCCACCCCCGTTCCTTAGCCGTTCCCGGCGCTCCAGTTCCTTCTCCCGCTCTCGGCCGGGCTCTCACTGCCTTGGCCCCGCCTCGCCCTCTCGGCCCCCCCCACAATCTCGGTGCTATCCCCACGTTCTTGGACTCCACAAGATGCCCGGCCCCGCCTCCACGTTCGAGGACCCACCCCACGTTGGAGGCCCTACTTTCACGATCTACACCTTATCCCCGCGCTCCGGCTCCGTCTCAATGCCCGACTTCCATTCTCGGCCCCCCCTCAGGTTATCGGCCTCGCTCCCACATTCTCCGTCAACCCCAAGTCTGGGTTCTGCCTCACGCTTTTGGCTCTGCCCCGCGCTCCAGGCCCTTCCCCGCTCGGGGCCCCGCCCCACGTCTCGGCCCCGCCCTGCGCCCAGCCCCGCCCCCGCACTTCCGGGCGGCGCCGGCGGGGGCGCTCGGGCCTGGGCTTCGGCGCTCTGGGCTCGGGCTCCCCGCTTGGGGAAGCTATCGCGGCCGCCGCCGCAGGACTGGCCGGAGTCGGGCCGGAGCCCCGTCGCCGCGGAGCAGGCCGGTGAGAGCGGGCGGCCGGCCTCGGCGGCGCCCCCGCGGCCTGCCTGCGCCCGCCTCCGGGCCGCGCGCCGCCGCCGCGATGGGGGCCGCCCCGGGCCGCGCCCCCACCCCGTCCCGCCTGCCGCGCCGCGGCTGAGCGCATGGGCCGTGCTGCGCTGCGCCGCTCCGGGAGCCGGGCCCGGGGCCCCGCCACCGCCGCGCGGGTGAGTAGTGCGGGCCAGGTGCGCGTTCCTGAGGGCGCAGGCCGGTCCGTCCGCCCATTGTAGGCCGCGTAGGCCGGGCCGGGCGGGGCCGGGCGGGCAGGGCGCGGGACCCGGAAGAGGGGTTAGGCGGGTGCGGGTCGGGAGCGTGTGAGGGGAGGCTATGCGGGCCCGGAGCGGGTGAGGGGAGGCTGTGCAGGCAAGCTGTGCGGGCTCAGAGGGCGTGTGAGGGGAGTCGGTGCGGGCCGGGAGTGTGAGGGGTGGCGTGCAGGAGTGCTCATGCTGTGCGTGGAGGGTGTGCAGACGACGGTGCTGTGCGAGGAAGGTGTGTGGGGACCAAGGCTGTGTGAGGGGCAGGTGTATCAGAGACGGGGTGCTAATAGGGGATGGAGAAAGCAAGGGTCATTGACATTGGGGCGAAGAGTGCTGGGTTTGGTTCGGAAAAGACAGACTCTTGCTCTAGGTGAGTGGAAGGGTGTAAGGAAGACTCAGGATTCTGAGAAGGCGTCGGAGGTAGGGGGCGTCTTCTTGGAGTAGGCTGGGGTCTGCAGCTGATTTGTTTGGATGGTGCTAGCTGCGTGCTGTGTTCTGTGGGCCTTAGGCATGTTTTAGAGTGTGAATGGGGTGCAGAGTAGCTGCTGGGGCCTAACAGTGCGTGCAGGGATTCTAGAGTGAGGCGGGACAGTCAAGTGTCCTTTTCCCCTTCCTCCAGCAAAAAGTAGGAATGGGTGAGTCTGAAACTCAAGGAGGGCACTTTTTCTGAGGTAAAGGTGCTTTTGACTGGGTCTAGGCTGTTTGGCTTATCTGAGTGGCTGTACTCTTTCAGGTTGATGCTTTGCCCCCAAAAACTATCCCTTGGGTGTGATTCTTAGATTCTACCTTAACATCACATTTTGGAATTCAGTCCCATCTGAAGCCAGAGCTGTACAGCTAGGACAGTGGAACTTTAAGCTGAGGACAGTAGAGAAAAATCAGTTCTCTGGGCATTTTTCTCAGCTCATCTCTAGAATAATTTATAGAGTTCTTATTGTGTATTATGGCCCCTCCGTTTTGCTCAAACTTGTGTTCTCTGCTTCTTTAGGGAGAATCTCAGGCATACTTGAACCCACAGGCTGTTTTGGAGAACACACAGTCTAAACCTGACTTCCCAAGATGGTCAGCAGTATCAGGGTTTCAATTTTAAGAACTTCTATTCAGGAACAAGAATGAGAAAGCACACAAAATACAGTGTTTCTGTTTATTTTTCAACAGGTGTTGGTGTTTCTTGGATTTCTAGTTTCAGAACAGCTAAGTGGGCTTTTGGGTTACATTGGTCATTAAGAATTTAGGTAGTGGGGAATGATTTACATGTAGAACTTAGCCCTTAAACCTTCAAGAGTTTAATTAATGGATAGCTGGGAAAATGTCAGGCTGTATTATTTTGATATTCCACATAAATCAGAAGTTTAAAAGTTATGTTTGAGTCAAACATATGTACGTCTGTAACGTTAAGCTGGCTGCCATGGTATCCAGGGGGTATGTCTTGGCAGTGACTAAAGGAGATTTTAAGTGTGTTATCAGAGTTATGGATTCCTTTTATGGAATCCCTTTATTGATGGTGGTTACATGCTTTTGACCAGATTCAGTGTTTGTGGGCATTTGACTCTAACCTAAGTTAACATAATGGCTTTCTGTGTGGTATGTGTGTATACACTGAATGCTTGGTGTACTTCTCTGTGGAAACCTGAATGTTATGGGAATTGGAGCACATTTCAGTAATGTCAGTGATCTGGGGAGATGTTCATGTGCATCCAGAGACACCATTGGTCTTCTGTGAGTTGAGAGCCAAAAATAGATGTAAATTATAATAAATGTTCCTTTGAGCAATGAAAAATAGTTTAAAATGATTAGGAGGACTTGTTCACACATGAATAAAATGTTAGTTTCTTAAGACAGCCAGTTTGGTAATAAAAGGTTAGATTTTGAATTTACTGCTGTTTCTATAGCACAGTAATTAAGCGTCTGTAAAGAGGTAATGTTTAGCATTTGTGGCAAGTGTCATTTAACTTTAAGTCAATGAATTAAATATTTATTGATACCCATTAGTTGCCAGACCTTGTGTAGGTGCTATGGGTCCTGCAGAAAATGTTTAAATATGTCTACTAGAAATAATTTACAAAGAAATCATAAATACCTTAAGAGAAAGTGACGGTGATTTATAATTAGCTTCCCATTCGAACACAGTGATTTGGTTCTTTTTCAAGGCCACTGAACTATAGAGTTATCTCTAATGGTAAGGCTTAGGGGGCTGGGTGTGGGTCCTCTTTCCTGACAAGAAGACATTAAATATCCCCAAGCTGGTGTGGGGCTGAGACACCACAGGTACTCATTTCATGTTGAGGTTGCTCAAAGAAAGTGATTTTGCAGTTGAAGTGGTCCATGAGCAGCCCAGCTGGGTGCCACAGCCCAAGGGCCTTGACCTTAAGAAACAGGCTGTTCCTGCTGAGGCTGAGATTATAGTTTACCTAGTAGTTTTCATGAAAAGTCATTAGCTGCAGAATTGTCATTTGGTGCACAGAATTGTAACCCAACCTCCATCTCTGGTTGCTTCTCACCTTCTAGCTATCTGCAGCTGTTGACAAGTGAAGTTGTATGCAATGTGAGAATGCAGGTGTGGGGGTGGATTACATGTAGGCCAGGGCCTAGAGCGTGGAGTGGTGGCCAGGGAGAGCTACCTTTTGCATTGGTATCAAATTTTAGGATTTTAGTTTGCTTCCTCTGTCTTGTGCAGTGCCAGGCATTTTGGACCTGACATGCTTCTCTCCAGCCCACTTCTAGGCAGACCAATTACATCATGGCAGGCTGTGTTGCAGTCACCCCTTTGGCCAGGTTGGGAAACATAGCCGGAGCTTGTGGGCTCTGATATCCTGTAGGATGTTGCAGGGAGGACCGAAGACCATGGCAGAGTCCCAATCCAGGACAGTCTTCCCTGACACCCAAGGCACGCTTGTAGCAGCAGCAGCAAAATTGATGGTTCCCTGACCTGTAAGAGGGTGGGTGATTTGGTTTGTAGCTTACGGAGTTAAATCATGTGAGCTGTATGTGTCCTTAGCTAAAAGGTATAATTGCGTTTGTTGGATTTCATTTTTTTTTTTTCATACCTTCTGTATTCCTCAGAGTATGCAATTGCCATTTGCTATCAGAAGGGCACTTTCCTTATACACAGGGTTTTAAAGGTCAAGTGCAGCTTTCCAATGGGAGCATTTTTAAGATTGTCCATATTCATGGTATGAGAAGGCTACTATGTGTATGCATGTAGGTGGTGTTCTTTGATCACTTGCTTGAAGATTCTGAAGGTGACCCACAATTAATTGCTCTTTTAGGTGTGTGTTGAAAGTTAGAGAAACAACTCACTGTGCATTTGCTAACGTGAGACACACAGAGTGTGAAGTGGTGGGGTAGGCAGAAAGCAAGTGGCTGTGGGAGTAGATATGATCACCCATCTAATATGTAGTCCTTTCCATGTTTGAGTATCATAACAACCCTCCAGAACAGGTGGGGTGGTCATCCTCATCTCACTTGTGAGGGATTGGCTCTCACTCAAGTTTGTACAACTAGGAGGACTGGAAGCACCTTTCTTTCCTTCAGTCCTGCCTTCATGGAGCTTGCAGAGAAAGACTAGTCACTCACTCTGTAGCTGAGATTGGAGGTCCCCAAGCTGCTGGTCTATGAGATGTTTTCACAGAATGACAGTGGAGGGGAGTGGTGCTCTCTGTGTACTGGGCATTCATTTCTTAAAACCAGAGGCATTCCTATAGTTGTAAAGGTTTCCAGAAATTGTTTTAATATAGCACAAACCTTGTGATGAAAGATAGAAAATTTAAACTGAATTTCTGGCATTGAGTTCACGTGGGAGGGCATCATTGCGAGTCATGTCTTGAGAAAACCTCTGTGGTCATTTTTCCATGGACCCACCTTTCCTAATCCTTGTCCTCTTAATGGTTTCAACAGGACAGATTGATTCACTTTGGAGCTATAAGTACTGATGTATTAGGGTGCAGCGCTCATTGTTCATTGACGCAGAGTCTCAAAATGAATATTCAAGAGCAGGGTTTCCCTTTGGACCTCGGAGCAAGTTTCACCGAAGATGCCCCAGACCCCCAGTGCCTGGTGAGGAGGGTGAACTGGTGTCCACAGACCCCAGGCCCGTCAACCACAGCTTCTGCTCTGGGAAAGGTGTTGGGATTAAAGGTGAGACTTCAACAGCCACTCCAAGGCGCTCAGATCTGGACCTGGGGTACGAGCCTGAGGGCAGCGCTTCACCCACCCACCGTACTTGAAGTGGGCTGAGTCGTTGCACTCCTTGCTAGATGATCAAGACGGGATAAACTTGTTTAGGACTTTCCTGAAGCAGGAGGACTGTGCTGACCTGCTGGACTTCTGGTTTGCCTGCAGCGGCTTCAGGAAACTGGAGCCCTGTGACTCAAATGAAGAGAAGAGGCTAAAGTTGGCCAAAGCTATTTACCGAAAGTACATCCTTGATAACAGTGGCATCGTGTCCAGGCAAACCAAGCCAGCCACCAAGAGTTTCATAAAGGACTGCATCATGAAGCAGCTGATCGATCCTGCCATGTTTGACCAGGCCCAAACAGAAATACAGTCCACTATGGAGGAGAACACCTACCCTCATTCCTCAAGTCTGATATTTATTTGGAGTACACGAGGACAGGCTCGAGAGCCCAAGCTCTGTAGTGACCAGAGCTCTGGGTCTGGGACAGGGAAGGGCATACCTGGATACCTGCCCACTTTGAACGAAGATGAGGAATGGAAATGTGACCAAGATGTAGATGAAGACGATGGCAGAGACCCTGCTCCCCCTGGCAGGCTCACACAAAAGCTGCTTCTGGAGACAGCTGCCCCTCGGGCCTCCTCAAGTAGACGGTACAGCGAAGGCAGAGAATTCAGGTGAGTCAGACACGAGGTGACTGTCTCTGTGCTCACCTCCAAGAGCTGGAGAAATAGCAAAGAAAGGTGTTGGTAAGGAGTGGTCTTGTCTTTCAACCCTAAGTGGGTATACTCCTGCTATGGGTGTTGTAGGTTTAGTTCTTATTCATAATACCTTCATATTTGTTGTTAGATATTTGTGATATTTGCATGTTGAGGATACTTTAATCAAGAACAGACTAAAATATATGGCTATGTAAGTCATTAGGAACATTGGAGTTCTACTTAAGAAGTCATAATGACATTTGTACTTTACCCTTTAGCAGTAAAATTTGTATCCTCTTGCATAAAAGGTGGATTTATCTGGTAGACATCCCCTTTTGGATTAATAAATGAAGGTGTGGTTATTTAAATGCATCAATACTTAGAGAATTCTGGATCACTGCTTTTTATAACGGTCTTCTAAGATTCTTCCTAGAGGTTGGGAAGTAGTGGTGAGGAGGCTGTCATGCAGCAGGTTGTCTAAATACTTTGGCAACTTTTGTGGCTGTGGTTGCATTTCTAGAATTGAGCCTTTTCTCCCCTACCAACAAAATGAGTTAGTGCTATTGTGTAGTCAGTTCCTGGCAGTCCAGGGGCATTCTGAAGTGATTGCAGCCTTTGCATGTAGGCACATACGCAACTTTGGAGGCATGAAGTAGTACTAGCAAGAAGTTGATAACACCTTTGAAACCTGTTTCTTCATTCTCTTTTCTTGGCAATCCTTCTGTGGTTATTGGTGATTCATTTGACAGTGGGTCGGAGGCTCTTGCTGATGTTAGCAGGTATTAGCAGTGCACTTTGGTTTTCCACTCATTTCTCTATAGCTGGTTCTGGAGACTCCTGCTTGTGAAATTTTGAAAGCCTGTAATTCGTGTGACCCTGGTGATTTGATCAAGAGTCTGAAAACATCCCGAGTGCTGGGGCTTTTTCATAGAGCTATTAAAAATCCGGATCACTTATTTAAAGTTAGTTTCAGAGAAATTGGCTACTTATTAATAAACACAGGATTAAATATTTCTTTAAGTGATGTGATTTAAGATACACTGAGGTAATTTTTGTGTGCCTTTTTGCTCACTGTCTTTAGCTAAATGCTACTGATTTAGTAAGCTTTTTTGAACAGAATATGTCACAAAATTATCCTGTTAAGTAAGGCTAGTTGCTGACGGTTCTTAAAATCTCACCTAAAATTTTTCATTTTCGATTAGAACAGTTTTAAGATAGGATTAAATTTGAGGCCTGGGCTTCAGGGTAAAAAAATTGAGCCCAATTCTGATTTCTAATTTTAAAAATTCCTGAATGCTACCCCTCCTCTAACCATCCCCAGTCTGCACACTTTTCAGTTCTTGGGTCTTAAACAGCATCTTTTGCTTTTTCTTTTATTGGTTTGCTCTATTTGTTAAGCAACCCTTGCTGTCAAATTAAAAGAATATGTTGGCTTCGCCTCTCTGAGAGCGTTCACCTGTAAGGACTGTGGCACATTTTGGTTTTAACTTTTCTGTTCTGGTGGCAGAGGGAACCTGGAGTTCAAGAGCCCTATCTTCTGTCGAACACTGTCCCACTCGAGATTGCCTTGTGGTAGTTTTGTGGGAGGCAAGGGGGATCTCTGATGTTGGGTCATTGTTCATGAGCACTGACAGGGGATGGAGTCAGCATATTTTACTTGCCCTGCATGGCGTACAGTTATGATGCACTAGGTTGTTAAGTCACACAAAATCTAGCCCATCCTGGCTTAAACAGTGAAGGGAATTGGCTGACTCCGATAAATAAAATGTCCAGAGGCAAGGCTAACTTCAGATGTGGTTTGATCAGGATTCAAGCCATTTTTCTTTTTAAAGACTTCATTTTTAGAGCACTTTTAGGTTACTAGCAAAATCGAGTGGAAGGTACAGAGGTTTTCCATTATACTTCCCCCGCATATGCACAGCTTCTGCCATTGTCAATCTCCCACCAGAGCAATATGTTTGTTGCAGTTAATGAACCTACATAATTACCACACGATCCATAGTTTCCATTAGGGTGTACTCTTGGTGGTGTACATTCTGTGGGTTTGGACAAATATGTAATAATATACAACTACCATTATGGTACCATATGTAGTCTTTTCACTGCCCTAAAAATCCCGTGTGCTCTACCTGTTCATCCTTTCCTCCCCTTGAACCTCTAGCAACCACTGATCTTTTAAATTTCTCCATAGTTTTGCCTCTTCCAGAACATCATATAGTTGGAATTATACAGTATGTAGCCTTTTCAGATTGGCTTCTTTCACTGAGTAATATGCATTTTAGTTTCTTCCATGTCTTTTCATGACTTCGATAGCTCATATCTTTTTAGTGCTGGATAATATTACACAGTCTGGATGTAGCACGGTTTATCCATTCATCTACTGAAGGACATCTTGGTTGCTTCCAGGTTTTGGCAATTATGAATAAAGCTGCTATAAACATCCTTGTGCAGATTTTTGTGTAGACATAAATTTTCATCTCTTCAGTAAATACCATAGAGTGTAATTTCTAGATTGTATGGTGAGAACGTGTTTAATTTTGTAAAAACTGCCCCGCTTCTTAATACTTTTTTTGTCTCTGCCTTCCTGTGGCCAGCTCTGCTCTCAGGTTGGCTCCCTTGTGTTGGAGGTGGCTGCCCAACTACTTTGGCTCTGGGCTTCCCTGTTTTGTAAACAGGCTCCCCACAGCATTGAAGGAAGGTCCTGCAGTTTGTTCTGAGTGACCAGGTAAGCTGTGTGCTTCTGTGTCCTGCCCATCACAGCATAATCATTGTGTAAGGGCCTGAGACTGTGCTGCTGAGTTTATACCACGTAGACCACTCCGGAAGGAAAGTTGGGTTCCCCACCTAGTTAGCATCGCCACTCCCCAATGGGTAAAGTGGTCTTCCAAAAGAAGATTGGGGTTAACAGAAAAGGGAAGAGGCCGGGTGCTAAATAGGAAACATGGGAGTGCCTACTACAAAGAGAAGGAAGAGCATCTATATTGTTGGTAAGGAATGTGTTTCCCGTGGATGGTAGGTGCCTCTCTAAGTGTTGATTCTGCATTGGAGGGGTGTATCAGGAGGCCCATGTATAGGCTTGGAAGACCCCAAGGGACTCCCGAACCTAGAGTTCCCAGTTCCATGGGCTCTGTACCATGGGGCTGCTTTGATTGTGCTGGCTGGTGTTTTTTATTCTCTCTGTACCAGATATGGGTGCTCCTGGTCCCTGATAGGAGGTTGAGTGTGGGTCCTCATATGGCCTTACATGGCTGTTTTTCATGTAGCTGACTTAATGAAAGTTAAATGAGTCATTTACTTAAGTGTCTGTCAAAATTGAGAAAAGCGATGATGTCCCCTGACCTTTCTCTTTCTCTGCATTTATCCTATTCACCTGGGATCATTTTGAGCCCCTGGGTCAAGGGATCACAGATTCCGTCACTGCTCTCCCATTCTCTGTACAGAAGACTTTTCCAGTTGTTGATTGGCCATTATCAGTGGAACTTTGATCATAACTTTGGTTGGTTCACATCCACCATTTTAATTGGTGTGAATTGGCAAAGGGTCCTCTAATGATGCAGGTGTTTTAGCTATTTGTTTACTTAATGATTTGGTAATAGGGCCCAGGGGCTGTAAGACATTAGCTGGCAGGCTTAGGTTTTACTCCTCAAAAGGCTGGTTTGGCCCTCCAGGTGCTCATCTGTAAAGTGGGGAGAATGAAGTAAGGACCTGCCAAATGAGGTTGTCATGGAGGTTCCATGAGATAATACCCGGTGGGTTGCTTAGACCAGCTGGTGCCTGGACACAGCAGCTGCTCATTAAATTTCAGCTCTTGCTGTGGTTCTTCATCTTCATCATCTGAATTTAGTGGTCTGCTAAATGTTGGTGAAATTCACATCTGGGTTACTAATGGTTTCAAAGATAGGGTAGAGAATGACATATTCAGATTTTAATAAACCTATTTCCTTAAAATGAGATGTATTAATTTCCCACCCCAAACCTGTTCCTCTTATAATCGTTCTTCCTTCCAGAAGTGGCACCACCATCTGCCAAGTCATTTCAAACCACCTGATCCCTGCTTTGCTGATTTCCACATCTAGTGCAGCAGAAGTCCTCCAATGCTTGTTGAACCCCTCTACTTCTCACTGTGCACCCTGGCTCCCATCATCTCCTCCTGGACCACCACAGAACCTTTTGACTGGGTCTCTGCCTCGGTCTCTTCTCCTTATAGTACCAAAAGGGTCTTTTCTAAATGCAAGTCTCTGTTCACAGTGTCCTTTTTTCCAGCACTGCTGAGACTTCTCGCTGCACCTGAAGCCAGCCTTAAGCTCCTATAACACAAATGTGCCTGTGGTGGATTCTGTCACAGCAGCACCAACATGCTGTGTGCATCTGATATCCTTGTCTTTGGGGTAGGATCGTTATTAAAAAAATTTTAAACTAGTTATAGGAGAGTCTAAAAATATTTTTTTCTCCGCTTTAGTCATATAAAACTCCATGGTCTTTGACAGGTTTCATTAAAGTCCATGAAAGTTTCGGTAGCCACGAAGACTGAAAAATTCTAGAATAATGAGAACCCCCCCTTGCCTAAGCCTTTGTTTTAGTGGGTTTATGAAAGGGAAGTGCTTGCAGAGAGCACATAAGCAAGTGTTGACTGAGGCCCTTTGCGTGGACCACGGTGCCCATGGCTCTGACGTGCAACAGCTATTTCAGGAGAGCGTGGGGTTGATGTGCTTGGCACGGCATGCATGCATTCCTTGTGTGGTTCTTGGAACTGAGCCATACCCATAGGTCAGCTGCTTGGTGACCAGCCCATTGTCAGGTTTGCGCCCCAGTCAGTGTCATAGAGATTGGAGTTTGATTCATACTCACAGGCTCTTGTTAATCTTTTCTAGAATCTTGGCTTCATTTACACTAGTTTACCTTGCAGTTATTATTTGGCTGAGTAGTGGTAGTTCAGTTAGGAAAGGAAGGCTGTCCAATAATTTTCTTCAATCCATGACCAGCTTGAGGCTGCATAACTGTGTGTGTAGAAGAAAATTAGCATTGCTTTAGTTTTCCCATTTGTCACATCAGTACAAATGTATGGTTTTGTGAGCCACTCGGGGCCCTTTCGGAACCCATTAATACCCAAAAGTGTTTCACGTAAGGAAACAACTCAGTAAATCTCTTCATCCCCTTCTGAGGACCAGCACTGGCCGCCACACCGCTTCATAGCCTTCAAAGAGGCCATACAGAGACCATCCTCATGGCCTTGTGCACCTTAAGGGGTTCAGCCTCTCCCCCCCAACCCTCCCCACAGTGGACCCTTGCTGCTGGGTGAGATTCCAGCCTTGGCCCAGGAGCCTTCTCTGTAACTTGAAAGTTCCTGTAGCAAATGGATTCACCTCCTTTTTTTTTTTTTTGGACCAACTCATCTAATATTAATTGACAGAGGTGAGCTGTGGCTAGGTGGGTGCCATCCTCAGTCCCCCAGCAGCAAGGGGCTCCTCTGCCCATTATTGGGCCCTCTGCTCATCCAGCTTTGTGCCCTTAGAGTTATTTAAAGAGGTATTGCCCTCTTGTCTTCAGTCTATAGGACCAGTGTCTTCTCTTGAACAAACATTTAAAAATAAGCATAAAGTATATTGCTTGCAGCCTTGCTTGTAATAGCTAACAGAATAACTTGAATGACCAATAGCAGGGTTAGTTGCATAAGGATTTTTTCTGTGTGGTTGGAGAACATAGGCTTTTAAAAATATTTTTCCCCCTACATTTTCCAAATTCTTATAAAATAAATTTCTTTGTAATTAGAAAAATATATACAAAAATATAGCACAAGAAGGTTTGAGTTTTATGAAACTTTTTTAAAAGCACTTTTTTTAAAGGGTGCGTGTGAATGTTTCCTTTTAATATGATTTTAGGTTTACTTAATGTTTGCATTACTAGACTAGTCTTAAATTAATTTCATCTTTTATTAAAAAAGTGGAGACAAGGGAGAAAATAATGCTGAGAGCCTGGTAACTAGCCATCCCATGTTCCCCTGGCCTTTCAAGGATCATCACTTCCATCTGTATCTTAACCTGTTCAGGCTACCACAACAAAACACCGCAGACTTGGAGGCTTAAACAGAAGATACTTATTTCTCATAGTTCTGGAGGCTGGAAGTCCCAGATCATGGAACCGACAAGGCAGGTTTCATTCTAAGGCCTCTTCTCATGGCTTGCAAACAGCTACCATCTCACTGTGCTCACATGGCCTTTCCTCTTTGTGTGGGCGCATGCGGAGAGAGCAACTCCTTGGTATCTCTTCTGATAAGGATACTAATCCGTGGGTCAGAGCCCCCCTCTTAAGACCTCCTTTAACCCTTATGACTTCCTTAGAGGCCCCGTCTCCAAACATAGCCACACTGGGCATTAGGGCTTCAACATAGGATTTTTTGGGGGGAACACAGACTTTCAGTCTATCGCACCCACTTTTCTGAGTAAGGTGCTTATGAGCTATCTTTGGATCATCTGTTTTTAGACAATCTGCTGGTGTTCACCTTTCCTCCCACCTGTCCTAATTACAGTTGACTCGAACAACACTGATTTGAACTACTTGAGTCCACTGATATGTGGATTCTTTCAGTAAGTATTATAAATTTATTTTTTATTTTTTATGATTTTCTTAACATTTTCTTTCTAGCTTACTTTATTGTAGGAATACCGTGTATAATACACATAACATAGAAAATATGTGTAAATCAACTGTATGTTATCAGTGAGGTTTCCAGTCACCAGTAGGCTATTAGTAGTTAAGTTTTTGGGGAGTCAAAAGTGATACGCACATTTTCAACTGCATGGTGAGGGGTGGTGCTCCTAACCCCTGTGTTGTTTAAGGGTCAACTGTATTAATACAACCTAGGTTTGGTTTAAATCCTTATTTTATGTTTTAATGGATGAGCCAAGTTGGGCCAAGCTTTTTCTTTCTTGTACCATTTTTTGTGTGTGTACTTTTGAGTTATAATTGCCGCATTTTTCATTTGATTAGATACTTGATTTCCTAACATAAATCTTCCTTTATTCTGCATCAGCTTAAAAAATCCTGTGAATATACTTCTCACATTGTGAAACCTGTCAGATAAACTTTTTTTCTCCCAAGAGACATGTGTTATAAAACTTTCCCTGTTTCTACTCTGCTTGATAGGGTCGCTCTTCAGGTGTGCTGTGTAGCTTCTGTGCCTTGCTGGTGCCAAAGGTACTTGAAGGAGAAGTTGGTTGGGTTTAGAATTATAGATTGGGCGGCATTTCTCTCAGAAATTTAAAGGATTTGCCCCGTTATCTTTCATCTTCTAGACCTGACCTGTACTAGAGAGGCCTAACTTTATTTTCTTACATTCCCCTGGATGTGACTTTCCCTTTCATCTGAATGTTTCTTTATCAGCAGTGCTATTTCACAGTGCTCTGCCTTGTTTGTGGCTTTTTTCTTTAATTGTGCCGAATAAACTTTCCTTCAGTTCTGGGAATTTGTTAAATATAACATCTTTGATTTCCCGTCTTTCATTTTCACTTTTTAAAAAGCTATTATTTTAGACTTTATTGTTTAGTTGTTGAACCATCTAAATCTCTCTTTCTTCTGTTTTCCATTTCTTTTTGTTGCATTTTCACACAACTAATATATAAAGAACATATATTCTTTTAAAAAATCCTTTTTTTGTTCATGGATCAACATTTAAAATCTTTGTGGAGATGTTAATTATAATTTCTTAATTGTTGATTGCCCTGCTTTCTGCATAGCATAGTGTTTGTGTTCTCTGAGTTCCATTCTGATGGGTTTGTTTTGGATTCTGTCTTCCTTGAGGTTTTACTGAAATGATGATCCTGGCTGTTCCCTTTTGTTTAAATGTGAGGCACTGTAGATGCTGGTTGAAAGCTGTGTGGGAGGCCTTTTTGATTGGTGTACTTGGAGTGTTCAGGCTGCCAGCTGGCTGTTTAGCTTGGGGATCCTCAAATGTCAGTATCTGTAGGTCTTTTCTCTGTGTTCCCCCCTGGGAAGGACGCTTCAGTTGCCTTCTTGTGGGGCTGGCTATTGGATTCTGGAGCTGAATAGGTGAAGGAGTTGGGTTTCTTGGTCGGGAATACAGATTTTCACTTAATCCTTATTTTTTGCTCCTAATCCCCACATCTGTCTTTACCCTGCACCTGATTTCCCCAAATCATGAGCCTTTCATATTCATTTATAGACTTTCAGTGTCTTACAAGGATGTGTGAGGGAGAGTTGTATGACTTTGCTGGGCGGGAGTGAGGACAGGGCCCTGGGGGTCTAATTGCCCCTTAAATGTTGTTCAAATGATTTTTATTTGTAATAGTGTGCCCCCTGCCCACCTCTCAGTGGGGTAGCATGGTTGATTATTACCAAAAAGTCCTGCATACACCTAGGAGAAAGACTGCCTCCTTTGTTTCTATGATTTTAGAGCTAGCCCTGTTTGTAAAACTTACTTTTAAATACAAAAGGGGGAGAAGAATTCTTTGAGAAGAATTCAGTGAAGGAAAAGGGATGTGGAACACAGCTATTTAGGGAAGATCTAAGGTGATTACTATAAAATATGTAATTTGGAGGTGGTAGCTTTGTGAAAGGATTCTTTTCTTTTTTAATGAAAATTCACTTTGGGATGCCTTGTATCCTTGAGACTTACTCAGTGAATAAGAACTACATGCATATGTTTAACTTCTCAGGAGCACATTATTCTTTATGTTAGGCCTGCTTATGTTGGACATAGCTGAAAGGTTCGGGTCTTGGGGTAGCTGTGGTGCTGTTTCTAACTCTTGTGTAACTAGTTTTTTTTTTTTTTTTTATTGGATCTTCTTGAGGGCTGTTTGTTCATCCTAGAGAAGCAATTGATTCATATTCTGGTAATGGACTATTGTATATGATCACAGAGTTTTGGAGTTTCGGAGAACAAAAGGAGAGTACAGGACAGTGGTGCACACATCCAAGAAAAACTGTGTCTGAGCAAACTGATGAGCAGAAAAGATATCTGTGCTGTGCAGCCCAAATACAGCTGTCCCTTTAAAAGAAGTAGTAATAGAAATACAGATTGATTCCTTCATTGAATGCCCTTTCTGTGCCAAATACTCTTCTAGGTGCTGGAGATTCAGCAGTGAATAAAGCAGACAAAAATCCCTCTTCTCATGGGGCTTACATTTTAACAGGGAGAGGTACAAGATGAAAAAATAAGTATAGAGTGTTTTAAATGGTGACAAGTACTATGGCAAAGTATAAGATGAGGAAGGGCAGTAGGGGCAGGGGGAGGGTTCCTGTTTTAACAAGAGTCGCCAAACAGGGTCTTATTTGAGAGGGTGATGTTCAAGCAAAACCTAGAGAAGTCACGAGCACAGATCACGTGCCTGGAGGAAGATGATTCCAGGTAGAGGGAAAAGCAAGATCTGAGAAAGGAGAAAGGCATCATCATGGCTGGAGCAGAATACAGTTGAGGGGAGAGTAATGGTGATGAGCTCAGAGAGGAGGTATGATCGTTTTGCGATTGGGTTTAAAAGCCACTGCAACTTTTGTGCTTTGGTTCTCAGTCATCAGTGGTATATTGATGATATTTAGAGTCATGAGCCTTGTTGAGATCCCCAATGAGCAAATGTAGATAGAGAAAAGAAGAGGTTAACTGATACTCCATTGCTGAGAGTTTGAGGATGAGAAGCAGCAGCAAGGAGACTGAGTAGACGTGGATGGTGAGGTAGGAGGAAACCAGTGGAGTGTGGCAACTTGGAAGCCAACTGGAGAAGTGTTTCAAGAAAGATGGAATGATTAGCTGTCAGATGCTGTCAAATGGGGATTCACAGTCATTAAGTTTAGCAATGTGGAAATTACTGAGATTGACTTTCAAATTTAGCTAAACAATTCAAAGCCCTTTGTGAAGGAACTGTGTCTTTGTCTTATTTGTTTCCCTTGGCTTAAGATAGTGTCTTACTGGTCTGCTCTTGATGAATATGTATTATATTGAAATGTCTCTAGCTATTAGAAAGTAGTAGCAAGACTTGTAGAATTGGATGGCCTTGTGCACTTGAGCAGCGGGATTCACATCATGCTCTTGGGATCCCATCTTTGTTAAGGAAGCTGTGTGGTTTATAGTCATAGCCATCTCTGTTGGTTTTAACCTGTCACTTTTGATAAAGCGGTAGGTAATATTTTAAAAAATCAGTCCGAGATTCTGATTCCTCTTATTTGATGTACAGAAACAAGCTGTGGTCTATATTTGCATAATGCCATGACAATTGAATGTTCAGGCTGAATTTATTGGCTAAAATCTCCCATTATGATTGTGGATTTGTCTCGTTTTATTTATTTCTGTCCGGTTTTGCTTTGTGTGTTTTGACTCTAGTTTACATGCATACAGATTTTTAGTTTATATATACATATATATATATATATATATATATGCCTTGTATATTGACCTCTTTATTATTATGAAATCTCTTTAATAATGCTTTTTGCTTTAAAATATTGATATTGATATTGGTATAGCTACCCCAACTTTCATGTGTGAGTATTTGCATGATTTATGTATTTCCCAATCCTTTTTTTTTCAGTTTTTCTATATTCTTTTTTAAAATTACATTTATTGAGGTGACATTGGTTAATAAGATTATATAAGTTTCAAGTGTACAACTCAATAATATATCAGTATATTGCATTAATGTGTTTCCCACCCAAGTCAAATCTCCTGTCACCATATATTTGACCCCCTTTACCCTTCTACCTCGCCCCTCTCTCTCTTCTACCTCTGGTAACCACTAAACTGTTGTGTCTATGAGTTTTTGTTTGTTTTATTCATTTGTTGGTTTCAGTTGTATATTTCACATGTGAGTGAAATCATATTCTTAACTTTTTCTGTCTGACAATTTGTTTAGCATGATAATCCCAAGATTTATCTGTTTTGTTGCAAATGTCAGGATCTTTTCTATAGCCTTATATTTAAGTTCTCTTATAAGCTGGATATGGTTATTTTTAAAAAATTTACATTATCTACTTTTAATTGGCATATTTAGTTGACATATTTAATGTAATTACTGTTATATCTGTATTTAAACCTATTAGTATTTATGTTCTGCTTGTTCCATGTATCTCTCCTTTCTTACTTTCTTTTAGATTATTTTTTATTATTCAATGTCCTCTTTTACTAGCTTCTTATACATTTATGAAG
Organism: Eonycteris spelaea; assembly: GCA_003508835.1. Classification (NCBI taxonomy): domain Eukaryota; kingdom Metazoa; phylum Chordata; class Mammalia; order Chiroptera; family Pteropodidae; genus Eonycteris; species Eonycteris spelaea. The sequence continues at coordinate 2,354,233 of PUFA01000186.1, read as the reverse complement.
TATTTCTTTGTTTTTACCAAATAATTATAGAAGTTTATTGTAAATGCTATGGAAAATATAAAACAGGGTAAGGGAAATCGTGTCTGAAGGGATGGACTATTTTACATAGGGCAGTTGAAGAAGGCCTGTCTGAGGAGCTGACATTTGAACAGGCATGGGGAAGCAGCAAGCTATGTGGGTAAGAGTATGCAGCAAGCGTTTGGGGTAAGAGTATGCCAGGAAGTGGAAACAGCAAGAGCAAAAGATTAAGGTGGAAGCTGTCAGGTAAGAGTCTCCTGAAAATACTTCAGGTGCAATAGAAAGAAGATCTGAACTACAGCAGTGGTGGGAGGGAAGGGAATAGGGGACAGACTTGAGAAATACTTATTTTTTTTATTTTATTTTTTTTGAAGAATGTTCATTGTCTTTATTTTTTAATTTATTTATTTTAATTAGTTTCAAGCATACAGTACATTGGTTAGACATCTATATAATTGGTAAAAATGAACCCCCCAATTGTTCCCTCCCTTCCCTAACCCTCCACCTAGCCAACGTATTAATGCTAACTGCATTCCTATGCCATGCTCCCCATCCTCGTGACCACCATCAGCTACTAATTTGTACTTCTTTAACCCTTCACCGCATTCTCCCAGCCCCCTCCCCAAACCTCTCTGCCCTCTGTCCGTCACCAAATTGTCCACTATATTTGTGAGTCTGTTTTTGATTAGTTTGTTCTTTTTATTCCTTATTCCACGTATAAGTGAAATCATATAGTGTTTATCTTTCTCTGACTTAAATACCTTCTAGGTCCATCAAAGAATATCTTTTTCCATCCTTTTTTCATATGTAGGGGTCTTGTTTTCTTATCCTTTCAGCCACTCTATCTTTTGGTTGGAACACTTAATTCTTTTCATTTAAGGTACTTATTGATAGGAATGTAGTTGTTACCATTCTTTATTCCTGTTTTTGATACATGTTTTTTCTTCTTAAAGAAGTCCCTCCAACATTTCCTGTAATACTGGCTTGGTGGTGATAAATTCCTTTAGCTTATTTTTGTCTGGGAAGCTCTTTATCTGTCCTTCAACTCTAAATGATAGCTTTGCTGGATAAATTATTCTTGTATAGATCCTGGGTCTTCATCCTGTCAAATTTTTTGCCAAGCCCTTCTGTCCTGCAGAGTTTCTTTTGAGAAATCAGCTGCCAGTCTTATGGTGTTCCCTTATAACTATGTGTTTTCTTTTGCTGCTTTTACTATTCTTTCTTTGTCTTTAACTTTTGGCATTTTATATGGATCCCTGATTTTTGGAATTCTCTGAGCTTCCTGGGATTTTATGTCCATTTCTTCACAGATTAGGGAAGTTTTTTTTATCATTATTGCTTCAAACAGCTGTTCAACATCTTGATTTCTTCAGTACACCAGTCAGACAGACATTTGGACCCTTAATAGTGTCCCATATTCTCCTTAAATTATTTTTATAGTCTTGGCATCTTATCTCTTGCTGTTCTGATTACCTGTTCTTGGCTTTCCTGTCTCTAGATAGGCATTTGATCCTTTCTTTATTCACTTTTTATTCCTTTGTTTATTCCATTTAATATACTTCTCATCTCAGATAATGTGTTTCTTCATTTCAGACTGGTTCCCTTTTATAATTTCCATTTCCATTTTTATGTTTTTATCTCTTTGTTGAAGTTCTCACTGAATTTATCTACACTTCCCAAAAGTTCATTGAGCATCTTTATAACCAGTGTTTTGAACTCTGCATCTGTTAGATTACTTGACTCCTTATATCTGGATCTCTGTTCTGTTCTCATATGGTTTCTGCTTCTTTGTCTTCCCATTTTGGCTGCCTTTCTATGTCTGTTTCTATGTACTAAGCAAAGCTCCTAAGTCTCCTGGTCTTATTAGTGTGGATTGTGAAGTAGGTGTCCAGTGGCACAGTCCTGAGGGGTTCAGCTGCAGGCCAATTTAGCCCAAGCCTCTCCCCCTAGGGGCCACCTGTTAAGATTCAGCAAGCAATCCACAGATGCTGTGCTTATAGTTGCCTCAAAAGGCCACACCAGAAACAGAGGCCAGCTGTCTCCAGTGTGAATCTAGGCACTGCTCAGCAGGAGCACTTGACTCCCTAAGGATATACCTGGATGTGGCTTGGGGTCGGGCCGTCAGTTGGGGGAGGCAGGGTTTTAGGGAATCCTCTGGGCGGTGACCTCTGTTATCCATTTTGATGACTTTACAGCTATGTGGGCACTGTGTCAGTGCACTGGTAGAGGGGAGGGTTCAGCAGGGAACAGTGGATATTGCCAGCATCAAGTGAGTCTTGCTTTGGCCCGCAACTCCGACAATATCTCCCTGTAAGTCCCTGGTGCCCTCTGCACGTAGCCAGATGGGCACTGGTGCTCAGAGTGAGCAGGTCCATCACCGCAAAAATTCACTCGCAGACACGGCCCTTTTAAGAGGCTTCTGCCACTGGAAAGTAGTAGGAGCACATCTTCTCCCATCCTACCTTCTGCCGTTGCAGGGTGATTTCTCGAATTTCTCCCTAGTTGTATGGCTTGTTCATTCCAAGCAATTTTTCCTTGCTGCTGCTCCTTGTTTCTGTCACAACTGTGATTTGGTCACCAGAGGGATGAACAGAGCCTCTATCATGTACACTATTTTTTTTTCCTTTATGAACTAGTTTTTTAAGTGATTACTCTAGAGATTACATCACGCATCTGTGAACTATTGTGTATAATGTAAGTTGGTTCTTTTATCACTTACTAGAAAATGCAAGGACTTAAGGTTAAACTAACAATAATTACCTTCCCCCATTGTTCTTTTTGCAGTTATTGATTATTTTATATGTACATGCATTTTAAGCCCACAAAGATATGACAGTATTTTTGTACAGTTCATAATTGCATTCATTTAGATTTACTCAAAGATTTACTTTTCCTTCCTTTCCTTCCTTCCTTCCTTCCTTCCTTCCTTCCCTTTCCTTTCCTTTCCTTCCTTCCTTTCTTTCCTTTCTTTCCTTTCTTTCTTATTCCTGCTTCTCTAAGCTCCCATTTGGGATCATTTTTTTTTTTACAGGTGAACTGTCTATTTTCCTTTAACTTTTGAAGACTGCTCCTGTTGGGTATAGAACTCTCAGTGGGCAGTTTCTTCTCAGTGCTTTACAAGATGTCTTTCCATCGTCTTCTGACTGCTGTTGTTTCTGTGGAGATGTCAAGTGTCAGTCTTGCGGCTGCACATTCAAAGATAATTGGTCATTTTTTGGCGCTAGTGTTGATGGTTTACTTTTGTAAAACTACTGAAGTTTTACTATCTTGTGTGTTTATCTTGCTTGGAGGTCTACATGCTTTTTGAATCTGTGGCTTGAAGATTTTCGTGAATTTTGGGAAGTTCAGTTATTAGCTCTTCACATATTGCTTCTGCTCTATTCTCTTTCCTCTCCTTCTGGGATTCCAGTTATTCATATGTTAGACCTTCTTTCTAAGCCTTTTCATGCTTGCTGTCCTTTTCTTCCTCATCATGCTTCAGTGTGAGTATATTTCAGCCCTGTTTACAAGCTCACTAATTTCATTTCTGTGTACTCTACTCTGAGGCTCGTCTGTTGAGCTAACTTCAGTTACTATGTTTTTTTAGGTCTAGAGTGTTATTTGTTTTGTTTTTTAAAAAATTTCTAGTTCTCTGCTCAAAATCTCCAGCTTTTCTTTTAACTTATTGAACATATTAATCATAAATATTTTAATGTTTTATAATTTCAAAATCAGGTTATTTTGTGGTTCTGCTTCTGTTATTAATTTTTCTCTTGTTTCTCAGTTCTTTGGTCACTTTCCTAGTATAGTGGGAAATTTTTATTGAACACTAGACACAATATATGAAAAATTTCAAGCTCATTTGAAGTTTCTGACTATATTTTTCTCCAGTGAGAGTTTATTTTTCCTTCTGACTGGCCTTCTGTGTGGGGACACATTACTTTCCTCCAGTCAGGAACCAGTATGATTGGATGCTGTGCTTCCATCTTTGGAAAGGCTGGTCTATTTCAAATTCATCTCTTCTCCTAGGAAATAGCCCATTGGGATCCCAGTTGAAAGCGTGGAGTCTTCACCAGGGTTCACATTTTTGTGCACTTGGAACACCCATTTAAGACTTCTGAGTAGAACTGCCACATTCTTAGTCTCTGAGTAACTGCTCAAGAACCACAAGGAGAAAAGTGGGATCAAATGTTGGATTTGCATCTCTGTTTTCCCCTCTTTCCTCATATTTTGGCCCCTGAAAACGTCATTGCCTTGGTAGCTCTCTGGTGCCTTTAAAAAGATTAAAACCTTTTTGTCTTTTTTTTTCTCGTTGTCCTTGGAGGTGGTTTGGTGTGCAGTAAGCTAGTCTACTGTTCAAGTAGAAATCCAAAGCTCATTTTATTTTGTATATCAGCTATTTATTTAGAGTTTGATTTTGATGAATTCTTATATTAGATAGTTCTGTTGTGTGGTTTTAAAATAGGAGTCAGAAAAATCTGTGAAGAGATGAGCAGTCACTGATGGGTGTCCCTGTTTTCCTGGAACTGCCTTCAGATGGCCTCTGGGCAGAGAGGCTGTTCTGCCTCACAGCAGCCATGTTGCTTGTCCCGAGAGCTGTGTTCTTCAGCAGTGTACCAAAGGCTCGTTGTGGTCAGGTACATGAGCAGAAATGGAAGTAAATGCTCTTTGGCTTATAAAACTCAAATGTTTTTAAAGGACTAAACACCCCTCTTCTCCATTCTCCCTCTCAACACTATTTACCCACCTGCCTTCCTGGAACTCACCATTTAGAGATAAACTGAATACTGTGTGTTTTTCCAGAGTCTCTTTATGTATATATAAATTAATATGAACATATTCTTTTATTTATAATACTTAATATGTTTTAAGTATTTAAAGTATTTAAAGTTTTAAGTATTTAAAATTCCTACTTTAGAACACCTAATGGGTCCTGGGGTGTTTTAAAGTAGGAATTTTCTTATGAGAAATGACTGTGACCTAAAAAATTAGGTCATTCTCACAGAATATGGTGTACATTGAGTGTAAACTCTAATTCTATTGTGTATATATTCAATTTTCAGGTATGAAGTTAATTACTAATAACTAAATATTTTTAGGATTTTTAAAATGTGTTTTGATTTACATTGCTTTTATCCATCTAAGTTATCTTGCCTTGTTCTCCATGTGACGTAGGTGACTGGATGGATTAGTGGCCAGGTTTATTGTAGAAGAGGGTTAACAAACTGGCCTTGATGAGGAGCGAACTCAGGGCCTTGATGGATATAACATCACCGAGCAAACACATGCTAGACAGCTTCAGCTCCAAGTGTCCTGTGTTTATATGTGTCCATGCTACAAAATTGAGGTGCCATGCATAACATCCAGTTCTCAGCAGGTTATTTAGACATTTGGAGCCTGCGTCACTATGTCACAGCCTATGTCACTGACTCTTGCTGTGTCACTGATTGTTGCAGTAAACAAGGCCCATAGATACACCTGTGTTGGAGCCCTCCCCATCCCACCCTCAAGGTGGCTCTGCTCAAGCAAGGCCTAATGGGTCCTGGGGTGAGGCCCAAGGCAGAGAAATGTTTTGTTGGAAATCCCAAGGATGGAGGGAACAGAATTGAAGGAATGTCAGACTTGCATCTTGCTTCAATTCACTTTGAAATTCCATTTATTTTGGAATGTGCAGTTCTGTGGTGCTACCTGGAACTGTGTTGGAAGTGCTTTAAAGATAAAACATTTCCACGGTGAACAAAAAAGCACAGAAAAGCAACCCAGACCACTTGTTCTTCCTGTCCCAGTTATGACTATGCATTCTATATACATTTAGAAGCATTTGATAGATCCTGTGTAGTTCAGCTTTCTCATAAGGTGGTCATGTTAAGTTCATTTGGATAAAGTGAAACTCCTTTAAAAAAAATCCTTTTGAAACATAGTGAAAGAAAACTCATAAGCAGAAAAACAAATAACTCTTATAAAAGCAAAATACCCAAAGATTTTCTGTTTCTCAGGTTTTTACTTTCTGCACAGAGGTTCAGAGTCAAGGAAAGTAGAAATGCGCTTCCTGCAAGTGTCAGGCCACTGTTAGCTTAGAGAAGGTCTTGAAAATTACCTGATGATATGAAGTTAAAGAAGGTGATCCAAGATTTGGAATTAGTGATTTCTGAATTACTTTGAGGGAACAAATCATGTTTTATGAACAGAATTTTGACCATGATAAGATTCATAAGTGTACATTTAAAATTTTTTAATGTCACATTTTTCAGGTCACTATTTTGGTCTTATAGCTTCTACACTGAGAATTGGTCTCCTTACCAGAGTTTGTGGGGTGTTGGAATTGTGACTGTAAGCCTCTGCATCTTGTTTCAGGTTATTGACTGATTCTGACCTGTGATAAAGTCATTGTGAGTCTTGACATTCAATCTGCTGTTTCAAAATCAGCAAGGACCCATGTGTAGAGTCTCCTGTGGTTCTCTAGCTCATGTTTGAAAGACCTCAGAGGATAGACACGGGAAGCATCTACCTGCAGTTTGTTGGAAATTGCCACTTCAGAATGTTTATTGCAACCGTGACTATTTGAGTTTGTGAAGTATGATTGGTATTTCTTCTTTGGAACTGGTACATTCCTTGGAGCTTTTATTTGAGGTGTCAAGGCTGGAGGGGGGAGGGGGCTCCAAGGGAGGGCAGTGCTGGGTGCAGGCTGATCCTATCATTGCGATGAGAATTTGTTAAAAATCATTTTCTTTAATACATTTGTTACACTTTTTAAACACTACCACATAAAGTTCCTCTTCATCCAATTCATGTGAACCTCAGAATCTGATGGGAAACATTTGTGTAAGTCCAGACCTTGAAGACACTTCTGATGTTTAAGAAAGTGGCAGTGAACAGGGTAAAGTTCCTTGTACAGTGATAACTCAGCAGAGGGAACAGGGTCTTCAGTTTTGTTAGCTCACCATGTTTGCGCTCTCACTGGGAAAGTCCATAAGTGATTTCTGTATAGTGCTTTATAATTTTCACAGTGTTCTTCATATATATTCCATACATTTCAGTAACTGCTCTGCAGAGATAACATACAGAAGTACATTACTGTTAAAGTTATACAGGCACACCTTGGAGATACTGTGGGCTCAGCTGCAGACTATTGCAATAAAATGAATATCTCAATAAGATAAGTCACACGAATTTTTAGGTTTCCCAGTGCATGTAAAAGTTATGTTTACACTATAGTCTATTAAGTGTGTAACAGCCTTATGCTCAAAAATGTACTTATCTTAATTAAAAAATACTTTATTGCTAAAAAATGCTAACCATCGCGGAGCCTTCAGCAAGTTGTAATCTTGTTGCTTGTGAAGATCTTATCTTCAATTTGTAAAAAATGCAATATCTGCTAAGCACAATAAAGCAAAACAATAAAATGAGGTATGCCTATATAAGAAATACATTGGTACAGGAAAATTAGAAAATAAGCAAAAAAAGCTGATATCCAACTGCTCAGAAATACCACTGTTCTATCTAGATCCTTCTAGAGTCTTTTGGCACATAAGTAATCTTTTTTTTTTATCCCTGTGACAATGGGATCCTTATTCACGTTACTCAGAATGTGTATCTTCAATAGCGATTTTAAAGAATTTTTGGTTTGAGTTAGCATAGCTACCTGTGAGAATTGTGGCAAAGAGAAAATAGTACCAGCTGGGACCCATGCTGCACCTTCTCTTCTGTGACTGTCATACCAGCCTTTTCCAGTCGTGAGCTTGGGCTTCCCTGAGTAGGATATTCTTCTAACTAGAGCCTTGAATCTAGGTCATTAAGCATTTAAATTTACTCTCACAGAAAGTTAGTTGGAATTGTGGGATTTAACTGTGACCTGTAGCCTTTACCACCCCATCCTTCTTCTATTTGGTGTGAGGGACATCGTGCCTGGACAGGGTGTTTGCTAGCCTGTGTTGAAGGCTTTCCGCATCCTATGCTGGCAAGCGCCTCTTGTGTGCTATTCCTTAAGACACCCAGAACCGTTATGAAGAAGCGACCATTGTCCTTCCATTTTGCAGGGGAGGAACGATGACTTGCCTAAGGCCAGTAGCTGGTAAGTGGTGGCCCTGAGGGCCGCTCTAGATCCAGGGTTCTCCGCTGTCCACCTCTAGAGGGGCAAGTATGAGTGGCCACCTGGCAGCCAGTCTGTGCTGTGCCTGTTCCATAGAACATACATTCTCCTGTCTTACAGTTTGATTTTGACTATAATGGACCTTTGACGTGTTGTGCAATTTAGAGCTCATTCACAGATGTGGGCAGGCTGTTCTAGCTGTATAATAAAAATAAACAAAACACCTGCAGGAGTGTGAAACCACCAGGCTACCTCATGACACAGGTGTCGTAATGGCAGAGCAGGAAGCTTGCACCTGGTGCCGCCAGGTGACTCATTTCCTCAGCCTTTCATCTTTTGAGCCTTATCTAAGAGGCAGTGAGTGCCCTGTGGTCCCTGTGTGAATGGAAGCTTCTGATGTCACATGTTACTGCCCCCAACGCTGACCCAAGTGACTGTCATCTAAGAGCTCATGATGGATGTATAAGTGGGATGTATAAGGGACTTGATGGAGGGGGTTATTTTTTAACCTTGCCTGATTGGTTGCATGAAGGTCAAATTCCTGATTTTACATCGAGGACATAAAAGAGATTTTAATTGCTACATTGGCCTGAATTCTGTCACATTTTTAGTATAAACTCTTTGACCTTTGGATGCCAAGGTAAGTTATTTGTTTTATAAGTAGTGATATGAGTGTATGAACATGGGCAACATCACTGCTGCTTAAAACAAAACAACACATCTTATCTGTGGGTCGGTGCCCTACGTCTTGTACAGATGCTTATTTGAAATGAGGAAATGTTTGTCCTGACCATTCTGGTGCCTTTGTCTTGGTCATTTGTGGTTTTGAAGCCTCTGTACTGTGAGAAGACAGCTTTTGGAGTGAGTTGCTTTGTTAAGAAACAGGCCTCTCATTTCTTTTTCTAAGAGTCAGGCCTGTGAATAGACTCCCACACCCTCCTGTTGGTAGAGTGACAGGGCAGGGAGGGTGTCGTCCTTCAGCTGTGAAGTGCTGTCACTGTGGGGGGCATGCACCCTTCAACATTAGGGGCGGCCCAGGTGGCTGTTGGCCACGTGGGTAGAGAAACAAGCCTCACAGCTGACACAGAAGGGATGACCACTGATGCGGGCAGGGCCTGCTCAGATCTCAGAATCCATGCGCCAAGTGAAAGAAGCTTGACAAAAGGGAACATGTATTCCCTGTGTACTGCTACCTATACAGAATTCTAAAACACACAAACTAACTCTAGTGACAGTGGTGAGGTGGAGGGGGATTGGACAGAGGAATTACAAAAGCGCTCAGGGAAACTAGTGGGATTGATATGTTCATTATCTTGGTCTTGGTGATGGTTTCATGGGTGTAGACATATGTCAGAACTCTTCACATACACTTTCATTATGTGCGGTTTATTGTGTGTCACACATTGTAAAGCTGTTTTTATAAAAGCAGTTTACGTGCCTTCAGATAGGGGATCTAGGCCTTTAGGACTGGACGGTACAGCAGTATCTGTTTCCCCAAAGGCTTGGGCAGAGCCCAGCTGTTTGCTTCCACTGGGCAGTGACGGGTTTGGGTTTGGGCTCGTGCTCATGGGGTGTCAATTGGGTTTCAGTGAGGATCAGGCTCTGGGGAAGAACGGAGTGTCATTGGAAGCTGCTTCTGGAGCAGATGGTTAGTAACACAGCACACACTGCTGTCCTCGCCTGCATGTCTTCGGGCTCCATCCATGTCTGCAGCTTGATGACAGCTCCGCAGGGTCTGAGCTCAGCCAGGTGGCCCCTTCCCCTTGGTAGTTTTGTGAGGATGAAGTGAATGACATTGATGCATCGCTATGCTTCTAGTATAAATTATTACTTGTCTCATCAAAATAGCTATCAAGTAAATTTATTTGTGTATCTCATAAGCTAATGTGTAGTTTGTGACTTTGTGATCTCATGCTGTAAGCTTCTAATGACATTATTTCCAGTTGTTTTGTCAAGCTTCTGTTTACCCATAAAGTCTGGCTGGATACTTTTGACGAGTCAGTCTGGAAGCTGCTTGTCGTGACGTGGCCATGTGGTCCCTGTAGATCGTACCAGACGACCATCTGCAAAGTGGTACCATGTACCTGAGTCTCCTTCCAATGAGTGCTCGTTTCCTGAGCTCCTTTCCAATCTCCTTCCCAGAAGGATCAAATAGGAAGGTACGCTTAATGCCACTGGAGTCTGCCATGAGGTGGCCATATACTTGTGCTGATTGAGATAAGATCAAGAACTACCCTTTGACATTGGGCAGTGGAGGCTGCTGGTCAGTGCAGAGTGCCCTGAGCATGATGGATTTGGCCCTTATGGGAGTGCCCTGAGCATGATGGATTTGGCCCTTATGGGCTGGCTGTGCACTCAGGTTCTTTGCTGTGTGCCAACATTCAACTCTCTTGCATAGTTTATTTCTATTTTAACTTGTCCCGTAGGTGATGAAAGTCATGTGCCCCTTCTTCTGGGGTTCAGAACAACAGATGCCAGAACCCAAGCCACATCTCTCGGTTTACCTTTCTTGAAGTTAGTGGTGATAGCGTCCATGGTTTCTGTCTGCCCAGTGACTGTACCCTGCGCTTCTGGTGCCAGAGCCCCTTCTTTGGACACAGGAGTGTGGAAAGGAGTGCTATGGTGGGAACATGGCTGAGACTGATCTCTTAACTGAGGTCAAGTGTGGACTGTAGTCTTGGACAGGATCTGGTATGCGAGAATGAGGCCAGTGCTTACGAAGGGGCAGGTTGTAGTCTTGTTACATCTCCCCAGACCCACCTACCTGCCTTCTATGGCAAGTCCCCTTCTACCTGTGTTGCTTCGAGGGGTGGTTTTCACGTCTTGCTGACAGCAGGCTTCTGACTAACATACCCGTCCTTGGTACTGCTCTCTGGTTGCCAGAAAGCTGAAGGATTTCGCAAGAGCCAGCAGTTCTGTGTACAAATTTCCATCCCTCGCCTGACTTGGGTCTCTGGGACCAAGATGGCTAGAGATGCGTGATGAGAACTCCTGAGATGGGGCGGGGCATGCGGGTCTGGGGAGATCTGCAGGACTGTATCCTCATGTGTGTGAGAGGGCAGGCAGCCTGGTGGGGGGCTATGGTTGGGGCGGGGGTGGTGCATGAGGGTCTTAGAGCACAGTGAAGACAGACTGAACACCAGGCCATCTGGTGAGATCCCAGCCTGAGTGTGGGACACCTTCCTGCCAAGCAGTCCTTGCTTAGCTACCTGGAGCCCCAGAGCCGGCCACACTTTCCAGCTTTTCTCCTTGGGTTCTGAGCCTTCTATCTATCTGGGATTGCCATTCGTTCCTGCTTGGTTTGTGCTTCAAAGACCAGTCAGATTTAAAAAATATAGTTCCCAGCATTTCTAGTTATTCTCAGCAGGGGATTTGCCCTGAACTGCCTGGTGGGATTCTGCCCCACCCCAGGGAGAGGTAAGAACTCAAAATGCAGTGGTCCTACAAGAGCCTGCAGCCAAGCCCAGAATCTTGCAGGTCTTAACATTAGATTAAAGTGCTGGGGATTCCTAGTGTCCCAGCCACAGTCAGGGTCAAACGCATATGCTCGGGAGAAGAAAGATTTTACATGTAGTTTTTGGCCCTCCATCCAGAATAACTAGGTAATGAGTGAAAAATAATCATGCATTCAAGGATACAAAACAATGAGATAAAAATGAGAAAGAGAAAGCTATGGGGAGTGAGGTAATGTAATTAACAAACACCTCCTTGGTGAAAATCTGTCAGATCTGAGGCAGGGAGTACCAGAGAGATGGGCCCCTGTGCCAGAGAGTGAGGGAATGTGCTCAGACTGATGAGACCATGCTCACGTATGAGCAGAAATGAAAGGAATGGATTGTAAGCTACCGCATAAATAAAAATGCAAGAGTTGACACTGATATAAATAAAATGTGGGCAGTGGAAAATTCTACCTTAGAGTAGAATGCTAACTAATAAGTACAACTAAAATGATGACATTAGGAACTCACTAGGTGTTAATAGAGTATGTACGTAATCTCAAAGTATCTCCCCCCGAATTACCTATTAATAACAAATTAAAATAATAAGTAGAAAAACTTGGCAGGCACTTGGTTTGCCACCAACATGGGGACCAACCAACATGAAATCCTTCTTGATGTGATACAACATCACTTCTTTCATCTTTCTGCCAAAAATGTCTGCCGTGGATCTCACAGCAAGGAAATGAGATGTTCTACAGAATAACTGCCCTGGACTCTTGAGACCATCATGGTCAAGAAGGGTGAAGACTGAGGAGCTGCCCAGGTTAAAGGATACTGAAGACACATGGGAGTCGATGTGCAGTTATGGCCTGGATATGGAAAAATAAAAATAACTCTAAAGGCATTAATGGGATATTGGAGGAAATCTGAGTTTGACCTTGGATTAGTGACCAGTATTGTATGGGTTGGAGTGCCTGCTGCCCTCAGCCTGTGGTGAGAGTAAAGCCTCTGTGACTTTACAGGTAAGGGAATGATGTGTTGCTCTGATCTTAGCACTGAAGGTAGGAGGAGCTGTCCACTAGCCTGAGAACCTGCTCCCAGTGGCCATAGTGAGGTAGGCGGCAGGGGTGGCTCCTCGTCACCATCCAAGGAGCAAAAGGTGGAAAAGCCAACAAGTAACATTTTCAAAGTGCCTGGGTGTATAAATGTCTCTTTGAGACCCTGCTTTCAATTCTTTTGAACACATACCAAGATATGGAATTACTGGATCATGTGGTAATTCTGTTTTAAGTTTTAGGAACTGCCACACTGTGTTTCATAGTGGCTGCACCATTTTACATTCCCACCAGCAATGCACAAGGTTCCAGAGAAATTGAAAGTAACTACCAACCTAGAATTCCAACCCAGTGAAAATGTCCTTCAAGAGTGAAGGGGAAGTCACCTGAAACTAATATAAAATAATACTGAATGTCAACTCTAATTGAAAAATAAAAATTAAAAAAAGAATGAAGGGGAAAAAAAGACCATTTCAGACCAACAAACATTGAGAAAACGTCACCAACAGTCTCTTACTAAAGGAGACACTTAAGGATGCTCTTCAGGCAGAAAGAAAATGCTCTCAGGTAGAAACTCCTGGATGCAGAGAAGAAAGGACACCTGTGGGGTAACTCTAGGTGACTGTCAACGGGTAAAACAATATTAATAATGTCCTGTGGGGTTTAAGACATACAGAGAATTAAAATACAGGATACTTGTAGCACATCAGTGTATGGGAGGTGAATAGAGTTGATTCTGACATTGTGTTGCTTGTGAAGAGGTAAATGCACTTATTTGGACTCTGATACATCAAGGGCACCTATTATAATCTTCATGGGAAGCACAAAAAGAATAGTAGAAGGATTACTTTATTGGAGGAGGTGGAACATAAAAAATATTCAAAAAGAAGGCAAGAAAGAACAAAGGAAAACAGAACAGACATGATAAAGCAAGTTAAGATGGTGGCCCCACTCCTAGTAATCACACTAAATGCAGCTGGGCCAAGTGATGTAATTAAAAGAAAAAACTGTCAAACTGGGTCTTAACCAACGACACAAAAGTGAGAGAATATAGAAAGGTTAAATGTAAAAAGATGGAAAGAAAGCAAAATCCTGCAAATAGAGAGCAGGCAACATAAAGGCAGAAGGTGGGCCTCGCAGTAGTGTTTATATGGACCCCATCAGGGACTTTGAAAGCTGCAAAGGATATTTCCCCCTAGATGCACCACTTGGGAAGTTAGCTGTGTTTGCTGTGTCTGTACCTGTGTGGGTGTATGTACACCAGCACACATGCACACACATGTGCATACACACACACTCCTCCTACCTCTGGTCCTGGATTCCCCCATGTGACATTTCCTCTCGTACAGCATTGGCCAGAATTTTCTTTGTTGCATCAGCCCAGTGGCTCTGTTTTCTATGGCAAGAAGAGAGCACTAACCTGTCCCAAGAACCACCTTCAGTGTCTGGAAGTTTAAAAAGATAAACAGGTGACTTGGGAGTACTTCCTCTTTTCTCTTCTTTTTTCCCTTTGTCCTGTGGACTTGGAGAACATGCACATAATGGGCTTTGCACTGGAGGCTATAGAAAATTAAGATGTTACATTAAAGATAGATTTTTCTATATGTGTGAAAGACATGCCTGGGACCTGTCAGAGGAGGAAGGCAGGCAGTCTTAGGCCACATCAAAGTCTGAGACTTAGTCCTGCTAATGGTGGTTCCTGCTCAGTGGGGGAAGGTGAAGGTAGGTATGTCCATGTGTGCGGGGGCTTGTCAGTGTGGGCTTGGGCTTCTATGCTGTTAGGGCTATGATGCCTTTTTCTATTTCATTTGAATTCTCTTTTGTTTATTTGACCAAATGAGTGTTTATAGAAAGTTAGCAAAGTTTAATATTCCTTAAATGTAATGGAATGTGAAAACCAGTTCAACCCTTAGCTGTAATCTAGATTTCAGTGCAGTGGTTGTTATGGTGATGATATTGGTGCTTTTATTTTTTTAAATACCGGAAGAATAACAGTGTCATTTAAAAATAATAGCTTATAGTACTTACAGAATGTGACATTGCAGACTCACACCATTTTGTCTGCTCTGTGTCAGGTATAATTTAGACAAGAAAGTATAAACAGACAGGACCCAAGGACAGACAGCTGCATCTCTGAAGGTGTCCCAATCCTTCCTGTAAGCCTGTGGACCTGATGCAATCCCAAGAACCTTCATAGCCCCGCCACTGCTCTCATTTGGCAGGAACATGTTAGTGGCCTCCATAGATGCTCTCAGGCTGCAGTGGGTGGGTCAGAAAGATTGTGTGTGGTGTTGGACAGTGACTAACCCCTCTGGGCATTGTTCCCCCTCTGTGGCACCAGAATAACAAGCATCTGCTTCCTGAGCTAGTGGGTGAGCTGTGTAGCCGAGTCACTGTCCACTGCTATATCCTTGATGGCTGGAATAGGAGGAGCACTGACCATGCTTGGCACTGTTTTAGTGTTTGTGGCTTCCAGTGTTGCTCCTGCCGAAGCCACCAGGAGAGATGGCTCTGCTCTGTGGGTTTCTCTTTCAGCCATGCGACCTGGCCCAGCTCAGCCGCACACATCTTGCATGATGGGTATCCAAGATACCAAAGTGCCTGGTCCTGCTGTCTTATTAAAGCACCTTTTCCTAAGTATGTGCATGACGTGAATTAGGGCTTCCAGAAGGTTCTGTCCATCAAGCAGTGGATGTCCACACCAAGAACAGTCGTCTCCCCTTTCCACACCAAGGACACATCCCTGGTCCTGGCAGTCAGTGCAGGCTGTCGTTCATGAGTACAGAGAGTACTTGAGTACTGTCAGCAGCAACTCTAATCAGAAGTGAGGCCGGGGCTCTGAGAGCTGTGACTGGGGCCCAATATGCACATTGCTGAGCATTCAGCATGGGAACCCCAGCCTCCTCCATAGGCATCAGGGCCTTCAGAGAACTTTAGCCCTTTTCTCACTTTCAGCATGACCTTTGGAGACCTAACAGGTGTGGCTATTCAAGAGCAGTCTTTGGGAAGAGGAAGTGGTGTCAGGACACGCCACTGTGGCACAGCAGTAAGGGGTCAGGAAAGCTGACTTGTAGATTGATCAGTGGAACGGTGTAGATGCAGAATAGACTTGTGTGGAGGGAAGTTTAGGTATGATGCAGAACGGCATTAAAACCATTCAGAGCAAGATGATTATTGGTGTTTAGTGCTAACAACTGGCTTTCCATTTGATGCAAGAAAGCAAGGTAGATTTTACACACATGCATTTAAGTTAAAGGTCTAAATTAAAATTATTGAAGCATTTGAAAATATATTTAAATCTTGGAATAAGAAAGGCTTGCTTATGTAAGAAAAAAAAATCTATAAAAGAAGAGATTGGCATATGTGATGTCATAAAATAAAAGACTTCTGTATGACCAAAATCAGCGTCAAGTTTTTTTTAAAAGTGACATTTAAGGAAAAAATATTTTTTGCATATGTAACCAGAGGTTAATAGTAAGAATATTTAAAAACTTATGTAAATCACTAAGAAACTCAAACAGCACAATGGAAAATGGACAAAAGGCGTGAACAGATAACTTCCAAAGGAAGAAATTTAAATGACACGCAAAACTGCCAGCCTGTTAATCAAGGAAATGCTAACTAAAATGAAGTGTTATTCTCTGGTCAATCATGAGACAAGTGGAGGTGAATCCCACGCAGGGAGCATGTACACAGTCACTACTGGTAGGAAGTGACCGGAGGGCAGCATGACAGCTTTTCTTAAACCCACACCTGTCTTCCCCCGCCATCCTCCTCATTCCATTCTGTGGTAGTTTTCAGACTCTTGTACAGGAGTCGTGGCTGGCTCTATGACCCCATGGAGAGGTCATAGGCTACTGTGTCATCAGGCTGTTGTGAGAACCACGTGAGGTAGTAGGCACCAGGGTTGATGCTGCCACTGCAACACTCGGGAGTTTGGGTGTGCTTTGCAGTAGATAAGTCTGTTCTTTAGAAAAAAAGAACAGAACAGCCATGTCCTGTTTCTAGTTATGTATATAAAAACCAAACCCAAACGATAGTCTTTGTTCACTCACACGTCTGCCTAAATGCAGAGGAAAGATCTGGAAGATGCTCAGAGCCTCACTGATCCCTCTAGGAAGAGAGGGGCATGAGAGGCAGGATGAAGATTCTAGCCCTTTCTGCTTTTTTTACTGAATTGTTTGCATTTGTAGTTCATTTATGAGGATATCCAGATGATTCTGAAAATGTGGATTAATATGAGAGGACATCGTGCTGCTGCTGACGTACCCTTCTTGTTTGCAGGTATGGGCCCTGGCGGGAGCCTGTCAATCCCTACTACGTCAACTCTGGCTATGCCCTCGCCCCGGCCACTAGCACCAATGACAGTGAGCAGCAGAGCCTGTCCAGTGATGCCGACAGCCTGTCCCTCACCGACAGCAGCGTGTAAGTCTCCCCGCCTGGGCAAATGTAGCCCTGTGGAGCCCATCAGCCTGTGCCAGTTCCAGCTGGGGTTTGTCTTCATAGAAGGCGATTTGTGGGCCTCCCCCCGACCTGATGTTAGTGCATCTGACATACAGACCAGCTGCACTGTAGGAAGTGTTGTTAAAAATCGTAACACAAACTAGAACTGAGTTTTGTATTAGTTGCTTTTCTCCAAGGCCAAGGCTACGAGAACTTTTGAAAGGGGAAACCGTGGGCAACGTTGGAAAAAATTCCAGAGCTGTCTGGGCTAGAGCACTTTGGTTCTGATTTTCTCTTTGGTTTTTATAGTATGGGGGTTCACTTTAAAGGTCAGCACTGGTTTGTAGCCAAACAGGACAGCTGCCTGCCCAGGCAGGGTGACCCTGGCGCCATCCCTAAAAAGCTGCACTTTTTAACAGTGTTTCTTTTCAACGCTGTTCTGTAACTTGTCATTTTTAAAAATTTAGACATTGTCTTAAAGGTGAGAGTACCTGTTATTTACTCACCATTGTGGGACAAGGAGATGGGAGTAAGAGGGGAAATTGGTGCAGCTGGTTCTGTGCTGGCCCAGGGCCAGATGTTTCAGGGACCACCTCCCGGGCTGCATGTGTCCAAGGGGTCTCTGTGACCACACAGAGCCACATTGAGCCTTGGAGTCCCTCAGTGGTGACAGCAGATATTTCATCGTCCCCTCCAGGGAAGCCCTCTCTTTGTGGGAAAGTGCTTGTTTTCTGACACCACCTCCTTCACTTTGGCAGGTAGCTTATTGGGACCCAAGTGCACATTAGAAACTTGAGAGTGTCAAACACTCTCTTGCTAGATCAGGGCATTGCTGAGGTCATTTGGGGTCTTCGCCTTGCCGCCTTCACCTTGCTTTTGGTCTGTTTGCCGTTCCTTCATCATCTGACCAGCACTGATGGGAAGTTTCTGCCTAGGGTCAGGGGCCCAGGGCTGGGGGCCGATTCCCGGGCGCCCTCCGGTGTCAGGACCAGGAATCCCTTGACTGCGACAGAGAGCAGCTGTGAGTCTGCTGGACCACTGTCTGCAGGTGTCCTTTCTCCGTAAGACTGAGACCTCATGGGGGCATGGCCAGGACTTCAGCCAGGCAGGGGCAGTAGCTGTCAGCTGATCTCAGGGAGACTTCTTCCCTATCCAGCTTGTTTCTTCATATGAAAAGTCTGAAGAGTCAGATTTAAATAAAGAAAATAAGGGCTTCTAAACTCATCTTTTTGTAGGTGAACACGTTATTAAATTGTGGTCTCACTTGATGTGCCATCTTTATAGTTTGCGCCTTTCATTTGCCGGTGTCTTTATTCATTCCTCTGACACCTGAATTTCAGTGTGCAGGATATGTCATCACAAGCTGTTTCTGAACCAGATTTAGCCAGTCCCCGTCGTTGCAAGTGTTGGGCTCTTTCTCTCTTCCTTCCCCTTTGACAACCATGTGGTGACATCACCAGATAGATCTGCCCCTTCAGGTTGAGCTTCTGTGGATGTAGTATTTCTCAAAGACCATTTTTATCTCCTTTATTTTGAATCTTTAAGATAAAATGTTGACATGTTTTTAGCAATTTCTTATTCGAAATTACTGGAGTTCCAGACAATACCTGCCATGAATATAAAGTACCATGTAAAACAGTTACAGTGCGCTGCAGCCCCGCAGACCCCCACAGGCAGCTGGCAGCACGAGATGGTACATTTGCAGCATATGGTTTTCCTCTTCCCCCAGAACTCTGTTACTACAATGAAAGTTAATCTGCTCACACAGTTTTCAATTTTCTGGAAAAGTCTCTTAATTCTCTCCCAAAAAAATATGTTTCTAAAGGGAAGATTTAAATTTTTTTAAATATTTTTTTCTCTGATATTCTCTTCATCTCGGTTTATACTGAGAGTCAGAAATGCAGGAATAGTCAAGAATTTGGAATGTACAATTGTGACATTTGAATATACATCAGAGGCAAAAAAATAGAATCGTGTGTTTTATATAAATTATTTCTACTCAGCATCTCACCCACAAGACAAGAACAATGGACTAGCTTAGTAGTTCATGGACTTTGGACGTAGGTGTCTGAGGGCAGTGCCAAACCTGTAGAGGCGTGGAGAGTGGAATTTTTAAGTGCCCCATTAATGTATATGAGAAGCACACAAGTTGGTGGCTCAGGACATCTGAACAAAACCCTAGAGGTATGTAAAGACATTTAAATGCTTTTGACTCACTCACTTGTTCCTTAACACCTATCCCCTTGAGTGCCCGCCCTCCACTGGATCCCTGAGCAAACTACACTGCAGCTAGCTGGTGCCCTGACAGCCAGGTACACCAAGGCAGTGACAGGAAGGAGGGCCTATCACAGCCTCTCTCTACCCTGCTTAGAATCAAAACATGCCCCTTCCACCCAGCCCTGGGCTCCAAGGAGAATGTTGCAGCCCTGCTTGCCCATGAAGCCACTGAGCTGGTGGGTGTGCAGCTGCCTGGCACGGGGGCCAGGACACACCAAATGCTGTGTGTTGGGCACTTAGTGGCAAGGTGGTGGCTTCACTAGGTCGTCTAGGAGTTAAAGTGAGATCAGAACCATCATCTGCACGTTTGTCTAGTAAGAGCAGCGCTGCACTGACAGTACACCCCCCCAGTGGGTGGTGCCTGGGAAGGAGTCAGGAGGGGTCCGGATCCCACATAGGTGTTTACTGCACCCTCTGGAGAGCAAGGAGGCCCATCTTGGGCTCCTTCAGTGGGAAGGAAGTGGGGACCCAGAGAAGCCACTCTCGTCATCCTGCTTTGGCTGGTCTTTCGCATATGCTGGCTCCTGGTGGCCACTGTGCTTTCCGGGGTAGCTTTTAAATGGCTGGGAGAGGACTAGAGAGTTTTTAAGGATTGCCCATGTGTAGTGAAGTATGTGTTAAATCTGACCTCTATCTTGAGTAAGTGCATTTACTTATCTTAAAGATAACATATAATTTAATTTATATCTTTATCGTAATCTTCAAAAGGGTTCATAGCTAAAACTTACGTCAAGAAAGCTAATTTGAGCATTCCCTCAGAGAGAGATTGTACTGCTTGCCCAATTTACCCTGGAAGAAAGCATAGTAATGGAATCTTGGAAATCTCTTTCAATGGGATCTAGATTGTTTTGGCTGCTCATTTTGCAGCCCTCAAATATTTCTTGTCTGTGTAGAGTACGCCAGGTAGGCACACTGCATCCTGCTTGGGTGACAAAGTAGGGGGTCAGCAAATGTTTTCCATTAAGGACCAGTAATAAATATTTTAGGCTTTGCGGCCACGTGCAGGCTTCTTCACACATGAATCCGCCACTTTAAAAATATAAAAACCTTTCTTAGTTATCAGGCCTTAGAAAAACAGGTCATGGAGGCCCTGCCCATGGTAAAGCCACACACTAAGCTGTGTGAAGCTGTTCTGTGTACGCTCATGTCAGGCTGTCTCTCTCCTCTGGGCAGGGATGGAATCCCACCGTACAGGATCCGCAAGCAGCACCGCCGGGAGATGCAGGAGAACGTCCAGGTCAACGGGCGGGTGCCTCTACCTCACATTCCTGTAAGTTCCTTGGCATGGCCCTCACCCTCCCTGTCTCTGAGTTTGGGCCTCACCAGTCCTCTCGGACCCATGCACATCTGCTTTCTCCGTTCTGACTGGGCCGCTGTGGCACTGGCCAGTGGAAAAGGCGCCTGCCTGGCTTCCTGTGAACTTGGCTCAGATCTGGGTGTAGCATATGGTCACGTGGTCATGCCCTGCAGGCTGGAGGAGGCAGCGAGGGTGGCTTGTAGAGCCCAGCTTGCATGGTCCGTTCAGAAGAGCAGGGAGCATCTTTACCCAGTGCATACCATACGACCTTTTCCCATTGTGTCAAGCAAGGTGCTTCTACTTGAGGTGGCAGAGCAGCCAGGCCCAGCCCCTGCACAGCTACCTGACTGCGGCTCTGTCAGAAAGCCTGGCTATACCTCTTGGGGCCCCCTTTCCAAGTTATTGTGAGTGCTGCCTTGTTCAAGATGAAATGAGACATCGGCCTTTCTGTGGCTGAATGGCGGGAGTCACCATGTGGGCATCTGACTTCAAAGCTGCCTTGGCTTCACCTCTTGGAAAAAATAAAAAGATGATAGCAGTTCTGCTCAGGGGGTTCACAGAGCCCTGCACAGCCTGTTTTCACCTGCAAAGAGTTTCTTTATTGATGACATATTGACTTTGAACAGGAAGGACTTTTAGGGACAGTAAGAAAGGCTTTGAGTAGAGGCTCCAATCTGTTGTTGTCTGTAGCATCTGAGGGTAGCTCATGCTGCTCATTTGTGGTTTCTGTGCAGGGAAAGTGGTTGTTTCTTGGGATCACAGCACACACCCACTCTTAATCAGGATTCCTTGGTTAGAGTCTCTGTAGATACTTTAATTTACAAATAAGAGAAGTGATTATTTATGGTTGAGAAGAAAGGATGTGTTGGTTTGTCTTTCTGAGAAAAGGATGATGAAACATTTTGTCACCTTCCACCAGCCTTTGGGACAGATTTGGCCTAAACTAGTCACTGAGGGTGTCTGGTGTCTGCTTAGGGAAAAGTGGAAGATGCTGTAGATGAAGTGTATGTGTGTGTGTACATGTGCACATGCACATGTGTGTTGTAGGTGACCTCCTGGGGAGCACTCAGCCACACTTGTGTTGTCTGGAGAAGTCTGGGACTGAGTGCGGGGGGTGACTGCACCCATCTTTGCCTTGCCCTGCGGTGATGTGCGTGTCTTCTCCGTTCTTCTCAGTGGAGGTTTAAACTCAACACTGGGACTGGGTTGAGGTGCAGAGGAGGAGCCTGGGCATCCTGTGTCTCAGAAATTAAAGGAGTAAGGGCACACAGAAGCCACTTGCTGGGGTTCTTGCCAGCCTGGACAGCTGGAGCATCAGAATTAGCGGCAGCAAATGTGGAATTCATGCATCCACGCTGACATGATGAATGAATTGAGAGTTTGGTGAACAGGATATTTACATCATCCCAGATAGCCCCTCACAAAATATTTACTCATAATGGGAAAAAGTGACTTTGGGAGAGGACTTGGCAGGCTCTCTTGAGTCAGTGGTCAGGCATTGTCATCCGTTATGGGACAGGTAGATGGACACTGCCCCTGCAAAACAGTGAGTAGAGCCTGGCGTCCCTGGGCTCCTGCAGAGAAGTCATAGAACACAGCCCAAGTCGGGCCTTCCTGCACAAGAACTGGCTTCTATTGTCTGTTCAGACGCCCCACCCACAAAGACTTCTTCCAGGGTCTTCCCACTGCCCAGTCCTCTCAGGCTCGCCATCCATGTCTACCTTCTTTCCCAGGCTCCTCTCTCAAGACCTTCTAAAAGCACTGGACGCCTTCATTGCCCCTCCTTGTGTCTGGCTTCCTCAGTTCTGGGATAAACCCTTGCCTGGTATTGGACACCCTCATGTCTTCCACACCAACTTTTACTGTCCTTGAAGCATTGGTCTGTGTCCTTGGTTTGTCTTCAGTTCCCTTTCCTCTCTGGGCCCCTCAGACATTTCTGCGGCCGTCTCTGAATCCATGGTGGTGAACATCAGCCACACATGTGGACGTTTGTTTTTGAGCTCTTTATGTAACTTTCTTACCTAATCTTAAAATTTTCTGAGGTATTAGGTACTGCCTTTATTTCTGTTTTGTAAATGAGAAATGGTAGGCAGAGTTGAGACCATGCCAGAGCTCACTAATGGGCACACTTACCTTTATTAGTAAGAAAACTAAAATATAATGACATAACTATACCTAGAGTATGGAGGAAAATAAAGTAATAAACCAAAGGAAAGAAGGACAAAGAAAATAAAAGTAGAAGCAAAACCGTCAAAAGAATACTAGCAAATTGAATCCAGCAACATATAGAAAGGATTATAATACAAGATCAGTATACAAAAATCAACTAATTATATTTTCTATACCTGTAGTGAAGTAGTGAACAACCTAAAAATAAACTTAAGAGAACAATTCCATGCTCAGTAGCATCAAAAAGAAAAATTACTTAGGAATGAATGTGACAAAAGAAATGCAAAACTCAGGCCTCTCCTTCACTCCAAGTCTTCCCTCCTCATCTGACTCCACGTATGAAGGCTAGGGTTCTAAACAGCCACTCTTCACCCACAGAGGTCAGAGAGGAGTTCTGTGTGCCTCTCTGTCCCTAGGCTACCTTCTTCCTTCACTGTCTGCCCTCCTGCCTTATTTGAGGCCCCTCCAGGCCCTCCCTCACTTAGACCTTGGTGGCTTAGATTTTTAAAACATGTTTTATGTAAAGGACATTATTGGGACAGCTGGTGAAATTGGAATAAGATCTGCTAATTAGATAAAAAATATCAGGATTTTTTTTTATATATAATTGTCCTGTAGTAGTTACAAGAATGCCCTGGGTTTTTCTTAAATGCACTCTAAAACATTTAGGAGTAAACAGGCATCATGTGTTTACTCCCTTTTTCTTGACCAGCTCAGAGAAGGGTGTGTTTGTGTCTGTGTATGCTCACATGTGCATTGTATATGTGTATATGAGAAAGAATGACAGTGTGGGAGAAATGTCAGTAGTTGAGGAATCTGGGTAAAGGTTAGATAGGGGTTCTTGTGCTATTCTTGCAACAGTCTTGAATTTGAAATTCAAAATAAAGCTACTCTCCCCCCAAAAAAAGTTATACGATGTTTCCCTATAAAATACATTGCAGAATTTTATTCTCTGAAAAGTAAAGTCCTCCATGGTCCTACCTTTCCCTTGATTTTTTTTCTTGTATCCTGAATTTTGTGTCCCCCATTCCTGTGATGGAGCCTGGTCTGTGCATACCTAAGCACCAGGAGCTGCTGCCCTCTTGTGCGCATGGTAGGCACTGCAGGGAACAGGTTGGTCCTGCAAGCATGTTGTGGGTTGTCTCCCACCTCTCCCTCCTCAGTGGTCTTTTCAGCTCTACCTGCTCAGATCCCAGATCTCACTGGATCTCAGGCTGGCCAGTCGTGTAAAAGACCTTCTTTGGGTCAGGCTGGGAGGCCCTCTGTACAGGGCACACTCAGAAACCTGCTGGCCCCTGCCCTGATGTCCTGATTCCAGGAAACCATCTGCCTTGCTCAGTCAGTGTCTCTGATTTTGTGGCAGTGGGAGTTAGTGCTCCATTCTCACCTCTGAATCATTGCTGGGTGAGGGAGAGATTTAGTTTGATAAGAAAATGAAAGGGGGCAAAGTAAACACTTTAAAATAAAATGCGGATTTTGGATGTTATTTTCTCTTACTCCAAAAGTTCTTGAGCCCCACCTTGGCACAGAGGATGGTAGTTTGAAGCTGTGTGTGGCCGGCTAATCAGGGGTGTCTCCTTGCAGCGTACTTACCGAATGCCAAAGGAAATCCGTGTGGAGCCCCAGAAGTTTGCCGCGGAGCTCATCCACCGCCTGGAGGCCGTGCAGCGGACACGGGAGGCTGAGGAGAAGCTGGAGGAGCGGCTGAAGCGTGTGCGGATGGTGAGTAGGTCTGAGTTGAGGATGCCATGCATATCTCGGTCTCTGAGTTATTTTATTACAGCTTCAGGCCCCAAGGGTCTCTCTCCAGGGTCTCCCAGAGCCCCCTTCTCCCTACTTGACCACATGCTGGTTCCTGCCATGCTTTGACCCATCTTGGTGACTGGCCAAGGTGCACTCTCTTATGATACCTGCCTCCTCTGAAGCCACTCACCCTTTGTTCTCAGCCTGGGCTGTCTCCTGGGGAGAAGGTCCTGTGGACGGGGCACTGAGCCTCAGCCAAAGGAGCAGCCAGCACATGTCAGAGCAGTGGCCCTGGGATGCTGGGGTTGGAATTCCTGTTCCAACCCATTGTGGGAAGGCAGTTAAGAGGGAAGCTAACAACTCTCAGCATTTGTCCCTGAAGTAGTTGCCACACTGAGGCAACATTGGCTCAGCTTGGTGTTTGGACATGTCCTAAGTGTAGACTTACCAGCCTCTCTGTTCACCCTAGGCCCAGTCTCCTTCCTACTATCCTCCTCTCCATGCCACAGGCTCATTCCTCTCTGCTGAGCCCCTCCAAGCTGAACATCTAACCCCACACGTGAGCATGCCTCTCTCTCTGGCCAAGTCCCCTACATTCTGCATGCCCCTTTGGCATGTAGAGCTGAAATTCCCTTGTGTGCTGATAGATGGAAGCCCCTCATGAGCACTGCTGGGTCCTGGGCCATGGGCCTGTGTACAGAGCAGAGCATGCGTATGGCAGGAGGGACCAGAGCTCACACTTATCACCTCAGAGTGTAGAGTGGCTTTAGGTTTGGCTGTAGGCTTCTGTTTATCTTGTCTTCTGACCTGATGAAATGTTGAGTGCTAAGAGATTTCATAATATTTTTAATTCATTTGCTTTAACACTTTTCTGCCCGTAACTGCTGAAGAGATACCTTGCTTTTGTTGTGGGTGTCATTTTGTAAGATTCATTTCCACACACATTCAGGGGCCTCAGTGCTGAGACATCGGTAACAAGCGTGCTCCTGGAGCAAGGCCTTCGCCGTGCGCTTTGTACTTTCTAGCTTGTTGAACTTTATTCACTGAGGTCACCGAACGCAGTCCTTCCTGGATGCTGTGGGCCTCGGTGTCTCTGGCAGACAGGCCTTTGCTTTTCTCTTAGCAGGTAGGAATTCTCTGCTGGAATGGTCACTATCAAGTAAATTGGTGTCTTCCCTTCTCTTCTCAATATTTTATGCCCAGTACCTGAAACTCAAAAATGTCCTGTTTCTTGAATTATTTCTCCATCTGATCACCTGATGTTCCATTTAAAATATGGAAATTGAGCCCTTCTCAGACCCTATTGGAACCCCTCAGGAAGGGCCTGCTCTCTTACTTTACATGTCCCCAGGTGAGTTGTGTGCACCTGAAGTCTGGAGACACTGCCAGAAGTGTAAACGCAGAGCACGGCAGATGATCACACCTGGCAGTCTCCTTTTCTGCCCACCCTGACATCGCATTCAGGGAGTCCTGCTGACTACACCCTGCAACTATCCTGGGTTCTAGAGATCCTTTCGTGACACCCAGCTTCCAGCCAAGGGGTCTGGCTCCCCCTATCTTTCTGCATGTCGAGACATCAGGCATATTTCAAATAGCATGTCAGTACCTGGGATCATGGCAGGTACCAGGAAGGCAGACCTGAGAGTGAGATAAATAGCCAGATGGAGGTACTCTCCAGGTAGGAATTTGCATGAAAGTATTTTTAAACGCTGTGCACACATACATAAAATTTTCTTACCAGCATCCTTTCCCTTCTTCATGGTGATTGGGCAACCCTCACATGGGCAGAGCAGGTGCCAGCTTGGGGAAGCTGACCAGCTATCTTCCCCACAGTTGCTATGGTTCAGTGATCTGCCCAAGGGCACTTGACAGGGTACCCACCATGCTGCGTGCTAATGAGGACAAGCGTAAGACTTTGTTGATCTGGAGGAAGTGGCTCTCAGGAGTCCGGTCACAGTCAAGCCATCTGGTGAGAGCCAAAGACACTGGGTGTGCACTCACCAAGGTCAGCTGTTTCTCCGGGTCCGTCAGGGGTCTGATTGACTAACTGAAGGAGTAGTTAGGAACATAGTTTCCACATTCTAAAAGCCTTCCCTGGACAAGCAGATACAGGGAACAGAGTCACCATGAACTATGGAATATTTTAGCAGGAGCTAACTCCCAGTTTGCATGTTATGACAAAGCTGACCTCTTCGTTTGTTTAGCACAGCATTTCCATGGGCATCGGCTCTCTGTGTGAGGGTTGCCCTGAGCATGTCACGGTTAACAACCCTTAAAACAAATGTGCTCACGAAATAATGTGTAACATTTTGTAAAAGAAGCCTAAGAAAGAAAGGATTTATTACCTTTCTGCTATAGAATTGAGCTGTTGTAATTGTTCTGTCAAGTTTTTCATCTTGGCTCAGTGGCTGGGCATGCTTGTGGTCCTCCTGGCAGGTCAGCATTTTGGGTGAGACATTGTGAAGGCAGCCGTGGCATATTCAGTATGTCTTTCTGATGTCTGAGTTTTAGATGATTTTCTCTTTGTGGCGTCCCTGGCAGGTGCATGGTGGTTATGCCTAGAGACACCACCAGCTCTTAGAAGAGGGGCTGGACCCAGCTGCAAAGATCCACTGGTGTTCTTTGACAGAAATGTTCAAATGAACAGCCTCTTGTTTTTCTCCATTATCAATTCAAGAACTAGTTGGCAGGCACACAGCCTTTCAAGCTCAGGTGACCTGCCACATTCAGTGGCCTGTGATGGTCTCTGGACATGAGTACCAGGACTCCAGGTCGCATGCTTAGGCCTGCCGCTGCTCCAGCAGGTTTGCTCACGCAGGAGTCCCTCAGTCCTCATGTGTGGTGTTCTGCCCAGCAGCTGGCAGTGCAATCTTAGTTATTGTTTGTAATTTTGTAGTCAAAGTAAATCTTACTATAAATGATAGTCCTTTTCTAAAAGGAATAACTGCAGGATTTTTAAGTAACTTAACTTTCATTATGAAATTTAGAAGATAAAAGCAAAGAAGAAAATTATTAGCTGAACAGTTACGTAAATCTGTAATATTTCAAAACTCTAAAATTGAATTCCTACATATGCAGAGCTCTTAAGAACAACTGGATCTCAGCCCAAGGTTTGCCCACTACCACTTCTCAGGGATTCAAAGGTTCCCTCCTGCTGGCTCCTGCCTTAGGGGATAAATGGCTTAAAGACTTTCAGTACTCTGAAGATTCCCCCACCCAGCGAAGAGTCTCCGAATCCCTGGTCCCTCAGTCCTGCAATGCAAAGGGGTCAGGATGGGAACATGGATGGATGTGAGAGCCCAGGATCTGAGTCTCTGCTGAGGTGGTTCCAAGCTGTGCCCAGAAGTGGGTGCACTTTCACCCTCTGTCTGTCCATCCCCTTCTCTCACCCTCTTCTTCAGTGCCTTTTTCTACCCTGAACACTGATCAAGGTGCCCATAGCTGATGCCTGTTCTAATAACATTCAGATCCTTTTGCATTAGTGAGAAACTTCTGGCAGTCTGTTTATATTAAAAGTTCAGGGGTAGCTTAATTACCTGCTTTTTCAGTTATTACCAAATTTACTCAACATTATTCCGATTTGGATAATTCACCAAGATGAGAAAATCAATATGAGATGTATCTTTTGGAGTTAAAGTGATCAAATGTTTATGTTTACAGATATAGTTATGTTAACTTAAAGAATTGAATGAAATTCAGTTAATTTCATATTAGAATTTGTCAAGAAACACATAGTAAGATAAAAACCAAGAGCTCTTTTGTATAAGGGTGATATTTCCTTTGAAAATATAATGGAAAATGACAGTAAAATTGAGGAATAGGAAAATTTAACTGAAATTAAACAAAATCTTTATTGAGAAACATAAAAGAAAGCTAAACCGGTACAGAGTTTAGTTTTCTCTGTGGTCTGGACCATCACTGGTGTTTGTTCCCTGAATCATTGGTGCATAGCGGTCGCATGTCCTTGCATACTTGAACAGCTCCCTGTCCTCATCCCATCTGTGCCCTGTCCTATAGCACAGTCTGCTGAGAGCCACCCACTCTCAGAGATCATCAGGGACAGAAAAGGAGTTGTCCAAGAGTCAGGCAGCACTTTTGGCACCTCCCCTGGCTCTGCCTCATCCTAGGCTCAGGGCTCCTGATCCCCAGCACGCAGCATGGCCAGGCTTCCTGTTTCTTTGGTGGTGGTTTATTTGTTTCCCCAAGTGTGAGGTTTCCTTGGTGCATCTGGTGCCGAGGTGACAGGCGGCTTTGTCCCTACAGGAGGAAGAAGGTGAGGATGGCGATGTTTCCTCTGCCCCGCCAGGGGCCAGTCACAAGCTGCCTTCAGCCCCGGCCTGGCACCACTTCCCACCCCGCTATTCAGATGTGGGCTGTGTGGGGCTGCGGGATGCGCATGAGGAGAACCCTGAGAGTATCCTGGATGAACATGTGCAACGAGTCATGAGGACTCCTGGCTGCCAGTCACCAGGGCCAGGCCACCGCTCCCCTGACAGCGTGCACGTGCCCAAAATGTCAGGGGTGCTGGGGGGCACAGCTCTGGGGCATGGTAAGCATGCACCCAAGTCAGGTGTGAAGCTCGAGGCAGCCGGCCTGCACATCCACAGGCACAGCCACCACCACAGCCACCACGGCGTGGCCAGGCCCAAGGAGCAGGCCGAGACCGAGGCTCCCCGCCGGGTCCAGAGCAGCTTCACATGGGGTCTAGAGCTGCACAGCCACGTGGCCAAGCCCCGAAGCCACTTGGAGAGTGTGGGCGCTGCCCCCAATGCCAGCGACAGCCTGGCCTACAGGTGAGTGTCTGTGGTGGCCCAAGCTGCACTTTGGGTTCAGGGCTGTGGATCCTTTGTCTTGTGTCCATGAAGGACATGGGTGTCTTCCCAGGGAGGAAGGGGTCACAGTGAAAAGTGTTCTTTTGTATTCTGTTTGGGTTTTCTAGGCCAAAATTCCCCTTTAAAAGTCTTTAAAACAAGGTCAACTACAGACACTACAGGCATGTGGTTTCTAGGAGCTCAGGTGCCAGGCCTCCACCTGGGGTGCTGAGCTGGCTAAAGCTCCATTCTTGAAGTATAGTCGGCTAGAGAACCATTTCTAAGGGAGGTGCCTGGGTGAGGACTGGCTAGGCCCTTAGTACCTCACCCAGGCAGGTGACCTGGGCTGAGAGGACAGAGTACAAGTGCCATAGCTGACCTGTGGCTCTAGCCTTCCCAGCCAGTGCCTCCTGGGCTCCTTCCTTCACTTCCTGCCATGGAGTCACCTGAAACAAACTCCAGACAACCCCACAGAGCTGGGCAGAGGCCTCTAGAACGCACCACTTGGTCAAAGGCCTTCATGTTCAGGGAGTCGTGCAGGGTTTGGAGCACAGGTGGCCAGCCATTGAGTGACGAGCCAGGTAAAGTCAGTGGGTGACTCCCAGGTCTTGCTTTTGCAGCGGGAAGGCCGGCACGACTTCCAAAAGAAATGCTAAGAAAGCCGAGTCTGGGAAGAGTGCCAGCACCGAGGTGCCAGGCCCCTCAGAGGATGCAGAGAAGAATCAGAAGATCATGCAGTGGATCATTGAGGGGGAGAAAGAGATCAGTAGGCACAGGAAAGCCGGCCACGGGTAAGTGGCACCTGGTGTCCTGGGGGTGTAGGCACAGGTGTGCACAACCAGCTGGCAAGCCTTTAGAGCTGCTTTGCCAGTGTCCTTCATGGTGTGGCATGGCCCCACCCACTGTCTTACTGCAAACCATGTACAGTGGAAGCAAGAATTGAAAGGAATCACATCCAACCCATTGCAGCGTGAGCTTGTCGATGCCTGCTCCGTGTGGGCCTGTGATGGGGTGGGGTCCTGGATGCAGCGTCAGTGTCCTGGGCAGGAGTGCCCGCTGGTGAGATCAGTATGAAGTCACTATGCCTCTGTGAGCTCCTCTTGCTGCTGCCCCACCACCAAGGAAGGGGCTTGCTGTCACATAGCTCTCACAAGGTTATTTCTGGGGCAGTGGCACCTCCGTGTGAGAATGACCTAAGGCACCAGGGAAGTGGCAGGCACCTAACTGCCATTCCAGCCAGGGCTGCGGGAGAACCTGTGTTTGCACCTGGTCTCCCCTCAGTTGTGGGGGGGAAAGGGTCTTGTTTAGTCTGCATCCCTCTGAGCTCTGGATTACCCTACACGGGTCCGTCCATTGTAGGATGCACAGGACTGGCTTAGATAGGGCTTGGACAGATGCTAGTGATACCCAGGAACCTCAGGTCCAGGACTGGTGGGGTTTGCCCATCGTTGGAAAGGGCTGAATGTGTGTGTGTGAGGCAGGTGAGCTTTGACCTTGGGAACGAGCCTCCCCCCAGCATCCAGACCTTTTTTTGGCCACAAAGCCCGCTCTAGTGAGGGGGCCTCTCAGGGGTCTCCTCTCCTTCTCTGGTTGGAGTGAGGTGGATTCTTGACATACCTGGATTTCTCTCCTGTGGATTTTCACCAGGAAAGGATCTGTCCCGGCTGGTCCCCTCACCCCAAACAGTGGGTTTCTGTGGCTAAAGCATAAGAGGCACATCTAAAAATAACCTCCCAGGTTCC
Organism: Eonycteris spelaea; assembly: GCA_003508835.1. Lineage (NCBI taxonomy): Eukaryota > Metazoa > Chordata > Mammalia > Chiroptera > Pteropodidae > Eonycteris > Eonycteris spelaea. The sequence goes on along the minus strand of PUFA01000186.1, from coordinate 2,323,170 downwards.
GGAGGCTCCTGCCGTCAGATGGGCTATTTTAAATTACGGCCTTTAGTGTCTTCACCGGGCCTTCCCAGCTTCCCTAGAGTCTGGGGGCCGTGGGGCCTTTGCCTTTGCTGTTCTTACATAAGGCAAATGGGCTGGGGGGGGGTCTGAGGGCAGGGAGGTGGAGGGGTGGAGGACAGGAAGTGAGAGGTGCAGAAAGATGAGAGGGTTGGGGAGATGGGGGTATAGGAGAGTGGGGAGGTTGAGGAGGGGGAGATAGGGGCCAAGGTCTCCCTGGGGCTGGCCTCATAGGACTTTTTAGGATGAGGAGCCCACCTCTCTCGGGGTACCTTTCTTTGGGCAGTTTTGGTATCATGAGAGCACTGGACCAACAACCCACTTCCAAGGGGGCCCTCTTGAGTTCTGTCATTTCTGCTCCTGGTGCTGAGACCCCCTCAGCTATAGCTGAGAGAGGCTGACATTATCACTTGGAATTCCATCCAGTGGTCGAGAAATGTCGTGTGACACGGCCATAAAGCACATTCTTAATGTTTAACAGCAAAGAGGCTTCTCACCACATCAAGGGGGAAAATTAGGAAAAATTATGTTTAAATTTTGCCCAGCGTATTAATTATTTTTAATGGAGAAGGAAATTGATACTCCGAGAGTGGCTATTTCTAAGTTGTGATATTATAGATTATTTTTTCTTTGAATTTCTTACATATTTCAGTTTTTTTCACCAAGAGCTTTTATTTTAATATCAAAACATTTTTTAAAACAGTAAAAGCTTTTTAAAAAAGTCTCTGTATAGAATATGGTTTATATTTCAATAAAATTGTTAAAAATTAATTTTAAAAAGTGCGTAAGAAAGGAATGTTTGTGTCATGTGAGATAGGAGGAAATTGCTGAAGTTCACGTGGCTTCTGATGGCCAGGGACACAAAAGCACTCCTGCCCCAGGTGTCCAGGAGTCAGTGCCACACACAGCCTCTGCCCGCTGCTGCCTAGCTCCTGATGCCTCTCTGTGGCCCTGGGTGTTTAGGTGCTGCCATGTCTATTCTTTTGCTCCCAAAGGTCTTCTGGGGTGAAGAAACAGCAGGCCCATGAGAGCTCCAGGCCCTTGTCCATTGAGCGTCCTGGGACTGTACACCCCTGGGTTAGCGCTCAGCTCCGGAACTCCGTCCAGCCCTCTCATCTCTTCATCCAAGACCCCACAATGCCACCCAACCCAGCCCCCAACCCTCTGACCCAGCTGGAGGAGGCCCGAAGGCGTCTGGAGGAGGAAGAGAAGAGAGCCAGCAAGTTGCCCTCGAAGCAGAGGTACAGGGCTATCAGGGAGAGCAGGGCCTGTCAGAGCCTCTCTAGGTGCCATGGCTCCGCTTTGGGGCAGAGCTCCCAAGGCCTAAGGTTCACACATAGAGCCATGCTGGTTACCCACTGGCCGTACTGGCTTCTTCCTTCCACTTCCTTCCACATGACCCTTCTGTGTGACCAGGGGCTGGGAGGGCAAGTGGTCATTACTGTTTTTCTGGAGAGGAAAGGGTGTCTTTCCCCTCATCACGCCTGCTCTGCTTTGTGAGCATATAATCACCTGGGTCTTTGTGGGAGGCCACAGGGTCCTCTTCATGACATGGAACAACTGGAGGTTGTACAGTCAGCTCATTACTACCTCCTGTACAGGCTAAGCTCAGAGAATTTGGTCCTGGGGGTTTTGACTGTCTTCATTTGCAGTCACACAAAAGGGAGCCCTAAACAGTGCCCTTTGCAGGTAGGATGGTAAACAGTGCTGAAATAGGTGCAGGTATAAAATCCTCCTACATCTCGGGTCCCACAGCCACTCTTTACTTTGCCTTCTTTGGTCTCAGAAGGCAGAGTGGCCTGACGTGCTACCACCGTGTCCTCAGGCCAGACCCTGTTCTCGCTCTCTGAGGAGCATGGGTACCACTCCCTTGTGGGTGGCAGGTCTCTCCAGGCCAGAATGTGGCTTCCCTGACCCTTTTAGCTGGCCCTTGAGGCCACTTTCCCTGGACATGCTTGTTCATTGGAATCCCCAGGTGATCAAGAGGCCTGGAATCTGTAGTTTTCACCAGGGCCTGGCATTGCGGCCACTGTTTCTAAGACATTGCTATCTCTCCTCGCCAAGTTTTCTGTCATCTGGTGTCTGATTTTCTGTATGAGGGCATTGCTCCTCTGGGGAAGCAGATGTGAGGATACGGACTTTCCCTAACATCCATCTCGTCGGGTACAGGTGAAAACATGAATGTGTCTCCCTGGGTCGTTGAAGGTGACCGTGTTTACAGATAACTGTTTCACCCTGTGATCTTGTTCAGTCAGCAAGAGCCAGCCAGCTCTTTGCAGGAGGCCCATACCCAGAGGCAGACAGGGTCGTGGAGGGTGGCCTGGGGAGAGGCCGCAATGTGAGAATGGAAGCTCTTCCCTCTGCCACAGGCTTCCTAGGACTTCATTTTTCCTTCCATCTCTTTGGGACAGGGCTCACGTCCCCTCTTCCTGCCAGTACTCTGCTGGCCCCTCACGATAGCGCATTCTCTCTGGCCAGTGGCTCTCTGTGACTTGTGTTTTGGGGATGAGTCATCTGTGGTGTATTGGCCAATGACTCTGCTAGCTCCACATGTCGTCAGTCCTGGGCACATGGGCCTTTTGTAAATGGCCACAGAGCAAAGATCTGGAGGTGGCAGTGGGTGTTCTGGGCCTCCCTGAGCTACTTCTGGGGTGACCCCCACCAAGGTCGGTCAGAGCAGAAGTCTCTGTCAGGGCCGCAGAGCACATGCTCAGGGTGGATGGCCACTTGGAGAGGAGCCGCTGGGCAGAGAGCCCAGGGACAAGACTCTGCTTGCTTCGGATGGAGAGTGACCACTCTGCAGGACCCGGACCTATGTCAGCACCAAGTGGGAAGAGCTGCATCCAGAGGGAGGAAGCCAAAGGCAGGTCCTCTGAGTGTGGATGAAATGACAGAATCCTAGCACCTCAGATGAGGGGTTCCCCAAGGGCTCTGACCAAACGAGGAATCTGGGAACTCCGAATAAGAAGGCAACATCTGTTTCTTGACTGATTCTGATGCTCCAGCGCTCAAGAAGGGGTTTGGTGTCTTGCCTGTCACACACAGTGGGAGCCTTGTGTGGTAGTGATGGACCCTCTTAGGGAGTCTGTGTTCCGCCTGCTGTCTGTCACCCAGTTGTCACCTTGGAGCGTGGAGGCGGCCCTGCCCCAGACCTGTGCGGCTCACTGACGCGGTTGTTCCCTAGGTATGTGCAGGAGGTCATCCAGCGGGGGCGCTCCTGCATCAGGCCGGCGTGCACGCCCGTGCTGAGCTGTGGTGCCAGCGGTGTCCGACATGGAGCTCTCCGAGACAGAGTACGTGCGTGCCCTGCGCGGGTCCTCCTGCAGCGCCTGCCCAGCCCGCGCTGTGGGCCAGGTCCCGAGGAGCAGCAGCTGTTCCCAGGGCGGGAGCCCGGGCACTGCACAGGAAGAGCTGGGGCTGCCAGCCGTGTGCAGGCCTTTCCTTCCTGTCTCTCCGTCAAAGGGGGATGCTGACTGTCCACGTGGTGGCAAATGACCAGCAGGCCAGAGAGAAGGTCCACTCTGTCTCTTCCATTCTGGCCACACATCCCCGCCTGCCTTTACTTTCCTGAGCTTCCCAGCCAGGCCTTGGGACTTGACAGGGTCGGGGCTGCAGCTGTGATTCCCGACACGCTGCCGACTGAAAGCGTCGGCTCCCATGGTGCTTGTGTGTCCAGATGCTGTGTGCACAGCGAGCCTGGCTTTGTTCTCACGTGGGATGTGTCTGTTCCCCAGGTACACGTGGAGCAGTGGGGGCATTTAGTGAACTGCAGGCGACATGCAGGCAGCACCCCATTCCTGTACTTCTGCTCAAGACAGAGCAAAAAGGGGTCCCCCACCTCACCAGGTTTATCTCAGACAATGCCAGCTGGCCTAGAGCTTCCCCACCAGGTCACTTCTCAGGAGTGGCCCCTGCAGGAGCAGAGACTCTTCCTTCTGAAGAGAATAAGCCAACATGAGACTCCCCACCCCTGCCCAAGGTGGGCTCCCAGGACAAGCTGGGTTAGAGATTGCGGGATTGAGGGAAGAAAAGCAGGTGCCAGGGAGGCCTGGCGCGAGTGATGGACAGCCACATGGATGAGGTGACAACACAATGTGTGCCCAGGGATGCCAGGGAGGGGAGGGTCCCCAGAGAGGAAAGAGCTCATTATGAGCTCAGGTAGCCTTCCCGATGCGACACTGGTGCAGGCGGCTTTCTGCCTTGCCCAGCTGGTGGAGACTGAGGCCTTATTCACATGTACCCAGGCAGCTCCAGAGCAGTCACAGGGACCAGGGGGACAGAGTGGATGCTGCTTGTCCCAGACAGAGTATCTGTTCAGCACCCATCAGGATGAGGTCCTATCCCAGCCTGGGCAGGAGACAGTGTTGGCTTCACACCCCTCTCTGGAAGTCTGACTGGTTGCTGCCTCTGGTCTTCGGACAAGCTCTATGCTGTGGAGCAGGTCCATTTCAAGATCTGTCACAGTTTTGTTTGTCCGATCCTTGGCCTACAGATATTTTTGAAGTTTAAGGCTTTAAGCTTTACTAAGGTATAAGCAGCATAGTTCAACCTAGAAGTGGAGGCTGTGTTGATTCCAGTGGCCCAGCCACCTTAAGAAAGCAGGTAGGCATCCACTGTGAGTTCCAGCCCTGCTGGCCCACTTTTATGTGGTCTGGGTCAGGGGTGCTGCCCGCCAGCCAACTCAGGCCATAGTGAGACCGTGGATTTTCCAGTGGGTGGAGGAGGGAGGCAGGCAAGCTGAGGCACTGTGCAGATGTGAGACAGGCAGGATGATAAGAGATGAGCTGGTGTCTACGCTGTGTGTCTCGGGTGTGTGGATTTGGTGCAGAACTGGAATCCTGTGTTGAGACACCATGTGGGTCAAAGGCCCCCAGAAGTGGATGGGGCTGGCTGTGTGGGTGTGTTGGGCCTGGGGCTGTGGACGCGTGGCATTTCTGAGTGTGTTGCAGCTCATCCCTGCAGGCCCTGCACTGTCGTTTACTGAGAGCTTGAGGCCTGAGGTCCATTGAGGGGTTCCCCGTGGAACCCAGAGCCCAAAATCACCGTTGTGTCTCTGCCTCCAGGACAAAATCACAGAGGAAGGCGGGCAGTGGGAGCACCCAGCCTTGCGATAGCATCGTGGTGGCCTACTACTTCTGCGGGGAGCCCATCCCCTACCGGACCCTGGTAAGGGGCCGTGCAGTCACCCTGGGCCAGTTCAAGGAGCTACTGACCAAGAAAGGCAACTATAGGTAAGAGTAAAGGGCTAGGGTCTGTGGTAAGCAGGTACTTTGTCCAGGAGGTCGTGTCATTTGCTATGTGCCCTGTTCCCACCCTGTTCTTATCTCATCTAATCCTTGTTCCCCACTTATCCACTTAGCCAACCCTGAACTGTTAGGGCCCCTTGATGTGTGCAGTGTGGCTCCCAGCCCTGACTCCCAGTGCCAGGTGACTAGGGCATCTAGGTCAACTGAGGGCCCTGGACGGTCCTCACTTTAAAGGTGGGGAAACACCTCAAACACAGTGGTCTTTCAGTATCTGTGCTGTTCTGACCTAGGTTAGCCTTGTCTCCAGCCTCAATTCAGCCACTTTACTAGATGGAGAAGCCAGGTCCTCTTTCCCAGGGTCCAAGGCCCCCCTTTCCAGAGTTAACCATGGGCTGCTTGGCCCCGCCAGCCAACCCATGGAGGCTCCTGAGTGAGCACTGTGGGAGAAGCAGGGGACGGATAGGGTCTCAGCTGGGGTCAGCCCACAGTGGCCTAGTGGGTGGTTTCCTCTATCTTCAAGTAGCAAGAAAGCGCCCTTGGAAGGTGTGGCTGCTAGAGGAGGGTCCCGGCTCCACCGGCTTCTGCTTGGGCCTTATTTGGGGCATGTCACCCCGATGGAGATGACAGGCTCAGCTCTTAGGAAACAGAAATGCCGAAGCTGCCCACTTCTCCCCCACAGCGCTTGAGAGGCCAGGGGACCCCACATGTGGTCACTGTACTGTTCACCGTCAGCCGGCCAGCAAGCAGGCACCAGGCAGAACCAGCTTGTGGGCCCTGTGCATGTCTGGAGCATGATTGCAAAGTGCCGTATATGTGTGAGGCCGCCAGGCTAGGAAGTTGGGAGACCCTGAAGATGTGGAGGTGTGGGGAGGAAAGGAGTGGACAGGCCATCATCTGCTCTCATTCTCTTCCTCACCCGTGTCCCCCAGATACTACTTTAAGAAAGTGAGTGACGAGTTTGACTGTGGAGTGGTGTTTGAGGAGGTTCGGGAAGACGAGGCCATCCTCCCTGTCTTCGAGGAGAAGATCATCGGCAAGGTGGAGAAGGTGGACTGACAGACAGGCCTGGCCTCTGCATCAGGCTGGGCCCTTGTTAATGGCGGTGGGAGAAGCCACACTGAGAGCCAGGAAAGGCTGTGGCATGTCAGGTGCTCTCACGTGTGTGCAGACACACAGCTCCTGGTGTCAGGCTGGGGCTGCCATCCACCCCTTTGGTCCATCTGTGTCCAAGTGAGCGTGAGTCCTGCTGAGTGGTCAGGCATCTGTCCTGCTGCTGGTGAGGAGGGGCCCCGTCTACTCCTCCACAGCAATACTCAGAGTTCACCCACGCAGGAAGCCCACCATGGGGCTGCCTTGATGACCCTCCCCAGTGGCCCCCTGCTGCTAACTATGGGCCATCTCCGCCCCCCGCCTCCTGCCTCTCTGCTGGGCACTGATACCGCAGGCTCGCTTCTTCCTCCTGGAATCACCCACTATGCCCTGCCCTGGTCAGGACCAGCCCAGGCCCAGGGTACAGTGGGCCCTAGGGGCCTTTAAATTGTACATGTCACCGAGTGCCTTCAACACAGCTTGTCTCTTGCCTGCCACTGTGTGGATCCGGTGACGGGGAACCTTGTTGTCCCCTCTCCATCCTCAGTTTCCACAGCACTGGCTCAGCGGGTCCTGGGCCCCTCCTTTCTAAGGGCCCATGTAAATATGTACATTTCTCAGGCTAGGGCCAGCAGGGGGCTGCCCTGAGCCCATTTTTCATGCGCTGACTTGTACAATTATCTTTTCAAAGGTACTTGGATAATAATGAAATAAAACCGTTTTTGAACCTTCCCTGGCTGTTTAGTCACTGGTCTTCTGTGGGTGGGCCTGGTGGGTAGGTACGCCATCCTTGGTATGGCCTATCTCCTCCAGCCTGGCTACATATGGACGCATGTTAGGCACTGGCAGCAAAAGAAGTCACACCAGCACCTGAAGGAGGGGCCAGGGCTGGCAGCAACCTTATGTCCCGCTCCTGTACCTGCCCAGGCGGGAACCCAGACCTATACCCAAGCCAGGGATCCACTGAGGAGGGTTGGGCAAGGGCTGAGCCCTATCCAACATAGCCCTGCTCAGGAACCACACTCAGTCTAGGACCAAAGCTCTTTATTTAGGACCCACAGCTTCCCAGACACCGGAAACAATGGCTCCCCAGCACTGATGTCGGGGCAGCTATAGCTCTTCTTTGGGCTCCAAGGTGGAATTGGCTGGTGTCTCCTGGAAAGGGTCACGGAGGCCCAGATGGAAACTGGGCTCTTAGCCCACTGCTGCCTAGTCCTATAGCCACCGGTCAAGAGGACTTGTCCAGAGGCCTAGAACCTTTGGACAGAGGCACTCACCAGGAAGGGGTCTAAGGACTCCTTGGTGGGCTCCTCTTTTGACAGCTTGCCCCCATTATCCAGGAACTTGGACAGGGTCTCCAGGTCCCTGGCACTTTTGTATTCAATCACCTGAGGAGGGCCAGGAGGGTATGAGGGACACAAAACTTCCACCCAGGCCATGCCCTTCCTGCCACACCCACCTGACTTCACCTTCTAAGGCCCCACCCTAGCAAGGCCCTGCCCCACCCACCTCAGGCCACACCCTAAACTAGGCCTTGCACTACGACTCCACACCCCATCCCAGGGCCTGCCCTCTGAAGCCACACCCTTTGAGGCCATGCCCCATTTCCATCTGAGGACTCAGACCTCAGACCAAGAAAGGTGGGGTCCTGCCTTACCTTCCGACCTGGTCCTGCTGGGAAGTACTTGAGGGTGGGGAAGGCATGCACAACGAAGGCTTCCAGCTCGTTGGCTGTGGCATCTAGCTCTGCGATGATGATATCCTTGTGATCCCTGTACTTCTCAGCCAGTGCCTCCCAGGCGGGGGCCATCTCCTTGCAATGGGTGCACCACGGGGCATCTAGGACAGTGGGGCATTGGCAGGGCCAGCCGGGCCCCCTACCCCTCACCTGCCCACTGTCCACTGCCCTTTGCACTCACAGAACTTGATAAACACGTTCTTGGTTTCATCAAAAGCCACCTGCTCGAAATTCTTGCCCACAAGGGTCTTGACCGGACGCTGGTCCCAGTCAGGGGGAACCTCCTGGCTCAGGAGATAGGGCTGGGGGGGAAACAGGCCAGGCACTTTGTTGGGGATCTCTCCTGAGAACCGCTGCTCCCACCCCAACCCCCTGGGTGGGGCACCCAGCATAGACCTTGAACTTGCCACTGAGGACCGCATGGCAGAAGGCGGTGACCGAGGCTGCAGTGACTGGCCCCCTTTCTGCAGGTGTGTACTTCTTGGTGGTCGCCATGTTGATGAAGCGCAGGGTGGGGGCCTCCTCGGCTTTGAGCCCAAAGTACTGTAGCACGTGGTTGTTGTCGGCAGCCACGTCCACCACCACGAACAGCACCTGCCAGCAGGGAGTCCACACTGGGCACTAGCCTCCCTACCACCCACCCCCCTAGCCCAGCTAGTACCTGCCCCCGGAATGGGGGAGCTGCCTCCCTGAAGCCCGCTAACAGCTCCTGGTGCGGTGCCAGTGTCTGGTTGATGAACAGCAGCAGGTGATTGAGGATCCTGGCCGCAAAGATCTTAGGGGATGTCTGCAAGGCAGGCCAAACTCATGGGGGCCGATTTCCATGGTCACCTTCCCACTGCCTCTGACTCCCCTTCCTGCAGTCTGCACCTGTACCTGTAGCCCAACTCACCTGGCTGTTAAACTCTGTGACCAGGTGCATGCTGTGGGTGAGGAGGAAGCGGGACAGCTCCTCCTGGTCCAGGCCCAGCTCTTCGTCCACTGGGAAGTCTGCCCGCCCCTCGTCAAACTGGACAAACACACTGGGTGGGTTAGCAGGAGCCAGAGCCCTGAACCTGACCCCTGCCTTGGCCCTCCCCAGCCCTGACCCACCTTCTTGAAGAGGACCACGGTGTCCTTGGTGAGGCCGAAAGTCTGAAAGAGCTGTGGCTGGTCAGTGAGGCCAAAGGTCATGTCCAGAGCATCCTGGGCCAGGGCCAGGAAGGTAGCCACATCCTCATCCTGCAGATCCTAAGGGGCCCATGCCTATGAGAACAGCTGGAGCCAAAGGGCTTGCTCCTAAGGCCTGCCCCTCCCCCACCCCACCCCCCTACCCCCCACCATGCTACTAGCTCACCTGGAAGAAGCCAATGACCACTACATCCTGGGCATCTATCAGTGCTTGGGTGCCCTCCTCATCCTCCAGCCGTGTGGCACTGGACCCCACCCGCCGCCTCAGCCACTCAGCGATACCCTTGGCCTCCCTGGGACCTGTGGAGAGTCCCTTCAGCCCAGGCCCAGCCCCTGCCCCACCCCACCCCCAACATGCCTGCCCCCGCACCAGTGTAATCCTCTGGGTGTGTGCGGTTCCCATCACGGAAGAACTTCAGGGTAGGGTACTCTGTCACAGCAAACTCCTTGGTCAGTTCTGGCTCCGCGGGCCCGTCCACCTTGGCCAGCCTGGTTTTGGCTGACTCTGCTGCCAGCAGGGCAGCCGCCTTGCTGTACTCTGGGGCCAACGCCTTGCAGTGCCCACACCATGGGGCGTCTGGGGGATAGGGCCATGAGTGCCTCCAGCCCCCACGACCTCAGCTGTAGCCCCTGCTCCCGCCCAGCCAGAGCTGGCAGACCTTGGGATCAGTCAGGTCCACCATGAAACACGTCCTATCTACACCTCCTTCCTTCAGGGGCCCTTCTGAGCCTCAGCCACACCAAGCCCAAGCACCAGAGGTCAGACTCCTCATAGCCCCCAGCTCGTGGGTGCAGTGGCCAGCACCACTGAGTTTGAGAACTTCTGTTATTCCCAGAGGCCAGGCTCCTGGTCATATGCCAGTGCCTGTTGAGGCCTGCCAGCTCAATGGCTTTACATGTGTAAAGGGTTGTAAAAAAGCCACTCAAGAATATGCAAGGCCAGAGTTTTGTCTGGCCCTTCACAGAGTCTATAGAAGGATAATGACCATGGATCTCCTCTTCCCTCCCACTGACTGGGACTGAACCCCCAGGTCCAGCTCAGCCCTATGGCTCTGCCTCAGGTGCCCTCCAATGGAGCCCCAGGAGTACAGTGGGGCCAAGTGTCCACTGGGGAGATCCCCTCAAGTGTATAAGCCCTGAAACCCGGGTGGGGGGGGCGTCGAACCCACTGGGCGGCCCCTGTGGCACCCCCAGCCCTGCTGACCCTGTGAACTCACAGAACTCCACCAGCAGAGCAGGGTGCTCCCTCAGGGCCAGGCTGAGGGTGCGCCGGCTCAGCACCAAGACCCCATCCTCCTCAGAGACCTCCTCCTTGGGGGGCTCCTCCAAGGGACCCTGGTCCCTGGTCCCTGACCCCACAGGCCTGAGGCCTGGAGCAGTAGCAGCAGCAGAACAGGTAGGAGCTGGCTGTCCATGGCAGTGCCAGGGCCCACAGAGCGGAGGCAGATAAGGGGGCTGGGGGCCAAGCAGCAGCTGCCACGTGGCACCCAGGCCTGGTCACAGGGAAGATAAGGCCACAAGGCTCTCCCCACCCCCAAGGGAGGGGAGGCAGACAGAGGCGACACTCAGGGCACCGAGACAGGGTGACATTTAATAGGACTATTTAGGGCACAGCACCAAGCCCAGAGAGGGGGTGTCCCAAGACAGGGCAGGGGCATGGGGGTCTGGTCACTAACTGAGGAGGCTGGGGAATGTGCAGGGATCCCTGTGCAGTGACTGACAGAGGCAGGGGAAACAAGGACCCCAAGTGGAAAGCCCGTTCCCGGGGCAGGGGACGGCGCTCAGCTCTTCCAGTCTTGGCAGATGTGGAGGCCCCACTCCCAGGAAAGGTGGTCTGCCCTGTCGTCATCAGTGAAGAAGGATGTGACCACGTAGGTGCCCCTCACCAGCGCACCCCGCGGTGCCTCCTCCACCGGACTTACAAACTCATACTCCTGGGCGCTCGGGCCATAACTGCCCACCATGTACACGGCCTTGTCCACTGGGGGAGGAAGAGGACATTAGGGGCTCCCTCTGTCCCACCAGTCCGTCCAGTGGCCACCCAGGCCACCCCCTGCACACAGCCCTCACCTCGCAGGCCCCGGCGGTAGGTGTGATGCAGACATTTGAGGCCACTGACAATCTCCTTATTGACCTGAGGAACAGAGGGTGTTAAGAGGTCCATCTGGGGGGCTGAACCTGTGGCTGACTAATGTCCCCCATGACAGCTACCCTCACCTTGAAGGTAATCTTCACTTTGTAATCAACACCCTCCTTCAGGACGAACACCTGGTTTTTCAGTGCAGCCAGCTCCCCTGTCAGGAAAAAGCAGCTGAGAAAGGAACTCCTGCGATGCCTGAGACCCTGGCCCAGGAATCCCCCATGGTGGGAAGCAGGGATCTAAGAGGTCTCTACCCCCAAGATCAGTCTGTGGTTTGCAAAGGCGTTACCTGTGAGGTCCATGGTTATGGGCCCTGGAGCCTGCTCAGACATCAGTGTCAGCCTGGTTACCTGGACGTTGGGCAGGCTGGGGTCTGAGGAGAAACTGGAAGTCTACAGGATGCACCCCCATCTCGCCCCATCCCTCTACTCCCAGGGCCGGTGCATACCCACGGTCAGTGGCAGGGGCCCTAGCAGCACCCTCTTGTACTTGACCAGGCTCTCATCATCTGGGTCCAGCTGCTGGATCTCTAGGAGGCTCTTCCTCTCTGGGGCTCGGTACCCTGGCACAGCCTCATCCAGCACCTCCTCTGGTGGCAGCTGCCCCCCCTCCTTGTCTGTTAGGAGGACTGGGGATTGGGGAGGTGAGTAAGTGATTACCACCCACTGCCCCTGGTATTCAATGGAACCCTCCATCTGGTCAGCTGTATCTCCCACTGCTGGAACTTAAAAGGAAGCTAGTAGGGGCACAGGGAGGGAGAGGGTATGGGATCTCAGAAAGGGAGGGCTGTGTGGGGGGTCAGGGAAAGGAGGGGGCTCCCCTTTAGGAGACCTGGGGGTCGGAGAAGGCTCCCAAGAGCCAAGTGACCCCCCCTAGAGGCACCAGCTGCCTTCTCCTGGCTTATCCACCCATCCAGGGACCCTCCCTGGCTCTGAAGCCAAAGGTAGAGGAATGAATACCCCTAATTGGGGACAGCCCCAAGGACTGGGCTCCATCACCATTAAATGGTAACCTCCAAGGTCTTCCCTAGAGCAGAGGCTCTGCCTTCACAGTCCTCTGGGTCCCCCAGTGCTCTGGGGCCTCTTCCCATATTCCCATAATGCTCTCGGACACTTCTAGCCCCTACCATCCTGCTAGGGGATGGGGGTTTCGGAACACCTTCCCACCGTCCTAGGGGTTCCTTCCACAGTGCTCCTGGAAGGTGGGGGTGACGCTCTCTCTAAACCCTTCAGCTTACGCTCTGGAGCCACCTCCCAGAGTCTCCTAAAGCCCCTTCCCAAGGCGCACGGGGGTAGGGGTCTCTCTAAGCCCTTCCCATAGTGTCTTGGGACAGGGTTTGTCTGAGTCCCTGCCCACGGTGCTCCTGTCTTCTCAGGGATTGCCACATACTCTCAAGGAGCCCCAGCCCCACCCAAAGGAGAAGGGATCTCTGGGGCAGGTTCCAAAAGGAAGAGGGTCCCTCTGTCACCCTGTCTTCACAAACAGACCCTCCCACCCTTGGCTCCTTTCCCCATGAGTGTTTAGCCTGGACGAAGCCCCCCAACCCCGCCAGAGCCCTAACGGGGAACCACCCCACAAGGTCCCAGCGCAAGCCCCCAAAGTTTCCGCGGGGTGGGGCCAGCCCTCGCCTCGGGTTAAAATCGCCCCCCAACCGGAGCCCCCCGCCCACGTGGCCGCCCTGGCCCCAACCCGGCCCGCTCACCTCGGGCGCACAGTGCCAACCGGAGCAGTTCCAGCAGCTGCGCCCCCAGCTCACACGCATCCAGGCCCAGCATGGTGGTCCGCGGCCCGGCCCCGCCGCGGAGCCGCCGAGGAGCCGCCGCCTCGCTCGGCGCTCAGCCCCGGCGCGACTGCGGTGAGCTCATCCCGGCCGGGAGCGCCCCCCGCGCCCAGCGCCGCGCCCGCGCCGCGCGCCCCCAGTCGCTCCGCGGACCCCGCGCAGCCCCGCAGAGACGCGCGAGTCGCCGGCACAGCGCCGGCACCCGGTGGTCCCCGCCCCGGACGCACCCGGACCCCACACAGCCGCCGCAGACACGGGCGCACGCGGCCGCGGTCACGGTCCCAGCAGCCTTCCCGACTGCACCCAGCTCTGGCCATCAGGGCTGCCCCACCCCCACAGCGTCGGCGGGAGTCTGCGGGGAGTCTCTGGGGAAGCTCTCTGGGCGAGGCCGGTGGGCTGGGGGCACCGAGTGGAGCAGGTGCGTTCCCCACCATGTCCCCAGGCTCTCATTACCAGCAGGCAGTGCAGGCCGCACCTGGGGCCGGGAGGTCTCCACCCTCCTCCTGCTCCCCACTCGCGGAGCTTCTGTCTGGGCATAGGGGACTCCTAGAACCCACCCACCCACCCACTCCCACTCCCACAGCGCCCGCCTTGGGAGCTGGGAGGGGCTGTGTGTGTGTGCGCAGCCTTCTGGCCCAGCAAGGTAGAAGATCATAGTCATCCGCACAGAGCCACCAGAGTGCATATGTACGTGGCCCAGGTCCTTAACCTGGCTGTGTGAGTGTGGTAGGGCTGGGGTTGTGTATCTGTAGGCTCTGGAGACCCAGACGATTCTGAAATCCTCTGTCCTTGGGGAGAAAAGGACACTGATGCAAAACAGAACCAGAGTGGTGGTGTTGAGAGGGAGGCACAAAGGGGACTTCTGGTCTCCCTGCCTAAACAAACCCTGGGGTGGGTAGATGGGCGTCAGCCAGGGCAGGGAGGGTGAGCGGGATTTCTGGCTGGGGACAGCTGGATCTTTGGCCTAGGTCTGAGTGGAGGAGGAGACAGAACCCCAACTTGAGTCCCTCTTCTTTCTAGACTCCCTCTGCCCCCACCTCCATTTCCGAGGACACTCAGGGATTAGACCTATCCTTGTTCGAAGGAGCCCTAATGTGACCTGAAATCCTTTTTGGGCCTTCAGGTCCTTTTAGGGCCCCTTCCTTGCTGCCTTTTCCCTGGAATGTAGGAAATCAGTCAGGAAAGCTGCTCATCCCAGATTGGGCACAGTCTGGCCTCTGGTGGACTTCAGCCTCTATGTATGCCCACCTGTCCAGAGAAGAGCCAGGCCTGGGGACAGCCTGACTGCACCTGTATGGGTGGGAGGAATTCGCTGAGATCTAAGGCAGGATGGTACCCCGACAGGGGTAGGAGCCCCTTCCAGTCCCCTTGCCCCAGCTTATGCTGGACCTGGCCTTAGCAGCAGTGGAGAGGGATTCAAATCACCACATCTAAGGCTGCTGGCCAAAGGTAAACCCCATCCTGCCCCGTCCCCAACAGCCCCTGAAGGGAAAGGGGAGGAGGGGAATCTATCTCCACAAAGCAGAAATGGACCTGTTTGCACCCCTTCAAAATGGCCCCAGCAAAGAGGGTGTGGGGTGGAGGTGGCCAAGCTGTTGGAGGAAGAAGAGAAAGTGTTGCAACTGGACCCTGAGCCCAGAGGCTGCTGGCCAGTCCGAGGGGAGGTGATGTTGAGAACCTCTCTCCCCTCAAAAGCCCCTCTCCCACAGTCTTGGGGTATCCCAGGTGGAGTCTCTGCCTGTTCAACTGGCTCCACTTCCCTGTGCAGGTTTGGCAAAGTGAGCCACCTGCCAACTTCCCTTAAGTCTCAAAGGATTCACATCTAGTACCCTGTGCAGCCAGGCAGTGTCACATGGTCCTTGTGGCATCCACTCCATGACCCATGGCGTCCCACAATCGAAAGGACACACTCCTAGGGCAGTGAGACCCCTCGCCCTGACCCCACGGCCCTCTCCACCCCTAGTCCTGGCCCGTCTTGAGGGCACCATACACGGGGTGAGTACGGGGGGCAGGGGTTACAGTAGACCCTAAACCACTGACCCCCACCCCAGTCCACCTTCCCCACAAGTCCCCTCTTCCGTACACTCTTCCCTCATGGAAACCACCCCCCTTCCCTGGGCTCCTATCCACTCTCTGAGTCCTCGCCACCTCTCTGGGCCACCCTCCTCTTCCTGAGCCTCTCTCCCTGTCCCAGCCTAACCCCTATTCCCTCCCCAAACCCCTGTCTAAGCCCTCCACCCCGGAGCGGGCATCTCCGCCTCCCGCCTCGGGGCCCCTCCCATGGGCCCTCTGGCTCCCGGCAAGTCCCTGCGGGCACCGGCCTCTGTTTCTTGTGACGTGGGAGGCCATCCCTTGCGGTGGCCGGTCGAGCGCCGGCCCGTCCCCAGACCCAGAGTGGGACCTAGAATAACCCCAGGTTCGGGAGGGTTAACTCGGGCACGGGGCGGGGCGGGGCGGGGCGGGGCGGGACGGCTTGGACGCCAATACCCCGCCAGCCTTGCTCGCAGCCATGGCCGCCAGCCGGCGCCCCGGTGCACAGATGCCGCACCTGAGCAAGGTGGGTGCTGGGTGGGAGTCCTGTCGTTCTGGGATTTCCCAGCATCGAGGCCGAGAGGGGCATGAGAGGAGTGGAGGCTGATGCACGCAAGTGCGCACTTTGCGCGAGCGCGCGTGTGGGCGCGGGCCTGGTGGCGATGGTACTGTGTGGGGCGGGGTTGGGCGATGGAGACTCCGGGCGCTGGAGCGGGTGGCCCTCGCCTCCGTCCCGCCCCCGCGCTCCTCTGCGAGCGTAGCCTGAAATCCCACCATCTGTGCGGGTTAATCTCTGAGCACACTGATCCGGGCATCCCAGCCAGGTCCGTGGAATCGGGATCTGGGGTGGGGGGAGGCCAGCCAGGGCAGCCCCTCAAGTTCCCCTTCGCCCAGATGGAGCGGGTGGTCGTGAGTATGCAGGACCCCGACCAGGGCGTGAAGATGCGGAGCCAGCGGCTGCTCATCACTGTGGTTCCGCACGCGGTGACTGGTGAGGCTGGAGGGGCGTTGGGGAGGTAGGGGTGGGGGGGTGAAGAGTTATGGGGGTGGGAGGGGCAGGCAGGAAGTGGGGAGGGGTACTGGCCCTGCCTGGTCTCCCCCACCTAATCTCTGCTACGCAGGCAACGACATCATGGAGTGGCTGATCCTGAAGTACTGCATCTCAGAGGAGGGTGAGGGAGTCAACGACTGCCCATCCTGACTCCCACCCTGCCCTGGGGCCCCTGTGCTGATGCTGGACTGAGCCTTCTGGGGCTCATCCATGTCAGGGCCAAGCCAAGTGTGCTGGGGAAGGGGAGCTCGACCCCAAAGACCTTGCTCAGTTCTCCCAGCTGAGAACTCACCCCTCCCCAGAGGCCCTGCACCTGGGCATCCTCCTAGTGAGACATGGCTACCTGTACCCGTTGCGCGACCCCCGCAGCCTTGTGCTCCGCCCGGATGAAACACTCTACAGGTTCCAGGTCAGGCTCAGATGGGTGAGGACTCCTGGAAGGGGTAGAGCTGGGGTGGGAGCAAAATGCAGCGATGTCACATCAGGCCTAGTGGCCTACCACTCCCTCCCCAAAAGGCCTGGACTCAAAGCTTCCCTGTGGTAGGATCAAGTCAAAGGAAGGGGGCTTCAGTTTCTCTGGGGACACAGCAGGGCCTGTGGGGATTCTGCCAGCTTCCCTGGTCCTTAGGTTTCCATCCCTAAATGAGGCCGTGGGGCCTGAGGACCGGATCCGTACACTTCGTGTGTGTCCTTAGTCATGCTGTAGCCCCCTTCTTACCCACGCCGGCCGCAACAGGGACCCAGGCCAGGCCTGCCCTCAGTCCCTGTCCGCCTTCCCTCCAGCACAGACAGTGACTGTATCCTGGGCTTGGGCAGGCCCTACCCCACCCCTCCCTGGAGCTGGGGCTCCTGAAGCTCAGAGTCAGGGAGGCAGCCTCTACACAGGGCCCTAAGGGGCGAGTGGGGAGAATGGCCTGTGGCCAGCTGAGCCTCTGGGCCATGGGCAGGCTGGCAGATCCTCAGGCACCCCCTCCCACCCACCTCCAGTCAACCCGGTCTCCTCCCAAGGGAGCTGAGTGGGTGGGGGCAACTCCTGGGGTGAGGAAAGCTCAGGAGGTCCCAGACATCCTTGTCCCTGCATGGCACCAGACACCCTATTTCTGGACGAGCACCCTGTGGCCAGCTGCTGAGCTTGACTATGGTGAGTGAGGAGGGGTGGGCTAGCCTGGGACAAGCTCCCAGGACTAGTGGCCTCTCGGTGATGCCACAGGGGAGGAGGGGGGCAGAGATTGCTCCCGTGCAGCCTTTCCCCCTGTCCTTCCAGCCATCTACCTCGCCAAGAAGAACATCCGAAAGCAGGGGGCCCTGGCAGACCATGAGAAGGTGGGACTTCCCTTCCGAGCTGAGTCCAGTAGGAGGGACTCAAGCCCCATTTGTGTCCCCAGGGCCTCACGGTTTGCCCTGGAGCACACAGCCCAGGCCCCAGGATAAGGCAGCCTTCCACAGACAGCCATGCCCTGCGCGGTCTCAGTGGGGAGGTGGGGGGTTCACGCCCCAGAGCTCGGCATGGGAGGGGGTTACCTGCCGGACGACACTACCTCCAGGAGCATTTTGACCAGCTGCACAGGAAGCTCAACCACACGTGGGACCTGGTAGTGATGCAGGCAAGAGAACAGCTGCGGTGAGACCCCAAGCCCAGCGGGCACAAAGCCCAGACTCCCCGGGAAGCCCAGAGGCACTGAGCTGGGCACTGGCAGCCATAGGACCAGAAAGGGTACAGCCCACGCTTGGCTGTCTGCCCTGGCCCGGGCCTGAGGGTGGGTGAGGGAGGTGCTGTGGTGGGCACTGGTATTCCCCCAACTCCACCTACTCCCTCAGGGCAGCTAAGCAGCGCAGGAAGGGGGACAGGCTGGTCATTGCATGCCAGGAGCAGACATACTGGCTGGTGAACAGGCCCCCGGTGAGCCCCTTTTGTGGGGAGGGGGTGATTCCTTGGACAGCAGCAGGTCCTCAGGAACTGTGGGAGGGATGTGCCTTTGGGGTCTCAGCAGTGACAGGAGGTTGTAGGTCTGGGCTCATGAGAACCCACAGACCACAGGACAAATAGCTTCTCTCTGGGTCTAAGGGAGAGGCCTGGGGAAGCTGAGTTGGGGGAGCTGAAGACCCTCAGGAGGAGGCAAGTGGGCTTAGCTGCAGCTTCTGGGGGTGCTGGCCTAGGGTTAGGCCTTACCTAGAACCTCAGTCCTGCCAGGTGGTTTGAGGTCCCTCTACTGTGTGGGGCAGTGGGTCTGCTGAGGCAGTCACAGCAAACCATGAATGGAAACCCCGTGGGAAAAACCCATGGGAAAAGATGAGAGGCACTCATGGGCCTGATTACCTCATCAGGTGTATGTGGGGGTATCACTGGGAAAATGACTCAGTCTTCCACCTGAGAGCCAGGCAGCCAGACAGGGGGAGAAAGGGGGCCCCAAAGCTGTGTGTGTAGGCCGAGAGTGGGGCGCAGGGGTGGGCCAGGCCAGCCACGTGGAGTGAAGGGTCCATGTGGAGGGAATCAGGAATGGCAGCTAGAGCCTCAAGGTGAGTGGACACAAGGGCTCCTACCTGGACAGTGGCGAGGGAGAGGACCAGACCAGCATGCATGTTTGACGACAGGGTGGAAGGACAAGTGGGTGCGAGTGAGACCCTCAAGAAGGATAGTTAGGTTGTTAGGTTTCTAGCTTGGGCAGTTTGATGCATAGAAGTGAGTCCGGCTGAGACGAGGAAGAATGGGAGGTTTGGGGGAAAAGGTTTTAGTGGCAAAGCCAGGCTGGGGTGACACATGGATTGGGAGCTCAGAAGAGCCATGAGCTGGGTGAGATCCTGGAGAGGGGACCTGGAGCTGCTGTAGGAAGGAGGTTGCCTTGGGGTAGGAATGGAGAGGGCGGGGACTCAGGGGCTCAGGACTCAGGTCCCTGGGTTCTTCTGAGTGTCAGTTTCCTCATTAAAGGGTGACAAGTGGGTGCAGAGCTTCAGTATATGGGAGATGGTGGGAGGCAGAAACATAGCCCTTGTGGGGGATCTCAGCACCCCACCTGAGCTGTGCACCCTACCTCATCTAATCCCTCCTCTGCAGCCTGGGGTCCCCAGCGTGCTGGAGCAGGGTCCAGAGCGGGGCTCCTACACTGCGACACGAGTGCAGATGGTGAGGACCCTGCACACGTGCACGCCCCACCCCTGCCCTCTCCCTACGCATGCACACGTGCCTCCTCACTCCTGCATGCGTACTCCTGGCCACCCCTACCTCCACCCCGCTCGTGCACACACACCTTCCCACCCCCACTGCAACTGTAGGACTACTTGGGGGCTGCCCATCCATCCATGCATCTGTCTATCCAAATGGCAGTTGAAATAGCCACTCCAAGTCCCCTGCCCACTCCTGGTCTCACTGTCCCCTCACTCTAGCCCCCCATTCCCAGCCCCTCTGCTAACTCTCACCCTCTCTTGCCTCCTACCTGCTGCCTTGGGTGCAAGTAAGTGCAATGGACCCTGGGGTGGGGGGCAGAGGGCTCTTCCCCCAGGCTGGACCACCCACCTCCCTTCAGAGCCTCTGGTGGCACCAGGAACCAGAGGGAACTGTACCAGGACAGACATAGCTGAACTTTGTAGCAGCAGAGCCCACTAGTCAAATATCATGAAACCCAAAACAGAACAGATACATCTAGTAGCTTCTGGATAAAACTTCTTTCTAACTTTAATATCATAAGCTCATTGTTATAGGTTTATAATTTCCTCATTATAAACTCAGTCTAAGAGCAGAGACAGAAATTGGAAATCACAGGCATTCTGAGGGTGCTGTCTGCCTCCCCTGGCTACATCCGTGTTGGTCGTGGAGTTTTGGGAAGGGCCAGCCAGTCCTGTGGCCACGCTCCTCCACCTGGCTCATGAGGAGGTGGGGGGCAGGTTCCGAGTTCTGAACACAATGAGGTAAATCTGGAGCAGGTAGCAGTTTGGGCTCCCAGTGTGATCTACAGTAGTATTTCTCATGTATTTGTTATTTTCAAAAAGTGATTTAAATACATTTGAAAATACGAAATAGTGACAACTTGGTGAACCTCACTGCAACTTTGAGAACATTCTGGAAATCTCCAGACTATAGGCCCCCAAAAGCTTTCTGGAAAATCAGACCCCATCATTAGAGGAGGGGGCTCTGAGGGGCAGGGCAGGGGCCTGGGCCATTCTCTTCCAGCCTAGAGTGGGATATCAGTCCCCAGCAGGACCCACCTTTTTAACTGCAGCTTTCCTGGCCCCTTCCAGACCAAGGACACGGACTTCTACAAGCGGGAGGTAGGTCCTGTGGGGGCCGGTGCAGTGGGGTGGGCTGGCTGACCTCCAGCCCCAGCCCTACCTCAAAGGTCCCACGTCCTAGGTGGAGTTCTGCAGAAAGGCCCTGGGCAGGACCCGGGTGAAGTCCTCTGCCTGCCTTGAGGCGTGAGTGGGATGGGGTGACAGCTGGAGACCCTAAGCCCAGAGCCCAGAACCTTCCTCCGGTGCCCTCAACCCCATAGCCCCTCCCTGCACTGGGCCTGGCATCATCCCCACTCCCAGGTACAACTTCAGCAGCCAGCATGGGCCACATGACCCCATCATGTCAGGGTGCCTGCCCAGCAACCCCTGGATCACAGATGATGACACCTACTGGGCCATGAATGCACCCAGGTGAGCCAAGGGTGAGCAAGAGGGTTTGCAGGTGTTCTCCTCAGCCTCCCCACCCACCCCACACTCCTCATGCTGACACACCCATCCTCTCCCGCAGCGTGGCCGTGCCCACAAGGCTCCGTGTGGAACAATGGGGCTTCAGCTTCCGGGAACTCTTGGAAGACCCCATGGGACGGGCCCATTTCATGGACTTTCTCAGGAAAGAGTTCAGTGGTAAGATGCCTGCCATGCCCCCGAAGTTGGAGGCCCCAGTGAGGGAGGCCATTGTCTGGGGGGCTCCCTCCTAGGTTTCGACCAGCTCTAGCAACAGCTCAGGTGGGCCTGATCTGATGCTTGGACTCCCAGCCGAGAACCTCAGCTTCTGGGAGGCATGTGAGGAGCTGCGCCATGGAGGGCAGGCCCAGGTCCCCGCCCTGGTGGACACCGTGTACCAGTGAGTGTAAGGGGTCAGCCTGGCCAGTTGGAGGGCACGCATGCGGAGCCTGGACTCACACAGGGCTGTCCCCTTGCCCCCACACACAGGCAGTTCCTGGCCCCTGGCGCTGCCCGCTGGGTCAACATTGACAGCAAGACGATGGAGCGGACCCTGGAGGGCCTGCACCGGCCCCACCGCTACATGCTGGATGACGCCCAACTGCACATCTACATGCTGATGAAGAAGGTGGGCGTCCCTTCTCTGTGACTGGAAAGCCATTTCCAGACTTCCTACCTGTAGGTATTTCAGGACATTTCTCTAAAGGACACGGACCACCTCTTCCCTTTCAACAAGGCTGCAGACACCAGCGGCACACCCAAGACACACAGGGTTTACTCAGCGTCTTCAACTGGCGGGTCAGGGTCCATGCCTGCCCACTTGGCCTCAGTGCTGTTTCCTGTTACTGCTGTAAAAAAAAAAAGCCACAAATTTGGTGGCTTTTAAGGCATCACACATTTATTATCTTATAGTTCTGGAGGCCAGAGTCTGACCCGGGTATCACTGGGCTAATGTCAAGGTGTCTGCAGAGCTGATTCCTTCTGGAAACTCCAGAAGAGAATCTGTTTCCTGGCTTTTCCTTCCTAGAGGCACCTGCATCCGTGGCTCGTCTTCAGAGGCAATAGTGTGTCATTTTTTGTTTTTTTAAATTTAAGTTATAAAGCTTCAAATGTATTTTTCAATTAATATTATATTAGCTTCAGGTGTAGCAACTGTGCATCATCTTTAAATCTCTCTTTGATCATCCTGACCCCCTTTCACTTCCAAGGACCCCTGTGATTACATTGAGCCCATCGAGATAATCCAGGCAATCTCAATACCATCAACTTAATCACATCTGCAAAGTCCCTGTGCCACATAAGGGGACAGATCCATAGGTTCCAGGGATTAGGATGCACACATCTCTGGGGGGCTTTTAATTCTGTATACCATGGCTTATAAAAATATTTATCTAATTTTTTTCAATTTGCTTGACTTTGGATCTAAATAAGATCCACACATTAGAATTGGTTGATGTCTCTTAAACTTCTTTTTAAAGTACTGTATAGGTTTCCTCTCCATATCTTTTTCGTTGTTTTGAGGAACTGGGTCCTTCGTCCCGGTTCCCCAGTCTGGATTTTGCAGAGCCCTTGTGGCATCTCTGACGTGTTTCTCTATCTCCTGTTGCTGTAAATTAGTAGTTAAAGGCTTGATCTGAGTCATTTAGTTTTGTTGTTTCATTTTGTCAAGAATATTTGCTTCAGTTTGGGGTGTTCTTCCATCAGGAGGTACATGAGGTCTCTTCGCCTCCCTTTTTGTGATTCAAGCAGCCACTGCCAGGCATTGCCCAGACTCACGATTTCATCAGTGCTGTTCTAATCACTGCCTCTTTGTTTCTGAGCTGGAAGCATCCCCTTGCCCACTCTTTGCTGGCCCGGTGGTACCAACAGAAAAGGCAAAATCAATATTTGATTCCTTAATTAGCACTTTTCAAAATGATGAGGTGGACCCCCCAGCATCTGCCAAGGATGGTCAGTGAAGTTTTGATGTTTTTCTTTTTTTTTTAGGCGAGGCAACCCTTGGTTGACTTTACAGGTCGCAAGGACCTTGTCAGCTTACAATCTCTTATTTTTAGATTTTTTATGCCTATAGCACCTGGTCTTATTAGGTGGTCTCCCATCCAAGTACTAACCAGGCCCAACACTGCTTAGCTTCTGAGATCAGACGGGATTGGGCTTGTTCAGGGTGGCATGGCCGTAAACTTTGATGTTCTTAATACCATCATAAATTCACATTTTCACCAGATTTTTATGAGCTTTAATCTATGCCAGTCCTTATGATGTGATGTTCAGAAAGTCCATCTCTGGCTGGCTGGCTCCTGAGTCCCACAGTCTGTGGTGACTTCCTTGCTTTCTGGTGTGGCAGCTTGTCCCAGGCTCATCTGCCCCAGACTTAGCCATTTCCATGGGCAACCCCCACCCTTTTTCAAGGGTGGTGTTTAGAAACCTTGATGTACACACCAGCCGTGTTCATGCCACTGGGTGGTCATCATTTCCAGGCCTTTCATTGAACAGAATTAGGAAATATGTGTTCATACTGACGCTTCTAATTCAGGTTCGGGATTAGACTTTCCTTACCTCTTGATTTGTATCTTTTCTCATCCCCACGAAAATCTTGGTTTTCAACAATGCTAACATAATTATGTGTTTACTTTTCTCGCTATTCACTCAGTAGTCTGAACTGAATAACATAATAGCACTAGTAACAGTACACTCACTGAAGATGGCTTACTTCTTTCTTTTTGGTCCCTTGTATGTATCCTACTCCAGACGTCCCCTTAAACCACTCCTCTGTCGTGTTGGTTAGGGCTGTGTCGCCCACTGGGTGTCCAACTCCACTTGTTCCATTTTATTTTCAATATTTGGAGATTGCTTATTGTTTTATAATTATATGAAATATCTAGTTTCAAAATCCAATCTATAAAGCAAGGTATATTCAACTAAATCTAGCTTCTATTCCTTCCCCTCCACCATCTTCCCTTCTCACTAAACAATTTGTGTCCTTGGGTCAGTCTATGGGGTAGATGGCAGCTTGGCATTCCCCCACTGGAGGTGCCACGTTCACTCCTCCAGGCATGGGCACTGGGCTGTTGCTCATCTTTGGCTGTTAACTGGCCCAATGGATGGGAGCCCAGGTCTCTCTGAGTCAGCTGACTTGGTTAGGGCAGATCTCAGATGGCGGCCTCTAGCACTGTCCACTGTGGGCTCTGAGGGTCAGAGGAGGCCCCAGCAGTGCTAGGCTGGAGCCTTGGGGAAGCTGAGAGCGAGGAGGCGGCAGCGGTCAGGGCTGACTGCCGTTTCTTGCAGGATTCCTACCCAAGGTTCCTGAAGTCGGATATGTACAAAGCCTTGCTAGAGGAAGCCGTGATCCCTTTGGAGACAAAGAGACGGTGAGCCTCGGTGGTGCCCTGCACCTGGGAGCTAGCTGTGAGGCAGGCAGGGCGCTTGAGGCCACCCTGCACTCACGCCCCTTCTCTCCTACAGGGTGTTCCCATTCATGCGGAAACCACGGCGTTCGAGCCCCAGCCCTGCTCTCCTTCTTGCTTCTGCCTCCGGGGAACCTGCGGCTGCTGCCGGTGGCCCTAGCAGTGGTGATGGGAGGCCTAGGTGGGCCTGAGCCTGGAGGAGCAGGTGGTCATCCAGGCCTCTCTCCTCTCACCCGGGGTCCTGGCAGCTGCTGAGACCCCCGCATGGGTGTCTCCTCATGCACAGGTTTTGCCTTGCTGTGGGGCACACGAGTCTCACTCAGGTTTCCCAGAATGACCTGGTCCAGGTGCTGGCTCCTAGGGAGGGGATGTCATTGGCCAAGCTTGGGTCACCTGGAGAAAGGTGGGACGCGATGGGCAAATCAGACCGTGCTCCTAGCAAGTTTGTGGTCTTCGGTTCGGCCCACACCCATCTCCAGAACCATTAAATTGGCAGGAGAGTAACTGAGAACAAGACACACGAGTCTTGCAGGTGCTACTTGTCATGCGGTGAGAAAATGCAGGCTTCAGGGTTAATTTTCCTACTCTACTTTGCCCATTGTGACCCTGATGAGGACTCCACAGAGCTCCCTGAATTTTGCTGAGGCCATGTTCAGCCTTCCAGGGAGTCCAGAGCAGCCCCCACAGGCGTGCCCTGATCTTGGTCTGCACGTGTTCCCAACCTTGTCCTAAAAGTGCACCTCCGTCTGGTCTTCTTGAAGCCGTGGCTTCTCTGCCAGAATTTATACGTACAGAGACGGCTCTGATGTCCTCACCCCTCACAACCGGTACAGTCATAGCTCTGCCTGGGTGGGCGGGTGGAGCCTTTGGGAGAAGCCGTGACATGACGCCAGTCGCTCTTGTCTTGAGGGTCCCCACCTTCCCCTAGACTCAGAGTGAAGGAATAGCTGCTCCTTCGGGGTACGGCTCTGACTGGGTCAGCTGGGGCAGTGCCCTCCCCTCCCACCCACTCCTGGTAAAGAAATAAAAGACCCTTCGCTCTTGCTCTGAGCCCATCCTGCCAAATCGTGGCGTGTATGTGCGTATGCACGTGTGTGGTGTGTGAGGCATGCAGTGGTGGGGGAGGTGGTGAAAGACAATAGGAGTTCAGGTGTCAAAGACATCATGGAGGGTCCTGTATGTGGGTGTCCACAGCAAAGGAGGGACCAGCCCTCAAGCTGAACTCAGGCTGCAGACTGGAGGGTCTGGTCTTTGAGGAGACAGTTGGGAACGCTGTCTGTACTCTGACAAGACAAGGATGCCTGAGTGGTCCAGAGGAGAGTGAGGAAACAGTCCAGGGAGTCCATGGTGGGAGGCTCCTGGCATTGATCCATTGTCTCCTGGACCAGTTGTACCCCAAGGCCTCAGAGTTCCAGGGAACACGGCATGGACCCTCATGGGCATACCTGCCTTATTTACAAGTCCAGGGTGCACGAGGCCCACCAGCGAGGGTATCCTCTGGGCTCAGTTCCCTAACTCCTGCTCACTGTCCTGGGACCTGCAGGGTGGTCTCTCCCCAGAGCTGACTCCTCTGTCTAGTGCTATGGACCCCGACCTGGACCCTAGGAGACTGTGAGAATCACTCGAGCCCCTAGCCCTGCCCCACCCCAGGTGATTTTCACTTGTAGACCTGTCACTATAGCCCTGTCATGCCTGAGGCCGTGTAGGCTGGATAGCTTTTCACAAGGACAAGGGACCTGCTCCTTGGCATAAGGGCACCCATCCTTTCAACCTCAGCCCCCTCACCGCCCTTCCCAGGCCTTTGCAAGAAACAGACCTGACCATGGCTGTCCCCGTGGCTAGAAAACAAGGCTTATCACATTTCAAAACAATTCCTGTGGGATGCTCTAAAACCATCATGCTCATCACTTTGGTACTCAAAGCTGCATCTCACTGAAGCCCCTCCACTTGGCCTCCTCATGCCTGGGCTCACTCACAACCCTTCCTGGCCAGCCCTTGGAGGATGTAGGGATATTGGGGGGACCCCCTGCCTGTCCCACACGCACACATCCATGAGCTGGGTTCCTGGATTGCTACAAGCAAGCGGGGAGGGTCTTCAAAACTGAGTTGTGCTTGGGGGCCACGCTGAAAAAGACCTCTGGGGCTCAGTTTCTTCTCTGGCAGGTGTGGGTGTGAGGTGCTCTAAGAACCACCAGTAGAGGGCCCCTCACCTCCTCGGCCACCTTTTCCACCCTGATCCAGAAGCCTGGCCAGAAACAAATCCATTTTACCCTTTTGGAACCAACAGGCACAAGATGCACAGGTGCCCTCTGGGGCTTTTTCAGACAGTGCAAAAAACATTTATTTTGATTTCTTCCCATGGCACCCAGGGTCATCAGGATGCTTTTTTTGTTTGTTTGGGCACAGCTGGGCCTCACAGCGCACCGCAGCGGCCCTGGGGTGCAACAAGGCACAGAGGTGAGTTCTGCATTAAGTGACACCAACTGCAGGGGGCGTCCATGCACCAGGAAAGAGGGTGCGCCATGCCCAGGGGTGCAGGGCCTCCCGAGGGACAAGCAGCTCCAGTGTGTATTGAGGGTGCAAAATGACCCTAAGGGGTGTATCTCATGACCAGTTCCTTGGAACATTCAGAGCATAAACAGCCAGCACAAAGGCATAAGTCCCGTTCAGGCCACCCGTGAGCAGGCCTCCCATCATGCCCTACAAGCCCCATGCACCATGGGCCAGGTCAAAGGGCCTCCCTAGGGCAAGTCACCACCAACCCGCTAGGGTTTCCCCTCCTTGCTCTGGGAAGGGCTGGGGGCTGGAACTGCCTCAGGGTCAAGCTGAGCCGGCTTCATTGGCCCTCCAGTGCAGGGCAGCACCAGGTAAAAAGTAAGGCTGCTGCCCTGAGGCCACCCCAGGGTCCACTATCCAAGGGGATGGTGCAGAGAAGGAAGGGATCAGACAAGAAAAGGGAAAGGGACTTCTGTAGGACGAGCCTTGGCTCTTCTCACAGGAAGACCCGCCGTGAAGGCAGAAGGCCTTGAGTGTGATCCCAGTGGGGCACAGAGAACGTGTGTGAAGACACAGTGTGCTGGGCAGGAAAGGAAGGCAGAGGCCTGGATGTTCCCTCACCCACAAATGTCCCTGGGTACTAAGAGCACTGCCAGGCTCAGGAGTGGGGAGTCAGTGTACAGACCAAGTGAGTGAAGGGCCAACTTCCCAGGATGTTTAATTTCAGCAGCTGGAGCCTCTCCCGTGTGCTCTGGCTGCTGAGCATCTAGGCCTTGCTCCGGTACCGCAGGCGGGAGAGCCGGTCCCTGATAGCCTGGTCGCTGTCGGGCCCACCCTCAGCCAGGCGAACCACCCTGCTGCTCAGGATGAGGTCCTGCACCTTGTGCTTGGCCACAGAGACCAGGCCAGGTACATCCGGGCTGGCTGGACCAGTGAGGAGGATGCAGGCAGCATGGCGGCCTGGCTCAAACAGGGCCACTGTGGAGGACATGGATGTCAGGTATTTGGGAACCAAATACACCCGACCTCTGGGTGACAGGGCCCAGACCCATGCCAAGGCCACACTCACCTTGGAAGGCAACGATGTTGGCAGAGATGTTGGCTAGCTCCAGCAGGACGCTGGGCAGGCTAGGATGGAACATGTACAGGCTGTGTTGGGCGTCTCTGGGTTCCTAGGGTGAGAACCAACCATGGAGCATGAAGCTGGGCTGCAGCCACCTCCACATCTGGGTCAAGAAACCAAGTGTCCTGGGCTTGGTGGCTGGGTAATGCTCCGCTAACCCTTGACACAGTGACCACGTCAGAACTGTGTCCGCTAGGGTCCCCACCTGGGGTCCCACAAAACCAACCCAATGCTGAACCCACCTTCCATGCTTCCTCTCCCAGCCTGACTCCGATCCTTCTTGGGTTTACCCCACGTGGAACTTTGTGCCTGCCCTCCCCAGGGTACCCCACTTCTTCCCAGATCCCCTGTCTGGCCCTGGGGCAGCCCCTAGCCCTGGCCTGGGGAGCCAGCCAGCACGCGGCCTCATCCCACTTGCTCTCCTGCAGCTTCTGTTCATCTGCGCATGCCCAGTTGTCCAAGTAGCTCCTCAAGGTGGGACCTGAGACTGGCCTTTGGTCTCTGGCCCTGGCTTTTGGCACAAGTGTGTCCCTTGAGCGTGCGTCCTGCCCGTACCATCTGGTTGGCACCAACCAGCTCATGGAGGCCCCAGAAGAAGAAGGCTGAGCGGTGGTCTGCAGTCGGCAGGCTGGCGGATTGAGGGTCCCCAGGGAGGCCTGGGAGGGTCTGGCTCCACAGGACAACCCCGGTGTTGAGGTCCAGGAACAGGATCTGGGAGGGAGGAGGCATGGGGGATTGAGAGTAGGGCTCGCACAGGCACAAGGACCCCCAGCCACACCAACCCGAAGGAGCTGCTCCTTGAGGGTGACCAGGATGTCTCCCTGAGGCCCCTCTTATTCCAGCTCAGCATCCTGGCCACAGCCCTGTCTGCGGTTCACACTACTTTTCCTCAGCTAAGAATAAAGGTAGGACCTCAAAAGGAAGTGCAGCCAACCTGTCTGTCAATGCCGGTTCCATTTTCAATCACCACGGCCAAGGTGTCAGGTGTGTAGTGGCCAAAGATGGGTTTTCTGAAAGGAGAATATGGAAAGAGAGCTTAAGAAGGGTCTCTGTGAGGAGATACCTGGGACAGGTATACAAGCCATCTCCTTGGATGCACCCAGACAGGGCCAGACTCCTCGTCCCAAGGTCCATTGGGGGACGGGAAGCTGAGCTGGCTTCACTGGCCCCTCCAGTGGAGGGCAGCACCAGAAGCACGGATCCTCCCCCCACAAGGGGGGCCTCATCCATAGGGCAGCCAGGGGATGGGCTGGGGGTGCTCAGTTTGTAACAACTGCATGGGTTCCTGGAGAAGACCTTGTACCTGAGGACTTGGGCTGCACTGAAAGTCCATATGGGTGCCAACTCCTGCCCGTCCAGCAGCACACAGGCGTCTGAACTCACGAGGAGAAGGTGCTCGCCGCCTTTCCCGGGAACATTCATCAGGTAGCGGACGCCTCCAGAGCTAGAGGAGATGGGGGTGGGTCACGGCTTGAATACAGAGGCTGGAGGCTGGGACCCTCCCTTAGGCACCATCTCCCGGGCTCACACATGCAGCCGCTATTTCTTAGTTCTCTAATTTGAGAATATAAGACAAGACCCTTACTGTGTGTGGAAAGAGTGAGCCTACTTTCGGGAACCTTCTTCTCCCTGGCCTCACGGTACCAGCAGCGAGGCTCTCGGCCCCTCAACTGCTCCCAGCACTGAGGAGCAGGACTTGGCCTGTGTGGCCGCTGCCCAGACCAACCTGTGCAAAAGCAGCCTGTGGGTGGTGGTGTTGAGCACGTCCTCCCAGTGGGGGTCTCTCCTTAGCTGGTTGTCTCGCCCGGTCACCTTCTCATAGAGGCCTTTCACAGAATGGCCACAGAGGGAACTCGCTAACTCAAAACACAGGAGAACCTCAAGTTACCAAGGGTCGCTGTCGGGGGACCAGGAAGATGCATGCCCACCAGCCCCGCTTCCGGGATCATGTGGTAACCTCCCTGAGCCTCAGGGGCTGAGGGGAGTGTGTGTGTGGTGGGGGGAGCGCCGAGACCTTCTGTGGCTTGCTCAGCCTGTCAATGGTTAATTCGAATCCCTAGAATAAAAGCAGGAGTGGATGAGCCTCACTGTGGTTATAGATCTCCTCACACTGCTTTCCCCAGGGTGCAGAGCCCAGCTGAGACCAGCATGGCGTCTGAGAGTGAGACCATTTGGGGCCTGGCAGGCACAACATACCACAGGGGAGAAGGATGTAGTGGGCGCCTGCTCTGGTAACAAAGAGGAGGGAACCACTGGTCCCGTCCACACAGAGGCTGCCTTGGTGGCCGATCTGGTGCCCAGTGCTACCTGAGTAGATGTAGCCATTAACCTGCAACACATAGGAAAAAGGGGTCAAAATTCCCGATGTAGGGAACAAATGCTTTAAGAGTGTCTGATATCAGGCGTCAGTGCACAGCCCACCTGGGAGAAGCAGGTGGCCTGCTGGCCTAGAGACCTTCATAGTCCTTAGAGCCTCATGCCCACATCGCAGTGGTACAAATGGGACATATACTTGTCTCTGGGGAGGCCCAGAAGCTGCAGATAGGGACAGAGCTGCCCATGTGCTAGGTCTGGAGGAGCATGGAGCCCTGGGCAAGTCCCCTGACAGGTGGTCGGACCCAAATCCGGCCTGGGAAGTGGAAGCGGACCAGGGGGCAAAGAAGAGGCCATGGGGCTTGTGGGCCACGGTGACTCGGAAGGAGAGCTATACCTCCTTTTCCTCCTGGGTGAGAACTAGCAGGTCTGGGGCCCCGTCGGCATCAAGGTCAGGCACCTGGAGCAAAGGGCTCAGGATGGAAGCATTCCCTCCGAAGCTGCTGGGATGGTTCCACAGTGTTTCCCCTAAAACCAAGCACACATCGCTGGCTCAAGGTCCCCTTCCGACATAGCCTGGCAACTGCAGAGGCTCCTACTTGGAAATGGAAATGCAGGACTGTTGAACACACAGATGTGCATGTGTGAAAAAGACCAGGGGCTTATATAAGCGTGAAAGCGTTACTTCTGGACACCACCGAGCTTCACCTTCGCCTTCGCCCACCTCCTCATCCTTTTTATGCTCATCTGTGTTTTCTAATATTTGTTCTCTAGAGCATCTTAGGGCCAATGCTGACCCTCTCCACCTGGATGGAGAGGGCCTGACCTCACCATCTCCCAAGGCCCTCAGGACCCCTGCCTGCTGCTGGGCTGAGAGGTAGACATTCTGCTCCCTGGCTGAGTGGCCTGTGCCTTTGCCCTTCATTCAGGACTGAATGAAGGTACTTACGGTTGAACATGGGAGCCGCAGGTCCTGAGGGAACAGCTTCTAACCCAGATACAATCTTGCCCTTTTTTAAGACTGATTCCTCTCTTCTTATATTTCCAGCCTGCTCTTTATTTTCTTCCATATCCTTAAAAGCACAGCCTGGAAGGAAAATGCTAATACCCACCAAATCTAGTGTTCATGTAGAGAATTCCTTAAGACCTTGGTAGGTACAAGGAGCCATGCCCGTGGCGCCTAAATACAGCCTGTTACATTAAGGACAGAAACAAGCACCCTCACACCTAGAGCACTGACAGGCACCACGTAGGTGCACAGCCTACATTCACTTTAGTTGCTGCAAAAAAGGTTGTGGACACTTTCTATGACAAGCAGCAGCGAAGCCCCTCCTCATCTCTGCCACTCCACAGCAACTGTCTGCCATGCCCCACAAGCAAGATTTAAACTGGGGGGACAATGGCTTGTGACATGTCAGGATAGCTTAGGTGTATAACTGCTGAGTGGCTGTGTCCTCATGTGGGGGTTCCCTCCCACCCTGTAGCCTTCGTTTCCATTCTGTCACACCGCCCCTGAGGGAACAGGCTGACCCTTCTCAGAGCATCCTGGCTTTAGTCCTCCCCTTTCAGAAAGCCCAGGCGGAGCTGCAGAGAGAACTGGCCTACCTGTAAATGAGTTGACTGCGATGAAAGAACCCAGTCTGCCCATGAGGATGCAGGCGGAAGATGCCCCACTGTCCCTCGGCTGGGGGATGGCACACTCCACGAGGGCCACATCCTGGGCTGCAGGCCTCTCCCAGAGGATGCTGCCATTGGCCCCTGACACAGCAGCCACAAAGGTGCAGGGAGAGGAAAAGCCTGGAGGGGAAAGACCCAAGTCTGTGGGGCCATGCACGCAGCCCACTCACTGCCAGCCCTTTTCTCTCACTCCTTGCTCCTGGCCACAGCCCCTACCATCTGGGCTCATTCCCTTTATCCCTGGACCCTTACTCCCAGATATGGGGGCACTAGTGTTGACCCCTCAAGGGTCAGTAGCCAAGCAGGCATGTGCTAGGCCTGGAGCCTGCCTCCTTGTCCCTTTCTAGTCCTGCTAAGAAGGAAGGGTGATGACAATTCCAGAAATTCCCATTGCTTCCTCTCAACATTGCAAGAGTGAGGATTCCTCCTACAGGGAGTTTCTCCTTTTCTGGACAGAAACAAAATTACCTTCACTGGCGCAGGACCTGTTGAAATTGTTGCTGCTGTTGGTATTTTTATAAAGAAAGAGAACATCTTGCACCTTGTCTCTGTTTATGTCTTCCGTGGCCAGAAAGTCGTAGGTGACTAAAAAAGAAAACCACAGACTATATTCTTCAGGCCATGCCAGGTTTGGAGGCCAGGTCAAGGCTGACACGACCTGCTTCTCTGCTCCTTGGGGTTAGTGCCAGCTAGAACTCGCCACTGTGAGATCGACACAATGGCAGCGGCTTCTTCCTCACTAGGGCTGGGATTTCCCACACCTCTTCCCCACACCAGCAATTCCTCATGCACATGATGGATGACAGTATCGGAGGTTAACCATTAGCAAGAAGCAAGCAGGACACCTGAGTGTTACAAACGGACCTTCTGTTCAGGACTGAATCCCTCCTGATGTCTACTTGGGATCTAGAGAGTCCACACTTCCATATTCGTAAGGGTCTAGCCCTTCCTCTCATTCGAAGATGCAAATGATAAACTATATGCTTAAAAATCAAACACCAATCTACCTATGGCCATGCTGCCCTGAACACTCCCGGTCTTGTCTGATCTTGGAAGCTAAGCGGGGTGGGCCTGGTTAGTACTTGGAAGGGAGACAGCATCCTACAGCGCCTAGAAGACCAGGTGCTGTAGGTGTTAAAAAAAAAAAATCAAACACTGAAAGAATGAAGTTGGGCCTTTACCTTATACCATATACAAAATTGAACTCAAAATGGATCAAAGACCTAAATAAACACAGGAGCCAAACTATAAAACTCTTAGCAGAAAACATAGGGGAATCGTCATGACACTGGTTTTGCTAACGATTTCTTTGATATGACATCAGAAGCGCAGGCAACTCTAAGAAAGTAGAGTGTCCAGAGACAGGCTGATCCAGGTGCTTTTTATAAAGGCCAAGATTCCAGACTAATTATTTTATGACAGAACTTAAAGTGTGCTTTACATAACCTAAGCTAACTAGAAAGGCAGCTAGAGCTT
This sequence comes from Eonycteris spelaea, assembly GCA_003508835.1. Taxonomy (NCBI): domain Eukaryota; kingdom Metazoa; phylum Chordata; class Mammalia; order Chiroptera; family Pteropodidae; genus Eonycteris; species Eonycteris spelaea. The sequence goes on along the minus strand of PUFA01000186.1, from coordinate 2,289,714 downwards.
TTCAGGAAGCCTAGACTACAAAATTGGCTGCATATTTTTCATATTTCATTGACAGCCGTCTCTATGTCCCCTTCTGCACCAGTGACTGTTTTATTATTTTTTTTTTAATTCAAGAAAGTAACCAAGGGGGCTGCTTTCATGACAGACTTAACACATCCTTCCTCAAACGGGAGAGTGGACCACTGTGCCCCCATGGCAGTCCTTCCATTTGTACTGAGCGTCAGCTCTTGTAGCTCCCTCCAAATTCCAGGAAAAACGCGGACACAGAATTGGCAGCCACTTAGGGTCGATTCACCATCAAGGATGACTTCCAGATTCTTGGACACCCATGCTGCTCCCACCGCCCACCCCAAAGAGAGTGGTTGGAATGCCATGCGGAGCGGGGAGGCGGCACCTGCTGTGTCATAATTGATCCTCCACGTCCCCTGTGAAGCTGGCCGGTCTGGACGGGATGATGAAGGAAATCACAAACACTCCCAAAAGGCATATAAACAGCGAGAGGAAAAACGCCACGGTCCTGCATCGGGAGAGGCGGGACTGCAGGGGGCTGCTTTTTAAGCTGTCTTCCTTTTTCGCTTGGTTTTCCTGATTCTCCTGCAGTTTCCCATCTTCGTTCTTCAAGGGATGGATTTCAGCTTCTAAGTCCTTGTTGTCCATCATCGTGTGCACATCCCAAAGGTTACCTCTGGTCACTGTGTCAATAAAACGAGAGACAGTCAAATGCTGCAGCACACGTCGATTTCTGCCATTCTCAGCAGCGTAGGAACATAGCTGCAGGGGTGATTGTGGGCCACCAGCCCAAAAAATAAAAGCTAAGCTAAAAATAAATGTTTAGGGTGTCAGAGATTATACTCAAGAAGGCCTTTAATTCAGAAAGGCAAATTAATTGTATAGAGCCAGCACAGGAAATACTTTCACCTGAACACACCAGTGTCTCCTGCCTTCTGACTTTGAAACATGGCGAGGCTGCTGCAGGGCAGTGTTGGGCCAGGGCTGATAATACGCCTGCACACTAACATTACTAAGCCCTGCCAGCTCATAGGCCGGGCACCTCTGACCAGGCTTCCGCCAGCTCAAAGCACAGATTAAAAGGGAGCCTGGTGGGACTCCCTAGAAGGTCATGGAACCTGTTAGGTGGGCTCTGGAGCCCCAGCCGTGCCTCTTACTCACTGTGTGACCTGGGCGGCTACTTGATTTGACTGCACCCAGTTTCCTCATCTATAAAAGGGAAACAGTATCTACTGTTGCAAGGGTTAAATTATAAATGAGGGGGTGGCTCATAGTGTAGTCGTTAGCACTTCTGCTTTACACACAGAAGGTCCTGGGTTCATGGCCCAGGTGGAGCCACGGACCGTATCCTGGGTGCTCCAGGCCCTGGGTGCATGTGGCAGCGTGTGGGAAGAGCCGCCCTACCTTCAGAGATCCAGTTAAGGGGAGACGGCAATACCATAGGTCGGGGTAGAAGTCAGCGGGGTGGGAGGGAGAATTAAAGAGAGGAAAAAAATTATAAATAAGCAGAAAGCATTTATAACAGTATCTGACATGAATGAGGCACTTAAATACTAGCTAATTATTATTAAAAGATAAAATATGCTAGAAGTCACATGAAGGAGCGGGGATAGCTGTGCGGATGAGCACAGGTGCTATGCACAACTTCTGAGCCTTACGGGGAGAACATGCTCCCTCTTGCCCCGTTTCCCTTCCTGTGGCTGGCCCGTGCGTGGGTATGGTGAGGAAACCCGGAGAAGCCATCTTGGAAAATAGATGGAAAACACTTTTGAAGACTGTGAAGCCACAGGACAGAAAGAGCGTGGGGTTGCTGGCAGCTGGAAACCACCATCATCCTTGAGTTCTTTATAGTCTATCACTGACAAACAAACTTCTATCTTTGTAAGGCAAGATGCTTGTTGTACTGATCTTTTTAAAACAGTCAAACCAGCGCCTAACATAAATTATATTGGAAGGGAGCATATGGGCCGGAGTTAGTTACAATCCTCATGTACCCAAAAAGAAAGTCAATGACTCAAAATGAATAAAGGGGGATATAACCGAGGTTAAGTGAAGGTGAAACTCAGAGGAAACAGTGGAAAGTGGCTCTCCCTAGAATGGGTGAAAGGAGGATGGAAAGAGACAAGAGACTGATGTTTTTGGTATAAACTTTTTAATTTGACTTTAACTGTTTTTCTCTATTTAATAAGAACAATTTATTTAAAAACTTATGTGTATATATATATTTTTTCCATTAAAAAATGAAAAATGACAACTGTAGGTGAGGATGTGGAGAAACTGGGACCCTTCTCCATTGCTGGGAGAAATGGAAAATGGTGTAGCTGCTGTAGAAAACATCTTGTGGCTCCTCAAAAAAGTTAAACACAGAATTACCATGTTACACAACTCCACTTCTAGGTACATACCCAGAAGAACACAGAGACTCGCACAAAAACTTGTAAATACATGTTCAGAGCTTCATTATTCATAACCCAAATGTCCATCAACAAATGAGTGGATAAGCAAAATGTGGTAATTCCATACAGTGGAATATTATCTGGCCCTTAAAGGATGAAGTGCTGATACGCTACAATATGGGTGAACCTTAAAAACATTTCTGCTCAGTGAAACAATCCAGACACAAAAGGTTACATATTATATGATTCCATTTACATGAAACTTCCGGAACAGGCAAATCCGTAGGGGCAGAAAGTAGATTACTGGTTGCCAGGGCTGGGGGAGGGGGAAATGGGGAATGACTGCTAATGGGTACAGGGTTTCCTTTTGGGGTGATAAAAATGGTGGTGATGGCGGGTCCCAGCAGCTTGGGCAGCGGGGAGGAGCAAAGGCTCTCTGCTCAGTGCTGCCCGCAGGCACCGCCCATGTTGCCCAAGAGGAAGGTCAGCTCTGCAGAGGGTGTGTATGCAAAAGACAAGCCCAGAAGAGGTTGGAGAGGTTGTTAGCTAAGCCTGCTCTTGCAAAAGTGGAAACGAAGCCAAAAAAGGCAACAGGAAAGGATAAATCTGCAAGCATAAAAGCAAACAAAAAGAAAAAGGGGAGCAAAGCAGAAACAGGCCAGGGTGGCTAACCAAGAAACTAAAGATTTACCTGCAGAAAGTGGAGAAACGATAAAAACGATAAAAACGACAGTCTGGCCTCTGATGAAGCAGGAGAGAAAGAAGCCAAGCTTAATTAATACCATATACCTTGTCTTTTCAGTGGTCCCGTGTCCCTTCCTGTACAATCCAGAGGAATATTTTTATCAACTATTTTGTAAATGCAAGTTTTTTAGTAGCTCTAGAAACATTTTTAGGAGGGAATTCCACGTCATTCCATTTTTTAAGTGTAAATGCTTTTTCTAAGAGGTGAAATCATTGGCTGGTTATTTTTTGGTATAATCAGAAAACAATGGAATATTGAATATGGGAGGCTTTGATTGTCTTGGGTGTCAGCTTAACATTCCATAGATGGGGGTAGTTTTTATATCCTATAACACAAGCATACTAAAATGGCCAATTGACAGTCAGTTGTGCATTTAACATATCTTGAACATTTTAAATAGAACATTCTATTCCCAATGTTTTCAGTAGATTATTTTGTCTAAAACCGCTCTCTTGATCTTGGGCTCTCACCCTGTCAGAATTTTGTGTAACATCTTTGTCATGGCAGTCCAGTTTTCCCAGCAGTAACTTTGTTAACATGCTGTGAACGAAAATTGAAATTATGTAGTATATATGAATATTAAACTGTCACTTAACTGGGACGCTGATCGTAACAGCTATCATACATTTGAAATCTCTTTACTTATAGTCTACTGAGGAAAATCAGCCTCCAAAGTTCAAGATGTAAAGTCACGGGAATAACTATTTAAAAAAGAATCACAACTACATGACTCTCTAAGTTTTAGTATGTATGTTATGTGTACAACAATTGAAATGTCTGGATACTTATTCTCAAACAACCACCGATAATCAACTTGATTATGAAAGAAATGTTTTAAAAACACATAAAGTGTGTTTTTAAAATGTTGCAAAACAGGACGTGGTTCCAATAGTATAGCAGTTAGGCATGTCTGCTTTATATGCAGAAGGTCCTGGGTTCATGCTCCAGCGAAGCCATGGTCTATTGTCTATGGCCATGCCATCCCAAACAAGCCTGATGTCTGATCTTCAAAAGCTCAGCAGGGTCTGGCCTGGTTAGTACCTGGATGGGAGACCACCTAAGGAAGACCAGGTGCTGGAGGCTTAATAATAATAAATATATAATAAAAAATAAAGTGTGTAAAAAATCCTGAATGCACAAAACGTCACTAATGGTAAATTTTATATAATTTGTATTTTACCACAATTTAAAAAAGAAACCCAAAACAAAATTTGTGTATGTTTCCTTGGTGCTGAGACATAAGTTTTTAACATCTTGGAAGTAGAAAAGGTGTCTGTCAAAGATAAAAGAGTTCAACTCAGGAAAACCAGTGTCTCATGACCAGGGATCTCATTAAACCATCTGACATGGGTGTGGGAGAGGTGACTTAAAGAGCAGCAAACAAACCTAGGACCAAGTTTGACCAAAAGGATAGCCACATACACAGCAAATCTGGCCACTTTGTCCCTATTGAGGACACGTTTGAAATGTTTTAAACACATAATTCCTTTGGCAAAGGAAAGAAAACTGAATGAGAAATGAGAATACCAAAATTCTTGATTTTAAAAGCTCTATCTTTTTGTTTCCTAAGATCTTTAAAATGTTGGGGAAGGAAATTCAAGTTCTTGAGCTAGAGCTGTCCTTATCTTTCAGAAGCAGAGCATCTACCAGGAGACACGCTGGAAAATGCTCTAAGACTGTCTATGCAAGAACAAGGGGCATGTGCTCAAAATGACACAATTATCATATTCAGTCATTCTCAGAACCTACTTATGGCAGAAGCACCTGGAAGGGCTTGTTGAACATTAGCTTCTGACCAGCCACTGGTGTATCTGGCAACTAGGTTTGGACAGGTAAATCTAGGGATTGTAAAGCTGTTGGTGAAATGCATCTCAGGAAGCCTGTGAATGTGTGTCCGGTAAAGGACGCGGATCCTTCTCAAACCAGGATTTCTCTGCCTTTCCTTGTCTGGTCATCTCACTTTCACCATCGGATGACTTGGTTTCTCCTGCCTCTTGGCCCCTGAAGTAGAGATTCTACCACCTGTCCACTGCCAGCCTAAAGGAAAGCAAATCAAAGGGAGGAAGAGCTTTCCTTGCAATCAAGTTTTCATTGATATTCTTGGCAAGCTCAGTAAAGTAAATCCAAATGCAGAGCCCAAGCTAAACTGCTCCTTTTTCTCATCAGTCTTAGAATACCTAAGCTACGATGTGGGTCCCCTAAAGTTAAGAACAAGGGACAATGCAAAAACAATTATTGACGTAATTTGGGTTTTAATTTTTTAATTCAGTAATATACATGATACGCTTCAAAGGTCTGTAAAAGTGTAAATCTCCCTCTCTTTTGTGACCCATAAGAGAGGAAGTGTGTTAGCAGTTTCTTATGGTTCCCTCCAGAGATGCTCTGTGCAGACATACTAAAGTGTGTTTTTAAAGGGTGACTATGACTCCTCTCCAGAGAATAGGAGATCTCTCAATTTCCTCACTCTCTCTCTTTTCATGTTAAGAGAACTGTTTCAAGTCTGGAGTTGAGGAGTCAAGGATCTATATTCGAGATCCCTGAAACCTGAACTTCATTCACTAAGGAACATAAGCTCTTTGCATTGAAGGTTCCTTAAAAGTCTTCCATAGTCCTGTGACCTCCCACCCCTCTAGGAATATCCTTTATAAGAGGCTTCACAAAGAACGGTTCCTATACCACCAACGGTATGCAAGATAATTTGGGTGGTACACGAATGAACATTTTTATTTCAACAGTTATATATATTTTTTCACGGATGTCTTTTCATTAATAGTCTTTACCTTCTGATATCTGATAGTTTCCCTTTTTAGCTGTTTATTTTGAAATGACTGATTTACAGGCAGTTGCAAAGAGTGTACCGAGAGGTCCAGTCTCATCCTTCACCTACTTTCCCCCACTGGTTACAGCATCACTATAGTACAATTTCAAAAAGAAAAGTAACACGTGTATACACAGTTCTATATAATTTTAGCACATGTACACACTCATGTGTATCGAGGCACAGAACTGCTCCATCACCATGAAGACCTCCCTCCTTCCCAGCATCCGTAATACCTGGCAACCACCATTTCTAAAATTGTTATTTCAAGAATGTTATGTAAATGGAATCAAACAGTATACTTGGAAATTTTTCAGCTTTCAATGACACAATCTTGAAGTCCATCCACACTGTTGGCTGTATCAACAGTTGATTCCTTTTTATTGCTGAGTAGAAATGGCTGTACCACCCTTTGTTTAACCATTCACACACTGAAGGATATCTGGGTTGTTACCAGCTTTTGGCCATTACAAACGAAGTTCCTATGAACATTCATATGCGGGTTTTTGTGTGGATATAGGTTTTAATTTCCTTGGGAAAAATGGTGAGCAGTGTAGCTGCCAAAGTGCATGCTAACTATATGTTTAGTTTTTAAAGACACTGCAGCCCTGCTGTTGTGGTGTGCATATTTAGAACTGGTGTATTTTCTCAGTGGGTTGGCCCTTTTATCATTAGCCAATGTCCCACTCTGCCCCTAGTAATTTTCTTGCTCTGAAGTCTACTCTAATATTAATAAAGTTATTATCTTCTTTTGATTGATGTCTACATGGTAATATGTTCCCAACCTTTTACTTTCAATTTATCTGTTTCATTATATTTAAAGTAGGTTTCTTTCAGACAATATGTGGATAATATTTTTAAAAATCCATTCTGCCAACCTGTCTTTTATTTCCAGACCATTTACTTCCAAAGAAATTATAGATATGTTAGGCCTTTAATCTGCCTTTTAGTTTTGTTTCTTCTCTATTTTTTTGTTTCTTGGTTCTTTTTTTCCTGACTTCCTGTGGATTATGTGAAGGTTATTCAGAATTCATTTGACTTATAGTTTTCCTCTGGGTATTACATTAGACATACCTACTTATTGCAACCTACTGGTGTCAGCATTTTATTACTTTGAGTGAAGTACAGAAACCATACCTCCCTTTAAATCCTTTTACCTACCCCTGTGTATAACTGTATTAAATATTTCCTTTACATATGTTGAGAAACACATCAACATTATACTTTTTGCTTCAACCATCAAATGTAATTTAGAAAACTCAAGAGAAGAAAAGTCTATTACATTTACTTGTATTTTTGTTTTTCCTATTTTTTTTTTCTCCCTAAGGTTCCAAGATTCCTCCTTTCATCGTTTCCTTTCTATTTCAAGAACTTCCTTAGGTCATTCTTTTAGAGGTCTGCTGGCAACAAACTCATTTTCCTTCATCTGATAATGTCTTTAGGTTCTTTTCTTTCGGCACTTGATGAATGTTATGCCACTTTCTTCTGGTCTTCAAGGTCTGTGACAAGAAATCTGCTGTCATTTGAAGTGATTTCCTCATAAGGAAGATGTCAATTCTCTCTTGCTGCTTTCTTTAGTTTTCAGAAGTTTAATTATAATGTGTCTTGGCATAGATTTCTCTGGGCTTATCCTGTGTGGGATTTGCTCAGCTTCCTGAACCTGAAAGTCTACATCTTTGGCAAAGTTCTGGATATTGTCAGCCATCATCTTGGTTTCCGGTGCAGCAGCAGCACCGCCTGCGAGTTATGCGGGTGGGAGAGCTGCAGGCTATGCATGAGGACCGGATCTGAAGAGACTCAAAAATAAAGTACTAGAGCTTTCCCCCTAAGCTTAATTTCTAAGACTATGATCTCAGGGCTTTCCTCCTTTTTGTTTCTAATTGCAACTATTGTTGAATCTCACAGTAAAGAGAAAGAAATTTAAAAGGTATTTTGCCTCTAATACCACAATGAATCGTCTGCAAACCACACACCTGGACAAACCATATCCTTGATATTGTGTGTTTACTGGTTCATTTGCCAGTATAGGAAAGAACCATAGCTACTGGGCATATGGACTTTAAATAACTATGCCCACTTAAAGACAGAGGCTCCTCCAAGTCCAACCTAGGGACAAAAATGCACTATCTCTAAGCTGCCAAAATTCATTGTAAGAAGTCCGGAGAACAGGAGTCCTAGGGAACTGTTAACATTTGTTCATCAAGTCAACAGATCTTAAAAGGAAAATGAAATCCATATTTGTACACATATGTATGAAATCAAATGAACACTTTGCAGATACTGAAAATTAAGCACTTTTCATCTAAAATAAAAGCTGTGAAGATATAACAGATGGAGAAAATATAATAAAGGAAAAGACCATGAGGTTAAGAGATTTGCATCTTTACTTCATATTGATCCAATGTTCTTTTCGATCACTTTTAACAAGCTAGCGGTCTTGAGGACAGAAATTAAAAATTGAGTCACAGGATTTTTAGACAGTCATTGATTGGAATTTTCTCCTATCAATTCTCAACATCTGAAATGATAACTATAAAGTCCACACTTTGGCTTAATGTTCATTAAAAGAAAATAAAAAAAAAAAAAAAAGTGTGAGGGATGAAAACGAAAATGTACCCATGTGATATATGTTAAGGTAACAGGTGAGACTCTAAGGATGATTCCAAGTGAGATAAACAGATAATCCCTGTGCATGGTTTTTCAAAGAGATTATTTCCCTGACACTAAGGAAAGATGAGGAATCAGACATGCCTGGCTACTGTGGGTGTGTCTGTTCAAGGCCACTGCAGCTGCCACCTTTGTCCTCCCAGGAGTACAAAGGCTACAGCATCCAGGGTGGAAAGTATGACTATGGGGGAAGAACAATAACACACAACAGTTTATGTAATCATTAACATTTCAAGGGGACAGGAACACTATAGCATATGCCGGAAGGAAATAAAAGGTGTCTCCTTTTTCTTTAAGAGTTCTTTCTCTAGCAAGAGTTTACTGAATCAGAGAGAATAGAAAATTAAAAAAAAAAAAAAAAGTCTCACTCTGTTTTTTAATGGAGAAAGACAACATAAAAATTATAACAAGGGCAGAAGGAAAACTGCCAGAACAAATAACTGGCAATTCTACAGACATTATGAAGACAGAAGGTCTAATTTTTAAACTAAAATTTGATAACTTCTTTTTTTGGAGAAAAGATCATTTCAGGGTATTTTAATAATAATGCCCCTCCCCCCACCAATTTTTACAGTTTGAATTTTACAGCATTCTTTCAAGGAAATTTTCAGACAGTGAGCCAGAGATCAGATTTTCAGAATTAAGCACTTCAATCTAAAAGGTAATTTGCATATTTTAAAATTGGTTTAAATTAAGTAAAATTTTGTTTATTTTAAACTGCATGTCTTAAAAGTCATAACTTTGGTTCCATACGAGAATTTTGAGAACTTGGTACTACAGTTTGATCTCTGTGAGGAAATAATGAAGAGGCCCACTTCTGTGTGCCCAGAAATTCTAGCACAGTCAAAAAATGCTTTCTGCCACTCAAAGAATATTGATTTCTTGCATTACTTGACCTCACTAGGGTGACAGTTTTAAGAAGTAGACATTATTTAAATCAAGGCTACTTGCAAACTTAAACAAATAAGAGAGAAAAAAGTGTACCTACAAACTGAAAAACAGAGAGAGGGAGAAAAAAAGGAGATTAAAATAAGCAGAGGAGAGCCTTAGAGGAAATAGCAGATGAGCTTTTTTTTAAACAGAGAAAATATGTAGGAACTATCTAGGGAAAAGCTCTGATTATGAACTAACTTTACTATCTAGCTTCACCAGCTGATAACTGAAACTGAAAGGATTTTTTCAATGGATTGAAAAAAGGAAAAGATCACTTCACCACTCTATCACTAGTACTGAGGAGGTCAAAAGCCTCTATGAAGGTCTGGTGAAAGGAGAGATTTCTTTCTTTCCTTTGGGGAACTCCTGCCCCTAATTCGCACCCAGTTGGGTTACTTTCCTGAAAGACAGGAATTACACAGAGCAGAATATGCATCTTGTCACGTACAGCAGTTCTTAGTTTTCTGTGCTTTCGGTTACCTGCAGCCAGCCACTGCCTGAAAATATTAAATGGCAAGTGATCCCCTGAGATAGTGACTGCACTCACATAACTTTTATGAGTATATTGTAATAACTGTTCATTTTAGTATTAGTTATTGTTGTTAATCTCTTACTAAGCCTAATTTACAAACTTTATCACAGACATGTATGTCTTGGGGAAAAACGGTATATGTTGGGTTCAGTACTATCCATGCTTTCAGGCATCCATTGGGGGTTTTGGAATGTATCCTCCACAGAAAAGAGGGGACTACTGTATTCTTTGGACATTTGTGTTGTTTTATCAAATTGCCTTCGCCCACTTAGCTTGTGCTATGACTTGACCAGCAAGGAATACGGATTTTCAACACTTCTCATATGTTGGTCCTCCTTCCTGGGACGACCTCTCTTTCAGTCCTCTAAGCCTTGGCTGGAGCATCACCAAGCCTTAGGAAGTTTTGTGTCAGCACTACTGACTGGGGTTAGCTACCGTCCACCCCAGAGAACTTGACCTTTTCCTTTCAAAGCATTCACAGTACTCCTGCAGCCTAGGGAGAGCTATTTAAGGGCTGGAGGACTCTGCTGCATCTCCTGTGCCAAACACTTAGCAGACACTCAGCAAATGTCAGTCAAACAGGGGAGTGAGCTTCATGGAGATCATCCCTAGACAAGAGGATGAATACGATAACATGCAATCATTCTTTTCACTCCAGGGCCTGTCTTGTCTTGCAGACTTCGTGATCTGTAATTACTGACTGATCTCATATCAAGTGTGCTCAAATGTTTGTTCCTAAAGCTGGCTGTTATATATACAAATGGTTTAAGAATGTTTTTTACATTAGGAGGCTTGTGTCACAGCCAAGAGTGGTCCAAGTATTCTGCTAGCAATTCCACAGGAGGATTTGGGAGACACCCACAATATCCAACTAGGAGCACTGGATTTTTGGCTGAGCAAAGCAAAAGTCAGACAACAATAGCTACAGTGTTCAATTGTTTACATCTGAACAACTATTTCCTTTCCTCACCAAGCAAATAAGCCCAAGACAAAGAATAGACCCTTAAAGAAATTTCAAATGAGAACAAATTTTAAGGTCATGGTGCCCAGTTAAAAGGAAATGCATCACGGTATATGCAATCAACACTCACAAAGCTCAATAAGCAGTTCCTTTCCTTTACATACCACAAAACTTTTAAAGTTACCGAAGATGGCTCACAGTACCTCCTAAAAATAAATTAAGGAGGAACATTTATCTGCACACTAGTAAAGTAACATAGAATAAGTTTTGTAGGTATGTCCAGAAAATAACATGGAATAAACCTTTTTCTTGAACTCTAAGGCAGACTATATTAACTTTGACTTTCTCACAAATCACAGTTACTTCTATCCTTTTATTAAGGGGAAGGGAAAAGCAAAAACTCTTAAAAAGATAAAGTATATAAACTCTTATTTGGTCACTCTGACTAACTCTCAAGACAAATAGGCCTTAACTTCAATTTGCTTACTTTTTAATCATTATTGTTATGTAAATGTTTAAATATTCATAAAAATAGAAACGACCAGCTCTTGGTACCCAGATTCAACAATTACCAACACAGAGCTGATCATTTTCATCTACAAGCCAGAGTACTTCTCTCCCATGCCCCATCTCTGATTTTTAAAAAATTAGCTCCACTTTAATGATGTCACTTGATTTCTTAGCATCTGCTTCTTGGTTACGTAGTTAGGAATCAGCATCCTCCCCTTCCCCTGCCCCTCTTCATTCTCTCTCCTCCTTTTTGACACCACATCCAGACAATCTGAACTCCATGAAGTATTTTACTGAGTGGGAACAAAAATTTACTGTTTGTGGGTTTTATCAAGATCAATTTCAAGTGAGATATACAGTGTGTTTTGAAACGCCCAACAAATTCTGTAGATTCTAACTTATCTATCTCTTCAATTGTGCTCCTCCTTCCAATGGCCACTGCTTTAGGTTATAACTTCTCACCCGGATTTCTGGAGCCCTCTCCAATCTTTCCTTGACGCTGCAAGAGACAGCATACTAAAATATCTCCTGATAATGTTACTCCCTTGCTTAAACTCCTGAATGACCAACTGCAGCTTTAGAACAAAGCTCAGACACCAGAGTTTGGCTCCAGGCCTTCTGACCACCTGGTTCTTGCCCACCTCTAGCGTCATCTCTCCCCAAACTCTATGCCCAACATCTGTTTCCCTAGTCACACTGCTGAGAATCTTTTGCACACTGTTCCTCCACTTGTCTTCATCTAATAACTCTTATATGCCTTTGGTTTCCCGGGACAAAGCAAAGTGCCTGCATAAATTAAACACACACATTCACATGTATGAATAACCTCCAATTCTTGCCTTACTCTGCTCATAAACTTTTCTTCAAGAGTAGTTTATTAATGTATTTATTAACCACTTGCTGTGAAATCTACAGCTTGTAGGAGCAGGTGACGTTTAAAATCTGATTAGAAATAGATGGTATAAATCAGATGTAGGGGTCACTCTGACATCATTCCTTCTAATAACAGAATCTTGGTTTTCCTTGGAGAAATCCACTTTCAACATGCTCACTGTGATTCTGGTGAGACTGACCCCGCCTTACCCAAGCCTAGCCAACTAATCGGATTCACAGTAATTATGTTCAGAACTTCAGCTGAAATTACAGGGAGTAGGCACTGTTTCCCCACAAGAGTGGTAAGGGAAATGGTGGTTTTAAAATGTGTACAGTCTTCCACATGCCTTCGTTTAAAGGCGAAGTCTTTTGTACTTAGTAACACGAATAAATAGAACATGGCCAAAGTAACTGTTAGAATCCCAAAAGTAGATCGTAATAGACATTGTGGTTTCCACCTTCCCCCCTCTGTCCACCCTATGGACAAAAAAGGGGTTCTGCAATACAATTGACAAGTCCAGTGATGGAAAGTAACCTCACAGGGTGATTTGATCATAAATTCCTAACTGGGCAGGTCATGGTGGGTAGTCATGCCCCAGGCTTATAACTTTCAGTAAAAGATTTAAGCAAACCCTGTTCATTGTTCTTGTGCATGTAGGTTGACACATCTGTGAAATACCAGAACTCATCCTTTTTCAGACCCGTTGGAGGCTTACCAGTCAAGGGAGCACACACTCTTGTTTCTTGCTAACTATCCTGTAATCTAATCCCCACCTTGCTTTCTCTCGCCTTCATTTAATCTTTACATTCCCTCCTTCATTCCAAATGCATAAAAGAAAATGCAAACTGCCATTCTAAGAACTATTTTCTCAGTCTGTTTAGACCTTGCTTCCAGGTGTATCCTCTGCTTGGCTCAAATAAACACTAATATACGCTTATAAAAATTTTGTACAGATTTGGACATACTTATGTTGACACCTCCATGATCACTGGTTCTGAGGAAAGACAACTACCATGTGGACAAATGACCCCTATTGGAAGGCCCACCGAGAAAGGAAATAAGCACTCCTGTCAACAACAATCAAGAAACTGTGGCCTCCAGATGAGTCATCTGAGTGAGCCAACAGCTTGGTTGCAGCCTCGTGAGTTTCTGAACCATAATCACCTAAACAAGCCACTCCTGAATCTACAGAAACTGTGAGATAATGTTTCAATCTGTAGAAAAAAGGATTGCTGTAATAAATCATAAATTCTCTATAGGTTTGGACATCTTTATGTTGACAAATCCATTAAACTTTGGGTTGATTTGTTACACAGCAATAGATAACGAATACAAGTAGGTAGGATGAATGCAGAAACCTGAGAAAAAAACCAACACAGATGGAAACAGGACAAAGATGTGTGAGAGAGTGGAGACTAAGAAGACACCCCCCCCCCACACACATTACCAAATCTTGATGATCTCCTTAAGCCTTGGCCTCATCTATTCCTGGTCCCCCTGGACTTTCCTGTATGAAAGCCAGTGGAATCCCTCCATAGGTTGAACCATTAATGGATCCTTGACACTTGAAACCCAAAGTGCTCCAATCAATGCAACAAGGACCCAGAAAACTAATAAAATGCCCAAATAAATGTCCACTTTCCCACTCCGTATTTTCTCTAGCATGATCCATATTTTGCTTATCTTATTTGTTACCTGTATCCTCCTGTAAACTGAAGCTCCTTGAGGCCAGCATTCAGCAGGCAGTATTTGTGAAGTTAATCTAAGCTGCTATAACTGTATGCTCACTATAAAATTGCAACGAAAGAAGTGGTACAATCTAGAGGTGGAATTAGAAAGACATAAGCAGCCGGTACTTGGAGCTGGGTACAACACAGAAACTCCTCAGCTGAAATCACAGGGTTTCTCAAAGAACAGCAAATAACTGCAACTGCCTACTCTGATAACTTATCAGACTGCTCAAGGGCAAACTCTCTCCTTGTCATCTCTCAGCCAATCATGGAGGAGCTGGGAACTCTTTCCCAGACGACAGTGTTCTTTTTCCCTTTTAAACTCGGCGTTGCTTTTGTTTAGTAAGACAGCCTATACACAGTAATCGTCTCTACAGATGAGTAAACATCAGCTGAGGTTTGGATTACTTCGTCAGTTTGCATAACAATGTCCCGACAAGGGAACGTAACTATCTGACCCTTGTGAGATACTTCTCACGGACATTTTTAATTACTCTCAGGCATCCCAGGCTGCACCCTCCAGCATAAATAGCGATGGCTAGCTTACCTACTATGCAGGCAATGTCGGGTAGGAAGTTTCCTACTGGGAGTTAAAGCCTGTCTTTGGGGGAAATGGGCTCGAACTCAACGCCACTTAAAGCCAGGCTGCAGGAACCCGAACGACTCACCCGCTGGGGCTGGAATGGCCAGCGGAGGTGCCTAGCTCCAGCTCCTGCGGCACCCTTTCCACCAAAACCGCTGCACCGACAACGCACGGACTAGAATACAGATGGAGGTGGGCGAGAGCATGGGCGGGGTCTCTAGAGGTTGGGGTCTCCCAGCGGCCGGGGTTGCCGTGGGGCAGAGACCAGGTCAGGAAGGAAGAGGTGGGACCCGCGGCGTGCACGCGCGTGAAGGAGGACCAGGCCGCGCTCACTCACCAGCCGCCGCCCCTCTCACCCGCGCCGTCAGCGCCCCCAGCGCCACCGCGCAGCTCCTCCGCACCGCCCCCAGGGTCACTTCCGGCCCAAGAGGCGGGGACGGAAGCATGCGAGAGCTGGCCCCGCCTCCCAGTCCGCCCCTGTTGCTAGGCAACGCGCATTCTGACCGCGCCCTCTGGGGGCCTGGCTCCTGGGCCATGTTTCCCTTACCACGAGGGATGGCTGACCCCGGCCCACGCCCGGCGGTCTGACGGGTCTCAAGACGTCGGTGAAGCCGGCGTACGCGTGGGGCTCCAGCGCCGCGTGAGGTTGCGGTCGCTTTTGTCAGTCCCAAGGGTTTGGAGTATGAGCTGCTTGCGGCTATGTTTTCATTCCACGATTATTAACGCACCTTTACACACGTTTATTGTCTAAGACGCTTTTTCTTCTTTGGTCCACTTTTCTGTTGAATGGTTTGTCTTTTACTTATTTCATAGCAGTGTTTCGGTTGTTAATTTTTTTGTCAGTGATTTATGTTAAGTATCTCAGTTTGCGTCTTGTCTTCACTTTATGGTGCCATTTGATGAACAACAGTTTTTATTTTAATATAGAAAAGTGTATCCTTTACGGTTAGTAATTTTTGTGTTCTGTTTAAGGAATCCTGCCCTACTCTAAGTTACTCTCATTTTTTCTAATGTTTAAAGTTTTAATTTTAACATTTAAGTCCTCAATTCAGTTTGGAATAGATTTAGTGTGGGGGGTAAGGCGGTAATTTGATTTTATTTTCCATTTTGATAACCAGGAGTCTTAATGTCATTTACCGTAATTTTCTTTCTGCATGACATCCTTCATAAATTCATTTAGTGCAGGTCTCTTGATTTTGTTTTAGCTTTGGTTCCCCCAGAAAGCAGGACTTAAGAGAAAAGCTTATGTGCTTCTTTATTAAGGGTCTTGGTCCCAGGGAATTAGGAATGGGGGCAGAAGGAGTGAGGCATGGAGGGAGAGCACAAACAAGGGTGAGTTAATGAGCTGGCCACTATTTGGTATCAGGTACTCTGGTTTGTTTGCTTTTATAAATTGATCTTGAGAGGATATGGACTACTCCTGTGTCTCAGGATAGCCAGTGGGGGCTGGGAGTGTGTATGGGAAGAGGCGAATTTGTCCACCAGATTACATCTCCAGTTGGTCCAAGTTTAAGTTTTGCCCCATAGAATATAACTCCTCTGTGTTTCTGGGTTGCACATGTCTGTTCATGTCAGGCCTCAATGACAACCGGTAAGCCCCTGGGTGGGGCAAGGACAAATTCCACAAAGCAGTCAATGGTAGCAATGATATGGAAATACTGCTTCCCACCCTTAATTCCAAAGCCTTTATATTTTAGCTATTGGGTATTTTCCAAAGACAGCTGTTGGAAATTCTTCACTTATTTGTACACACAAGCTGCTCCTCACATCAAAAGGTAGGATGTTCCCCCATCCCCATCCATGAATCTACATTGGCCTTTTGACTTGCTTTGACTGATAGATAATGGTGACTTTCTGGGGTCTGAGCCTAGTCCTTAAAAGGACTGACAGCTTCCATTCCCTCTCTACCTGGGGCAGCCAGCTGCCATACTATAAAGCAGCTTGGACTAGACTTCTGAATGTACAGAGAGAGGCTACATGGAGGACCGCAGAGGGGCCAGGGAAGCTTCTTGTACCTTCACTCAGTCCAATTTCATATAATCGATTTTGTGAACCCAGGCACTACCACCTAGAGCAGAAGAGCTCCAGGCCCAGCTAAGCCCTGCCTAAACTCTGCAAAATCATAAGAAATAATAAATCATTTTTGTTTCACACCACTAGAGTTTTTTTAATGCCTACAGCACATGGTCTTCCTAGGTGGTCTCCCATCCAAGTACTAACCAGGCCTGACCCTGCTTAGCTTCACTGAGATCAAACATCAGGCTTGTTCAGGGTGGCATGGCCATAGACCATGGACTCTGGCTCCTCTAGAGGGTGAACCCAGGACCTGCTGTATGTAAAGCAGATATGCTGCTACACTATGGAACCACATCCACACCACTGAGTTTTTAAGTGGACTGCTACACAAAGATAATGGACCTGCTTTACCAAAAAATGAATCTTGACATGAGGCAGTATTGTGCAGGATTCCATGTTAGTGACTCAGAATTCTGCAAGCCTTTGGATGTGTGGGCTGGTGTGGAGGTGCTGTAGTCAGGAAAAGCCAATACACATCCGGATATATTGGCAGTTCCAAAAGGATGAATCATTGTCCCCCTAGAGTAGAAAGAACCCAATGTAATCAATCTATATTCAAGTGGCTGGCTGTCTACCCAAGGGAGAGTACCATATTAAGGGTTCATTGTGAGTCTCTTGGTGTGGCTAAGGCTAGAATAGCTTTGGTGGATGGCAGACTGAGCTCACAGAGGGATAATCATGAAGCAGTACTTACAAAACCTAACGATTCCCTGCGTAACTTCCACAAGTCATATGATAGGTACCATTTAAATCCCCATTTCACCACAAACAAAAAGTCAGCCAGGTATTCCTTTAGCAAAAAGGATTTATTTGGGAAGAAGAAAGGATTGCAATTCCATATGTGCAGCCATAGCAAGCTGGGTAAACATAGGAAATTCTATAGAGGGAAGGGAAAGTTGGAGGATGGGGGGTATTAAAACCAAAGATCTCTTCCTATAGAGCTGTAACAACCAACTCAGGCCCTCCACAGGCCCTCCTACAGGCCCTCCTGATTCTTATCTTAGTTAAAGTCTGTCATTAACTTTGACATTCCCCCTTTTGATGGAAATCTTTGAAAACAACCCTGATCAACAGGTCTTCTGATTTCAGAGGCTTTTTGTCCCAATGCCAAGAAAGACCTCTTCAGGTGTTGGTCCCATGCTAGAAGGAAAATGCATGGTCCAAACTGCTTGTGTCCAGGTTTGACAAACAACAGGTACAGCTTAACAGGAAAAAAAAAAGAACAAAATTAAAAAGATAAAAACAATGTATATGATGATTCTAAAATAGGAGCTCCAATGGGAAAGCAGTGAACTAAGGGTCATTCCAAAGGAATTGAGGGAGAAGTTCCCCATAATGGCCACTGACGTTCTAAATTACTTTTGGTCATAGTCCATTTACTTAAATACGTGTATGAGGGGGGACCATGGTTTTTAAACACAAATTTGGCTGGAGACCCTGGAAGGGAAATAGGTAACTGAGATCCCATTTTTTGGACACTTTTCTTTAGAGCCTGGGTCCAAACTGGCTAAACAACTCCAACAACTTAAATAGCTTAGGCAGCTTGCAAGCTTAATACTAACCAGTTCCACTAAGAAGAGTCCAGTCCCAAAGTGGTCGGGGCAATGGCTGTGGCAGCATAATTCTAGAACAGCCTACTCTGGAAAGATCTGGGCCAAAGGCTGCATGATGGGGCAGTTTGGTTCCAAACAGCCGACACAAACGACCGATTCCAAAAGAACCAAGTTGATGGCTAATATGGTACCAAGAAATAGCCTGATCCTCTAGGACGGTGGCCCCTAACCTTTTGGCACCAGGGACCCGTTTCATGGAAGACAATTTTTCCATGTATTGGGGATGGGGAAGGGGGCGGGGAAGATGGTGTCATGATGATTTAAGCACATTAATTACATTTACTGTGCACTTTATTTCTATTATATTGTAATATATAATGAAATAATTGTATGACTCACCATAATACAGAATCAGATGCCACCAGATGCAGCTTAATGTACAACTGAAATACATCAACTCACTTGCCACTATTAAGGCCACCACCAGAGGTAGCTTAATGTCTTTTGCCAGTCATTGACAGGGTTTTGATATGAGTCTGCAAGCAATTGTTATGTCTGTGTGCAGTCAGACCTCCCGAGCACTAGCATCACTGCCTCAGCTCCACCTCGGATCATCAGACATTAGATTCCCATAAGGAGCGCTGAACCTAGATTCCTCGCATGTGCAGTTCACAACAGGGGTCCTGCTCCTATAAAAATCTAATAATGTCTGATGAGCCGAGGTGGAGCTGAGGTGGTGATGCTAGCACTGGGGAGCGGCTGCAAATACAAACGAAGCTTCACTCATTTGTCTGCCACTCATCTCTTGCGGTGCTGCCCAGTTACTAATAGGCCACCAACCGGTTCGGGTTCCTTGCCCTGGTAAATCAGGCCAAAGTACCAAAAGAGCTCACAGCCGGAGAAGGTGTTTTAACAGAAAAAGAAAAACCTCTCAACAGGTCCCAAATAAAGCCCAGATAACAGAAGCTTGGACTTGGGAGAAAACGTACCCTCAAACTCCTGATTTGGGGATTAAAAGAGCAAATTCAAATGGCTGGCTCTGGGCGCCATATCTGTTTGCTCACCAGCCAAAAGTATCGGCGGGTCTCTCTGGACCCCAAAGGAGTCCTCAAATGTGTTGACCACACACACAAAAAATAAGCCAGGTATTCCTTCAGCAATAGAGGTTTGTTCGGGAATAAAGAGAGTATTGCAATTCCACACTTGCACCTTAGAAAGCAGGTACAAGTTTGGGGTACAGAATGGAGAGTAAGCCTTTTAAAGAGGAGTAAAAGGAAGTTGGGGGTGTCATGTGCGCGGAGAGGAGGGGCTCTTCTAACCATAGAGTTTTTACAGGGCTTTCCGCTAAAGACATAGGTCGGTGAGAGCTCCTCCTACAGGCTCTCCGAATTCCTGTCCAGGTTTAAGGCTCATTAATTTTGAAATTGGCAACCAAGAAAATACGGGATTTTTCTCGTTTAGGATTGTCTCTAGTTATTTTAAGGGTTAGTCTCAGTATTGCATATAGGTCTTGGGCTCTAGAGTAAAATCAGAGTAGAGACTGGCTTCGCCCCTTCTACAACTGTCTTGGACCACCGAGCCTCAGTCTTCTCCAGCTCCCTCCAGAGCGGAGTTCCCCACACCACCCGCCTCCGCCCCGGCTCCCGCCCCGCCCCCGCCCCGCCCCGCCCCGCCCGCCCCGCCCCGCCCCGCCCCGCCCCGCCCCGCCCGCTGCAGAAACTGCATTTCCCAGCAGGTCAAGCGCGGCGCTGACGCACTTCCTCCGGCGTTCCCCGCGACGGGAGATCCGAGAGGGCTCGAGGTCGACGCTACCAGGTTTCGTCGTCGCCGCCGTCGCTGCCGCCGTCGCTGCCGTGTTGAGAGCACCGGTCGCGGCCGTCCCAGCCGCCTTCTCCGGCCACCATGTCCGCCCAGGCACAGATGCGGGCCTTGCTGGATCAGCTAATGGGCACGGCCCGGGACGGTGAGTCGGGGCGGCCGGCCAAGCGAGGGCTAGGGCGGGAGTGAGACGAGGCCGCCGGGCGGCCTGAGGCGGGGGCCGCCGCTGTCTGCGCCTGCGCCCTCCCTCCCCCACGCGCCGACCGCAGGCGCCGGGCCTTTGTCTTAGCGGGTTCGCCTGGCTGGCGACCGCGGCCGGCTATTCTCCCACCGGCGGCGGGTCCTTACTGGGCTCCTCCTCGGAGCTCGCTCCGTCGGTGGGGCTCCAGCCCCTGCCCCTTGTATCGTCCTGCTATTTTCTCCCGGGCCGCCGCGGCAGGTCCTCCAATCGGGAGTCGGCGAAGGGCTGGAGCCAGCAGGGGCTCCAGGTCGCTGGCAGCCCGGTGGCGGAGCTCATCCGAGGCTCCTCGGGGAAGAAGCGACAGCCGAGGGAGCCGGATGGGCCTCGAACCCTGGCTGTTCTTGTACTGTACCGTTGCAAGGGGAGCCATAAATTGAGTTTTTCTAACATGGGTTCCTGCCGAGTAGTTTTCCAGCCCCTTTCCCCCCCAACCACACAGAGAGCCTCTGTTTAGCCAGCGCTTGTTAGTCGTTAGGTAGGTTGTATTGTAGGGAGGAGTGCAAGATCATGATGGTTGTCTCGAGAAAGCGGTTGCATCTTTTCAAAACTATGTACCTGCTGTGGTTTGTGTTTTCTTTTCTACTGAGGTAATGAAGTTGTAAGTTCACACTGACACATTCGCAGGGCTGTGCAGATTCTTTGCACTTTATTTCATAGGTGAATAAGTGCTTTTTAGCTTTCTTTGTATATTGAGTTGCTTTTTGAATTGCTTCCCATATTTTTATTTCATACAAACTGAACAATTGTGGCCCCTCTATTTTATTTATAAAGGTTCAGTGTATCTTTGCCTGCCTACATCAATCTGCAAGGGAGTTGCAGAAAAGCCTCATGTTCATCGAGCCGTGAGTCACAACCAATTTCTAAGCTGTTATAACAAAAAAGTGTTTGCTTTTTTTCACAAGTAACTTTAAAAGTGTAGTTTAGAAAGAAAACATTTTCAATAAAAAGACACTACATTTATCCTGGATGCTTGCAAATCCTGAAATATATTCCTCCTTTACTATTTACACAGCTCTGTGTCATATACACAGAATAGCTTAAAATTTGTCAACCATTACACTTTGCCTTTACTTTTTATGTATCATTCCCCTGACTTCCTTACTGCAGGTTGGGCAAGAAAACTTTTCCTTTAAAACTTTTCAACAGCGGGCATAAAATTCTGCAGCTGAGGTCTTGAAGAATGCAGATGGGTACAGTATGTGTTGGAACTCACAGTGTGTATTGACTAACCTGGTTCCTTTTTGCCTTTTTTTTTTTTTTTTTTGGTATTGTTGTGTTAAAAGTGACTCCCAGGTGCCAACTCTTTTTTATTTAAGGGTGGGGGTGAAAGGGGGATAGGAGGACTAGGTCTAGATTATTTATCAGTCAGCAGTAGAGTTTGAAAGCTTTTTTCATGTAATTTTGGTCAAAATGCTGCCTACACATTTGTCCACAGCAAAATGATAAGATTAATAAGTAGCTTTTGTTGGAAACTACCAGCTATAGGTCATACACGGTGATTCATGGCCCTCTGATTAGCATGGGTTTTGGTATCTCATTGCCCACATGAATGTGTGGGGCTAATGTCCTTTTGGTGCTCAGCCTTTTACTTCTGACTCCTTGACTTCTTTGGCACAACGATGGAGTCATAGCTTATTAGTGTGATTTTCTTCATGATATATTTAGCATCAAAAACATCTGTCTGGATTCTGCTCCAGTTGTAATTATCTCTAGATCAGCTTTTCAGTGTATTTGGTAGTCTGCAGATCATCCAGGTGAATTGTTTTACCAGATATGCTTCTGTGTTTAACATGATAATATTGTCTTATTTAAAACCGCAAATGAATTTCAGGAGATGAAACCAGACAGAGGGTGAAGTTTACAGATGACCGTGTCTGCAAGAGTCACCTTCTAGACTGCTGCCCCCATGACATCCTGGCTGGGACGGTAGGTGCCTTGGGGTTGGGGGAGTAGCACAAAATACTCACGGGTGCTGTGTAGGCAGTGTAGGTTTTCCAGATTTTAACTGTTTTATCTGGCAGAAATGACCAATATTGCCCTTCAAACTATAGCTTCTTAGTGGAATTTTATATTGTGGAACATATTTCACTGTTAGAAAATTCTCTTTCTACCGTTACCAGGGTTTTGTAGAGCCATTTTTACTGTGATATTCACAACTAAGTAGTGTGGGTAATCTCATTTGGCTATAGCGAAAAGAGTGCTTCATTAGGTCAGCCTATAGTTCTTTAAAGACCCTGGGTTGGTTGGTTGGTTTTCAAATTAAACATAGTGGTAGATTTTTTATCTAACAAAGTACATTTCTTCCCAAATTTTTAGGTTCCCCGCACCTTAGATCCATTGGGAATAATATTGATTTTCTAGTTTTGTGTTATACCATCCTTTCAAGAACTCAACACATGCTGCAATGAATATAGAGCCCTAAAATTTTAAGTTTACTTCAGATTTACCAGATATATGCTGGTTTTGCAGAATGTATTTATTCCAGATTAGGTTTTAAGAAGACTGAAGAGTGGAGGATTATTTGCAATGATTTGGTCACTTAGAGAAAAGGAATCTTACAAAGACCACCATTTTAAGATTTCACAGCTACCTCTAGGATATGAAAACTATCTTTTCATTTTAAGGGTCATATGTGCGAGTACCAATAAACGTTTTTTTCGTGATAGTTGTTCTGTCAGTACCGTTGTGATAGGAGCAGCCTCTGGAAAACTCAGGTGTATTAAATTTTCTCAAACTGGCTCTTTTGGCAGTAAATAGAAAGTGAATGCCAAACCTTGTGCCAAATATAAGGTTTGCCTGCACTTAGACCAGGTGTAGGAAAACATTATAACTAGTGTTTGCTGCAGATTGTTTATGTTGCTCATAGTATACCAGAGGGAATCAAGCAGAAAAGGCTGAGTCAGAGCCAGATGGATCCATCTAGTGGAAGAAGTCAAAGGGAGCGAAGGGACGTGCACCAGAATGAAACATTTTAACCATATTTTTATTGGTCAGATCCCTGTGTAACATTATTTCAGAAAACTGGTGAGAAAAGTAACCAGAATGAGGTCTTTTCCTACAAATGTTTATTGTGTTAAGTGTAGGTTAATTTACCAAATATTTACTGGACACCTACTGTGTGCCTGGCACTGGGGATATGGTGCCAATAAGACAAAGTCTTTATTCTCATCTAATGGTGGAAGAGGACAGAAACTAATAAATTAATAAATAATGTATTGTTTTAGGTAGAGTGATAAGGTAAGGCCTTTCGGGGACATTGGAGCAGACACCTGAAAGGTGAGAACACATGTTTGTGGTTTGGGAATATAATTCTCTGGGTAACAGATGGTGCTCAAGGACAGCAGGAATGTCACTGGTATGTCTAGACTGGTGTGAGTGAAGGTGAGAGGTGGGCAGAGGCTGTGGAATCAAATTAGTGATGAGAAGCTATGGACTGATCAGAGTTACTCTCCTGTGGGTTGGGGCAGGAGCAGGTCAGCAAAGGGAGTCTAAAAAGAATACTAAGGAGTAGGAGAAAACTGAGGAGACGTGTTTATGTAGGGGTGCAAATAAGCAAATATCAGAGGCTGCCAAGGGTCACTAAGGATGAGATTTGGGAATTCAAATAAAGGTTGTAAAGGTTGAGCCTCACTAGGTGTAGGCTACATGGAAGTGAGAGGTAAGGGATAGAGTTGACGATGGGTTTTCTGAGGAGTTTGGGTTTTGAGTTGAATTGGAATGAATATAATTCTTTAGAATAGAGCAGCAAGATGAAAGTGGTTACAACCTCAGTCTGCTAAGGGCTTCTCCAGGCCCAAGTTTTTGCTTAAAACTATCATCAGTCATTAGGATGAGGCAAGGAGGATTGGAAGTAATCATTTTATTGGGGATTAATGAGAAAATGTAGAATTGATTAGTAAGTTTGGAATAGTAAAATAGCTGGAGGAAAAGTAGTATAACTTGTCTCAGTGGAAGAACTTTTCAGAGCTTCTGGAAGGAGCCTTCAGTGCTCTTGCCTGTCAACAGTGTGAGATTACTGGAGGATGAAGTACACAGGTGTCAGGTGTTTGCTCAGTGAAAAAAGTCTGGCGTGCTGGATTTAGAAGCCACTTGGAATATTTTAGAAAGATCTAGTGAGTGTGGTATTTCAGCTCTGCTTGGTGTTTAGTTGCTGGGGAATTGACCAGTACTTCCTTACCTCTTTGGCAAAGCTAAAAAAAAAATACATCAGGAGAGTAACCATGGAAGCCAGGCCTGTTCTCAGCTTGCTTTAGTAGTCGCTCAAGAACTCACAGCTAAAGGAAGACAATGGTGAATTTTGCTTCATTTGTGGTTCCCTAATGTGAAAACTTTTGGCATCTTGGAAGTTTTTACAGTGGGAATTGATTAGATTTTTAGTACTTAAGGTTTTAGTGCTTATTTTATCTGGTAGTTTTCCTCTGAGCAACTGAGCTTTTTTAGTTTTTAAGCATTTCTGAGAGCTTCCACTCATTTTTCAGCTATAGCACTTAGTTTAATTGGTGGAAACTATATTTTGAGGAATCATATTTGGTACTTAATAGAGTGAATGAAGGAAAAGTCATTTTTACAAGGACAATGATCTAGTTCCAACTTTGGCTTCTAAAAACACTTTGCCTACTTCTAAGATCCTTTATGTAACCAATATACATGAGCTACGTATGACTTCAGAGTAAGAATAATGAAGGAGAAAAGAAGTTTTAACATTTAAATGCAAAAGTGCCTCTTTGGTAAAAATGAAGGTAAACTCCACATTTGGCAGCCAGCTGTCGGTATCACTGTCATTGGTGATACTGAAGGATATTTTGTTAGCATGGCACACACCTGTGATATAGGGCCCAAGAGCCAGGCACTGTAGGCCTCTCTAATTTGCCTACAATGTTAAAGTTTTATGACCCATGAAGTTTCTTTTTATCTGATTTTGAACAGTTTGAGTTTAAAGGACTCCATCATTTTTTGTTTACTGGTTATGTAGATGTGGTTTTGTACAATAGCTTTAACTTTAGCGATGTCTCATTGGGATGTTGGGTTTTGCTAACTTGCGCTCTTATGGCTTGATAGTATTCTCCTCGATGTGTAAACTTCCTGTTGCTATTTAGATGGCCAGAGGTAGGTGAGAGAAAGAGAGAATATGTGTGTGTATATATACAGAATCCTGTACTCGGGATTTAGGTAAGAACTGCACAGTGTTTTTGAATTGTTCAACATGTACTTAAAACACATTAGCACATCAGGCTAACTTTAATACAGATCATTTGATTTCGTAAAAGAGCCTTTTGTTTCTCAAGTGTGGCAACTGAGTAGACTAATTCTGTGCCCCCAAATATATTTACCAGGTTAGGAGAATGTTTGGAGGATTCATTTGGCTCTGAATCAAACCTATTCTCCTGAATCCCTTTGGTATACAAAGAGCTACACAAAGCCAAGTCAGGTTGTGCTGTAGTTGCCAAAACCTGATTTCTATGTTTTCTTTTCTCTCAGCTTTAGTACTGAGCATCTTGAGTAGTCAAGACACAAGAAGGAAGGAATGCCTAAAAGCTTGTTGCTATCAATGACATTCTTGTTTTCTAGCTTTTTCAAAACTAAATTTGGCAAAGCTAATTAATAGGGTTTTCATTATTAGTCCAATTATCTCTGGATCTAAAAGAAATGTAAACCTTGCCACTGTTAAATGCACTAGTTCTGGGTATCATATCATTGTGGTAAAAAGTAAATAAGGCTTCTCAGCCATATTCTTTCTTAATTTTCTTATAGTTTAGTATTAAGAAAAGTATTATTTATGTTGATGACAGTTGAAACACCAGGTCATTGCTTTCTGATGATTGATGTTCATGTGTAAACTTGTTTCTTTCTCACAGCGCATGGATTTAGGAGAATGTACCAAAATCCACGACTTGGCCCTCCGAGCAGATTATGAGATTGCAAGTAAAGAAAGGGACCTGTTTTTTGAATTGGATGTAAGTTTTATTTGGTTTTAATTAGTCCCTACTGTGAAGAGCCAAATACTGAACTAACAAGGATAATGCAACATATGTAAGTTATGAAGCAAACAAAATAGATCCGTATTATTCCATCACCAGACCATGGCCAACACCATTTTGTGTCTACCACCCCAACACTATTCAGCATTTTGTTTGTATCATTGCGTTTTAAAAATATATTTTATTACATGTTTTTGTGATTCCTTGAATGTTACGTTTATTCTTGCTTGTTTTTGAGCCTTATAAAAATGGTTTCATAGTGTAGATAGCTGTTAATACCTTAGTGTTTTTGTTCAGTATTATGTTTCTACTTACCCATTTTGTTGGATGTGGTTTGTTTCCATTGCTGCTTGAGTATTCCTCAGACTATCCATTCTTTAGTCATAAATAGTTGAATTGATTCTAGTTTTTTTTTTCTATTACCAACAGTATTATGAATATTATGAGTATCTTTTTGCATGTATGCATAAGGGTTTATCTGGGATATATTCCTGGGAGAGGAATTGGTAGCTTATTCATCCTTTTAAGATGGTTCTATAGTGTCTTTCTTTTCTCTTGTTTGATAAAGCGACAGTATCAGTTTACAACCCCAATAGCAGTGTGTGTATCTTCACCAACAGTTGGTATTATTGGACTCTTAAACTTTTGCAGTTAAGTGGTTATAAAATGGTATTTCACAGTTTTCTTTTCTTTTCATTATTGCTCCCAAAGGATCCTTTTTAAAATCTTTTTTCCTAATCTCTCCTCCTCTCCGTGATACCCTGGATATCATGATATCCATGATACCAAAGATACCCTGCATATCAGTTTATGTACTGTGATCCCTTCCAGGCCACAAACCATTGTCATATCTAAGATTTTTTTCACCCTTTAAGACCGGTTTTCACCCCTCCCCCATTGAGAATGCATGATTTAGAGTCAGTCCATTTTGATTTTTTCTCTTCCCTAATCATCACTAGTATGATTGGACATCAGTGGAGGAGTTTGATGCCATTCAGGTTCCTGAGCTGAAGATTGGGAAGGGACTTTTGATGTAAGGAAGCCAGAGGGGAAAAAACCCAAAGAAAGGCATTTCACCCCCACCCTCCACACAGGTCTTTTTAGAGGCTGTATTGTTGCTGGAGTAAATTCTTTTTAATCCAGTAGTCTTAAAAAGTGGTGAAATTAAGAATTTCAAGTACATTCTTTAACAACAGTGTGCTCTTCAGTGTTGAATCTTTGAATTAACTAAAACTGTCTTTAGCAACAGCCCAACTAATATTGGGCTTGGAAATGGAAATCTATATTATGAGTTTTAATTCTTCAGTAAACTGAAAATGTTTATGTAAAGAGGCCATTACCTTGGTGTAGCAGGTTTCAGAAACTCAGGTTTCAGATATTTAGTTGAAATCTCGGTTTTAGTAATGTAATTTTTTTGGATCACAAATCTTAGCATTTCTATTAAATCAGAAAGAAGGTCAGTGCACTTTTTAAATGGCCTGATTAATGCTAGAGAATAGATTAATAGAAGAAATTGAGACTACGGAAAGAGACTGAAATATATATAGTAATTTATTTTGTTATGAAAGGTGTGTGTTCAGCCAGAGTGGAGATGATGGGTTTTCAATGAAGTGTTGAAAATTGGATTAGCTGGTTGGAAAAATACCAAGTTGGATCCCAAGAAAGGGAATTTTGTTTTGTCATCTTGAGATGTTATAAAGCCTAGACGGTGTAAGAGAAGGATAGATACATTTGTCTACATAAAAACTTAAGATATTAGCATATAGGAAATTCCCATACATAAAATAAGACAGGAAACTGGGACAAAATATTGTAGTATATATGATGATGGCTTAGTTTCTTTAATACAGTAAGCCCTCAGCTTCAACTTCGTTGGTTGGTTCTGCAACTTTAAGTGAAACAATGTATAAGAAACCAATTTTACCATAGGCTGATAGTTATAAATCAGTAAAGCTCCAATAGCATTTCATTGACTATGAAAAAAACAGCGTTATTCAGTGAGGTGCTATATATAAAATTCATCATGACTGACAAGAACAGTATCGATAGCTCGATAGAAAATGGGCATAAGACAGATAAGGACATTTCCTAGCAGGCGTCTAATCCTATGGCAGGTGCTCCCCTCACTCAATTAAAGAGATGGAGAGTTTACTAATCCTGATACATCTGGATAATTGAGCACATCCAAATGATAACTTGCATAAGTACAAAGATAAATTTGCTTCGTAGTATTCCTACATTATTACTGCAAAAATAAGGAACCAAATAACTTCCCTTTGTAAGGGACTGGTTAGATCACAGCACTTTATCATGGAATGATGTATACTGTGGAAAGAGAATTGCTATAGTTTATGTTGATGTGCAATTACCTCTAAGATGGATTAAGTGAAAAAGCAAAGTGTGATATGATGCTTCCATAGTGGTTTTTTGTTGGTTTTTAAAGGGAGGATGTTTTACACTTGTTGACATGCTTAGATGTGAAGGGTGTAGTTTTATAGGCACTCAGGAGGTTTGAGCACTCTTGGTTGGAGGACTAGAGCAGGTCAAAAGATTTTTTTGGTGCTGTGTGAAAATTCACCATAGATCCCTCCCTCCCTCCAACTCCTTAAAAGTGATACTGACCTACAGAAAATTCATGTTAGAATGTTTGATAACCAGTGCTGAGAACAAGTGGAAGAGGTCCTCCTGCTCTAAAGAATGAAGGGTAACCTGGAGCAGCTATGTTTGTGGGAGGGCAGTCTGTCAGGGACTGTCAACATAGCCATGTACATATATTATACACTTGTCCCAGAACTCCACAGGTGGGAATGTATCTTAGGGATGTGTGCAAGCAAGTACACAGAAAAGATGCTTGTTGTAACAATTTTCAGTGTCAAAAGAAGCCATAATGAAACAATTAATGTGGGGCTGATTACATGAACCGTGGTCCTATAACCTATAACACTGATACTTCATGAACCTCCTCTAGGCTGGGTGTTAGGGGAATTTTACCTTAAAAAGCTTTTTACAATAATGGCTTTAATATATTATTCACACACCATAGAATTTACCCTACCTTTAAAATTTTTAATGTATGTATTTGTGTTTTGATGTTCATGGATTACTTATAATAACTAAGTAAAAGTGACCAGACTTTAAAATACCATGCTAAAATAACTTATTTCCTTAATTATGCAGGATAAACTTGGAAAAATAACGTCTCAAAATGTAGATTTGTTAAGTTAATTTGATTAAGGACTTCAAAGATATTTTTGGTGGGCAATGTATGCTCACTCTGAACAAATTCCAGAGCTCCAAAAAGCTGTCTGGTGAAAACTCTCCCTTTGCATGTGACCAGCCATCCACTACCTGTCTATGGAGTCACTTGTATCTTTCAAAGAAAGTCCATTCAGAATGAACAAGTACATTTATCAGAAAGGGAAGTTGTGATTTTTCTTGTGATTTTTATAAGCAGAACACATCAGAAGAATTTTGGCCAGATGTGGTCAGTGGGCCGGACCTACTCTTGTTTTGCTGACGTGTTGCTGCCTCTTGATAACTTGCTATTGGCACTCAGCTCCCAGCCTGCCATGTAGTCCGTAGATTGTCCAGGTCTCGGGCTTGGGACCAGTAGCTTGCACATGTCCGTATGGAGATTGGTTCCTGGAAGGGCTACAGTGTGATCATCACTATTGGGTATGGACACAGGTTTCATTTTTACAGGTTGTGAACCATTACTAATCCAAGATTTGTTCTGATTTTTCTTAGTAACATATTTATTTGTGCAGTTCACCAGGTGTTTTGGTAGAATCTCTTCATTGTTGGCAATACTGTGAGGTGGGTCAAACATTTATCTCCGAAGTCTCTGAAAGTACTATAAGATTGACATTCTTTTCCAGAATTAATGGAAGCAGCATCATATGATGATGCTGAGGGAGGAATCAGATTCTCTTCACTGAAGCAATCAGGAATATTTAGGAGCTCTTTTTATCCAGGTTACGTTACAGAGACAGCTATCCAAAAAGCATAACATTTATTTTGTTTTAATATTGAAAAAAAAATCAAATATTTTAAGTACAGCAGGCATTTGGATTATATTTTAAACATTTTTGTTATACAAGTGATTTTTTTTAGAACATTATTAAAGTCAGATCAACATGAGAGTTTTGCATACTAGATGATGCTTAAGACATCCATGCTTTTGTTTATTTTAGAAAAGAAAACTTTTTTCTAAAACTTGAGTTTTTAGTTGATTTATTAATTCATGATGCGTTAGTTTAAAAATTGTTTTTACAAAGGTGGCATTACTATTAAAATAAATAATATTTCTTAACTAGTTGTTGAATTCATAGCTTAAGTGACATTTGATTTTCAGTAGATCTTTATAAGAACTTAACAGCCCTTTTTACAAATTTAAAATATTTGTAGACTTTGAGTCACCTCTCAGCAGTTTGTAAGAAATTGTTCTAGAATATTCGCCTATGTATGAGAAGACATAGATGTTTATTGTATTATTTTGAATTAGTGAAAAAGTGAAAACAAATATGTATGTTTTAGAGACGTTAATTTTTTTTTAGGCAAGGCAACCCTTGGTTGACCTCACAGATTGCAAGTGTACAATTCCTTATTTTTTATTTTTTACGCCTACAGCACCTGGTCTTCCTAGGTGGTCTCCAATCCAAGTACTAACCAGGCCTGACCATGCTTGGCTTCCGAGATCAGACGGGATTGGGCTTGTTCAGGTAGCATGGCCGTAAACAGAGAGACTACAGTAGTTGTGTTAAAGTGCAATGAAATACTGCACAGCTGTAGATCCTAGAAGATATGTACATTGATGTGAAAAAAGGGAAAAAGGAAACTTGCAAAACTATCTTGTTTGGTTGGAATAAAAATTGTATGCTTGTTTATGTATTTTAATATAGTTTTAAAAACTATGTACCAAACTCTTACCTGGTTACTTCTTGGGGTGGAGAGAAGAAAGAATTATATTGTGTATGTCATATAAAGTTGTTAGGTCCAGTCTGATTGCTGATATAGTAGGCAGAAATGAAAATTTTAAAAAGTATTTCTACCTTGTGACTTATTTCTACAGTAGTATCCTAAGGAAATAATTGGAAATATAGGCAAACACTGGTACACCAAGATGTTTGTGCTAAGATTGTTTACAAGATTGAGAAATTGAACACAGCAACAATGCTTGAGAAGAGGGAAAAGAATTGGCACTCATAGACTGCCCTTGAAACTAATGTTCATGAAACCCATGTAATGACTTAATCCAAGACAAAGGTACAAAATTGTATATGCTGGAGATTTCAACTCTAAACTTCCGTTTGTGTACTCTCATCAAAAGTGTACAATCAGAATTTATAGACCTGAATTCAAAGCCCTTCTCACTTGTGCCCTTCTGGTTCCTGGGAGGCATCCCCTTACATATTGTCATAAAATACAAGGAAGCAAACACTTTTAAAAGTAGTAGCTTGCTTCTTAAATGCCACAGCATTTGGTTGGTCAGCTTTTTAACAGACTATTTCAGAGGAGTTGCTGGAAGCTGGTGTCACTGCCACTTCAAGGATTGCTCTAGGTCAGAATTCTGAGGCTCTGCTGGCAAAAAGGAGGTAGGGAGTCATGCTCATAGAACTTTGAACACTTTCAAGCTATGGTTAAGTAGAATACTATTCTGTTAAAAAAAATGACAAAAATGATTTACTAGGGGGGCGTTTTGTTTTTCACTTTATTATGGAGAATCTCCAACATCAAAAGTAGATGTAACAGTATAATGAATCTCCATGTACTCATCACTCAGCGTCAGGAATGATCACCTCATGGCCAGCTGTGTTTCATCTTTGTGTCCCCACTTTTCTCACAAATCTCAAAACCTCACATGCTATTATTTCATCTGTAAATATTTCAGCATTGTCATTGACTTTTGAAGTTCTCTTTGCCATGCATACAAACAGCTAGTGTTATACTTGGTCATGACAGAATCTACTTAGCATGCTTTAAAAAAATGTGTTAAGGAAAATTTTAAACATACAAAAGTGAACAAAATAATATAATGAAATCTCCCAGTTTTCAGTGATTATTGATGTGAAGACTCTTGTTTCATCTTTATCGTGTTTTTCCCCACTGGATTATTTTACTGTGGCTCCTACATGGAGAATTTCATCTGTAAATGCTACAAAAAGTATATCTAGAAGATGAGAATTTTGTTAAAAATAATCATAATTTTAAAATTATTCCTTAACATCATTTCATAGTGTTCAGATATCCCAGATTTACTAAAAAAGGATTTTTTTTTACAGTTGTTTGATTCATTATCCAAAATAAGGGCCACACATTAGAATGTTTTGTCTTTTTAGATCTATTTGTTTGAAGAAATTAATTTTTAAGACACATCAGGATTTTGCTGATCATCTCATGCTGTGTTTTTAACATGTTTTCCTATATCTTTGAAATTCCTGGTAACTTAAGAGTTAGATTTAGAAACTTGATCACCAGATTTAAGGGGTTTTTTTGACCAGGATATTTCAGAGGCAGAGCTGCGCCCTTCCTGTTACATCACCTTAGGTGGTACAATGATCATTGTTAGGCCTGAGGGTTGCAGGCCGCTTTTAACTTGTTGATTCTAAAGGCCTCCATCAACTTCTGGCCTGATACTTTAAGCACAGTTGAGGATTATTGCCTAGATCAGTTATTTCACTAGGGTTCAGCATCTCATTAATTTTGAAGCATGTAGGACATTCACATATTTCAAAATTGAAAAGGTACAGAAGATATATTGTGAAACCTCTCTCCTGCTCTGTTCTTTAGTTACCTGATTGCCCCCGAAGTAATATGTTGTGTGAAAATATAGTTAACCATTTCCTTAAATTGTCTTTGTGATGTTTTGACAGGTTTCTAGAGCAACATACCATATAATTAATTTCAGACTGTCTTTAATATACGGAGACGAGTTCTTATTATACCTTGTATTTTTGTCTAACAGATATAGTGTGATAGGCATTTTATACGTCTGATATCCTGGGTTAGAGATCCCCATGTGATTTGGGGCAAGTTACTTTACCCTTTCCTAAAAACTAGGCTGATGATAAATGCCTCAGAGTTGTCAGGATTAAGTGTAGGAACTTTGGAGCCAAACAACAAGGGTCCTTACATCCTGATGCCATCACTTAGTTTGGAAACTATACCTCAGTCTTTTCATCTGGGAATGGGAGGCTTTAAGAGTCCCTGCACAGATATCTTGAGGCACGTGTGGAGTAGGCAGCACAGCCCTGGGCTGTATATTTGCTGTGACTATTCTGACAATATGGGCTTTTCTCAGGCTGCCAGCTGGTGTCATTGCTGCTGGGTAGATGCATAGACAGTCCTGTGTGTGAAGGGACAGTCTCCAACAGCAAAATGAACCCCGTGTGCTTACTGAGTGCCAGTGCTTTACTCAAGTGCCCTTAGTAGCTCATGTTTTCGTCTCATCACCCTTGAGTTAGAGAAGTTGGATGACTTCCTAGTAAGTGGTAGGTTGTGATTAGAACTTAGTTTTTAGGCTCAAGTACCTTTTTTTTTTTTTTTTTAAATCTCTTTGAGGAACCATTCTGAAATTGAGAAGCACAGTAGGGGTGGCCAGTAGAAAAGAGCCATCTTCTAAAGAATGTGGCAATTAAAAGACTTCTCTGTGGTCTGTTTTGTGTTTTCAAGTTTACTGTTAGTTTATAGCTTAGGTGTTTGATTCAGTAGCCAATTTGAATCTGCTTAAGATGCAAGTGAGTGCTTTGATTGGTAAAGGCATTGGCAGGGTCATAGATGTCTGTTACCCATTTGGCCTGTGATGGGTGGTTTTGTGGGTCTCTCAGGTGTGAGCTCATGCTATTTGAGTAGACAGAAGAGGGACTCCACACTAAAGTCTCAGTGCCTGTGTGTGGATGAACCTGGGGCATCTCAACTAACATGTTGTTTCATGTTAGCACAGGAGTATGACCCTTATCAACTCACTGGCACTTTGATCCTGTTGAGTCCCAGCTTGTCAGCACAGTGCATGCAGGCAATCAATCATTTGCTTTCTTGGTTGTTTGATTTGAACATAGTGAAATGTTTATCAAAGAATATTTGGTTGACCAACAGGAAAGAGGCCCTGAATTCCCAAATTATGGAGTACAATCTGGGAGTTGTCATCGGTAGATTATGCTGTGTCCTGGAGGTCAGCACCTTCACAAAGCTGCTTCTCC
This sequence comes from Eonycteris spelaea, assembly GCA_003508835.1. NCBI lineage: Eukaryota > Metazoa > Chordata > Mammalia > Chiroptera > Pteropodidae > Eonycteris > Eonycteris spelaea. Next base: position 2,255,092 of record PUFA01000186.1, on the reverse strand, counting down.
ATCTTGACTTGCTCTCAAGAATGCATTTACTTGAAAAGAGTATTTAAGACTTCTTAAAACTGGAAATACAAACTGTGACATGTAAAAAATAAAAAAAAGTAAGGTTTCTGTAGGAGACCATAACCCTCTCCAGTGCCCCTACTGTCCATTCCAGTGGCAGCTGATCTTTGCGAGTGCTTTCTTAACAGCTGACCTGCTCTCTCCTGGCCATCTTTGGGGAGGAGAGGGGGATGTAGATTATCACCACTTGGTCTATTGGCCTAACTTTCATCTGCCTTATCATTTCCACTCCAAATTTTCTCTTCTCTATTTTTCGGTGATAGATCATATTGTCTAACCCTGTCATCCACTGCTAAATTCACTTGCTCTCATAATTGACATGATGCTGACAATAGCAGGTTGGCTCACAGATATAACTTAAGTTCTTAACGTTGGTTGTAATCTGATAATTGGATATTTATATGTTTATCTGAAGTTATGTTGGGGACTTTGACTAGTAAGGCAGATTAATTGTTTAGCATTTTTGATAGCTTATTTGTATTTTATGGTTTCCCGTCAACTCTTTTCAGAGTAAGCAATTAGATTTCTAGAGCTTCTTTTCCTTTATCTCTTTGGGTAAGTAGTAACCAGTTTTCCTGCTACTTTAGACATTAGGCAATAGCTAATCGTATTCACAGCTCTCAGTAATATTTGTTCTATTGTTTTGTTTTGAGGTGGAAGGGGGAGCTCTACCCTCAGAACATGAGGGGTAATATTTGCGTGGCTCACAAAGACCAGTGAGTACATCATCTGCATTTCCCACAGCTCACCAGAGGAGGGCTCTAACATCAGTCCTGGTCCAGCCTTTTCTGTCCCTCAGGGAACACTTTTCATTATGGCCAAGTGTAATTTTCCTCGGTATTTTCTTGGAAATGTTATTGAGGGATGGGGGTCCTTTTACAAATTTTGGAAATAAATTAGATGAGAAGACCATGCTTCTGAATGATCATTTAGTTTAAGAAAACCCCTTGATTTAATGTGATGATGGATGTGTTGGCTGGAGTGTAGTTTAAGATCTTCCCACTGAACCTACAGGCTTTAAGAAACCAACCCAGGAGTGTATTTTCCTGTCGAACAAATGGGTTCCGAGACCATACCTGTAATTGATCCTAGCTCTCTGTTTCTCCTGAGCTAGGCGATGGATCACTTGGAGTCCTTTATTGCTGAGTGTGATCGGAGAACTGAGCTTGCCAAGAAGCGGCTGGCAGAGACACAGGAGGAGATCAGCGCAGAAGTTTCTGCAAAGGTAAGCCTGGGAGGCTTTCTCCTTGAGTTGTTGATGCAAATCGCTGTGCCGACGGGACCAACAATGCACCATTAACACTGATAGTGTATCTTGGGATGGCCAGTACTTGCCACCTTAGTTGTTCAGTAAGGGAGAGAGGCTGTCAGCATGCTCAGCTCCCAGAAGTACTGCCTCTGTCCCTCCCACCACCATACGTAGTTTTTAAAGTTAATTTCTTTAACATCCCACATAAAATAGGAAAAGTAGGGACTGGCTGAACTGTGGTGCATCCATATCATGAAATGAAGGTAGATCTGCATGTAATTGGCCTAGTGTTAGCTGCACTATTCTTTTGTTTCCCCTATTCAGGGGAACTAAGTTCATTCATTGTTTTTTCCTTTCAGTTTTGTGAAAGCATCTTTTGGGATAAATGTAGTTGCTAACTGAACCAAAGATGCTATTTTATTTCTGAAAGAAAATACAAATAATTAGGCATTTTGTTTACAGGGTACGTTTATGTATTTAATCTTAGGCATTTTATTATCCTTACCCAAAAGATTGAATTGCAGTAGACATAACAAGAGACAGCCTGGAAAATGACCAATGTTACAATCCTTGAACTGTGTTAGAAGTGACAGATTTCACTGCTTTTATTGGAATGTGGTGCACAGCTTTAGGGTCTCAATGATGGCAGTAAGAGTGTAATAAATGTTATAGTTTGCATGTGATCTACCAATAATCTTGGGCTGTTCTGTTTATTTTCATGTAACAGACCAGAAATCCAGGAAGAGAAATATGCATTTTCTTTGCGTTAAAAATCTTTTGTTCTGGATGTCTGCTTACCTTTTTGTTTTCTACTCCTCAGGCAGAAAAAGTACATGAGTTGAATGAAGAAATAGGAAAACTTCTTGCTAAAGCTGAGCAGCTGGGAGCTGAAGGAAATGTGGATGAATCCCAGAAGATTCTTATGGAAGTGGAGAAAGTTCGTGCAAAGAAAAAAGAAGCTGAGGTTGGTGAGAAAAATGTCTTAGAGAAGGGGAGATTTAGTAACTCCAGAGAGTCGACCATATGTGCTAAAATTAAGCTGTGCTTCCATTTTTTTGAATATTTGGAGTTAAAATAGGGTGACATATTGACAGGATCACAGCACGTGCACACTCGGGTTTGTCTTTGCTCTGCCCTATGTGACCTCAGACAGTTGCTTGCCAGTTCTGAGCATAGTTCCCAAGTGTATAGTGCAGTCCTGAGTATTGAGTCATTAAAGCAGTGTTAATGAGCACATCCTGTCAAAGGTTCCATAGACACCAATTTTACTACCTGTTCCTCTGGCTCCCTAGAGAATTGATGATTATTCAGCTTGTGTGATTGGGCCAGCGTGTATTGTAAATTTTTGTAAAGAGTAAAACCTGGGTGTTCATAGCAACACTGCATCTTCAGAGAGAACCTGTGTGGGTTGGGATAGCATCAAGTGGTGTTGGCCAGAGTGCCAGGCCAGGACACACTGTTAGTTAGTGTGATGTAGGAACAGATCCAGGGCTCAGTGTTTGCATCATTGACAACCATTTTCTTCGTAGATTATTTTATCTGTTGGATCCCCTCTAGTTCTTAAATCCTCACCACTGGAATTGGAGGTGACTCATGTAGGTTTCAAGAATGACAGGAACAGTAGAGCCAGTGGGAAACAGAACGTGTTCCTTTAGTAAATGCTTACTGAGCTCCAGCTCAGTGCCAGGCACTTTTGTAGTTGTGAATGAGCTGGAAGAGGCCCTCCTCTCATGGAGATGGCACTGGAGTAGGTGGGGTAGGGGCGCAGGCAGAGGGAATGTGAACACTTGGGTAAAATTCATTCAGATGAAGATAGGTGCTCAAAAGATATAGGGTCTAGGGTTGAGAGTGACTTTGGGTTGCAGGTAGGGTAAGGTGATCTTGAAGGCCGCTTAGCTGAGACCCACAGACCGAGAAGTTTATCAGAATGTTGGGATCAGGAAGGCCAAATTGGGATGATGAGATCATGGTGTGTAGGTGCTCTGGTGCAGGTCTGGTTTGGGTTATCACTGTGTCCCTGGTTTAGCATGGTACACATAATAGGATAGTGTCAAGGGCCCATGGATGTTAGAGCATTTCCCCTTGAGGTGACAACTTGAATAGGGTTGTTATTCATGATGGAGCTGTCAGGACTGCTTTCCATGTCCCCAGCATAGGCTGGAATTGAGGTCAGTGTTTGTTGGAAGGTGGTGCGGAGATAATGGTTCACATCCCTGGCAAACCAACATCCCCTTCAGTGATATTCATAGATAATATAATCCATTCTCAAACATAAAAATGAGACAGATAAGAATTCGCAATACAGAAATGACATTTTTGTATATAAATGCTTAGATGTGATCACACTAAAAACAAATGGGGTCATGAATGTGACAGTTATAGGTGATATTTGTGAATCAGATATCTGCAGATAGCTTGTTACACCTCCATTTCACACAGGGTTTAAGTCCCTGTATATTTATATGAGTCCTTATAGGATTTAAACCTCTATATACTTAAATGAGAAATTTGTGTTTATGTGTAGCAGTCTGGCTCCCTGTGTTGCTGACACCTCTACCAGAAAGGCCAGAGTCAGGAGGAACGCTCTGTGGCCTTAGCCTACCCTTTAGTACACCTTGGCTTCAGAGAGCTGAGCAAACCCAGAAACCCCTTGGATGGTTAGAGATTTATACATAGGCTAAAATAATTGTAGATATGAGGTTCAATATGTGATTTCTGCAGACATGAGACAGGGCAGGATGTAGGACACTGGCTGTTTATGCCCAGGACCCCTAGCATCCTTGCTCTGGCTGTTTCCCTGCCTTCATCATCTTGGTGCCCCCAAGAGGCAACACCACTTAACATCAACAGGCAGGACAGGATGGACAGGACGGATGGTGTGGGGGAAGCCAGTGCTGGTCTCTGGTGGTGTGGCACCTGTGGGGGCCTTTATATTCTCAGTAGCAGGGAAAGGTGGCCTTAGAAATAATATAGAGATCCTGTGTACCCTTTACCAGTTTCCCCCATTTTTGTAACTCTCTAGCATGATATCACAGAAAGGATGTGACATTGATGGTCAAGATACAGAACATCTATCACCACAGATCCTTCCTGTTGCCCTTTATAGCCACCCCTACTTCTCTGACCCCTGGCAACCACTAACCTGTCCTCCATGTCTTTATTTGGTCATTTCAAGGATGTTATATAAATGGAATCGTACAGTATGTAACCCTTTGGGGTCTCATTTTCTCTCAGCATAATTAGAATTTATTTCGAGAGATACTAGAAGGTAGCATTCAGAGTTTAAAAACTATAGAAAGAATGAATCACAGAAATTCGTGTATCCACCACATTTATAATTTTTGCTTAAGGTTTTTTTTTCTTTTAATAAAAGATATAGCACATTATTATGGAAATTCAAGTTCCGAGTGTTTTCTCTTTCTCTCATCCCAGTTCTTCCCTCTCCAGAGCCCAGCATTAGTGTGCATTCAACATAATCTTCAATTCTGTATTTATACTTTATTATATATGTGTATCTATAAATGCTGTGTGCACTTTGTGCATTTTAAAAATCCTACACAAATGCTGCCACACTGTCCATGTCTTTCTCCCACATGCATTGTTCACTCAGCATTGTGAGATCTCTCTGTATTGTACCTATAAATCCATTAAGTTAGCTTATTGCTGTAGGATTCCATTTCGTGAACATATGACTATCCATTGGTGGTTTTGTAGGTTATCGGGGGTTTCTCATCTTTACAGTGTCCTTGAACCTGTGTGCTATTTACATATGAGAGTGTTCTAAGACATATACCTAGAAGGAGAGTTTCTGGTAATGGAACATATGTGTCCTGCTTTCACAGATCACTAAAGTGCATTCCACATTAATTCTAGCAGGGTGGCTCCTGCCAGCAGTGTATGAGAGCGCCCGCTTTTTCTGTATCTTTGCCAGTTTAGTGAAAGCAAAGTGTTATTTTAATTTGCATTTCCTAGGGAATGTTTTGAATCTGAATTAATAGAAGATTATTTATATTCAAGCCTCCCTTTAAATAAGGATAAATGACTTGGAATATATATTGTAAACCTGGATTTAGAAGGGATGTTTTCAACTTGAGCACAGGTAGCAGTTACCATGTCCTGGTTTATTTCCTTTTTTATCTCCTGAGTTTTGAGACTAAGTTAGTTACCTCTAGTGGTTCGACTCAGACTGCAGTGAGTGCAGGAGGCAGTGTGTTTTGTTGTTTCATTGTACACTTTCTTTGAAGAGAGTGTCTAATGTCATTGTCCTTCCAAATTTTATCTTTTGGAGCTGCATTAGGATACAGTTTCTTAGACTTTGAGACACAATTTCTATGGCTGGCTCTTGTGTTTTTATTATTTTTTCCTCCCCTTTTTAATTCCGTCCCCTCCCCCTCACTTCCACCCCTGACCCATGGAATGTTGCTGTTTCCCCTTAAGAACTGGATCTCTGAAGGGGAGGCATCCCCTCCCACACACTCAGGGAGTGCACCCGGGGGTCTGGCGCACGTGGGGTATGCTTCGTGGCTCCACCTGGGGTGCGAACCCAGGTCCTTCTACATGCAAAGCAGACGTGCTAACCACTACACTATGGAGCCACTCCCAGTGTCTTGTCTTGTGTTTCTTGCATATTTGGTTTGCTTTTTGGTTTTGGCTTTTTAAAAGTTCTCCCTTTTCGTCTCTCTGGTCTCATAGAGCTTCCCAGCATGTATAGCAAAGACCTGCCTTCCCTGCTGGCCTCTGAGAACAGGCACTATCTTGCTTGTCTGAGTGTTTTGAATGTTCCTGTTGCTTTCATATTGTGACTTTTAGTTCATTTTTTAAGTGATGAAATTGAGTTGGTTACATGTATCTATCTGAAGCTTTGCAAATGATCCAGTTTTCATTTAGAGGTCACGTCTATAATCCTTTCAAATATTTCTATGCTGGGGTTGGCTATTTGTTGTAGTTCTATGTACCTTGCTTTCATCACTCTATTCTCTTTCTCTAGGAAGAATACAGAAATTCCATGCCTGCATCCAGTTTTCAACAGCAGAAATTGCGTGTCTGTGAAGTCTGCTCTGCCTACCTTGGCCTCCATGACAATGACCGTCGCCTCGCAGACCACTTTGGGGGCAAATTGCACTTGGGGTTCATTCAGATCCGTGAGAAGCTCGATCAGTTGAGGGTTCGTTAATGTATTTTGTTTCTGGAGAAACCTGGGAAGTTGTGATTGTCTTCACATTAATTTTCCTTCTAGAAAACCTTGTGTTCTGATCCCAAGGATATACCTTGAGTTTTATAGTGAAATGCTCTGTTTCTTCACTTTGTTTACACAAGAGACCAAGAGGACTTTGGATATTTATTTAGTCTTCACCCTCTTGTTTATGAAGGTAATGGCAGAGTCCGGTACAGCGTACAGACAGCTCTTGCACACCCCTGAAATAACTGTGTTTGGAGATGGGAAAGAGCCAGCAGTTGCTAGGTTTTCTCCTTTGACAGAGACAGGTGCATGGAGAGTAGTTAGGATAGATAGGGAGATCACGTATCCTGGCCTTTGCCTTGTGCCTCCTCAGGACAAGAAGGTGATGGGGCCTTTCTAATAGTCCTGCTGCCCCCTCTGTTCCTTTTTTAAGGCCCCTCGTTTTCCTGGATTAGGCCCTAAAACATTTGATATCTTGGGTATAGAACACTAAGAAGGAAGTATGAACGTGTTTCAGATACTTAGAATTGTCATTCTCCAAACTCACCGTAGTCTTCCCTGCTGTGTACTGCGTACTGTGTGCTGAGGGTGGGATGCTGGGAAATATGAAGGCCTCCAGACACCCAAAATCTGGTGGAAGGACTGCCACATGGCACCCAAACTGTAGGATACTATGGTAATCAAGGCCGAGACTCTTGCGTGCCTCCCAGGAAGGACATTGGGCGGCACAGTTCTGTGCCCAAGAAGGGGTCCCCAGTAGGCGATGTGATCATGGCACTGGGAGAGGGAGCTGGGATAGTAGTGAGGATATTCTCAACCATTGGTCTTGACACGTTTTGCTCCTGTACTCCCAGTAGAATTTTGAAAAATGATATATTTTATTATGGAATTTTTTCTTTATAAGTTTACGGGTATCAAAGATGTAAATAATACTCATATGTAGCCCATAGAACATAAAAAATAACTTGGTATCCACTACCATCCCCATTTAAAAACTCTCCTTAGCAGTTGAAAATGTCACATTTCTATTTCTCCTTTCAATTGTATCTCCATTTTATATCACCTCATAATTTTGTCCTGATATTGTTTTATACATGAACGCCTTTTTAAACATGTATTTCTGCATCAGAAATGTGAATATATTGATTTTCCCTGGAACCTTAAGAGCTCAGTTACTAACTTGATCTAGAAAGCATATTTTATCTGTACAGTTATGAGCAATATATAGTTTACCAAAGCAACACAAATATATTACAGACTTTGATAAACAGCTATTAAACTAACAGCAGAAAATGTATTTTAAAGTACACCTTTTAATGATAAAGAGGGTGGGAGTTCTGTGCCCAGTCAGAGATGGCTTCACTCACAGTGGTCCTGGAGGTGTTCACACTGAAGTAAATGTAGAATGATGAGAGTAAGGCCTTTGTCAGGTGGGGAAGGATAGGTTTTAGGAAATAGAAAGGGTTTGGAAAAGAAAAGATGCCAGACCGCTGGTCTGTTCACAGATCCATTTTAGGAAGAGTGTGCATGGAAGCAGAGATTCTGAGACTTCATCATTAATCTTAGCCTGTCCATTGTATGTGCCTGTTCAAGGTGCAGGACAAGCAGAGTCTCAGGTGTGGAGCTGGAAGAGCTGGACAGGAAAGCTCTCATACCTGGAGAGTACTTTGGGGCGGAAAGCCATCCTCTCTCCCAGTCTTCGCTGTGCCCTCTCTTCCTCGGGGCCTGGCTCCAGTCCACACAAATTCATGCCTTCACTGGCACGAGGAGACTGGTGACCCTTTGTCTCACTGGCTTTGATTTTCGCTCAGGGTTTCATTTCACTTAGCAGAGAGACAGCATTGAAAGGTTTTGGGTGGATGCTGGGAGTAGGGGATGTGTAGGTTAGATCTAGTACTTTGCTGTGTTGATTGTGTTCCAGTAGTGTAGTTTTTCAAGACCTCCCCCTGCCTATTGGATTTTCTTTTCTGTTGCATTCATAATGAAGTCATGTGTTATTGGTGTGAAAGCCAGTTGTGGACGGTTCATAGTCTACCTTCCCTGGCCTGCTGTCCCTATGAGACCAGGTCCAGAGTTAGCGTAGCACTCAGCACCAGAAGATAGGCTGCTCCTTGGCAGCAGGAGCTTGGCTCCCAGCAACAGGATGTGTTTGGTGAGACATGTGTTGTTCTCTTTTACTGTAAAGTTTGTGGAGTCTCCTTTGGATGAAAATCTTAACTTTCTGGATTGGTTTGAAGCAATGTGATTAATTTCCTGTGACATAGTAGTATAGCACCTCTTAGGATTTGCAATTTGTCACTAAATTTATAAGGATAAAACATTTTTCATGTATTTTCTATTTTCATTATTGAAGTTTTTAAAAATGATCATGTTCTTGTTTTTTAAGTTTCACTTAGATTTTAAATTACCTATACTGATGTGCTTTGTTAATAAACAACATTCACATTCTAGTTTATGTAACTTGTTCTCATTTTCCAATGTTTCATTTATTTAGAAAACTGTGGCTGAAAAGCAGGAGAAGAGAAATCAGGATCGCTTAAGGAGGAGAGAAGAGAGGGAGCGGGAGGAGCGGCTGAGCAGGAGGTGAGCCCACGGCAGCACACATGCCTAAGGAAGCCCTCACACCTTTCATCGCAATGTTGTTTATAACAGTTGAGGTCTGCCAAGTACCTTAGTGCCCATTAAAAGAAAATAAGCAAACTTGCAGCATGTTTATCTGAGCGAGGTCTTGGCCGGCCTAGGAGGACCTGTGTGTGCACAACCATGCAGCGCTGGGCTGGGCCATCATGAGCTGCACAAGCAGCTGTGATGACCTAATTCTTACCTAGAAAGGTGTAGACTTCTCCCTGCCGCCGGGGTCTAAAGAGTAAACAAAGGAAGGAACCAGCCGTGTCCTGTGGATGTAGCGCTTAGTAAACAGGACAGGCAGGAGCATGCTTTGTTACACTGCTGTGCCCCGCTGTGAGCGGAATCCACAGGGAAGGGTCTGGCATTGACTTGAGTAATATGTGGCCACTGGAGGAAGGGCAGGACCTGCTGCCCTGTGGAGAATAAGTGCAGGTGGTAGGGTGGAAGCAACCAGAACACTGAGGAACCAGCTGGGGGAATCTAGGAGGAGAAGGTGGCAGTTTGAGTCAGGTGAGGCAGGGTAATGGTCTGGGTGTGTTCTGGGGGTACAGCTGATGGGATTTGCTTGTAGATTTAATGAGGCATGCAAAGGAAAAGGAAGCTGGCCTCATGGTTTCTGGCCTGGAGTGGCCACTTATGGATGTAGGATAGATTAGGAGCAGTGTAAAGAGACACAAATGGCATAAAATTTTTAAGCAAAACACAAGTCTCATTTTACACGGAGGTGACCACTGTCGTGGAGGTGCGTGTGTGTGTGTCTATATGCACTGGCACCTGTGCAATCCTCACCTAATTTCCAAGATCATCCCACAGCAGACGTGCCTTTACAGTCATGTGCCATAACTGAGTATTCTTTTTTTCTCACACCTTTATCCTTTTTATTTACTCCCACCCCGCCTCTGACCAGTCTGTTCTCTGTATCTATGAGTTTGGGTATTTTTAGATTTCACACATAAGTGAAATCATACACTATTTGTCTTTTTCTGACTATTTCACTTAACGTTCTCAAGATCCATTCATGTTGTTAAAAATGGCAGGATTTCCTTTTTATGGCCAAATAGTATTACATCTCCTTTCTCCATTCATCTGTTGGTAAACACTTAGTTATTTCCATGTCGTGGCTATATATAAATAATGCTGCAGTGAACATGGAGTTTCAGGAGTCTTTTCAAGAGAGTGATTTCATTTCTTTGGATAAATACATAGTCCCCCCTTAACCCAAGGGGAATATATTCCAAGCCCCCTGGGTGCCTGAAACCATGGCTAGTGCTGAACCCTGTATATGCTGTATTTTCCTATGTACACATAACACTTTACCGTTTTCTTTAGTATATTCAAATTGCCAGTTGTACTTCCTGTTTTTTGGATCATTAAGTAAAATAGGGTGACTCGAACACAAGCCACTGCCATACCATCACAGTTGACCTGATAACCAAGACAGCTACTGAGTGACTAAACACAGGTAACATTTGCAGTGTGGATAAGCTAGACAGAAGGATGATTCGTGGATGCAGTGGGACACCACAAAGATTTTATCATGCTGCTCAGAATGGTAGCAATTTAAAACTTAAGAAATTTTTTCTGATATTTTCTATTTAAATTTTTAGACCAAGGGTATCTCAGGTAACTAAAACTGCAGAAAGTGAAACTATGGATAACAGGGGACTACTTTACCTAGAAGTAGAATTGCTGGATCATTGGTAGTTCTATTTTTTTAATCTTTTGAGGAACTTCATACCATTTTTCCATAATGGCTGCACCAATTTACATTCCCACCAGCAGTGCATGAGGGTTTCCATTTCTCCACATCCTTGCTAACACTTATTTACTTCTTGTCTTTTTGATGATTGCCAGTCTAACAGGTGTGATCTTTTATTTGCATTCTCTGCTAAGTGATTTTGAGTACCTTTTTATGTGCCTGTTGTTCATTTCTGTGTCATCTTTGGAAAAATGTTTATTTAGAGCCTCTGCCCATTTTTTAATTAGATTCTTTTTTCTGTAGAGTTATAGGTGCTCTTTATATATTTTGGATAGTAAGCCCTTATCAGATACATGATTGGCAGATATTTTCTTGTATTCCAAGTAAGCTACCTTTTCATTTTGTTGTTGGGTTCCTTTTGCTATACAGAAGCTTTTTAGTTTGGTATAATCCCACTTGTTTATTTTTGCTTTTGTTCCTTATTCTTTTTAATGACTGTTTTTATAAAACTGTTGTTGAACAAGTACTCTGGAGATCATTCTTGTATATGTTTGAATTTTCTATAAAATTAGAATTTTGGGGACAAAGGAATTTAACATGTAAATAGTGATAGATATTGTAAAAATGGTTTTCCAAGGGGCTTTATCAAATCACCCTCCAGCCACATGATGGGTGAGCATCTTTCGTCAGTTCCTCCTCAGCACATGTTGCTAGCAGTCTTAGAAATTTTTGCTGTAGAACACTGTAAAATGAGACCTCATTGTAATATGCATTTATTGGGTTGCTGATTATATGCTATTTCCCGAGGGGATCATGTGGCCCTCACCTGGCAGTGAGTTCATGCTTGGAACTTGAGGCATTGGTTTAACTTTGGTCTTGGCAGCTTTTGATTCTTCCCAGCCCTTTGTCCATTAGGTGGCTGCATAGCTATGCTAGGGTCCACTCTAAAGACTTTGTAGAGCCAGTTTGTTGAACTCAGGGTGCTGGTCCTGTCCTTTTGCTAAAAGTTGGGGGCTGGAGATTGGGATGGGCCTTATCTTGGTGCATTAACACTTGCTGCTGCTGGCCTGAGAATGAGTGAGCAGCTAAGAAGATAACAGGTTTCTGTGGGAAGTCAGTCCTCCTCCTCAGAGTGGACTTGGGGCTCCTCCCTCAGTTGTGACATACGGGGCTGTTTGGGGAAATTGTTCTTTTTCTTTTTTTTCCCCAGGTCTGGCTCAAGAACCAGAGATCGCAGGAGGTAGGTTTCCAGATGGTGTTCGTAGTCAAATGTTCTTTTCAGCATGCATTTTTTTTTTAATATTTAATCTTTATAACTTCACAATTATTGTCTGGTGGCTGGGATCTTCAGGAAGCATTGGTGGGAAGGCTTTCTCCATAATTCTTTTGACCAAAGGTTGATTAATTAATGAGGCGATTGTGAACCCAAGTTGTAAATGTGTGGGAGGAAAGGGAAGATACCAGTAAAGCATCGAGCAGAACATGGTGAGGGAGGAGGGACATTGGGGTGGGGTGATGCCACCACAGACTTCCAAGTCTCTGGTTGTCCACGCAGGTCACGTTCCCGGGACCGTCGTCGGAGGCGGTCAAGATCTACCTCCAGAGAGCGACGAAAGTCTTCCCGGTCCCGGTCCCGTGACAGACACCGGCGCCACCGCAGTCGTTCCCGGAGCCACAGCCGGGGCCACCGCCGGGCTTCCAGGACCGGAGTGCGAAATACAAGTAACTACTCTGACTCCTTCAGTAGCTGCAACCAGGAGTGAGCCCCTTCTCTTTGTGTTCCCAGGGTCTCTGGGGTCTGTCATTGGCACCTGTTGGCCATACCTGTTGCTCAGGAGCCTGGCTGGCCATCTGTGGGACTGATTGTTGGGGTCTTGAGGAGTTGTAAGCTGAGAGCAGCAGATGATATAGGGATGGGATGGTTGAGAGGCTGTGGAGGTGATCAGTTATACATGGACATGGGCCCCACCAGGTGGCCTGCCGCACTCAGGGCTACACACTCTCACTTTGATACACAGAATCCTTAAGACTTGTGTCCTGACCAGGCCCTGCTTACCTCTGTTGTGGTTTTCATAAGGAACAAAAAACACCCACATTGCTCATCACCACTGTTAGCACTTTGATATGCTTGGTTTTAGTTTTTTCTTCATTGTGTTTTTATATAATGAATCATATTCCAGGTATGAACTTCTGTTGTATTTCCCTTTGCTCCATTTACATTTCTAGCTGTTATTAGAAATCTTTGCAAATGTCATTTTTTAGCAGCTGTGGGTTGGGCGCAAGATGACAGGTCTGGCTACCCCCTGGCGTGCTGGGGAGCCTCTCCAGGTATGGCGGCGGGTCTTGGCATTCCATGACCCAGTGTTCAGGGTCCAAGTTTTCGGTGCCTGAGAAGCCAGTCAGAAAGGGGCCAACAGCCTCTGCTGAGCTTCTGGTTCCCATTTCCCAGGTTCTCCAGAGAGCGGGCGTCGAGGGAGGAGTCCTGGGAGCGCGGGCGGAGCGAGCGGGGGGCCACCGACTGGAGGCTCGAGAGCTCCAACGGGAAGACAGCTTCGCGGAGGTCGGAGGAGAAGGAGGCTGGCGAGATCTGAACCCATGCCCGGGCACTGTAAATAGTCTGTTAAACATTCAACATGCCTGAGGTTACTCTTTATATTTGCTGAATACAACTCATCTTTTGTAGTTTAAAATTTCTATTGTTTCAGAGCTAGCTATGAGTTTCTAGAGATGTACAGTTGCTCCTGTGTTCTGGGGTTGTGTCAAGTAGGAATAAATAAATCTGACGAGACTGCCTCCTGACGGCTGCAGTGAGGTCTCTGCTTCTTGTGTGCTCTGGAGACTTGCACCGTGTCATTCTATAGGTGGCGGCGACATGCTGGATGCTGTCTCAGTGAGCTCCCCTTCAGAAATTGAGACTGTTTTAGACTCCCCTTTTGAGTTTGGGCTTCCAACACACATGCCCCTGCCCTGCCCCCCTTTCCTGAATGACATGCCAGGTGTGCTGGGCTGTCTGCTGCTTGGCTGCACACATCCTTTCTTGAGTGAGCCACCTGGCTGCGCCCCTCAGCTCAGACCCCAGCAGACTCCACTGGGGAGGAGGGAGGTGCCCCCTGTGCACCTTTAGGGAGGGCTGCCCGTCTCATCTGCCGTCGGCAGGGCCGTAGCCTGGCATTCTAGCTCGACACTACACTGCAGTTTCCATTTTTGGAGTTACTTAGGGCAAAGAAACATCCGTGTGACAGCCACAAGGTCCCGAGATGTGTGGGATCAGGTCATGCTTTGACTCACATTCAAGGAGGGCCTGTGGTGGTATCTACTCAGCTCTTCTACACAAACCATAAGACCAGAATGGAAGATAACTGGAAGCTCTCCCCTTTTCACTTTTTGGGCGTGGGGATTGGTTTATTTTTGGAAGGAGCTTCTGATGGCCATGTGAAAATAGCCCACCTCCCCACATGCACACCTCCCGTGCAGAGAGAGGCTGGTTGCCTCAATGCGCACAGAGGTACTGGGTCTGATTCTTGTGACTACAAGCACCATAATGTGACTGATGGTCCTTCTCTGGTCTCTCCTGCTTCACTCATTCTGTCCCTTTCAAGGAGGATGTGCAGGTAGCATGAACTGCTCTCCTGGCTTGTGAAAGGTGACCCCTGGCTGACTCTCCATGGGAAAAGAATGCGGTATCGGGAGGGTATCCCTCCATCTAAGGAGCACTACCCCTGCGTGCAGCCCACACTTGACCAGGACAGAGCAGCCTTCCTGGAGTCCCTCTGCTCAATGTGGACACCAAGCTAGCTGGGCAGAGACATGCTGTCGGGTTTGGGAAGTGGACAAAAGGTGGTGGAAAGCCTTGAGTGGGTTAATGGTCCCGGGAGGGGAGAAGCAAAGGGGATGAGAGCTGGGGTCATGGGTTCCTGACTCAACTATGCCACCTGGACTGTGATGAGCAGGGACTGGACTGAAGCTGGTAGAGGACGCTCCAGTTCGCATAGCATAGGAGGGGTGTGCACAGCCAAGAGACAGCTATAGAAGTACCCACCTCTGCCCTTCATCTCCTGGAGGTGTAGGGTGTTTTTATACTGTAGTAGAGTACACAGAATTCACAATTTTAAGCAAAAGTACATACGAGTGACATTAAGCATGTATTCATGTGTTATGTATGCATGGAGGGATGGTTTTGAAAAGGCACATGCCATCCCTGGATTGAAGAGTAGGCTTGGAGTCCCAGCCAGAAATAAGGTGAGGCTGAGATTGAGACAGACTTGGGAGCATCTAGAGGGCTGCAGCTGCTCCCTGCACGCCTGGATGGTCACCAATTGAACCAGGACCAGGTGGTTTAAGCCCTTGTGCTGGGAGGATGAGACCCAGACATTGCTGCCTGGCTCTTCCAAGCTCAAGTGCTGGAGGTACCCACCCACCTGCCCCTGGTACACCCCTGAGGCAAGTGCTTGCCAAGCTCCTGGGCCCTGTGTTCTAGGTGGGCAGATGGAGTCAGTGTACAACAGCACTGGGGCTGCTCCAGGGGTGCCACAGCCCCTACTCCCCTCTCTGGGTCCCTGCAGAGGAAAGCTCCCAGGTGGGGAGGGTGCCATGGAGGCCATGAGAGGAAGGTCACTCATGAATTATAAGGGGCTGGGACAGAGGGGCCCATCCCCTCTTGAACTCTAAGAATGAAAAGATGTGGGAAATAAGTGTTCGATCTGAGAGATGGGATTCAGGTTGGGGTGATAGCTGTCCTGGAGGAGAGTTGAGAGCAGAGCCAACAGGTGTAGTGGGCCAAGGTCATTGTAAATTCCAGGCCCCTTAGGTCCACCCCAGTCACTGTCCTTAGGGACTTCCCCACCCCATAACTCACTTCTGGCTGGTAGGGAGGGACATAGTGAGTAGCACCTAGTGTGGATTGTGGGGTTTTCTAACCCTGCATCAAGGCCTTCAGCTGTCCTGGGGAAGTGTGCCTGCAGCCAGGTAGGCAGGGCTTCTGGGGCTGCCCTCCTGACTCACAGTGGGGTCTCTAGCCAGGCCCAAGGCTACAGTCTAGGGAGAGGAGGGCTGGAAAAGCTGGCCCTACAGCCTACGTGGAAGCTCATAGGGTCCAGAGCAGAGCCCAGCCTTGGGCAGCACCCACTCGGGTTCACTGGCAGGCCCTGGGTTCTCACCGTGCCCTGTGGATATGTTAGTACCTTCCCTAGGATAGCGGGGCGGCTCAGTAGCTTGAGTGCACCAAGCTGGTTCTGGGATCTGAGCTTCCAGGAGGAGGTGGTGCCTGCCATGATTCAGGTGAGTCGGGGAGGGGATACGCACAGGCAGTGTGCGTCACTCGGAAATGGGTTTGGGGTCTGGGGATTGGACCTGTTGAGTGATTCTTGGACTTTGTCATGTGTCAGGATCATCTGGAAGACAGGTTTCTGGGCCCCCTGTTGGTCTGGGGAGGGGGCTAAGAACATACACTTTTATTCTGTAGGTAGATTTTTTTGGATTGAGATGAAAACATAAAATTCAACATTTTAATCATTTTAAAGTATACGATTTAGTGGTTTTCAGTGTATTCACAGAGTCGTGCCATCTAGTTTATCATTACATAGTTTTAGAACATGTCAATCATCCCAGAAAGAAACACTATACACATTAGCTGTCATTCCCCCTTGCCCCCCACTCCAAGTCCAAGACAACCAGTACTCTGTCTGTCTTTGGAATTGCCTGCTCTGGACATTTCATGTAAGTAGAAGCACACAATAAGTGCCCTGTGACAACATACTGAGCATAGCGTTTGCAAGGTTCACCCATGCTGTAGTCTGTGTCAGTGGTGAGAATGTAAGTTTTCTGGGCTGTTGATCCTGCAGGTCCAAAGGACACAGAGCTGGGATGTGAGCAGACACTTCGTATGTGATGGGGCGGCAGGAAGAGGGTTCCCGGGAGCTGGGGCACCAGCTTCAAATCCTGAATGGCATCTCTTCTGGGATGTGAACTGAGGTGCTGTCTGACTTCTTAAGGCAGGCTTCCAACTCTAGCCATCAGGGCATGTGCAGAAGATAATTTGTTCTGTTTGGATCTTAGGAAAAGGTGGTTGAGGAGTTATGTCTTCAGTTGCTGGCACAACGTATTCCTTTTATGTCCACTGCACAGTCCCTTCATTAGTCCCACCACCACCACCACCACCTTTTCTCTATTTCACTCACATCCCCACAGCACTTAACCTGGGCACAGGGTCACAGGTAACAGCTGATGGCTGCTCATGAACAGGTATAAGATCTGCCACCAGGGGCCTGTGGTCTGTGGTCCCTTGGCCCAGCCCGTGGAGAAGAAGGCCTGATCATCCCCTCAGCGCTGGGGAGCAGCTTCCAAGCCAGTGAAGATTCATCTGGCTTGGAAGCTGCTCACCACCTGCTGTGCAGCCTATCTCCTGACAGGCCACAGACCAGTACTGGTCTGCAGCCCGGGGGTTGGGATTCCTGGTTTAGAGAATAAGAAGCAAGCCCTGCATATCCATCAGGGTCAGGAAATAGAACATTGTTAGCTCCTGAGAAGCCCCTGTCTTCCCCTATCACAATTCCTCTATCTTCCCAGAGGCCTTCGCTCTTCTGACATGTGAAAATCATTTACCACGAATGGAACTACTTAAAATGACACATTATCTCACAACTTCTGAGGATCAGGAGTCAAGTTTAGCAGCGTTCTCACAGGCTGCAATTGAGGTGTCTCATCTGGGGCCCAGCTGTGCTAGAGAAGGATCCTTCCAGGTGTACTTGGTTGTTGACAGGATTCAGCTACCTTCCTGCTGTCATAGTACAGCTCACTGCATTTCAGTGTACATGTTCAAAGCCAACAAGGGAGAGGATCTCCTCGCAAGAGAGACATGAAGTTAATCATGGAAATGACATTCCAGCCCCTTACTGAATTTTGTGGATTAAAAGCATGGCCGTCATTTAAAAAGAGAGGAAGGAAATAAATGCTGGCAAGGATGTGGAGAAATTGGAACTCTCATACCCTGCTGGTGGGAATATAAAATAGGCAGCTGCTGTGGCAAAAGTTTGGTAGTTTCTCAACAAGCCGAGAAGCACAAAATTATATAACCCAGTAATTTCATTCCTAGTATATACCCAAGACAATTGAAAACAGGAACTCAAATACTTGTACACATGTCTATAGTAGCACCATTCACGATAGCCAGGAGATGGAAACAACCCAAATATCCGTCAACAGATGAATGAATAAACAAAGAACAATGTGGTCTGTTCATACAATGGAATACTATTTGGCCATAAAAAGGACTGAAATTCTGATACGTGCTGCAACATGATTGAACCTTGAGAATATGTTAAGAAGCCAAACACAAAAGACCACATATTCCATGTATATGAAATATCCAGAATTAGTAAATCCATACAAAGTAAACGCGTTATTTTCAGGGGCTTGGTAAGAGGAGTGGGGAGTGAGCGGTAGGTAATAGGTACAGGGTTTACTTTTAGGGTGATGAAAACATTTTGCAACTAGATAGTGATGATGGTTGCACAACATTATGAATGTACTAAATTCCACAGAATTATTATATACTTTAAAGTGGTTAAAATAGTTAACTTTTGTGTTAACCATATTCAAAGCAAAACCCACACAAAGGCAACTACGAAAGGGTGTGAACACCAGGAGGTGGGGATCATGGGGTCCACTTTAGAGTTTGTCCTCACTGTTGTTAGTAACACTTTGACTCTGCCTGTTGTCTTATGTCTATGGGTCTGATCTTTATCTTTTATTTGGATCAGTTAAGTCACTTATTTATTATCAATGTAGTTAACATATTTGGTTTTGTTGATACCATCTTATTTTGGGTTTTCCATTTGTCATACCCATTCTTATTCTTTTTCTCTCCATTTCTTCCCATTTTGGGGGGAGGGTTGGGTTTTTAGAATAATTTAACATTCTTTCCGCTTTCCCTCTATGTCAATTTAGAAGTCATACATTCTATTTCTGTTCTATAGAACATTTATGCTTAACTGTTGTAGCTGAACAATGGCCCCCAAAGATACCCAGGTCCTAATCCCTGGAACCTGTGAAGGTTTCTTTAGATGGCAAACGGGTTTTGAAGACATGATTAAATGAAAGGTTTTGCGATGAGATTATTCTGTATCATCCAATGGACCTAATGTAATCACAAGGATCCTTATTAAAGAGGTAGAGGGAGATTTGACTACAGAAGAATGCAAGATACTACTGGTTTTAAAGATGGAAGAAGGGGCCAAGAACCAAGGAATGCAATTCTAGAAGCTGGAAAAGCAAGAAATGGATTTTCCCCTGATTTTGCTGACATGTTGATTTTAGCATAATGAAGTTTATTTTGCACTTCAGAGTTGTTTAAGAGAATAGATTTGTGTTGTTTTAAGTCACTAACTTTGTGTTACACCAGCAATAGGAAACTAATACACTTTCCAAAATCTAAAGTTAATGAAAACATTTATTTGCCTCCCAGATGGTACAAGGACTTCAGAGCACTTGATTGCTTTGAGTCCCTTCTGACTTATTGTGTAATGTTTTATGTCTGTCTAGTTTTTTTTTTCCTTTTTAACCCCATAGACAATAATATTTTATATACAGTCAGTGTTTGTATTTACCACTTTCTTTGTTATTCATCCCCTTTTACATCTTGGACTTCCCCCTAGAATCACTTTCCTTCTGCAAGTACGTTTTTTAGGAGAATCAGGATAGGGTGAGGCAGGTGAGACATCAGGGACATGAAATTGAAGGAGGTGTAAGGGCTGGAGTCTGGATAATTGTTCTATTTTAAGTTCACTAATTCTATGACTGTTTAATCTCTTAAACCTAACCATTGAATTTCAATTTTTGATGACTATTTTTCATTTCTAAAAGTTCTTTTTCACGTGTGCTATGTCACTTTTTATATTTTATGGCTCCCTGCAGGTATTTAAAATCTCGTCTCATTTTGTAAACATAGTAAGCACACTTGTAATTGAAACTGGTATCTTCAGTGCCTGATACTTTTGTGGATCTTTTCTGATGACTCATATGTCTGGGCTTTCATACATGGTGCCTTATTTCCTTATTTCCATCTGCTCGGTGAGTTCGCTTCTTGTTGCCCTTTGTGGCCTGTAATAAAGTGCCTTTATTGCAGGAGGATTTATTTGCCTTTCCGAGGTGCCTGGGCTCTCTGAGGGAAGTCTAGGATCATTTTAAATGAAATCCACAACCTGGATTTTTTGGGGGAACACTCAGGTAATATGAACTGGGCTGTAAATCCAGTGTCAGCGTGTGATTTCAATTTATCAGGGAGTTATTTTCCCCTCTGCTGAACACCAAGGTGGTTTTGTTTTTTGTTTGTTTTCAGTCCCCGTGCTTGGGGAGAATAGGGAATTGTCCAGTGGGTGTAGACTTTTGGGGCCCCAGCTTTATGGGAAGAGTAACCTATTAGGTACCTCACCTTATATGGCCCTCTTGGCAAATGAGCCCACAAGGAAGAAAATCCGCAGCTTGAGTTTGCTAGTTTTGATAAATACCTCAGGACTCAAGTTGTTTCAGTGCTGTGATCACCTCTGTGAGTTCTCACCTTTATTTGGCTTTTGCCTAAAAATTTCTTATCATCCCATTTGCTCTTTGATGCTTTTAATAAGATTTAAACCATTTTATCTAGCATTTTAGTTACGTGTAAATAAAACTGTAGCCTCTCTTCCCAGGCTGGAAATGGCAGCTCAGAGCAGGCGAAGCCCTGGAGCAGTAACGGGGCCCAGAGATCTGAAGGAAGAGCTGGGTGTCTAGAAGAAGAATCCACACACACACACACACACACACACGAAAATAAAGACAAAAAATGGGCAAGTAATTTCATCGTATAAGATGGGCCAACAGTCTTCTACAGGTCTACAGAAAAGGGATTCTGTGGGTTAATCTTGACAATGCCACAGTAGAAAATGGGCAAAGGACACAATGGGTGACTCACACAAAGAAGTTAGAGATGGAGCCAACAATGTTTACCTTCGTGAGTAATCAAATAAATAAATGGAAGCTGCCAACCATGGAGAGCAGTGGAAGGGATGCGGGCACTCGCCCCCTGCTGGTGACACTAATGAAAGGCAATTCTGGCAATAACAAAAAGCCATAGCAATGGACATAACTATTTACCCCAAAGATTCCACTTCTACAAAATTCCTCAAGAAAATAATTATGGTTGGATGTTTGTGCATAGAATTTTAACTGCAAATATTCAGGGCAAGGTTTTCTACAAAATATTTGTGAAAATGAAGAACATATACACAAATGAAAACTCACTCATATCCCCAACCACTTTCCTTTTCTGGGATTATATAAAGTATGGTGACAATTGCCTTCTCTGTCCTTTTAGTCTCATGCCTGTGGAAACTTGCTGCTAACATTTAGTGTGTATTTCGAGTTTTGTTGTAATTATATCAATATAAAAATGGATTTATGCTCTACACATTGACCTGCAATGTGCTTTGTTATACGAATGTCTTGGCATTATTCATGGCATTATTCATATGTCTGTGCCCAAAGGCTGACCTCATTCTTTCTAACGGCAATACAGTGGCCCCTTGTGTCACTCTACTATAATTTATTTAATTTATATTGAGGAATGTTGGGTGTGTGCCATATTTTTTCTTATTTTCTTTTTATTTTTCTTCTCTAATAAAAGGTCCTGCAAAGAACATCACTGTACGCAAAATGTCTTCATATATGTGTGCCGCTGTTTTCTGTTGGATAAATTCTCAGAAGCAGGACTGCAGGCTTAGGTAATTTGTACTTTTTAGATTTAAAGGATACAATCAGTGGTGTGCTAGAACCTGTTTAGATTAGTTCAAGTTAAACTTTTAGGAATTCTAAGCTGATTGTTAAACACAACCACTATTAAAAGTTATGTTAATTTACAAATAAATAGATTTATTACCTTAAAAACAAAGGTGATAAATACTGAAAACTCATTATTTCCTAATTATGTTACTGTATTTTACTATTATCTATGTCCAAGTTTCTTGCTAGAAATACAACACAATAGCAGGTTTGTGCATCTCTTCCTAATTTTCTGTTCAGTAGTAGCATATTGATAGCTTGAAATCAACCATGATGGCAATAATTACATAGTGGAAACTGGCAAATGCTACAGATTCAGCCCCCTTCTTTTCCAGAGTGCCAGCTACTAAACACTTGTTGGCCCACAACTGTATACAACTGAGTTGCCTTCCCAAAAGGTTATATACTACATTGCACTTCCACCAGATGTGTATTGCACTCCTTTCTATGACAGGTGTCTTGTTAATGAGCATTTTTATTTGCATGGCTTTGTGCATTGTTACAAATGTTTGTTGGCCATTGGTATACTGTAAGTTTTCTGTTCATCTTTTGGCTTAGTTTTCTATAGAGTTGACTGGCTTTAAAAAGAAAAAGGTGGGGGGTGAGAAAAAAAATTTGGAGGTCTACCTTGTAATAACAACCCTTTGTCTGCTGTTTCTGGCAAATATTTTTCTCCCTGTTCTTTTAAGTTTGCTTGTGTTTTTCTCCCCGTAGTGAGTATTTCTCTCTTTAGAGTCGAGTACATCCACTTTTCCAATGTCATTTCGAGGGTACCATTTCAAAAAAAAATATCTCCAAATGTGCCTAGAACGACCTGAAAGGCTGTACCTTAAATATTATCTTGATACATGTCTGGGTGGGGCTGTTTTTGCCACAGTTTGTGTGTTTATATCTTGTTGTGTGTGGTATGTCTATATGTGTGTGCTCTTAGATCTGAGTCCCATGTCCTCCATTTGTTCACACACAGTTTCCCTATGTGTCAAGCAGGAATTAAAGGAATAGTGGGTGGGCTGGACCCACTGGAATACTCAAGAGGTATATAGTAAGCGGAATAGTTTTGCATTTTTTAGTTTCTATGATGAGCATAATTAATTTTATGAGGAAAAAATTTAAAAAGTTCTGAGGTCTGTCTCCTTAGAAGTGTGGATGTAGGCAGGGTTGTGGGCTGGCTCCCTGGTTTACCTTGCTACGTGACTGGGTGCTGGGGCAGCATCCACCTCATTTCACCAGGCCCAGAGTCTGGCAAAGACCCCAATACCCTTCTAGAGGCTCTGTGTAGGGTTGCGCAGGTTGAGCTCCATGCAGGGTTCGGTTGCTGCTCCCTAATCTCAGAATCTATCCCGAATCCCGCCCTCAGTTCCAGGTGGGTGAGGGACCAGGTCCCGCGTACCTGGATCTGAGAGGAGTACCCCAAAGCGAGCAGCCCTGGGGAAGGACCAGACCTCGCCAGCTGAGACAAACCCATGACATCCCCCAACCTGTCACCCCATTCCCAAAGTGCGGAAGTCGCCGGTCTGTGCTTCCAAGTGGCTGCGGCTAATAACGGCCTGGTGGGTGGGAGTCCATGATATGGCGTTTGGGACTCGGAGTTGAGGACAACCTGAATCTCCTCTCGGCGGCCCAGGGCGTCCAGCGGAACGCCCTGATCTGACTATGGCGGGATGTGCACGTGGCTCTGGCCTCCCCAGATCCCTACCCTTCCTTTGGGGCGGAGGCACACCTCTCCCCCAAACCCATCAGGCCCTTGCTGCGCACCTTCTAGGGAACACATGCACTCAGGCGGAGGCTTTCTTTTGGGGACTTTACTCAAACACTGTAAAATCACGGGAAGGGGTGGCTGGGGTCTCGCGACCATTTACCCCCCAGTTTAGGGATATCCGGAGGCGAGAGCCAAAATCACGTGTCTCAGAAACTTGTCGAGCGAAGCTTGCATGGCGGGGCTGAAGTCTCCAGGGTAGTGCCTGGCGAGGGTCACCAGCAAGCAGTGGCCCAGGAGCTGTGGAAGGAGGGAGTCGTCCCCATCCGGGTCCATCTGCCCCTCCACACCCTTCCCTGGTGAGAACTCCTCCCTCCCCCGGCAAGCGGGTCCAGTTTCAGCCCGCGTGCTAACCTTGAAGTTGACGGGGTCCACTTGCAGTTTGTGCGTGTGCAGGTCGCTCAGAGCTGACAGGACGTGGGGCAAGTCGTCCAGGTGGTCCACGGCCAGGGTCAGTGCGTCGGCGACCTTCTGGCCGTGGGCTTTGACCTGGGTGGAGCCGGGGCGCAGGTCCAGGTGAAGGAAGTAGGTCTTGGTGGAGGGGAAGGCCAGGAAGGTCCTGAGGGAGGAACAGAAAGTGAGATGCTGCACCCCTGGTGTGGGCGCTTGACTTCCAAGAGGAGCGGGGTCTCATCGCCGATACGCGCGGAAAGGCAGGTGAGCCCAGAGGGCGCTGGGGCCTGTCCGCACCTCTCCAGGGCTTCGGTCGTGTAGACGCCGACGTTATTACCCAGCTTCTTCCACAACGCGCGCACTGCCGCGGTGTCTGCGGCGGACAGCACCATCGCAGAACCCTGGGCCAGCTGCCGGCGCTCAGAGCACCGGGCTGCGCCTGCGCGGATCGGCTGGCGAGTTCCCGCGGTCCCCAGGGGGCGCCAATCCACAGATTCTGGCCGGAGGAATCAGGGAGCATCGAATCTCCTGCATCTGCTCTGCCCTGGGACTTTACCAATCAATTGCCCTGGATCCCAAGGCTCCCATTTAATATATATTATTATTAGATAACACTGAAATTTTGCATGGATTTTTTGCGCTTTAGCTTATTCTACCTCCCTCACAAGTCTGTTATGACACCTCCCTGAGCCTATTTCTTCTTTTATTGTATAAAATGAATATAATTTCTTCTTCTCAAGGTCGTTGTGAAGATTAAATGGAAAAGAAATGTCAAGTGCCTCGCTCATAGCAGATGTTCTTTTCAGGACAAGGAATATTTATTGAGAGCCTAGGATATATCCAATAATAACAGCTAATACCTATGTGGCACTGGTTCCCTACCAGGCACCATTCTACACATTTTCTTGTGGCGATGGTGGTGGTAAATTTTATGTAACATAATTTTTGCCATCTTATCCATTTTTAAGTGTACAATTGAGTGTCTTTAATTGCTTTCACAATGTTGTATAACTATTACCATTATCTAGTTCCAGAACTTCTTCATCATCCCAACTCTGAACCCATTAGCAGTCACTCTATAATCCCTTGCCTTTGGCCCCTGAAAACCACCAATCTGCTCTCTGTCTTTGTGGATTTGCTTATTCTGGACATTTCAAATAAATAGAAATATGCAATATATGGTCTTTTGTGTCTGGCTTCTTTCATTTAGCACATTTTCAAGGTTTATCCACCTTGTCATTTATCCATTTGTTTGGATGGACCACATTTTCTTTGTCCATTCATCAGTTGCTGGATGTTTGGGTTGTTTCCACTTTTAGCCCAGGTCTTCATTTTTCCTAATAATAAAATAAGGAAGACTGCCTTGTACTGAGAGCTCAGACTATGCCACTAGCTGTGCTAAAAAGCATCACAAACTGAGGCAGGGTGCATGCTATCTCATTTTCCAAGGACCACTCTTGGACACAGGGAAGAAAGGACACTGCTCTCAGAGGTTTGGGGCTGGACTGCAATCAGGACCAGACACCTCAAGCCCTCACTCTAAAGTCAAAGGCACTAGGGGCCTGCTTCGTGGAGAGGAAGCACATCAGGGTGTAGGCTCCCTGGCCCTGACTCTCAGCTGCAACATTTGGGGGAGTCAGTGGGCCTCTGAGTTGCCAGCCTCAGGGAGGTGCAGTCAATGCCTAGCAAGGCCCCGAAACTGGGCCTCCAGACCTGCGATGGCCCCAAGATGTCAGTGACTGCAGAGTGAGCATCATGGGGGTGGCGCCAAGTGAAATAGGTATCTCCAGGAATTTGCCTAGCATCTGTAATTGCATTGCTCAATTTCATCTAAACTGTGTGTGTATTTGGGAGGCACTTGATGGAGAGGGGAGCAGTCACTACAACTCTGGAATGTGACCTACTGTCTTCCCCACCACTCAGCTCTGGCAGGAGCCCTAGGACTGCTCAGAGGTCTTAAGCTGGAGGTTGGATAACTCTCAGAGCAAGTGTGTTGTGCCATAAAATGTAAAGATGGAAAACGAATCCGTTATTGGAGCAAACTTGTTTAAGTAACAAAGGCTGAAGAATGATGTGGGGGGTGGGGTGGGGAATATATGCAGCAAAGCACTCAGGGGTGAGCGTAGAGGACGGCCCAGTGAATCCCAGGCAGTGGCAACAGGACTGGCTTCACTCTCTCTTGTGCCCTTTTATCCCCTTCCCTCTCTTCATCCACTGCGGAAGGTCCTTGGTCCCAGGAAAGGAGAACTAGCCCCGTCCCTGGCACGTTCGAGGACACAGACAACCCAGGCCACACAGGCTGCAGCCCACTAAGGCTTTATTCAAAGATCAGGAAAGGCGGGTACGCGGAGTGCAAAGGGGTCCCCAGCCCGGACAAGGGGCGCTGCAGCTCCAACTCAACGGTATTTGGAGGTCAGCACGGTGCTCACAGAGGCCAAGAACTTGTCCAGAGAGGCGTGGACAGCAGGGGTGAAATCGGACGGGAGGTGACTGGCCAGAGTGACCAGCAGGCAGTGGCTCAGGAGCTGCGGAGAGGGGAGATATTAGGGCGCGTCCCCGACGCGGCCGCCGACGCGCTCCACCTTCTGGAACCCACAGGATTCTCTGCGGCGCTGAGAGGGACCCGCTGCGCCCTCCACCCAGATCTCTGCGCGCCAGGCGCGCGTACTCACCTTGAAGTTGACGGGATCCACACGCAGCTTGTAGGCGTGCAGGTCGCTCAGAGCGGACAGGGCGCCAGGCAGGTCATCCATGTGGCCCACGGCGGTGGTCAGTGCCTCGCCCACCTTCTTGCCATGGCCCTTGACCTGGGCGGAGCCGTGGGACAGGTCGAAGTGGGGGAAGTAGGTCTTGGTGGTGGGGAAGCTCAGGAACATCCTGCGGGGAGAGGAGGGTGAGCAGCGGGGTGGGGGTGGTGGTCCAGGGCAGGGTCAGGAGCCTCTGATTTGAATGAGGGCGCTAGCAGGCCTCTTGGGGCAGGTCCGCGATCCGGACCCTGAGATCTCGGGGATGTGGGCGCCAGCCCGGGGGGAGCCCGGCTGGCAGCCCCCCGGCAAGCGCCCGAGGCTGGTGTTGAGCCCTGAGGTCTGAGCAGGAAAAGGGCTCACCTCTCCAGAGCTTCTGCCCCATACTCGCCAACATTGCCGCCGACCTTATCCCAGGCGGCCTTGACGTTGGCCTTGTCAGCAGAAGACAGCACCATGATGGGTTCTTTCTGATCTGTGTAAGGATCAGAAGATGGTGCGCGGGGCGTGCACGGAACTTTTATGCCTGAGGCGCCAGGGGCACGCCCATCCAGGCCTCGCTCATTGGCTGACGCTGAGCCCGGAAAGCGCCGCCCCGGACCCGCACCGCAGGGGGCGCCTCTTGCAGGGTGCGTGTCTAGCTAGAGTGGTGGAGGCATCGCTCCCAGTTCGCGGAGGCACCCGGTGTCCCCTGGCCAGGATATTTCTCCCTCCCAACTGCAACTTCTCACCCGCTGCATCTACCCCCCAGAAGTGATATTCTCGCCTCCCGGTGGGTGGAGGCTGGTTTGTAGAGGTGGATCGATGCTGACTCTTCCACCATGTGAGCTCAATGACACCCCTTAGGGTCCCTGAGCTTCCCTAGCCACAGGCTGCGCTCTCCTGAGGACCTTCCCTGCCCTAGGGATTAGGGCACGCTGGACATGTTTAACTTGTGCAGAATAGTCAATGAATGAGCGATTGAGTGTGGGAAGAAAGAAACGAACTCGCTTAGACCAGAGAAGAGGAGATGAATACGCAGGAGGAGGTCCTTGCTCACATATTCTCAAGAATTCCTGCTTAGAATCCCTCTTGGTCCACTTCAGCCTTGGTTCTTCCAGCTCCCTTTTATTCCTCAAATAATCATTGAGGATCATAGAGCGCTGGTCTTTCGGTAGAAACGAATTTCGAGGAACATAATTCATATGCCTGGGGTGGAAGCCTCCCAGCTCAAGCTTCTCACAGGGCAGTGGTCCTGCATCCCCATGTGGGGAGCTCAGCAAGGTGGCCTCTCCTATTCAGGATCTCTGTGTGATTGTGTGAAAGACTGTCTCTCTCCACCACTGATCAAGTGGTCCTGGTTCTCAATGATACCCCTCACCCATCTCCCAATTGTGCCTGATACAGGAATCACTGTATAAATAGTTGTTGAATTGATAAACATAGCCACTGATGAACAAGAGCTGAGATTTCAGCCTAGCTGGGACAAAGTCATCAAATCATCACACAAGAACATATAGTCTCAAACCTCATTAAAGGCTCTAAGGAAGCATGAAGGGAGCGGATGAGGCATTCAAGGATACCAAGGTTAGTGTGAGGATCATGGTGAGCTTTCCTGAGGAGGTGAGACTGGAGGATGAGTAAGAATTAGATAAAGTAGGGTGAGAGGGGGTTCCTCCTACTTGGCTTATAGGGGAGCAGGGCAAAAGATGGCTTTTGTTGCTACAGAATGGTTGTAGGGAGATGTGGGGGTGAAGAGGTTGGTCAGACCCTGCAGGATGGGGGAAGGGATGCACTTCTGGTGGAGCTGTGAGAAGGGGCAGGAAAGTCACCTGGTGCAGTCCCCTTACTGGTGATAAGTGAGTCCTTTGGTCTAGTTGGTGGAGGAAGTGACTGAGGAGGTTAAACATCAGAGCTGGGTGAGAAAAAAAGGGAATGAGAAGTCATTGATATGCCCTTTCCTGGGAGCCTGGAATAAGAATTTGCTTTGGGGGGTAGGTTGGATGGGCTTCCTTCCACCTACCCCTCTGTCCCCATCCCTCCCCTAGGACTTTTACTCGAGACTTGGCCAAGTCAAACTGACTTGGACTGAGAATAAAGCAGCTCAGACAAGCCTCAGAAATGCTCTCTTAGGTTCTGCCTGCCGAGTCTGCTCTTCTTATTTTGTTCATCCTGGACCTTTCCCCAACTCATTCCACTTTCCTTTCCTACCTCCACCCTATTCCTGATTCTGTCCACAGGCTCAGAAGTTTCAACCCTGGCTCTGAAGAACAAAAAGGATAAGAACCTGGGGACTTAAAACAACCAAACAGCCACTCCTCAGGCCCGGGGCCAACCCCTCCTTTCACATCTCGCTCCATCCCCCTGCCCTCTGAGCCCTTTTAAGGCAAGACTTGTTGAACGTACCTCAGCCAATGGCTTACATTCCTAATATGGGAAGAGTATATGTATGACAAATGGCTTAAGAGAATATCGGCAAAGGAAATTAACAGAGATATAATAATGACCAATACATTGTATGAAGATGAGATGACAGAATGAACTGGCTAGAAAAGATGTAGAAGAGACATGGTTCAGTGAGAAGAACAGGTTTCAGACAAATACGTATGGTATGATGATGTTTTTCACAATCATCATGATATTTTTGACAAGAAAAAGGTATAGTTGTTGATGTAGCTGTGTCCCCCATCACAGGATAGGACCAGGGGGCTTATTCCCAAACTATTAGCTTAGGCTTCTGTTTAGTGGGGGAACAGGGCAGAGGAACATTCTCTCCCTACTTTGAACGACACAGAAGGGTGTGCGTGTGTGTGTGCATGTGTGTCTCTGTGTGTAAAGCATAAGTGGATTTCTACAGTTAAATAAAAATGGATTGAACTGTGGGTCAGAGGAAGGGTGTATGGTGGATCGGGGGAAGCAACTCAGCAGCTGTTCAGAGATGCCTATGTCTAGAAAAACAGCGGTGAGGAAGAGGTTTGTTACCCTCCCCATACTTTTGCCCAGCGCTGCATGTTGCCCTGGAGATTGGGGCTGGGCTAGAGTGCTGATAGTGTCCCTCGGATGGCTGCAGACCTGAGTGGGGTGCTGGAGATTCCAATGTGGAGTCCAGGGCTTCAGCACCTGGACAGGGGCCTTTCCCGACTATTGCTTCCAGCACCCAGGTAGAAACGCCGGGAGGCCCCAGGAGATTCTGGCTGCAAAACTGAGCGAGCGGGGGAGGAGGTGGTCGGCTGCTCCCAGGGCTGGACATAGAGTGAGCTATTAACGTGCCTCGTGGAATGGAGAACAAGAGAGCAAGGTACTCCGGTAAAGTGCTCTTCCCAGTGCACCCTGACTGCTGGAGACTGCTCATTCCCCTCTCTGCTTCCCAGACCGTGCTGCCTGAAGAGGGTTACCGTGACCCAGGAAGAGTGTGGGGGACTGCAACTCTTCTTCCAACCCCCCTTCTCTCTGGTAGGAAGGAGATGAGAATCTCATAGAAATTTTCCAGAGCCTGCCTTTGCACAAGAAGCGGCCTGTTTTGGAGGTCTATTTGTTTTGCTTTATTTTGATCTAGAGAG
This sequence comes from Eonycteris spelaea, assembly GCA_003508835.1. Classification (NCBI taxonomy): domain Eukaryota; kingdom Metazoa; phylum Chordata; class Mammalia; order Chiroptera; family Pteropodidae; genus Eonycteris; species Eonycteris spelaea. The sequence continues at coordinate 2,225,036 of PUFA01000186.1, read as the reverse complement.
TAAGTTTAACAGTGATCGGAGAGACTTCAAAGAGGGTGGCAATCTTGTAACTCCTCACCTCTTACCCCAGAGAGGGCCCTTGGAAGTCTGACACCTCCCGGTTCAGCACATTGTTGGAAGCGCCAGCCTTAGATCCCCTCCCTCCGCCTCCCTTCTCTTCCCTCTCTTCGCCCACTGCGGAAGGTCCTTGGTCCCAGGAAAGGAGAACTAGCCCCCTCCCTGGCACGTTCGAGGACACAGACAACCCAGGCCACACAGGCTGCAGCCCACTAAGACTTTATTCAAAGATCAGGAAAGGCGGGTACGCGGAGCGCAAAGGGGTCCCCAGCCCGGCAAGGGGCGCTGCAGCTCCAACTTAACGGTATTTGGAGGTCAGCACGGTGCTCACGGAGGCCAAGAACTTGTCCAGAGAGGCGTGGACAGCAGGGGTGAAATCAGACGGGAGGTGACTGGCCAGAGTGACCAGCAGGCAGTGGCTCAGGAGCTGCGGAGAGGGGAGATATTAGGGCGCGTCCCGACGCGGCCGCCGACGCGCTCCACCTTCTGGAACCCACAGGATTCTCTGCGGCGCTGAGAGGGACCCGCTGCGCCCTCCACCCAGATCTCTGCGCGCCAGGCGCGCGTACTCACCTTGAAGTTGACGGGATCCACACGCAGCTTGTAGGCGTGCAGGTCGCTCAGAGCGGACAGGGCGCCAGGCAGGTCATCCATGTGGCCCACGGCGGTGGTCAGTGCCTCGCCCACCTTCTTGCCATGGCCCTTGACCTGGGCGGAGCCGTGGGACAGGTCGAAGTGGGGGAAGTAGGTCTTGGTGGTGGGGAAGCTCAGGAACATCCTGCGGGGAGAGGAGGGTGAGCAGCGGGGTGGGGGTGTTGGTCCAGGGCAGGGTCAGGAGCCTCTGATTTGAATGAGGGCGCTAGCAGGCCTCTTGGGGCAGGTCCGCGATCCGGACCCTGAGATCTCGGGGATGTGGGCGCCAGCCCGGGGGGAGCCCCCCCGGCAAGCCCCCGAGGCTGGTGTTGAGCCCTGAGGTCTGAGCAGGAGAAAGGGGCTCACCTCTCCAGAGCTTCTGCCCCATACTCGCCAACATTGCCGCCGACCTTATCCCAGGCGGCCTTGACGTTGGCCTTGTCAGCAGAAGACAGCACCATGGTGAGTTCTTTCTGAGTCTGTGTAAGGACCAGAAGAGTGGCGTGTGGGCGTGCACGGAACTTTTATGCCTGAGGCGCCAGGGGCACGCCCATCCAGGCCTCGCTCTTTGGCTGGCACGGTTCCAGAAGGTGCAGGGAAGGGCTTGCTACCAGAAGAGTTGGGGCGGGTTTGTCTCTCAGGGCCTCCCTCACTCTATGGGTCCCACCCAGGCCGAGATCCACCTCTTAGGGTACCCTCTATTGTAGCTCCTGTGGTTCCCGGGTGCCCACACAGGTTTTCAAGCCACCCAAATCCACCGCATACCCTCTTGTGGCTGGGCCAAGAGAAGCTTTGAGGTTTTTATTTGTTGGTCAGGGAGCAGAGCACAGTTTTTCCCAAAATGAAACACGCTGCTTTCTCACAAGACTTTGCCCATGACCGAAAGCTGTCAATTGTCCATGTAAACTGCGCGTGAAGGATAATATGGGGTCAGTCCTCCAGCCTGTGATGGGCAGGCCTCCTGCTAGCTCATGGGGAGCTCGCCGAGCCAAGGTCAGGGCTAGTCTCCAGCATTCCCCTCAGACTTAGGTGCCCACTGCCCTTCCGGGTTTTGTACTCTCCCTGCAAAGGTTTGGAACTGTCAGCCCAAGAGCTGTCCTCATTCTGAGTCTGGAGAGCACCAGGGACTGCTCCCGGCCTCCCATTCCATTGTCTGCACAGATTTTGAGTGGAGCGCTAAGGTTCTTGCCTCATGCAGCAGCGGGGAGAGCCTCAGGGGTGTGGGAAGAGACTGAGGGATGGTGGGGGAAGAAGGCCTTTGCCAGAAAACCCACAGAGCCTCAGACAGGGAGACTGGGGCTGGGGTGTGGAGTGGAGGTTGGGTGGACATGGTCCTGCTAGACATCGGCGCTTTATTATGATCTCAAATCATTTCAAAGCCCAGCGAGTGTGTGTGTGTGTGTGTGTGTGTGTGTGTGTGTGTGTGTGTGTGTGTGTTTCCCCCATGCATGTGTTAGGCTCGGATCACACAGCTTCATGATGTGAACGGAGTTGGAAACCTGCTCAGTCTACTAGACTGTGGCCATTTAGGTGTTCCTCTGTACCCCCATCTCCCATCCCAGGAGATTCAGTGGGAGGGGCTAACTTGGCCCAGGGGAAGGTTTGCTGTTGACTGAATGTGGTGGTAATGGGGAATGTGAGAGGAAGGAACAGAGATGAGGGTCCAAGGAGCCCCGGACCCGGAATTCTTATTCCCCTTCAGACTAGGAAGTTGGTCCCTGGGCCTGGGTGCCTACAGCTTTCTGCAAAGGATATTGAGATTTGCGTCTCAGCTCCCAGTGCGGGGCGGGGATGGAGGGAGAATGAATGAATGAATGAATGAATTTGAGTGAATGTTGATGTGCTTTGCCAACAGTAGGCACCGCTTGGTGCTGCTGGTGGGAGCTGAAGTCTTAGAAGCTCGCGCTATCCAAGCACCCACTCTGCGCCACCACATTCCCCCACCACAAGAGGGCAACTATGCTGCTCGAGCCTTTGTGTCCACCCTGCCCAGGCCCCAGATTCTCAGCCCAGGAACTCCTCTTTGCAAGTCTGGGAGTTCCCGGTCCGCTCCCCTCCCATTTCCTTGTCGGCGAAGTTTTGGGGTCGCGCCCTAAGATGCCAGGAGGCTCGCTGTGGAACCCGGAGCTTCTCCGCGCAGCAACAATGACGTCAGCCTAAAGACCCAAAGACCACACACACGCAGGGGCTCGCCGTTTGAGGCCTGTTTATTGACATGCACAGACCTAGGCCTCCCCGCTCAGCGGTATTTCTCGGTCAGCACTATGGCCACGCCGGTCAGGAACTTATCCCACGCCGCCTGCATCTCCACCGTGAACTCGCCCTGCAGGTGGGAGGCCAGCACCACCTGGAAACACTGGATCAGCAGCTGCGGGAGAAGGGGCGGGTGAAAGGGTGGTTGCCTCCTCCAGTTTCTTCCGGAAACCCTACCCCTCCAACCCTCAGCTGTGCACGCGGTCCCTCCTGCGACCCGGGCTGCCTCACTGGGAAGTTGGCAGGATCCACACGTAGCACGTGCGCGTGCAGGTCGGCAAGCGGGCTCAGGGCCGCGCGCAGGTTGTCCATGTGCTGCACAGCCACGCCCACCGCCTCCAACATGCGCTGTCCGTGGCTCAGCAGGTGCACCTCGTCAGGGCAGGCGCCCAGGTGTTTGAAGTAGATCTTGGTGCTGGGGTACACGGTGAAAAGCCTGCGGGAGCAGGTCAGTGGGGAGGGCGTGCGTGCGGGGATCCCTTCCGCACCTGTACCTCCCAGACACCTGAAAACCGTCGTCTGGCCTGCCCCCTCGGGACTCAGGCCACAACCCCCTGTCTCCGCCTCCCTAGGATCCTGGAGACCCCGCCCCTACTCACCTGAGCAACAGCTCCGCCCCAAAGGGCGCCTCGTGTCCCGCGATCAGGTCCCAGACTTGCGCGATATGGGCGCGCTCCTGTGCGTTGAGCATCGCGCTGGCGTGGCGTCCTCTGGGGGCCGCGCCCGCCTCCTGGGCCTCCTTATAGCGGCACCCCACCTCGAGCACCCCGCCCGATCTTATCTGCGGCAGCGCGAAGGGAACGCAGGGACCCTTGTCCTGCGTGGGCAAATGTCACTAGCCCAGGTCCCTACCACCGCGGAGGCCACGGTTTCAGGGGTCCCTGGGTTACTGACACAGATTCATGCCGCTGCGCGTGGGTGACTTTGCCGCAGACTTTGGGGGATCTGTAATGACTGGAGGGATCGGAAACGCGCGCGCGCAGGAAGCTCCCTATTCCCCAAAGGGCCGGGAGGGCAGCCGCATCAGGTGTCCGAAAGCGGGAGCTACGACATCAGGCTTTAAAGAAAAGTCTCCTGAGTCCCTCCCGCACCTACCATGCTGAGTGAAGCGACAAACTTTGGGTGACTTGTAAAGAGGGTGAGAGAGGAGTGAACGCACCCAGAGAAAACGGCGTGGGCGGACCTGGGGCTGCTCTGCTTCCTCTGGGCTGAGACTCTGGATTCGCAGGTGCAAGGACCCTCCAAACCCTTTTGGAGTGGCCTTCAGGCCTGGGGTGACAACCGGGTCTCCCCCATTCTATCCCACTCTTTGTCCCCTCTTTCTTCCAATATGAGGATGCAGGACCCAGCTCACTCCACTCTTATCTATTTATTGGGGAGTACCGGGATGAATTGTGGGAGGGTTCAGGGGTAGAGAAGAAGTCGCAGCTTGTCTTCTGGACTCCGGTGACTGCGCTCAGCGTTACTTCTCGGTCAGGACGTTGGATACGATGGACAGGAACTTGTCCCAGGCGGCGTGGGCGTCGGCCGTGAAGTCGGCGGGGAAGTGCGAGGCCACCGTGACCAGCAGACAGTGGGCAGGAGCTGGGGGCGGGGGAGGGCGGCTCAGCGCGCAGGGCTGGGTGCTCCCTGGGTGGGGGCGGAGACCCTGCCGCTCTTGCATCCGGGCCCCGCCTCCGTCCTGACCCTGCCGGGTCTCCCGCCCCGCCCCCGCGCCCACCTTGAAGTTGACCGGGTCCACGCGTAGGACGTAGGCGTGCAGCTCGCTCAGCTTGGACAGGGCGCCGGCGATGTTCTCGATGCTCTTGACCGCGTCGCCCACGGCGGCCACCACCTTGGAGCCGTGTACGCGCAGCTGCGCCATCCCGGGTGCAGGTCGAAGTGCGGGAAGTAGGTCTCGGTCTGGGGTAGCTTAGCTATGAAGAGCCTGCGAGAGGGGTGGTGGGGCGTGAGCTCTGGAGGAGGTAGGCCTGCCCACCTCCCCAACGTCCCTCCCGCCCTTCTCCAGCTCGAGGACCCTAGTTCGATCTTGCCACAGGCCCTTGCAAGCTGAGCAAGTCTTCCTTCCCTCCAGACTGCTGCCCCCCAGGGTCCCCTTATATACACAGAACTGGCATGTGGGCCAGGCTGTGCACATTGGTCAGAGGAGGGGAAGGGGCTATAGGAGTGGAATCTCTTATCAGATCCAGTGACAATGGTCAGTCAGAGCCTGAAGGGACGGGTCTGGGCAGTGAAGGGCTATCACTCTGTCCTCCCTCCCTGGGCCACAGCCAGAGAGAAACCATGTTCCAGGAAGATTGGGGCTCAGGCTTGCTGAAGATCAGTGTCAGCTTGACCCTGAGGCTTGTCTCTGTAAAGATTATCTCTGCCCTCCCTGTCCTTGCGATGGAAGGAGGCCCTCACAGAAGCACTCTCCATTCCTTAAGCCTCTGTAACACCACCTATGAGCTCTAGTTTACAGATGAGTAAACCGAGGCCTATAGAAGGAAACTGAGGCCAGGCGTCACAGGGAGTGAGTGGCAGTCTTGGCTTCAGACCCTTTCCCACCTTTGCTGTTCAGCCTCCTCTCACCTGGATGAAGTTCTGTCTGTGGTTCTCCCTCACCCACAGGTCAAGTCCCCAGCAGCTTGGTTGAGGGGACTCTCTAAGCTGGGTACCCAAGCCAGGAGGAAGCTGGACTCTTCTTGAAAAGCCTGGAGTGACACCAAACTACAACTCTACTGCCACAGTCTCATTCCAGACTGCACAAGACCCCCCTCCTGCTCTATTTGTATCTCTTTATCCTATCAACCTATTCTCTTTCTGCCTTTCCCCCATAAGACACCCATGCCAATGCGCTTAATGTATTATTCCTTTTAGTTAGTATGTGTTCTTGCATTTTTATGCATGTATTTTAAGTTAAACACATATAACTTGTTTTACAAATTTTACTTATAATAAACAGTTCCTCATAAGCACATCTTTTTTTGTTGTGTTTTAATGTAGGATTTTTTTAATAAGGGGAAAAAACAGAACTTACCATATAACAATGTTTTTTAAATAGAAGAACAGGCTGGACAAAATTGTACAAAACTGATAACAATTATCCCTAAGTGATGAAGGTTGGGGTTATTCTTGTTTGTTCTTTTTTTGCACATTTTTCACTGGACTTCCACATTGAGCACATGTTAAGAAAACTGTTAAGTCCCTAAAGTGGGAGCTGAGCTATGGGCTGCCCTAGAGCCTGTCCTGTCTTTATGTCAAAGCTGGGAGTGTGAGGCCTCCTGGCAGAGGGGGCTTGCAGAACAATCCCAGAGCTTAGGCTTGGGTCTGGTGGGGAGGCCTCAGAGCTCCTCCTGTCACACTTACCCCCACAGCCACCTCCCAAGCCACCTCAGAGGAAGCACCCAGCTCTGTTGCCAGACTGAGAGCTCTGTCTGCAGTGTGGACAAGTTTCTCCTCCGCCTGGCCAACATTCAGTGTTATGATTTTTATTTGTTTGTGGTAACGTGTCGGGGGCACCTGTTTTTATTCATTGTTGAGGTTGAGAATTTCCACACATGATGAATAGAATCTCCTTGTTCATTTTTCACCGATCAAATGGACTTGGTATATTTCTGTAATGTGGTTCTTTACACACATACTCACATGCACACAATCTCCACATTCGTGCTTTTCTTTCTACATTTTCTTTAACAGGTGTTTTGTGCACGTATTTAAATGTTTTTAAATTTTAATTGAAGTCTGGGGCCAGCGGGGTCCTCATCTCCAGCTCTAGACGGGACCAGTTAGCATCTGATTCTCAAAGGCTTCTTAAAAGCCACTCTCTGTTCATAAAAACAAAGCGTGCTTCTTATAGATCTTTTGAGGAAGTCTATAGACTCTTATGGAAGAGAACAAAAATTACATAGCTCACCAGTCATCACTAACATTTTAGTGTTGTTTTCTTTGTTTAGCTGAATTACCTTGAAAATGTAGGCAGCTCCAGGACAGTTAAGTACATGGGACCACACCACACACCCCCACTCTTAGGCATGAGTCCTCTAGGTCAGAGTCCTCCATGGTGAAAGGGGGCCTGTGTAGAACACCTCCTTGGGACAGAATGTCTCTTCAAAGATGAAAACTCCTAAATCTTAAAGTCAGGCAAGCAGCAGGGGCAGCCTTGGGTAGGCTTGTGAGAGCCTCCCAGAAACTCCATTCATTCTTCATGGATTACATTCGGCCACTTATTCTATGCCAGGCCAGCTCTAACAGCCGGGGACATAGCAGAGGACAAACAGACAGAAACACCTGCTCTCCGGAGCTGATGTTCTGGTGCGGAAGGTATGCACTGCAGAATGACTGTAGCAGGTAAGCACACCAGCGAAAAGGAGAAAAGCAGCCCTTGATACCCAGGCTCTCACTGCAAGGCCGATGTTCTCCTGTTGAACAAAATCATTAGAACATGGACATCAAACATGGACACCTGTGACTGTGATGCTCAAGACAAAAAGGAATGCTATTCAAATAGAGAAAACATGAATTGTCCAGATCACAAGAATAACCAAACACCCCATCCTGGCTAATATGAATGACTGCTACTTTTTTGCCAATAGCAACTCCAGCCTCCATTTGCTCTTCTCTTCTTCTAGATAAGAATTATTAAACTGCTCAATCATAGGATTACCCCAATCTCTTGGCAGCTTCCAATCTAGAGCAAAGCCCTGCTTCTTTGAGCCCACATCACCTAACTCCAGTCTTAAGCCTTAACTCAGATGCCCGTGGTCTCCCATGGCGGGTAGTCTCCTCTGTGGCAGTGAGTTAACAAACCCAACTTCGTTTGACTCCAGGAGTGTTCCAGGTGGTCTCTGATGGGAAGACATTGACATAGGAAAGAGAGAAACAGGGATGTGTGATAGTATTGCTGAGAGGGGTTGCAGCTTTCCATAAGGTGGCTGGGGAAGATGTCACTGAGATACAAAATTGAGTAAGTTGTTTCGAGGAGTTGGAAGAATAAGCCATGCGATGTTTGGGGGAAGAGTGTGTGTATGAAGTAGAGAAGGAATAAGCAAGTATAAAGGCCCTGAGAGGAAAGCCAGTGGCTGGGGCAGAGTGGATGAGGGTGAGAGGAGTGCATTGAGGTCTATAGTTAAAGAATAGGATAATGACCCTGTACTCCCATCACCTGGATCTACTCATTATTAACATTTGCTTTGTCATTTTATATAGGAATTATCCAAGTGTGCTTTATTTTCCTTCCAAACAATGTGGAAGTGCGTGGTGGGCATTGTGAAATTCTTTCTCGCATAAACAAGTACAAGTCTATTGTATATCAAAGTGAACTAACAACATTCCATGGCAAGAAATTTGCCCATTTAGTCCCAAAGTTTGTTCAACTTGTTCAAATTGGGTTCTGACCGAGGTTCACGTAGCATTTAGTTGTCTCTTTGTTCTCTTATTCCAGAAGCTTTCCCCTCCACACCCACCTTTCCTCTCAACAATGACTTTTTGAAGAGTCCAGGCCAGCTGTCTGGCAGAGTGTTCCACATTGGATTGATTCCTTTATCTGTGTTTTTCCTGTACAATAGACATCATATCTAAAGGGTGATTACAGTCATGTTGGAACTTGGCAGTGAAAAGGCAACCCATAAAATGGAAGAAAATATTCGTCAACCATATATGTAATAAAGAACTTGTATTCAGAATATAGAAGTAACTGTAACAGCTCAACAGCACAAAGACAAACAACTCAATTAACATCTTTTTTCCAAAAAAGATGCACAATAGCACATGAAAAGATACTCAACTTCATTACTCATTAGGGAAATGCAGATCAAAACTACAATGAAATACCATTTCACACACAGTAGGATAGCCATAAAAATAACATTTAAAAAAGCAAAATAACAAGAGTTGGCAAGAATGTGGAGAAATTGGAAACCCCATACACTACTGCTAGCAATGTAAAATAGTGCAGCTACTGTGGAAAACAGTTTTGCAGTTCCTTGATAAGTTGAACATTGTTACCAGAAGACCCAGCAATTCCACTCCTAGTATATACATACCCAAGCTAAATGAAGACATATGTTCACACAAAATCTTGTATAAGAATGTTCTTAGCACAATTCACATAGCAAAAAGGTGGAAATAACCTATATGTCCATCAGTGGATGAAAGATAAACAAAATTCGGTATATCTATACAAGAGAATATTATTCAGCCATAAAAAGAAGTCCTGGTACATGCTACCACAACATAGACGAACCTTGAAAACATTATGCTAAGTGGAAGAAACCAGACACAAAGTCTGCCTATTATAGATTCCACTTATATGTAAAATCCAGAATAGCCAAAGTTATAGAGATAGAAAGCAGCATGGTTGCCAGGGGTGGAGGGGCAGGAATTTCTATTTAGGGTGATAAGTTCTGAAACCATATAGAGGTGATGATTGTACAACATGGTAAATGTACTGAGTGCCACTGAGCTGTTCACTTTAAAATAGTTAAAATGGTAAATTTTATGTTCTGAGTATTTGACCACAAGAAAAAAACTTATTACGTAACATCATAAGTAATGTTAAGGACTTGCATGACACCAGAGGCATGCATGTCAGATCATGCGGTGTTGGTGATGCCAAGCTTGGTCACTTGGTAAGGAAGAAGCCGCCAGATGTCTTTACATTAAAGGTATCTTTTCCCTCTTTGCAATTAACTAGTCATTTGGAAGTAATCATTTTGGCACCAGTGAACTATCCTAGTCCCGACAAACTTATGGTTTTAGGAATCATTGATAATCTTGCTTGAATCCATTACTTCATGGGGGTTCATAGAATTGTAGCTTTCTAATTTAATGATTATTTTATTAATGATTAATTAGCTGACATTATTGTGTGAAAAGTGTTTCCTCATTAGGGGATGAATGACAGTTTCTCTAAAAGTTAAGATTGATGCTTCATTATTTTTTCTTTAATTAGCAGCTTTTATAGTAAACTGTTAATGGTGCCAAATTCTTATTCCACTAGTGGCAAATAAACTTTCCCCTCCCTTTTTGAGGAGCACTATGGAACCATAAATTTTAATTTATTCAGTGTTTACAACAATTAGTTATTTTTGGTGCTCAAATTGTCTCAGATGTGGATGGAAGGAGCCCCTCATGCTGGCACTTATGCCTTTTTGTGAATACTTCCCTGTTTTCTGGAACAATAATATATTTCAGGCTCACCTTTACTTACCCTGTCCTTGCCCTGGGATTAGCTATTTTTCCAAGAAAGTCTGGAGTTCCTTTTAGTGAGGGATGGTACTTAAAAACCAGAATCCGGGTGTCAGGTGAACTTGTCGCTGTTGCAGACCTTAGTAGTGGACAGAACTATGAACTATATTTTTGAAACTTTAGTTTACAATGATATTTCTGATTCAGATTGATACAGTTTTTAATGTAAAAGCTTTTTAAGTTATAAAATGGAAATAAAAATAAAAAATAAAATTGAATGAAAATATTTTCATTCACACTGAAAATATTGGTTTCTAATGACATAATCTTTTTTACTTATTTGCTATTATCCTACGAATAGGTAGTATATTTTCAAAATTATGATATCAAAGTTGGGATATTGGTAATATATGAGGGAATTGAAAAAATAAGTAAACATTTTGAGGACAATGGGAGCCAGATTTCACTATTGCAGAAAGGGAGAAGACAAGGCTAAACCACGTGGTGTTCAACAGTAATTAGAGATATCAATATGAGGTCATAGCTTCTAATAGACGGATATAGTATAGATATAAATATATATTTATGTGCATATTTTTATTTATGTGCATGTGTGCATACAAATGTATCTCTTAGTTCTGTCCACTGAAGGATCAGGAGCGGTAACATTTCAGTAGCAAATGAACATACCCAGCTCTCAAATCTTGCTTTGCAAACGTCATTCTCTACTAGGAATAAACAGAAATATGTGGAGAAATGGCTAATTTCAGGCTGGTGCGGGGAAAGTACAAGATGAGCCTGGAACCTCTTTAGCAGAAATTAAGAAGGTGCTCAAAGAATGATGGGGCCATGTCAAAGGACACAGGGGCCCTTTGAAGGGGCTTCCACTGTCCAAATCTGGAACAGTTTGATTGGCAATAGATTATAACCCATTGAATAAAATGGGATTTAGTGAGTTAATATGACATAAATAAAAAATGGAGAAGGAAAATCTTCTCCTTTCAATAGAATGCCTGCTAATAAGTACAGAAGGAGTGATGGAGAATTGCATGGAACAATCATCATAGTAACGATTGATGTAGTCAAGAACCATCAATAGATGTTAAGACCAGTGTGTGAAATTATATAAAGAGCAAGACTTTTACAATCTCAAAGCTTCACCTTATTAACTATTAACTTCTACTTATTAACTATTTATCAATGAAAAGGCATTAAATATTCATTAATTAACTTTGTAGTAAAGAAACCTGGCAGCCACCATTTCAACCAGGTGGTCAAAGTAAACATGACCAGTAAAGGGACAAGTCAGTACCATGTGCCCAATGGGATGCATTGATGTGGACACAGCATCATTTCTGTGATGTTCCTGCCTAAAATGCACTACCTAAATCTCTTCATGAAGACACATCAGACAAAAGCAAATGGAGAAACATTCTACAAAATTACTGGCAGGTGCCCTTCAAAATTATTAAGATCATACAAGGAAAGACCTAAGAGCCAGAACGAAGGGGACTAAATGCAAAGTGTGATTCTGGTTGGGTAAAGGATGTTATTGGGAAGGGCAACATGTGCATGGTCTCTGTGCATTAATGGGTTTGGATCAGTGTTAATCTTCTGATTTTGGAGGCTGTTTTCTGGCTATGTGGGAGAGTGTTCTTGTTGGTTCCAGGAAATACACAGATAACTAAGGGCACTAAAGGGAAATCACGTCTGCATCCTACACTCAAACGGCTCAGAAAAAAAGAGAAAGTGAAGACAAATGTGGTGAAATATTGACAATCAGGGAACTTGGTGAATAATATTTGGGAGTGTTTTGTCTTCTTATTTATTGATAGATGTATTGAGATATAATTTGCATACCATACAGTTCACCCACTTAAAGTGTACAATTCAATGGTTTTAGTATAGTTATAGTGTTGTGCAACCATCACCATAATCAGATTTATAATGTTTTCATCACCCCAAAAGAAACCTTGTACCCACGAGCAGTTGCCCCTATTTCTCCACCTTTGTCTTATTCTCACAGAATTTTTGTGTGGATTGAAAATATTTCAAAATAAAAGTTTATAAAATTACAATATCGTGTTATTACAACCACTAAACTACTGAGTAAATGTTAGAATTTCTTTGCGGTTCTTTTGGTCACAGCCAAGGTACAGTGTTCAGAAGTTATTTAGAAACAATTCTTATTTCTAATGATTATTTACTACATTCTTTCACAGGTTCATTTAAGTTGGTTTTCACCTTTGCTGTTCCCATTTTTTGCTCTTCTTAATTCTATTTTTGATGATGTAAAATATTTACATGATTCAAAGTTCAAAACTATGTAGGGTTAGACTTGCAGGAGGCCCCCTATCTCACCTCTTCATTCCCACCAGCTCTATCACTTGTAATCATTCCTGCTTTATCCTTCTACAGTTTCTTTTCGCAAAAATAAGCAAACACCCACGTGAACACATGCACATTTATGAGTGCGAACACAGGGCAATGAGCATATTCACACACGTGCACAAATGTACACAAACATGTGTTTCCCTTCCTTTCTTACAGAAAAGTTATGTTATATATATGCCATTCTATTTTTATTTCATTTTCTACTCAACAAATCCTGGCTATCACTTCACAGCCAATATTAGAAATTGCCTCCATCTCTTCCAGTTCACACTTCTCTGTCCTGTGGGTGTTTGGTTTATTCGGTCAGTGCTCATGACGGACTCCAGTTTTCCTAGTCTTTAGCAAACTAAGCTGCCCCAGTGGCTTTGTGTCTCCGTGTCCTGCTCCTACCACTAGGTAGGAGGGGCCGCCAGCAGAGTGTGGTCAAAATCTTGATTTGCTTATCAGTGAGGTGAGAACTGGATCTCAGTGAGGTTTTATTTTTAGAGTAGTGTTAATTTGCATTTCTCTTATATGAGCAAGGTTGAGCCTCTTTTTCCCTTTCTATTTCTGTGAACTGTGACCTGACTATACATTATGTCTTTACCATCCAGTAGATTGTCAGCTTCAGGAGGCACAGGGCTTTGCTAGTTTTAGCTGTTGCATACACAGCCTAGGAAAATGCTGGGGCATCTTCTGTGCCAATAAGTGTTTGTTTAATGGAAGGGGCAATGAATGGGTGGGTGAATGGATGAATGAATGAATGAATGAATGAATGTATTCATTGCTCTTTTATTCCTGCGGCATAAACTAGGAAATAGTAAAAATTCCGGAAGAAGAAGAAAGAGTAACACGGCGGGACCCAGGGAGAACCAGAGGGGCCATGGGCTCCAGCGGTGCTGCACAAGTTAAGCAGCCGGCACCCTTTCCGCCACCCACCTGGAGCCGAGTACCCTCCATGATTAGGGTGCTGCCCTTTACCCTCCGAGAGACCTTGGGTCAGTGCAAAGAAGTCCTGCAGCCTTCCCGACGACCCCGAGGCCAGCCCTCCACCTCTGCGGCCCCCCACCCCACGGTGGCCCCAGTGACCACGGAGGCGAGTTATCCTTTAATTTCTTTATTGGCGCGTCACCAGGGAGAAAGGGGTTTGGGAGGTCCCTGAGTACAGCGGAGGGGTCACAGCCTGTCCTCCGAGGTCCGGTGACTGCGCTCAGCGGTACTTCTCGGTCAGGACGTTGGATACGATGGACAGGAACTTGTCCCAGGCGGCGTGGGCGTCGGCCGTGAAGTCGGCGGGGAAGTGCGAGGCCACGGTGACCAGCAGACAGTGGGACAGGAGCTGGGGGAGGGGAGGGCGGCTCAGCGCGCGAGGCTGGGTGCTCCCTGGGTGGGGGCGGAGACCCTGCCGCTCTTGCATCCGGGCCCCGCCTCCGTCCTGACCCTGCCGGGGCTCCCGCCCCCGCCCCCGCGCCCACCTTGAAGTTGACCGGGTCCACGCGTAGGACGTAGGCGTGCAGCTCGCTCAGCTTGGACAGGGCGCCGGGGATGTTCTCGATGCTCTTGACCGCGTCGCCCACGGCGGCCAACACCTTGGAGCCGTGCAAGCGCAGCTGCGCCGAGCCCGGGTGCAGGTCGAAGTGCGGGAAGTAGGTCTTGGTCTGGGGTAGCTGGAGAAGAGTCTGCGGGAAGGGTCGGGGGGGGGGGTCACGAGAGCCTGACCTGATGAGGCTAGTGCGGCCTTAGCCTTGGGCGCAAAACTTAAGAGGCACGGAAAAACCCAGCAGTCAGGATAAATCATATTTTAATGCAATATTTTAAAACATAAATATTAATGCAGAAAATTACGGTTAAATAAAGACAGGATCAGTATTGGATCCTGTTGCCCCAGGCTCCAGTATGGCACACGCTATCTCACCCTCACTGCCCCATCTTTCAGTTATTAGTTCGTTCGTTCATTCATTCATTCATTCATTCATTCCACAGATATTTGTGAAGACTTGTGTGATGGGCCAGATGTGAAAAACACAGTTCTCATCTCCCCTTCCCACCCACCTACTCTTCCTGCTCACTGACCGCCATTGACCAGCACTTACACTCATTGATTCCTTCTCACTGAACTCTCCTCACTGGCCCTTGTCCACAGTAACCCCAGTTGTTGCCTACCTCCCCATCCCAGCCTGTCTGGCACTCACCTCTCCAGGGCCTCAGTGCCGATGGCATCCGCCTGTGTGGCGATCTTGCCCCACATGGACATGATGATGGCCCTCTCGGACTTGGTCAGAGACATGGTGATGGCCGAGCTGGACTGGGTGAGCTCTGGACTGGCCTCCGTGGTGCTCAGCCCCCAGGGTCCCCTTATATACACAGAACTGGGGTGGGGGCCAGGCTGTGCACATTGGCCGGGAGAGAGAAAGGGGCCATGGGAGTGGGATCTCTTATCAGATCCAGTGACAATGGTCAGAGCCTGAAGAGACAAGGGGGGTGAAGTGCTATCACTCCTGCCACTCTTCTTGGGCCTTAAAGGGGGCGGTGGCCGCAGCCTGACCAGAGTCCAAAAGAGATACGGGCCCGGCCGGCCTGAAAGGTCATGCCTGCATTTGCAGCCCAGCTCTGCTCTGTTTTGTCCATTTAAGAATCACAAAATGAGGGAATCCAGAGAAGCAGGGCCTAAGACACACTCTCCTTCAGCTGGAACATGCCCTGTGCTGCCTGAACCACTCCTTGGTGTGATCCTGCAGCTGCCACCCTGGCCACATGTCAGTCCCCTCCCCTTGGCTCCATGATTCCTGGATTTCCTCTGAGAAAGTAATGGTTTTGCCTGCCTGTTGTTGAGGGAATAGGTACTGACCGGGTCGTCCCCTGAGAAGCTTGTTGAATAAAAGAGCATTTTTCTAATATGTGCTATTAGGGATTGCAATATTGCTCACCGTATCACTTTAATATAATGAGGCAAATATCTCTTTTAATTTTAACATACAATGAAATAGACCTTTTTTTTTTTTTTTTTACCATACATCTCTGTGAATTCTGACATGTTTATAGAGTCGTGTAACCTTCACCAAAATCAGGATACACAATAGCTCAATCGCCTAAAAAAACTCCCACCTCCACCTTTTCATCGTCTCATTCTGGTTATTAGTTCTTTGTTAGTTTGATGTGTCATATTGCCTTTAATGGTGTAGTTTGCTTTCCTCCTCTTAATGCTATTTTTGGTTGAATAGAAGTTTATAATTTTAGTGTCGTCAAAGTTAGTGACTACATAAAAAGGTGGAACCCCAATGCCCATCAATGCATGAATGGATAAAAAAAGTGTGATGTGTATCTATACGATAAAATATTATTCAGCCATAAAAATGAAGCAGTGACACATTACAGCATGGAGGAACCTTGAAAACATTATAGTAAGCGAACAGGCTAGACACAAAATACCACATATTATATGATTCCATTTATATGAAATATCCAGAATAGGCAAATCCATAGAGACAGAAAGTGGATAAGTGGATACCAGGGGCTGGGGGTAGGGAAGGAATTGGCAGCAATGACATAATGGGCACTAGATTTCCTTTGGGGATGATGAAAATATTCTGGAACTAGATCGTGATAATGGTTGTACAATATTGTGAACAAACAAAATGCTACTAAATTTCATTTTAAATGGTTAATATTTTTAAAGTATTGTGGTTTTTATTGCTGTGACTTTAAAATTATTTTATACTAGTTTTAAGTACATAGTACAATGGTTAGACATTTATGAATTTACGAAGTGATCCCCACCCCCCATTACTCTAGCACTCATTTGGCACTGCACACAACCATTACAATAATATTGACTATACTCCCTGTGTTGTATTCTACGTTCCCATGACTGATTTGTCACTACTAATTTGTGCTTCATCCCTTCGCCTTCTCACTCAGTACCCCAACCTTCCTCCCCTCTGGCAATCACCAGTTTGTACATTACTAGTTTAGTTTGTTTGTTTCTTTTGTTCCTTAGATTCCGCTTGTAAGTGAAATCATATGGTTTTTATCTTTCTCTGTCTGACTTATTTCACTCAACATAATACCCTCTAGGTCCATCCGTGTTGTTGCAAATGGTACGATTTAATTTTTTATGGCCGAGTAATATTCTACTGTATATACGTACAATAACTTCTTTATCCAGTCGTCTATTGATGGACACTTAAGTTGCTTCCACATCTTGGCTATTGTGAATAGAGCTGCCATGAACATAGGGGTGTATAGATCTTTACGGATTAGTGTGTTGGTTTGCTTTAGACAAATACCCAGAAGTGCAGGTGCTCGATCAAAAGGTAGTTCTATTTTTAACTTTTGGGGGAACTTCTAAACTATTTTCCATAGTGGCTGCACCAATTTGCAATACCACCAAAAACGTAGGAGGGATCCCTTTTCTCCACATCCTCACCAACACTTGTTTTTGGTTTATTAATGAAAGCCAATCTGACAGGTGTGAGGTGATGTCTCATTGTGGTTTAAATTTGTGTTTCTCTCATGATTAGTGACCTTGAGCATCTTTTCATATGTGTATTGTCCATCTGTATTTCCTCTTTGTAGAAATATCTTTTTGGGTCTTCTGCCCATTTTTAAATTGAATTGTTTTTTGTCGTTGAGTTGTATGAGTTCTTTTTAATTTTGGATATTAACCCCTTGTCAGATGTATCATAGGCAAATATCTTCTCCCATTCAGTATGCTGTCTTTTGTTTTATCGATTTTTCTTTTTTGCTAGGAAAACTTTTTCAGTTTGATGTAGTCATTTATTTATTTTCTTTTGTTTCCCTTGTTCAAAGAGATATAGCCGAAAAAAATTACTAATAACAATATCAGAGAGTTTACTGACTGTTTTCTTTTAGAAGTTTTATGGTTTTGGGCCTTATGTTTGAGTTTATTTTTGTTTCTGGTGAAAGAAGGTGGTCCAGTTTCATTTTTTTTGCATGTAAAAATGGTTAATTTTATATTATGCAAATTTCACTTCAATTTTTAAAAAAGAAAAATAAGGATTTGCCAAATACTGAAGTGTACAGAACTGTCTATATTACCATTCTAAGAACTTTACTATTTGGTGTTTTGAGTTGGGTGACAGTCTCCCTTGGACTGATTTTGTGTGGTTGTGAGGTGAGATCTGCTGTCTGGTTTTAGCTGATAAAACCAGAGTGCTTTCTAAGTCCTGAACATTGTACCAGATACTCTTCATGTTGGGCTGTGACCCTCACAGCTCTCTGTGAAAGAAGTTTTGTTATCATCATTACATGTTTTAAGATATGGAAATGGAGGCTCAAGAAGTTCAAGAAACATGTTCAAAGTTCCAGCAGAGGAGGGACTCAGTCCCAGTGGGAGAGGAGTAGGCCAGGCTGCTGGCTCTCTGGAGGTCTGGCAAGTCTCTTCTGTCTCTGGGCCTGGGTTTCTTATGACACAAGGATCCCAAGCCTGTGCTCCAGGATACTGAGACTTGCTGGGCTCTGGGCAGAATCTGAAGCCCCAGGCCTGTTCTGGCTTGTGTAGTTGGAGCTGAGTTCAGAAAGGCCCTGGTCACTCAGTGGAGACAGGGGTCTACAGACCCTCCCCTGAGAGCATCCCCTGGGTGATCCCAGGGAGACTAATTAATATTGTGAATCCAAGTTTCACTGTGTTAACCTTTTGAGTAGGGGTTAGAGCAGCTTCTACCTCACTGTTAGAAGAGATAATGACATCATGAATTCAAGACTATTGTAGTTACTACTGTGGGTGACTTATTTCTCCAGGGAAGGAACACTGCACCAGAAAAGGTGGAGTTGTGGAGGTCGGTCTGAGATAGGGTCCTTGAGCCCCACCTAGCCCTCCAACAGATAGTGATGGCTCAATAGGGCCCAGACTGAATGGCAGGACTGATAAGGCCTAGCTGTCCAAGAGGCCTCCTAGCCTTCCCTGGAGGGTGAGAGGAAAACCCAAGCTAGGAGGAAGAGTTGAGAGTTTTGGATTTCAAGAATCCACTTACCTTAAAAGGAGGTTACAGAGAAGTTATAAAGACCCTGCAGTGAGTGAAGTTTGGCCCTGTGCATGTCATTGTCCAGGAGACAGTGTGAGGGCTTCAAGCTATGATTGCACTTAGAGATCACCTGTTGCTGATCCTGTTACTGATGGGGAACCTGAGGTCTAAAGCACAGCCAGCCCACCCTGGAGTCCCTCTGGCTGCTGGCACCAGGCTGGACTGTCCAGGGAGTGACAACGAGCTCTGATTTCTGTTATAGCCCAATGAAGTTGACAAATGTGGACACTGAGCTGCTGCTGGAGAGGGTGGCGTGGGATTCAGATCTTTACTAGCTCCAGTCCAACCCTGGGCATTCCTGCATCCGAGTCCCGGGAGGGCAGCATGGGAAGGGATGTTTCTAGGACTGCTGTGGGCTAGGGTCCTGGTGATCTCCGTTCATCTTTCATGGATTCCAGTGCATGTTACAATGAAAAGACATTAACCATATAGCCTGAAAAATAAACAGTGAATGCTCTTGTGATGGTTGCTGGCAGAAGGTGGGCCCTGAGGAGGTAATCAGGGAATGGTGGGTTCCTCCGAGCCGGGCCTTCCCCCAGCCCAGAGACAGCCACCCCGGAGCCCCTGGACACCAGACCTGCTTCTCCAGTTTTGGAGGACCTGGAACTGTCTGGTGGAGTAGCAGCATGGCCCAGGGAAGTTGGAGGAAGGAGTCAGGAGATCTGCAGATACCTGGTGCCCCTTTGGGGAGGTCTTCATTACCACAGCTAGCCATCCCCTCAAACAGTGGGCTCCCTCTACCCCATCTGCCCAGCCGTTCTAGCCTCACCTCCTTCTTCTGTGTCCTTATTTCCATTCCAGGGACACTCCTGGGAACTGTGGAAGAATTCCAAAATCTTTTGATTATACGTAATCTCAAAACATACCATACTGGGATAAAAGGCTTGAAGAATCTTAACAGAGGGTAACTAACTATCTCTCACAAGAAGAACACATCCAAAGCATCAAAGAAGCACAAACAACTACTTGTAAGGAAAAAAAGATGGCAGTTCTCAGACACTGGCAAATAATTAAGTAGTACAGTTCTCTACCTTAGTAATAATGAAAGAAATGCAACTTAGGATAAGACACCATTTTCCTTTTGGGGAATTTTGGAGGGAAAAAAGTCAATGCTATGTAGCGCTGTGTAGGGCAACGCGTTTGTTGATAATGTCTGAGGCATTTCAAATGCATGTACCCTTTGCTCTGGCAAGTTTAACCCACAAATCTGTCTTGCAAAATCCATTTATGTCAGCTTCAGTGCAAGAAGCTTACTTCAGCAAGGAAAATGCTTATCCATTAGTCAAATGGTTATACTCTCATGCATTTGAGATGCTTGGGAAAGATTTGGCAACAGCCACAGCAAGGTGTTAACTACAGTCTCCTCCTGGGGAAGACTGAGATGGGGTGGGTGGGGTGATTGTTTCGACTTTTTTAAAAAAGCTGTGTTGAGATATAATTCACATACCATAAAGTTCACCCATTTAAGGTGTGCAATTCAGTGGGTTTTAGTGTATTTAGTATAGAGTTATGCAATCATCACCACAATCAAATTTAGAACATTTATCAACCAAAAAGAAACCCCATACCCATTAGCAGACACGTGCCCCCAACTACTGCGGCCCTAGACAACCTAAACTGTTTCTTGTCCCTGTGGATTTGCCTATTATGGACATTTATATAATTGGAATCATACACTAAGTATTTTTTCAAAGTTCATTCATGGGTCTGTACCTCATTCCTTTTTATGACTGAATAGTATTCCATTGTATGGATCATACCATATTTTATTCAACCACTCATCAGCTGCTGGGCATTTGGCTTGTTTGCACTTTTTGGCTATTATGAATAATATTGCTATGAACATGCAAGTTTTTGTGTGGGCTTATGTTTTCATTTCTCTTGGGTATATACCTAGGAATGGAATAGTTTATTTGTATGGGAATTCTATGTTTAACCTTTGAGGCACTGCCAGACTGTTTCCCACAGTAGCTGCACCATTTTACATTCCCTCCAGTAATGTGTAGATTCCAATTTCTCCACCTTCCCGGCAACACTTGTTATTTTGTCTTTTTGATTATAGCCATTTTAGTTGGTGTGATGTGGTATCTCTTTTTGGTTTTGATTTGCATTACCCTAATGAATAATGATGTTGGGCATTTTTTCATGTGCTTCTTGGCCATTTGTCTATATTCTTAGGAGAACTATTAATTCACTTCCTTTGCATACTTTTCAGTTAGTTATTTCTTTTATTGTTGAGTGTAAGAGTTTATTTAAAAAATATATCTGGATACAATTCCCTCATCAGATACATGAATTGTAAATTTTCTCCTGTGAGTGCTTTTTACTTTCTTGGTGGTGTCGTTTAAAGCACAATAGTGTTCAATTTGATAAAGCTCAATTAATGTTTTCTTTAGTCGCTTGCACATTTTGTGTCATACCTAAGTAACCGTTGCCCAGTCCAAGGTTACGGATATTTACCGCTGTTTTTTCGTAAGATTTTTACAGCATTAGCTCTTACATTTAGGTTTATGATCCACTGAAGCGATTCTTTAAAAATTTTATTTTAGTACGTTATATTTGTAAGTGCATACTTTCTGCCCAAACCAAGTGTTACTTTTAACATGAAGAAAGAAACATTTAAAGACAGCTGCCTTTAACCTCAGGGCTGTCAGGGTACCGGTGTCCTTCCACACTGGTGGGCGGTCCTCTTCTTCTCCAGCAGGAAGGGGGCGGTCCCGCGCGCACTTGCACTTGTAGCCCCTCCCTCCCAAAGGACAGCCCCGCGCGTGCGCACACGGCCGCCCGCGGCTGCGCAAACGCTCCTGGCCCGCTGCACGGCACTTTCTGTGCTTTTGCCTGCTCCTGCGGCGGAAGTCTCCCCAGCTCCGCGGGACGCGCTAGGTCGCGCGTATGTTTGCTGACTGTTGTGCTTGCTGCGTCGGCCTGGCTCTCCGCGCTGGTCGTTTCCGTGGCCTCGGTCGCGTCCTTGTCAGGTCCCTTCATCCCCTGACCGCGGCCCGTACTCCTCGGAGACCCTCTCCTCCAGGCCCGGGGGCATTTTCCTCAGTCCCTCCCTCACCCTGCCGCGCCTCCCTGGCCTGTTCTCCACGGGGCCCCCCACCTCTCCGGTCCCGGGCCTCCTCCGAGCTCCCCACCTTCCCCGGCGCGTCCTCAGCACCGCTCCCCTCAACCCCGCCCATTCTCCTTAGAGCCCCTCCAGCCCTTCGCTCTCTCCCTGTCTTCCTTTGGCTCCCCGCCCCGGGTAGGATGGGGGACAACACTAGCCCCATCAGCGTGATTTTGGTGAGCTCGGGGAGCAGGGGCAATAAACTGCTGTTCAGGTACCCCTTCCAGAGAAGCCAGGAGCACCCGGCCTCCCAGACAAGTAAGTGAGCGCTGGGCAGCGGGCCTGGCGCTCCCGCACGCGCCTGGCGGCAGCACTCAGAAACTCCAGACGCAGGGGCCCCTTTCCCCCTCACCGCCTCGCACGTTAAAATTCAAGACCTTGACTTATTACTTTTCCCGATCATACAGTCGGTGCCTACTCATTATAGAGTACTGTTTGGAAAGTGCAGGAAAGTGAAAAGAAACAGGAAAAAAAAATCAACGTGCCAAAGCCACTGTTGCTAACATTTTATCAGTGTCTGCAGACTTTAAAACAATATATAAGTATTTTGAGTTACCCTAAACATAAAAGCCAAAGTGAGAGGCCACAAGTATTTGTTTGAGATCAATAAGAGCTGTTCAGGATCCACAGATGCGGGTGGGAACCCGGAAGACCAGGTAGTGTTCTGATTAGGAGCCAAGGCAATAGGTATTTATGAAAAAGGGAAGGGGAATAATTACATCAATAGAAAGAAGGCATTTCTGTTGGTCAGATAACAATGATGTTAATTCTAAACTGTTAATTTTCAGTCTGGTAATAGGTAGTCATAATATCTGCTTTCTTGTTATCTTTGCAATCAGTTCTTTGGGACACAAGGTTGCTTAGGCCCAGTTCAAAAGTTATATTGCCCTTTTTTAGCATTCCAAAGGTCCGAGGCTAAGGCTGCATGGCAATTCGTTCCTCTAGGATGGCAGCTCCAGATCCATTTTAAAGTGGCTCTTTTTATTTTTGACATGGGACTGTATTCAGCTTGAAAAAAATATGAAATTACAGAAAGTCTGAATTTTTCTTTGAACCACCTACCTCCAGTTTTCCGCATCTTATGGATAACTGCATAACCGATGACCATTTTAGTGATTGTAATCTCCTGTACAGAGACACCAACTGTGTATCCGTAGAAAAATAGTGTATCGTTTTGGGATTTTTTTTTCCTCACATAAATACATTGTTCTGCAATGGCTCTTTTTTCTATTGAGCAGTATAACTTGGAACACTTTCCGAAATAGTAAACAGATCATCCTCACTCTTAGTTGTAGCATACAGCTGCTGTGGATAGACAGTGAGGTTACTTGTAGTTTTTCACTATCATGAATGTTCAGTTTGTAATTTATATTTTGTTTTAAAATTACTTTTAAATTTATTAATCTGGTACAAAATTTTAAAGATACAAAGACATTGAGATTATGAAAAGAAAGTTCTTTTCCATACTACCAGCCATTCATTTCCTCAGCTGCTGTTACCATTTTCCTGTGCATTGTTCCAGAATCTTCTGTGTAAAAACAAGCATATACACACATTATTTAACTTTCTAAGCACAAGTGAACACTAGACACGCTGTTCTGTCCCGTTTTCATTTTCATTTTACATCTTGGATATAGATTTAGAATTACAATCAGAATCATGGGATTTATTTATTCAGTCCTCTGTTGATGGGCATTTAAATGGTTTCCAATCTTTTGCTAATATAAACAGTGAGAATGTCCTTTCTGTATATATTATCATTTTGCAGAATGTAGGATCATTCCCAGAAATGGGATGGTTGGATCGAAGGGATATAATGAGCATATTTATTTTTAATCAGATTTTTTGGTCTTTGTTAAAGAGATAGGTAAAGAATTGTCAGTGATAGTTTTAATGTGCATTTATCTAGGATTGAGAGCATGTTTTCCTGTTTTCAGAGCCAGTTGGATTTCCTTTTTAGTGGATGACCTATTCATAAACTCTCCTAATTCCCACTCGGGTTGTTTGATTTTTTTCCTTATAGATTTGAAAGGCGCTTGTGTGTATATATATATATTCAGGATAAAAAGGGTCCTTTGTGACAAAGCTGAACATCTCAGCCAGTCTGCCTTTCTGTAGTGTTTGCCACACAGAGTTTTGATTTGAAGGGAGTCACGTTTTCAGTCTCTTCTTTTGTAGTGTCTGAGTTTTGTCATCCATCGAAAGGCCTTCTGCTCTCCAGTATTAACAAACAGAGCCCCTCGTGTTTTCCTTTCAAACATTTATTTATTGTCTTATTTTTAAATATGTTTATCTCGGTGTAAGGCAAAAGCTCCTACTAGGAGCTGATATTTTTTGGTCACTTGCTGAAAGTCACGTGTGCTCCTCCTGTTTGCCTCCTGGAGCTCTGTGGAGCAGGCACTGTGATGGGTGAGGAAGGACGTGGGAACATGGGGCCCCACAGCTGGGGAGTGATTGGTCCAAGAGCTAACATAATTTTCTCTTCCCTATGACCTAGTCCCAACATCTTTTTGTAGAATAGTTCACTTGCCCCCAGTGATCACATACCAAATTCCCATGTTTATTCGGGTTTATTTTTGACCTTCTCTCTCCCAAGGATTTACGTGTGGGTTCCACACCGATAAATTATTGTAACTTTACACTATGTTATACTATCAGGATTCGTCACTGTCATTACTTTTCTTTTTCAGCGTTATAAGGCAATTCTTGCTTACTCTTCCGTGTAAACGTTAGGATTGACCGTGTTAGGCCCCACTCCCAAGCCTGTGGTGTAGTTTTGGAGGTCATTTTAAACATGTTGATTAACTGGGCAGAAAGGGTATCTTTATGTTGAATCTTCTCATTTGAGAATGTTTTCTATTCATTCTTGTCTCCTTTATTCGTATTTCCATTTTCTTTACGGGCCTCTTGTCCATGAAGAACTTGCCCGTGGTGAACTTCTTAAGTTTACCCTTAAGTCTTTAAACTTTATTACTCTGGTAAAGTATTGTTTTTTGTGTATGCGAAGAATATTGGTATATGGACATTTAAAATTTTTTTCTTTTGCCTGTGCTTTTTCCAACCTAGTTGATGTCATACACTGAGATGGTATGTGTGTGTGTGTGGTGTATACATATCAATTTTTTCTAGCTTAATAATAGCAAAAATATTATGTTGCCAGTTCTTGGAAACCATAGTTTTTTTTGGAAAGTTTTTTTATAATGGTTAAAAAATATGAAAAATTTGCCATTTTAACCATTTTTAAGTGCATAATTCAGTAGCATTAATCACATATTGTACAACCAGCACCACTTGTCTATTTTCAAAATTTTTCATTACCCCGAATGAAACTTGTTACCAAGCAATAACTCCTCATTTCTCCTGCCCTCAGCCTCTGGTAACCTCTAATCTACTTTCTATCTCTATGAATTTGCCTGTTGTCGATATTTCATATAAGTGCGATATTTGTCCTTTTATGTCTGGTTTCTTTTTCTTAGCGTAATGTTCTCAAGTTCCTCCACGTCGTAGCATGTGTCAGAACTTCATTCCTTTTTATGGCTGATCAGTGTTGTGTGCATCTACCACATTTTAGAGACCATCACTTTTAATGGTTCCACAAATCCTCCTATATTTGGATGGATCCTGTTTTCTTAGTCATTGTCTCCTTTTTGCCTTCACTCAGATAAGCCTCTTAGCAGATATGCTGTCAACAACACAGGAGATCATGCTGAGGACCAGGATGGTGACTCCAGGTAAGCCTCTGAAGTCAGTCTGTGATGGAACTAGTTTTGCCTCCATACCTGGGCAGGTCCCCACCTCCTGTTGACCTAGATGTTTTCTCTCTTGAGAGATGTAGTGTCCTTTTTTTCCATTTGGTGGGTGTTTCGGGTAGCGCATAGCTGAGGATTGTGTTGCTAATCTCTGGCTTGCTGCATAATTTGGTCACATGTTCCAGCTATGGGCTGTGTGGTTGGTAAAGCTGGTTGGAGAACAGGTAGGGCCATGTCCCTGTAAGACATTTAGTTCCTAGGAGAGGAACCTGGAGGAAAGCAGACCCCAATGCCATCTTCAGACCTTATTCCTCACGCATGTGCCTAGCAGTCAAATGGAGGTGCTTGGGTACAGTACAGTCTGTCCAGGTGGTGATGTGGGCTGAGAGCCAGGATGATTTGACCCTTGCTCTTTTAGGGCACAGATGAAAAGTGTATTCTGTTTCTTCCTATGTGTGCGCTGCTCGCTGTGGGAAGGGCTATCATGCAAATGTGAGAAGTGACCGCTTCTGCCTTCATGTTCATTTCAAAGCTTAGTAAATGGTAACACAGGCCCAGATGCAGTAGGAAAGATTGTAAATTGCCTGTCTTGGGTTCCCCTAAACATCTGGAGCCTTTGTGAGCTAAAAGACTAAGCTTCCACTGTCCCGTGGGAAAATGGCTGAGGTCCTCACACTGGGCTTTTGACATGCAGTGTGTTAATACGGTTTCCTTCAGTTCTCTGATGAGACACCACAGATGCCATAGAGTTGTGCAGTTACAAGAATGTGTGTGTGTGTGTGTGTGTGTGTGTGAGAGAGAGAGAGAGAGAGAGAGAGAGAGAGAGAGTGAGAGTGAGGTATTAGGGACCTCTGGCATGATAAGTGATTGTCTCTGAAGGGAGCAGGCTTTTGAAGAAGGACCAGCAGGAGGGGCAGGGGATATGAGAGGCTGTTGGACATTCCATGGGTTCTGCTTGGTGGAGAGGCCTGTGGTTGTCTTGTTCTTTAAGATTGGCAACTTGGAACAAACTCCTGTTGTTATAGGCACATAGAAAGCTTTTTGCCCTGCATACTCAGTAGGTGTGTTTTGTCCTTCACCGGTGCCACAGATTAGTTTAGAGCAGGGCAGGTGGCCTGCCTGCCAGCTCTTCTTCCTCCAAGCTCTGTGGACATGAGGCGTAGGCTGCTGAAGACTCAGAAAGAGCTCTTGGAATGGTCTGCGTGGAGGGATTTTTTAGGAGGGCAAGGAGCACCTAATTCCTACAATTAATTTTTTGGAAGCTTATAATAAAATAAGTATTTATTTTATTTGGTAATTTTAGCATATTAGACATCTGATTATCCCACTCCCCACCCCCCACATTTTCAGAGATACAGGTTAATACCCTAGGGGCCCAGCTTTATTTTGCCATTTGGCCTGCCCAGCCACTACGCTGCCCCTGGCACCTGGGGAAACCCTGTTATAGATCAGACATCTTCCCGGAGCACTGCAGTGAAGGCATATCATATCCATTCTCAGTTTCCTTGATCGCCGTTTTTAAAGGTACTTTTCTTCTGGAGCCAGTGTAATGTTCCATTCATCAGTTTGCCAGATTGAAGCAGTGTTAACAGGCCACGTGGGTAACTTCGGAATGGCCTGCCCTAGAAAAATGAGAGTGCAGAGCTGTGCTGCCCAGTGTTACAGTCACTGGCCAGTGTGGTCATTTAAAATGAAAGTGAACTGAAATAAAATAAGATTGAAAATTTAGTTCCTCAGTTGCATTAGCCACATTGCAGGTGCTCAGTGGCCACATGTGACTGGTGACTTACTGTATTGAATGGCGTAGGTTTGGAATATTTATCTCACTGTGGAAAGTTCTGTTGGACAGCACTGGCTTAGAGGGTAGTAGACTGGTTTTATAAGGCGAATCATCAAGATGATATGTTTCAGTGTATAAGAATTAACTGTCACTTTTTTAAAAACTCTGTGAGAATTCAATAGGGAGAGAAGAACACAGATATTGTCCATTGTCTCTAAAATTTGAAATTCAAGTTTGGAAAAGTAGTGTTCCTGTTCGTTGGGTATTAGGGGCCAGGGAACTCATACTTAATTGCGTCCTGGATCCCCCTCACCGGCAGGGAGAAAGCTATCAGGAGAGGTAGACGAGGAAGCCTGGTATCAGTTGGAAAGGCTTTTGTGAGCATGAGCCCTCCTGACGTGGATGGCCATCTCTGGCTTCCCCAGATTGCAAGCAGTGTTCTGGCCACTGACTCAGGGGAGGAGATGCTGGTGCTTGAAGAATAGTTGACTTCACTTCAAAACACTCTCAAATCCTTTTCTTTAGACGCCATCTAGAAGACCTCCCTAGAGCTGTCTCCACCCTTTATCTCTCAGGTTTCATTGTGGGGTACTAGAATCAGGTGGCATTGCTGCCCTTTTCAGGCTTGGCCACCTTTCTTGAAGCAGTGGGTCCAGCTTTTAGGCACAGTCAGGCCCTAGGCCGGACAGAAGCCTTGGCCAGGTGAAGTGTAGTGCACGTTGGCACACAACACACAAGTCCTCCACACCAGGTGCACATGGGTCTCCACCAGGGCCTCTGTTGATGCTTTTGCCTTTATAGCACATGTCGTTGAGATATATTAGAAAGATGCCCCTACTTCCTGGAGCTGAGGTCAATACACAAGAATGTGGACAAGCAATGTTGTCTCTAAGCTTGGGCATCTTCCTTCCTTTTCCTGGCCCAGCTGAGTCCATGTTGGTGTCCACACAGGCATGTCCCTGTAGGGCAGCGTGCTGGGACAAGTGCAGATTCAGGGTTCCAGGTCCGAGTCTCACTCTGTGTCCTGTAGTACGTGATCTTGGGCACATTCCTTAGACAGTGAGCCTCAGTTTCGCTGTTTTCTTTAAGATGCCTGTAGGTGGCAAGGCACCCCGCCTCTCCCTCCAGGTCTAGATGTAATGGGAACATCTGTATCTAGGTGAGAGACTTGCTGATGGCTCTACATCCCTCAGAGGGGTAGACACAAGTCCATAAAACATACCTGTCACCACCATACCTCATTAAGGAAATGGAACACTGCTGACTCTTGGAAGCCCTGTGTGCTTTTCCCTTTTGCAAGTAAAGGGACTTCATTGAGACTTGTCTGGTTGTAGGAGTTGCACTTGAGCTTCTTTGGGTTCTGACTTTCTGGGTGATTTTGGGAAAGCCCACAAAACACCTTACCCCTTGACTGCTACACAAACTGATGAGCTGAAGTTTGAGAGCTGCTGAAAAGAAAGGTTTCTTCATTATGTGTTTCTCTTGCATAGGCCTCTGGCAGTGTGTGATTCTTGGTGAGAGCTGTGGCGAGCAGCAGGCCCAGCAGGGCAGCCCAACGGACATGGCACAGTGTCGTAGCCGGCTCTCACCCCTCTGACGCTATGTGCACCCTGGGGCTCAAGCCTATTTTCTGTTTCCAGGAAACTCAGAAAGCAGCATGTCACAAGACACCGACCTGTGTAGAGGAACTTAACTCTTTTAAATAGACTCTTAAAAAAGCCAGACTGGATAGTGCAGAGAGGTCTAAGACATTTTTCAGCACATGTACCTACAGATCTGCCATGACGGCCTCGCTGCTGAAGGGGCCACAGTCATGTCCTCGGCAGAGGCTCAGACAGGTCAACTATGCTGGTGGTCGCAGCATCTCAAGAAGGGGGACTGAGGTATTCGGTGGCATTCTGCAGTTTTCATAAGGCTTTTTCCTCTGGGGAATCTCATCTGATCTTGTTGAGATGGTTTGTCAGAAAGATGAAGTACTTGTGCATGGGCATCCAGCCGATACATGTGGTGCTGGACTCCGACCCAGGTGTTCCAGCCTTGCTCTTGCTTCTGGAAACTGACTCTCATTCTTGCCCAGCCTATGTTTATGTACGAGAATTTGAGCTTTAGTGAGAAAACTGTGGAAAGTCTTAAACTTGGGGAGTGTCTATATCTTTTTTGTCCGGTAAGTTGCTTAGCCTTGACCTCAACAATTAATGCTAATGGTGGTACTTCTGCTAGACTTTAATACTGTTTTAATAAAACAACTATAAATTTTTATGATTTTTAAAATCAGTGTGTTTTTATTTGGTCTTGATGGTCCTGTTCCCATTTCAGCGAGCCATGTCCTTCAACCGATGAGCAATTGGTTGCAGGGTAAGACCAAGAACTTCTCCGCCATCTTTCTGTCTTGATTCCTGCTACCCTTTCTTCTTGTAATTGTGCTTAACTCTGATTTCCCTCAATGTTGAAGAATGACTAATGAGGCACACAGGCTCTCGCTCGGACCGCACTGCCCCGATCTCACATGAATGAGTACTCAGGCTTGCCATGGCCCTGCCCTTTCTCCACCTGGAGTTATTTAGCATTTCACATTACCTAAGAAAGCCTAGGCAGGGTTGGCTGGCACAGGGAGGGACTTCCAGGACCAGGCATGCACTCAGAAACCTCCTCCTGGCAGGCACCAGTGGCCCTGTGAGGGTGGTAGGTTTCTTGTCTCTTTAGCCTACTGTCCCCCTAGAGAGACCCTTGATTATTGTTCCTTGCCTTCGTTTCTCAGAGGTGTTTGTTTTAGTGGGGGCCTCTCCCTAGGGCTGGGTATGAAATGTAATGCTTGAGCTTAGATGCTCTTGTATGTGCCCTTTGGAGGAGTTTATGTGGCACGTCTCTAGGAAGGCATGGATAAGTGGGACCCTCCTGTCCTCCCTGACAGGACACCCCCTCTGGGCATTGGAGGTGCACAGAGCATCTGCGAGCCCCCCA
This sequence comes from Eonycteris spelaea, assembly GCA_003508835.1. Classification (NCBI taxonomy): domain Eukaryota; kingdom Metazoa; phylum Chordata; class Mammalia; order Chiroptera; family Pteropodidae; genus Eonycteris; species Eonycteris spelaea. Next base: position 2,194,910 of record PUFA01000186.1, on the reverse strand, counting down.
GAACAGAAGGGGGCAGAGTTGAGCTCCTTCCCATGCTGTCCTCCCTCTTTTGTGGACAAGCCTGCTCTGAGTGTCTTGGCAGGAATGGAAGGTCTTGGCCAGTTTTCCAGCTGGGCTGGTTCTTCTTCCTAAATATGTTTTTAATTAAGTTATTCCAGGAATGTTAGTTTTGTAACAGCTATTTTATTGTGTGCAATGTATTTACCAGGCCTTTTATCATCAAAACAAGGGAAAAGGATTTTTGTAAATTTTGGAAACAACAAACGAATATTGTCACTTGTTTTTGTTTCATTTTGCTATTTATAACAGTTATGTCTCCTGCCCCAAATCTCATTATATAACTGTGTCTTTGTGCATGTTACGGTCAGCAGATACACTATACAAAGTATAAAGCCACCCAGGTGTTCCTTTCATCGTAAGTGTGTAAGATTGCAGTGGTGAGTGGATAGCGCTGTGGGCGGGACTTGCTGAGACAAGTAGAGCAGCCATACGCCACCCTGCTGGCCGCCTCAGCAGCACATGGCTTTCCAGTCGACGCCTTCCGCAGACCTTGGCCTCTCTGGGCTTCGAGGGAAGCACTTTTTCTTTGGCTCTTGGAAGGGTGATTTTGGATTTGGATATTGTAAATGTGAACTAGACCGCCACTGATTGCCTCTGCATCTCAAAACCTATCCCACAGCCAAACTAACTTAGGTTCTTGGATTGGTGGCTGAGGGCCAGGGCTTAGGCCCATCTGTGGCTCTTCATGACAGAGCAGAGGTTTTTAATGGAGGTGTTTGGCTACCACAGGAAAAAGTGAACTATCTGGAGTAGTGGGAGGTTGTTTTCTATCCCTTATCTCTATGTCCCTGAGTCCTCGGGTGGCAGATAGGATGTGAAATGTTGGCACTGGATCATTTGCTAGGGCAGAAGTGTTCATTTGAGTGTGTCACCCTGAGCCCTCCCTCACCGTCACCATCCCTCAGATGAGAGTTACAGGGCAGAGTAAGCCATTTAGAGTTTTTGAAGAAAGCATGTAACGCCTCTGGTCTAGAGACTGGAATCTTCTATCTCTGGTTTAATCACTTCAGAGAACAGTATTTCAGGGAAGAGAGGCCCACAATGGGTGGCCAAGCACTCGGGCTGTGGGTCCCACATTTCCCAGATTATCTCTGACACCTCGGTGTCAGAAGATCCAAGTGCAGTCCTGACTGTGCAAGAGGCGAACCCTCTGTATCTAGTTTACGTGGGGGCCACAGGGTGACATAGTATGCCTAGAGAACCATGTCAGTTCTGGAAGAAGGCTGGAAACCAATATGACATCCTCCCCGGCAAAGGCCCTCGCAGTTCTAGGCCCCCCCACCCGTCCGTGGGGGAGAGGCCTGGAAAGAGCCTCATGGCTGCTCGTCTTGCAGTTTGTCCGTGTGCCGGTTGATCAGCAGAGCTCTTGCTGCAGGCTGGCTCCAGGCTACTCTTACATTAGGTGGTGAGCCCTGCCATGCGTAAAGTGTCCAGAGCAACTGGCCCCCTTCCTGGATCCTTTTGTCCCAGAGCCGTTGGCTATTTCTGAGCTGAGCTAAAGCAGCAGTTGGTAGCAAACCATCCCTTTTCTTCAAAACGGAGCGGTATGGTGTTAGTCGCTCTCCTCCCCTTCACAAGGTCATCCAGGAGAAAAGCATCTGGTGTGGTGTCTGATTCGCCATAGCTCCTCAGCAGAGGCCCAGGACACACACTGGAATGTCTGTGCTTGATGGCCTCTAGGACTGCAGGGGTCACTCTTAGAGCAGAGCCTGGCCCTAAGGGAGCCAGAGCCACCTTCCCCCACACAGTGTGCCCTCCCAACCTGGATGTTAGAATCGCTTTCTCCAGGTGGAGAAATGAGCACAGGACGTGTCTCCTTCTGGCTCCAGCTCAGACACGGTGCATCAGGGCTTCTAAAGTGGAGGTCTCCCCAGGCCTGGGCCCTCCTCTCTTATCCAGATCTCCCCTGTGAAGGAAGGAACAGAGCTGCCAGTAAGGAGACGTTAGTGTTCAGATGCACCTTGCAAAGGGGCGAGCTCAGCAGTTTTACAGAGATCATATTCAAATCTGCTCTCACCTACGCCACAGCCATTCCTACTTCTCTGTGACACTCAGTTCTGTGCATCCCTATGTTCACATATCAGGGGGTCTACATATCTTGCACGTTTAAAAAATTTCTTCCCTAATGAAAATTGAAGGTTTCAGTGTTCGGGATAAGGGAAGGCAGACATGCTGAAGGAAGGTAATTAGCACGCTGCAGTTAGTGCCGTCCCCTTGCCCTTTACTCAGCACTCAGGAACTGGGGACTCCTGGAGGGGAGGGATGCAGCCCAGTAAACCTGGGCCTGACGGTAGAGCGCCCCCACCTGTGAGCCTTAAGGAGCGTGACTCTCAGAGCAATGCCAGCTCAGCTGCTGTTCCTCCTTTAAAAGCAAACTGCAACTTGTTTCTCTCCTGAATTTCATAGAGCATGCCAAGAAATGACAGCATGTGCCTTCAGTCTATGCTTCTCATGCCTTTTACCTTGTAATTCTGGTGATTTTATGCCCCCAATCTTGGGGATTGCTTCAGAAGGCAACTGATAGAAGCTTCCAGGTCATCAGTGGGGTACAGCCACTCTGCACACGAAGCTGCCATATACTGAGACCCTCCCCCTTTGAGGGCAGTGGGCATGGGGCTGTGACATTTTGTTCACTTATTTCCACTCTACCTCTTTTTAATTTAAAGGTTTTCAGATGTCATTCTGGCAACAATTTTGGCAACCAAGTCTGAAATGTGTGGCCAAAAATTTGAACTGAAGATTGATAATGTACGGTTTGTTGGGCACCCGACACTCCTGCAGCATGCACTGGGGCAGGTAAGGGCTTCCTGAGTAGGTGGGGTTCTCCCTGGGCAGACATGGCCCATCCTGGTCTGGGCCCTCAGAGAACGGCAGCTGATGCTGGTTCTGGGGAAGGCAGCCAACATACAGCAAACCTGACCAAGTATTCGCTGTCAGCCGCACATCCTCCTAGGCCCTGAGGCTCCTGGGAGAGACAGGCATCCTTGCCCCCGGAGTTTCAGTCCCTGCTCCTAGCTTTTGCTGTTTGCATTCTGGGTCTCTACTGACTTCAGCCTTCCCCTTTATTTACACACACACACACACACACACACACACACACACACACACACGATGTATATATGTATTTGTGGTGTGTGGTATAATGTATATATATATCGAGAGCATTTGTCAACCCTTTGAACTTTATATAAATTGGTGTAAGCATTTCTTTTTGCTTATTAAGTGATGTCGTAGCCATTATTATTAATTTAGCTCTTATTATTATGCTGATCCTTTTATATGCATTCTCTGCTAAATGAAATGTTACAGTACTGGGGAGTTTTAACAAGATTGAATGCACTATGACCCAGGAGAATTTGCACACCAGAACCTGCCAGTCAGTCATTTTCACACAGGCAGAATCAGCAACAGCATCATTCAGATTCTGAAGGGTTTTAATATGACAATATAAGGTTTAGCTTCATTTATACGATCCAGAAATTGTGTGAGGGTCTGTGATGTGGTCCTCAAGTCTTCTCTGTGACTAAGCCCATGAAAAGAATGTGTGAGTGGTCAAAATGTGGTTGGAGGTGCCAAGACCTGAGGCCATGGCTAAGTGCATCTGGCCCCACGGACAGCACCTTTCCCCCCTCGCCAAGGTCCCTGCAGATTGGATTTAGTCCCTACTGATGGCCTGTGGGGAATGTAGGGGAGCTTTGGCAGCCTGCCTGCAGTTATACCCTACAAAACTGGGGTGGCAGGCAGGGCAGTGAGGAGACAGTTGGGACGGCCCACAGAGAGCTAGGGCCCTGGACTCTTATATCCCCTAGTGGCAATACTTTGTAGTCAGCTTGGTGTTTGTGACCCAGGTTGGCTGAATGCCAGAGTGGCAGGCCTGTCTGCTGTCTCTCAGTCGTCCCTAGTACTTGTCATAACTGGCAGAGACAGCCTGGAAAACTCAGGTGGACACTGGGAGTGGCAATGGCGGGGGGGGGGGTCTGGACAGAGGACACTTGAGCCCCTCTCCATCTTGTCTCCTCTGCGCACCTCAGCTCACTGTAGTTAACTGGGGCAGCCTTGTCACTTTGGGTCATAGCACTGACTTTCCTACTCTTATTTCAGCAGTGACTCACCTGTCCATGCAGCCACCACTTGTTTGTGCAAAGGCACCGATTGCTTCTCCAAGACCCTGGGATTCTGTTTTTCTCTGGTTCTGCTATATTCTGGAAACTTCCCATGCCTAAAGTAGAATAACTCTAAACAGCTCTTCTTCAGAAGTGGTGGCTCTCATGCATTACCATTATGCCTCTTTTACAGGTCTCTAAAACAGACCCATCCCCGAAGAGGGAAGCTCCCACCATGATTCTTTTTAATGTGGTATTCGCACTGCGGGTGAGTGTTTACGTAAATGGCTGAAGAGCTGGGCAGATCAGGGAGGAGGGGAGGAGGGTCGGGGGAGTAGCAGCAGCTCATTTGCAGTGACTCTCATTGACTCAGAGCTCAGACTGCTGTGGGCATGGCACGCTGGTCTGCACTCCTTGTTTCCTGCTTTTTTTTTTTTTTTAAATACATATAAAATTTACCATTTTAACCATTTTAAAGTGCACAGTTTGGTGGAATCTGGTAACACTGTTGTATAACATCACCACTGGCTAGTTCCAGAACGTTTTCATTGGTGTGAAAGGAGACCAGTTACGTCCCTGTCCCTTCTCCCACAGCTGCTGGAAACCACCAGTCTTTCTGTCTCTGTGGGTTTTCCTGTCCTGCATGTTTCGTATAAATGGGATCCTACAGCACGTGACCTTTGGTGTCCGGCTTCTTTCACTGAGCATAGTGACTTTGAGATTATTCCTTACTGTAATGTGTATCAGTACTGTATTTTTATGGCCAAATTGTATTCCACTGTATGGCTAGATCACACTGTTTATCCATTCATCTGTTGATGAACATTTGGGTTGTTTTCACCTTTTGGCTATTATGAGCAATGATATTAAGGGCATTTGTGTACAGATTTTTGTATGAACACACGTTTTCATTTCCTTCGGGTGTATACCTAGAGTAGAATGCTGAGGGGTATGATAGCTCTGCATCGAACCATTTGATACGCTGCCAGACTGTTGTCCAGAGTGGCTGCATCATTTTACATTCCACCAGCAAGGGTTCCAGGTATTTTACATTTCCTCACCGACATTTTTTATTTTTCACTTTTTAAATAATTAAGCCTAATTGTTCTTAAAGCAGTTCCCAGCACTGACCAAAGTTGTGTTTTCACTAGTTACAGGAAATTCCTTTTCAATAAAGCTGTCAAAATATAAGTAGCATTCCTAGGTAAGGTCTGGCTTATATTTTGAAGGGACTTTGGAATATATGTTAAATAATGGCATTCCTCTGAAATATCTCCAAAGAACCCAGTAGTTCTTTCTGGCTGCTCATGTGATCTCAGTGATGGCTTTTATGCAGATATATGAGTGAAAAAGTGACTGGGTTTTAGTGACAAGGAACAGTGTGTGCTCTGAAAACCTCAGAGTGGTGGAAATGAGACTGAGAAAAAAAGGAAACCTGTAAAATTAGATGCAATTCTAAGTCTCAAGGTGTTTTTTTTTCATTGTGGCTTTTTTGGTGTGGGGACCACAGGTCTCACTGTGAATAGTTCATAATCAAATTTCTAGGAAAAGCTCCTTTAGAGTTGAGCTTAATTTTTAAAACTAGCATACCTTGTTGATAAGTAAGGAACTACAGTTAGAAAAAAATGATTTGTTAGTGGTGACTGTCCCTGGGGCACGAGGTTGAGGTTCCAAGAAGAGATTCTTACTTCTTACTTTATACACTTCTGTAGTGTTTGCATTTTCACAGTATCCTTGTATTACTTAAAATTTCATAATACATCCACAAAGAGAACTCAATTAAGTAAAAAAACAAGCAAACAAAAACCATGACGAATGCTGTCCACCTGTCAACACTGATAGCCCGTGTGGGGTGGGTGGTGAGAAGCAGCCACAGCCCCGCCCCAGATGTTGCAGGCAGGCCCTCCTCTCTGGGCAGCCTGTGATAGCAGAATATATGACACCCTTGGACATAGCAGTCAACAAAACAAGCATTTTTAAATTGGGTAAAGACTTTTATAATAATAACTAGGCTGGAGATAATCCTCGTATCCAGTAGTTGGAGAATAATAAGACAAGGTGGTGATTATTATACAGTGGCTTGTTCTGTGGCCATTAAAGATGAGAAATGGGGATGCTATTAGAACCTGGAGGAGTGTAGATTACTGCCAGGTAAAAGCGGTAGGAAACAAGGTAGTGTAGGACTTCGGATAGCATAGGCCATACTGTTGAAGAGCGGGAGGAATTTTAAATATGTAAAGAGTTGGTATTTTAGGGTGGACAAGTTTTTATTTTCTTTTCAGTAGTCATATGAAAATGTATACTTTTTTTTTACTTTGAAAAGTTTTAAACAAAACCCAAACTAGTGATAATAGTTTTAGAAACCTCCTACGCCTATCTCCGAAATCCCACAGCCTTGCACGCTGCTCCATCTACCTACTTTCCTCACCTTGCTGCTCAAATATTTCAGGACAAGTCCCAGACCTCGTGTTTGTTTACTCCTCCATACTTCAGAAGGCATGTCTATAAAGATGTGGGCATTTATTTTATACCAGGCAACCCTTTTCACACCTGATGAAATTTTCATAAGTTGTTATCAACTATTATGTGATCCGTGGAAACTTCCCCAATTGCCACATTATTTTCAGTTGACCTGTCTGAGCCAGGACGAAAACCCAACCCAATAAGCATGTGGTATTCTGTCTCTAGGTCTCGTCAGTCTAGGACTCTCCCCTCCCTTTGTTCCTTCTAGTGTTCCATATTTAGACTCATCTTATCCTGCAGTCATACTTGCTCTCTGTCCCTGTATTCCCTGCAAACTGGCCTTTAGCTCTGAAGGCGTGATTACATTTAGATACATGTTTTGGGAGTAAGAAAGCCTCATAGGCGATGCCCTAAACTTCATGCTGCCTCCCATCACGTATGGGGAAAGTATGGCATTTCTAAGAGCTCCCACTCAGAGCTGGCACGGGCTGGGTGGTAGCTGTTTCAGCGTGGCCACACACAGCCTTGGGCTCTGCATATACCTTGAGCGATGCCTGTGCAGCCAAACAGGACTCCCTGGCACACTCCGTCAGTGCTGGTCGTCAGTCCCTGCCTGGGTAAGCACCACTTCGCACATCTGGGAATGTGGAATGAACAGGTCCTGGGCATCTGACTTACACCACTGTCATGCCCCAGCCAGTGGGACCTCCAACAGAGGGCTGGGCTCTCAAGTGGGACGTGATTACTTCAGGGGATAACCATGTGCCCAGGATCATTCTACCTCTTTTTTTTTTTTGCTGTGGGAATATTTTTACACAGATTCTTCTAAAAATGTATTTTGTTTTGAGACAATTGTATTTACCCTGTATCTCAGACCCTAGAGTTCCTTAATCTTGCAGGGGACACTGTTGAGGGGATCCCTCGACATGAAGGGCTGCTGCCCGATGGTGGGCATGGCATGGGATCAACCTTCAGTTCTTTTCCCAGCACAGGTGTGCTGCCCTAGTGTGAGTTGTTTGTGAACATGAGATCTGCTGGGAGTTTAGAAAATCTCCCCAGCTCCAAGTGGTGAAGGTGTTTACTGAGTCTAGCCCAGGTTTTGGCCCAGAAGTTGCTGTGGACACTCTGCAGGCAGGGCTCTGCCTGCCCGATAAACAGGAGAGGGAGGTGGCACCAGAGGATCTAATCAGTGCCACCACTTGTCCTCTTTTTTCCCCCCACCTCTACCTTACAGGGTGACTCAGCCATTCTGTTGGCCTCCTGAAGCACTGAGTCATGTTCGGCCAGTTATCTGTTCTGTGGAGCATCTTCACAGACCCCAGAGCCACCTGCTCCACCCTTGGCCTGGCCGACTGCGGCCCCTGATAGCTTACAGAATTGACACGGGTGTGGGGGGAGCTCAGGGGAAGGAAGTGGCCTGGAGCCTTCTGGATTCTTCTGTTTTCCAGGGTCTTTTCTGCTGCAAAGAGCTACTTAACCTTGAGGACAGAGTGTTCCGTGAACAATTAGCTAGCTAGCGCTTCTGTTCATTATCCTGTGTGCCCTTGTTATAATTGGGGCTGTGTGGCTGAATTCTCACATAGCCAGTCCCGACCACCAGTAGTTAGCAGTACACTGGTGACCACAATCAGCACTGCGGTTTTTGCCTCTGTGTAGGCTCTCTTCTGAGCACTTGACATGTCTAATTGGTGAGAGAGGTGCCACTGTTGTCATTTTTCAGATGGGAGCCTGTGACCCAGGGTCATACAGTAGGTGGGTGGCCCAGAGTCGATGCCTGATTTGTGCCCTGCCTTCCTGGGTGGCCCTGGCATGGTGCTCTGTGATGTGGGAGATTTTCTCTTCTTGTTAGAAATGCCTGGTTCCCCACCCCCACACCGGGGGACCCTGCAGAGCCATCGCTGTGCCACCTTTCTGGCAACCATCCCCAAGATAGGATGCTGTGTGGAGTGGCATTTCTGTGGGTGGGCCCTAGAGGGGCCACAGGAAGCGGGGACAGTAGTGGCACTGGGAGAGGGGCCTGGGGAAAAGGAGAGGAGAATGCTGCTTTTGTGGGTTGGGGTTTTGCTGTGCGCGTGCACTGCCGGAGCACGAATGCTGCATTTGAGTCCTGTGTGCCTCTCCCGCAGGCCAATGCGGACCCCTCGGTGATCAACTGCCTACACAACCTTTCCCGGCGCATCGCCACCGTGCTGCAGCACGAGGAGCGCCGCTGCCAGTACCTCACGCGGGAGGCCAAGCTGATCCTGGCGCTGCAGGACGAGGTGTCTGCTGTGGCTGACGGTGAGTGCGGCATCACTGCAGCGCAGGCGGCATTCCCGGGCAGGGCCCTGATCTGGTTTTGCGGATGTGGAAACTGAGGCACTCAGCTGTCCCATGATCTTCACCCTGGGCTGCGCATGCCCTGGGTGCGAAGGGAGACTCCCTGGGGGCATAGTTCCACTTTCCTCACCTGATGTGCTAAGATTGACTGCCTAGCCTGACACGCTCTCCTCCTTGACACGCACTGCACGATGGCTCCGTGCCGGGTAGGCGCTGCCTGCCGGCCCTGGTGCGGCTGGACACGCTTCCCTGGGTGAAGGACATGCAGAGGGCCAGCGGGAATAGTGGGCTGGCAAAGGGACTGCTTTCCAGTTCTTTGCTTTCAGCTGAGGGGAAGGAAGACCTAGTGGAGTTATCAGCTGGTCAATTATTTAAAAACAGTTTTTGCTGATAGGCTGCCATGTGGTTTTGGCAGACCATCTACATTTCAAAGCGCAGAAAGACACCTGCTGGTAACAACCTCCACCTCCATCTTCTCGGTCGGCACCTCTGTAACAAAACACAACTAGGACACATTGGAAGGTGAACCCAGTCTAATTTTAGCAATAAGTAAAAGTAGTGATTACTGTACATGAACTATCCCGCTCAGGTGCATTTTCAGTAAAAATTTACTTTTCATGTTTGACTATTTGCTGTCAAGATGAGTAATTTATTTCTATCTTGGCCAGTTATATACTAATTAATAACAATCTAGAAGTCTTATTTTTTTAAATGTTTTCTTTAGAGTCTATAACTTTTATCACAGGAAATTTTAAAAAATTCAACTTAGTGCATATATTTTTTGTTATACATTTATAAGAAAGGATTAATAAAAGACTTTTAGTCATAAAAAAAAAATTACATTAGTATAAACGTGTGGGGGAAAGAGTGGGGTGAGGCATGGAAATGTGCGGTTACCGAGGCAGAAGATGGCTCCGGGGATCTGAGGTAGACGCCTTCAGGAGAGGCCGGTGAAATGTTTTGTTCCTGTGATGCCCGTGACTACAAGGTTAGGTGGGGCCAGTGGTAGAGTTTAAATACAAATAATTTATATAAAGATGGTCGAACAGATCAGTGTAAGTCTAATTTTAATTCAACTGGATGTAAAAATTTTATAAAAAGTAGTGGAAATACTGGTTTAAAGTTACTTAAAATTTTTTTAAAACTTGTTTTTAAAGGTATTTTCTATTCTAACCTATGCAAGTTTCCTTGCTTTGGAGGCTCTAAATCCTTTTGTGTTGCAATTCTTGCAGCAAATGAGGGTCCTCAGTCCCCATTCCATCACATCCTGCCCAAGTGCAAGTTGGCCAGGGACCTCAAAGAAGCTTATGACAGGTAAGACGGGTGGGTGGCCTGTGCTTCATGTACCTCCTTACCTTGGGCTTTATTGCCTGAGTGGAATGTGAAGGTGAGACCCCCCTCTGCTGGGTGCTGTTCTCCTGTTGTGCCACTGAGATGGGGCGTGAGAGGACAGGAAGTACCAGCCCCTTTGCTAAGTGGTGTGTGCCCAGCTGAGACGGTCACCTGCAGATTTCTCTTAAACCAGGAAATGAACCCGAAGTTATACATCAGAGCCTGAAAGTGTTTTTAAGTCCTTAAATGCAAGGTGACATTTTACTGAGCATGACACAGCCAAGTTCTGGGTCCACTTTCATTAGGTGGGTGTTACTGTCACCACTTTGGGACCCATGAGGAAACTGAGGCTCAGATGACGGCTCTGGGGTTGCCATGTTCCTCACTGCTCTGGAGGACGGGGATCAGGGACACTCAGTGTAGGTGTCCCTGAGGGCAGCAGGCACTGGAGACAGCAGAAACGTCATAATTGTTCTGATTATATTTGCGGCTCAGCCCCTATTCTCTTAAATGTGGACAAGCAAAGAACTTATTTTCTTTTTAAAGAGTGTCCTTGTGGCTCTGACCATCACGACCTGGACCTGGGTCTGCAGTGGGGGATGGAAAGTGGGGAGTGCGAGGCTTGGGGGAAGGGTGGGCACCCAAGTGATAGCCTGCCTGGAAGTTTTGCCTTTCCTGCCCTGCACCTGGCATACTGGTTCCCAGGGGGCCCTCACCTACAGCTGAGGGGACCACAGAGCACCGGGCACATTGCTGGACAGTCAGCACGCAGGCGCAGGCTTCTTTAGTGCATTCTTGCCCCATCGCCTCTTTCTGCCTTCTCTTCCTCCTTCCCTCCCTCTCTTACTTTCCCATGTTTTCTTTTGTAAGTGCATGTAGTTCATTGCTCCCTCCTGGTCTTCTCAGGGCTTCATTGCATCCCATTGGACTCTTCTGCCCACTGGTGATGGACCTGATCTAAGAACTGTGGCCAGCAATACCACCTGTCATCTAAGCCCAGAGACAGTGGTTTGTCCAGGATCCTTCCTTTTTTTAATGTTAATTTTCCCCCCGATGTTACCAACAATATGTGTTCATTATAGACATTTAGGAAATAATAGAAAAATATAAAGAAAATAAAAGTCATCTATAATCCCATACCCAGTAATAATTCCCATAAACATTTGGTAGTTTTTGTTCCTTTTTTTATTTCAACTTGAGCTTTTGAAAAGGTCACATATCCATCGAGTCTGAAAATCAGGGTTGAATTTCTTTCCTACTGAACCCCCACCAGGTCCCCATCCTGGTGCAGGATGCATTTCAGCGGCAACCACATGTCTGTCACATGTCCTCCCTCCCAAATGGGTTTAAGGTGCACGGCAAACACTGACCCACTTTCTCCCTTTGGCAAAGGGGTAGCGCGCTGCGCATCCTGTCAGCCTGTTGCCCTCCCGGTTTACCTGTACCGTACTGGTAAATAAGGACTTTCTCATTCGTAGTTACCTGTTCCCCTCCCTCGGGCTTTTAGTTGGTTCCACGTTCTACTGCTGTGAGGCATACTGCTCCGTGATTGCATGTGTTATTTTGCATGTGTGCCCTTCTATCCATATCATAAATTTTTTGAAGCAGAATTGCTAGGCCGCATAGGTAAAATGCATTTCCGTCTGTGGGGATTGTGCCTCAGTCTACCCTCTCACCAGCAACACGTGAAATGCCTGCCAACACAAGGTCTCGGTGAGCTTTTGGGTTTTCACCAATATAATGGGTAGAGCATCATATCTCAGTACAGTTTGATCTGAATGCAGTCATCCGTGTCTTTGCTTGTTTGAGTCACCCCTGTTTTCCATGAGCTCTGTGCTCAGATTCCTGGCTTTGCCGTTGGGAGGTGTAGGTGCCTTTATAAAGGAGGGAAAGTTGTCCTTTGTGAGGTACGTTGCAGGTAGTGTTTTCTTTGTTTTCATTTTGGTGGAGATCAGGGAAACCTTAAACATCCCTCAGCAAGTGGTAGTTTTGGTTTCTGGTCCTCCTGCTCTGGAGAACTTGACCTAGAATGGGATTTCTGCTCTCGTAGTTCTACCCTGTCTTTCTTTCCCACATGATTACATTGACGTTTTCTCTGCGATAAAAGAATTGCTGTCCTCTGGTCCTGGGTTGGCTGGTATCAGAAATCTCTTCCTTGGAAACCGTTGCCTTACTCTGAGTGGGAATACGGCATGCCTCAGCTAGGATTAGACTACAGCAAAATTCAGGCTAGCTGGAATTAAAATAAAAAGCAAACCAGAAACAGACTTTACATTCCTGAAGAGAGAATGGACTGTAGTTTCTTATGCTTGAACTGCTCTGGAAAGCTGCAGGGATGAGATCCTGGATTACCGACTGCTGCGTGATCTCCTGGGCCAGCCGCAGTCAGAATTGAGGCAGCCAGTGCCCCCGTGTGGGCATCAGTATAAAGGAGAAGGACAGGAATCAGAGTTTTTGACAAAACAGCTCCCAGAGTCCACTGCCCAGCACTTAGCTTCCTTCTCACCCAGGCGTTCTGTTGTGTTAGTGCTCAGGATCGAATTTCTTCCAGGTGAACCCCCAACCCCTCTGTTCCCAGACCCCCCCGACCAGTCCTGGTCCTGGGGCACCTCAAGAATCCAGGGACAGTTGCGTATTCCCCTGTACCTGTCCCAGCCTGGCAATAGCAACGGCTCTATGTCCACCCAAGGACCTCCTTGGCCTGTGGCCTTCCCTCTGACCTTACCCCACCAGGTCTGTGTTGGCTTCAAGGGTCTGGCATGGCCTGCTCCTGCTCCTGTAGGATATACACTGCGCCTTGGAGCTGAGAAAGGGAGGATGAGTTTCCATTACTGATCAGGCAGCATAGAACACAGATGGTGACTTCCCGACATATCCTGAGAAAGATTTTCTCAGAGCAGAAAGGAGAGACAGGAAGCTGTGAGACTTAGTGACATTGGAGATTGAGTAGGACTTTTCAAAGGAGTCATTCTGGATTTTGTGTTTTCATTAAAATCCAGGGCTATCGTGTGGCCCGGGAGGCTGTCCAGGGCCTGGCTGGGTAGGTGCTGGTGGGTGCGCAGGGGATTCCACGTCTGCTCCTGCTGCCTCGTGCTTCTGTTTGCCCAGATCACAGACGGGTCCACAGACACCTCCACCAATATCCTGGGAGTTTTAGCCCCTATTTCCATAAAATGTTCCTACAGTTGTTTGAAATTTCAAGGTGGGCCTTTTGACCTTGACCTCTCGGACCTACTAGATGCAGCATCCCACTGCATCTAGTAGGAAGCTTAGCTGTGTGGGGGGCCAAAGGGACCCGAGGGCTGGCTTTGCAGTCCCCTGGCCTAGGGCAGGAAGAAGGCTGACCAAAGGATGTTTCCATTATTAGCCAAAGGTTAGGAACTGACATTCTCAGATGCTGAGATCTGAGGGTGCTGGAATAAGCTTGTGCACATTTCTGCTGGGATGTGAAAGGTAAGGCATGTTTTGGACCAGTATATAGACTCATGCACAGTCATTGCTTTAGGACTGGAGCTCTGTATCTCGTGTCGCAGATAGGGCTTGGCTCTCCCTTCTGGCCCAGAGCTGTGTGAGGGGTTGGATAAGCCTCCCATGGTGGGGGCGGGGAGGGGCAGTATTTTTCTATAATGTTTTCAGACCAAACCATTAACTGCCTTACAGAGAGAATTACAAGCTTAGTAGGAACCTTTTAGGACCCAAACTCCTACTTTGCTAGTCATGTCTTCAAACTGTACTTTACAAACAGACAGAAACCTTTCTTTTTCTCCTCTAGACAGACTTCAGTGCGGCTCCTGGCTTACCTCTTGCCACAGGGGATATACAGGGCTTCTTTGGGAGCTTGCAGGCTGTTTTCTCCAGGGATTCTAGGGTGTGTGGCTGGCCCTCTAAAGCACTGCTGGGACAGTGCTCAGGGTCTCCACACTGTTTGTAGAGGGACACCAGTCTTGAGGGAGTGTGCACAGTATGTACCAGGTGGTGTGACCAGGGCTTCGGGGATGGCTGACATGGTGGAGATGCTATACGGGTGTGATTCATTTCCTTCACACCCAAATCCAGCACTTGCTGTAGTCCCTCTCTGAGGCTTGTCCCAAGCCCTCTCCACCTCCCACATGCATTCCCTGTACCCTCTTCTACTTGTTCCTGTTCCTACAGCTTTCTCGAGCTTTTTATGTTCCATACAATTACTTTCCCACTCGCTGAGTAGGGGCCCCCCAGGTGCAGGGCTGTAAGGTGTACCCCAAGAATAGGAACCAGTGCTTAGAGCCTCAGCACGTGTCAGGTGGTTGGTTACACATGGCATTTCTGGGCTCCTGGGTGGAGCAAAAACAGCTACATTAAAAAAGATAGGACTCTCTTTTTAATTCTGATGCTGTGATGTTCAAACAGCTACTCTGAGTTATATCCTAAAGATGACAACTCAAAAATAGGAAGACCTTTATTTTCAATCAGCCAGCCTTTCTGACCAGGTATAAAGTGAAACAGAGGAGGGGCCTGGTCAGTTCATTCTCCCTACAGCCCTTGGTTTTCCTCGTTCTTTTCTTCCCTTTTGTGTATGGATGCTGAGAGCATAAATATTGTTCAGTCAAGTGGAGCCACTAACCTGGGTCCCCTGGTTACCTCTCGTGGTGCGACCTTTGATTCTTTAAGAGCTGGGCTTTTTCTCAGGGTTCGATGTGAGCTGTCCAGCTCGCAGAAACCTTTGGCCAAGGAGGGGTGAGGCTATAGGAGCCTCTATCTGCTCAGATGTACTAACTTAGCACTCAGTTCTGGAAGAAGCGAAGAGTGGGCTCTTTCTCCGGGATCTTGGGGAAAGACCCGGCGTCTCTTCCCCAAATTGTAACACTCATCAGACCTGCTCCTGGGTTTCACCGTGTGGGACTGTGGTATTAGCAGCCTTCTAGACTCAGCCACAGTCTGTAGCCCCTTATCCCCTGAAGCCAAAGGAGTTCTGACTATCCTTCCCAGGGGGACTCCTTTGTGACGCTGAGGCCCTAGGAGAACATGGGTGTTCCCGATGTTCTCAAGGCCGGGCCCACAGAGGGTGTTTGGGAGCTGTGGGGCAGCTGCAGTAAGCAGACGGTTGGTGTTGGCAGAAATCCTAGGGGCAGTTGAGGTCACAGATGTGCTCTGCATTCTTCCCTTTCTTTTCATTCCACATTGCCCAGTCCCTGCGTAAGAGAATAAAGACTTAGTTTTGCACTTGAAATTGCTGACCACAGATTCTGCCAGCCCTTCTGCAGAGCTGTGGGGACAATCTTGGGGTCATTGGTCTGCTTCTTGAGGCTTCAGGGAAGAGACTGGAAGAACAGCCTGTGGGTGCAGGGAGTGAGAGCTAGAGGCTGCCTCCCAGCACCATGCACTTGTGTGCCCTCATGAGAGGCTTAAGATCGGGGCGAGGTGGCAGCTCCTGCCAACCCTCCCCGAGCCGCTGGCCCATCCCACACTTGGCCGGATGTGGGCGTCTTTGCCTGTCCAGCCAACTGGAAATAGCACAGTGGGTTGGAATGTGATGGGAAGAGCACCACTTGGCCTAGCTGTGTCAGGGTAGGGTAGGCCTTCGCAGTGGGCATAGGTCTCCCTCTCATTCCCCTGCTGGGGACACAGTGAGGACCAGCCACCAGAGCTTTGTGTAAACAGTTGCTTCTCCTCTATGTCAAACATCAAGTGCTGTCAGCAGTTAGCATAGGGGCTGTGCAGCTAGGCTGTGGGGCAGAGGTGGGCTGGCTTCTCTGCCTGGGAGTTTCAGAAGCTCCTGTTGGAAACAACTCTTCGGTGTGTGGTTCTCTAATCCAAGTAGTACCATGTGGAGCTGCCAGGAGCCTATCCTCTGGGAAGGGCTTCCTGGGAGATAGTTCACCCAAAGCGGGAAGCACATTCCTCAGGCCCCTTTCTTTCCTCGATCCATGAAATACTTCTCCGTGTCCCCCAAGTACCTCACACTTAAGCAACCATACTGTGAGCAGTGACTGAAACACAAGACCCACCCCACGACCAAATTCTGGTTGAGGAAATGGCATTAACCAGTAGGAGGCAGGTGTGTCTGTGAGCAGTGAGCGATGAGATTGCCTGTGGGGCCAGGGCCAGGGTCAGGGCTCACCTCACTGAAAAGGTGGCACTTGAGTTGAGACCTGAGGGAGAGAAGGAGCCCCAGGGCACCTGGAGGGAGAGCTCATGGTTAAGGGCAAAGTCCAGGGGCCCTGCGAATAGCAGAGTGGCTGGTGCAGCTGGATCTCCCTGGGCTAGGAAGCAAGGTCAGAGAAACACAGGCACATCACGTGGGGCTGCTGGCACTTTGGGGTCTTGGCTGGGATTGCTGAGAGGGGGTTGTGTGGTCTGAGTGAGGAGGGTGGATGGAGGGGGCTGGTGCTGCCCCTGCAAGGAGCAGACAGGACTTGCTGATGGTTTGAGGTGGGATGTGAGAGAAGGGAGGAGTTAGAGACTGAATTGCCGTGCCTGAGCAAGGTTTGGGCTAGAAAGAAAGAACCAAATCGTATCACTGCTGCTCATTTGGACAGTTGCTTGGTGTACCTGGAGTGCTGCTGGCATCTGCAGGGAGTTGGGTACTAGCTGTGTGTTCCTTCCCGACAGGATATTCTAGGGGACTTGCTACTCGCCACCCTTCCTCTCCTGCCCACTTCTTTTGGGAGACAGATCCTGCCCTGCCCGCTGCCCTCCTGTGGTGGGGCCTTCTTCAGGTGTGCAGGAGGCGGCCTTAGACCACCCTGATTCACTGAGCTTCTGAGACAGAGATAGAAGAGGCTTTCCCTGACCCCTTACGCCCTGGTTAGACAACAAAGTTCAGGGCTAGTCAGAAATACAGTTTGTATATATGTGTTCCTAACACATTTTCTTCTCTTCAACATACTAAGGTCTGGAAAGGTACTTTCTTGCCCCAGAGGTCTCCACTTGCAGTTTCCTCTGATGGGCAGGAGCGATGTCCTGGGAAGAGCGCCTACAGGCAGGGTTTTGGGTAATGGGTAATGGCACTGACAGTAATGGCGCCTGCTTTCTGCAGCTTGTGCACGTCTGGCGTTGTGCGGCTGCACATCAACAGCTGGCTGGAGGTGAGCTTCTGCCTGCCCCACAAGATCCACTATGCTGCTGCAAGCCTCATCCCCCCCGAGGCCATCGAGCGGAGCCTGAAGGCCATCCGGTGAGTGCCAGCCCCTTGCACGCACTCTGCAGGGCCCCTTCTTTTTAGCTTCTGTCTGAGGTTTCACTAATTACTTTGTTCCAAAAATTTTCTTTTCCTCTTCCTGCCACAGAAATTGGCAGATAGGGCTCTCCTATTTATAGAAATGAAAACACATGTTTTTGTGTCTTGGTTTTGTACAGAAATGGACCAGCTCCAGGTTTTCCCTGGGCCCTCTCTGTACTGTCTGGGTGAGGGAGGCTCCGTGCTGAGGTCCTTGCCTCAGGCCTGGGCACTGTGAGGCTGAGCACCTGGGGGGAAGCTGTACCACTGGATTTGCTCATTGGTGTTGCTCGTTGGCTCTTCTGGCCTTTGACTCCAAACTTGCAGGATGGCCATTTCTTAATAGAACCGATTTCCTGCAAGGAAAGGGCTGGGCCCAATCTCACCCTCACCCATCAAGTCCCCACTTTCCTTAAATATTTTTTAATTAAAAAAAGAAACCTGGGCAGAAAATTTGAAGATATTGGGAAGCGAAGCACTGCCTCATTCTTTCTCCCTCTCCCAATCCGTGCTCTAAGTTAATGTCTTTCCTCCTAGGCTTCCTTACTAAGCTTATTTTTATGTATTTCTATTCATAGTCTCAGCAGCAGTTTTGCTTTTCCCATATTTAGGATTCTTTCCTTAGAAAAGATTCATTCATTTTTTTTCAGTCAAAGACACAGAATGATTTTTGCTGGGAAATCAGATGTGGGAGATTGGTGAGAGGCCTTCCTCAGTTTCATTCTAATTTGTTTTTTTCCCTGAGAGTAACACTAATCCTTGCAGATGTTTTAAGGCCCCTGGACATACCATTGCCCTTGTCTCTAATTCCTCCTGTGGTCTCTCTGAGGTTCAGTGCCTGTGGGCCTCAGCTGCCCCTTTGCATTCCAGGTGCACAGTGTAGGGGACCTGTGGCTTGCATGTCCCACTGACCTAACTCTGCTCCACAGCCCGTACCATGCCCTGCTGCTGCTCAGCGATGAGAAGTCCCTGCTGAGTGAGCTCCCGCTCGACTGCTCCCCAGCCCTGGTGCGCGTGATCAAGACCACATCTGCCGTGAAGAACCTGCAGCAACTGGCTCAGGACGCAGACCTGGCCTTGCTGCAGGTATTGCCCTGGGGGTTTGGGGAGACACCCGGGATGGAGAAGGATGGGTGAGAGGAGGGGCTGAGCGCATTAAAGCAGGCCACCGTGGTTGAAGATGGGAGGCACCGGGGGGCTAGGAAAGCGTACCACCTCTGTTCAGCTGAGAACTGGTGACAGGTAGTTCTGGGGTTGGTGGAAGGTTCTGGAATCCGAGACCTAGATTTAGGGCTGGCTTGTGAACTACTCTCGGGGCTGACTTCCTCCTCTATGTTGAGGGTGGTGAGGTTGTAGCAGAGAGGAGTGAGGCCCTCTGGTGCTGGGAAGATGGGATGTCAGGGTGGGGTGGCTTGCAGGGCTGAAGCAGGGACGCATAGCATGTGGCCATATGAGAAAGCAGTACCACATCTCCACTTCGCCAATGTGGGAAGTGAGGGCAGGACACTCGGACATGGGCCTGCCCATGTGCAGAGCCAGGACCTAACCTAGTGGCCTTCACCCCTATGTGTGAATGTGGGTGCTGTGCAAGGTGCCAGCCCCTGGCTGAGCCATGTACTTGTGGGCTGCCCTTTCTGACTGGATGGAGGGCCTCTCAGCCCCGGCTGTGGATCTCCTCATCAGAGCCTGTGCAAGGGCTGGGGGCGGGGAAGAGCACAGGGAAGAATTGCAGGGGTGCCTTCCAAATGACGTCCTGAGAGTGGAACCCAGGTTCCGGTGACATTGGGCACCATGTGGCCGCTAGGGGGCACCAGGGCCTGGCCGAGGGGCCCGTGCTTCCTGCAGAGGCAGTAGACAGTAATTTTCTCAGGCTGGGCTGAGAAAAGGGAGCACGGGCGAGAGGCTGGCCTGCTTGGGCCCCTGAGAGGCATCAGGAAAGTTTGTCCAACTAGGCCTGACCCAAAGCAGTCTTTTTGTATTCTGTCATCCAGAAGAAGTCTTTCCCTAATCTGTACCCCATGACCTTTGTCCGCCCCCTGTGAAAACATTTATTGGATTCTGCCTTGGAGTTTCATATGGGCTCCTGGACTGATGGGATCCCGTGAGGACCATATCCTACTTGCTTTCATAGCATCCACAAGACACAGAACCATGAATGTGCTCCCCATTCTGTATGCACTGCAGAGTTTGTGTTCTGACCTGTACCAGCTACGTGGCAGATACCTGTAAGTCTCTGCAGCTCCCATTTTAGCTTCGAAAGGGGCTGGTCTCTCACTGTCCACTGAGGCTCCTCAACATGGAGTCCTTCTGGACGTTGTGCCTCTCCCTTGTTGTCAGTTTCCTTGGAAAAAGACAATGCTTTGACCTTTTGCTTCTCTGCCCCGGCCTTGTTTTGGGGACACTGTTGATTGCTTGCACACCCACTGCTGGCGTGGTTGCACGGAAGCTCCCCGGGGCCCAGCCCCAGTGGTGGATCTCACCAGCACTGGGACTCCTGCTCCCTACAGCAGAGGGCACAGTGGAGGCCGTGTCAGCATCAGATGTGAATGTCGCCATGTGATTTTAAGTCACCTACAAAAACGAATATTTGGGGAATTAATATATTCTTTCTTACAAAAGTTCAAATAGCACACAAATTATAGACAAAAAAAGAGAAAGTTCCCACAATCCTATATCCCAGAGGTAACCACTGTAGATTCCTCCAGGTTTTTCTATATATATTAACATATTATCTTTGAATGACAAAATTTGGATCGCATTGTATATTACTTGTCTTTGGTTGAACAATGCCCACAGACCTCCACATTCTAATCCCTGGGACTTTATGTGGGACTTTGCAGATGTGAGTAAGGATGTTGAGATGAAACAATGGTCCTGGATTATCTGCGTGAGCAGAGGGAGATGTGACTATAGAAGAGGAGGTGGGGATATGACCATGATGTGGCCACACACCAAGGAACGCTGCAGCTCAGAGGCAAAGAATATTCTCTCCTAGAGTCTCTGGAGAGAGTTGTCCTGCCAACACCTTGACTCCAGCCGTGCGATACTGATTTCAGACTTACAGCCTCCAAAATGGTGCTCTGGCTGTAGGGAGAGGCGAGAGGTGGAGACCACTGGGTGAGGGCAGTAGCAGAGATGGAGGAAAGTGGGCATATCCTTGCTTTCGAGCAAATGTCAGTGGGACTTGGGATGAGAGGGTCAGTGATGAAACTGAAATTTCTGCTGTGTTCAAGTTGGCGCTGCCACTGAAAGTCCCATGTGCTGAGAAGAGGTAGAGGTGTCCTTGGTACTATCACAGGCATTGCATGCAGGTAGGGGGGACTTACCCCCTCAGAGGCACCCAGTCATGGTGACGGGGATAGGAGGCCCACCTGGAGTGATGCTCACCTGGGATGATGTAGAATCAGGAATGCCCAGTGCTTTTCTTTCCAGGAAGTGCTGCAGTGCTGTGTTCTCTACCTGGCCTCCCCTCATGGGTCTGGGAGGGATTTCTGCATCTGGTCTGTCTGTGGCCCATCCTGATGTCTGAGAGTGCAGGTGAACAGGGCAGTGGGATGTTCTCCAGGGATGCTGGGACACACACAGATGAGATGTCCACATCTGTTGTCGTGTGGAAACCTGTCCCTATGCTGGATCCCTGGTAGGGAGGTAGAGAGCCACCCTCTTCCAGGATGGCCAGCCAACCCCCCTGCTCAGCTGAACTGACTCCATGATCCTGGTTGCCCCAAATGTCCCTTTCCTCAGTGCCAGAGAGGACAGCACAAGGCTTTAATGGGAAATGACACCCCTAAACCAGTGATAGAAAGGCTTATTGCACTGAGTACAGTGTGCTGGCTATGCCCAGCATTCTGGGGGAAGTTGGGTAATCAGGGAAGAAGCCCCAGTGAGTCAGCCTCCCAGGCACTGTCCTGCCAGCTCCCTCTGCCCACAGGTTTTCCAGCTTGCAGCTCACCTGGTATACTGGGGCAAGGCCATCATCATCTATCCACTGTGTGAGAACAATGTCTACATGCTTTCTCCCAATGCCAGCGTGTGTCTGTGAGTACCTCTGGCTGCCAGAGTCTAGGGCCCCCGAGTGGGAAAGGGGTGTGGCTGGCAGGGCCTTCCAGTGATGCTCCTCAGGTCAGCTAGGCCTTCACTTGGACCAGATACCTGGCCTCTGTTGTGCCCAGGTTCCAGTTCTCGCTTGGTCCAGCACCACGGGGCCCTCCCTGGGCCTGTGTTCCTCTGGCACCTGCAGTCTCCAGGAGGGGCCTGTGCCTGCCCATGTCTACAGCTAGTGAGCTCTGGACAGGGCACTTAATGGGAGGTCAGGAGCTTTGGCCTTGATTTGGGGGCTCGGAGGGGCTATAGGGTGGCCTGCGCCCAGGGCTTCTGCCACCCCTTGAGGGAGAGCAGCTGGGCTCTGTCCTCATTGTACCCATCGTGGTCTACCCATCATGCTGCTGCCCACTCTAGGCTTGTGGCAAGGGCAGAGTGGTATGAAACATGATGGGGAGGTCGCCGAGCTCATGCACACACTTGCCTCACCTGTCCCCAGGTACTCCCCGCTGGCTGAGCAGTTCTCCACCAGTTCCCGTCTCATGACCTGCCATCCGTTCTTGCTAAGTTCTCCTTGCCTGTCTCCTTGTCAGAATTTAGGAACCCCCTTGCTCCCCCTGTGCAGGAGGTGAGTTGCAGAAGCTTGGGAGCCCAGGAACCACCTACCTAGCGTTGGTTCCCGATCCAACGGGCCGTCAATGCTGCTCCACCCTTAGCTTTGGTTGGGGGGCGGGGCTGGAGGGGCCTTGCTGCATAGGTAGTACATGTCCTACCAGGGTGATGAAAAGCTGGCTCCCCAGCCAGGCCACCTGCAGATGCTTGGCAGTGACCCAACATTTGGACAGTCCCAAGTCCCTCCCAACCCCACCCTTTCAGGGAGCCCACCTTGGCTGCAGCGGGTTGTTAGGGTTAGAACTGCATTAAGAGGCCCAGTCAGGAGAGCGCTAAACTTTTGTGGGAGGACAGAGCCGCATGGTGCCCTCTTCTGGGCTTGGGTCCCCCAGATGGAGGTAGCTTTGTTTTCACTGAGCCTGGGCCCCACCCTCCTTTCCTTTCCCTTGTGTAGCCCAGGTGGTCACTGGCTCTAGGTTCACTGGTCCCCATAATCTCATCCAAGAGGATCTGGAGAGGATAGGGCTGGGATAGGACCCACTAAGTGGGCCTGGGGCTGGTGGGCCTCCAGGGAGGTGTGAGTTGTGTGGAATGAACGAATGAGTTCTCTGGCAGGATTGAGTGTGCCCTGCATCCTCCCGTCCACTGAATGCCTGGGGCTCTGGGCAGGGACCCAGGGCACTGCCAGGTGGGACAGGTGTCAGAGAGATGGGGCTGGGTGTTCTCAAAGCTTTGTCTTCAAAACTAAAGTATTTGCTTGAATAAGCACTAGATCTGTTAGGCAAAACCACTTCTTAAAAGCAAACCCTTTTCTTTATCAAATTGTGAATGAGAAGGCACTCCTGGTTCCTCAGCTCATTTAGATGCTGAGCGCAACAGAGTTCTAAATGCTGTCTTTCATGGAGCCTTTGGTCTCCAGGAACTGTGCCAGGCCGTGCCAGCTGAATGAAAGACGCTTTGCATTTGCACCCTCCCTCTCCCCAGCAGAAACTTCCTGATGTTCTGGAAGGCGAGTGGATTTTCCAGGCCACGCCTGAGGGGTCACTTTGTGCCTTGTCAGGGGTCTCAGACAGAGCTGGGCCCAGATGGTTCTGCACAGTCCTGGGGTGAGGCTGCCTGCCTCTCACACCAGCTGCTTCAGGCCCAAAATATGCTCTTCAGTGCTTATCAAGCCTCTTTGTTTTATTAATTTTATTTTACAATCCTTTTCAATTTTATTTGGTTTGACCAGGTCATACATGCCCATGGTACACCCTTATTTCCATTCCTGGTCAGCCATCCCCTCCCAGGAGGGGACCACCCAAAGATGTGCAAGCGGGTGTGTGTGTCTGAGAACATGGACACCATCTGCGTGCATTTCCTGCTCACCGGTGTCGGAGCTCCGCCCGCACAGGGCTTCTCACTGCTCCTAGTCAGGTGCCAGCCCTATGGGAGAGGGGTGGATGCCACGCCCCAGGGACTGCACAAGCAGGGTCCCTGTCCCTGGACAGGCTTTCAGGTTGACCTGAGGAGAGGACTTCCTGCTCCCAGGACAGCTACTCAGTCTCTTTCTGAAGTGTCCAGGCCACAAGGAGGGTGTCCCACAGCCCACTCTGTGGTGGTGGGGCATGAGTGGCAGGGCCCAGTGGTTGGGGGAGACAAGGTAGAGGTGGGGCGGCTCAGAATCAGGAGGGTACAAGGGACTCCATGTCACAGGTCCTGTTCCTTAGCGCTAGGCAAAAAAGGCCAGACACTAGGGCAGCTCAGGTGTGTGGTGGGAACAAGTGCAGGTGTGGCCCTGCTGTTCTCTTGGCCTTGCTGCCTTCCCTGGAGGTTGGGTTGGGCTCAGAGAGCTAGCCAGCAGCTAAGAGCTCCTTCCTGAGGTGGGAGCCTTCCTGCTTAGACTTGGGCCCCTGGAGCTTATGCACCCCCTCATCTTCAGGGTGACTCATGAGGGTCTTGTCTTGGGCTGTGGCTCCCTGATTCTCTCAGGAAGGGAACAGGGGGGTGGTGGAGGCCAGCCTCCTCAACTGCCCCAGGCCTCACACTGCCTGTCCTGCAGACCCAGCTCATTCAGATGGTGATATGGATGCTGCAGCACAGGCTCCTCGTCCAGCTGCACACCTATGTTTGCCTGATGGCCTCGCCCAGTGAGGATGAGCCCCGCCCGCGAGAAGACGAGGTCCCCTTCACCACCAGGGTCGGCGGCCGCAGCCTCAGCACACCTAATGCCCTCAGCTTTGGCTCCCCAAGTAGGAGCCCTCTGCCCAGGGCATCTATCCGATGTGGCGGGGTGGGGGAGGGTGAGCACCTGGGGGTACACTTGGGAGTGGTGGCTAGGAAGTCTGACAAGGGCAGTGCTAGGAATGACCAAGGCACCTCCATATGGCCACACATGCATACACACCCACCCCTCATGGGGGCAGCTAGGTCCTCATGCAGGTAGCCTCCCTTGAAGGAGTACAGGAAACCCTACTCCCCCACATCCCTGTACTTCTGTACCTTTGGCCTCTTGAGCAGGGGTCTACCCAAGTCAAGAGCAGCCTGCCCAAGTCTGTCATG
Organism: Eonycteris spelaea; assembly: GCA_003508835.1. NCBI lineage: Eukaryota > Metazoa > Chordata > Mammalia > Chiroptera > Pteropodidae > Eonycteris > Eonycteris spelaea. The sequence continues at coordinate 2,170,244 of PUFA01000186.1, read as the reverse complement.
TTATTCCCAGCCTGGGGTCAAAGTAGATTTCAAACCATCACAGAGGACAGTTGAAGCCTTTGTGCCTTAGGGCTTATGAAGATATTCTCACAGTCCCTTCATGCCCTCAAAGGCAGCAGCCTGGTGCTAAGCCCCAGGCCCTGGATTTGGGGGAGGCTAGAAGCCTTTGGGGGCAGCACCTGCCCAGGCTGAGGCCTGGCTTTGGGCTTCAGGTGTAGTGTGAGGACCTGGCTTGTCCAGGGTTCTCCGTTGTCCACATTGTATAGAGGGGTGTCCTTGGGGGCCCAGCTGCTCCCTAACCTCTGCCTACCCACAGCCAGCAGTGATGACATGACGCTCACTAGCCCCAGCATGGACAACTCCAGTGCAGAGCTTCTCCCCAGTGGGGACTCCCCGCTGAACAAGAGGATGACAGAAAACCTGCTGGCCAGCCTGTCGGAGCACGAGCGGGCAGCCATCCTCAGTGTTCCCGCAGCCCAGAACCCTGAGGACCTCCGCATGTTTGCCAGGTGGGAGCCAGGCGACTGGTGAGGCCAGGGCCAAGTCTAGCATCAGGATTGGGATATATCCAACAAACCCCAACCTAACTCCATTGATGACATGGCATTCACTGGTCAAGGGCAGTGTCTCAGGCACTCGGTGGCCCCACCTGGTGTATGCTAGGCATGGGGAACGTGGTCTGTTGCTGAGACACTGGGTCTGGTGCCTCTCTGTGGGAGTCTCTCCGATATCTCCTGGGTGTTTCTTGTCACTTCTTGGGAGGCAGTAGCAAGTTCTCATCCTCATGGGTCTTAGCAGGGATTTTTCCTAGAACTCAGCCTGGACAGGAGGAATCCAGGATTCCCACATCAGGTGATACAGATTTTGTCACACTGTCCCCTGACTTGGGGTACCGTAGGTGTATGGTTTTCTAGGAGAGGTCAGACTGTCAGGGACTTATCCCCCAGTTAAGAACCATATGCTAAACTGCTTGAATTAGCTGGGCCAGACCTCCTCTTTACCAGCCCCAGCCACATACAACTGAGAACAATGACCCTGTTTGGATCCAGAGCCACGTGGGGCTTGCTGCCATAGTGCATGAAAAAGAGAAGCTTCTGGTAGACCTGTCCCCCTGCCCTGCTCACACCCACATCAGAACGCTGAGGGTGGGTATGACTCTCAGGCTCCGGCCATGTGGCTCCTTGCTGACCCACTTCAGTGGACTAGGGTGGGTGAGAGGCCCAGGATGCTCCCCTGCTCCTTTTGTGGGATGGGGTGTGGGTGGCTGCCTCCCTTGGTCTCTGAGACTCGCACCGGTTCTGCTTTGGCCTGAACGGAGGCCAGCTTGACTCATGCCGCCCTCCCCCCAGGCTCCTGCACTACTTCCGTGGCCGCCACCACCTAGAGGAGATCATGTACAACGAGAACACTCGGCGCTCCCAGCTGCTCATGCTCTTTGACAAGTTCCGCAGTGTGCTGGTGGTGACCACCCACGAGGACCCGGTCATCGCCGTCTTCCAGGCACTGCTCACATAAGCCTGCACCGAGGCAGGCTGCCGCCGTGGGAATGAGGCTGGGAGGGCACTGACAGCTCCCCACCCCAGGGCTCCCTCCCTACCAGCCTGAGCCCTCTTAGCCCGAAGCTCGATTTCAGGCTGGTTCGGCAGCCTCTGCAGTCCTGCTCTCGTCTGGTTCTCGTAGCAGTCCCAGCGTCTCTGAGCTGAGAAGCTGAGGCTCTGCGCTGCGGGGACGTCCAGGACGCATGCTCTTAGTGAGGCCTGCGTGCTTCCCACACAGGCTTGGGCCACGCATTTCTCTGACCTTCTCTGCAACCCTCCAGTACCCTGGCCTCCCCCAGCTGCCCTTCCAGGATTGTGAGGGCTGAGTGTCTGGTCCATCCTGTAACCCGCTTGCTGTGTGCCTTTCCTGGCCTGGCCCTTACCACAGTCCTGTATTAGCCACCAGGAGGCTCATGGCTCAGCCGTCAACCCGTTTTGCCACCTGAGGCACAAGGGCCTGGTGAACGTGCTGCTTACCCAGCTCCCCCTTGGGAGTGGGTCTGCACTGGCACTTAGTCCTCCCTCATATGGGTGCAGTGGGGGGCATGCATCAGGCCTGAGGAAGTGTCCACACTGGGCCTGGCTCTCTAGGTTCCCTGCTGCGCAGACGTGCTTCTGATGTCCCTCCACATCCTGGAGAAGGAACTGACCACTGAGGGAGGCTCTGGCTGGGACGCAGGCATCACTGTTTTCTAGAAATGAAGCATTTATTTGGTTTTTAGACAATTAAAAAGCCTGTCCTGAGCAGGCCCTTGCTCAGGCCAGTGCGGCCTGCTCAGCCACTCTGTCGACCACACTGACCCAGGGGCTGCCCTGGATATAGAAGCGCAGGGGCTTCTGGGCCCACTCTCCTGCATAGCCAATGCCCACTCGGGCTGCTGCCACCACAGCTGGCTCCCTGAGCTCAGGGGGCCATGCTCCAGCCAGATGGCCTCGTCCTCGGCCAGGTCCCGCTGGTCAAAGTTCTTGTTGATGGCAAGGGCCTGACAGAGCTTGGAGGGGCCACTGCAGAGCTCACGGTCTTTGAGGGCTCGGCCAGCTGTGCCCTTCCGGTGGGTGCTGCGAAGCTGCCGCATGGTCTCCAGGCCCTCCAGGGGCTCCAGCGCTCGAAGCAGGATGCATGCTCCATCCCCTATGGGACAGACGGACAGCTTGGAAGTGGCGCCCCCCCAGGCAGCTGGCCTCCCCTACCCCAGTACTGCAAAACCAGTGCTGCAGGGATGACATGGCTGTCTTCCCGAGCATCCCATACTCACTGTCTAGACTCTGCCTCTCTCACCCTCCTGCACACTTGCACCTACAAGGCCCCAAGTGGGGCCTTCTCCATGAAGCCAGAAGGCCTGACCACCACTAGAGGAACGCTTAGTGAGTACTGTAGTTAGTGGCCTCCTCTGGTTTGGTGATCAGCGGCCGTGAGGCTGGCAAAGGAAACCCCAGACAGCCAGTCTTCCCTGTGCATGGTGACCCTACTTGGAAGCAGAAAGCCTCCAGTCTGGCCCAGATCCCTACTTGGTCCTCAGGGTACCCCTGCCACCTCCACCCACTCAGTGTCTGTTGGGCAACCCAGAAGGTAGCTCATAGCAGCTACCGATGTGCAGAGGCTCCTGGGCAAGCCCCACCCCATGACCCAGTGGGGACATTGACAGGGCAGAAGGAGGTGCTGGCAGTGCCCCTCACCTCTGTGGGATCCCTCTGGCCCAGCCCTTCCCATCAGTCCAGGCCACTTCAGAGGCCAGAGATAGCAAACTGACACCCCAGATGCCCAAGGTGACACATCTGTCCAAATTTCTTTGGCCCTGCATGGCTGAGGACAGTGATTACTTGGACCCTGGCCAGAGGAGCCCTGACCCCAGCAAGACCACTCCTGAGACACTGGCTCTCTCGACTTACTTGGCCCAACCTTCCACTGAGAGTCTGAAAGGCCCAAGGGTTGTCCCCACTCTTGTGCCTTGCCCACAAAGACCTTGTAACCTGGGAACTGGCCCTGAGTGGACACAGCAGACATACCTGTCTGCGCAGCCAGCACTAGCAAGTGGGGTTTTTATGACCAAATGCCCTTTAGCCAGTTTTCAAAGGATCTCGAGATAGATATATACTCAAGAGCAAGCAAAGCCTTTTAAGTTCCAGCCCCTGTGATTCCTGAGCCCCTCCCAGCCCACCAGCCTCAGGACTTCCTGTGTCTACCCTGAGCCACTGTAGGTGTGACATGTCCCTCACTGTCTCAATAAACCCTTAAATGGGTCAAAAGGTCAGGCTACACCCTTTATCGCCATACCATCCCCCCGTTTCTGGAACACATCCGACTCCTACATCCCGACATAAAAGCATGAGACCCTAATCTCTTCCTACCATGTCTCCACAGTCTCACCTCTACTCTGCCTGCACCACATTCTTGGCCCTGGCAATCTCATCACCTGTCTGCTCTCCTGGTCATCTCTGTGCCTCCTCCACCCTGCAGGCAGGCGAAATGCATGTCCTCGGCCTCCCCTCTCACTGTACCTGGATGACCCACTGCACCCATGTGGTCTCCTGCCCCCCAAACTAGGTGTGCCTGGGGCATCTCGATCATATGTCCGGAAAGGAACGTACCACCTCCCGCATCTGCCCTATCCACTGTACACTCAGAAGCCCTGGCTCTTCCATCTCTGACCACAGCTCCAGGTATCTTTGGACTCAGTCTCCCTCGTCTGAGTTTAGTCCACCTCACGTGAGGGGAGTTACCAAAGAAAAGCTTAATGACCAAAATAAGTTCTCCAGGGTGATTACAGGCCCCTTTGGGGTGGTCCCCACCATCCTCTGATGTCCAGTCACTCACTCAGTTTCACTCATTACTGTGTGTCAGGCACACGGTCAGTCATGAGTTCCTCCCATCTTCTAGCCCCTATGGCTTTGACACTGGACTTCTCATCGTCCTCTTCAGGCAGTCACAACTCCTGTGTCACTGGAATCATTCAACAAACGTGTGACAGAATACCACACCCTAGCTCCTCACTGGCCTCAAGCATTGGCTCATCTTGGGACCAGCAGGGGAAGGCTCAGCAGTCAGATGCTGGGCCTGGTTAGCCAGAGTGGGCTGGGCAGACCCTACTCCTGGTCAGCGGTGGCTCTGGCAGGATGATGCTGTGGGCTCTTCCTTCTGAGCACAGACCACCCAGTAAACACAGCCACCTACTCAAGAAGGGCAGAGGCTGCTCCAGATGGGTCCCACAAGGTGAGTGGGTTTTCCTGGGAGCTCCCGACTCAGCACTACTGACATTTGGGGCTAGATGGTCCTCTGCAGTGGGGGCTGTGAGGTGCTCAGCATCATTCCGCCAGCTGTGATGACCAAAAATGTCTCCAGATACTGCCTAATGTCCCACTGGGGTGACAGAATCATTCCTGATTGAGAACAAGTTATGATTCAGCCTGGCAAGGCTCCTGCCTGAGCCCAGCTCAACCCAAATTGATTTCACCTTCCTTTCCCCACCACCCGCCCTTCTAGAGTCTGCCCTGGGCCATTGGTGATACTGGTTCTGAGCTCTGGGACCGGTGGTGGCCTCACGGAATCTGTCTGTTCTGTATTCAGGTCAACACATGACCTCTATTCCACAGGGGCACCCAGCCCCTCTGACCACCCTATGAGTATAGTCAGAGTTCCTGAAACCCCGATTTAGCCTAACAATGGCACCTCCTTGCTCAAGCACCTGGCCCACCCTGGTCCTTCCAGGGATCTCCCAGCTGCTAGCTGGGGGTGCTGCTCCACCCCCAGCACTGCTCACCTTGGCTGGAGACATTCATGCAGAAGTACATGCCGTAGATGAAGTACACGTACAGGGTCCCCGGCTTCATGAACATGCCACGGTTGCGAGGGGTCTGCCGGCCACCCCTCGAGTGGGCAGCTTCATCCTCTGGCCCCAGGTATGCCTCGGTCTCCACAATGCGGCCCCGGAGCTCTGTGCCATCATCAAGTCGACGGACCAAGACCTGCAGGCAGGCAGTGTCTGCTTAGGGCAGGAAGGGATGGGCCCACGCCACCTGACAGTTCACGGCCAGTCCTCACCTTCCCAGTCCAGGATGTACCAGGGCCGGCCAGGTTCCCCCAGTGTCCCCTCCTTCTTGCTGGACCACTAGACGACAGGCTTTGCTCACTAACTGTCCCGTCCACAGGTTGCAGCCATCTTAAGCTTTGGCCATTGCTGAGCTGCACACCAGCACTAGTAAATTCTTGCACTCTAAGTCCTCAGCAGGGACTGCCTCCATCACCCTGACCCCTCCCCAGTCCCCTTGAACTTGCTTAGGCTGGGGCAGGGCAGCATGGAGGGTACAGAGCAGTGGTGTCCCCACATGGCTGCCTGGATGCTCTAGAGCCTGTGATGCTTCCTCAACCTAGACTAACCGCAAAGGACTGCCACACTCAGCTCCCACCCACCCAGCTCTGAAAGGCCTTTCGAAGCAGCAGGACTGGCTGACCCCCAGTGCTCCTGGCCTAGACCATGGCCCTGGGTGTAGCCAGCTCCACAAGGAATGGGCCAGTGAGGGCAGAGAGATGAGCTTAGCTACAATTGGCTTGGATAGTACCCTGGGATAGGGTGAGTTCAGGAGGGGACAGAGAGGCTAGCCAAGGACAGGGCAAAGGGCAGTTGCCAGGGATGTCACTGGAGAGGGTGGGTGTTCTCAGGCCAGCAGTGCACCCAGGAGAGCAGCCCAGGCCACAGGGGAACCAGGGAGGGCCTGTGGAGTGCTAAGCGTGTCAGGGAGTCAAGTCCTCCCTAGCCTGGAGCCTCCTGCCCTATGGCGGTGACTATTTCTTGGCTGTGTGGCAGAATATGTCCCTGGGGATGGCCAATACTCATGCCCAGTGTCCAGAGCCCCAGGTTTGACTTGACCAGTGGAGTTCTGGGGGCCAGCCACGTCCCTAGGAATGTCCCCAGCACTGCCTTGTCTTTAGGTCAGAGCAATCAGATGGCCAGGCTATGTCTGCCTTAGCCTAGGAAACCCAGTATGTCCACAGCCAGGGTCGGTGGCACAGGATGGGAAGGTAGGTGCTGGAGCCTGGACACTCAGTGGGGCAGCACTGGACAAGGCCTTGACCTGATGCTGGAAATGGCGGGAAGGAGGTCGATACTTCCCCTGGAGGTCCATCTCCTGGTGAGAAAGGGAGGTCCCATTCCTTCTCGGACAAGGCCTCACTTCCATCTTTCCAGTTCAGGGTGGCATGCCTTCGTTAGCTTCATGCTGTTTCCACACCTGGAAGGGCCTTGGTGCCCCCCTGGAGAGGAGCTTCCCATGGCCCTTTTCTCATTGTCTTTTTTTCCCATTTGAATCTTCCACTCTGAATTTCATTCTCGTATCATTTTCAGATAGCAGATGTTGGTTGCCACCCATGCCCATTACAAACACATGTCCTTGCTGGTAGAGGGTCCCAGGGGAGGGACACCCTTCTCAGCCAAGAGGGAGACTCGAGAGGGGTCTAGGTTGTCATAGCAACTCATTTCTCCTTGCAATGACCTGTTGAGGGATGACCCAAGCCTGGCCAAGGGTCTATGAGGAGGAGGCTGTCTCTCTGACCAAAATGGATAAAGGGATCCCATCTCTACTGGATATTGCCCTGTCTACCCCTGGGCTCAAGCAGGCATGATGGGAGCCTAAGGGGAGACTGTGACATACTGAGGCCCTTGGACCCTTGACCTGATGCTGAGACTCCCCTGCCTTATGTGCCACTGTGAGTCCATAAACCCTCATTGTTTAGGGTGCTTTTATCAGGATCTTCTGGGCCTTATAGCAGAAGCATTCTCATGAGAACAGAATCTAGTCTTTACCCACTAAGTGACCTCTTAGGTTACGCTCTGCTAGCCTAAATTTTAGGATATGTTCCTTTCAGCACCCAACTCCTGGCACCAATTTTTCTATAGTCACAGAAACCAACTCCCCTTGGCCACTTTAACCTAAAGGTAGCTTCATGAAAGGACATGGGGTAGGCTTTGGAACCTCTAAGAGAACTCAAAATCCAGGCCTGGCGTTTGACACCCAAGAATGACGCCCAGATGGTGCTCCAGACAGATGTGGCCAAAACTGCTGTTATCGGCATGTGGGCCCTGGGCAGTACCTGATTCCCATTCCAGACCCTGGACCTGCTCTGAGCTGCAGGGGCCACTGGGGAGCCAGCACTGCCGCTGTGAGCTGCTGCTGGGAGAAGGAGGCTATGTTAAGGCAATCCTGACACTGCGCAGCCTGTAGGCCATGGCCACAGCTCCCATGTGGCTAAAAGCTGTCACTGCTACGTACACAGACAGCTAGAGAGTGGCGTGACGGTGTCAGGGAACAGGGCAGGCGAAGGTAGCCCCTCGCGAGACACTTGTAAGAAACCTGCCCTGGTAACACCAGGGTAGAAGGCTAAGGTTCTCAGCACTCCGGGCAGGCAGAGAGCGGCTCCCCTGCCTCCACCCAGGGCAGACGCCACCTACAATCTCAGCATTCTTCCAACTGATCCTGGACCCATCCTGCCAACTGAGGTGAAGCTATCCAGGAACAGTGCGGGCAAAGCAGCTAAGTGCATGAGAACAAGCAGGACCAAGTGAGGGATGTGGGCCCAGTAGTGAGTCCGGACCCACAGACGCTGCGCGGTGCTGACCACTTCAGCAGAGGGCATGTCACTACATTTACATTACCTGTCCCAGGAATGCCTGGGCCAGGGGGACTGCAGGCTGGTTGAAAAAATCTGATCCCAGTCGAGCAGGGTGGCTCTTGGCATTTGAGAAATAGATGCTGAGCTGGGGGACCAGGGTCTTAGGTGGCCCCAGGTGGGGCTCCTTGGGGAAGGTGTGGGCTCCATCTGGTAGGCTCTGATACCGCTCTGCCTCCAATGGCCGCTGCTTTTTTTGTACCACTTTGCGGGAAAGCTGTAACGGGAAAAGACAAAATAAACTGGAGAGGGCAGACTATTGTGTGATGAAGCCAGGCTTGCAGAGCTCAAGGACTGTATTTGACTGCCTACCTCAGTTTCCCCATCTGCAAAATGAGGGCGACCCCTTGTGAGTTGTTCCAAGGTGTGAATAGAATGCCAGACCTGACATACTCGGCCCCATGATGGGCCCCAGAAGGCCTTGGAAAATGACTGCATGTGAGAACAGCCTGGTGGCAGTGGTGACAGGGTGACCACTCTGCTCTGTGCACCCTCCACATACAGGAGATGCACACCTTGGTGGCGAACAGCTATAGGACCCAGGGAGGGGACAGTGGGTCCCCAAGCCTGTGACAAGAGGACCAGTATCCCTGTTTCCCATTCATCACATGCCCCAATGAATGCGAGCTTGCTTCTAGAATCCTGCCTTTTGTACCTGACCCTAACTAGGAATTGGTTGAGGAATGGATTGTGGGTCAGAGTGTCATCCATACACACCTGACAAATCCACTGTGCCAGATCCCTCCTCATATAGCCCGGGTCTGACACACACAGGTGGGTGAATACCAGGCTGACTATCTGCTTGGCCCTACTCCGAGTACTCAGTACATAACCCCCCAGTGAGTCCCCAACTGTCCTCTGCCTCATGATTCAGGATGTCAGAATGACAAGGAGCAAGTAGGGCAAAGGTGAGGTCTCCTAAGGGATGAGGAGGATCCACCAAGACCCTGTACACTTTCTGCCCCATACCTGCCACCACATGTCACCCAGTCCCCTACCCGGGGCGGGGGAGACCTGAACACACACCCCCCAGCTGTTCTGGGTACAGTGCCTCTCCAATGAGTGAGGGACAATGAAGGGAGCAGGTGAGCACTGGGGCCTTCCTGAAGGGCTGATCTTCAGCAGTAGCCATGTCTCTCTAGCATGTGACAGACTTATTTATTATTTTTAACATCAGGACTGATGTTCCATGTCGAATGGAGACCGCCAGTCTGCTGATAATGGACAGTAACATGACTGTCTTTGCAGTTCGGGGGCCCATCTGCCAAAACCCACGGCTCTGGGGCACTGCAACCCCTGCTCTCACCCTGAGTTTAGCCCCTGACCTGCCCCATGGCACTCAGATCACTCTGGGTCTCTGCCCTGGTCCACCCTGCGTGGTGGAGGGCTCATGGCTGCCCAGGGACTGAGGCTCAGAGAGCTCTCAGCTTCCCACTACAGACCTAAGATCTGAACCTGCCTCAGAGGCCTTTGTGGTGATAGTAACACAGACTCTTTAACCAGGGAGCTAAGAAATGGGGTGACCCTACTGTTGCAAGCAAGGGTGAATGCTGCCTCAAATTGTGCACCTGGGCGTCTCACATGCATCACCTGGCCCTGGTTAGAAATGAGGGTTCCCTGCGTGAGGAGCCCCAGAAAACAACAGGGGTGTCTGTGCCTCTGTTCCCTCATCTTGCACTGAAAATGAGAAGCTACGAAAGCACTGGGCTGGCATACAGCAAGCACTCAGTGAATGGTAGGAGGAAACACAACCCACTATGGATGGCTCTTGCTAGCTTGGGCCCATCCAGTGAAGGGCAGGAAACGGCCTAGCCTGATGGAGATCTCCAGGGATCCACCAGTCCTCCATCAAAACCTGGGCAGACAGGTAAATAAAGGGAGAGCATTTATCACGCTGTGACAGACACTTAGGCCAACTTCTAGGCCAACCCTATGGTCACTTCTGTCTGCACGCTGGCTCTGAGGTAGGGGGCATCTGAGCCGGGCCTGAGTGTCCAGCATTTAACCAGGGAACCGGTGTCGGGGTCTCCTCCCAGCCTTCACTGGCGACTTCGGGCCGAGCCTCGACTTTGCTTCTGGCAAATGTTGCAGCAGAGCTGAGCCTGGGCCCGACCCCGCGGGTGGGAGCTCGTATGTGAACCACAGACCCCGGTCGGGGGCCGGCCGTGTGCTCATTTCTAGTTTTCCCTGGTTGTGCGACTCCGAGTGAGGTTCTCGCCCTCCGAGCGTGCTCCTTGGCGGTGTGCGAAGAGAGAATTGCGCTCACCTGGGCCCCGCACTCACCTGGGTCCCGCTGCGCAAGGGCATCCTGCGGCTTCGCCAGGACTAGTTTTAATTCTGGCAGGGACGAGCAGGGTGTGAAGACCACCCTGTAGTCGACCCCGGAAGCACCGCCCCGGCCCGGGGGTGTGGCCAGCGCCTGCGCAGAGGAGGACGGAAGTTTGTGGGGGAGAGGCCTCGAGAGCTAGGCGCAGACTCCGCCCCCGGAGGCGGGGCCGGGGTGGGATACAGCGAGGTGTACCTCCGGGACGAGGGCTCTGGAGCGATCTCCCTGCTTGGCGCCCCACCTCCCTTCCTGGAGAAAGGCCCAAGGCTGCTGGGGCACTTGTGGCGTGAGAAGGGGGAGGAAGCGGCTAGGGTTGGGGCTAGCTCGCCCCCTCTCCGCACTAGGCGCCCCTTCCAGTGACCTGCGCCCCCGCCCCGCGCCTCTTGCACTCTGGTCCACCCACAGCAGTAGAGCCCACTCCAGCACCAGCCAGCGGTCAGACCACCAAGAGGACTGATCCGTCATGAACCTTAACTGGGCCCTACGGGGGTCCCGGTTGGAGGTGTAGTGCTTTGGGGGCGCGGCCCACAGTGGTGGTGGGGTGCACGTGGAGGGCACGTGATGGAGGTGGCCTGGAAACCTGGTCCTTGGGACAAGCCTTCCTGCACAGCGGGGGGGGGGGAGCATTTGGGTGGAGAGGACAGGTCGGGCGGGGGAGTGGGCCAGGAAGACTTTGTCCAGGAAGCGGATGCCAGGCTTGTCCGGAAGCCCTCGCCAGAGTCATCATCACAGGTGGTCCTGGGATTCTGCCTCTGCAGAAGAGCCCCCACCCCTCCCACCGCCTAAGTATGCCTCAGGGAGCCCGCCCACATCCTGGAGTGGGTCTGCTGGAGAGTGGCCATCCTTCTCAAGAGGCTGTGGCCCGTACCAGGGCTTTGGGGACCTGTAAACATCTCCTTGCAGGGCAGTGGCAGGGGGCAATATGGGGAACACTGCTGCCTTTCACCTCTGATGCCCCTCCCTGCACCCAGCACCTGCTGCCTGCCCTGCCTATAATGTCTTAAGTCAGATTTGTGCCCCCAGGGGTAGAGGGAGGGGATTCTGGGGAGGACAGTGCCTGGTCCCGTGGACGGAAGGCCATGGGGAGTAGATGTTCAGGCACAGGGCTGTTGTGGGGGGATGCCCCTGGGGGAAGGGGCACACTGACAGCTGCTGTGGCTCAGTGGGAGGCGAGTGCAGTCCTAACACCCAGCAGAGCCACCCCTCCACTCTGTCGCTCTAGAGTTCATCTGGGCCTGCAGGGCCCCTCTGCTGTGTCTCATACAGTCCCACACCCTGTACAAACCACCCCTGGCCCTAGAAAGGGTACCCATGGGGCCGCCCAGAGCAACTGGGCATATGATGGTGTTAGATGGGATGTGCTGGGTGGTCTATGTGACTGGGGTTCTCAGATGAGCACGGCACCTGGTCACAGGACAAGTCCAGCTGGGAGGGCGCTGGCCTCCAACTGCTCCTCTGACCAGCCCGGGGGCTGAACTCCAGCCCTCCAGCTCCCCACCCCCACCCCAGGGCCCCAACAGGGACTTCCTTGGGCGGGCGGGAGGAGCAGCAGTCTTCCAGCTGCCTGCTGGAAGCCACCCAGCTGTTTGTGGCACTATGTGCTGCTTCCGGAGGTGGGCAATGTGTCATAAACCCATGCTTGTAAAGCAGGACTGGATGTGACTCCCACCCCTTTCTTTCTTTCCTCCTCACCCCCTGCAGCCATTCTGCCCAAACAATGACTCCCCTTTCCTGCTTTCCTGTGTGCCCGGCCCCACTTCATCCTTCCTGCCCTTTCTCCCTCACTTGGAGGGAAACCGAGGTCCCAGTTAGGCCCCATCCCCCTGGTGAGGGCAGGGGCAGGATAGGTGATGTTTTGTAAAAATTTTTATTCTGCTTTCACAAACGGCACGTGGTCCTGGTAGGAATCATGGGGAGTCCACATGTTCCCAGAGGGGTGTTTCATTCCAACCTTGAGGATGAGGAAAGAGAGGCTGGGAGAGCAGCCCTGGCCCCCGGGAGGAGGTGGCAGGGCCTGCATCAGCAACCCACTTCTCCAGATGTTCCAGCCTGAGAGCAGGAGCTTGCGCAACCTCTGAAAAGGGAGGCTCCCGCGCCCCCTTCTCCCCCGCCCTCCGCTCCTGTTTGTGGTCTGAGGCCCCACCACGGGCTGGAAGTGGTGGGTTAAGCATTCCCACTGTGACCTGCAGGGCAGGCTGGCTGGGAGTAAGAGAAGGTGGTGCTAGGCGGGAGGAGGGGCCTGAGGCCTTCTCTATCCCTAGTGTGCCCTGCTGCTGGGCTGGACAAGCCATGTTGGAGGATGTCAGTGGAAGATGGAGGCGAGGACGCCCTCGATTCTTTCAAAAGGGTCAACATTGAGGTGAGCTGCTCTTTGCCTCTCCTGGTCAGTTCATAGGCTGTGGAGGGGCCATCAGTCACGAAAGCCTTGACAGAAAGGACAGCAGCTCTATCAGCCATAGAGGCCAGAGCCCCAGCCCAGCACTGACTCAGTGTGCTTTCTCTTTAATATAGTGGCAGAGACGGCTGCCACCCTCCAAGGAAGAGTGGACATGTAGGGGGAGGTTCAGACGCTCTTTGGGTAGAGAGGGCAGCGGAAGGGGGTGTGCGTGGGTTGCATCCTCCCTTCCTGGGCCTGTGCTGCCAATGCTTCTGGGCCCTGGGCCCAGGTATTCTTGGGACCCCTTGCCACATCCCGAGACATGGGGAGGGGAAGCTGCCTCAGAAATAGCCAGTGACTTCAGGCCCCTGGATGGCCTGGCCCATTTCCACCTCCTCCCCAAATAGCCAGGGGCTGGTCTGGGGCTCATCCAGGCCTCCCTAAGCTTGGGGACTGGCCTGCTGCGCTGAGGATTCCACAGTGGCTGGCAGGGACTCCTATTGGTCAGAGTGAAGTCCACAGCCATGGGGGTGGTCCAGACACTTGCCCATCCTCAGTCACCTGTCCATGCTAGGCAGTTGCAGCTAATTTCTGTTTCTACAGGGTTGGGTGAAGAGGGAATCGGGGCAACAGGAGCAGGGGTTCCATGTATGGGGCTTCTCCACCAGGGGACAGGGCAGTGGAGCACATGTGAGGCAGAGCATGAGTGTGTACAAACATGTGTCCCTGTGGTCTAGGCCCAGGCCTGAGCACACATGTGTCGACCCCCTTCTGTTCATACCGTCCTTCTGATGCCAGGGTCCTTGCTCAGGAGGCCAGGATGGGCAGAGAACCTGGGATTCCTGGGTTTACCTGCCAGGGGATACTGGGATATGCCTTGGGAGCAACACCTGTGAAGAGTGAGGTTTTGCAGCAGAGGCTGCTGTGTATCTCCTGGAACTCGAGAACTGGGAGGGCCTTTCAGAGGTAACCTGAATGAATACAGGGGGAGGCCATTTACCTGTCACTGGACACATAGGCCACCTTCTCCGGGGAAGGAAGCATGATTTTGGACAAGGAAGCTCTTGTCCACTGAAGGTGACTCCTAAGGGAGTTCTCATCTGTGAGCTAGCTATGGCTGTAGTCCTGGAAGCTGAGGAGTGTCTGGGTCATGGAGAGGGTCTGGGTAGCACCCTGCAGCGTCCACAGCAGGATGGATCCTGCCAGCACCGGATGTCCAGCTGTGGCATGCTTTGGAGGTGAGCCCAGGTCCTGGACTCCGAAGAGGACACTGCTACATACCCTGCCAGCCCAGTCTGGGCATCCAGGTGGGCGTGGCCTGCTTATCCCTGGCAGGGGTCAAGAATGCTGGGCATGAGAGACTGTTCTGTCTCTGGCTGAGAGCCCGAAATGGGAGGGGTGGCACGTGTGGGCTGCAGGAGCCCTGGGCATTAGCACTGGGCAGTCTCCTTCTTGCCTTGTGTCCCTAGTGCACTTGTAGCCACCCTCCAACTAGTGAAGGAGACCCCTCTAGCCCCTCCAAAGCTTGTGTTGTCTTCCTTTACCTAAGAATCATATCTACATACCCGTGGTCACAGAGGACCCAGAATGTACAGGCACCGCTCTGCCCCACGGTATGGATGAAGATACAATCAGAGGACTCTGTCCCTTGCCCAGGCTCTGGGGTCAGCCTATAAGTGGGCTGTCACCTCACGTTGTTTGCTTTTTGCGTAGCCATGGCCAGGTTGCTGTCTGCAGTCAGACACTGGGCATAGCTTGCTGTGGCAGCAATGCAGTTCCGAGAGGGGTAGTGCCATCTGGTCCCCAACTAGCAAAAGGCCTGAGGACACATTTGGGGGCCCTCTGAGGCTTGAGGGGCTGAGACTCGATGTGCTCTAACGTCTGGTGGAAGGGTCCTCAGGAGACCCATGGTCCTAGTTTGTTTTCTCTGACGGAAGAAGGGAGACCTCTGTATTGACTACCTAGGGGAAGCCTGGGGCCTGTACCATTCTCAGCTCCTGCATGTACCCTGCTCTTGGTACCCCTTCCCCCCATTCTTGGGTCTTTTTCTGGGTTGCTGGGCCTCACAGACTCCTGCAATGTCAGGAGAGAAGAATGCTGGAAACCTCCCACCAGCAGCTTCAGCCTAGGAGCAGACGGGCCATACTGTGTCCAACGCAGAGAGTACAGAGATGACCCCACCAGGGGCGGCTGGTGAGCTCTGAACGGGAAGAACACAGTGGATGCCGGACTCTGTGCTGCTGCCTCTGCTCTATGGGTTTCGGGAGCTGTAGGCATAGCCTGGCCTGTGAGTGCCTGCTGGGAGAGCAGCCTGGGGAAGGGGGAACCGCTCTGATCCTGCCTTTGGTGTGCGAGTGTGCCTGAGTGTGTAAACACACGAATGGGAGTGTATAATTGTGGTTATGTGCACGTGTGTAAATGTGTGAAAGGGCATAAAAGTGGGTATAATTGCACTAGTAGACGTGTGTATGAGCCTGTGTAAACAGGTGTATGTGAATGAATAGGTGAGCATGAGTGTAAATGCATGAATACATGAGCATGTGTGTATCGAGTGTGAATGCGTGCAGAGTGTGAGCGCTCAAGTGGAGCTGGGGGAGTGTAGGGTAAGTGACTTGTCAGTGTGGGCCACTGGGAGAGGTTGGGGGAGGTTAGGTTTACAGGAAGGGACACTCTCCCCTGAGCCCCGCCTCCCACGTCCGCCCCACTCCTGTCTGTTTCCTCCCCACTTTCCCAAGCATAAATCAAGGCAGATTAAGGTCAGCCAGCACTCACTCTGGAGTTCTAGAGGCTGGGAAGCACAGGTCTGTGGTTGACTATCAGGCTCCATCCATCTGGGCTACCAGGTCCTCCCTCCTCGGCCAAGTCACTCACGACCCCCAGCCACAGGTGTCCTCGCAGCGGGACACAGGGGAGAGCGGAGCTCAGCGGCCTTCCCGGAGGAGGTGATCCGGGCCAGGCGAGCCGCGCGCATTCCTGAGCCCTGAGTCAGTGCGGCCGCCCCCTCCGGCCGGGCCCGCCCCCGGAGCGCACGCCCCTCGCTCCATGGCATTCCCAGGCGGGCGGGCCGGACGGGCGGGCGAGCGGGCGCGCGGGCGGGGACTCGGCGCGGGCGCCCTCCCGGCCGGCGGCGGCAGCCGCTCCCCAAGGCCCTCAGGATCCCCGAAGGCCCCGGTGCCGGCGGCGGCGGCGGCGATGGTGAGTGGGCGCGCCCGGAGCAGGGCGCAGGGCGCCGCGGGCCGGGAGGGCGCCGGGGCTGTGTCCGCTGCGCGCGGGGCCCGTCCTCAGCCCACCGCGGCCGGAGCCGCTTGGAGCGGCCGGAGCCAGGTCGGGTCCCGGGCCCAGGTTGGGTCTGGGTCCGGACTTTGGACCCAGTCCCCGCCGGAGGCGCCTGGACTTTCCTTCCCGGAGTTTCCCGAGCCGCCTGCGGAGGCGGCCCAGCCCCGGATTCCAAACCCGGCGCGCCGCAAAAATAGCCCGTGGCTGGATTAGCACGTCCCAGTGGACTTACCAAGCCGGACAGCTCGGCTCCAACCCCCGCCCAACAGCTGAGGGTCCTGGGAGCTGGAGGGCTCGGAGTCCGGGGTTGTCCCCGGCTCCTCCGAGCTGTACCCTCCCCCCTTACGTTTCCCTTCCCGGCCACCACCGGTGGGTGGTGTCTTCAAGTCGAAACTCCGGCTCAGAGGGTGGGACTTCTCAGGATCATCCCTGTCCCAGCCGTGCTCGTCGGGGATGGGATCATAGCATAGCAGCACTTGTAGCAGTAGTTGTGGAGCTGGGGGTGGGGACTGACCCGTCTGCCCCATCTGTAAACACTGAAACTGCAGGGCTCTGCGAGCTACTCCCAAAGACCTCTTTCCCACCACCCTGTGCTCAGTGGCCAAGAGGTGCAGGCCCGGGCTGAACCTGAGACCTTTACAGGGTGCCTTGAAGCAGGTCTCTTGGCTGGGGAGATGGAGGGACCCAGGTGCTCAGGGCACTGGGGGTGGAGGTCGGGTTGGGGCTGGCTGTTTGCCCTGTGGGGCCATGTCTGTAGGCTGAGTGGGGGAATGGGCAGGGGGTCCCCCAGTCATCCTGCCCAAGACTCAGATGGTCCTGACCAGAGCTCCTTCTTAAGTGTGTGCAACTTGAGGCTGTGTGTCTGTGTGTCTGTCTGGGTGGGCGGGGCCTGGGTCTGGAGGCCCTAGCTCTGTGCTGGGAAAGGCCCCCCACATCCACCCCCTACCTTGGGACTTCCTGGCAGGGAAGATTCAAGGATGAAACTGGCTTTTCAGGTTTGGCCCAGCCGGATGCTGGGTTCTCCCCACCCCCACGGAACCATTCTCAACCCTGTAGCCCCCACTCAGAGATTGGGAGAAAGCTAGGGAACTGAGCAGCTGAGTGGGGCTCAAGGGTCCCTGAGGCTGAGTTTCCTGTCACCAGGAGTCATTCTGGGCAAGCTGGATCTTTTCCCCTGAAAACAGGACAGGGGCTAGTAGCTGGGCACAGGAGTCAAGTGGCCCCAGATAAAGGTGTCAGGCTTCAGGCACCTTTTGACTCCTCCAAGCAGCCTCCACTGTCTGACCAGCTTCCCAATGTACACAGGCTGGCCAAGGGCAGCAAGCTGGAGCATTACTATGGCCAACATCCCCATCCAGAGTTAGCATGCTGGCCAGACAAACCACTGCTTGGAGCTTGCATCCTAGAGGGACCCTGGATTCAGGGGGAATCACCTAGGTCTTCCTTGACTTTCAGGTCCCTTTCAGGGTCTTCTTAGTTCTAACTGCCATTCAGGGTACCCCGTGCCCCATTGCTGCTCTACCCGGATGTGAGGGGCTTCCCAACGCCAGCTTCAGTTTCCTTACCCTGGTGTCTGTGACTAGATCGACTTTCTGCCCAGGGATCAGATTCCTTGGCTTCTGCCTGTTGTCTGGGTTGGGTGTGTTTGAGGGTGACTCCCTACTCCCTGAACTGAAATGCTCTGGGTTGACGGGGTGGAGTGGTGTCCCACAGGGGCCTGACAGCCCTCCACAGCCTGAGGAACCCAGATGGTCTGCCCCTTACCCTGGCCAGCTAGACAGGCACATGGATCCCTGGGCCAACATGGCCCAACGCTTTGAACCCCCTTGGAGGCTTAGCGACCTTGAGCCTCTCTGAGCCTCCGTTTCCTTATCTGTAGATAGATGGACACAGAGGACCTCCTTCAGGGTTTGTTCAGTGAGCCAGTCAGGGTTCTTTGGTTTGAGGCCGGTGTCAGGCTTCTGATGGCTGAATCCATTTCTGCTCTGATGATGGCTTTCAGGGACTGGGTTTCCCCTTGTGGGGCCTCTCTAGCACCATCCAGCGGCCGGTGTGTCCTGGGAGGGTGTCTGGGCACCAGAGGACACGTGTGTGGAGTCAGTCGGGGCACTTCCGGGGGCCCTGACTGGTGACCCGGCGTGTCGACGGGACGCGGGCCTTTTCCCTCTGTGGCTTGTGGCAGAAGTGGTGCTTTCACCTAACTCCTGAGATGCAGCTGGACCCCCGATTGTCACACCCAGAATTGCCTGTAGTTAAGTCCGTGCCCCTACCCCCTTGCTGACTGTTGCGTGGACAGGTCCTCCAACCTCTCAGAGCCTTGGGGCTCCCCAGCTCTGGGGTGTGTCTGTTCTATCAGCCACTGTCAGATGCAGTAGGCTCAGGAGCTTGAATTCTGGCCATTGGTAACCCCCTGGGCCATATGTGCCTGCTGAGCCCTGGGGCAGTGCCTCCTCCCCAGGGCTAGTGCTCCTTTTTCTATGCTGTGTACCACCCTTTCAGGTCAGGTCCCTGTGTCTTCAGGGCCTCCTATAGCAGGAAGACTCCTGTTGTTCTGTTATTGGCCCTCCGCATGCTCCTTTGGGGTGACAGCAGGTAATGGCTGACATGAGGAGGCAGGGATTTGATGTATCTTCCTTCGGATGGCACCCTGCAGGCCATTGGTTAGGTCTCAGGCCTGCCCTGCTTCCCTCTGAACCTCGCTTCTTCCGCAGAAAAGTAGAGGTATAGTTGGGAGGGTTGAGGATGGTTGAGGACCTGGTCTATGTCCTTCCCAATATGATGCCATTCACAGCTGAGGCAAAGAGGCCCAGAATCAGGTGACTTTTGCTTTGCCACACAGTAGCATGTGGTGGAGAAGGACTGGATTCTAGGCCGCCAGACAGCTGATGATTCCCATCCCAAGGAAGATCTGGGGTTGGGCATTAGCTTAGGAGTCAAACAGTAGACTGAGGGTCAGAGATGGGCTCTAGTGGGGAGGTTGGGGGAGCTGACCTCTCTTGGGACTGTGCTCAGGGGAACTGGGGACATGTTTGGGCAAGTGTCCTGGGGTGGGGCCCATTGCTCCAATTGACCTTGGTGGTGGGCGGTCCCCTGGGCTGGGCAGGACAGGGCTCAGGCTTTGCAGGTCTGGTCCTGGGGCCGGGCCATCTACTCGGCCTCCAGCCACCCCTGCCAGCATTTTCCTGTGAGTTTGCAGGGAAGGCCTGAGTGCTGAGTGCAGTGGTAGCTGCTGGCTTACACCTGAGGATCCGGCTTCACACTCACTGTGGCTACTGGTGAGACCTGGGCAGGTCAGAATGTCTGCCCAGTCTCCTTCTTCCTCTTGGCCCACCCTCCCAAACAGGGCATCTTGAAGGGTCCTGTCCCCAGTTCCCCTCATGGTTCCTGCTCTGGTCGTGCACGCTCTTGGGCCCTCTTACTCCTGGGTTCCCTGACTTTCCTGTGGCTGCCCTCTTCAGGGAGTCCCCAGCCCTTCTGATTTTGATCCAGCTGCTGCTTCTTGGACCATACTGTTTGGCAGGAACTGCTGTGGCGGTTCAAAGGGGAAAATTGAAACTTGCATAGGGTTGCAGGTGCTGGAGGTGAGCAGGGTCTGTGTACAGTACCTTGGGCCAGGCTCTCCCCACTGGCCTCCCTGTACTGGCTCCTGCTTTCTGGCCCCTCCTACAGCCATGCACAGTGCCAGCCTGAAGGGACCCCAGTCAACCCCAGAGCAGGAACCTGGGTCAGTGGGACCCTCCTCCTGTTCCCCGCCCAGCCCTCTGCCCTGATGGCTACAGCAGCTCCCACTCTTCTCACTGCCTCTTAAAGCAGCCTCAGTGGTCCCGTGACCCTGCGGGGCCCGTGTCCCTCAGCTTCATCTCCAGTCTTGCACTATACTTATCCCGAGCTGCTCGAAGGACCAGGGGTGCAATGCCGTTTTGTGCCCTCCTACTGGGCTGGGTCACTGTTGGTGTTTACTTCTTCAGTACTTCTCACTTTACTTCCAGATGCCCCTTTGGGTGTCTCCTGATGGGACTGGGTGCTGGGTGGGCAGTCATGAATGTTGCCAGAATGACTCAGAAACTGTTTGACCCCGGACGGTCCGCCCTCCCTGGGCTGTGGTTTCTCCCTGCATTGAAGGGTCAGCAGAGTGGAGATGCTATTGGGATTTCCCCCATGAGGGGTTGTCTGGGAACAAGAGCCCACTGTGCTCCTAAGGGAGGCCTGGACACTGAGCCACTGTCTCCTCTGGGTGGACACTGACCCCTCCCCAGACCAGACTCTTTGTCTAGCCTGGGCCTGTCCCTCCTCCACACCCTTGGGGCCTGCTGTGGAGCCCCCTCCGCCTCTGCCCCTTGTGAATCCCACTCACTTGAGGCTCAGATGGGGAACTGGGCACACAGGGGTAGGGCAGACCAGGGACCCACAGCACTGAGGGCAGGCTGGTTGTCTTGGAGCTTTGTGGCTTATAGAGCTCCCTCCTGCTTCCACTCCAAATACAGGAGGGACTTGGGTGGAGGTGAGGGACACTGGGAGGTCTGGGGGTACAGGCAGAGAGCGGGTGCCTTCCTCACGAGCTGAGTAGCTCTTGTGTTCCTGACAGACTGTGGCCTAGGCCTGTGGGGGCTAGGGTGGGGGGATGTCCAGTTCCCTGTGCTCATCATCACTCTTTCCCAGCCTCTTTGGGCTGCTCCTGCCCCGACCTGCTCGCATGGTCAGCTCTTCCTCCCAGACCCAACTTCAGGTCATCTTCAGGAATTCCCCATCACCCGGACCATGGGGATTGGCTCTGCTAGCCTGTGCTCCTAAGTGACCAGTATTTACTGGGCAGCAGCTCTGGAGCAGGCCTGTCGTGGGCACTGTGGACCTGGCAGTGACAGGACGGGACAGCATACACGTGGGCAAACTCCTAAGCGTGCAAGGGGACTCCAGGGCCAGGAGCGCCTTTTAGGGTTAGGGCAGCCTGACTGAGGCTGCAGGTCCTAGGACATGTGGAAGGTTGGGCAGAATGTGTGTGTAAGGCCAGGGCCCTGAGACCAGAGGGAGCCAGGTGTGAGGAGAGGCTGTGGGTGGGGGGGCAGTGGGAGCCATGGAAAGTCATGGGTATGTGTGGTAGGGCGGGCCAATTGGCTGGCAAAGGTTTCTTGTACTGCTGAGTGGAGAACCAGCACCTAGGAGTGCTGGGCATGCATGGAGAGGCTCCTGGAGGGGCTGGCCCCCAACACCCAGCAGCAATTCCCAGCAGTGATCCCCGGGGCCACTCCTGGCCCTGTAACTCTTTGGATCTCACAGAGGCTCCACCAGAAGCACTGGCCCCTTTTCCAGGCGAGAACACTGAGGCTCTGTAAGGCACGTGGTGGTTGAGTAGCAGGGACAGACTAAAGGTGGCATAGCCTCCCCCATCTGAAATGCTAAGGGGGTTCCCATCCTGTCTGGCCCCTCACGCACAAGGCCCCATGGGGTCCAGCACAGTCTTGGGGGTCAGATCTCCTGGATCCCCACCTGGTAGGCGTGGCCTGACTGTGGCTTGGAGGGTACACTGGGGAGGGGACACAGCAGCGCAGGTTCTGATCACTGTCTGCGGACCCACCGTGCCTGATACTGTCTGAAATCCCCTGCTAGTGCTGAGCCCCAGAGCTGTCTTTCCCAGTCACATCCTTACCAGAAGAGGGGTCATAAAGTACATGATGTGTGAAGGGAGGGCTGGCAGATGCTGACCTGTGACCTGTTGATGATGTGGCTGAGCTCTATCGGACACATAGGTCTGGGCTGGGTTCGTGGCAAAGGCTGGATGAGTGCTGGTCTCCTGGTTCATATCCCAGAGAGACCCAGTTCTCAGGATGCCTTCATGTCAGACATGGTCCCTCCACCCTGCCTTCCTCTGTCCCCTTCTGGGGACTCCTCCGTGTGACCCCATATTCTGGGGCTCACATGGGCAGGGACCCCAGAGGGATTCCCAGTGATGTGTGAACATGCTGCCTTCAGCCCTTACCCTGAGATCAGACCGCATGAAAGCAAGGGAGAGAAAAAGACCCCTGGGTGCACCATTAGCTCAAAGAAGTTGGACCGTGAAGGGCAGGGCAAGAGCCAGGAGAAGGGATCCCTGAAGGGCCGAGCCTGTTCCTGGTTGGTGTAGCACAAGTGGGACTCGTGAGGAGTGCCTTGGGACAGTCCCTAATTCGTAGTGGGCCAGTAGGGGTAGGAGTGGTGAGCAGTGTCAGTATAGGGGTAATAGGATCTGGGAGCAGTGGGTCGGCCCTGTCCTTGGTCAATATAGAGCCATTAGGAGTGTGGACAGTGTCCTGGGCTCAGCACTGTTTGGTGTAAGGCAGTAAGAGCTGCCAGCTGCATCCTGGCCTGGCCCCAGTGGATATAGGGCCCGTAGGACCTGTGAGCTGGGTCTTGGGCTGGGCCCTGATTGGTGTAGAGCCAATAGAAGTTGTGAGTACTGTTCCAAGCACGTCCCCGAGTGGTGCAGGCCTGGTAAGAGCTGTGAACAGCATCTCAGCCTGTCCCTGGTCTGTGTAGGGCCAGGAGGAGTTGTGACCAGTGTCCAGGGCTGTTTCTGATCTACACAGTACCAGTGGAAACTGTGAGAAGTGTCCTGGGCCTGTCCCTGGTTGGTATAGGGCCAGGAGGAGCTGTGAGCAGCATCTGGAGCTGTCCCTGTTTTGCGTAGGGTCAGAAGGAACTGTGCTCAGCACCCCGTGCCCTCCCTGGTCTGTGTAGAAGTGGGAGCAAACACCGTCAGACTTTCCCAGC
This sequence comes from Eonycteris spelaea, assembly GCA_003508835.1. Taxonomy (NCBI): domain Eukaryota; kingdom Metazoa; phylum Chordata; class Mammalia; order Chiroptera; family Pteropodidae; genus Eonycteris; species Eonycteris spelaea. The sequence goes on along the minus strand of PUFA01000186.1, from coordinate 2,147,322 downwards.
TCAGTATAGAGCTGGGAGTTGCTCTGAGCAGAGTCCTCACCCTTCCCTGGTCTGTATAGGTCCAGTAGGAGCTGTGAGCAGCATCCTAAGCCTATCTCTAGTTATGCCGCCCTTAATATGTGACCTTGGGCAAGTCAAGCTTCTGTTTTCTAGGCCTCAGTTTCCTTATTTCTAAGGTATGGGTGGGGCTTTCTCACTATCTCCTCCAAGCAGTTGCGAGGGAGGCTCAAAAGTGGAAGCTGTTTCTAGGGACGTTGGTGGGTGGGTTATAAACCCTGCCGTTCAGAGGCTTTGGGGTCAGAAACTCTTTGAGGAGGCCGAGGAATTTTGGGGCTTCTGTTCTGAGTATTGCTCGGGCACTCCCTTGGTATCCATACCCCTCATTGTGCTCATAGAACCTTCCCAATCTTGGATATTCTGTTTCCAGATCTCGCGGTCCTTCTTTGGGGAGATCTGTTTAGATTGGTCCTGAAAGTACCATTTTGTAAGGGGGAAATAGAGTGCCGGGGAAGCCATGGTCCCATGCCCTTTGCCTTACAGTCACATGGCTAGGCAGTAGGCTAGGCCCAAATAAAACCCTGGCCTCTTTGCTCTGGGTCTGGGCCCTAACCCTGTGTCTAAGTTATAGATTTGGGGTTAGGGTCTCAGATGCTGAGGCGTCGGTGCTGGGCAAGCCACCCTCCCAGCGCTGAACTGTTTTGCCGCTGTTTCTGGCCGCATGGCGCACCCTGGTGGTCATGACAGCGTCTGTGCCCAGGTGGTTTTCAGGAGGCCCCTTTGCGGTAGGAGCTCTCAGACCTTGGGAAGCCACTCAGGGAGGTGGAGCCATAGCGCACTCCTGTTGTGGGCGTAGAGGGCCCTCTGTCTCTGGGGTGGACAGCATGGTGGATAAGAGGCTGAGGGCTGAAATTTTCCCTGTGTATGTAGTGGGGCGAGCTCCTCAGCCTGCTGATGTTCTCGTGCCCATCAGACCTTGGCACTGGCCATTCCCTGTAGTGGGAACAACCCCTGACCCCCAGCCTTGCTCACTCCATCACCTCCTTCAAGCCTTTGCTCAGAGGCCACCTCATAGGAAGGCATCGCTGCTCCTGGCAACTGTAATGTGCTGATTTTGTCCCTGTCACAGTTCACATCTTGTAACACCGCATATCTATTTACTGTAGATTTATTGTTTGTCTGGCTTATAAGTTCCAGGGAGGCAGAGGTCTTGTCTATTTTGGTTTCCGTGTTCTCTACACCAGTGTGTTCCCAGCACCTAGGAGTGGCTCATAGTAGGTGCTCCCATATTTGTCACGTGAATTTATATTGTCTGAGGACCTAGTATGTGCCCGGCGATATCTATAGAGACAGTGTGTGTTCGTGTGGAGCACAGAGTAGGACTTCAGCAGTGGGAGCCGTGATTACCCTTATTGGAGTTCTTGCTGCTCCTCTCTCCTCCTGGGTCTGGACTTCAGATACTTGTCGGCACCGTTACTGAATAACACATCACACTCCCAGGCCCACTTCGCTGCATCTGGAGCCATGAGCGAGGCCCGCAGAGACAGCACGAGCAGCCTACAGCGAAAGAAGCCGCCCTGGCTGAAGCTGGACATTCCAGCTGTGGCAGCTCCAGTGGCTGAGGAACCCAGCTTCCTGCAGGTAGGTCCTGGCCAGCGGGGGCTGTGGGTACATCCTGTCCAGCCTCCTTACCATGACCCCCTTGCCCAGCCCCTGAGACGCCAGGCTTTCTTGAGGAGTGTGAGTATGCCGGCTGAGACGGCCCACATCCCTGCGCCCTACTATGAGCCCCGCCGGCCAGTGCTGCAGCGCCAGACATCTATCACACAGACCATCCGCAGGTACCACGCTGCCCTGGCTGCTTCACGGGTCGGGGCCTTGGGGGCTGGTGGGGCAGAGGCAGGCATCCGCAGTCCACTTTGGGTCCTGAGGCTGGGAATAGTGCAAGGGCCCCTTCTGTCTTGGCTTTCTCCTCGATCTTGTTCCCTGTGGCACCCTGCCTTCCTGCTCTGGGGACTGACTCCTCTCACCTACCACCCTTCTCTGCTCCCCTCCAGCACTTGCTCTCTCCTTCTCTGTCTCCCCCACCCCAATGCTCTGACTCCTGAACAGCCGACAGGTGCGCTTTGGGCGTGTCCACACTCTACCCCTCTTGGGTTCCCCTGCTGCCCGCAGGGCCCTTCCACAGCGCTGGTCTCTCTCTCGGTCCCTGCTCAGGTACCTTGCGCAGGGCGTGAGTATGTTAGTGTGAGCTGGCGTGTGTGCATGGCTTGGGACCTCTTGGGAGCAGTTTGCATTCTTTGGGGTTCCTAACTTCTGGTGCTGGCAGTGTTTTTGCTTGCATGTCCAAGGGCTGTGGGCAGCCTGCCTGGGCTTGCGGTGCTCACTGCTTGAGTTCTGTGGTATCCAAGGTCAAGCTGCTGCCCAGGGCCAAGCTGCCTGGGTGAGCTAAGGGCGGAGCTCTGAGCACCATCTCTGGACCCAGTGTTTCCCTACAAACCCCCCTCTCAGGGATGGGTTGCAGGTCTGTGTAAAATACGCATCTGGGCAGGGCTATCATCTGTGGTTCTGGTGGGAATTTTGAGTTGGCTAATTGTTTAGGGGGCTGGAATCCACTCATCCTCTAAATTGGACCTAACTGGACCCTGGACCCTGGAGTGACTGGAGGCCTGGGGTGGGGCGGGGCATGCTTCCTAGGAGGAGGACCTCTGAAGCCCCTGCTGGGGAGGGGAGAGATCTGGCTTCCACTCGCTGAGTCCCTTCTGTGGCAGGGGCACAGCTGACTGGTTTGGAGTGAGCAAGGACAGTGACAGCACCCAGAAGTGGCAGCGCAAGAGCATCCGTCACTGCAGCCAGCGCTATGGGAAGCTGAAGCCCCAGGTCATCCGGGAGCTAGACCTGCCTAGCCAGGACAATGTGTCGCTGACCAGCACCGAGACACCTCCTCCACTGTATGTGGGGCCCTGCCAGCTGGGTATGCAAAAGGTATGCTTACCCTCTGCTGCCTCCCACAGGCTCCTCCCTCTGCTCCCTGGGGATGGGGTGAGGGACACAGCCAGCCCCAGCAGAGGAGATTCCCTGGAGCTCATGGTTTGGGAGCATGGTCATAAAGACACTTAAGAGACTCTCTGGGAAGGGGGCCCTGGGATTGCACCATGGGGCCAACATCTCAGGATGAAGAGCAGTGTAAAGGCACTACAGGTGGGGAGAGGGACCCCTCTGTGCCTTGGGGTGGGGTGGTACCCACCACTCTCCGGGGATCCATTGGGATGTGGGAGAGCAACAGCTGTGTTCTTCAGTGAGGTCCGGGGTGGGGAAGGAGCCCCTGTGGTGATGGCCCAACCGTCCCCCGACTCCTGCATCTCCTCCCCTCCACCAGATCATAGACCCCTTGGCCCGGGGCCGGGCCTTCCGCATGGCGGATGACACCGCCGACGGCCTGAGTACCCCGCACACGCCCGTCACGCCGGGTGCTGCCTCCCTCTGCTCCTTCTCCAGCTCCCGCTCGGGTTTTAACCGGCTTCCGCGGAGGCGCAAGCGTGAGTCTGTGGCCAAGATGAGCTTCCGGGCGGCTGCAGCGCTGGTGAAGGTGGGTGCAGGGGCCAGGGTGGGAGTTGGGTGGGGCTGGGGCTCCAAGCCATGTACTCACCTACTTGCTGGCAGGGCCGCTCGGTTAGGGATGGTACATTGCGCCGGGTGCAGCGCCGAAGCTTCACTCCCGCCAGCTTCCTGGAGGAGGACACTGTGGACTTCCCCGACGAGCTGGACACATCTTTCTTTGCCCGGGTAAGAGCCCAGCCCAAGACCACACCCAACACTTCGCCTATGCGTCCCACCCTGACCCCGCGTGTTTGCTCAGGAAGGTGTCCTTCATGAGGAGCTGTCCTCATACCAAGACGAGGTGTTCGAGACCCCATCGGAGGCGGCGCTCAAGGACTGGGAGAAAGCCCCGGAACAAGGGGACCTCACGGGTGGGGCCCTGGATCGCACAGAACTGGAGCGCAGCCACCTGATGCTGTGAGTGGCCGCAGTGAGGGGGCAGGGAGTGTGGGTGGTTGGAGGTTAGGAGCAGCTGGTCTCTGGGGCAGGACCCCCTGCGGGCTGAGGGGGAGGGGTCTGCTTGGCTCTTGTGGCTGGCAGACCTAGGGCTGGGCACCTTTTGTGCCTCAGCTGTCTGCCTGTGAAACAGGAGCGCAATCCCAGAGCCCAGGCTGAGCAGAATTCAGTGGGGAGGCCAGGGAACCGCTTACAGGTCTGGTCCTAGCCACCTACCATCCCCGGTGGTAGGACCTCAGGATTGCTCTTTACTGGTAAGGAGGAGGCTGCATAGTGCCTTCACCGCCAGATGGGACCAAGACAGATGGAAGGTGGCCCTTGTCCCATCGCAGAGGGACTGTAGCAGGTCTGGGGCCTGGGGCAGGATGTGACTGCGCCCCTTCCCCCAGACCCCTGGAACGCGGCTGGCGGAAGCAGAAGGAGGGTGGCGCCGCAGCCCCGCAGCCCAAGGTGCGGCTGCGCCAGGAGGTAGTGAGCGCGGCGGGGCAGCGGCGGGGCCAGCGCATCGCAATGCCGGTGCGCAAGTTCTTTGCTAGGGAGAAGCGGCCCTATGGGCTGGGCATGGTGGGCCGGCTAACCAACCGCACCTACCGCAAGCGAATTGATAGCTACGTCAAACGCCAGATCGAGGACATGGACGACCACAGGTAGGCATGTGGCTTAGGGCAGGCAGGGCTCTGGGTTGGGAGTGGGGGTGCTGGGTTTGAGATGCCGCCTTTGCTGACACTCTTGCCCTGCAGGCCCTTCTTCACCTACTGGCTCACCTTTGTGCACTCGCTCGTCACCATTCTAGCCGTGTGCATCTATGGCATTGCACCCGTAGGCTTCTCGCAGCATGAGACTGTGGACTCGGTGAGACCCCGCGCCCTTCCTGGGCCCACACTAGTGGAGTCTGGGCTCTGGACTCTCTCCCACCGAGGCTGGGAGGGGAGGGCCCAAGTGGGCTGATCTCTCTCCCAACCTCCCAGGTGCTGCGGAACCGTGGGGTCTATGAGAATGTCAAGTACGTGCAGCAAGAGAACTTCTGGATTGGGCCCAGCTCGGTGAGGGTGGGGCCTGGTGAGGCAGGTGGGCGAGGATCCTGTGCTGGCAGGGGCCAGGGCCTCAGCTGCCCATCCCGATCACCCGCAGGAGGCTCTCATTCACCTGGGTGCCAAGTTCTCGCCCTGCATGCGCCAGGATCCGCAGGTGTATAGTTTTATCCGTGCCTCCCGGGAGCGTGAGAAGCACTCAGCCTGCTGCGTTCGCAATGACCGGTCTGGCTGCGTGCAGACCTCGGAGGAGGAGTGCTCGGTGTGTGCCCCGCCTGCCGCTCACATCCTGTCTGCACCGCATGTTTGTCATGTTGTGACTTCAGATGGAGCCCGTTATCTTTTACCCTAGATCTCCAGCACTTCACACCATCCCTCTGTGCAAGATTCCTCACATCACAATCATTCATTCCTCTTTACTCCCCAGCTCATTATTTATTCCTCTTCTCATCACACAGACGACCACTGCAGTGTCTTTGACTTGGGTGTGCTCTTTCTGCATGTCTTGTTTTTGTGTGTCTTAAGTTTACATAAGAGGAATTGCCCTTTTCCCACTAAACAATGAAAAAAGATTCCATCAAATTTTTATTGCTTATCATTTCATGAGGTACCAAAGTTTATACCAGTTCCCTGATTTGGGACACAGGTTGTTTCTAAGCTAATAGGAATTATGCTCTTGAGCTTATAATAGAGTCCTTACATGCATGCGCATTTCTGGAGTGTAAATTTATGGAGTTTGGGTTGTGGGTCAGGAGGATCTCAGTGGTTTTGCTTCTGGATACTGGGTGAGGGCTCTGACCAGGGGTTTACCCTGTGTCTTCATGCAGTCCACGCTGGCAGTGTGGGTGAAGTGGCCCTTTCATCCCAGTGCCCCAGACCTTGCTGGCCACAAGAGGCAGTTTGGTTCTGTCTGCCACCAGGACCCCAGGTCAGTCTTGTTAGCCCCTCCCCTTTGTCCATGTCTCCCTGGGTACTGGGGAGAGAGGGTGCTCCCCTTGTTACGGAGTCGGGTGGAAGGGTACCAACACTAAGGACATTAGCAGAGTCTGACCACATACTGGGCTCATGCAGGGTGTGTGATGAACCCTCCTCTGAGGACCCTCATGAGTGGCCAGATGACATCACGAAGTGGCCGGTGAGCCTGGGTAGAGGGGTTGGTGGGAACTCACCCTGTCATGTGGGGAAAGAATCCACACTCCACCTATTTATATGCCAGGAGGTCCTGACCTTTGTGGGATCACCCTGTTTTCAGATGCAATGCCCCTGGTCTTCGCCCAGCCTGTTCCTCCACCAACACCTGCCTTTCTGAGCAGGATAGAGCAGGAGAACCAGGTAGAGACTTGAGAGGTCAAGTGACATCATTCCAGTTTGACAGATGGCCAAACTGAGACTTAGGGTGCAGTAGCCTGCTTGAAGTCAAGATCTGTTTCCTACTGTAGGAGACAGTCCACCTTTGCCCCAACCCCCAAGCATAGTGTGGGGCCCAGGATTGGGGAAGGCCCTGACCCAACTCACTCCCATTTGTGACCCAGATCTGCACCAAAAACAGTGCTGGGAACCACACCAACCATCCTCACATGGACTGTGTCATCACAGGCCGGCCCTGTTGCATTGGCACCAAGGGCAGGTAGGTGTGCCTGGGTGCAGAGCACTGTCCTGTGGCTGTGCCCTTCTTCCTTACCAAGTCCCGAAATAACCCAATATACTAAGGGGCACGGGGTGAGAGTCTGGACTTACCCAGGGCCGACGAAGCTGGGCAAGTGAGGCTGAAACCGGGGCCTGGGCGTAGTCAGGTGCCTCTCTTCTTGGGTCCCATCAATCCCCCTCTGCAAGTCCTCCCAACCCTGGCCTGACCTTCCAGGTGTGAGATCACCTCGCGGGAGTACTGTGACTTCATGAGGGGCTACTTCCACGAGGAGGCCACACTCTGCTCTCAGGTACGCCTCCAGGGTGTGTCCCTCCCCTCTCCCCCCAGCCATGGAGGGTGCTGACAGGCCACTCTGCACAGGTGCACTGCATGGATGATGTGTGCGGGCTTCTACCCTTCCTCAACCCCGAGGTGCCTGATCAGTTCTACCGCCTCTGGCTGTCCCTCTTCTTACATGCTGGGCAAGTGATACCATATGGGCTGAGCAGGGCTGGGTAGGGTGGATGTCTCCTGGTCTCTGGGAGTGGCTGGCTGGGGGTTGGGGGTGGCCTTCCCTGCTGAGCGCCCTCACCCCCAACAGCATCCTGCACTGCCTGGTGTCCGTCTGCTTCCAGATGACTGTCCTGCGGGACCTGGAGAAGCTGGCAGGCTGGCACCGAATAGCCATCATTTACCTGCTGAGTGGCGTCACCGGTAACCTAGCTAGTGCCATTTTCCTGCCGTACCGGGCAGAGGTAAGGTTGCCTCCAGGGTCCACCTTCAGCACTGAGTGTGGGTCCCAGCTTGGGAGAATCTCCACTTGTCTCAATCCTGCTGTGCTCTGGGTCATGGGAGGTGGGCTAGGGAGACAAGGCTACGGGTCCGGGGGTCCTGCTCAGCCCCTGCTGCCTCCCAGGTGGGCCCGGCTGGCTCGCAGTTCGGCATCTTGGCGTGCCTCTTCGTGGAGCTCTTCCAGAGCTGGCAGATCCTGGCTCGGCCCTGGCGTGCCTTCTTCAAGCTGCTGGCGGTGGTGCTCTTCCTCTTCACCTTTGGGCTGCTGCCCTGGATCGACAACTTCGCCCACATCTCTGGCTTCGTCAGTGGTCTCTTCCTCTCCTTTGCCTTCTTGCCCTACATCAGCTTCGGCAGGTTTGACCTGTACCGCAAGCGCTGCCAGATCATCGTCTTCCAGGCCGTCTTCCTGGGCCTCCTGGCTGGCCTGGTGGTCCTCTTCTACTTTTACCCTGTCCGCTGTGAGTGGTGTGAGTTCCTCACTTGCATCCCCTTCACCGATAAGTTCTGTGAGAAGTATGAGCTGGATGCCCAGCTCCACTGAGCTGTGGGGGTGCTGGGGCCATGGGGCCACGTGCTCCAACAGGCCAGAGCTGGGCAGACTGTCCACTCCGAGCCTCACAGGCCATGGGGCTCTGCCTGGGAGGAGTCCTGCCCATTTATTGGACACACACCTCTTGTGCCTTGTTCACTGCTGTTGAACTTCTCGTACTTCGGGGCATTTATTACACTAATTCCCTTGATTCCCTTCTAATTAGTCTCCTGACGACCACCTCATGTGGCCAATAAATGGACTGGGAGCGTTTTAGCTGCCACTAACTTGACCAGAGCTGCCTCCTTTCTGGTTTCTGGCTGGGGACTGTGGAGGGAGGTCCTTCAGGCCCCTGGCCTCTGACTCACTATTCTCCAGAACAGGGAAGTCCCTCAGTCACGTGGACCACCTTGCCCACTTCCTTAGTGACTGGAAGTTACAATGGGACATGGACCCATGGATGTGCTGTCACAACTCCCACACTCTGAGAAGTGCCTTCAACCTAGCCCTCTGCCCAGCCGGCAGCTCCAACTTCAGCCCTTAGCTACTTTCCTTTCTAGGAGCTAGGGTAAGACGCTGGGTGAGGCCTGGGGCCGGAAGGCCTGTTCATAGCTGTGGTCTCGCATAGGCCCTTGTTTGTTTCTCCACAAGCAGAAACAAAGCCAGCCACTGTTTTTATTTCCTCCTTGCTGTAAAGATCACAGTTAACAGGACCATGTGGCATCTTGAACTTGACTCACCTGTACCATTCTCTGCCCTTGCCTCCCCTCTGCACCAGTCCCTCCTGCCCTGATACTGGCTTTTTGACTTTTCAAACTAAGAAGCAAAGAGATTTATTCCGTACACAGCCCTGTGGGATCTGCTATTAGGGTGTTTGGGCCCAGGGAGGGGTCAAGCTCAGGTCCTAGTCCTGAACGCCCAGCGTTTACACTGACAGTTCCAGTTGTGTGTACCTTGACACTCTTCTGTGAAAGGGGACAGCGGCCCATGGCTTCTTGCTGTTGGGGAACAGCTTGGCTGCAGCACAGAGTTGTCCTTGCCTGGAGGTTCATTTCTGCCTCAGCTTTTTGATGAAGGACACCTCATCCCGATTCCGGATACCATAACTGAAAGAAAAGAAAGGTGTCAAGTGTCTGATCTACAGAAGGATACATTGATGACTCCTCACCTGAGGCTTGTAAGAAACCAAGAGAAAACAAGTGGGAAGTGTGGTGTCCAGGAGGGCAAGGAGGGGGCAGTAGCCGTAATGTACCAGTGGGCAGCCTTCCATCTCTATGCGCGCTCTTTCTTCCCTTTTCCTGGCTCTGTGTAGCCCTTAACTGCCACTGGTGAGAAGCAGTAGGGGCTCTCACACTGCTCCTCCCCCTCCCATTCTCCTAGTATGGAGGGCCGCCAGCAGGAGGTGTCAGTATCCCCAGGGACTCTTCTAGTCTGACAAATTCCGGAGGAACTGATTGAAGATCCTTCCTTCCTGGGAGGGGTCCCAGCCCTCTGGCATAGCATATGGAACTAGAGGGCACAGCTCAGACGCCTCTCTGTATGTAGCTCAAGATGTGGCCTGAACTTACTCTCGGAGCTTCTTCCTGTCCTCTGTGAGTTTTTCTCCTGCAGAGGTCAGGTGGTATGTTCTCCACACATAGGACCTGCAAGATAGGGATTTAGATAAACCATGAGCAGGACGAGCTGGACAGTTGGGATGCAGACACTGTGCATGAGAAGGGCTCATGTTGCTTAGCTTTGTGGGTCCTAAGGCAGCCAGCCTCCTCTTCTGGGCTCTTTTCCTGTACATTTCTGCACCAGGCCTGAGGCAGCTACAAGGAGGCCCTACTCGCAAAGGGCTGTGTGGGCCAAACACACCCCGCTAATGAAACAGGGAATGGCTGACAGCACCCAAGCGAGGAGGGGATAGGCTGCTGATACCTGCACCATCTGTAACTAGGGAGACCACTTCTGGACACATCACAAATGCTCTAAGGTGTCTCCAAGTAAAAATATCCAGCTGCCTAGGTGGAGTGATAAAGATGAAAGAGCAGCTGAGGCAGGACTTCCAGGCACGGAAGAACCTGTGCTGTCTGAAGGCTCAGGACAGGGAGCTCATCACTCCAGTTACTTTTGTAGCAGAGCCCAGCTGATTAAAAAGCACACATCCAGCAGGTGTTTCTGTGGAGTCCCACACCAACTCCCAGGAACGCATTGCAAGGAGACACTGCTCCACTTACCAGCTGATGTGCTGAATGCCCCTTCACGCTCCTGCCTGAGCTGCACATATCTCTGGATGGCCTTCTTCAGATCCAGGACTGTGGCGTTCTGTACTACAACCACAGCTGCAACCAGGGACAGAAATGGGAGAAGATCCATGGTGGGTCCCACAGCCACAGCCTCAGATGGCAGGAAGGGAACCCGGGAGCCCTGTCAAACGTTGTCTGGACTGAGACTCAAGTCTGAGCAGGGTGGGCTTATGGTTGCCCCAACAACCCTGGGCATGGCCTCTTGAGTGTCCCACCGACCAGTCCCTGTAAAATCTTCAGACTGCATGGCCTGAAGGGAGAAGGGCAGCACTTACGCATGACTTCTCCATCCATCTTGCATACTCGAACTGTCATTGCCTGGCCATATTCTAGGGCTATTTGGGAATTGACCTCTTCCAAAGTGACCTAGAAAAGACCACAGGTGGAAGTCGTAGCCCTAGCTTTCTTTACCACCCCAAACAACAACAACGAAAAGCTGATAGTGTCCAAAATATTACGAAAGACAAGGGATGGAATTCTTGTTTACATATTAGTTTCTCAGTTTTTCAGAACCTCAATCTCATGTTCCAGCCACATTTTCTAGTTAAAGTCTAAAGTGGACAGAGGCTCTGGAGAAAGGAGCATAGGAACAGGCAAGAAGAATAAACGGCCCTGGATCTTCTCATTCAAGGTGTGGGTAGGAAAACAAATGCTGGGCCTGTCAGTCCAGTCTGAGAGCGAGCCCTGATCACCAGGATCCAGGCCAGGGCACCGGGACAAGGTTGAGGCAGGTGTAAAAATCCATGATGGATAAAATAATATTGAAGTTTGAGGAGGGAAAAACCAGTAATACTATTCTTGTCTTTATTATTTTTGTTTCTCATAGGCTTCTTTACACCGACTTTGAGTTCTAAACATATTGTATTAAAACGTCATGTACACTGGAGATTTTTCTTTTTTTGGCGGGGTGGGGGGTGGGTAGGCTTCCCGTTAAATTCTGCGCCCCAGGTAAGGGCCTCGCTCGCCCCACCCTCGATCCCTCCCTGGTTAAGACAGACGTTTACGCCCAGAGGTGCCTTCCTGAGGCCTCTGGGCCGCAGCCCCCGTCAGTACCTCCAGGGATCTGTCAACGCCCCAACGCACGGCCCAGCGGGACACTACCCCGGTACCCTGCCCGCGCACACCTGGATCGGAAGATCGCAGAGCAGTGGGTCCTGCACTACCATGGCGAGACCCTCCTGGAACACGTCCACCGCCTCGGAGTGCGGCAGTGCCTCCTCTTCGTCCTCATCGTTCTCCTGTGCCTCCGGCAGGTCGACCGCCTCCACCTCCTCCAGGGCGCCTCGCTGCAAACTGTGCTCCGCCGGGACCGCGAGTCCGCGAGCCGGAGGATGCGCGCGCACGCGCAGAGAGAGTAACGCGCAGTTCCGCCATTAGGGTGTTGCGCGTTGGGGCTGCCGCGAAGACCAATGAGAAATTCGAGGCTTGCCGCAGTGCTCACTGGGAGCGCGAAATCGGCGTGTCTATTGGTGGGCTTAGGGACTGGCCAGGACCAATGTGAGCTCGAGGCGGGCATAGCGTCCGAGCGCCGCGGTGGTTGCCGGGAGCTTGCGGGGCCGATTTTGTCGTTATGCTGCTCTTTTGCCCGTGCTGCGGGAACGGGCTGATCGTGGAGGAGGGACAGCGCTGCCACCGTTTCGCTTGCAACACCTGCCCCTATGTGCACAACATCACCCGCAAGGTGGGTCCCGGAGCCCGGCACTGGGCCGGGTCACCTCCCGCAGGCCTCTGGCTTCCTACCGCAGAGTTGTAAGCTCACCAGCCCCGGAGTACGCCACCCTCCGCCCTCTCTTTCGCGGCCCTTTTTCACCGTCGCTTCGCGTCGGTTCTACCTTCGAGGACACCCAGAATCCGGCCGTTTGTCCCTCCCCAGTGCTGTTACCCTGGGTTTTTGTTGTTACCTCTCCTCGAGCTCCTGGCTCCCCCGTGGTCACAACAGCGACCAAACTGGTCTTGTTAACCCCTAAGTCAGATCGAGTTCGTCAGGTGCTCAGAAGCCCTCAGCAGTTCCCCAGCGCACTGAATGGAAGCGAACGAAAGGGCTGACACCGAACCCTTCCCCTCAGCCTCGCTTGTCTGACTTCACTTACTAAGGTGCTCCTTCACCCCAGCAACACTAGGCTCCTGAAGGATCTCCCATTATGCATGTGGTACACCTTTACTTTTTAGAAGTAGAACACGTAGGTGCTACTTCATTCTTAATGTTTGTATACTACACTGTATTGCCGTTTTGTGGGATTGAGAGTCTAGAACGATGGGAAAAGTGAACTCTTATATCACCCTGACACTTTAAGTATGTATGGTTAATCTTGGGAAAGAAGCCAAACCTGCTTTGAAAGCTTTCTCCCGTGAGGCGGAGGGGTGGTGGTGGTGGAGTGGCTGGGCTACCCAGCAAATAATACTCTTTGGCTTCAGTTGTATTTGTTTCTCTCATCTTAGGTAATCCAGTAGTATCTTAGAGGTGTGAGAGAAGAGGAGGGTCTCACCTAAGACATTTGTTTTCTTTCTGCTCTGGTGCTCTAGTCCTTGCAGAGAGCCCTGACTGCGGAATCTCTCTCAACTCTCGGAGGGTATCCCAATAATAGGTCCCCTAAATTCCAATGGAGTGTCCTTCTCTGTGATAATGGGAACATTGTTTTTTCATTTAGTATTCCTTCAGTCTGTGTCAAAGGAAGAAAGTCTGGGGAGACACTTGAGGGCAGGTATGGAGGTGTGGTTTGGTGGCCCAGGTTTGTACTGTTCACAGACTTGGAGAGTCTGAACACTTGTTTTTGTTAGGTAACAAATCGGAAGTATCCGAAGCTTAAAGAAGTGGATGATGTGCTTGGTGGAGCAGCTGCCTGGGAGAATGTTGACTCTACTGCAGGTGAGAGGGGAAAACCTTCTCTATAACTGAGCTGTGGATAAATATGAGGCTGCAGACTGTGCCGCTTCCTGTCTGAGTCTATGATGTTCTTATATGAAGTGGGCTTCTAAAAAGAAAAAGTGTATTTGTTCTTTAACAACTTATTTGTTACTCAAATAATATTGGCACAAACCTTGGAGTCATGCAGGCCTAGAAACTCAGGGCGAGTTCTTACTGTTTTACAACCTTTACTTGACCTCTCTTGAGAGCGTAAAGTGAGTTACAGTGTTTGGCACGTAACAGGCACTCAACAGCTGGTAACTACGAGAGCAACAATCATAGGCATAACAAAGATTAGAGTCTAAGGAAAAAAATATGGTCTTTTTCTAATGCATTGAATTGTAGTTTCAGGAAAAAACTAAGTCTTAATTCATTTCTAATAGAGATAGATGTGACCAAGGAAGGGCAGAGGAGAGCCTTAGACAACCTGTGTTGAGAAGAGATTAATGCAAAATCAGATTAATGCTGTCTCCTTCCCCCATAGACCAAGAGCCACATCTGCTATGTTAAAAATTTAGCAATGGCAGAATTTATTATTACAAGATGAATTATGCACTTAATGTTTGAAATGGTGTTTGAGAGTGTTTGAAGGGGTTTCCATCATGAGCAGGGTTAATTTCTCAAAGTGAAATCACTTTGAAGGTAAGTACGTGCCTTGGGGCACCATAAAAGGTATGGGATGTGTGGTGAGACCTTGATAAGAAAGCCTGAGGAACTACTGCTATTAGTTTGTTTCCTCAGGTGCCAGTTCCTGTTTGTGTTTGTTGCTAGAAGCAGCATGGTGAAAATCATGCACTCTGAAGTTAGCCTGCCTGCCTGTCTGCTTGTCTTAGGTGTGAGGCGGATTGGTGGATTGGTCATCCATTGGGAGCTCCTCTGGGAAGATGAGTGGGTGATGGAGATGAACTCATTAGGGGGAATCTACAGGGCGTGGACCCTGTAATTCACACAGCAGGCACAAGTCACCTTTCATGTTGTTTCCAACCAGTCTATAGCCAGATTTGAGAAAAAAAGTGGGACCCAGATTGGGGAAGAGGAGTGTTTTTCAAGCTCCCCAGATTCCCTCAGTGTGAGAGCGTACTAGGAATGAGACTACTGTTTTTAGCCTTAAATCGTGGTACAAGGGCCACCAGATGAGTGAGGATGGTCTTTGCTGCCTTTTGCATAACACCTACTTATATCAGGTGTATTGGTCACGAGCATCATTTTTTAAATAATGTGGGTCACTTGTTTATTTTTCTGGTTTCCAGAGCCATGTCCCAAATGCGAACATCCTCGTGCCTATTTTATGCAGCTTCAGACCCGCTCTGCAGACGAGCCAATGACTACCTTCTACAAGTGCTGCAACGCTCAGTGTGGACACCGCTGGAGGGACTAGGGCCAGGCTGGCCCAGCTGCTGTCATTGTCTGTTTACCTTGTTCCCTGCAGTGAATTTCCAGCCAGGAGTGTGCACTCTGTGTCCTGAGGGTCTTTGCTGGCTGGTGGAAAGCTAACCCTTTTAGAGTTGTTGGCCAGGCTGTCAGGAAAGGTAGCACATTTGCCAATCAGTGGATGAATTCATTGATGTCCAGGGAGATGTTGTGTGTGGGGAGGTGTATCCATAAGTAAGTGCACTCTGTCTCTGGTTCTGTTCATTCTCTTTTTCACTTATTGGACAATTGACATTCTGTCACCACCAACCAAGACTATTAAATATTTATATTGTTTATACAACTAATAAAACTTATTAATTTAGTATATTAGATGTTCCTAAATATTTAACTGTTATTCGCAGACTTATTTAATCAAAATTTATTCTGAATATTTAGTTAAAAGTCTAATATTGCCTTCTCAGTGTTTTTGTTTTTTAATTTATTTTTTATTTTTACCTTCTCAGTGTTTTAAATGCCATAAGAAGTAGATGTAAAAAAAAAAAAGTAGATGTTAAACCCCAAATCATGATTCCAAAATTGACTACTAAGGACTGGACTAGTTATAAAATTACTAATAACGTGGGTTTAAATTTCTTTGTTATTTCTATTCTTGCTTCATAGAGTTGCAATAAATTTCTTAGATACTATATTTTTATACTTTCTGTGTTCTTTCCACTCTGAAAAGAAAAAGGACACTTTGAACTAGCTGGGGAAAGGAGCCAGTTTATTGATGGATTGATTTGCTCAGGGCTTCAAACTTAATTCCTTTCTCAAATCTAATAATAAAGTCTCACTTAGGAAGTCTTGGGACTTAAATTTATGTCCTTACTTTTTTGAGACTTGATTTCTTTCCCAGAAATGATTAATCTTTAAGTTTCACATGATTGATTTTTATTGCTATAACATGTTGACCAGGTCCTGAGCCCATTATCTCTAATTGGTTTTATTTCAAAACAGTTTGTTCTGGTTTTACAAATGTGATTTCATCATGTCCTTAAAATATCTTCTGCTTATGCCACTGATTTTATTTCCTCAGGTGCCAGTTCTGTTTGCATTTGTCGTTAAAGGCACCATGGTGAGGGTCATGCACTCTGAAGTTAGCCTGCCTGCGCCTTAGGTGTGGGACCTCAGTCAAGGTGCTGAACCTCGGCCTTCCCCTAGTATGTAGAATAGAGATGATAATAGTTAATTTCAGGGTTTACAAACTTTTTTCTATAAGGAACCAGATAGTAAATATTTTTGACTTGTGGGTCAAGAGTCAAAATCTAGGAAAACGCAAGAAAACAACTTCCACAATTTTTTTAGGCAAAATTCAAACTAATCATAGTAATTGAAAACAATATTTTGTAATTTTGTAAGGTCTATTGATGAAAATAACGGATACTATTTTGCTTAATTGGGGTTCAAATTTAATTTTTTTTTTTGTCATCAAAATTGAATGTACACGTGCATCTGTTAATGCTGGTTAAGTGTGTGAAGTTCACTGTGGACATTCAGTACTGATGAGAGATGTAAATATTTTCTTCAAAGCATTTGTTGTTGAATAATACAGTGAAAACCCACAGGCTTTAAACACTTGATGTTTTAGAAGCTTTGTCCATCTATGCTTTTTCATGTTTCACGAACATTTTTACCACCATCAATAGTAACACATATTAGCAGATTCTGCTTTAAATTATACTGAATTAGTGTTTTCTCAACTTTGAAAATATTCTTGCAGTTAGTTGTTCCTTGCAGTCTGTGTGTAGAAGCCAATCCTTCAGTCACTTCCCAACTCAACATTAAGGCATTGACTCTTTAAAGAAACAACCATTGAGAATTTCAGTAACATCTGTCGATTCAAGAGCCAAGGAAAATCACTTCAAAGCATTCACCTTACTTGTAATTGACTATTAATGTTGCTGCCAGTATCCTTTACTTGCAGAACAACTTTTCTTCAAAAGGCTGATAGTCTTAAATTTATTTTCTTGGGACACACTTCTTCAGTCATAATTAAGTCACCATCAGTAAATGGCTTTCCTTGTTTGGTGAACAAATGAGCCAGTTGGAAATTTAATTTGGTTGCCTAATTTTTAATTTTTGTGAAGAAATTTGTTGTGTATTGAGAATAGTTCCAGTGATGGGTGCTTAGTCTGGTAATGTTGACTAGTCTTAGCATCACAGCATAATAAACACAATCCTTAAAAAAAACCCCAAAAACAAAAAAAACAATCCTTTGCCATCCAGTTTGATGAAAAAAAAAATCCACTCTCTACTGTGCCTTTAAAAAAACATGACATACGAGTTAACTTTTTATTTTATTTTTTAAATTTATTTTTTTAATATTTACATATAATTGTTTAGAAAGAAGACAGGAAGCACAGACTGCAATAAATATAGGGTTAATATGAACATATATGATAGAGGTAGGGGTTGGGGAGCAGTGGGGGTAGAGGGCGGTGCCCAGCAGTGACCCAGACATTCAACAGAGTTCACTTAAACTTTTCTTTAGATTTTATTTACTTTTTTTTTTTTTGCTGAAACATTGCTAATAACATAAATTTTAGGCGTGCAGCATTATTTGATATCTACATAATCTATTGAATGCTCACCACCAAAAGTCTAGTTTTCATGCATCTCCATATATTTGACTTCTTTTACCCATTTTGCCTCCCCCCACCTCCTTTCTCCACTGCGACTCTCTCCTCTCTGGCTTTTTCCTTGCCAGGGTTTTCTCCCTTTGCAGCCACCGAGTCTCCACTTGTGGGATCATGGTGTCAGGAGTATGTCCTGCCAGTCTTAGGTTAGTAAATTCTAGCTTTAGCAAGGTGGGAGGGACCGTGACAGAGAAGGAAGCTCTCTTAAAAAAAGGTTATTAGGAAGATATATGATTATGTCCTTGGTAACTTCTAAGGTGTTTTCTTGGGCCTGAGCCTTTGATTTTTCATCTCTGTGGGTCTGGTGTTCTCAGACTCGAGAGAGAGCTGCAGCTCTGAAGTATCCAAACCTTACCCATGATGTTTTGATGCACAGAACACACGCATACATGTGCACACACACAAACATAAGCACATATGCACACTGAAATATGACTTATTTGGTACTGCAAAGTACATATAGCTAGTAAGTAGAAGAAAAGATGCTTATCTTTACTAATTAAAACATTGAAATATCTCACTATTCGGTTGGCAAAGATTAAAAAGACTGATAATACTGTTCGTGAGGGTTACAGGCATTCTTAAACCTCTGGTGGGAGTAAAAGTTGGTATGTTTCTGGAGGGCTACTTGGCAGTGTCTATCAATATTTTAAAATACTGAATCTTAGACCTCACAATTCCACCCCTAGCAAATTTTTGTACAGGAGTACCCGTCCTGGCGATTAAAGATCCATGCCTAGAATTGTTCACTGTCTTCATTTAAAATAGCACATACACACCCTAAACGGATACAATGTTATATGTCAATTGTATCTCAAAAAATTCAAATAGCAACAATCCACATGGCCATTGGCAGGGTTATGAAGCCATAGCATGTACTTCCATTAAGGGCATGAGGTAGGTTTTCATGTGCTAATCTAGAAAGTGCTAAAAATAACCAGAGGAACAAGGAGGCTGTGAAGCTCATGGCGCAGTATGAGTATTAAAAATACGCATTTGTTTGAGCTTAGAAATTATCTGGAGGGACTTGTGCCTACCCTCTCACGGGGACTGCTACTGGGATGCGATAAAAGGGGAGTCTAATTTTTTATTTCCGTCTGTATTGTTTGTTTTCTTTAACTGAGACTTCATTACTTTAGGTTTAACACCCAGTCCATCCCCAATACTCATGGATTGCCTTAGCTGGAGGATGTAGAATCTGTAGTTCTGGTCTTAGAAAAGCCTGGAAGGGTACGAGGCTCACTGCTCTGTGCCTGGTCAGGGTCCTTCCTCCTGCGACTAATTTAATGCATGTAGGGGGTGGTCTTTAGGAGGAATACAGCAATGGTCATCTGACAATCAATGGATGAGTCACCAAAGTCCACATTTGGCAACCTTTAGTCACAGAGAATGAAAGGTGGTCCTATCTCATAATTCCTGGGTTTATGATTAGTGGTGACAGCCACCTCTCAACTCTGCTTGGGATAGCTAGCTGCTCAGCTATATGCTCGTGGTTTCAGATGTGGGCGGCGTGTGTCAGCCTGCCGTGCAAGGCTCACGTCCCTGGTTGCTGCAGTTATCTCCTGAAGCAGGCTGAGGGGCTTTGCTGTGAACACAGGGACAGTCCTTGCCATGGGACCCAGCAGATGCATCTGGGAAGGTGAGTCTGTAATTGGAACTTCCCAACTGCTCAAGTCAGATGAACTTCAGAGGCAGGGCCCCAGGGAGAGCCTGCGGATGACCTTTGAAAGTGGGGCATCTAGGAGCACCACCTCGTTTTGCCTTGTCTGGGGTCCTTGCCTTGGGCATTTCCCAGAGATGGCAGATTGGCAGTGCTGACCACAGGATGACAGACTGTCACTTTCAACCCTGTAGGGGTCATAAATGCCACTGGGCAGAAGGAAGGGCAGTGCGTTTGTCAGGCAGTTTCTAATTATGGAAGAGACTTTGCTTCCTCAATGACTGAGCTGACCTTTGGTGGGGATGAGTGAGTGTGATCAGGCATTCTAGGGCCAGATAGTCTCAGCTGTGACAGCCATGAGTGGAGATGACGTCCAAGCCCTGGGGTTGGTAAAGTTCCTCCCAAACCCCATGCCTTTGGGGGCTTTGGGTCAGAAATGGGTCTGGGGATCCCACTCTTGGAGCTGTGGATGGGGCAGCAGATGTGGGTGGGGTTCCAGAAAGAGGGTCAACTCAGCCAAGCAGAGGAAGGGGAAGAGAGGGCAGCATCTGCAGAGAGTTTCAGGGTGCGTTTCTCAAACAGGACGGGCGCAGGGGGTGCAACATAAATCAGATAGGTTCTCCTGATACAGGGAAGCTGCCAAGGGACAGCGAGGGCTACTGGAGAAGGGCGAGGGGTATTATGTCTCCCCATTTAACCTCGTCTCCCCAAAGAACTGCTAACACCCTTATTCTAACCCTTGTCCACTACCTGCCCCCCTCCCCGCTCCTGTCTGGTCTGGCTGGGAAGACAGACTAGGGGGCTCAGGGAGGGCCGCATGAAGGAAGAGGCATGTGATGGGAGAGGAACCCAGAGGGCACAGTGCGAGAGAAGGCCAGGAGGTGATCTTGGGAAGCGCAGGCCTGTGGTGTAGGCCAGCAGGGACCCAGGCGCCCCTCTACCTCTCTGTGCCCATTTGACTTCCATTTAGCCCTCTTTCTTTCCCTGCCCTGGGTTCCCTCCCTCTGTCTGTGCCCTCGTCCTCCCGAGGCCCCTCTAGGTCCAGCCCTTATCTCTCCCACGCTCCTGTCCAGTATGTCTATGTTTCTCAGACATGTGCTTATAGGTGAAGCTGCCCCTGTCCTGCTCCCCACATTTGGAAAACTCTCCTGGGCACTGCTCCAGCCTTTTCTGTACTGTCTCTGGACTCACCCCAGCTGGTCTTCCTGCCGTGATCTCTCCTGCTCCCTTCCTTCCCCACCTAATGCTGGCATCACCCATAGAAGCACAGTGTCCTCAAGCACTTTCTGCCCCAGCGTCTGTGCTTCCCATCCGTGCCATGGGTGGCCAAAAGAGGGAGTTGGCTTCTGCTCCCATTTCTGGCCCCATTTTCTAGCCTAGTCCCTAGGTCCTTCAAGTTCCAGCTGCTTCTGGGAGGCCGGGTCTGAATTTATTCCTCCTCCCTCAACAGAGAGAAGACGGAAGATAAGTGTCCATTCAATTAGCAGCCCCATCCCATCCACGTCTGTGTCTGTCAGCTTCTTGTGTGAGTGAGGAGAATAACAGGATATCACGTTCTCCCTACAAAAAATAAAATAGACTCTGTTCAAAGGGGATAGTAAGTGGATGCAGTAATTGGTAGCCAACTCAGAGGATGTGCTGCAAGGCACTAAGGAGCCCAGGGCTACCCTGCCAGCTCCTATGACAGGCCAGCTCTGGCCTGGGGTTCTGCCTCAGGTGCGTGCTCAGGGCTTGAGGGCCAGGGAGGGTGAGCTGCTGAGTCTGGAGACCTGCCCCTGGTAGTATCTGTGGGTCCTAAAGCAGGGACCCAGCTACAACGCAGCCCACGGCTTCATGAGTCATCAGGAAACCGTGGCAGGAAAGCTGACCTCAACCCTGAGGCCATGGAGGAGATGAGATCCTGAAAAGGGACCAGAGTGGTTGTGGGCTGAAGGCTGTGTCCATGGACCTAATGGGGGAGGGGCAGTGCTGGGTGGTAAGGTCAGGTAGGCTCCCCAGCATGCCTGGAGGTGTCAGGGGGCAGCTGTGTCTTAAGGGAGCAGACATTGGCTTCCCCTCCTCCTGAGACCTGGTATTATTGTCTGAGCTGTGATTAGGCTCCCAGTGTCATCCCAGTGCCTCTTACAGGACCAGGGAATATGCAGGTGGGGGATTAGGCACCACCTGGCTCAGTGTCTGCCGTCAAAGAGAGAGGTGGCCCTGACTCAGTAATGTTTGTCCTTTTGCATGAGGAGCCCTGAGGAAAGAGACCAGTGATGCTTTGAGGGAGCTGGGTACCTCGCAGCCTTGTTTGGGAGCTAATGGGTCATGTGCCAAGAACAGAGGTGATAGGTGCCAAGTATTGGGCAAGCCCTGGTCTCTCTGGCCTCAGTTTCCTCATCTTTAAAAGGGCAATGGCCCCACCCTACCCACCCTACTTATAAATGCAAGTGTTTTCTGCAAAGTAAAAGCAGGGACCATCACCCTAGGATGATCTTGCCCAACTCTCTGAGGCTCCCCCACAACAGGTCCTGGCCCCTGAGGCCTGCTGTGCTTTGGGCCACCCCATTCCATGCTCTCGAGCCACCTGGTCCTGGGTCAGTGCATGGCCGGGCTGGCCTGATTCTGCACAGATGCAGGTGACCCTCCACTACTAGGGCAGTGGTCATCCACCCTGGAGCCTAGGTTCAGCCTCTTAGCTGAAAAGTGGCTACCGTGCCTGAGGTCCCCCAGGCCCTATGCTGTCTCCGATGCTGCCCTCACATGCCCTGTTGTTAGGCTGCATGCCCATCTTCATCTAGTAACTAGTAACTGCTGCAGGAGGTGACAGATGAGTGGGGCCAGGTAACGGTTCATTCTAGGGAAGGGTGAGGTCTTCCTGATCGTTGATCTCGACAAGGTCTGTCCTGTGGGTACACAGATAATCTGCTGGCGCTGCGGGGTGGGTCTGGAGTGCTATTTGCTGTCTAGTGAGCATGTGTATGCCTGCATCTTTTTGCTTCCTTATCACTCATCAGGCTTGCGTAACCCAGCTGGCCTTGCTTCCTGCTTAGGAGCTATCAGTGTACCATCTGGAGCTTCAAATGGGGTGATAGGGTGTCAGCAGCCTTTTTGCATGCACCCAGGCACTTCCTAACATGCAGCCCCTTGCCCCTTGTCTCCAGCTAACCTCTGGCTACCCCGGGGGTTCCTGGGGCTCGGGCTAGCACCTCCGAGCAGGGGTGTGACAGAGTTTAGGATGTGCCTTTATTGCATGGACACCCCACTGCCATCCTTCTACACCTTCCTGGAGCAGAACGCTGGGATAGGTCTTTATTAAAGGAGACAAGAAAGATAGAAGCTATGTAGAAGTTAGCTGTATGACCCTGGGCAACGCACTTCCCCTCCTTGAGACTCAGCTCCCTGGTCTGTGAGCAGGGATGGTCTTTCTACCCGACAAGTGAGGGAATTCCAGTGCTGTTACACAATGCGTGTGACACAGTCAGAACAGGGTGTGACGACAAAGAGTTCATGAAATCATCCCTGCGGCTGATCCCAGTGGTAACAGGTTCCCTGTCTCTGCTTCCCCTGCAGTGCGGGATCTGGCTACAGGGACAGGGAGCTAGGCTGGCAGAGGTCACCAGTGCCAGAGTGGAGCCTTCTGTGCAGACTCAGGCACTTAGCTGATTCAGTGTCCAGAACCCAGGAAGAGTTTGAGGGCGCCCTCTTGTATGCTGCAGCCAGGAACCTCGGTCAGGTTGACTGGTGTTCCTGAGCCTCAGTTGCTTGTTGGTGCAGCTCGGACGGTGGTGGCCAACCTCTTTCACAGGAAACGGCGAGTGTGTAGAGGCAGTGACCCGCTCAGATCACTCTGTTGGGGAGCACCCCTCACAGGGAGCATTTCATGGGGGTGTTCCTCACACGGAGTCCCTCAACCCTGTCCCTTGCAGGTTGGACCTTGGAGAGTGAGGCTCCAAAGCGAGGGATGGGCGCCTGGCTCCTGGTCTGCGGCTGGGTCGGCTTGGGAGTCCTGGCACCAGGGGAAGGAGGAGGTGAGGGCGCTAGTGGCTGTGTGAAGTGGGCAGGGGAGCACTGTGGGGACAGGGCTGTCCTCTATCAGACTCCACGGGGGAGGATTTGGCCCAGACTGTGCTGGGGGCCTGTCCTTCAGGGACCAGCCTGGACTCCAGTCTCACCCATGTACCATGGGTCAGAGCCCATGACCTTCCAGGTCTTCCAGCCCGGCCCTTGATGAATTCTCCTGGTATCATTCTCTGGGGACTGCCCTGTCAGGGTATCAGCTGTAAGATCCCCTCCCCCCTCCCCAAGCCCTGCCCTGAAGCAGCCACCGTGGGCTCCCAACATCACTGTTCCCAGGGCTGGGGCCTGGAACTTTCACCTGCCTCACCAACAACATCCTCAGGATTGACTGCCACTGGTCTGCCCCAGAGCTGGGCCAGGGCTCCAGCCCCTGGCTCCTCTTCACCAGGTGAGGCTGGGGGGCCAGGCCCACCAGGGCAGGGGGCAGGGGTGAGGACAGGGTCCCCATGATAGTGACAGCAGGGGGCCGGCTGGTGCAGCAGCTTCTTGGTGTTGACACACGCTCTTTCTAGAAACCATGAGCCGGGCGGCAAGCACAGGTGCACCTTCCGGGTCAGCACATGCACTGTGGAGCTGCCACCTGAGGAGGTGCTTTTGCCTTCTGACAACTTCACCATCACTTTGCACCGTAACGTCTCTGGGAAGGAACAGGTCAGCCTGGTGGACCCCCAGTACCTGCCCCGGAGACATGGTAAGGCCTAGGTTGGGGCAGCTTGGCCAGGAACATCCTGGCTGCACAGGTGTCGGGGGCAGGGCTCTGCAGACTGTAACCTCCATGCCTAGTGAGTGCTCTTGTCTCCGCCAAGGGAGATCCAGGGCTAAGGTTCAGACTGGGCCTGGGAGAGGAGTGCCTGCTGGTTACTGGAGGGGTTAGATTTTGGAGGACGACAAAGATGCAGGACTTTGAATTGGGGCCGGGGCTGCAGCTTGAATCACTTGAAACGCACTTCGGTCACAGTAGGAAGGGCTCCAGTGAGACACTGGGAAGAACCTCCTGCAGCAGCTTCTGAACGAGAGGAGGGCACACTTTGAGAATCACCTTGTCTGGCTACAGGGCTGGAGGAAATCACTGCTGTCCTGTCTCACCTGCGCTTCTCTGGACCAGCCTCCCAGTGAGGCATCTGGTCTGAGAGGGCCTTGATCATGGCTCTCCAAGGAACCTTTCAGACCCCCAGTCCTGGGTGTGTTGACAGACATACTCTCATATGGCCTCATTCTGTTTCAGTGAAGCTGGACCCTCCCTCTGACTTGCAGAGCAATGTCAGCTCCGGCTCTTATGTCCTTACCTGGAGCATCAGTCGTACTTTGGAGCCGCTGGCCTCGCTGCTCAGCTATGAGCTGGCCTTCAAGAGGCAGGAAGAGGCTTGGGAGGTAATGCTTGGGCTGGCTACCCTAGGGCCTCTCTCTCCTGGGAGCAGCAGCCCAGGGCCGCTCCTCATCCCACATGAGGAGAGGAGGTGACCAGAGCCAAGAGTATGTGTCAAGCGTGCACATGTGTTTGTGTATGCAGATATGTCTGTGTGAGTGTGCCTGTGCATTACTGTGTGTGCATGCAAGCATGGCGAGTGTGCCTGTGTAGCCGTGAATATATGTGGTTATACGTGTGAGTGCTCATGGGTGACCTATGTGTATGAGCGAGGAGTGCGTTTGTGTGTGCGTGTTTGTGAGTGTACAAGCAGGTAGATGAGTGGAGGCATGTGCCCGTGGGTAGGTGTGTGCATGCATGTCTAAGGTTGCCGGTGGGCATGTGGTCGTGAGTGTGGTGAGTGTGCCTCTGTGTGTGTGTGTGCGTTCTCAAGGGCTGACAGACCCTGTCCCGCCCTCGGCAAACCCTAAGTCTCTTCACCCCACAGCAGGCCCAGCGCAAGGGCCACATCACTGGGGTGACCCAGCTCACCCTTGAAGCTGTCGAGTTGGGCCGCGGTTCCACCTACGAGGCCAGGCTGCGCGTCCAGCTGATCACCCCGGAGGATGCTGTCGCGGAGCAGGAGCGCTACGAGGGCCAGTGGAGCGAGTGGTGCCAGCCCGTGTTCTTCCCTTCTCTCCAGAGACAGGGTGGGTGCTGTGCGGCCGCCGCCCTCCGGGAGTCTGGGCCGGGCCTCCCCTCCCCTGTCGATTGCACCCTCCCACCCTTTTACCTTCCTGGGACCCGTCCCCGAGGCCAGCATGCCTCAGGTTGAGCACCCCAGCCTGTAGGTCTGAGGTGTGTATGGAGGAGCAACACTTGTCAAGCTCGGCTTACCGGGAGCCTGTGGTCAGTGGCTATGACTGGCAGCGAGTATAGTCCTGGGCTGCCTGCCAAGGCCTGGCGCTTCTGTCTCGGAGACTTGGGGAAGGCTGGGCTAACTTTTGTGCACAGAGGTGTGTTGGGAAGGCCGCTGACCCTGATGACCTTGCAGAAGGGAAAGGTGAGGCCCAAGGGCGTGTGATTGCCACAAGTACTTTAGCAGGCGACACAAACCTCCAAGGCCCCTTACAAACTCTCCACGTAGGCCCAGAGCCCGGGGTGCCTTTGCCATGTAGGTTTGGAAGAACGTCCTGGGGCTGAGGCTGCTCACAGCTCTGGGCCCTTCCTGCTCACAGACCCCCTGATCGCGCCTTTGGGGCAGGCCAACAGCATCCTTGTCTCTGTGACCATCTTTCTCCTGCTGACCAGCATGACCTACCTGCTGTTCAAGTTGTCACCCAGGTCAGTAGCCAAGGGCTCTGTGTGTATGCGCATGTGTGTGTATGTGTTATTACATGTGTGTGTGAGAATTTGTGTGTGCATGTGGATGTGTGTGTACGTCCATGTGTGTGCATATGTGTGTGGTGGGGCACCCCTCCCGCTGTGTTCCTCTCCTCCCCACCATCAGATCCTGGATGGAAAGGTTTCAAACCTCTGCCTTGGACCAATTTGGAATTCCCAAGTTGCCAGGTTTTGGGGTGGGGGCGCGGTGTAACCACAAAGAGCCAAGGAGGGACCCAAAGTCATTGGGGATCAAGTTGCCTGGGGTTTTTGCCTCCAGCCCCTGGAGGTGCTTGGTGGTTTGTTCACTTGTTAACACAGTCTATGAAAATGTAGTTTTGGGCATCTGGTGTGCACAGGATCCAGTTCTCAGCTCTGGTGGATGCTCTGGAGGACACGAGGGCCCTCCTGAAATAAGCCATCACACATGTCAGGTTACCAGGGGGACCCACAGGAAACTGGTTCAGACAGGTGGCAGAGAAGATGAGAGGTGGGACAAAAAGAGCAATGGGTTGGCGGCTGTGAGGGAGGGGCTCTATGTGGGGCCTGATGGGTGTGGCCGAGACGGTAGGGGAGGGTGCCAGGTTTGTCTTTGGAGCAAAGGAAAGCACTTGAAGTGTTCGTTTTAAAGAGTGTGTGACAGGATCTAGTTATATTTTGAAGATGGATTGTTGGGGTCCACGGGATGGGGGAACCTGCTGGGAGGCCAGTGGTGGGGTCCAGAGAGAGAAAGTTTGGCTTGAGCAGATGAAAGAAGTAGAGAAATGGAAGGAATTGCCAGGACTTAGGAAGAGAAACTGGGGGGAATGTGTAGGCAGAGGAGATATGATTGGTGACTCCCGATGTCACCCCTGAGGTGGGGAACTGGAGAGCGCAGGCCCCGGGCAGGTCGGTGAGGTTGATTTGGACCTACTGAGTTGGAGCCCTGTGCCGCATCCTCGTGGGATCCGGTGCTCAGAGAGAAGTCGGGAGGGGTGGGGAGTTGCCATCTGTCTGCTAGTGCCGCAGCTAGGGTTCCTGGAGGTGCTGGTTCCCTCTGTGCGCTGCGGACGCGGCTGGTTACCCTTGTCCCTGCCCTCAACACCACAGCTCACCTGTAAAGCACACATGTCTGGGTATAAAGCAGTTCTGTGGGGTGGGTCATTAGCTAGGGAGGCCGCAGGGAGCCAGGTGCAGGCCTGGCCCTGAGTGCGGGGTGGACCCGGCGAGAGGAGACAGCATGACAGCAGCACGGAAGAGGCAGGGCTGGTCACCTGATGGTTGGGAGAGACCTAAGCTCCCTGCAGTGACCTCATGCTTCCTGGAGTTGAGCCTCTGGAGAAGCCCCTTCTGAGGAGGCCTCTGACTGTCTTCTCCTGGCCGTAGGGTGAAGAGCACCTTCTACAAGAATGTGCCCTCTCCAGTGGCCTTCTTCCAGCCTCTCTACAGCGTGCACAACGGGAACTTCCAGGTGCGTGCACTGGCCGCTGCAGAGGGCCGGGGGCAGAGCAGGGGATGCCCGAGTATCTGGCTGCAAAGGATGTGGCTTTGGGTGAGGGCTGGGGGAGCATGGGCGCCTTTCTCAGTGCTTTGAGCTTTTTTTTGGTATATACAGTGGGTTTAAATTTACACACTGTGGCTCAAATGGGCAAAAAAGTTTAGCTTCATTTTTTATTGCTGACTTCTTTTTGTTCTCTTCTCTAATTCCATTGTTGATGGGAAAATGTACACTTTCTTGTGACATTATCCATCTCCTCTGGTTTGCAGCAGCCCCTTTGAGGTAAACAGTCAGTTCAAGGTGCAAATGATGGAGGCTGTCTGCACTCGCCACGTCTCATCCTTTCTTAATCTCTGAAAGCGTCTGTGTCTGATGGCAGTGGGGAGGGTCTCTAATGTTTGAGCTGTCCTTGGGGCTCTCACTGGTCCCTGGGCTACTGCTTGGGTGGCAATTGTGGAGCCTGGCTCCTCCTGGTCCCCTGGGAAGTACACTGGCACCTTGGCCGATGAATAAACTCTACACTTTCCCCTTTGTGGGATCCTGGTGAGCTCCCATAGGGCAAAGGCTAGCTGAGAGTAACCTGGAGAATTTCATCAGACCCTCCATGCGGACCTCCCCCTTCCTGGCCAGCCTGGCAGTTCCTGCTCCCCTGGTGGGAGGAGGGATGGGAAGGGAGGAGCCCTCATGGGCAGTCTCTGGTTCCCACACTCTCAAGTCCCTCCCTTTGGGCAAAGGCTGGGAGGCAGTGCTTCCTGGGGCCCACTGACCCACCCTTTTCAGGGTCTCCCCTCCTGATGTTGTATGGCTTCCTGGCCCAGCCCTTTTCTCTCTCAACAGGGAGCCTAGTTTTCAAGATCTCTGTCCAAAAATATCACTTGAAGCTTGAATTGGGTGCTTTGTCCTTGGAGGAGGCCACCTCTTTCCCCAATGCAGTAAATGTGACAAGATCCCTGAGACAGCTGAGGACAATGACCGAACGGGACAAAGATTTTGACTGTTCCGGGACTGTGTCATCTGGGTTGTGGGCAACCAGCCCCGACTCTGTAAAACCATGACGCCGAGGGCTACTTAGAGACCTCAAGGGCGGTCTGGAGCCATAGCCCGGCAGTGACCAAGGATGTGGTGTGTGGCGCATTGATTGGGTGGAGACACCTGGTCCCACCTAGGGAGCAGCTTTCTTTTGCAGGTGGAGGGGCCCTCCTGTGGCCCCATGGAGAGGTCCAGGTTTGCCTGCCTCGACCCGAAGGCGCCAGTCCCAGTAACATGTGTGTGTGTGTGTGTGTGTGTGTGTGTGTGTTGGGGTGAGCTCTGTAGCTGCTGAAAGTGCCTGGAGCAGCAGTCAGGGATTTTCTCTGTCCTTGGTGCCTGTCACCATCTGTACCCTGTTTCAGGCTACTGTGAGCACCAGGGGAGTAGTGAGGGGCCTGAAGGGACTTGGGTTCCATGCTGAGGCTGGGCTGCCATGTGTTGGGGAAGATAGACTGTTTCAGGCACGGACGTTGCTTGGTCTCTTGATATGGGTGTCAGGAACCTTCCTGGAGTGGGAGGGGAGGCTGCTCCCAGGGTGAGTCCTGAACACGCTGCCTGATTCCATGTGCTTGTTCCAGACCTGGGCAGGGGCCCACAAAGCTGGCATGCCGCTGAGCCAAGACTACGTTGGAGCCCCACATGGAGCCTTGGCGTCCAGTGTCCAGGAGGCCATCGCGTCGCTTACCTACGACCTGGCGGATTCCTGGCCATCTGTGGGCCTGGAGGAGGAGGAAGGCACTGGCACCATCCTCCCAGCAGACATGTCATCAGCAGTCCTGGGATGGGAAGGGCAGCCGCAGGCCTACCTGCCGCAGGAGGAATGGGTCTTTGTGAACCCCACCAGGCCAGCTCCCCCACAGTCAGAGGGCAGTGGCAGTGACTACTGTGCCCTGGCCTAAGGGGATGCCACCCCTTGACTGCTCCAGGAAACACACAGAGTTCTGAGCTCATCCTGGCCTTAGCCTGTGGCCTTTCCTGCGACCAGCAGAACCTGGATGCCCAGCAAGGAGAGCTGTATGGGAGCTGGTCCCAGTCAGAGGCAAGGCCCTGGTGAACAGGCCACATGAGGATCTCCGGGGCGTGTTGTCCCTCCTACCCTTGGCAGACAGCCGGCTCAGTCCTGAAAGTTCTAGAGCTTTGACTTGGCCACTGTATCATGTCCATTTTGGGGAAACTGGAGCTGACCCTTGACTGGGACTGGACTTTCTAAGGAGAGCCACCTATGCAGTGGTCAGATGTGCTGTCTGGATGGAGGCAGGAGGCCCCTCTTCCTTCCTTTCTGTTCAGTACCTGTGTGTGGGGGGGAGCTCTGCCCTAAGCATCCTGTCAATCCCTATCCCCCAGCTTCCTTACCTGTTTTCTGGATTGATCTCAGGCCCCTAAGAGAAGAAAGCTATTGGCTCCAGAGCCTTCTGCCCTCACTCCCTTAAAGGGCCAGCCACAAATGAGATGCTGTGACAAGCCTGAGCATCCTCTCTCTGTACCTTCCTGAGGTATCTCTCCTACTGAGATTAAAAGGCGTATAATGACCGTTCCAAACTGCGATAGCTGGAAGGAGGGCCCAGAGGACATGTGAGGGTGTGGGGTCTGGCTATTCCTGGGCTTTTCAGGCTCCTGGAATAGCAAAGTGAAGCCTCAGTGACCAGCTGCAGGGAGGCCAGCCCCTGCCCCTCTTTGTCCTCATCCCTCCGTGGCTCCAGGAAGCTAACAGCTGTGGCCAGAGTGCCCAGATAGTCAAGGCTGGAAGTGACCACCCAGCAGTGGCTTTGGCCCGTCAAGGGCCCTGCTTCTAACACCTGCTCCACCTCCAGTGCTCTGGAGAGAGAGTGGGGACAGGACAGGGGGTGCCTGGATCCGTCTTCCTAAGGCTGGCATAAGAAAGCGCCACAAACCAGGTGGCTCAGAGCTGTCTGGAGGCCGGTAAGTCTGCAAGCTGGGTGTCGGCAGGGCTGTGACGGTGCTAGGGGAGGACCCGTTCGGGGCTCTTTGCAGCTTCTGGTGGTTCCTCACTTGGGCAGCGCAGCTCCGATCTTCGCAAGGCGTTTTCTCTGTGGGTGCGTCTCTGTCCATACCCCCCATTCGTAACAACAAAATCATAGTGGATTAGGGCTGATCCAAATGACTTCGTCTTGAGTTGGTCATCCAAAACAACCCTATTTGCATATGAGGTCACATTCCCAGGTACGCGGGGTTAGGACTTCAACATATGAATTTTTTCGGAACACGATTCAACCCATAGCAGTGTCGCTACCTCTGCCAGTGATCTCCACCGACCTGCTGGTCCCTCCCAGGGCGCCCCATCACTCTCACTGGGTGCCTGAGGCAGAGGACCCTGTCCTACCTGGCTCCTGGACTTGGGCCTGGTGCTGGGGGTTATCTGCCAGGTGAGAGCTGGGAATGGACAGCTCTGGGGCTGGAGATGCTGACATTGTGAAGGTAGGATAAACGAAGGCCTGTGCTCCCTGGGTGCTGAGCCAGAGAGAGAATCTCCCTGGGAGGTTTCAGTGTTGCTGTGGCCTGGGCAGATAAAAAAAGCACTTATATCCCTAGGACCCCAAAGGCAAAGGCCCCTTCTGGCTCAGACAGGCGGCACCCAACTACCATGCCTGTGGAACCCCTGAGGTTTTGTGGGGCCTCAGCAGAGCTGGATCTTGGCCAGCAGGGCAAAGCAGGACCTAGATATATCTTTAGTGTCCAGAAAGTGGGAGGGATGTGTACAGAAGTGAGGTGTAGGCATCCTCGACTCTAACCAAATCTAAAAATACCGGTGCAAGCCAGTTCCTGGAGCTGACCCCTGGGGAACCCCAGGGTGGTGTATTTATAGCAGCATCTGTGTGGTTCATGTCACTTCATATGGGACCTGGGCCATCTGCGTGATTAGACAAGCAACCCCCACAGCTGGTACACCTCTTCTGTGTGGCCAGAAACAGTGTTCATTTGACTCACACACTTGTTCTAGGTGGCACCCGGAGCCCTAATTCTGGGCTGGACCCTGAGTATGAAGCCACTTTGAGGCCGTGTGATTGATTGTTGGCGAGTCGCACCTGCCCTTCAGTACATGGGACTAACAATACTTCATAGAGTGGCTGAGCAAGAAGCCTGCACACCGTGGTGCTCAGAAAATGCTAATTTCTTCTTACTGAGATGAGACAACCCTCGGAAACCACATGCCAAGATTTGATGTACAGCAGAGCAAGATTCAAAAGATCTTGTGAACCCTGACGAGGAGGTCCCTGATTGCTGGGCATCTATGAAGGAGTCAGAGAACGCGGCCGGCGAAGGGAATTATGACTCTGCTTGTGGGTTGAGGGTTGAGTGGACAGTATGGCTGGAGCACAAGTGTCCAAAACATGACCGGCCAGTCCCCAGGCCATGGCTGGACTGCGGAGGCCTGAAACGCCAGGCTAAGGGAGCAGTGGGGGATGGGAGGGACTCCCCCTGGTCAGGAAATGCCATGGACGGTTTCTTTTTCTTTGCTTTTGACGAGATAAAAATTCACATAGTATAAAATTAGCTGTTTTAAAGTGGACAGTTCAGTGACACTTGGCGTATGCATAATAGTGTGCACCTGTCACCTCCCTCTAGTTCTCAAATGTTTTCATTGCTCCGAAAGGAGCTTCTCAGACACGGTTCCATAGTGCAGCGGTTAGCGCGTCTGCTTCACACGCAGAAGGTCCTGGGTTCGCGCCCCAGTGGAGCCAAAGTCCACGGTCGATGGCCATGCCACCCTGAGCAAGCCTGATGTCTGACCTCGGAAGCTATAAGCCTGGTCAGTACTTGGATGGGAGACCATCTAGGAAGACCAGGTGCTGTAGGTGTAAAAAAATGAAAAAAGAAAAACCACAAAAGGAGATTCCCTGGCCCAAATTAGTCGCTCTCCGCCGCCCTCCCTTTGACATCGGGCAAGCACTCCTCTGTCTTCTGTCCCTATGGGTTCAGATATTCTGGATATTTCATAAATGGCATCATGTAATGTGAAACGCTTTGTGTTTGTCATCTTTCTCTCAGTAGAATGTTTTTGAGGTTCACCTACACGGTAGTTTCAGTACCTCAATCCTTTTTATGGCAGAATGTTATTCCATTGTTTGAATATGATACCTTTAGTTTTGAACATTTGGGCTGTTGCCACCTTTTCACTAGTGTGAACAGCGCTGCTGTAAACATTTACAGACAAGTTTCTGTTTGATACTTGTTTTCAGTTCTTTTGTGTATATTCCTAGGAGCGGAATTGCTGGATCACATGGGGATTCTGTGTTTAGCTTTCCAAGGACCTGCTAAACTTTTCCACAGTGGCTGCAACATCTTACATTCCCGTTGTTAATATACTAGGGGAGTTCTAGTTTCTCCACATCCTCTCCAACTCCTGTTAGAGCCCGTTTTTCTTTTCTTTCTTTTCTTTTCTTTTCTTTTCTTTTCTTTCTTTTCTTTTCTTTTCTTTCTTTTCTTTTCTTTTCTTTTTTTCTTTTTTTTTGTAGTAGCCACTCTACTGGTCATAAAGTGGTACCTCACTGTGGTTTTGATTTGCATTTAGCTGATGGCTAGTGATGCTGAACATTTTTTCATGCGCTGTTTGTGTATCTTATTTAGAGAAAAATCTATTCAAGTCCTTTGCCCTTTTTTCATTTAGGTTGTTTCTCCTTTTATTTTTAATTGTAAGAATTCTTTAAATATTGTCAGTAGTAAGCTCACTCAGGACCACCCTGTGGATCTGGACCTGGTGCTAGGTACCAGCAGGGGCTCATTGCCCCACTGGCTCCCTGCTTTGCATCAGGTGAACTTGGGTAAATTTTTCTTGGAATTCTGAACCTCCCTGTTTTAAGGTAGAAGCCCTAACTTTATTTGAGCCATCCTCAAAGGAAACATCCTTGAGGTGGCACTAAAGGGCAAGGGTTGAGATAACCTAGGGACAGGAGCAAAATATGGGTGGCTGGTTTTTAATTTTAGCTTTTTGATTGGACTTGCTTCCTGAGAGTCTGAATAAAACTCTTTGCTAGATAAATGAGAGTCTGAACTCATTCAGCTCTGAAAATAAGGGGGCATTTATTCCCTCTGAGGCAGGATAGTTAGCCTAGGGACATTCCCTCTCCCCTCCAGGATGCAGCTCTGGAATTTTTCCTTAGTCCCTTACTCAGCCCTTCCCATGTCTTGATTCTGGTGGTGGTGGTGGTGGGGGCGGGGTGTGTGTGGCCTGAGAAACAAGCTAAAGCCTGAGACAGAATAGATGGCCTCAGGCTGCTGCCCCTTCCCTCCAGCATAAGGCTCCGGAGTCTTTCCCTTGCACTTTGTTCAGCTTTGGCTAATCATAATATCATTATAATATCACCTACTTGGCAAGGGGGACATCTCCAGGTCCCATCCCCAAAGAAAAACAAAACCCATAATCCAGACAGCTCTGCGGGCTTCTCTTAAGTGTGAGCTTTTGCTTTACCAAAACTTGCTCTGTCCTGCTCGCTGTTTGTTGTGTCCTTGACTTCTTTCTTGCAGCATAAGACAAGAACCTGATCACCTGAGCTCTGGGTAGAGGTCCGTCTTTGGACTCTCATCATTCACTGTCAACTACAGCAGGACCAGTCAACATCACTTGTCACTCAGAGCCTCTGTGCCTCCATCTAGGGTGAGTTACTACCAGAGCCACTGTGTCTTTTTTTTTTTTTTCCCTCCATTTCTAGGATCATGTCTAGAGGACCCCAGTTGCACTGACTGTGGGCGTGGGTCAAGCGCTTAAAAGCCATTAGGGCCCTCACGCTAGGAGACCCCCATGACAGGATAACTCAGTCAGTGCCGGGGTGGATTGACGTTAGACTTCCCTACCAAGCTCAAGGCTCAAGGCTCAAGGCAATATCCGGGACCCAGGCAGGCAGTGAAAGCATGCTCATTAATCCCCTTCCCCTTGTCTGCCACAATCACACACTGGGTCTTCTTCTAGTCACCCTAGACTGGTCTCACTTTACTTTGTTATGCTTCCTCCCTCTCCTCTCTCCTTTCTAGCCTCAGCCTCCTGTCTGAGCCTTCATGGGACCATTTCTTTGTTGCTGTCTTCTCCCGCTTCGGTGGCCCTGATATACCCTTTGTTCTTCTCCTTCACCTTCGTCAGATCACCTGGCCCCAAAAGTTTGATCTCCTCTCCACACCGGTCATATCCTGACCTCCCCAGCTTTGACTTTCCCTTTGATAATATTATTTAGTGCCTCATTTGCCACCTTCTTCTCTGTGTCTCCCTGACCACCATACTCAGGCCTCCAGGGGAGCTGGGATTGGAACTGGTCAAAGAAGGATTCCCGAGGACAGGTCTACACCCCAAGAATAATGTGTTGTTTTGTTTGGTGTGTTTCAACTACAGGGGGCCTTCAGAGAAATCTGTGTAGCCTCCAGACTCTGGCCCTCCAGTCCCCACTCCAGGTCATTACCCAAGAACCTGAGACCTGCCTTCAGAGAGGGCCGGCCTCCCCTTTGCTTGGTCTCATGCCGTCTAACCCACCACTCAGCCTTCCCTTGCCTGGACCCATTTGTCCTGAAACCCTGGAGACATAGGGGGTCAGGCCTCAACACCTTGCAGATTGCCCGGGGTGGTCCAACCTCTGGATCACCCAGGGCGGTTCAACCCGGGGACGCCCGGGTGTCGTTGGTCAGGCTACCATCAGGGCATGCCCTGACCTAGCTTGGCCTCCTGGTCTAGGCTGTTGATTGCGTGATGGTGGGAGGGGGCTGCCTGCACTCTTGAAATCTGGTCCCTTAGTTCTAGTTCTTTGCTTGTTCCAGGCACCATGCGGAGTAATGCATTTGTACCTGAAGACTTGCTTCTCAGCTGCATTCTAAAGAATTGGAAGGCCTTTACACTAGATGGCTTACAGCAGAGGAAGCTGATCTTCCTCTGTAATATGGCCTGGCTTCAATACAAACTCAGGAACCAGGTGATTTGGCCAGAAGAGGGGACCTTAAGCTCTAACACAATCTTACAATTAGATCCCTTTAGAGACAAAATGGCAAATGGACAAAGTCACCTATGCCCAGGCCTTTATGATTCTGTATCAGGACCCGGTGAAGTGAGGCTTCTGTAAATTGTTATGCCCAACCCTCCTTCGTTACTGCCCCTCCAGACAGCACTGACCTCCTTGATGACCCTCTTCTCTCAAGGCCACCATTGCCCAGGCAAGAGGGAGGGGGAGACTCGGGGCCACTGACTCCTCAGTAACCCTCTACTCGCGCCTCTAGTTCTCCTCCATCACCCCTCCTTCTGCCCCCATGTGCCCCTCCTTTGCCAGAGGAAGTGGCCAGACCCAGTCCTGGGGGCACACCTGGAGTGGAGCCTCTTACCTTTTGGTTTCCACCAAACTCTGTCTGCTCAGGGAAATGGCGAATGGGGAAGCAGAGACCCTCAGTGTCCACATCCCATTTTCTGTGACTGATCTCACCCAACATAACATCAAACTGGGGTGTTTCTCAAGGACCTGAATAGATTTACCGATGACTTTCAGGCCTCGACAATGTCCTTTGATTTGACATGGAAGGACATCCAAGTAGTCATATCTCCTTGCTGCACCCCAGAGGAAAAACATAGACTTTAGCTTGCATCCAGGGACATGCAGAAAGGATGGCTGTCACCCAACCTCATAGGGAGCAACCACAGTCCCAAGTCAAAACCCTGCCTGGAATTACCAGGCAGGGCAGGGAGACTTAACAAAAAGAGACCATATGATACTTTGCTTAAGCAAAGGGATAAAAAGTACATAGTCAAGCCAGTCAACCATGATAAGATCCAGGAGGTGACCCAAGAGTGGGGAGAAAATCCAGCCTTATTCCAGGGTTGGCTAGTTGAGGCTTTCCGGAGATTAATTTACATGGATCCCTCCTCCCCTGAGGAACAGTCTCTGGTCTGCCAACACTTTATTAACCCATCTACTCCTGACATCAGGAGGAAACTTCAGAAACTTCAGCATGGCCCTGAGACCCTTATGGCTCAATTATTAGACAGGGCTTTTGGAGTCTTTAACAATAGAGATCAGCTGAGGAGATAAAGGGACGGCAGGAGACCAGACAGGCTAAACAGTAGGTTCAAATAATGGCAGTTGTCAACAGTGCTGCTTTGCAACCTCAGGGCCACCCTGTGGGGACAATGGGACTCTCAACAGGGATAATGCTATAGCCCTGAAGGGGGCTTGCTTTAACTGCAGAACCCTGGAGCGACCAGCGCCCCACCTCCCAGACAAGAGCCCCAGGCCCTGTCCTCAGTGCAAACAATCAGGCCACTGGATGAGAGAATGTCCCCAGCTCTGAAGGGTGGGGGGTATGCCCAGACCATGGCGGTCCTGTTTGAGAACCACTGAAGCAGCCCAGAGTTCCTGGTGGCAACTCACATAAGACATTTCAGGACTACAACAAAAACCCGTTGGAGCAGGTAAACGGATCAATTTTTGATTGATATGGGAGCCACCTACTTGATCTTGACAGATCACACAGGGCCCTTAACCTCCAAGGCTAAGAGAGTTTGGCTGACCCAAACAGAGGTACTTCATCCCACCCTCTGCTGTTACTTGCGAGACTGCCTCAGAGCCTCTGGAGTAATAATGGCCCCTCTTTTGTGGCCAAAGTCTTCCAATGGCTAGCTCATGCCTTAGGCACAAACTATCACTTAGTGTCTCCTGGAGACCGCAATCTCGTGAGGCAGAAAGGGACAACTATACTTTAAAAAAGATCCTGGCCAAATGATGCCAGGAATCCTCAGAGACCCGTTTCTGGCTTCTCCTCATAGCTTTCCCTAAGGTACAGAGAGCTCTAAATCCAACTTAAAGTTAAGTCCTTTTGAGATGCTATGTGGAGCCCTTCCTATCCTCTGACATATATTTTGACTCAGAGGTCCAGGATCAACTAAAATATATTATCGATCTTGAACAAGTCCAACATGCCTTCTGGGAATACAGGAACCTAATCCTTCCCTCCTCAGATGCCTCTGAACTTCCCTAGCCACATCCCCTGGAGACTGGGTCCTCCTAAAACCTGGAAAAGGGCTTTGCACGATAAAACTACAGGGTTCATTTATCAGGAATAAACTCTTTCTCCTGAGCTCTTACAGGAACACAGGAAGACAAACACACTTGTGAACCTCTAGAGAACCTAAGACTATTCTTTAAAAAGTAGAAGCAGGAAGACCCTCTACAGCAGGGGTCCCCAACCCCAGGCTGCAGATGGGTCCTGGTCCATGGCCTGTTAGGAACCAGCTGCACAGCCAGGAGGTGAGCAGCGGCAGCGAGTGAAGAAGCTTCATGTGTTTGCAGCCGCTCCCCAGCGCTAGCATCACCGCCTTAGTTCTGCCTCAGATCATCAGGCATTAGATTCTCATAGGAGCACTGGTCCCTAGTGCCAAAAAAATTGGGGACTGCTGCTCTACAGGATAAGTCAATGACTACCCAAAGGGCTACCAAGGTCCCGTTCCTTCTATTCCTGCCTGGATTTCTTTTATCTGTATCCTTCTTTTTACCTGTGCCGAAGTTACCGCCACCAGGCACTCCTCTCAGTAATTGCTTAGATTTTAGTCAAACTCTGAACTCTAGCCTACCCCTCGGAATATCTACCACACTTGGCTTCTTCCTGGTCAATCTTAACCTCTTTTCTGGACTGTGCTCATAACTAAGTAACTCCATCAATCCTAATCCTCTTAATTCTCTCTGTATTCAGCCCCTCTGAGGAGAATGGGAATCCAATGCTTTTGTAAACTTCTCTAATATAATAGCAAAGGAAATAGTCTCTTTCACTGCTGGATATGTCCCAATCAACCCCACTACGGTCACACCCATCCTGAATTTCAGCCTGTGGATCTTAACCTCACATGTCACAAAGGCCTAGCCAAGGCCCCATGATGCCATGATGCAGGTAGTGGTAGTCCTCAGCCCCACCACTACCAACTGTCTCACCCTTACCGCATTCTATAACCAACCTAGTAAGGCTGGGGTAAGAGTCCTTAACTGCTCTTCCTTTTTGACTCCATGCCAACAATGCATCACAAAGGGGGAAATACCTTCAGTGTCCCCACTAACCCCTCCCTCCAACCCATCATGTTTAACACCTCCCTCAAATGTGCCCCTAACATAACCCCTAGATGCCCAGCAAGCCACGAGGACTCGATGGTGCCCAAGACCAGAGCCCCCCAAACCAGTGCACTCATTGGACAGTCCTCGGAAGAGAAATACGGCGACTCTCCGCCTCCCCACCTGGGGCAGAGGGGCACCCTCAATGGGGAAGATTTGCCTACCATGAAGCCACATTAAACAAACACTTGACTCAAAGTCTGGCCACCCTGGCACAAAGTACCAGAGACACCCTCCAAAACCGACAAGTCTCACCTGATTCCCTGGCAAATGCAGTCCTTGATAATCAGTTGCCTCTTGACTTCCTGTTAGCAGAACAGGAGGTGTGTGCGTGGTTATTAACAAGACTCGCTGCACTTATATTTGTACCCCTGACCAAGTAGAGACATGAAAGACATTTATGACCAGGCCAAGTAGCTACATGAACTTGCCAAAGGAAGCCCAACGGTTGATTCTTCGGCAGATGTAAAACATAAGTCACCATCCATCACGTGGTTCCTCTCTCCGTTAGGGTCTTTAACACCTTTAATTCTACTTCTAATCTTTGGTCCTTGCCACTTTAACCCACTTCCCATTTGACCCGAAAACACTTGCCATGGGCGCTGCAGTGTTTACCCTGAAATAACTTGCGATTACCTTACCTAACCTTACCTCCAAAATTTGTCATGAAATATCTCACTTTTATTATTATTTGGCTCTAGTATATGGATAGTCTTTGGAAACAAATGACATCGTTCCATTTATAGCATTCTGTTTTAGTAGTGGTATTTCCATTTATGAGAATCATAGTAATTCTTGATCACTGAAAATGTCAAATCCTAGAAAACACAGCCTTCCTATGTGTGATGTTAAATTCATGCTGGCAGCAAGCTGCGCTCTTTTTTCTAAATGGGGAAAGCGTTTAATCTTGTTAAAGTTGTCTCCTTCAGATTACAATAGTTCCACATAAAAATGACATTGCTACAAGGGATTTAAATCAATTCCTTCAGTGGAGACCATCCTGGAGGGAGATCTGGATGCCCTGGTTCAGGCAGGTAGAGCCTTTCAGCACCAGGCTAGGTAGGGACAACACCCTGTTTCAACCAGAAGTAGCCACAGAAGCATGACCGCCAGGCCCTCTATACCCCATATGATTATGGATCCGAAAATCTCTCTGAGGGGATTTATGAGGCAGGATAGTTAACCTAGGGAAGTTTCTTCTCCCGTCCAGGATGAAGCTCCAGAATTTTTCTTTAGTCTATTACTCAGCCCCCTCCTGGTGGCTCTGGAATTTCTCCCTGTCCCTTACTCAGCTCTCCCCCAGTTTTGACTCCCAGCATGAGACTCCTGTGTCTCATGAGAAACAAGCCAAGGCAAGGAGAGAGGATGGATGGCTTCGGGCCACTCCCTCCCCCTCCAGGGTAAGGCTCCAGGAGTCTTTCCTTCTCCTCTGTCCAGCTTTGACTAATCATAATATCATGATAATATCATCTGCATTGCGGGTAACATGTCTCCAGGCCCTGCCCCCCACAAGAAAAACAAAAGCCCACCGGGCTATCCAGACAGCTCTGCGGGCTTTCTCTTAAGTGTGTACTTTTGCTTTACTAAACCTTGCTCTGTACTGCTTGCTGTTTGTCATGCCTGAATTCTTCTTGTGGTGTAAGATGAGAACCTGGTCACCTGAGCTCTGGGTCAGGGTCGGGCGGTTGTCCCTTTTTGGACTCCCACCCCTAGAGCTAGGGCATCACCTCCAGCTCAAATTTTGGGTGTTAGGTGACTAAGAATCTATGTGGATGTGTCGGAGGGTGCCCCTCAAGATGAGTAGAGCCCCATGGGAATTCCAACATAACTATAATTAAATAACTTACTCCTCTGGGATGTGCACTTAAAGGCTGGATTTTTAGCCTCACCCTTTGATTTGACAGCCGGGAGAGAAACAGACACAGAAGAGGGTTGGAGTGACTCCAGAGCTGACAGCCCCTTAGAGGTCAACCCGCTATGCATGTTCCAGGAGATTTGTTTAGACTCTGACAATCTCAAAAGAAAACTCAAATTAAAATGCGAAGTTGTGCCTCCAAGGCAACAAGCCCCTAGCTCCCAGCCCCCATTAATACTCCCGCAGATATATTTGTAGGGAGCCTTTACTCATAAGTACTTACAGAAATGGGAAGGTTTAACTAGGAAATGATATCAACTTAAGATGGCTGAAGTGGAGCTTTTTTGACACCTAAATTATTATTATTTTTTTGTGCACACAATAGAAAAAAAAGCCAGCTCTAAAATCAAACTAAATGAATGGGCATTTTACCTCAATTGGCAAGTAGAAGCCTCTGAAACAGAGCAGAGAGACTTTCTTCTCTACAGGAAGTTACTAAGAAAATTCTAGAGACTACTTCTGAACTAAAGATGGCTTCCAAAGCTGCTCAGTGCAGCACCCCACTTTTCCCTTGAGAGAGGAGAGGAGGCATTTGAAAAATGCAAAGGAAAGGGCTTGCAGAAACGACCGACTCAGCCAGTTATAGATTAACCATACCCTATTGATCTCTAAATGGCCTTCTGGAAACTCTTGCGCATCTGCAAGATAAACAATCTGTAAATAGATATGACCAGTGGTCTGGGAATTCCTTCCCCCTTGCAGCCCCACCCAGAACGCCCCCTCCCCATCCTGAGTCATGAGGTGCTCTAAAACCTCAGACAAAGGAATGACGCACCCCTTGCATGAACACTGAGAGGTATATAAACTGTAAGAAATCTAACTAGTGGGAGCTCGTGCACTGGTGCCGTTAAGCCCCATGTGCTCCGGCTAATAAATTCTCCTTCCTCTAACTGATTGTCTGAGCATTTGATTTCCTCCGTGATTTCCTCTGTCTGGTGTCACTTCCTGCAACACCCTCTTCTCAGCTGCCCCTCTGTACCCTTCACTTTGTTGTCCAGACTTACTCTCCATTCCTCCTTTCCCCCTCACTCTCTTTTACACTTCCTCCACTGTGGCTCCCTACTGACCTGCGGGACTCGGAATAGAAAACCAGACCAGAATAGACTTAAAAAAAAAAAACCCAAACAAACAAACCCAAATTCACGCCCCCCCCCGCCCCCCGCCGAAATTCTGGCAACTCCCTCTGGAGAAAAGCCAGTCTCAGGTCAAGGAGAACCAGCTTTACAATCTGGGTACTAAATCTTTATCAGATATATGAGTTGCATATATTTTCTATCATTCTGTAGGTTATCTTTTTACTTTTCTGATAACATCCTTTTTGATGCACAAAAGTTTCAAATTTTGATGAAGTCCAATTTATTTATTTTTTTCTTTTGTTGCCTGTGATTTGGCGTCATACCTGGGAAATCATTGCCACATCCAATTTCAAAAATACATGAAAAGATGCTCACTATCACTGGTCATTAGGGAAATGAAAATCAAAACCACAGTGAGATACCACTTCACACCCATTAGAATGGCCATTATCAAGAAAGTGAAAATGAACTAGTTTTGGTGCGGATGTGGAGAAATTAGAACTCTCCTGCATTGCTGATGAGAATAAGAAATGACAGTGCTGCTGGTTGCACAATAATGTGAATATACTTATGTTTCTGTCCTAGGTGACTGGCACATAAGGTCATTTTGATTGACACTTGGCTGCTATATAACTCTTTGCCTACTGTGCGTGTGCTAACCCAGAATTCAGTCTGTTATAACTAGATTCATGCACTTCCAGGCACAAACATGATATTGTAATGACGATATAATGAGGTCGAGGTTACGAGCAGGTTAGGGTAGTACCTTCTATGAAAGCCTCAATAGCTGGATTATACCAGCTATAGGTTACGCCCGCCCGTCCTTTGTTCTTCGTCTCCCGGATGCAGGAGGGATTCTTTAACTACTAATGGGGTGTTCTTTAGGCTGGGTCTCCATTCTTTTGTTTTCCTGTTGCTCTTGTCTGACTAGCTACCTAACACTTAATGCGTACTTGACTGTATACTTGAAAAAGGTCAAAACTGTAAATGTTATATAATGCGTATTTCACCATGCACACAAGAAATCTCCCTCAAAACTGGTCCTGAAATAGTTCATGCTATGGATGAAAGTCCTTTCTCTGAGAGTGCAAAGTAGCCTTCTAGTTCATGTGGGCACCCAGGCTTTTCCACACCCACCCAGCACGACCTCATCAACCAGAGGGAGTTCTTCAGCCTAGGTTCAGAAATAGTTTATCAAAAAACATTTTTTTTAACCTGGAAATTTGCTTGGGATTCCACTGAATCTATAGATCAAGTTAGAACAAATTTTCATCTTAGCAAAATAGAGTGTGCTACTCCTGAACAAGGAATACCCTCTGCATTTATTTATATTTTGTTTGATTTCTCTTAACTGTGTTCAATGTTTTCTGAATGCATACTTATATACATTTTGTAAGATTTATGCTTAAGGACATCAATTTTTGAGGTGCTATTGCAACTTTATTTTCATTTCATATTCCAGTTTTTTCTGTATATCATTGTTGAGCATTTTACTCCATCTGGTCTGCTATGACGAAACACTATTTTAGTATATTCTAGGTAGCTTATAAACAACAGAAATTTATTTCCTACAGTTCTGGAGGCTGGAAGTCTGAGATCAGGATACTGTAATGCCCTGGTTTGGAACTCCACGAGCCAAGAAGGAAACTGACACCGATGCAAGCACAAGAGGGAGTTTATTGACAAACTCGAGTTTGGACCCACTCGTTCACTGACACAGCAGTGGTTGAGAGGAGCCCTGACTGAGGGGCTGGGACCTAATTTAAAGGGTAAAACCGCAAGCCTTGGGGAGATGCCTTGGCATTACCTGATTGGGGGGTTAGGTTGACCTTTAATGGGATTGGGTGGTAGGTTGTTAGGTCTGCGTGCAAAAGGGGGTCGTGTGCAGTTGGGGCTGCGTATAGAGGGCGCCGTGCGCAGAAAGGGCCGAGTGCAGAAGGTGCCGGGTGCAGTAATCAGAATATGTGCAGGAGGAAATAAGGGTGGGGGTGCCTTAAGGGCCCACCGATGAGCTGGCTTGCTGGTTTGGCCAGGTGGTAAGGCATTGTTCTTGACCACTGGCCTTTGGGGAACTCTTCGTACAATTCATCGTGGGATCACTCAGAAAAATGGAATCATTCCAGTCTTTCAGTACCAGCATAGTAGGGTGAAGGTACTCTTTCTGGTAGTTGACTTCTTGTATCCTCACATGGAAGAAAGGGGCTAGTCTTTTTTATAAGGAGACTAATTCCATTCATAATTCCATTCCAACTCCACCATCATGACCTAATCACATCCCAAGGGCCCCACCTTCTAACACCTTCCCCTTGGGTGTAAGATTCCAACCTGTGAATTTGGAGGAACGGAACATTCAGACCATAGGATTGTTATACAGAAAATAGATTGACTTTATATTGACCTTCTACTTTGCTTTTTGTCATCTATATTTTAAAATCAGGGCAAGGGAATGGTGGGCTCTATTTCAGTTGGAATTTCCAAATTGTGGCATTGAATAATCAGAACACTGAATTTCAGAGATTCAGGGGGTCTGGGTGGAGGGAACAACTGGCCAAGCCTAAATTGAGCAGACTGTCCTGAGCTGCATCCCTGAAAACAGCAGGGGGTGCCCCAACCCCCATCGGTGACTGGCAGGGAGTGCCTACCTGTCCCTGCTGCGGACTAGGCTCCCTGTCCCAGTGAGGTAGTGAGTGGGCCCAAGGATGTGCCCTGCAGCCTTAGGGACAATTCAAGGCAGGGACAACATTGTAGAATGTCTTGCCTTGGAATTTCCATGGTTAGATTGGGGTGGTAGGTTTTAAGGAAGCAGATCACAGAGGTAAAGTGCTTTCTTATCACTTAGTA
Source organism: Eonycteris spelaea (assembly GCA_003508835.1). Lineage (NCBI taxonomy): Eukaryota > Metazoa > Chordata > Mammalia > Chiroptera > Pteropodidae > Eonycteris > Eonycteris spelaea. The sequence goes on along the minus strand of PUFA01000186.1, from coordinate 2,103,178 downwards.
CTAAGTTAGAACATGCTCTGGAGGCAACTTATCACGAAGTTAGTGTTAACTCTGGTCACCTGGCTGAGGTGGTGTGCGTGTCAAGTTTCCCCACCGTGAAGTCACATTTTCCCCACATTCCTATGTGTGTCTTCTGTAGGGGGAAGTCAATATGCAGAGCCCACTCCCCTCAGGAGAGGGGAGTTTGTGTATTTCTCTTTGGTGGATGGTTGAGTGTCTATGTCAATTATTTGGAATCTTCTGCATAGGAGATTTTTATTCAACTTCATTAAAAAATTATATAATCATTATTTTTACCAGTGTGGTTACCTGGATAGTTATTTTAAGCTCTTGGTATAATCCAGCACTACAGGATTTTTTTTTTCACCTCAGTTCATTCTTGCTTTGGCTATTGAGAGCTCTTTTCACTGGCTCCTTTTTCCTTTGGCATGTTACCGGACCAAACCGGTCCAATTGATGCAGAATTGGGCAAATTCTCCCTGAGTGGCCCTGCACAAGAGAGAGAAAGGGATCTTGACTGAGCACAGGAAAGCATTAAAGCACACCAGAGCTAGAGTCAAAAAGTTTATTAGAGAAGGATGGAGAAAGAGAACAAGATAGAAAAAGCAAAGACAAGAAAAACAGACAATAAGCAAAGACCAGGAGCCTGGAGTGTTTGGGGAGTTCGATTTATATATCATTCTTAGTTTCTGTAAATTATAGTTTAAAGACTTTGTTTACCAATTTTTCTTTGGTATGGGTATACATTGTGAAAAGAGTATTTAGCAAGAGTGAGAAAGGATGGGGTGAGAAAGGCCTGCTGGCAATTCCCAGCCTTCATCCATAGGTTCCCTGGTGGTTTTAGCGATAGGAAAGAAATGATTGTGTTTGTTTTGTGTGCAGCATGACTAAAAGGCTCTGTTTTCCTGTTTTCCCTTCACAGTACGGGTCAGTGGTTTGTTAGTAACCTTAGCAGAAATCTCCCTTTGTTCTGTAGGTTTCCTGGTGGTCTAGGGCAGCACTGATCAGCACATTGCAGTCTCTGATACAGTTTGATTTAACATTTCTTTCTCTTGCTCCTCTCTACTTTACAATTACTCAGTAGTTGCCAGCCAGAAGACAACTCTGAGAAGATTTCATGAGAAGATTTCATTTGAAATTCAGGAGATAACTAAAGAAGATTACATGGAGGGGAGAGGAAAGCAAGATGGGGAGTGGATCGCAGGATAGTTAACCAGAGTGTGTGCTCTCCTGATGGTGGTTGCTTTGAAAAAGAGGCATTTCAAAGGTGTGTTAACCTAGATGCACAGAAACAATGGACAGGGCTTGCTTAAGGCAAAGGTAAGCTGGGTTAGGAATTAATGATCGGGTCACCCTGCGAGGTTCCTTTCTGTAGAATCCCTCTTTTTGTCTACACTACAGATTCTATTTATTTCTAAAATTACTTAGGTCAGCATCTTTTGCCCCATCACCCACAGTGAGTTTTTTTTTTCATACATTTCTAATACAGTTAGACTCTTTGTTACATTCTGTATTCCATCTTGTGACTCTCCCACATCATAAATAACTTAATTTGAATAGATTATGGTTCACTCTTTGGGTTGTAACAATGTATGGGTATTGAAAATGCACAGTGGCAGGTATCTGTTACTAAAGTATCATACGAAGCACTTCAAACTCCCCGCCCCATGATTTACCATCTCTGTAGTTTTGCCTTTTCCAGAATGTCCTATAAATGGCTATACCATGTGGAGCTTCTTCATATGGGATTCTTTCAGTTAGCAAATACATGGAAGATTCATCCATGTCTTTGCATGAGTTGATGGTTCATTCCTTTTAATTACTGAATACTATTCTATTGCTGTGTAGCGGAGGAAAAATTATTTTAATTCTATTTTTCTAGGTTCTCGGCTGAGACCTCCCCTACAATAAAGACAGATTGACAGGAGAAATACATAAGTTTAATAGCATCTGTACCTCCCGTATATATGGAAGACACTCAGGAAAATTGAGTAATTCCCTGAAACAGCCCAAATCATCACCTTAGATACCATTTCAGCTGAAAAAAATAAAAGATGATGGGGAAAGGAGGAAGCAAGTGAAGGCAGGTTATCAGGCAAAGCACAGTGAACGAGCTATGGTTATGATATGGATTTAAGTCCAGGCCTGTCTCCATTGAAAGAGACTCTCTTAGATTTAGCCATTCTTCTGTTTCTGGTACAGAGAAGGCGACACCCTTACGAATAGAGATTTCGCTTATAAATATAAATTTTCCTCGCGAAAGGGCAACTACTACAGGTTTTCAGAGATTCTCATGTGTCTGCTGTTTTACAAAAATTAATCATCTCAAAAATCCTTATGCCATAGAGCCATACTTTGGGGTGGTATATTCTGCTTCCCTTCACACGGATGTACCCCAATTTGCTTATACATTCGTATACTGAAGGACAGTGTAATCTCTTTAGGCTTCTAGACATTATGAATGGAACAGCTGTACATAATTGCATATCAGTTTTTGTTTGGACATAGTTTTTCGCAGCAGTTGCATAAACACTCGAAGCAGAATTGTTGGATCCTACGGTGAGATTTGTTTAGCTATGGAAAAAACTGCCAAAGTGTCTTCCAAAGTGGCTGGGAATGAATGAGAGTTCCTGCCAAAGTGTGGGGAGAGGTGTAAAGGGGGCCCTTGGTGAGGGGCGGGGGGAGGCGGTGAGGTGATGGCCCTGGGGCGGAGTCCTAATGTTTCCGGAGAGCTCTGGGCTCTAGGGCCAGCTTCTTGTCTTATGCTCCGAGAGAGAATGCAAAGATAAGACAAACAGCAAGCAGGAAAGCTCAAGATTTGTAGAAGTGAAAGTACACATGCAAGAAGGAAGTGTGCGTGAACTCAGAGATAGAGTTGCCCCAAGGATGTCTGGATTATGAACTTTTGTTTCTGGGGGCAGGGCCTGGAAACATGGTGCTGACCTAGCTTCATTGTCTCCCCCTAGTAGGCGGGGAGCTCAGTTCCCCACTCTTTCTTCCCTATATGGTGTTTCTATAACTGTCATGGCATCAGGTGCATGATGGGAGCTGCAGTATTTGCCGTGTGAATGAGATTATAATGATATAATTAACCACAGGTCATGCCTTGGCCAAAGATGGTGAAGATGGTGTCTAATCTGGAGAAGACTGGTCTGGCTTATCTCCCCTTGCCAGGGAGCTAAAACGGGGGGAGGTCTGAAGAAAAGAAAAAGTTTCCAGAGCCATATCTTGGATGAGGTGGGGGGCATCCCTGGGCTATCGATCCTGCCTCGCTAAGATGCCAGCAGTAGTCAGGAGCTCGGACAGAATCAAAGAGTGCTCTAACCCATCCATGATCTGCTGAGACTGGTGTGCACAAGCCTCCTCTCTCTGTGTCTCTGTCTGGCTGTTCTGTCTCTCTGTGACCTCATGTGACCCCCATGTGCACCACTTATGTCCCCAAGTGATCCCCCATGTGGTCTTTAGCTGCTCCCAACTTATATTTTATATGCCTTCTACTAGGCCCCCATATGTTCCCACGTGTACCCCATGTGACCTCCTGTGCCCCTACATGACCCCCACTGCCTCTATGCCAAGTTGACCCCACGTGACTTTCATGGGACCCCACCTGACTCCAACATGACCCTAATGTGACCACCATGTGACTTCCACATGACCTTCATGTGACTCCTGAGTGACCTCACATGACCCTCACATGACCCCACATTACTCCCACTTGGCCCTAACTTCACCCCTGCATGACCCCCTCCCTATAGCATTACCCCCATGTCTCCCCAACTTGTCTCTCACTGTTCCTTTATGTGGCCCTATATGGTCCCCATATGATCCCCTATTCGCCCACCCATGTGGCCCCATTATGCCCCAAACCTCCCACATGCACGCCATGTGGCCCCCTTGTGCCCCTCTCATCCCCTTAGTGAATAGCTTCTGCTTAGTCTTGCATGTAGCATTAGAGAAAATTTTGCAGCTTGAGTTTTACAAAAATAGCCCCTTACCAGAAACTGCCTTTCCTGATCAGGTAAGAGAAATATGTATTAACCTCATGACCAGACTCACATCAACTAGAGTCAATAGCCGAGCTAGCTCTTCCGATTCTTAACCATTGCATATGGGTGTGATACCAGTCAGTTTTGCATTTCTCCTCCTCCTCCTCCTCCTCCTCCTCCTCCTCCTCCTCCTCCTCCTCCTTCTCCTCTTCCTCCTCCTTCTTCTTTACTGCCTACAGCATCTGGTCTTCCTAGGTGGTCTCCCATCGAAGTACTAACCAGGCCCGACTCTGCTTAGCTTCCGAGATGGTTTCTTCTTTATATCTTTAGTTAGAAGAGGTCTATTCAGCTAGTCTTCAGGTGGTTCTCATGGGTGGTTGTTCTATAATTTAGTTTTAATTTTGATGTGGTCATGGGAGGAAGTGAGTGCAGTGTTTACTTACTCTGCCATCTTAACTGGAAGCCTCAGAAGTTTCACAATCTTCTTCAGACCCCTGCTTGTGCCCAGATGTCTGCAGTCCTCAATCACTTCTTACCCCTCCCATATTCCCCTTCCTCTGATATAAAAGAAGCCTGAATTCTATACTTTCTTAAGATGACTCTTTAGGACAGTAGTCCACCATCGTCTCAGCTTGCTGCCTTTCTGAATAAAGTTGACTTATTGGCTATTATGTGGTGAATGGTATGAGCTTAAACTCAGTTATAGTCCTTGGTGCATGAAATAAATACACACAAGTACAGTTTAGAAGGGGCTTCCCCCAAAGTTTTTAATAGTTCATTCTGCATAAGATCTGCTTAAACTATCACCCCAGAGAAGAGAAACAGGCAGAGAGGGAGGTTCTTTCCCAAACCTGCCACGTTGCAGGGAGGGTGAGAAGCACCCCTGCATCTTGTGCCCAGAGTGCCCACACCACACCCCACAGTGCGCATGGTTGTGGGAAGACCAGCGTAATGAAGACACACAGGTTAGCCACGAACAAGGCCATGTCATTCAGGGAGTGGCACTCGGGGTTAACTGGAATCAGTTATCCTCAGCTGTTAGAAGGCAGGTGGCTCTTAGCACCTGACAGAGGCTCAGAGAGCAGCATTAGTATTTGCTGGTGATTATGGCTTATGGGGGGACTAGTGACTATGCTGAGGCAACGACATCCTCCTGGGGTTTCCCAACAGGAGCATTGGTATTGTCAATTTTTTTAGGGTTTAGCAGTTCTTATAGGTGTGCAGTGCTATCTGATGGTTGTTTGAATTTGTAGTTCCTTAATGACATATGATGTTGCGCTTATTTTTGTATGCTTTTTTTTTTTTTTACTATCTGTATATGTCCTGTGGCCAGGTGCTTGTTTATGTCTTTACTCATTTTTAATGGGTTATTTGTTTTAGTTTTATTTTATTTTTTTAATATTTTGAGTATAGATCCTTTATCAGATACGTGTTTTGCAAATATTTTCTCCCAGTTGTGGCTTGTCTTCTGGTTCTCTGAACAAGATCTTTGAAAGAGTAGAAGTTGTTTAATTTTATGAAGTCCACGTTATTAATTTTTTTCTTTCGTGGATAGGCTTTTGGTGCTATGTGTTAAAACTCATCCCCAATGCCAAGGCCGTGTAGATTTTTTTTTATGTTTTCTTCTAGATATTTCATAGTTTTGCATTTTAAATTTGTCTATGGACAGTTTTGAGTGCATTTCGGTATAAATTGTAAAGTTTGTGTCAGTGTTCATTTCCTTCCATATAGCTCCAAATAATTTTTCCTTAACTATTTTTGAAGAAGTCATGGAATATCTGGCTTCATTTGGGTTGGAATTTCCAAAGCTTAATGGGTTCAGCGGGTCCGTGTGCGTGGCGGGGCAGGGGCTGGCTTCCAGTGACCTGAGACCCGGCACATGCTGCACTCCGTCTTGCAGGCAGGGGGCGCCCCAGCCACCGCGCTGACTCTCCTGCGCAGGCGCACTCTTCCCTGGCAGCTGGCTGCTTCAGCGCCCCAGGGTGCGGGCCTTCTCAGGGCGCGTGGAACAAGTGGGGCCATGTCAGTGTTGACAGGAGCTCTGTTTTCTGAGGAGCCGCGGGGACCCTGTGAGGGGAGGAAAAGGTGAGGTGAAGCTACCTTTGCTGACGGGGGTGGGGGTGAGGGGGTGTCAGTCAGCATAGGAAGGGGTTTATGTGGAAAACTGGGTTTTTTAAATTTAGTTTGTGTGTGTGTGTGGGGGGGCGGTATAGTGTCTAGGCTCATTTCTGCGCATTCATTTCTGGGATCTCCATTCTGCTCCACTGATCTATGTGTCTCTTTTTTGCTGATACCACACGGTTTTTGGTGACTCTAGCTTTGTGATATAGTCGCCCCCCCCCCACTAGAGCCGGGGTCTGCAAATTACAGCCTGAGAGCTGAATTCAGTCTGCGGTAGCTCTTATGCGCAGATCCCAAGCTCAGGTGTGTTACCATGCAGTCTGAGTGTTTTTTGTTGAGTTTTAAATGTTCAGCTTATTGTTGTTTCAAGGGGAGAGATTCTGGGATGTCTCTCACTCCGCCATGTTTCTGATTCATGATACAGTTTGAAGTTCGGGAGTGTGATACTTTCATCTTTGTTCTTTCTCAAGATCACTTGGCTATTTGGGATCTTTTGTGGTTCTGTATAAATGTCAGGATTGTTTGTTCTATTTCTGTGAAAATGCCATTGGAATTTTGATTGAGATTGCATTGAATCTGTGGGTCATTTTGTGTAGAATGGCCATTTTAACAATATTAATTCTTCCAATCCGTGAATATAGGCTATCTTTCCATTTATTTGTGTATTCTTTTATTTCTTTCACCAATGCCTTATAGTTTTTTCAGTGTATACGTCTTTCACCTCTGTATTTAAACTTATTCTAGGTATTTTATTCATTTTGGTGCAATTGTAAATAGGATTGTTTTCTTAATTTCTCTTTCTGATATTTTATTTTATTTTTTCAATGCCTACAGCACCTGGGCTTCCTAGGTGGTCTCCCATCCAAGTACTAACCAGGCCCGACCTTGCTTAGCTTTCGAGATCAGATGAGATCGGGCCTGTTCAGGGTGGCCTGGCCGTAGACTTCTGATGGTTTTTCTTAGTATATAGAAACGCAGCTGATTTTTGTATGTTGATTTTTGTCCTGAAAATTTACTAGATTTGTTAATTAGTTCTAACAGTGTTTTGGTGATAGAGTGATGTGGAAAATTGAAATTGAAAAAATCCCACTGGTCTATCACATCCCAGGTCGTCCATGACACCCTGGATATAGTGGCTACTAATATCACCTTCCCACAGTGTCTTTCACTAACGTGTGGAATCCCACATGTGGGATTAGCCTCGCCACTTTCGGTGCTGGATCTGCACGGGCTTGGCCTCTAAACAAGTTTGATGGCTTCTCTGCTTTAGTGGGTGGTATGGTATGGACGTGGTTGTTTCAGAAAGTAATTTGCTTCCCAGTAATTTCAAATGTCCAGAGGATTTGCCATAGTGGTACACATACGCTTTAGCGCCACACTCAGATTCCCCAGCTGTTATCGCTTTACCACACTTGCCATGTCACAGGAAGCACTGCAGTGTTTTCCGCAACAGGTGTGCTGTCCTAGGAAGGTTCCCCCCGCCCCACCCGCCACCGCATAACCCCAATGAGGAAATCGTTATGATTTCTACATTATAATCCAATCCACAGTGCCACTTCAACTTTCACCACCTGCCCCAACGGTGTGAAATGTCTTTTTTCATTGTAATCAGTTTTATTTTTCTGTAACTGTTACGGAAACTTCTCTATTTCCCACTCTTGATAGTTTTAAAATGCATAGATGACTCCAACCTGGGTGGCCTTTTCTGGTTGGCTTCTTTCACTTAGGATGTTTCAGTGTTCATCCGTGGCCTAACATGTATCAGTAGTTCATTTCTTTTTATTGTGATTAAATATATGCAACACAACATTTACCATTTAAACCATTGTAAGTGTACAGTTCTATGGAATTAACTGCATTTACATTGTCCTGCAAATGTCCACACCAACCATCTTCAGGACTTTTTTTGTTTTCCTCAAGTGAAACTCTTTATCTATGAAATACTAACTCCCTATTCCTTCTTCCCCTCAGCCCTGGCAACCACATTCTACTGTCTCTGAATTTGATTTCTTTAGATATTCTTATAGGTGGAATCATATAATATTTGTCCTTCTGTGACTATCTTGTTTCACTTACCATAATGACTTCATTGTACATCTGTGTTGTTAGCATGTGTCAGAATTTGCTCAGTTTTTTAAGGCTGAATAATATTCCATTGTATATGTATCACCTTTTGTTTATTCATCCATCACTGGACACTTGCTACAGTTGCTTTTGGCTATTGTGAACAATGCTACTAGGAATATTTATATATGTGTTTGAACACCTATTTTCAATTTTGGGAAGTATCTATTTAGGAGTAGAGTTGTTGAATCATATGGTATTTTTTAAAAGCCAAACTATTTTACGCCTAGGCTGCGCCATTTTACATTTGCATAAGAAGTGTTTAAAGGTTCCAATTTTGTGGTTATAGCCATTCTAGTATGTGTGAAGAAGTATCCCTTTGAGGTTTTAATTTTCATTTACATCAAGATTAATGATGTTTGACATCCTTTCATGTGCTTATTGACCATTTATATATCTTCTCTGGAGAAGGGCCTATTCAAGTCCATCTTAAAAATTTAGTTGTTTTTGTTGTTGTTGTTGTTGATGAGTTGTAAAAGTTCTTTGTATATTCTGGATAATAGACTTTTATCAGGTATATAATGTGCAAATATTTTCTTCCATTCTGCGGGCTCTCTTTCACTTCTTGGATAGCCTCTTTTGAAACAAAAAAGTTTTTAATCTTGAGCAAATCTCATTGGTGGCGGGGCAAAGGTGTAATGACAACCATCACAAGAAGGTATCTTCAGACTGAAAGATGAAGCAGACAACTCTGTAGAATATAACAGAATTTATTACAGGGTAATTTACTATGGAAAGATTGGGTAGGAGCAGAACAAACAACCCAGCAATTCCGCACAGATTATTCTTTGCTAAAAGACCCCTGTTACAGTACTTTTTAAATAGTATAACTTGGCTACTAATGACCGACAGGACAAAGGAATAAAGAATGCAGTAGTGCCAGGGCCGTACCTCCTGGTGGTCTTACGATAGATAATTGTTTATAATTGATACTATTACCAGTTTGATATTTATTTTAATTGCCATGCCATTCCAGCTGTTATTCACAAAAATATTTATGGCTATATTTTAAGGGACACAGAGTTATCAGTGAGAAAGTTTTGATGTGCTTGCTAAGGACAGTGAGGTTGTCAAAGATCACAGCATGAAAGGACAGCATGAAAGAAGATGGTTTTTGGTTGCATCTACGTCTATACAATCATTATCTAGTTTTTGCTTTTGTTGCTTGTGCTTTGGTGTCAGCGCTAAGAAACCATTGCTAAATCCAAGATCATGAAGATTTAGTCCCATGTTTTCTTTGAGTTTATAATTTTACCTCCTACATTCAATCTTTTTATCTATTTTGAGTTAATTTTTCGATGTGTTGTGAGGTAAGGGTCCAGGTTCATTCCCCTGCATATGGATAATCAGTTACCAGCACCATTTGTTGAAAAGACCCTTCTTTACTCAGTTTAATGTTGTCTGCCCTTGTCAAACATCAAATGACTATAGATGGATTTTTTGGGGGGCTCTCAATTCAGTTCCTTGATCTATATGTATAGCCATGCACTACATAATGATATTTAAGTCAACGACAGACCAAATATATAACAGTAGCCTCATAAGATAATGATGGAGCTGAAAAATTCCTATTGCCTAGTGACCTCATAGCTTAATATCGTAGCACAATGCATTACTCACATGTTTATGGTGATGCTGGTATAAACAAACCTACTGTGCTGATTGTCATGTAAAGTATAGCGGAGACAATTATAGGTAGTACATAATATTTGATAATAAATGATCATGTTACTGGTTAATGTATTTACTATATTTGTGTGTTTATTAATGTATATACTATAATTTTGTCATTATTTTAGAGTATATTCTTTTTACTTATAAAAAAAGTTTTCTGTAAAACTGTAGCACTAGGTTATACCAGCAGTGGCCTCATACATCTTGTACTTACCATGTCTCTTGATTGTATCTTTTTCTCTCATGTTTGATTTAATCTTGTGTTGTTTTGTACAGTAACATGCTGTACAGGTTTGTAGCCTAGGAGCAATAGGCTATACCACAGAGCCCAGGTGGGTACCATCTAGGTTTATATAAGTAACTCTATAATGTTCACACAATGATGAAACTGCTCATTGATGTATTTCTCAGAATATATCCTGTCATTAAGTGGGGCATGACTGTATATGACTGTATTACAAAGTTTTATTATCTGTTGCTTTATAGTAATAGTTTAAATTAGTTATGTGTGAGCCTCCAACATTGATAATCTTTCTCAAGATTGTTTTGGCTAATCTGTTTCTTGATATTTCATATGAATGTCAGGATAAACTTGTACATTTCATATGCATCACATCATATCTGTAGATTGTATTATGTACTATTCCTTCTTAACAATATTAAATCTTTCCATCATCACAGACTTTCCTCACATTTACTTAGGTTTTTAAAAAATTTATTTATACAATGTATTATAATTTTAGGTTACAAGTCTTGCACCTTGGTTAAATCTATTCCTAATCTGTTTTATTTTGTTATTTGTGGCTTTCTTTTTTTAAATTAATGTTGACATTATTTAAAATGGAGTTACTTTCTTAAATTCCATTTCATATTATTCATTGCTAGTATATATATAAAACAGATTTTTTTGTGTGTATTGCTATTTTATCCTGTAACTGCTGAATTAGTTTACTAGCTCTAATAATTTTTTTGTTGATTTTTATAAGTTCTATCCTTAAGATGATGTGATATGTGGTCTATGTGAATAGACATAGTTTTGCTTTCTCCTTTCACATGTGGATGCTTTTTATTTCATTTCCCAGTGCTCGGGGCAAAAATTCCAGCACAACATTAAATAATAGTGGTGAAAGCCAGCTGGCCTTGTTACTGATTTCAGGAATAAACTCTTTCAGTCTTCAGTTTTGAGCCTGATGTTTGTTGTAAGTTTTTATTGATGCTTTTTTATCACATTGAACAGATTTTCTTTATTCCTCCTTTCTTGAGTGTTTATATCATGAAATAGCACTGGATTTTGTTTAAATTTTTTCTGTATCAATTGCTATCATCATGTTTTTTACTTTAAATAGTTACTGTGATGTATTACATTGTTTGGTTATGGTTTACTGTTTACAGTTATGGTTTACGGTTTATGGTTATGGCTAATGGTTATGTTTATGATATATGGTTATGATTTGTGGTAATGGCTTTGGCTTATGATGTAAAGTTATGGTTCAGGTTTTTGCTTATGGTTATGTATTATGGTTATGGTTTATGATTATGGTTTATTATGGTTATAGTTAGGTCTTTGGTTTATCATTATTTACACTTTATAGTTATGGTTTATGGTTATGGCTTAATGGTCTAATGATCTAATGGTTTCATGGTTTTAAGATTTTATGTTGTACATCCTAAGGTGAGTGGTTAGGTTTTATAGTTTATGTTTAGGATGTTAGAAGTTTAGGTGTTTAGGGGTTTAAGGCTTTATAGATTTAGGATTGAGGGATAGGGTGTTAAGGGTGAGGCTAAGCTCAAGAATCCAGGGTCTGGGGTCTAGCTCAAGTTCTAGGGTCTAGGGTCTAGGACATGACTTCGAGGTCCAGCTCTGGCTGTGGCTCTAGCGTCTGACTCTGGGGTCTGAGATCTGGTGTCAAAGTCTAGGGTTCTGGTTCCAGGTTCTGAGTTAGGTTAAGGGTTAGGAGTTAGGGTAAGGGGAGGAGGTAAGGCTGGGGGCGGGTTAGGGTTTAGCATTTAAGGTTTAGCAGTTTGATGTTTGGCAGTAGGGTTAAGGTAGGGGGCAAAAGTTAGGAGTTTAGGGTTTAGGGGTGGAGGGTTGTGGGTTATGCTTATGAATATGGTTTAGGGTTAGAAATTAGGGTTGGGGTTAGGGTTTAGGTTAGGGTTGGGGTTATAGGCTTGGGGTTTAGGGTTAAAGGTTAAGGGTTAGGGTTTAGGGTGTACGGTTAAGGTTTAAGGTTAGGGATTAGGGTTAGATTTTATGGTTGGGGTTAAGATTTAGGGTTAGTGTTTAGTGTTAGAATTTATGTAGAAGTATTTCTGGCCAAAGACTCATGCAGTAAATTGCTGATAAATGACTTCCATCTGGAATATACTTTGTCAACAATTTAGGGAGCCATGTAGATTTATTTTTAAGAAACTCAAACTACTTTACAGACCCATTACCATTGTGCTAACTAAGTGAAATCCCCCTTTTTCCGATTTTTTGGGAATCCGGAACCTTAGTGTAAAGCTATTCACAAAATACTTGCGGGAATTAATAATTGCATTCCTGTTCTTATTATGCAAAGCCTTATTAAAGCGTAGAAAATTAAGATTTTCATAAATTACTGTTCCATAAGGTCCAGTGTCATCCCTCATAGCTGCAGTACAAAGGGGATCAAATATTCTGGGGCTCAGACTTTATCTTTTCCTCATCCAGAGATAATTCAAAGAGGTGTTCTACATTTGGGCCTTTGGCAAGCTGCCTACAATTTCTTTTTGGGGCTTCTGTGAGCTTAAGGATGAAGAACGATAGCTTAGCCTCTTGTTGCACACATACCTTATTGTACCTTTAATCGCGTTAAAAAACCAACACATTGATTTTGCCTGGTTGTTCAAGGGCATTGTGAAGAGGGCACACGTATCAATGATCCACGCCATACGTTAAAGGATGTACTGAGGTATTTGGGGAGATTTCGAGTACTTCTAAGGAGAGTACAAGACAAGCTTCCTGCCTACCCTGGGTCATGAGATCAGTTGGGATACAGAAGTACTTTTTGGTAACTGTGCTGTCCTGAGAAGCGTTGAGACAGGCTCTGTGCCTCCTGGAGATTAAAAATTTAAGTTAGTGGTTCTTCATGCTTTGGAAAGCTTTAGCCTGTCTTGGATGACTTTGAATACTCCAAACTGCTGTTAAAATGAAACGACAGGGAAATAGGAAAGGAAGATGCTTTAAGGTTGTCTGGTGAGGTCTTCTACAGGGATAAATTAATTTGGTTAGGAGATTTCATGTTCAGAGAATAATGAGAGCTGTGAGGGTCTAGGGCTATGGCTGGAATCTAGCTAGAGCTGGTTATCTGGTATAGGGAAGGGGTGGGGGTGGGATCATTTGCAGGGAGGGGGAGTCCGTGGCTCTGTTGGCGCGGTGCCGATAACTCCATCTCAGGCCAAGCACCAGCGCTCCGCCCAGCTGTGTCCTTTCAAGACAAGGGGAGGGCCAATCTGTGGATGCTTTGAGAAGTGTCCTCTGATGGCGGCCTAGGAGAGGGGAAGGAGTGACACACGAGGCAGTATCATTCATTCTCTCCACCTCCTCTAAGGTCGACCAGAGACTCTTTGGAGAATGATGACCTTAGGTAATTTGATTAAGCAACAGGGAAATAATTCTGGTTGGGATTTAGGCTTTTAAACTAGTAATTATAATAACAATATGTTCCCTAAAGTCTGTGTGCACATTTTCAAGATGGCAAGGAAAATATATTGGTAGAACTGCAGTGATATTCATTGCAGCAGCCACAGTATTACTTACTGAACACAATGCTAAGTGCCTACCATGCATTTCCCCATCAAATCCTCACAAGAACACCCAGAGATAGGAGATATTAATATCCCCCTCTTAAAGATGAAGAAACTGAGAAACAAAGGAATTATAAGTGGGGCTGGGAGTCATATCTGTGCTATGATTCCAAATCTATGAATTCTTCTCTTGTCTAAATGGTTTTCATCAACGTGAATAGATCATCAACATTATGTGAAACACTTGGGTTAATTTTTAGACTCTGTTCTTGCCTTCGTGGGACTAATATGCAAACCCCCTATTCTCAAGCAGGGCTACGTGCTGCCTGGCACCTCTGTCAGCCTGAGAGCACTTGGGTCTGTTCTCTTATGAGTGAGAGGGGTTTCTGAGAAGCCTCTGGTCTCTCACTTCGGGGGAGAGAGTGGTGTGTCAAGAGAAAGCTCCAGAGGATCACCGGGGGGGGGGGGTCCCATTAACCTCCCAGGTGGTTTTAAGAACGGATGATTTGACAGCTCTCATAGTGACAGAAAATGTCGTATCAGAACAATTTGTGCCTTTTTATGCCACTGAATGTTGTTGATTTTGAAAAGTAGAAACTTTACCCAATTAACTGTTGCTTGCCAGAAAACTATAGGTGTATGCATTTGTGACCCTTTATATATATTAATTTATTAGCTTGTTGACCAGAAAAACACAGGTTTCTATCGCGAATGTTAATCAGAATCAACAAGTTTAAGGCGCATCTGCAAACTTGACTGTGCAACCCTATTTTCCTATTTAGTGAGCTCGATGAGATGAGTTCACTGCTTTAGAGCAAAGCAACGGTGTCTGCCGAGAATCAGCAGGGCTGTGGTGTGATTGAGCATGGACAGTGTTAATGGTCGTTAATTGGATGAGCATAAACTCGACATCTGCACAGCAGCGTCGCGTCTTTTTAAGTTTTCCTGCAAGTAGGAGTGTGTGTTTGAAAACGTAACAATTCGCAAGCTGTGTTTTAGAAGCAGCTTTACATTTTGAATTAGTTTAGGTAAAGCAGGTGTAGAAAAAGAAAGGCCATCTCCTCCTGCCTTGACAGACTGGGGCCCCTTTGTTAGGAGTATGGTGCCTGTCTGAATGTTGATTTTTTCAATGTGGGTATTTATCTCTTAGTAGCTGTTGTTTTCTCTTTAGTTAACAGTGGATCATAAACCACATTTATGCTGATGAAGCAATGAAAAGGGATGGATTAGGGTTAGACTAGTCTTGCTTTTTTCTTTCTAGCCATCTCCTCTTTTGATAGAAAGCTGTAGGGGACCATAAAGGATTCTGCTTTTCCTTAGGACTAAGGCCGGTTAGCCACCACCCCAGCTGGGTGCCTTTACGGATGTTCCCATGATGCCCCGCGCATCACTCTGTTTCTGTACTTCCTTCCACCCAGTGTCCATATTATAAACTAATTCGGCCTCCTCCATTGTACTGTGAACTCCTGGGAGGTATTATTGCCACTTTACCCTCAGCACATGGTTGGTTGAACATCTCATATTTTGTATTTGTAGGGGTGAGAAGGGAGAAAAGAAACAAGGGCACTAGATAGGAACCCAGAAAGAGAACTAGCTATTGGATGAGGATGACCGTCATTTGAACCAAGAAGGTGCAGGTAGAGAACAGAAGGGATACAAGACATTGGTTTCTCATTCATTCAGCCAGCATGTTCCACTGATGAGCCAACCACGTGCTGAGAACTGAGCTTCTCACCCCCGGGCCAGTGGCTGCCCAGTGCCCTTACAACAAAGGGAACTGCCTAACAGGGGCCTGCAGGGCTGCGTGATATGGCCTCTTCCTACCTCCCCGTAAGCGGTGTGCCAGGCTCCTCTCACGTAGCTGCCCTGGTCCTTGCAGGGCTCCTTTCGCATCCAGAACACACCTTACCCCTTCCCTCCTGACTTTCATATTGGCTGTTCCCTCCCCCTGCGGTGTAGTGCACCAGTTCATCCTTGAGGACTCAGCTTAAATGGCCCTCTCCCTAGAAACCTTTCCTGATCTAAGAGGGCCCCCATCCCCACCCACGTTTACCTCTCTGTACATAGTTTGTTTCCTTCTCAGCATTTATCACAATGCATGCACTTATTAACTTGCTTATCAACTGTTTCCAATTCCCAGCCCCCAGGAAAATGTCAGCTCCATGAAGATGGGGACTTTGCCTTGTTCTCTGTGACACCCCAGGGCCTGACACATAACCAGTAATTACTCAGCACTTGTTTACAAATTAACTTCTGAAAGAGGAATGTAGCAAGTGTGTCCTACTTTGGTCTAGGGAGGTTTCTAGGATGACAAGTGAGTCTGTTTTCCAGGACTCTAATAGCTTCCATAGGTACAGTCGCATAATGCCATGAGGCAGGTGGTAGCATAATGCCATGAGCAGGTGGTACGGAGTCACGGAGTCACGGGGTGAGGATGAACTCTCTCTCTGTGTTCTTGTCATCCACCTCCCGTGGCAGACAGAAAGAAACATTCTTTTTCTGTCTTTTAGTTTGACAAAATCGAAATCATGTTCACATCTCTCTCCTCTCCCTCCCTCCCTACCCCTCAGAACCCTACATTTCCTAATATTCTAATTGCATTATCAAACGTTCTGTTTGGTTCATTAATTTCTCCCCAGATGATTTGTTCCTAGTAGGGCTCTAGCAAATTCTATCCATGTCTAATAAAGCTTCTTAGAAAATGCTGCAGTTTCTTCTCAGTCATAGGGACTGGAGTCCACACGCAAATTCTTGTGCCCCTGCAGTTTTATTTTCCTTCTTTTCACAAAAGTGGCCCCTTTAGCTTCATAATTAAACCTCTTTAATAATTCCATAGCAGAAGGGACACTTCAAAATTGTACTTTGGCCAACATTTCATTGGAGTTGTCATGAGTCACTTCACTGGGATATACTCAAGGTTATATTTTGCCATCTAAACAAAGTTTCTCGAAGAGGAATTTGAGAAAACTAGGAAGCTCTCATATTGTTATGGCACCAAAAGAATTAATGGCTGGGATACCGCCGGCTCCTGGAAACTCCTGTAGCAGAGATCATGGACATGCGTTGACAGAGGGCACCTGTTTCCATTAAATAGTAACTGTTCAGAGTGATGTCAGAAACATGGCAGAGTGAGAGATGTCCCCATATCTCTCCACTTGAAATAACAACAAGCTGAACATCTAAAACTCAACAAAAAACACCCAAACTGCACACCAGCAGATCTGAGTATGTGATCTGCGCCTAAGAACTACCACAGCAGGGATCCAAGAGGCTTAGACGCCACCTACTGGAAACCAAAAGAAAAACACCTTCTTTGCGACAGGCTAAAGAGACACCTTTATATAATAAATCTTTCTGGAAAAAAGCAGAAAACACTTCCATTAATGCTCAGGCAAGGAAATAGTCCATCAAACACCATGAACACCCAAGGTGACAAGGCAGCTCAGAAAGAGAAAAATCTCCAGAAAAGAAACTTACAGACACAGAAATATGTGACTTAAATGACAGAATTCAGGATGGTTCTTCTGAAAAAACTCAGTGAGTTCAGAAATGAGTCATATCAACAATTTCAGGAATTGAAAAAATAAATTAACAGAGCAAGGAATTAAAACCCTCAAAAAGAACCAAATAGAACTTTTGAGGAATAAACACACTACAAGAGTTGAAAAATGAAATAGCAAACTTGGGAAATAGAGTCGACCAAAAGAAGGAAAGGATCAGTGATATCGAAGACAGAAATCTAGAAATAAGTCAGAAGGAAGAAGAGAGGAACCAAAGAATGAAAAATAATGAAAGAGAAATACAAGAACTACTGATACCACCAAGAAAGGATACATAAGAATAATGGGCATTCTCGAAGGGGAGGAAAAGCAGCAGGGATTAGAAAGCATTTTCAGACAAATAGTTGACAAGAATTTCCCAAATCTAAGGAATGAGCTGGAGCTTGGAATTCAAGAAGTCAACAGAACACCCAATTATCCAACCCAGAAAGGCCTTCTCCAAGACACATTATATTAAAATTGTTAAAAATCAACAACAAAGAAAGAATTGTCAAGGCAGCCAGGGAAAAGAAGATGGTAACATATATAGGAAAACCCATTAGACTATCGTCAGACTTCTCAGTACAAACCTTACAAGCCAGAAAGGAGTGGAATCAAATTTTCAAACTATTAAATGAAAGGAACTACCAGCTAAGAATAATGTATCCAGCAAAGCTCCACTTTAGATATGATGAAGAAATAAAGACCTTTCCAGACATACATTTTCACAAGTGTAAACCTATCAAACTAAACCTGTTTCCACGTCCATAAGTTGTAACACAGAATAGCTGATTCCCGTCAGGTGTATTGAATCAATGTTTTCTCAGCTTCTTCAAAAATATTCTCACTCTGCAGCCTATTCAAAGAGGCTTCAAACACTTCAGTCACTTCACACATTCACTCCTTGAATAAACAGGAACAAATGAACAGTATCCTGGCACCTGTCAATTTATTAAGAGCCAAGGAAAACCACTCAAAAGAATTTGCCTTCACTAAATAATTTAAATTGACTATTGATGTTGTTCCCAGTGGGCTCAACACTTTAAGTAGCTGTTCTTACCCAAAGGCTAATGGTCTTAAACAGGTTTATTTTTTCTGGATACATTTTTTTTTCCAACTGCTGTAATCAATCAACATTAAATTTCTTGCATGGCTAGCAAATGAGCCACTTGGACATGTACTTTGGTTACAGCCTCATTTCTTTTTTTCTTTTTTAAAAATTTTTGTGAAGAAATTTTACTATAATGAGATATAGCTTTTAATTTTTGTAACTTTTCTTAATTTTTTTTTGTGTGTGTGATTTGGAAATATTGTGATGAGTTCTTGGTCTGGTAATGTTGACATATATTGTTTTCTTAAAGCACAGATACAGGGTCATTGCATAATAAACATAATGCTTTGCCATCTGAAAAAAAATAAAGTTTCTCCAGGTGGCCACAGGCAAGGTGTTCATCTCCTCTCTGTCCCCAGCTAGACTTGGGAGTCAGGGGGGTGTCTGAAAGACCTGCTTACCAGATGTGATGCTTCCATGCAAACAAAACTGAGAGCAAGTGGAAGTCAAGAAATTATAATGAGTATCCATAGGATGTGAAAGGACTTGGGGATGTAGTTCTTGCTCCCAGGATGTGACGGAATTCTCAGGGGATTGTGTAATTGTGTCTAGAATGTCTATAAGGCATAGGCCAGGTTTTGGGTAAACTGAAATAATCAAGGCAGGTCCTAGGTACCAATCCCTTGACATTCCTACATTAAAAAGCATCATCATCATCATCATCACCATTATCATCATCAATCATCTAGAGTAATCCCCCAACATAAAGATGAGGAAACTGAACTTAACACCAAAAAGACAAAATAAAACAAACCAAAACACAACCCAAACAATCCAATTAAAAAATAGGCAGAGGACCTGAATAGATATTTTTCCAAAGAGGACATGCAGGTGGCCAATAGACATGAAAAGATGCTCAGTATCACTAATCACCAGAAAAATGCAAATTAAAACCACAGTGAGATATCACTTCACACTTCTCATAATGGCCATCATCAATAAGTCAACAAATAATAAGTGTAGATGAGGGTGTGGGAAAAAGGTAACCCTTGTGCATTGTTGGTGGGATTGCAAATGGGTGCAGCTACTATGGAAAACAGTATGGAGGTTCTTTAAACAATTGAAAATATAACTACCTTGTGACCCAGCAATTCCACTGCTGGGTATTTATCCGAAGAAATCCAGATCACTAATTCAAAGATATGCATGTCCCTATGTTCATTGCGGCATCATATAGTAGTCAAGATATGGAAGCAATCTGTGTGCCCCTCGTAGACAATTGGATAAAGATGTGGTACGTATATACAATGGAATATTATTTGACCATAAAAAAGAATGAAATTTTGCCATTTGTGTCAACATGGATGGACCTAGGGTATTATGCTAATTGAAATAAATCAAGGGCAAATACCATATGATTTCATTTGTAGCTGGAATGTAAAGAACAATATAAATGAAAAACAAAACAAACAGACTCACAGTTACAGAGAACAAACTGACGATTGACAGATGGGAGGGAAGTGGGGGGCTGGGTGAAAAGGTGAGGGGATTAAGAGGTACAAATTGGCAATTATAAAAGATCATCATCGGGATGTAAAGTACAATATAGGGAATATAGTCAATAATATAATAATAACTACATATGGTGCCAGGTAGGTACTAGACTTATCAGAGTAAATTATATAAATATCTAACTACTATGCTGTGTACCTGAAACTAATAAAAAATAATATTGAATGTCAACTCTAATTGGAAAAAAAAAGGTGAAACCGAGGCCCAGAAAGGACCAGTATCAGTTATTCCCACTCATATTTATTGGTTCTTCTTTCAAAATCAATATTTCCAAAATTCTGCATTAATTTCTCACAGTGATCATTAGGTCATTTCATATTTCAGTGGAGGTAACTTAAAATTTATACAATCCACTGACATCAAGTTGTCCCTGGTCTCTGGTTCCAGGGGAGGTTCTCAGCAAATTATGGATATTTTGACAATCTCATAAAGATATATCCAGATTCATTATTGCATGTAAACAGTCCTAAGTAGAATAAATATTCATATGTATTCTGGATAAGTTTGAATTTTTTTCTTTTGGAAATTTTATTCAAATTTAGAAATAGATCTTAACCCAGTAGAGAAGAGGCAGATATTTTCTACTTTAACCTAAATTTCCTCAACAAATTGAGCAATAAATTGCAAATAAAAATATAGGATTTTTTTCAGAATTCAGGAGAAACACAAGATTAGTTTCATGCTTTAATTATATTAACCAGATAAGCACTGAAATGGTAACCCTGCCCCCAAGTCTTCGCCCTCCAAAATAATTCTAACAAATAAAATATGGACTTCTCTCCCCACCCGTAGAGTGCTCGAGCTATAAGGGCTGTTCTGCTAACTGCGGCTTTTCAATTTTACAATTTTCTGAATGGGGAAAAGATGATTAGGAAAATTTTCATAATGAAAATGTTGAAAATTACCCATCATAATACCACTTTGAACTGTTGATATCCAGCGAAGGCCAAAACAAAATATCGGGGAATTCTGTAAGTAGATATGGTTTGGATTTTTAAATACAGTTCTAAAAACACCAACAGTGTAGGATGGTTCATGTGAACAACAGAGCATTTTAGGAGCAAGTGGGTGGAGCCTCTTCCTGGAGGCTAGGGAATGCATACATGCATGCCCGTTTTACAGATTGTCGAGATACAAGATTGAGTGGCTTTTTAAATCAAGTGGCAGAAACAGGTGTCCCCTGCTTTTTGAAAGTTCACATCGCCACTTCGCTTTAACTGAAGACCAACATTAGTACCTGTTTTTTTGCTAACCGAAAGAAATCTAAAGAGGAAAAATAGCATTCAGCATTTGCTTTGAGGCAGCCGTTATAGAGGCAGTGGCACCCCAGGCAGGGAAAGTGGTGCCACCAAGCTCCTTCCCAGGAATGACACTCAGCATGTCAGCATAAAGCTGCCGCAGCACTGAACTGTGTGAGCACCTCTGCTTTATCTCCATTTATTTTGTGCATCATGAGCAACACGTGTGCTCAGGTGTCAGGAAAGCCTGAGAGAGCTCGTAAGGAAGGGTGTCACACTTTGCGTAAAACTGGATGTAATAAGCGTATTTGGTATGATTTGGCAGGTTATTTATTTGTTCGTTTTTGGTCTGGAAATGCTGAAAAGTGAGTCTGATGTAGGGAGGAGGCAAGAGAACTAAAAGTTAAATCAGTCTGTATTCAGAGGCTGCAACATGCTGATCAGCCCCACGGCCAGACACTGGGAAACCTCCAGAACATAGGAAGATTTCTGCTAGGTTTACTAACAAACCATTTCTCCACCGTGAAGGGTAAACAGGAAAACAGGGTCTTTAGGTCGATGCCCCACACGAAATAAAATCATTCTTTCCTCATGGCCAAAACCACGGAGAACCTGTGGATTAAGGCTGGGAACTGTCAGCTGGCCTTTCACGCTACATAGTCTTACCTTTCACGCTACATGCCCTGACTTTCACACTGTGTGCCCACACCATCAAAGGAAATGGGCAAACAAAGTCTTTAAACTGTAATTCATAGAAACTAAGAATGATATACAAACTGAATTCCCTCGACACGGGGTCCCTCTCAGTGTCTTTTCTCTGTCCCTTTCTGTCTCTCTGTCTGTCCTCTCAGGTTCTCTCACCCTCTGCCTCTGAGAGGAGACCACACTCTGTGGAATGTGACCTCTTCTTTAACAAGCGTTCCTTTTGACTCCGACTCTGGTATGTGCTTGAATTCTTTTCTGTACTCAGTCAAGAGCTCTTTCTCTCTCAGTGCAGGGCTACTCAGGGGAATTCGCCCTAACCTGCATCGAGTCCATGGAAATTAATGGTAATCGTTTCTTTGCTTTACGCCATTTCAGCTTATGAAAAGTTTCATAGGAACTCTCTACTTTTGGGTAGTGTGAGAAACATTCTTCCTCCTGTCCGACTTCATTGTGCCTTTCCAGTGAAAGGGTCGAGATGTAGGATTCCAGAGTCTTAGGAAGCATAGTCTCCAGCAAGATATAATAGCTTAAGTTGGGGCAGGAACAGCAGGTGGTGCCATGTGCCTCACATTCACCCGTACTTGTGAGGGAATCCCTCAAGAGAGGATGGCGGCTTGCAGCCCGACTATTATAGAGAGCCTGCATTCAGGAAATGAATAGTGAGAATTCTCAAGTTACCTAGAACCTATTCATTTCGGGTTCTTATTCATTTCGAGTTTCGAAATTTGGTTACTTGAATTTGTTTTGGCTTTATATTCACATTTCAAGTATTTTTGCTAAGGAAAGAGTGCTGTGGTTGGAGCTAGCTGAGAGACCAAGTTCAAATAGTCTCCAATCTACTGTTTCAAAGCTGTGTAAGCCTTAGGCAAGTCACTCACTCACTAGAGTCTCAGCTTCCTGTGAAAATAGGAATAGTTTTGCCTTGCTTAACAATGGGGATGCATTTCTGAGAAATTCATTGTTAGGTGATTTTGTTGTTATGGGAACATCACAGAGTGCACTTACACAAATCTAGATGGTCTAGCCTACTACACACCTAGGCTAGATGGTGTAGCCTATTGCTTCTTGGCTACAAGCCTGTACAGCATGTACTGTACTGAATACTGTAGGCAACTGTAACACAATGGTAAGTATTTATCTGTCTAAACGTAGGAAAGTGCAGTAAAAATATGATATAAAAGGTAGAGTATGTGTATGCGTGTATGCCCGTAGGCACGCTGCGGAGGCAGGCAGGGAGCTGTGTAGGGAGGTGCTGGAGGGACAGTAGATGTCAGGGGACGGGAGGGAGAAAGGGAGAGAGGAAAGAAGACAAGGAGAGAGAAAGGGAGAGCAGAGATCTAAAGAGACCTAGAGAGAGAAAGCTTGAGTGGAGAAATAAGAAAAGGGAGAGAGAGAAAGAGCTAGAGAGAAAAGAGGGAAGGAGGAATGGGAACAGAAAAAAGAGAGAAAGAGAAACGGAGGAAGGGAAGGGAGCGTGTGCTCGTGTGTGTGCGTGTGTGCGGGCGGGCTCCATAGCTCCACTCCTCCCCAGCCTTCTCTCTCCACTCCCTGGCCAACTCCAGGCCCAGCTACAGGGGTGGGGTTAGTGCACAGTGGGTAGGCAGCACACTGAGCCTCCTAGTCTATTTAAACCACCCAGAGTTAGCCGTAAAGTCAACATTATAGTGGGGTCTGGCCTTTTTTTCCCCCAACATCACAAACAAACGTTTGCTTATAATCCATTATTATCTTACGGGACCACAGTTGTGTATGTGGTCCACTGTTGACTGATGTGTCGTTATGTGGTGCATGACGATAACAAAAATGGTGGCTGGGAGGACACTATTTCCTCAAGATCTCTTTGCTCTGCTTGGGCCACTTCAGATGCCTCCTTTCCTGTCTCTTCCAGTTCATTCTTCACACGGCAGCCAGCTGCTATGATCACGTTTCTAAGGTACACTTGAGGACATATCCTCCTAGTCCTGTCAGTTCTCTACCCCCTCTTAAGTGGTTCAAGATCAAAGTCCTGTCTGTGGCCTCCAAGGGCCACCATGGTCTGCACCTGCCTACCTGTCCTGTCTCATCACGTCTGTCCCACCTGTCCTGACCCTCATGCGTGTGGGTTTCCTCCAGCCATAGGACCTTTGCACATGCTGTTCCGCTGTCTGGAATTCTCTTCCTTCCCTTCCTCCCCTGTTCTTGTGTATTTTCATGCAGTATTTGTTAGGATTCTTTCCTAATTTGAAACTTAAATGACTATGGTGACATAAAACATTAAACCTCATTAAACGTTGTTTTAAATTCTGTGTGACAGCAATTCTGTTGACAGAAGAATCTTCCTACATGTCCTTTTCTCTGATGATTAGAGGCTTGAGGTAGAAATTTTATTCTAGCCAGCCCCCTAGTCTTTGAGGAAAGCAGCTAACAAATTTATGAGATTATATAGACCAACACGAAGTCTACACCAGAGAAATGGAAATAACATAATAAAATGGTTTTCATAAAGCTTTGGGTATGATGCTTACAAAAACCTAATGACACCTTCTTCCTTCATCTGTGGCTGTATTTGCTATTACTGTACAAGAAAATGCCAGTATGGATCACTCAATGCAATAAAATTGACATGTGAAAAGAAGCACAACTTCTGAACTGAGTGTGCATTACCTACTTCAAGGTGAAAGCCTCGGCATCTTGAATAGAATGTCTGCAGGTGCAGAAACACTGTATGTACCTCTTGGTTTCGTCTGTGAAATGGTGATAATTGCGGTACCTCCTCATGTGATGATGGCTTGAGTAAATGTATGCAGAGGCTTAGAATAGGTCTTAGTCTGGCACAGAGTGAGTGCTGTCCACTGTTGATTTGTAATGATTGAAGTATCAGAAACTCCAGCATTTTACTTCAAGTATTCTGGCCATTCTTTAGATACCAAGGTGAGAAATAAAGTCCAGAGAAGCTGAATCAACTTTCTGTTTAACGTGGAAGTACTCAGGGAGGACACCATTTTTTAAAAAACAATCAGAAGTTTATTAATGTGTTCATCTGAGTACACATACATGGGGAGTTCAGTGAAGAGTAATCCAAGGCACTGGTTAGAACTTGAGTTTTTATAACATCTTAACATAAGAACAATAAATTTGTAGAGAAGTAATGAGACAAAGGAAAGGGACTTTGAGCTTCTATGGGAGGCAAATTATGGGTAGGTAAATAAAAATAGGAGAAACTAATGGAAGATAAGGGTTGTTTTAGTGAGGTCTGCTATATAAATTCCTGTAGTCCAGCTCTAGGTTGATAAGAGTCTAGAATGTCTTTGGTGAGTAAGTATAGTCTTGCCCTTCCTGGTCTGCTGCTTCTTAATTGCCTTCAGCTCAAAATAATCCTTATGCCAGAGTGGATATTTTGAGGCAGCATGTACTGAACCTCTTCAGAGATATTCTAAGAAAGAGACTATGGTTGAAATCTTCTGTGTGTTGAAAGGAAAAAAGGGTGTGAAGAAGGTTGTGCCACAGATAGAATCCTGTAAGGATGAGGTAGTCGAGCATCCAGCAATCCCTCCACGTGTCCCAGGCTCAAATGCAGGTGTCTGTAGGCCAAGGTATCACATGCTTCCACTACACCAGACTCCTGACCCTGGCAGCCAGAAGTTGGACCATGCCAGCCCAACTGGCGCTTTAATGTGAGTGGAAAAAGGAGCTGTAGCTCACCAGACTGCTCATCTCCTTTCTGGGACCTTGCTCACGCTCAGTCTACACAACTATGAACAGTGATCCTGGAGAGGTTTGGAAGGGGTGTGTAAGTGAATGTTCAGGAAAGAGAAATAAGCCATTCTGTATTTCTGATTTTTTGTGAGGTCTATAAATTTGTATTTTTTGTCTCTACCTCTACACTGGGGAGGGGTGATTCTTTTTTTTTTTCTTGAAGTGGCCCACCCTGTCACCGGTGGTACAGAACCAGAGACACTGGGAGAGAAGAACTTAGCTCTTCCAAATACTTCCATGGGTCTCATGTTTTCCATTCTCCAAGAAGCAGAGGATACTTTCCTTGATACATTGATCATACCGAGAAATGGTACAGTATACCTTTAAGACTGAAAGTGCTTCTCACTGAATGTGTCTGTGTAAAAAAAAAAAATAAGTGTTATATATAAACACTTATTTTTGTTTGGAGACTAATTAAAAATCATGAAGTGGTCATAATCAGGTTTGTGTTAAACTTAGCACAATATTGAGATCATAGAGCAGAGATGTTGAGTTGTTTTAAGAATGCAAACAGATGTGCACAGGGGGATGTGACTGTCTACAAATGAGTGAAAGGCACTCAGGTGATAAATCTTTGCAAGCCCACTGCGTGCCAGGTGCTGCACTAAGCTCTAGGTGTCCTGTGTGAGCAAAACACATGGTTTGCCTTCATGGAGCTTATGGCCTGGTGGGAAAATATGAGCAATCAACATAAAAACAAATACTTATGTAGTTACACATCAAGAAAAGCTGTGAAGTAAGACCCATTTGACTTAGTGACATCTCATTACGTTAAATGTCCACCAGCACCACCAAACTCACATGCAGAAATGGGGAAGCAGATGGCTGGACCATAAGAATTGGTTATGGGATTTCCTGATGAGTAGGAAGAATAAGAAAGACAAGAATGATGAAGGTATATTACAAGATTGCCTTCCAGGTGAACAGCGATAACCGTGGAATACAATGGACCATATTTAACTGACTTTGGAAGCTGAAGTCAGTCCTCCTTCGAAGGAACTCAGTATGCAACTGGAAAGAAAGAAGTTTCAAAGAGTTAGGAGACTAGGAAAATAGGAAATTTAGCTGTAGAAATGCCTCGTGTTCAAATAGTCACCCACTGGGCCCCCTAACATGCTGAGCTGCTGCTTTTAAATGACCACTTTGAGAGATTATGTAAATATGTGCATGTAATTTTGAGATGCAAAGTGGTTTCAAATGTACTGTAGTTTAATGGACATTTAGATACTTCACTTACAGTGGGATTTGGGGTAATAACATCAGGCTTCCAAAAGGAGATAAGCAGATATTGTTGATTAAGGTGGGATTTTTACCTGAGAGAAGCATTTTATAATATTTTAGGATAATACTTAAAAAAAAAACTAAGTGCATGATTGATTTTTAGCTTCTATTTCTTTAAGACATGTCATCTACTCAGAGCAGGTAGCCAGGTATATTCATATTTAGGAAAAAAAAGTAAAAGATTTTAAAATGTAGGATACTTACGTTAGATACAAGGAATACTAACAGGAAAATTACCCAGGCTATAAATTCATCTGTTTGGGGGACTTGGATTACAATAAGGAAGGGATATTCAGCTGTATGAAATACCAAATCTAGGAAAATAACCAGGACACATTTAGATGTTGCCATAGACAACCCACTGCAGTTTCCTGTTAAGAAACGAAAATACCTGTACAGAGCTACGTTTTTCCTACATAGGATTTGAGCTCTATAAGTTATAGTCTGTTTTACATACACATCACTAAAGTGAGTGCTTTTCCATGGAAACAGCATTTGTTCATTAAAACTCATATTCCTTTTAAAACTGCATAATGCCTACATTTTAGTAAGTTCGCTTTTCCTTTATTGAGCCCCAGAGCAAACTATAAATTTGAAATAAATTAAGACAGATGTGAGTTCTGGAATTAAAAAGATTTTCTTCAGTTTTATCGAGAAATAAATTGACACACATCACTGTACAAATTTAAGGCATACAGGATAATAGATTGAGTTACATATTATACTGTGAAATGATTACAACAGATTCAGCTAATATCTGTTTTCACATGTAGGTACAACAAAAGAAAACACATAAAAAAAGGAAAAAGCTTCTCTTTGCGATGAGAGCATAGGATTTAGTCGTAGCAACTTTCCTCCGTGTCCTGCAGCAGCATTAACTGTAGTCACCATGCGGTACCCGACATCCCCGGACTTCTTTAACCTATAACTGCAAGTTGTACCTTTGATCACCTTCCTGCAGTTTCCCCTCTTCCAACCCTCACTCATGGTTCACACGTCGATCCCTTTTTCTGTGCGTTTGAGGTTGTTTTTAAAAAAATTAATTAATGTATTTCAGATTGCCACATATAAGCGAGATCATACAGTATTTGTCTTCCTCTGACTTAGTTCATCAGCATAATGCCTTCGGGGTCCATCCATGTTGCTGCAACGGTCGGGCTTCTTTCATTTTTTTTATGGCTGATGATATTTCGATGTCTGTATGTGTGCACACACACTTACATTGTGCACACACGCATACACTGTGCACACACACATATACACTGTGCACACACACACTGTGCACACACGCATACACTGTGCACACACGCATACACTGTGCACACACACACTTACACTGTGCACACATGCATACACTGTGCACACACGCATACACTGTGCATACACTGTGCTGTGCATACACGCATACACTGTGCATACACGCATACACTGTGCACACACACACTGTGCATACACGCACACACTGTGCACACACGCATACACTGTGCATACACTGTGCTGTGCATACACGCATACACTGTGCATACACGCATACACTGTGCACACACACTTACACTGTGCACACACACTTACACTGTGCACACGCATACACTGTGCATACACTGTGCTGTGCATACACACTTACACTGTGCACACACACATACACTGTGCACACACACTTACCACTGTGCACACACGCATACACTGTGAACACACGCATACACTGTGCATACACGCATTACACTGTCCACACACACCACTGTGCACACACACCACACTGTGCCACACACGCTTACACTGTGCACACACGCTTACACTGTGCACACACACTTACACTGTGCACACACGCTAACACTGTGCACACACGCTTACACTGTGCACACACATACACTGTACATACGCATACACTGTGCACACACGCATACACTGTGCACACACGCATACACTGTGCATACACGCATACACAGATACACGCCACAGCGGCTCGCTTTCTTTACCTGTTCGTTTACCACTTAGGTGGTTTCCACACCCCGCCTGTTGTAAGTAATGCTGCGATGAATGTGGGGTGTAGGTACCTTTTCAAGAGAGTAATTTTGGTTCCTTCGGATAAATTCCCAGAAGTGGAATTGCTAGATCATATGGTAGTTCTATTTTTAATTTTTCCATTTTCCATAGCGGCTGCACCAGTTCGTGTTCTCACCAGCAGTGCACAAGGGTTCCCTTTTCTCCCCATTCTCACCTGCATTTGTCTTTTTGATGATGGCCATGCTATCTCACAGTGTGTTTTTTTTTAAAAATTAGTTTCAAGTATACAATACATACACTACATTGGTTAGAAATTTATATAGTTTATAAAACGACCCCTCTAATTGCTTTTTCTCTCTTGGCTCTCCACCTAGCCGATATATTAATGCTAATTGCATTTCCTATGCCGTGCTCCCCATCCCCGTGACCATCTATCAACTACTAATTTATACTTCTTTAACCCTTCACCCCGTTTTCCCTGTCCCCCAACCCCCCTCTGTCCATCACTACATTGTCCACTATATTTGTGAGTCTTTTTGATTAGTTTTTTTTGTTCCTTAGATTCCATATATAAGTGAAATCATATGGTATTTATCTTTCTCTGTCTGACTTATTTCACTCAGCATAATAACCTCTAGATCCATCCATGTCATTGCAAATGGTAGGATTTCATTTTTTTAATGGCTGAGTAATATTTCATTTCTATATGAACCATAACTTCTTTATCCAATCATCTGTTGATGGACATTTAGGTTGCTTCCATATCTTGGCTATTGTAAATTGTGCTGCTATGAATATTGGGGTGCATAGATCTTTTCGAATTATTTTTTTGGTTTTCTTTAGATAAATACCCAGAAGTGCAATTGCTGGGTCAAAAGGTATATCCATTTTTAATTTTTGAGAAACCTCCATACTTTTTCATAATGGCTGTACCAATTTGTGATCCCACCAACAATGTATAATGGTTCCCTTTTCTCTTCATCCTCTCCAACATTTGTTATTGCTTGTCCTGTTAATTATAGCTATTCTAACAGGTGTGAGATGGTATCTCATTATGGTTTTGATTGGCATTTCCCTAATAGCTAGCGATGTTCAGTATCTTTTCATATATTTGTTGGCCATTTGTATGTCCCTGGGGAGAAGTGTTGTTCAGGTCCTCTGACCATTTTTTGATTGGACATTTGTTTTTTGTTGTTATGAGTCATATGAGTTTTTGGGATATTAGGCCTTATCAGAGGCATTGCTTGCAAATATATTTTCCCATTTGGATGGTTGTCTCTTTATCTTGTTAACAATTTTTTTGCTGAGCAGAAGCTTTTTAGTTTGATGTAGTCCCATTCATTTATTTTTGCTTTTACTTCCCTTGCCTTTGAGGTCAAATTCATAAAATCCTCTTTAAGTCCAAGGTCCTTGAGTTTAGTTCTGTTTTCTTCTATGCATTTTATTGTTTCAGGTCTTATATTCAGGTCCTTAATCCATTTTGAGTTAATTTTGGTGTGTGGTGATAGACACAGTCTAGTTTCATTCTTTTGCAGGTGGCTTTCCAGTTTTCCCAGCACCATTTATTGAAGAGGCTTTCCTTTCTCCACTGTATGTTTTTGCTTTTTTGTTGAAAATTATTTGCCCATATAAACATGGGTTTACTTCTGGACTCTCAATTCTGTTCCACTGGTCCGTGTGTCTGTTTTTCTGCATTACCATGCTGTTTTGATTACTGTCGCTTCTAGTATAATTTGAAGTTGGGCAGAGTGATCAGCCTTGTTCTTTTTTTCTCAAGATGGCTTTGGCAATGCGGAGTCTTTTGTGCTCCCATACAAATCTCATGATTTTTTGTTCTATTTCCTTAAAAAATGCTGATGGGGTTTTGTTGGGGATTGGATTAAATCTGTATATTGCTTAGGTAACATGGCCAAAAGCTCCCATGAATTCTTTCCTATGAACATGGAATATCTTTTCATTTCTTCGTGTTTTTTTCAATTTCTTTTAATAATATCTTATAATTTCAGTGTATAGGTCCTTCACATGCTTTGTTAAGTTTATTCCTAGGTATTTTATTTTTTTTTGTTGTAATTGTTTATTTAATTTTTTTTCTGAAAATTTATTGTTAGTTTATTGGAATGCTATTGACTTTTGTACATTGATTTTGTATCCTGAAATTTTACTGTAGTTAATATTTCTAATAGTTATTTAGTGGTATCTTTAAGATTTTCTATATGGAAAATTATGTCATTTGCAAAAAGTGAAAATTCAGCTTCTTCATTCCTAATTTGGATGCCTTTTATTTCTTTCTCTGCTTGATTGCTTGAGCTAGGGCTTCCAAGACTATGTTGAGTAAGAGTGGTGACAGCAGACAGCCTTGTCTTCTTCTTGATCTTAGAAGGAAGGAGGTACTTTTCTTCTATATACATTCTATTAAGTGCTTTAATATTAAAGGGTTAAGGTATCTTGTCAAATGCTTTTCTTTGTATCTGTTGATATGATCATTGTTTTTATCTTTTATTTTATTTATGTGGTGTGTCACATTACTCAATTTGCATATGTTGAACCATCCTTGTGCCCCTGGAATGAACCTCACTTGATGGTAATGTGTTATCTTTTTTAATATATTGTCGTATTCAGTCTGCTAGTATTTCATTTAGGATTTTTGCATCTGTATTCATCAGAGAAATTGATCTACAGTTTTCTTTTTGTGTTATCTTTACAAGGTTTTGGTATCAGGGTAATGTTGGCTTCATAAAATGAGTAAGGAAATATAGCCTCTCTTCAAATTTTTGGAAAAGTTTGAGAAGAACAGGTAGAAATCATCTTTGAATGTTTGTTAGAATTCACTAGTGAAGTTGTCTGGTTTTGAACTCTTGCTTTTTGGGAGGTTTTAATGATTTTTTCAATTTCCTTACTGTTGATCAGTCTACTTAGGTTTTCAATTCTTTATGATTCAGCCTAGGAAGGTTGTATATTTCTAAGAATTTATCCACTTTTTCTAGGTTATTTGATTTTGTGGTATAATCTTTCATAGTATTTTTATGGATGCTTTATATTTTAGTGGTATCTATTGTAACTTCCCTTTTATTTCTGATTTTGTGTATCTGTCTTTTCTCTTTTTTCTTTAGTGAGTCTAGCAAGGGGTTTGTCACTTTTATTGCTCTTTTTAAAGTACCAGCTTTTTGTCATATTAATTTTTTCTATTGTCTTTTTGTTCTCAATTTCATTTATTCTGCTCTAATTTTTATTTTTGCCTTCCTTTTTGCTGACTTTAGGCTTCATTTGTTCTTCTTTTCTAGTTTTTAAAGATGTAATGTTAGGTTATTTATTTGGATTTTTCTTGTTTCTTGAGGTAAGCCTGTGATTATATGAACTTTCCTTGTATTACCACTTTTGCTGTACTCAAAAAGTTTTGATATGGTGTATTTTCATTCTTATTTGTTTTCTGTGTATTTCTGGATATCTCCTTTTATTTCTTTGACCCAGTCCATTCTTTAGAAGCATGTTTGTTAA
Organism: Eonycteris spelaea; assembly: GCA_003508835.1. NCBI lineage: Eukaryota > Metazoa > Chordata > Mammalia > Chiroptera > Pteropodidae > Eonycteris > Eonycteris spelaea. The sequence continues at coordinate 2,070,882 of PUFA01000186.1, read as the reverse complement.
TCTCCACATTTTTGTGGTTTTTCCTGCTTTTTTTTTTTTGCAGTTGATCCTCAGTTTCAGAGCATTGTGGTTGAAGAATATGCTTGGTACAATTTCGGTCTCCTTAAATCGTCGAGGCTAGTTTTGCGTCTTAACACATGGTCTATCCTTGAGAATGTTTCTTGTGCACTAGAAGAAGAAGGTATAATCTGGTGTTTTGGGATGAAAGGCTCCGTAAATGTCAGCTATATCCCATTGGTCTGATGTGTCTTTAAGGTTGATATTTCCTTATTGATTTTATGTCTGGATGATCTATTCATAGCCGACAGTGGGGTATTTAGGTCCCCTACTACTACTACTATAATTGTGTTTTATTGAGTTTCTCCCTTTAGTTCAGTTAGTAGTTGCTTTATATATCCTGCTGCTCTCTCATCGGGAGCATATATATTGATAAATGTTATGTCTGCTTGAAATATTGTCCCGTTTATCATTATGAAGTGTCCATCTTTGTCTCTTGTTACCTTATCTTGAAGTCTACTTTGTCAGATACAAGTATGGCTACACCTGCTTTTCTCTGGATGCCATTTGCTTGGAATATCATTTTCCACCTTTTCATTTTGAGTCTATTTTGTCCTTACAGCTGAGAGGTGCCTCTTGAAGAAAAGATGGTTGGATTTTGTTTTTTTGATCCGATCTGCTTCCCTGTGCCTTTTTATTGGTGAGTTTAGTCTATTTACATTTAGGGCGAATATTGATACATAAGGTTTTCCTATAGTCATTTTATCTTTTTTCTGAAGCTCGGCGTCTTTATTTATTTATTTTTTTTGGCCATTGTGCTTCTGTCTGTTATTTTAGTTTCGTGGTATTCTATGACTTTTTCCCTCTGTTTCCTCTTTTTTATGTTATGTGTCTCAGTCCTGGATATTTTTGTGTGCGTAGTTACCATTGAGAAGGTTTCGTATGTACAGCAGCCCTTTTTCTTTGCACGCGCCTTCTCGTCATTCCCCTTTGCGATTTTAGACCTTTACTCCCTCCCCTTTGCTGTCTTCGTTTTCTCAAATCAGCCTTATCTGTGCTGTGAGTTCACTTCTGCATTGCGGTAGCTATTATCTTCTTTTATTTTTGAAATATTTTTGTCTCTTCCAACCATTATGTAATATTTAAGTTTATAATATCTTGTTCTTAATAGGAGTTCCAATTTCTTGTTTTTGTCTGTCTGTTAGTCATCTTACTCATAGTTGTGTGTTTTCTTTTTATTTTTGTTTCAAGTTGAATGACCCCTTCAGTGTTTCCTGTAATGCAGGGCTTGTGGTGGAAAATTCCCTCAGCTTCTGTATGTCTGAAAAGGTCTTTATTTCTTCTTCATTTCTAAAGGAGAACTCTGCTGGATGTATTATCTTGGCTGGTATCTCTCTCTTCCAATAGTTTGAATATTTGATTCTGTTCCCTCGTAACTTGTAAAGTTTCTGCTGAAAAGTTCCGTGATAATTGAATGGATTTTCCTTTAAAGGTTACTGTCTTCTTTTCCCTTGCTGCTTTAAGAATTATTTTTTTGTCATTAATTTTTGTCAGCTTTAATATAATGTGTCTTGGAGAAGGCTTTTTGGATTGAGATAATTAGGTGTTCTGTTTGCTTCTTGGATTTGAGGATCCAATTCTTTCTGTAGGTTCGGGAAATTCTTGTTGACCGTTTGGATAGGCTCTCTGTTCCCTTTTCCCTCTGTTCCCCTTCTGGTATACTCGTTATTCTTATATTGCTTTTTCTAATGGTGTCAGATAGTTCTTGTAGAGTGAACTCAAGTTCCTCTCTTCTTTCATCTGCGTTCTTTCCTGATTTTGTCTTTGATATCTATAATTCTTTCCCCCATCTGGCCAGCTCTGTTTCCTAAGCTTGCTATTTCATTCTTCATCTCTTTTATTGAGTTCTTCAGCTCCAGAAGTCATACCTGCTTCTTTTTTACAGTCCAATCTTTTTGGTAAAGTATTCATATTGCTTATCGATTTCATTTCTGAGTTCATTGAACTGGCTATCAGAATTTTCTGGCATATTGTTGAGTTTTTTCAGAACTGCAATCTTGAATTCTCTATCATTTAGATCACGTATTTCTATCTTTTTGTTTATTTTCTAGAGATTTTTCATTTTCTTTCTGAGATGCCTTGTCACCTTGGTTGTTCATGGTATTCGATGGATTGTTTCTCTGCCTAGGCATTTATGGGAATGTACGTGGCTTTTAAAAACATTTTTTATCATTATTTAGAGTGATCTCTCTTCAGCAGGTTCGTAAGAAGAGGTTTTTCTTTTGTTTTCCAGTAGGTGGTGTACAAACCTCCTGCACTGCCCAGACCTCCCAGATCTCTGCTTTGTGCCAAAAACAAACAAACAAACAAACAAACAAACAAACAAAACCAACCAAAAAAGCTTTTTATTGCCGGGAAAGGTGTGTGTCTCCTCTGGGACCAGGTTGCCTCTGTCTCAGGGCTCTGCTCCCATGGGAGAACGTGATGGGCCATGGGGATTCGAGCTTCTGAAGAGCCCCTGAAGTCCCAGAGCTGCCCCAGCAGTCTGATGCGTATTGTGCTGCCTCCTCCCGAATTAGCCTGGAGGGGCAGGTTGAGAGAGGCCACCAGTGTGCCTGTGGCTGTTTTCTTCCCAGTAATTCTGGCCGCCGAGCTTCAGTTGCCTGGCTTCTGCATCTCCACCCCTGTCCCTGGGACCAGCCACAGTGTGCATCTCCTTAGCTCCTGAGATGCTCTCTGCTGCAGTTTCCCCTGGGGTCCACTGCTAGCTCTGGGAGAGTGTGAGGAGGTGACCAGGTTCCATTTCTGCCTGACAGTGCTGTTGGTAAAACACAGATGTCTCCCCTCTGTACGCCACCTCTGTCCTGGTCTCTGCCCTGATCACTGGGCTTTGCCTTGTGGTATATCCTGATTACTAATGCAGGAATGTTTGGGGCTCTAGAGTGTGCTAACCATCATGTAATTCTCCCCTATCCCCAATTCCTGCAGGGAGCTCCCGGCTGTGTCTGCAGCACTGGTCTCTACTCCTCTTCCCTCGCTCTCCTGGTTTGCCCACATTCAGATGCTCTGATGCGCAGATCTCTCAGCCATATTTATGTATCAGGCAGGGTGTTTTCTGTTGGATTGTAGTTGTTCAGTTTGTTGTGACTTCAAGGGGAAAGGTCAAGGATACCTCTCACACTGCCACGCTTCTGCCATCACTCCTCTCCTTGTTTTTTAAAAAAATTTCTTTATCTTTTTTGCTGTTCTGATTGGATGTTTTCTGTTACCTGGTCTTCCAGATTGCTGATTCGGTCATATGCGTCATCTAATCTGATGTTGATTCTCTGTGCTATAATCTTCATTTCAGTTATTGTATTCTTCATTTCTGATTGGTCCTTTTTTCAATGGGTTTTATCTCTGTTTAGTTTCTCCCTGAGTTCATTTATTCTTCCCCTACCATCCTCATAACCAGTATTTTGAACTCTCTATAAGTTAGATTGCTTCTCTCCATTCCATTCAGTTATTTTTCTGGCGTTTTGTCCAGTTCTTTCATCTGGAACATGTTTCTTTGTCTCCTCATTTCGGCTGATTCCAAGTGTTTGTTTCTAAGCATTATTTAGATTGGCTACATTTCCCAGGTTTGGCAGAGTGGCCTTATGTAGTAGATGTCCTGCGAGGTCCACTGGTGCAATCTCCCTGGTCACCTGAGCTGTGTGCTCCAGGGGTGTCCCTTGTGTGAGTTGTGGGTGTCCTCCAATTGTAGTTGAGCCGTGATTACTGTTGGCACATCAGTAGGTGGGATTAGCCTGCGGGCTTACTGGCTGTGAGGGCTGGGCGTGGCTACCGTGGACAAGAGCCGTTTTGTGTAGGCTGATGTCATGGAGCGGGAATTGCTTTAGTGGAGTTCTAGTTCCAGCCAAGTACACTCTTTGTAGTCATTGGTGGAGCCGGCTGGGTGGCGCTCTGGTATGTTCTGAAGCTGGCCACTGGGTGTGTTGGTTCTGGAGCCCCTTAGTACGGGCTCCGGTGCAGGTCCATTTCAGCCGTTGTTTGTGTCTGGCTTGGGGCCACCTGGTGGGAGCTACAAAGTGATCTGCTCTTGGTTGCCATTTGGACTAGGCTTGGAGCCGCTTGGGAGAGGCATTCCTGTGAACCAAGGCTAGATGCCACTAGTACCTACCTGGCTTGGGGCTCTTTGGTGGGCACCATGATGTGAGCTGAGGCCAGCTGCCAACTGTGCCAGGCTGGTGGACACCGAGTTGAAGCTACATTTCAAGTCCACTCCGGCTGTAGCTTATGCCATGCTTGGGGCTCTTTGATAGAAGTTACAATGCAAGTTGAGACTGGTCATTGCTTATGCAGGTTTGGGGCCACTTAGGATGAGGTACAAGGCACACCGAGGCCATCCACTGCTTGTTTGGGGTTTGTGGACCTTTGAAAGCTTTTAGGAAAGTCCTCAAAATGAGCCAAGGCAGGCTGCTTGTATGGAACAGCCACTGGAAAGGGCTCGGGCTGTGTGCGTGAGTTGATTGGGCAGGGTCTCAGTGATTCACTAGCGTGGGGTGAATGGTGTTAGCCATGTTAAGGCAGAGCTCAGATGCGGTGCCCACCTGCACCTGGTTAGCTGGGCAGGGTGAGGGCTCAATAAAAGAACAATGGCTTCTGCCAGCACTTTCATCCCAGAGAGAGCTGCTCTGACCCTTACCCCTCAAGCTCTTACCCTGAAGCCAGTCAGTTGAGTTCTTTCTCTAATGTCCGTTGTGCTCTTTGAGCAGCTGCCCCTGCACTGGAGCCCAGAGCGAGTGAGTCTGTGCATGGCCCCTCAAGAGGAACTCCTGGGACTCTCACAGCCATCCATCTCACTTAGATGCAATCGTCACTGTTTTTCATAGCCAGATGGTAGGGGACTCCTCTTTCTGGGACTGGTGCCCTGGGCTGGGGAGCTGGGTGTGGGGCTGGGACCCCTTACTCCTCAGTGGAGACCTCTTCAGCCTAGAAATTCATCCAGATTCTAAATCAACACCTTATGGGTGTGGGACGTGCCCATTTTACATTTCCACTCTTACCAGTCTCAACATGGCTACTTTTTTATATCCTTAGTTATAAGACTTCTGTTCAGCTGGTCTTCAAGTGGTTCTGAATGATGGTTGTTCTATAATTTATTTGTAATTTTGATGTTATGGGAGAAGGTGAGCACAGTGTTTAACTAGTCTTCCATCTTGACCAGAAGGCAATGTTAAATGTCAGGATTAGGAGTAGGGTGGGATGGGAAGATGAAAAACTTAAAACCCTACATATATTAAGAGCTCAGTGAATATTGCTGAAGTTCTGATGTTTCGAAATTATTTTACTCTGATATTTAATGAAGATTTTTGAAGTTATGACAATGAGTTATGATTGAAAAATACACATGCCATCATCATCATAAAAATAGAGGTGTAATAATATTTTAGAATCTCTTTTAATTAGTATTCACTTGAAAATGGATTTGGAAACCAAGATTGAACAGAAAGTATCTAGTTGACTCATGAAAATTTTCATTTTTTTCCCTTTTTGCATTTATCCTAACAAATATTATCAAAACCCTTATAAGTATATGCAGTGTGATGGGATGCCAAGATGAATCTTAATAGTCTATATTAGGTTGCTCTTAGGTGATAAGGAAAAAAATAAGATAGATGCATGTTAGTAAGTATAATCAAAGAAGAAACTACTGAGTACTATTAGAGTTTATCAGTTAAGCAATTTTTTTTTCTTAGGCGAGACAACCGTTGGTTGACCTCACGGATTACAAGGACCCTGTCAGATTCAATCCCTTATTTTTTATTTTTTATGCCTACAGCACCTGGTCTTCCTAGGTGGTCTCCTATCCAAGTACTAACCAGGCCTGACTCAAGCAATTATAGGTGCAAGAAACTGACTCTGGGTAATTTAAGCAATAAAAAGTTTATTGGAAGTATATTGGATATATATTATTCAGGATAGACTAGGTTATGGTGCTGTAACAAAAATCCTCCAAACTATTATTTCTAGGTCATGTCACATATCACATGTGGGTCATCAGTGGCTCTGCTCTGTACTCACTCAGGGACTCAGAAAAACAGAGGATCCATGATCTTATAGCCATGTCATCTGAAATACAAAGCCTCCTTGATGACCATGCAGGGATTTCTAGAGACTGAAGGTTTGCACGGGGACTTTTTATTCCCTTAGCCTGAAAGTGACATGTGTCATTTCAACTCTAATGTCATTGGTCAGAATGAATCACATGGTCCGCAAGGGGCTGGGATGTAAGAGGACAAATGGAATAATTGGTGCGCTTACTGTCTCTGCTATAGTGGGGTTCAGAGACTCAAGGGCAAAAAAGGAAGAATCAGCTTTTGCTCAGAACAGGGGTCAGAGCAACTTGGGATACCTGGCCAGCAGGAGCTTTGGTTAGGCTGTCATCCATTAGCAGTTATCTGTCATCCATCTCAGGGTCTGCACTGGAGGAAGAGAGCGGCTGATTGGCTCAGTCAGGTTTTATGTCCTACCCAAGTCGGAGGTAAGTAGACAACTCGATTGACAGTTTCGCTAGAAAGGGGAGAGGGATCATTCATCCAAACAAAACTGGTGTGCTGCACAATAGGAAGGGGGAAGAATGCAGGTGGGCAGGGAGAGATTTCTGCTCCAGAGTTAGTCAAAATGTCCCGAGTGTTCAGAGTTGACATAATCAAGAAGGTTTTAGAGAAGAGGTGGCATTCAAGATGAGCCTTGAAGGATGCGATAAATGTGATGAGAAGGAAAGCTGACTTCAGTTGAAAGGGTAATATAAGCAAGGTGTGGATGCAGAAAAGTAGCAGCCATCTGCAAGAAAGAGAAGTCTAGTTGACTTTGAATAGAAGTGATTTTGGTTAGTTTTTCACCCAACTTACCTGCTTGTCTTCGCTCTGCATGGTGTCAGCTCAGGGGACATGAGTGGGTGAGGGCTGATTGGAATGGCTCAAACTCCATCATAAGCGTGGGGTCTCGGTCTTCTGTTGGCTGAGATCCTTCGTTCTCCTCCACATAGCCTCTTCTGTGGTCCGGTTACACTTCCTCACTGCTCGGTGGTCTCGCGCTGTGGGATTGCTTATCCGGTGGCTTAGTGCTCCTGAGGGTGCAAAAGCAGAAGCGGCCAGGTGGTCCTGGCCCAGCCCGTGGTGTCATGTCCTTTGCATTCTAGGAGTTAAAGCATTTCACAGACACAGCGAGGATTCAGAGTGGGTAGGGGCTGCATATGATTGGGACCCTTGGGAAATGGGGTTCATTTGGGGACATCTTTGGAAACCAGCTACCATGGAGGATGTACCTGCACTTAGGTTTCCTGCATGAAGTATGTGATGAGAAGTGGGTAATGTTGGAGGGAAAAATAAGTGGGGAACTAGGTTGTAAGGGCCTCAAATACCAGCGTAAAGAGTTTAAACTGCTCAAATGGAAATGTTTTATGTACTGTGATGACAGTACTGTGGATTGGGAGTGGGCAGAGGTCTTTTTCTCCTTGTACTCTTTCCAGATGTCCTCTGAGTGTCTTATTGGCCAGAATTGAATCACATCGCCACCCCTTGGTGCAAAGGAGCCTGGGAACATGAGAATAATTTACAGGAAATTAGCATTGCTATGACGCTTCAGTCAACCATGATCAACCTCAAGGCAGGGGCCGTTGCAGCCTGGATGAAGTGGGAAGGAAGAAGGGTAAAATGGGACTGGGTAGGCCCTGTATAGAGGCCACCAGCAACAAAAAGGGAAGGATATCACTTCAGTGTGGATGAGAGGCAGTTAGGGCCTGGATCAGGGCAGAAGCAGCAGGGAGAGGGAAATAGGATAGATGTGGAAATAAGTAAGATGTAGAATGGATAGACCATAGCAGCTTGTGGCTGTCTTTTATGAGACAGAAAGGGAAAGAGAAAGAGCAGAGACAGAGACAGAGAGGGAAGTCAAAGATGACTTCCCAGCCTGTTTCATTGGATGACAACACCATTAACTGAGGCTGAGAGCACAGAAGGAGAAGTAAGGTCGGAGGAAGATGACAACTTTGGTCTTAGGTGTTTGGAGTTTGAGGGGTCTTAGAGATAGCCAGGGGAAGTACCCACAGGGTGTGGTGGTTAAACCCTAAGACATGGGAGCATGGGCATAGCCAGATGTAGAGACTACCAGAGCTATTACCAGAGAGTGATCGGTATTAGCACAAAATCACACTGTCAAATAATGTCTGCTCGGACAAGGTTCAAAAGCATGTGTATGCCCAACTACTCATTAGATGTTCCTTCTGGGAAGAGGGATTGGAGGAGGGTAAATACAGGGGAAATATTCACTGACTATATATACTTACGCACCTTCAAGCTTTGATAATGGGTGTGTACCCAATACTGGAAAAGTAAGTTTGTGAAGGAGTTAAACAGGAGAGATCTAGAGGCAAAGGAGGACGTGGGGAATGCTTCCATTTATAGGACAGGATGCAAAGAGAAAAAGGAGATTAGAGAGTCAGTACTGAATCCTGTAAGTCAACCCAAAAGAACATTCCACGAGTGGCCGCAGAGGTGGAGGAGACTGGGTGAGAACTGGAGAGAGAAGCCCTGTGTGTTTTGTGAAGCGGCCACTGTTATCGCAGAAAGTGGACGAGTGTGGAGATGAAACACGGTCAGGTCCACAGAGGCGTGGTGATGCCAGGAGAGACACAGCAGCTCAAGAAAGCATCGGGGCAGAGAAACGATATTTCTGGTCTTTACAATGTATTATCCACAACTCCTCGCTTTTTAGCTGGTTCCTGACCTGCTGTAGGACCACCAAACTGGGTAATATTAGGTGTCACGTGAACCTATACACGGCACACACCAGTTATTCCTGCAACATCCTGCATCACCGCAGGACCGGTAGTTGTTGTGGTAAAAGATGTTGTGCATTTGTCTTCCCCACGAAATTTTTGCTAGCCACAAAATTAACTAGAAACAAGAGAAGCACAACCTCCCTCCCCCTTTTCTCAGCAACAGAAAAAGACAGAGCCTCTGATACAAGAGAAATAATAACGTACCAAAACTACGGTAGAATTATCATCGAAAAAGGCTTAGATGATATATAATGGTCACTTTGCCAGCAAACAGCAGACTAAGCCCAATGTTGCCATTTAGAGTACTGATGCCCCGTATTAAATGAATAAGGCTGTGCATTAAGACGGAGCAAAAACAAAGCCCAGGGATTTGGGGTTATATTCACCGTGAGTGATTCTTCTCTCCCTTCCTTTTGTCCTTTTCTTTTTCGCCGTGTGTTCACCCACTTTCCTGTGGATGACTGCAAAACTGCCCGTGAGGCCAACACATGTACTAATGGACCAAGAAGCTTTACCCACCTACAACCTCAGTTGGCCGCCAGCTCTTTTGTTAATGCGAGTCTGGATGGGAGAATGGGGGCTGGAGTATAGGAGGCACTCATCAAAAGCCCATTTACCTGGGCCTTAGGATTTCAAGATTTCCACCCTGGCACTGCCACTTTCTTTTCAATAGTTACTGAGGATAAATTTCCATAATAATATATTCAGTGAAATGCTTTCAGCTGATAATACCAGAATACCCAACTGACAGTGGCCTTTATAATGAGGATATTTTCAGATGTAATTGAACAAAATTTTCTAAGGTCACAGGTTCTAGGGATGAGGCAGTAACTCAACAATGTCATAAAGGCCCCTCACCCTTACTGCTCTGACATCTTCAGCACGCTGACTTCTAGCCTTAGCTCCGCCCTCATGGTCACAAGATGGCTGCCACAGCTCTAAGTATCATCTCCCTCCATGACAGTGTCCCAAGTCTCTTTCTATCTCTCTGTCTTTGTATCAGAGAGGAAAATCTTTCCCAGATGCCTTTTGTAAACTTCCATTCAAGTCCTGTGGCCCAAGAGTGGGTCACATGCCCATGCCGCAGCTGCAAGAAAGGTTGGGAAGGTGAGTGCTTTGAATTTTCAGTCTCTATAGTAGGAAAAAGGAGTTGAGGATGATTGTTGGGTGGCCAACTAAACATCCACTGCAAATAACAATAACGAGGATAAGAAGTAATAATAGCGGCTAATATTAATTGAGCCATTGGGACATGTCAGGCACTATTCTAAAGGATTAACATGCATTACCTTGGTTCATCACAACCACACTACTAAGACATTGGTGTTCTTGCTGTCCTCATTTTGCAGGCAAGAAAACTGAGGGTCAGAGAGGTTTTAAAAACTTGCCACGGTCACACAATGTGAAAGCCCACTCTCAGCTTTTTGGAGACCAAGGTCAATGAGGTCATCGTTGACCTTAAACGATCTTACAGTTCGGAGGAAGGCCCAGGCAGGGATAAAAATCACTACAACATGGTGAGATAAGTGCTGATCGATGAGTAAGAGGGTGTGAGTTAGTAAGAAACTGGCCGGCCTCAGCATACTTTGTCCCATCTGCTAGGCAAGAGAGACCAATATTGTGTTTCCAATGAATGCTCCCAGGGAGGAAGGGAACAGAGAGAAGAGCTTAGGGGAGACGGAAAGAAGGAGGGCCCTCAGGAGGGGAGTGCTCCCCAAACTGGGAAGAGGTGGTGTGAACATTTTTGGGTTGTGTGACAACACTGTGCTGTCTCAGAGTGCCCAGAGTGAGGACCCGACTCGTGCTGTAAGGGGAGGCTTGACTCCACCAGTGCTGGAACACTCAAGCGAGGATGCCCATCCAGCAGGGCAGGAAGAATTTGACAGTAGCTGCTCCATGGTGACTTTTGCAGATCAGAGCCCATGTGCTCTCCAAAGGTGTCTGTAACTATGTATGACACCTCCACCCTGTGTTTCACCCTGGAGGCAGGGAGAGACTCCAGCAACCACTGAGAGTGATTTATTAGACTCTGGGCCTGAGGCTTGGCATCAGAGTTAGTTTTACTTGGCACATCAAATTCCTGAGGCATTTTGCACATCCAGAGAGAAAGCCAGCCCGGCTTTACAGCTGCATGCGCAGATAGATGGAAATGCAGAAAAAGGCGTCACTGCCTCTGTCATGAAGAGAAGGAATCCAGGGAGGCCCTGATGAGGTGCAGCTTGAGAAGCATACTGAGGATGACCAGGAGTTCATCGGGGTACAAGAGAGGAAACAAGTCTATCTATGCAAAAGCGAAGTGGTATGAAAGACATTGCTCTCCACGGAACTGTGTGTGTTCTGAGCATTCAGTAAATGGAACAGAAGTCAGGCGATGTGGCTGGTTAAGAAGACACTGGGGTTTTATCATGAGCTCTAAGACCATGGGTAGGTAAGACCCATATTCAGAAATAATTCTGAATTGGAGACTTAAAACTGCAGAAATGAGTCTGAACGAGAGGTTTCCAAACTTGCACTTTTAGGTAGAACATTTTCTTATTTATGAACCTCTTTATAAATTGAAATTAACTGTAACTTTAATATATCATGGATACAAGTCCTTTATTGGATATATAATTGGCAAATATTTTCTCACAGTCTATGGCTGGTGTTTTTAGTCCCTTAATAGTGTCTTTTGAAGAGAAGGGTTTAATTTTGGTGAAGTGCAGTTTATCCACTTTTCATTTATGTCCACATGGAGATTTAAAAACACCATTATTGAGATATAAACCTACAATTCATCCATTTAAAGCATACAATTCAATTGTTTTAGCATATCCACAGATTTGTGCAACCTTCGAGTCAATTTTAGAACATTTTCATGACTCCAAGAAAAAACCCTGTGCCCCTTAACCACCAGTTTCCCTGCTCATCTTCAGCCCTAAGCAACACTAACCTACTTTCTGTGTCTATGGATTTGCCTATTATGAACTTTCACCTGAACTGAATCACACAACATGTGATCCTTTGTGTGCATTTTATTTCACTTAGCATGATGTTTTCTAGGTTTGTCCATGTTGTAGCATATATCGGTATAAAATTTTTAAAATTTTTCAAATAATATTCCCTTCTATGGATATACTACATTTTATTTATCCACTATTAGTTGAGGAGCATTTGGGTTGTTTTACCTTTTGGCTATTATGAATAATGCTGCTGTGATCATGTGGTAGCTGTATGTTTAAACCATTTGAAGAACTACTAGACTGTTTTCCCAAGTGGCTACACCATTTTATATTCCTACCAGTACGGTACAAGAATTCTGATTGTTTTGCATCCTTACCAACACTTGCTATTGTCTGTCTTTTTGATAATAGCCTTAGTAGTAGGTGTGACTGTGATAGCTCAGTGTGGTTTTGACTTCCATTTCCCTGATAATGTCGAGCATCTTTTCATGTGCTTCTTGGCCACTTATGTATCTTTTTTGGAGAACTGTCTATTTAGATCCTTTGCCCATTTTTAAATTGGGTTGTTTGTGTTGTTATACTGAATTGTAATTGCTGTTTACATATTCCAGATACAAGTCTCTTATCAGATATCTGATTTGAAAAAAAATTTCTTTCATTCTGTGGTTTGTCTTTTCACTTTCTTGATAGTGTCCTTTAAGGACAAAAACTTTTAAATTTGACGATGTCAAGTTCATCTATTTTTTTCTTTTGTTGCTTGTGCTTTTGTGTCATAGCTAAGAAACCATTGTATTATCCAGATTCCAGAAGATTTACACCTGTGTTTTCTTCTGAGAGTTTTATAGTTTAGCTCTTGCATTCAGATTCTTGATCCATTTTGAATTAATTAGTTGTATATGATATAAGGATCCAACTTCATTCTTTTGCATGTGGATATGCAGTTATTCCTGCATCATTTATTGAAATAGCTGGTCTTCTCAGTGAATTGTCTTAAAATGCGTTAACATTTTTGTATTTGCTTTATGACATATCTGTCAATCTTCTCATTCCTCTACCCATCCACCACTTTATCTTATTTTTTTGATGCATTTCAAAAGTGAGTTACAGGTATCGGAATACTTCTTCCTAACAACACTTCAGCATGTGTATCATCAATACAGTTTAATATTTATCCACATTTTTTAATGTAAAATTTATGTTCAATGAAATGCACAGATCTTAAGTGTACCATTTGATGAGTTTTGACAATTGCACTCACCTGTGCAATGCAAATCCATTATCAAGATATAGAACATCAACACCACCCCAGAAAGTTCCCTCACATGCATTTATTTTTATGTGTTTATTTTTAACAGATGCATGGGCCCGTATAACCACCACCTCAATCAAGATATAGAACATTTCTGTCTCCTGTAAAAGTTCTCTTTCATTTCTTTGCAGTTAATCTCGCCCCACCCCATCCGCACCCAAGGCAGCTACTGATCTCATTTCTACAGAATTTCACATAAATGAAATCATGATATGTACTGTTTTGTGATCGGCTTATTTTGCCCCTCACCAACATTTGAAAAACAAAATAGGACAGAATAGAAAATAATAGAATGGCAGGGTGAAATATTGCTTTGTTTCAGACATACACACACACAGCATGCGTGCATGGGTGTGTGTGTGTGTGTGTGTGTGTGTGTGTGTGTGTGTGTGTGTGTGTGTGTGAGTGATTGTACTGGGCCAAAATAGAAAATGCATTTCTTACTGTAATAAAAAAGATTTAAAAGCTCCTGTTCTCCTGGATCAGAACCCTGTTTCTTTTCTTCCTCTCTTGTCACTCTCCCTGCCTCCTGAGCTTCCCTGATCTCATATGAGTTATCCCAGTGATTGGTCTCCCCTTCATACCTTTGCAGATTCTGTCCCTTTCCTTGGGTCACTCTCCTCATCTCATCCCCCTCACCCTCAAACTGGAGAACTCCTACTCATCTGTCAGGTGCCTGCTTGGTTGGCCCGTCCTCTAGAAAACTTTTCTGTTCCCATATTTTCCTCTCAGAACTGGTATCCTGTTGTGCCCTAATTACTTGGTCACTCTTTCTTCCAGCTGACTGTAGCTCCTTACGGACAGAGACTATAACTTATTCACCTTTGCAGTCCCTAGCTCCTAGGATGTGATGACACATAATAGGTATTAGTAAATATTTATTGAATGAATGAATGAACTCCAAGGTTCTGAGTTTAGAGTTTTAAATAAATCAGCCTGATTCTTTCCCAAGGCCCCATTTCTGCTTATTTTATTGTTCTGTATGTCTCTCAATTTTTAACCATCATGTTTTATAACCTCTTTCAATCGCCTGAGACCTTAGCCTTTCATTTCCTTCTCCCCACACCCAATAGTACGCCTTTCATCGTTGTTACTTCCTGCTAGACATGCTGAGGCAAACAACTGTCATTGTGAGGATGACATCTTATCCTTATCTTTGTGGCCTTGGCCTCAGAACCCTCTCTAATCTTGTCAAAGTGATACTAATTCTGTGATTGTAGAGGAGGTTTGTATGGTGTATGTCACAGTAGCTACCTCTGAGATTTCAGATGGTTTTCACTTAATATTTTATACTTTTCTGTGTGCCTTCTACTTTCTAATTGAGAATTGTATCAATTACCTACTGCTGTGGTAATGCTGCCATAAGCCCTCTCTGGCCTGCAACAGTAAGAGTTTATTGTTCACACTCAGTGGTTGGTCAGGTGGCTCTCCTGATCTTGGCTGGGCTCTCTCATGTCTGGGCATAGGCTGGATGTTGAGGTGACTCTGCTCCACATTATCACTCATCGCGTGGGCAAGTCCAGCCTGGAGATGTCCTCGTGGTAATGGCAGAAATAAGTCTTAGTCATGGAAATGAATTTCAAGCTTCTGTCCCTTCATATCTGCTAACATCCCATTGGCCAAAACGAGTCATGTGGCTGAGCTCAGGGTCCAAGTGAGAGACACTTATTAATTACAAGGAGTGTGGGTACCATCATTGCATACATGTTTTATCTTTATATTCAGAAAAAGCAGTAAAGTTGATTTCAAGCAAGATGGCTTCCAGAGCTCCAGCCGTACTCCTCCAGGTGGTACAGGGGAGAGACACCTTTGGAAAGGGCAGATGACTCTATTTCAGCTGCCCCAGAAAAACCTCAAAGTGTCTCACTGGCTTTAATAGATCACATGATCATCTCTGACCAAATCATTAAGGCTAAAGGACCACAGTATTCTGATTGGCCACTCCTGAGTCACCTGCCCACTTTTAGAGCCTGGGTGGAGTCAGTTCTACCTGATTCATATGGACTGAGAGTTGAGGGTGGTTCACCAGAGTTGTACCAGGGATGCTACAGGAGAGGGCTGACTTAGATTAAATAGCCCTGGAGATAGGGACTGGAGTGCACTTCATTTACATGGGAGATGATCCCAGGAAATCAATGAGGTAAGCAGGCAAGAGTCTATAGATCTTCAGCCAGAAATACTAAGCTCTGTGTACATCATGCAACAAGCAGTGTGAGCAAGTAATATCTGTTAGGCTTCTGGGAGAAGTTTCTCTCTTCTGATAAAGTGTGCTCTCTCAGCACTCATCAACTTGAGCAAATTACTCTCTCTGAGCCTGTTTCCTCATCTGTAAAATGGACCTAATAATAATACCTAATTCATAGAATTTTTGTAAGGATTAATTAATATATGACAAGAGCCTACAACAAGGTTGGCACATAATGTTACACTGTTATATTAGTGTTAACTGTGAATATCATTCTGTTATCACACACCATCACCACCACCATCATCCCCCCAACATCCTCCTCATCATCATCCCTGCCATCACCACCACCATCATCATAAACATCACCACTACCATCATCATCATAACCACCACCACCACCACCATCATAAACATTACCACCATCACCAACATCACCACTATCATCATCAGCATCATCGTCATCCCTGTTATCATTATCATCATCATCACCATCATCATCATTCCCACCACCACCATCATCAATGTCATCACTATCATTATCAACATCATCTCCTCCACCACCACCACCATCATTGCCACCATAATCACCATCATTTTATTTTTGAGAAAGCCTGTTTATTGAACCTGCCTTACCTGAAGTATGATTGGATGTCATTCTGCCCTCAGAGTAGTAGCAAAAGGGATTGGCCCTCAGGCCCTTTGACAGTTTCCTGGCTTTATCCACTCTTTCCAGTTTTCCCATGATGCATATATAACACCTTTTATAATTGTCCCACAGTTCTTAGATATTTCGTCCCTCCCCCCCTTTTTATTCTTTTCTCTTTGTATTTCAGCCTGGGAGTTGCTACGGACATATCTTCAAGTTCACTGTCCAGTTGACTGATGTGTCCATCAAAAGCATTCCTCATATCTATTATGGTGTATTTTTTCCTACCATTTCCCTTTGATTTTTTTTCTTAGAGTTTTAACTTCTCTGCTTGCATTTTGTCTTCTTTTTTCATTAGGTCCCTTAACACATTAATTGTAGTTGTTTTTAACTCCCTGTCTGATAATCCCCAAATCTGTGTCAAAGCTAAGTCTGGTTCTGATGGTTGCTTTGTCTTGTTGTTTCGCTTGTTGTGAGTACAAGAGTGATGACTTCCGAGTTCTTTACATGTCAGAGTTCCAACTGGAAGCCCTATCTTCCAAGTGTTAAACCTAGTTTATCTTAGTTTGGTTTCCCCTAGAAGCAGGCTCTGAGACTAGGATTCTAATGAAGCTTATTTGGTCAGTGATTCCAGGAAACCCAGGAGGGGTATAAGGGAAGTAAAACTGGGAAGGGAAAGAGTTAATACAGGTTGCATCGTTGAGCATGTCAGCTGGGTCACCTGGGTCAACTGTGGTCAACTGGAGTTCAACTCTGCTGGGGACCTCTGGGAGACAGTGAAAAACATGCATCTGAAAGTTATCCCATTGAGGAGGAGAAATCTAGGGTATTTATATATATACTTCTCTTAGTCATTGGCTCAGGGCTGCTGGGGTAGAAGTGGTGATTTGTTCAGCAGTTCCTGACATGCTATGTGGGACAGGGACTGGGAGGGAGGGCAGAACCAGTTCTAATAACCAGGAGACAAGCCCTCAGGCAAAGAGCTTCTGGTGCTGGTGGTTGGAAGTCATGTGCATGGAAATGGCCAGGCTGAATTTATTCCATCTGTGTAAGGCTAGGCATTCAAAGACAATTAATATAATCCATCACATCAATAGGCTAAAGAAGAAGGTAAAGAAAAAGCATTTGACAAAATCCAACACCCACACAAATATAGTCAACTAATCTTTGACAAAAGAACAAAGGCAATTTGATGGAGAAAGAAGTCTTTTTAAGAAATGGTGCTAGAACAACCAGACATTCATTTGCCAAAAAAAGAAAAGAAAAAAGAATCTAGACACAGACTTTCTACTTTTCACAAAAATAACTTTAAATTAAATGGATCCTATATCTAAATGTACAGTGCAAAACTATAAAACTTCTAGAAAATACCATAGGAGAAAATCTAGGATCTAGGTTTGGCAATGAGTTTTTAGATACGAAACTAAAATCCATGAAAGAAAAATTTTGTTAACTTGGACTTTCTTAAAATTAAAAACTTCTGCTTTGCAAAAAAGCACTGTTAAGATAATGAAGAGATAAGCCACAGACTTGGAGAAAATCTTTTCAAAACACATCTCCAATAAGGGCTTGTATCCAAACTATACAAATTTTAAAAAACTCAACAATAAGAAAACAAACAACCCAATTTAAAAATGGGCAAAAAAAGAGTCCAGTCAAGATGGTGGAATAGCAAATAATACATACTGAATGTGAACTGTAATTGAAAAAAACGTGGGCAAAAGATCTCAACAGACAAAAAGAAGATATACAGATGGTAAATAAACATCTGAAAAGATGCTTAACATAATATGTCTTTAAGGGAATTGCGTGTTAAAACAACCGTGAAATACCATTACAACACCTGCCAGACCGGCTAAGATCCAAAACACTGACAATGCAAATGCTGGTGAGAATGCAGAGCAACAGGGACCTTGGCTCACTGGGCTGGGAATAGGACAGCCACCTTGGAAGACAGTTGGGTTTCTTGCAAAACTAAACATTCTTAACATATGATTTAGCAATCGCATTTGGTATTTACCCAAAGGCATTGAAAACATGTCCACGCAAAAACCTGCACACAGGTGTTTGTAGAAACTTTATTCATAATTTCCCCGAATTGAAAATCACCAAAGACTCCTTTGGTGCATGACTGGACACATAAATTGTGGTGCATCCAGACAAGGGAATATTGTTCAGAGCTAAAAGGAAATGAGCAATCGAGCCCCCAAAAGATGCAGAGGAACCCTAAAAGTATATGACTTAGTGAAAGAATCTAATCTTAAGAGGCTATGTACTGTATGATTCCAACTATATGACATTCTGAAAAAGGCAAAACTCTAGGGACAGTAAAAGATCAGTGGATTGTTGGATTTTGTTAACCAATGTCACCATAAAAAAAAAATAAAAAAGATCAGTGGCTTCCAGGGTTCTGGGGGAGGAGGATAAATGGGTGAGGCCTAGGGGATTTTTAGGGAGACAGAACTATTCTTTTACATTGCTACATTGGTGGACACAGCCATCATGCATTTGTCAAAACCCATAGTACAGTACAAGGGAAAGAATGAACTTGAATATAAACTCTGGACTTTAGTTGATGATGATTGTAACAAATGTACCATGATTAATGTAAGATGTTAATAATAAGGAAAATTGTGTACAGAAGAGGGAATATTTTTATTAATTTTTTAAAACCTGAAGGATAGGCTTAAAGACAAGCAAGCTGTTGTGATGTAATATGAGCTGAGCTTATATTGAGGCAATACTTGCGAAGCCCCTGGGCTGAGGGCCTGAGGTTTTATTATTTTGGGGCCACCAGGCCTCTCTCCAAGGCCTGACATAGAGCAGTCCCTGATAAATTTTGGACAGCTTAGGCAAGAACTTGACTAGTGGAACTGTATGCAAGATGACAAACTTCATAGTTATTTTCTCTCTTGGACCTAAAGACATTACTGTTTTCTTTAACTCTTTATTGTGACATAATTTCAGACTTACAGAAAAGTTGCAAGGAAAGTACAAAGAATTCCCATATTCCCTTCCCCCAGATTTCCCAAATGTCTTCATACCTGACCACATCTGTTCTCTTTTTCTGCCTTTTCAGTTTCCATCCCATCTCACAACCAAGCAAGCAGGCCGAAGGAACAGGTTCTGATCCGGCTTCTTCCTCATCTTCATTCTGATAAGAACAACAATGGGCATCGTCCGAGTGCCTAATATGTGGCAGGCATTTGTCCTTGGCACCTTTCATGTATTTCAGCACTCCACCCTCAGCTAGCCCCTATCACCCCCACTTTGGAGATGTGGAAGCTGAGGCACAGGGACTGATGCACTTTACCCAGAGTCCTAATAGTTCAGTAGCTGAGTTGGTGTGCGGACGCAGGAATTCTGGTGGCAAGTGAGGAAAGAGTGAAGAGTGACTTAAAGATGCAGAAAACAGGGTAGGAGCCCAGTTTGGAGAGGCCAGGAGGGCAGACGGCCAAGACCACACGTTCCCAAAGTGAGACTTCTGCTGTCGTCTCCAGATGAGATTGGCTTCAAACTCAGACACCAAGATGTGACAAAAAGTTTCTTCTTTATGAAAAAGAAGCCAGAAGTGTTTATTCTAAACTGCTCAGGGTTCATATATCGACAGTGTGGAAGTGCGTGCATGTGTGAGTAATGAGTATGGGTGTGACTGCAAGTGTGTAAGGGAGTATGTCAGAGGATGGTGTATGAGTATATGAGTCCGTTTGTGGCTGTGGATGTGTGTGAATGTGTAAGTGTGAACGTGTGGGGTATGTGGATAAGTGTGGCTGGCTATGAATGTGTATGCTGTATAAATACCTGAGTGTGAATGTGTGTGGATATGAGCATGTGAGTGCAGTGTGTGTGTGAGGGTGTGAGTATATGAGTGCCAATGTGTTTGGGCAAGCACATCTATGAAAATGAGTGACTGTGTATGTGGGTGAGTGTGACTGTGAACTTTTCCAGGCAGGAACAAACCCTTCTCCATGAAGCAACGCGCCGTAGCTGCCAGCTGTGGTCTTTGTGGAATTCATGTCCAATGTGGAATTCCCATCTTACCTGTGGAATTTACGCCTGGTCTGGCCAGTTCCTACTTCCTCTGGAGGCCCAAGCTCCCTGGTCCTTCCTGAGAGCCCTCTCCTGTCCCCTTTGCTGCCCCAGCGTTATTACACTCAATTGCTTGTATCTGTTAGTTGTCAGGGCCCCAGCCAGATCCCCAGGGCTAGGAAAGTGGGGGCTGGGTCTGTCTATTTCTCTCTTTCTAGGCCCTAGCTTAGGCCCTGGCACATGGAGGCATCAGGAAAATGATGCTGAATAATCATAGTTTTTTCACCCTTCAGGCCATGGCTCACCTCCAAGTGTTTGCTCTGCAGTTCCCCTCCACGTGAATGCCTCTTTTCCCTCCCTTTTCCCCAATGACCCCATTCAGAGACCACCTTCAGGAAGCCATCCCTGACTCCTAGGACTGAGTCACATACTTGAGGGTCAGTGGCTGCCTTGTCCACTTGGTTGTAAGGTCTCAGAGGGCAGAGCCCGTGTCTGTTTCATATCTTCGTATCTGTGTTCTCAGCACTCGTTAGGCACACAGAAGGGCCAAGAAAGAATGAGCAGGCGAAGAATAATGAAAGAGAATTTAACTGCTGTGCCGTCTCCCCTAGGAAGCACACCTGTACCAGAGGCTTTGCTGCTTCCCTGGCTTGCCCTCACCACAGCAACCCCACTGGGCTGTCCTTGGCTCTAAGGAGTTTGCCTCCATTCTTAGACCAAGATCTGCTTGAGGGCAAAGTGGGGTCAGATTACTCTCTGGGTCCCCAGCACTGCCAAGCCTGAGCCTGCACCTCTCCTACCTTCTTCCTTCTGCCTTCTC
The DNA here is from genome assembly GCA_003508835.1 of Eonycteris spelaea. Classification (NCBI taxonomy): domain Eukaryota; kingdom Metazoa; phylum Chordata; class Mammalia; order Chiroptera; family Pteropodidae; genus Eonycteris; species Eonycteris spelaea. Next base: position 2,050,124 of record PUFA01000186.1, on the reverse strand, counting down.
CTCCTCAGTGCTCTCCAGCCAACCTGGGCTGCAGGCAATGCCTACAACATGCTAAATTGGTTCCCACCCCAGGGCCTTTGTACTTGCCGCTGTCTCTCCCTAGTCTTCCCCCCACATCCTCTTCAGATTCTAAGCTCAAACGTCTCATCAGGGACACCTTTCAACCATCAGCCCCACAGGCCTAATAGGTCCTGCCCTGTGTTACTTTCTTTTTGGGACCTCTTATTACCCAAAATATTTTTATTCATTTAGTGTTTTCCCTACCTTCTGGCTACATCAGGGATGTTATTGTTTCCAGTGATTAGTGGTCTGTAGAGCCTGGATTTGAATGCCACATGTGCTGTGTGAGTCTGAGCAAGTTTCCCCTCAGAGGTTCTGTGCCTCAGTTGCCCCATCTGTAGAAAAGGGTGATGGTAATAAGAGTTCCTTATAGGGTTGTTGAGAGAATTAAATGCGTTAATAATACATGCAGTGCCTTAGCACAGGGCCTGTCATGTAGTAGTACTAGCTATTGATTGAAGGGTTGTTTTGCTATGCAAATTTTTATGAAGCCCAGCATATTGTAGGCGTTCAGTAAACATTTGTGGAAGGAACAACACACTTGGGCACTTAGCAGAAGTTGGGCTGTTGGGAAGGGGAGAAAGATTAAAATTGTCCAACACCCTGGCTCCAAACGCACCTGCCACCTGCCGGCTTCCCCGAGTGAGGCGAGGGCAGGGCAGAGGGAGGGGCGAAGGGACCGGCCAGAACCAAATCGTGGGCCTCGTCCGAAAATGGGATTTTATTCTGAGAGCACCAGGGAACTACGCCAGGTTCTCCGCCGGGCGTGACCTCCGGCTGTTTCCGGGGAGAAGGCGGCGGGGGAGGGGGCCCAGAAGCTGTTAGCAGCGGAGCCCGGGGCTGGGGTGCTGCTGAGGGGAAGCGGGGGTGTGCAGGCAGGGCGGTGCATGTAAATCCGGGGCGGGCGCGGGGCGGGCGCGGGGCGGGGCGCAGGAAGCCGGTAGGCTGAGCCCGGCGCTCAGGAAAACCCCGAGCGGCGCCGCCTTCCAGTCCCGGCCACCCGGAGTCCCCATTTCCCGCTAGGGCTCCGGCTCCACGAATGGACCCGGAGCGCGCAGGTAGGATGCGGGGCAGTGAGCGCAGGTCGGAGGTGGGAAGGCGGGCCAGGTGGGGGAATCGTCGCTGGCACTCAGCGGCTTCAGAGAAGTGCTGGGCCACCATCGGGGCCCCAGGCAGGGTGTCGCCGGGACCTCCCCAACCCGCGCGGGGACAGCCCGCGCGCAGAGAGCGCCCGGCTCGGTCCCTGTCGCCCAGGGGCAGCCGAGGCGGAGCACTCTTGGGTACTCAGACAGCCGGTGTACCCCCAAACTCATGCTGTATGAGACGGTCACTCAGGGGCTTGAGACCATCCGGAGCGTGGGGTAAGGCAAGGTCTTGGGCCACGCAGGGCCCTTCTCTGGGCAGTGAGTCACCTCTGACCCCAACCACAGGGAGTTGATGAGGATTGGGGCGAGAAAGGATGGGGAAAGTTTTGAAAACTGAAATGTGATACTAGGTCAAGGAATCTGGGGAAACAAGGCCGTTTTCACCTTTGGTCTCCTTATTTCAATACTGTTGGATGGACCCAATACTAGCGATCATTTTCTGGGTCTTCCGTAGGCTCTGTTCTGAACACTGAAAGTACTCCGAGTTAAACCTCAAAATAACCTCTCTGGTCGTGCTGTGTATGTGTCATGGCCACTTTTCAGATGAGGAGGCGGAGGCACAGGCAACTTAAATAACTTGCCCAAGGTAACACCCACCTGGAAAGTGTGGGTCAGGATGGGAACCCAGACGTTAGAGCCCACTGCCCTCCACCTGCCAACAGTATTTGTCAAACTACCCCATAAATGCATTCTCCAGGGAATGTGATTAAAATACACATTTCCAGGCCTGGGCATTCCTTGGGCTTCAGATTCATAAACCCAGGGATTGGGATGATGATGATTTTTTTTTACTTTTTTATTTTTATATTTTTATTTTTTTAATTATAGTTGACATACAATATTATATTAGTTTCAGATGTACAAACAGGGATTAGACATTTATATAAGTTACGAAGTGATCACCCTGATAAATCTGGTACCCATCTAACACCATACATAGTTGTTACAATAATAGTATATTCCACATGCTATACTCCATATCCTCAGGACTATTTTGTAACTACCAATTTGTATCTCTTAATTCCTGCCACCCTTCACCCATTCCTCCATCCCCAATTATGATAACCATCAAAATGGTTTCTGTATCTCTGGACATGTTGTTGACTTATACACAGCATTATTAACCAGTGCTAATCTGGATTTTTTTAAAAAACAAAATCTATAGTTTTGTAATCAGGAGACACTGAGGATCAGCAGACTGGTGGCCAATGCTGGGGTTCACAGATTGCCCCAGGCCAGTACTAATCCTGCTTGAATCCTAGCCTCTGCCTGTCCCCAGCTCTCTGTGAGCTGTGACCTGCCTGCTACTTCTCCTTTATGGGTGGCCTTTTAGGAGCTGGAGCATTTGCTGGGACATCAGCACTTTTATTAAAATCCTACAGTCTGATGTGGGAAACTGAGACTCAGCTATCCTATTTGGCTCGGGTTTCCTGCACAGTCAGGGGATATCTGAGTCCTGCAAAGACCCTTTGCACTCAGCTAGTGTGATTATAGAGAATGTTGAGGTATGGATTGGGAGGTGACGCCCAACCGGTCACTCGCTCATTAGCACTTATGGGCTCCTAGTGGGCACTCCTTCAGTGCTGTTCAGGCCACTGGCATTTGCCCTCAAGGAGGTCTCCCTCTGGGGAGGGGGAACACAGTAGGGGTGATCAGCTCTCCATGGGGCAGTGAGATAGGCTTCACGGAGCAGGGACCCCAAGCCAGCCTTGAGGGAGCAGTAGAGGAACTTGGCAGGGGGAGAGTGGGAGGGAGAGGTATGCTGAGCAGGGGAACAGTGTGGGCAAAGGCTGGGAGGTGTGAAGGGCGTGGCCTGTGATGCCTGTGGAGTGGGGAGAAGCCAGGGAGGGACGGGCAGGTGGGCTGCGTTGTAGAAGGCCTTGAAGACCTTGCTGAGGAGTAGGCTGGTGTAGTCTATCTTTGCCTGAGCCATAGAAATCACAATGCAGATTCCTGGGCCCCACCCTGGACCTCTGGAGCCAAACCTGGGGGGAGGCCCTAGGAAGGCGGCAGGGGGAAAACCACCAGTGAGTTGTCCTGGTTACAACACAACCATTTACCAGCAGGTCTGGCATAACCTGAGGATTGCCACATCCTGGACAGTGACTCAGAACTGATGTGTCTTATACAGCATGATCCCAGGGTCACAGAAAGCCCAGGCAGGGGTGGGGAGGCTGTCGTCTAAAGTTTTCACAGTTTCCTGATTCGAGGTCAAATAAGTGATAGGAGAGAACCTTTCCTGGAGCCCTCCTCTTCCTAACCCCCAACCCCTCTACCCGTGTCCCAGGATGGAGGAGGAAGTTCAGGGTCAGAGAGCCCACTGCCCTCAGCTGACCTCCGTGCATCTGGGAGGCAGGCGGAGATCGAAGCTCCCAGCTGCTTTGTTTCCTCGTGTTTGTGGAATGGGCTTTTATGAGGGTTTATGGCCTCATGTTTTCAACACATAGTGTGTTTAAAATAAATGTTAATGTCTGTTGATACCTGTCAAGAAGTATAGTCTGGAGGTTAAGAGCATGGACTCTGGAGCCAGTTTGCCCAGAGGCTGGCCTTGCTACGTACTAAGTAGCTGACTTCTCAGGACCACAGTTTCCACATCTGTGAAATTGTAGTGACTACTTTATACCATTGTAGTGATGAAGAAGCGAATTACTAAGTGTCAGGCATACAGAACAGAGCCTGGTATGAAATAAGCACTATATATTTGTTAAATAAATAAATGAACCCCATTGGATAGGGTTTAGTCTACCTATTTTCAGGTCCGAGATGTGTGCAGTGACCTTGCCTAAAGTCCCACGTCTTGGAGTGACAGAGGGATGCGAACTTGCTTTCCTTCCCGACTTGTGTTCTTTCCCACTGTTCCAGTTTGCTGGGGTGATCAAGAGGGACATATTTCCCAGTATTACTCATGACCGGCACTGAGATGTACCAGGTCTTTTGGCCATACTTCCCTTGGCTAGTCCAGAAGAGAGGCCAATGGCTTGCTTGAACGTTTTATGAACTTGCCCTTGCAAGAGTGTAAGTGAGAGAATTCCAGTGGCAGCTGGAGCGTCCTGCAGGATCCAGCATCAGATGAGCCATATCCCTGTTGCTTTATTGTGTGACTTCCAGAAAGACATCTGCTTCTCTTAGCTAGAGGCACAGGCTTGAAGACAGGGGCCCCAGGTTCGAATGTGAGTTTGCTGCTTCCTATCTGTGATCTGGAAGCAGTTGCTTAACCTCTCTGAATCTCAGTTTGCTTGTCAGTAAAATAGGTATTGGTAGGGGGGCTGTTTAAGAGAGAATTTTTATAGCATCTTGCCTTTGGTTCAGTAATTGCTGTTTCTCTCCCCATTTGGACAGAGTTGCTTCTACATATCTAGCATCTGCATTCATTTCTTTTTCAAATGCTTTTTGAGTACCAATATTTGCCAGATACTATGCCAGTTGCTGCTGACAAAGAGCACTGGACAAAATCCTTGCTCTCCTGGAGTTTAAATTCCAGTTGAGAAGACAGGCAATACATAAACAAATACATATATACAGATCTACACCCCTTAACTGTAATTCTGAAATCCATAAGCTCTGAAAACCAGAAGTTTTTTCATAACTCTTTGGAAGCGTGACCTGATATGAACTAAACACGAGGCTCTTTGGGGTCTTCATTTCTCTTCTTTGGTGTGAATGCGTGTCTGTCTTGCTGCAGAGATATTCATGTGGTGGGTTGTGGGGTGCTGTTCTGGACATGTGGGGGCGGGGTGCTTACGTCAAGTGGTATTTTATACAAGATGACCTTTCTATAATCTGAGTAATTCTGAATTCTGAAACACGCTTGGCCCCCAGGATTTCATATGAGAGAATGAAGACAGCACTGGAGGAAAAGTGAGGTAGGCTGAGGGTGAGGGCCTCTCTGAGGAGGGACATTAGAAGGACAAGGGGCAGAGGCCTGGAAGAACGGGCCAGGTGGAGGGGACCATGGTAGAGGAGATTTGTCCATCCCACCAACCCCACTTCTCGGCGCCCTGCTCTGCACGCACAGTTCTGTCTCAGTGCACGTATCTGTTCCTTTCCAAGAAGTGGCAATGCCTGTGAAGTTTCGTGTTTGGCTCTGACTGACTCATTCTCACTCTAGAGGTTCCCATGGGCCTCCTCACTTCCTCCAGGTTGTTTAAAAAATTCAAGGTCTTGGCTAAAGCAGGCTTGGGTGCTGTGACTCGCAGGGAACAATCGCTAGCTGGGCCAGCATTTGAGTGCCTTCCTCCTTTCACCAGTGCAAGAGAGAGGATATGGGTCCTGGCAAGGGGAGGAGAGGCTGGTCCTCAAGAGTCTGGTGGAACAGGTTTCCTGAGGGACATGTGTGTAGTTCTGAGCAGTGCCTTTATCGAGAGGCTAACAGCCTCCAGCCTGCAGAGCCAGCTTACAGAGATAAAAGCAGCATGCGTCTGGAGTGGCAGCACTGGGTTCACTGTTTACAGTCACTCAGCAAACATGCCAGGGGTTGGGGACACAGCAGCCTGTGACATGAAAGTGAAAGCCCTCGTGGAGCTGGTAGTCTCGTTGGGGGAGGTGATTCCATGGAGGTGACTTTTGAGCTAAAGCCTGAAATAAAAAGACATGTGGCCATCTGGGGAAAGTGATCCTGACAGAGAGACCAGCAAGTACAGAGGCCCTGAGGTGGAAATAGGCTTTGCGCGTTTGGCCCACAGCAAGGAAGTAGATAAGGGTGGATGGAACCCAGGGTAGGGACATAGGTCAGGGAGGTAACCTGCATACCTGCATTATCTCATTCAGTTTGTAGACTAACCCTACAAGGTAGGAACTGCTCTTATCCAGATTTTATAGGTGAAGAAACAGGCATGGAATGGGTTAGCAACTTGTCCAGGATCACACAGCTGGCAGTTGGCAGAGCAGGGCTGTGGACCCGGCCGCTCCAGAGTTCTCAGTCTTCACCATTGTGTTTCAACACATAATGGAAACTAGGCTTACATGCTGAAGGCCCCCCTGCTAATCAGATCATTAGGAGCCTCCCCATTTCCCTGAGAAGAAAACCGAGGCTCATGGATGACGCAACTTGGAAGGGGCAGAGTCTGGCTTCCAATCCAGTGTGGCTGACCTGGAAGCCTTTGCACGAAACCACTGTTCCGAAGCCACCCCCCACAAGGAGTAGAATTTAAAAATACTGAATTTCTTGGTCAGAGATAAGAGAGTACAGTCGCTGAGAACCATTTTGGAGAATGGAGGAAGGCCTGAGGTTTTCCCAGAGCAGCCAGGACAGTGTTCTGCCTTTTCGAGAGGAACCGAGCTGCTCTGGAGAGCAGGCACCAGATCTCTGGGCTGGCAGCCCTCCAAGCCCACAGCCACGGCCTCCTGATAGTCTTCCTGTAACGAACAATGGGGCAGAGGCCTTCCAGAAGCCAGATTTCCACAGCTAGACGGCTGGCTAAAGATCTTTCCTGAGGTATAGCCAAATTTGCTTTCCAGGAGCTTTTACTTTCTGGGTCTGGTTCTGCCCCTTGGAGGTAGTAAACTTTGTTCTCCAAAGACAACCCGATATTTCTCTTTTTCAGACTCTGCAGCCATAGTTCTTTTAATCATTCTTCTTGACTTGGGGAATTGTTAAGAGTTCAGTCTAGATTTAGACATGACCCACTTGGTCAGAGTCCTGTATGAAACCCATTGCTTTCCTCAAAGCCTGCCTAGTCACAGAGGAGAGAGTATCACCTTCTTTGATCTGGAGCCCATACCTCTGTTGATACAACCTGCTGTCATACTTTGTAGTAGCCATATCCCACTTGGGGCTCATACTGGGCTTGCCAGTTAAAACCTCCAGGTCTCTCTTCTTCATGAGCTGCTGTCAATCAAAGTGTCTTCCATTCTGAAGTTTCTTGTTTAAGGCTAACAGTTGTTTTCAGCCTTCTTGTTTTAAAATAAATGAACTTAAGGCTAAATGCTTTGGCTTTATTCCACAGGTCATTCACTGGTAAAATATTTATAATTTCCCCTTTGTTTAAAAATGTTATGTACTTTTTAAATGTTTTAAGATGGGTGGAAAGGTTTTGAAAAAAAAATTTTTTTAATTGTTAGTTTCTAAATTTGTTGCATTATGGTCAATATTTGTGGCTTCTATGATATCAGTGATGGAGAATTTTGAGATCTTGTCTAGGATTTTCTGGCCAATTTTTCTGTATCCCATATTTTTTGAAAGGATATATATTTTCTGTTAGGTGTAAAGTTCTAGAAATATATCTATTAGATCAAGCCTGCCAACTATAGCATTCCTACTTTGTATGGTCTTATGTGTTTTTGTTTACCTGATTTATCTTCCACTGTGATGGAGGATCTGTTCATTTCTCCTTGGTTTTCTCTCTGTTTTTTGCTTTATTTTCAAAGCTATGTTATTAGGTGCACATAACTAGAATATATGAATAGCAGAGGGATTCATGGTTTTTATACCTTCATGGCGAATTGCTCCTTTTGTCAGTATAAAACAGCTTTCTCTCTTTTTTACTAAGATGCCTTCAATTCTGTTTTATTTAGTATTAATATACCTATTATCTTTATTTGCATTTTTCTTGACTAATTTTCCAATCCTTTATTTCCTTTTCTTCAACTGTCAAGTTGTAGAGCTATTATTTGACCCTATTCTTGTGGCCAGATGATTAAAAAAAGAAACAAAAAACAACTTGCATCTCAATCTCAGCTCTGCAACCCACTTGCTTAGTAATATTGTATAAGTCATTTTCCCTATTCGATCCTCAGTTTCTTCATCTATAAAAGAGGGATATGATCTGCTTTGCCCTTCTCTCTGGGTTTTTATGAAAATAACTATGACAGTCAATATGAAGGGCATTGCAAACATTGCTGTACACATATCAGTCGTTGGGTGTGGATATCGGCTGGTACTCTAGGCAGTGAGAACGGCATGTGCAAAGGCTTGGAGGTGTGGAAGCATCCATGATGAGACAGCCAGTGGCTTCCGTTTGGCCGCCTTTGGTTGGATGCCTTCTGTGTTCACAAAGAGACATGAGTAAGACGCAGTCCCTGGCTAGCCTGGAGGAACTTCCAGTCTGGAAAGGGAGAGAAATGATGGCACAGCTCATTATTACCAAGAGTGGAAAGGATGGTGGGACAGAGGGACAGGCAGAGGGGTGAGGTGGGCTGAGGGAAGGGCAAGGTTTGACCAGGAATATCCTGAGGGGGTGGCCCCGGAAAACTGAGGGGCAAAGCAAATAGCCCAAGGGAAGCGGGCGAGTAGGTGGAGTCTGTGGCAGGTTTGGGGATGGTCGGGGCAGGGATGGGAGGGTGCAGAGTGTGTAAAGGTTGCTCTTGGGCCCCTCACCCTCCACTGAGGAGGAAGGCGGTGGAGCTTGCAAAATTTTGAAATCCTCACTGGCACCATCATGCTGCTCAGCCACTCAAAGCAAGTGGTGGGGTGTCTCCAGCCCCGCGACTCTTGAAAAGGCAGCTTTTCATCTTTGGGGGTGCCAGTGCTTGGGGAAGGTATGGAGGTCACGCCTGTTGTTCCTTTCCTCTTGTTGGGGGTCTTCTGGCATTGCAAGACCCCACCTACCCAGGAGGACACCAGCTGGTGATTGTAAGTGAAAAGGGACCACAAATGTGGGGTGTGGTTTTTGAAAATTAAACTCATTTCCAGTATCTAAAAATCAGCATAATATGCATAAAAATCTCGATTTTTGGCTTCTTTTGAGAAATCAAAGACCTAGCAATGGCTGTGCCTTCATTCTCACATGGCAAAAAGCCACCGAAGCAGTGTGGTGGCTGCCTTTTGGGACTGGGCATGTGCTTGCCACTTGTCTCCTCTCTGTTCACTGAGATCTCAGTTCTCTTGGATATTTGAGTTGCTGTGGAGGAGGTGACTCTGTGGCCATGAAGGAGGTGGCGGGGATGGACCCTTGTAAAGGACCTGAAGTAGCATCAGGAGTGGACTAAGGAACTTTGGGGGGACCCTTCCAGCCCTGAGAATGGATGGTTCTGAGACCTTTGCTGACACACCCTAATACCCTAGATTGCACACTCCTTTCCCTCCTCAGCCATCTTGTCTTTTCTTTTTGCTGCAACGTGCGTGAACACGTGCGTGTTATCAATGAAGAAACAAAGCATGACTGGTTTCCCAGAAGGTTCCCTTTTGCCTCCTCTTGGTCACACTCCTGACCCCCTGCTGCCCCAAGGACACTATCCTAACTTCTGCTTCCAAGATCAGTTTGTCTCCTTCTGCACGTCATATAACTAGAATTGTTAATGTTTTTTGAGCCCAGCTTCCTTTGCTCAGCTTGTACCTGTGAGACCTGTCTGTGCTGTCACAGCAGCTGTCACTTACTCACGGTCTCAGAGTTCCCTTGGTGTTTAGAGATGAGCTTTTGCCACCTGCTTCATCAACACTGTCCAAGGCCCCTTCCACCCACCTGTGGTCTCTTCACCTCCCTGCTGCCTCCCTGTGAGGCAGGTGACTGTGCCTGCCTTTCACAATGAGGAGACTGAGGCTCTGAGGGGAACCTGGCTTGCCAAGATTTCTCAGACAGCCAGGGCGGGGCCGGCGACTTAGACCCAGAATTATACTTTTGTGTCTTAGATTCCCCAGAGTTCCTGCTCACATGGGCAGCCCCGCACATCTCTGTGTCCCTGACAATGCCAGACACTATATGGGGTGAGACAACAGGAACAACTTGAAGGAGCGCACCTCACCTCACCTGTCTGCAGACAGGACAGGGAGCTCTTATCTTTGTTCATGTGTCACGGGCTCCCGGTTGGTCTAGGGTCAAAGTCGTGGTCACCGTTGAGACAAGTTCACTGGTGAGGACTGAGCACACAGGGATGGAGGCCAGGTCCTAGCTCAACTACTCCCTGCCTCGTCACCTGAACTCCTCTGAGCCTTGGTGCCCCCCGCCCCTGCGCAGGGGGACTGTTTGGCCACATCTTCCATGGGAGGCCTGCAGGAGGCGCAGACAGGCGCCTGACAGGAGAGCGAGTTGTGCTGCAGCTCAGAGCCCGAAGGTCCACGTTCAAAGCCCAGCCCCGCCATGTACTAGCTGTACATTCTTAAGCAGGTTCTCGAACCTTTCTGGCCCTCAGTTTCCCCTTCTACAATAGGGATGATAACTGCACCTGCCATATTCCTTGGGTTAGGCGTGGAACTCATGGACAGAAAAGTCATTGGAGAGCTCAAGGAACTGGGGACGCATGGGGGCAATTATGACTTCTGCAGACTTCAGGAAGGAGGCTTATTAGGAACCGTGACTGTTACGAAGACAGCCAAAATCTGATCAGTGTCATGGGGCCAGACGTTATGGCTCTGCTCTTCAGGGCAGTGAGTAATAATCATGATAATGCCACCAATTACCAGCTCCCCAGAGGCTAGCTCTCCCATGCGGCTCATCAGTGCCTGAATTATGGTATTAAGGAGACTCCAAGCCAGAATTGGTCAGGGTTTATTCAGCAGTGAGAGGTGGAAAATGTCAGCCTTTGGGCTGTAGCCTTGCCTCCATCAGGGATGGCTGACCAGGCCCTCTGCACATAGCCAGGAGCAGTTTGTTCATTCATTCTAACATTTAGTAAGTGTACTTGAACCCTCCCACCCCCCCTGCTAGGCACTGCCCTAGGCTCTGTCACCCTATAGAAGTGAGCGAGGTGGACACAGGCCCCGGCCGTATGGGAGCCGGCCATCTGGTGGGGGTATTTGGACAGTGAACGGGAGGTGCGGGTGCAGAATGCTGCAGGGAGTTAAGTGCTGTGCAGAGAAATAAAGCAGGAGAAGGGCCTGAGAGTGCCGGAGGTCGGCTGCTGGCTCAGCCTCCTCCCTGGGCCCCTGGCACCTTTGGCCGATGGCTACGGCTTCCAAAATCCTACATAGAGTCACTCAGATGCCACACCCCCCCGGGTCCCCTCTGGCTGCTTGGACTTGACATGTTCACAACCAACACGAGTGTCCACATTGCCGTAAAATGGCCATTGGCATGAGATGCCAGCTTGCCGCTGAGATGGGGTCCCCCACTAGGGAGTCTGGCCCAGTCATGCCTTGTGAAGGACGTCCACAGTCTCCAGCCCTCTCCTGTCCCTCTCGGACAAAGTCGGGTCTCACTCTGCACAGCCCCCTGGCTCCAGTTAGTTACAGCTCGTGACCCTCAAATCTGTCTCGAGCCCGAGCCTTCCTTCTGAGCTCCAGCCCACGGCCTTCTAGATGGCTCCCAGGGCCCACGGCCCGCTTAGACGCACTGTGTGCACCGCTCGGCAGAGCACGCGATTGTCCCCAGCAAGCCTGCTTGCTCCCTTCCCCAGCATCACCATCTGCCGCTGCCCCAGACCAAGGCCACCTCTTGGCTCCCAGCTGCCTCTGCCACCAGCCATCACCACATTCTGCCACGTCCACCTCCCAAACATGGCTGGAGTCTGCCCCTCTCGTCCAGCTCCAGCGGCACCCTCTTCTCTCCCAGCCGCCTCCATCTTGCCTGGTGGTCGTTCACACATCACACACAGGCTGGAGTGGGAGTTCTGGAAAGCAACTCCTCTCCTGCTGAACAGTCTTTGTGGCTCGCCACTGCCCTGCGGACAGAGCCATCACCGCTTACCGTGCCCGGCGGGCAGTGTTGTCGTCTGGCCCTGCTGACTTCGCTGCTGTTGTCCTGCCTTCTACCCACTGCTGCAGCCCAGAGCCCGTTTCGTGGGACAGGAGCTGGGTCGTGCCCCCCACCCCTGGCTATGTCCTCACTTTCACTCATCTCTTCTGTTTCTGCCTCCCTCTCTTAGCATCCTGAAGAATCTGTAAAATGAGTTTAATAATCGTCTCCTCGCGTGGGGTTTCCAAAGCATCTAGAACAGTGCATGGCATTGAAGAAGCTCTGAATCTGTGTCACCGTACTAACACAGTGCAGTACACTCGTGGATTTTGAGCGCCTGCTGTGTGCCAGGCACTGGGCTTGATGTCCTGGTGACATGGATGAGACGTGCTCCCTGCTCAGAAAGCCCATGTGCCCTCTGTGGGACATTCATGCCCCCGGGACACCTGACCCTCAAGGACTGGCGAAGGTTCTTGCTGACAGCTGCCTCTCAACTGCCTCTTATATTTTCCGATGGTGTCCCCACTGCCCGCTGCAGGCCCGTTTCTCACTCTGGTTCCTCCCATAGTCTGCTTCGTCCTGGTAAAAGGCCACGCCATCCTTTCAGGGGCCAGAAGCCCCAGAGACCTTCTTGACCCCATTAGCCCTGTTTTCCTTTCACCCGTTCTCTTGGCAAAATCCATTCTCTTGGCTCTGCCTTCAAAGAGATCTAGAATCCAACCCACTCTCACCGGTCCTTCCCCACAGCCACGCGCAAACCTGGTACCAGGCCAGTAGCCTTCCTCACTGGCCCTGCTTCTGCCCTTGACCCCACAGGCCTGTCACACCACGCAGCTGTCCGGATGGTTGGAAATGTGTCCGCTCACTCGATACTTGTCAAAGGAAAGAAGGAAGAAAGGCATGAATGAGTGGTCTGTTTTGCACCTGTAGTACCTGGCACGTAGTAGGCGCTCAGAAAACACCTGCGATAAGAATACACGAGGCTGTGAGAGAGTGGGTGGGGCCTGGAGGACACAGTCGGCACACGGGCACCTTGCGAGCCCTGTCGGCCGAGGTCACTGATTCTTGCTCCTGGTGGCAGTAGAACCAGGCTGCTGCCACCCCTTCTCGTCACTCGCTGGATGGGGGTGGGGTAGGCAGGCAGAGCCTGGGCCATTCTGGGGCCTTGGCCTGGCCTGCCTCGCCATCCAGGGTGAGGCTGCTGACGTGGCTGCCGGTTCTGGGAACCCCGGGCAGGCAGCAGTTCCAGGAAAGCTGCTGCCTCAGGGAGAAGTGTGTCCCTGGCCCCCGGCCAGCCCAGCCCAGCTGTTCCAGAGGCCAGAGGAAGCTCCGGGCTGGCTTGCGAATTGTGGCGTCCCAGGGATCCGTGGCTCCTCAGGGAGCCCGCCGCAGCCCCTGCCGTGTTGCTGGCTTCCTCTCCACGTGCCTCGTGTCATGGGACTGACTGCGTCCTGTCTGCTGATTCGGTCTCCACCCTCCAAGCTGATTTGTGGTCAGAAATAGAAAGAGGAGCAGGAGGCCTGCACACCCCCTGGGCTCGGAAAGACTCTCCTGGGTCACTTCTGGACTGCTGCTGGCTTCTGACATTTTGAGACGTGCCACCCATCTACCCCCAAATAAAGAGTGAGTTAAGTGTGTTTCTCTGCCAGCAGGAGTGTTTTCCCACTCCGGGCACTTCTGCTGTCTTTCCGGCTCAGACTGTCACTGCCTGTTTCCTTTCCTAACTCCATGACCTTGGCCTTGTCAGTTGCCCTTTCTAGGCTTCAGTTTTCCTCTTTGGCCAGTGACACCACATGCCAGGGTTGCAGGGACTGCATTCCAGAGGCAGCAAGACACAATGGTCAGCGCGCGCGGGTTCTCGAGTCGGATCGCCCCGGTTTAAATCCTAGTTCTGCGACTAACCTCTCTGTGCCTCAGTCTCCTCATCCATAGCATGGTAATTTTAATGGCGTCTACGTCATAGAGTTGTTGTGAATAGCAAATTGACTAATACATTGTAAGCACCAAGGACAATGCCAGGGACGACATATGCATAGCAATTATTTGGGCAGAAGCTTGGCACATGCTCCCTGTTTAAAAAGATGATTGAAGTGGTTATTGTTGAATTTTAGCCAATCATTCATTTAATAGATGTTTGTGGAGCATAAACTCTGTAAATGTCAGACACTCTTTAGGCACTGGACGGAAACAGTGACCATGGCGGGCATAAAGCGCTGCCCTCATGGTGTGGACAAACAATACATATATAGCTAAAAATATCATTTAAATGTTACAGATTATCTTCATTTTCTCAACTTCATGAACAAGCAGCAGAACGAGAGGGGCTATTACTCCTTTGCCTGTTTTCCTTAAAGTCATGTTTGTCTTATTGATTCGTGAGATCTCTTTCTCCCTGTCATGTAGATTACTACCCTTTTCTGGTCTTTTGCTTGCTTGCTTTCTGGGTTTTTTTATTTTTTATTTTTTATGGCTTGTTTTGACTTAGGGAAGTTGAAAACTTTTGCCGTCCAGTCTTTCTTTGACGTCTTCATCCTATAATAAAATAAACATTCACGTGTAGCCTCAGTGGTATGATTAGAGATGGCGATGAATGTTGTGGCAGAAGTAAACAGGGCGCTGTGATAAGTAATAGAGGGAGCCCTCTTTAGGTGATGGGGTTTAAAGACTGTGAGGGGGAAAAGGCTGGGCGTGTGTCAGTGTGCTCAGAGGCAAAGGCTTGCTGGGGAGGGAGAGGGGATCTCCTGTACTCGGTTTCCTCCACCAGTAACCTCTTACCAAACTGTAGTACAGTATCCCAGCCAGGACACTGATGTTGTACGATCCACACTGATCTTGCTCAGATTTCCCTGCTTTACCTGTACTCATTTGTGTGTGTGCATGTCTTGAGTTCTGTACAGTTTTATCACATGCACAGCTTTGTGCCTCTACCCCCACGGTCAACGTTAAGAACAGTTCTGTCATAAGGATCCATCCCTGTGTTGCCTTTTATGACCACACCGACCTCTCTTCCTGCCCGCCCCCCTTAACCTCCCCGGCAACCACTGATCTCTTCTCCCTTTCCATGTTTTGTTATTTTAAGAACGTTACATAAATGGAGTCACACAGTGCACACTCTTTTGGATTGGCTGCTTTCACGTCTGGGGCTGGATTATATTCTGAGTCAGAGATGCTCCTCTTGGGTGGGCACAAACCCCTGGGGGTCTGTGGCCCATGGGTGAAGACACCCTTCAGGAGCCAGAGGCCAGTGAAGGGCATGAGTAGGCAGTTCATGGCCTGGTTTCCGATTTAAAAATGATGGGTTGACTTATTTCTGCAACAAGTGCTAACTGTCCCCGCGGTCCGCCATTCCATTATTCTCTCAGCCCAGACTAGGTTTTTGAAAAATCTTAAAAACCCTCAAAAAACTGCTGATCGCCTAGAGGAGGGGCCTTTGACCTGGATTCCTTACTTGGGCTCCAGGCGGTCTGTGAATCCCTAAAATAGAATGTGGAGTTAAATGTGTAACTTTTCTAGAACGAGGGTTTGGTGTTTACATCAGCTGTTCAGACGGGTCAGTGATGTACAGAAAGGTTAAGAGCTGAGGCTTGAAGCCTGACTGCCCCTGTTCAAATCCCAGGGCTGTCACAGCTGTGCAGCCTCAGGCAAGTCACTTCACCGTTCTGTGCCTTGGTTTCCTCATCTGAAAATGGGGGGAAATTATAGTACCTATTCATAGGGCTGTTTTGAGTATCGAATTACTATGAGTAAATATGTAGAAGGCAACGTGGCATGTGGTAAATATTATACGTTTGTTAAGTGAATGATGAGTCTGCAGGATGTAGGAAGGCAGAACCATCTAGGGCCTCTGGGGTTTTGTATTCTTTCTTTGTCAACAAGCTTCAGATCAGTAGTTCTTCCAAAGGGACACACAGGTAATGGTTGGACGTTGTCACCTCCCTTGTCCTGGATCTCATATCTCTGTTAATATGGCTTTGGTTGGCTTTTTGTTTGTTTAAGCTGCTGCTTCACCTCTGGCTCCTGAGTTTGTAGACAATAAAAGCCCTTGGCCCTTGCTGCTGCTCAGGCAGGCTTTCTGGTCCTATGCTTGGGCAATCGATGTTCAAAACTGACAAGCAGGTTGGCCAGCTCTTCCTGGATCATTTCATTCGTCTTGCTGGGTTCAGCCTCTGGTTCTGGGAGAAGTTGAAGGCATTGATATTGATATATTGGAATGCACCCTGGGCTCAGAAGCCAACAGACTTGGGTTCTGGCTCTAGCTCTGTCCTCTCTCCAGCTGTGGGACTTGATGGGCAAGTTATTTGATCTTTCTGGACTCAGTTTCCACAGGCGGAAAGTGAGAAACAACCCATCTTGCGGGGCTCTTGGGTAGATTCAATAAGGTAATGCTTCTGCCGCACTTGGTAAAGTGTCATGCACAGTGTGAGTACCTGACAATCAGGATTTGGTTTACCCAAATCCTTGACTTGACACAAAGAAGTTGTTTCCGGGAGTCTGGCTCTGCTCAGCCGTGACCCGGGGATGAGCGCCCCATCCGTGGAAGCGTGCAGCAGACACTGGTGTTTGCTGCACGCTTCCACTGGACTGCAGCATGTCAGAGATGGGATGTTTACAGGCGTCCTTGCCCAAGTTGGCAGCTGAGCTAGGCAGATGACCCCTGAGACTCCTCCCAACTCCAGCAGTCAGGAATTCGTGACTGAGAATGCAAACTTGAAAATGTTTCCTTTTGCCACATGCTTGACCCGGATCACTTGGTAATTATTATTTTTAATTCCTTTACTTTGTCC
This sequence comes from Eonycteris spelaea, assembly GCA_003508835.1. NCBI lineage: Eukaryota > Metazoa > Chordata > Mammalia > Chiroptera > Pteropodidae > Eonycteris > Eonycteris spelaea. The sequence continues at coordinate 2,033,588 of PUFA01000186.1, read as the reverse complement.
TCTGTTGCTTTTCTCTCATTGCATCTGTTAGCCTGGTTTCCCCTGAAATGCAGCACCCGCTTGTCCCTGTGAAGCCAGCTGGTGTGCGTGTGTGTGAGCACGCACACACGCACACATCCGGATGTGCCCTCTGAGTCAGATCAGAGATAGCCCGCCTGACTGCCCTCAGTGTGATGTTTCAGTCCACCCAGATGCTCTGCTCCCCAGGCCCCTTCGGAGGACTTTGCCATGATAGCCCTTCTGCTGTGTGACTTTGTACATCTTGGCCTCTCTGTTTCTCTTTATTGAAAATTGGGGCTAAAGTGGGGCTTTTGCCATCTCTGCCACAGGATGCTGTGGACATCTGTGAACGTGTGAGAGAGAAAATTACTGGGACTTTGCAGAGGAAACCGGTGTCACAGACTCGCCACCGCACTCCCACCCCCTCCTTCCTTGGTCTTCAGTGTGGCTGCCCAGAGGGCCACTTGCGGCTTTAAGCAGATGCCCAGCCTACCCCTCAAGAGAGATTTCCAGCCCTGTGGCCAGCCCTTTAGGGGCTCCACATGATATCCAAAATGACTTTATTCGACAGACATTTACCGAGCACGGGCTATGTGCCAGGCATCCATGTGGGTACGAGAACTCGACAGTGAACAAGACGACCAGGATGGCAGACACTTGAAAGACCGGTCTCCCCGTACTCCCTGCCTGTTGTCCCCATGGCTCTTTATAGACTGCCCCTCAGCTTAGGTCTGTCTGTGCCCCCTGGGGTGTGTGTCTTTGGAACGCTGGAGAAGCGATGTCGCGTTCCTGTCAGGGCATTGTTTCAAAACGCTCATGACCTTGATCTGTCCCATTCCTGGTGATGTTAATTAACGTTGAGCACTTGGGTAAGGTGGTGTCTGCCAGGTTCCTGTATAGAAAGTTATATACAATGCGATGTATTTTGTATATATAGTATGGAAAATTTTAAAGCTATTAAATATTTTGACTCATTAATTAATAAATAATACGAGGTTCATGAGGAGGTACTTAGAGGCTGCCATGGTGAAATAGAGCTGTCTCTTCTCCTCACTTATGATCTACGGACCTATGCACCCCTATTTTAACTCCAAGGGTTACAGTTAGTTAGTTAATGTTTGTTGTGATGCTTCAGTTGTGCCCATTTTGGCCAGTGGGAACCTGCTCAGGCTGGCTCCTGTGTCTTTTTGATGCGTCCCCAGCATTCTTGGAGCATGTCCTTGCTTTCTGGCCCAACAAGAGTTCCAGGCTTCTTGTTGCACTTGCCTTGCTCCTGGAGTCAGTGATTTTGCTAAGGAGCTCTGGTTCATTGCAATGCAGGATAACGTTTGGAAGGCAAGACCTGGGCACTGATAATCAGACGCCCCGCTGGATCCTGGACTGACATAGGGCATTATCGATGCGATTAGCAAAATGGAAATAGGGTCAGAGGGTTAGATGGCAGTAAGGCATCAGTGTTAATTTCCTGATTTTGATGGTTATATTGTGGTTTACGTAGGGGAATGTTCTTGTTTTCCTGAAATATACATGGGGATATTAAGGGGTAATTTATTCATTGTGAATAAAAAAATAACATGAATGAGAGCGAGCGAGCGAGCGCGTGCGAGAGGGCACGTGAGCCTGAGAAAGAAGGAATGGGAGTGAAAGGGCAGTAAGGGGAGAGGTGTGGAGGTGGGAATTAGTTGGGAGTATTTGAAGAGCAACAGGAAGGGAAGGGTGCGGGTGGCAGGAGTGCTATGCACAGGTGCTGGGGCCAGGGAGAGGGAGATGGCCCAGCTGGGTAGAGCCTTCAAGTGGGGTGAGGTCTCTGGAGAGCTTCCGGCAAGGGCTTGGGGCTTCAGATCAGTGGCCTTAAGCCCTTACCTGTCTCCAGAAGCCATGCAAAGTGCCCACGCCTCGCATCCTCTCTACAGTACACCCCTGAGGTGGATCTCGGTATCATATCCGCGTTTCCGGTAACGCACGAACAGCACATAGCTACTAAGTAGCAGAAGGGGGCCTGGCAGCTGCTCTTCTGAGTGTGACCCCAAGATAGAGACCCAAGAAACGGGGTGGGGTGAGTGTTGTCAGCATTACTGGGATATTGCTTTATAGGGGGCATTTGGCATCGTGTGCCAGGAGTGTTGGGGAAGTGCACACTCCGTGACCTGATGGGATTCTTCTGAGCATTGGCCTTAATCATAATGAATGGTGACATTACTTGAGCTGTTTCTGTGTCCAGGTCACCATTTGAGGACTCCACGTGTATAAACTCATTTACTCCTCACTACACCCCCGGTGAAATGGAAACTGAGGCACGGAGGGGTTAAGCAGCTTGCTCAAGGTTCATAACAGGTAAATGACAGTAGGTGTTTAAACTTAAATAATCAGAGAAATGTGTGGTGGTGGTTCTCCAGGGACAGGCACAGAAACCACACTGTGTACAGTAACAAAGTAACATAAATAATAAATAAGGCTAAAATGCAATGGCGGATACACAGCGGAACACTACTGATCTGATGATGCTTTGGATCTAAATTTAGTGGCATAGAATGATGTTAATGATACAGTAATTTTAAAATTTAAGTTTTAGTGTGTAGAGTGTGCTGCTGTTTTGGTAAATAAAATCATATTTATCTCCCTATATTTATAGCAATGAATCTGAAAGAATAAATATTAATATGTAAATGGGTTATTGCTTTTTGGGGCTTGTGATTTTGGGAGAATTTGAATTATTTTCTTTTTGGGCATCTGTACCTTCTTATTTTTATTCCCCAGTCATGTCTTGTGGGATGTCGTGAACACAATAGGGGCAGTGCACGATTCTATTGATATAAACTCTAAAACACTGAGGGTCATTATGGCAGGGGTCCCTAACCCCCAGGCCCACTGGTCCAGTCTGTGGCCTGTTAGGAACTGGGCCACACCCCAGGAGGTGAGCAGTGGGGGAAGGGCGTGAGCATGCCGAGCTACTTCTGTATTTGCAGCCGCTCCCCAGCCATAGCATCCCTGCCTCAGCTCCACCTCAGATCCTCAGGCATTGGATTCTCATAGGAGCACCCGTCCCTGGTGCCAAAAGGTTGGGGACCGCTGCTCTGTGGGGTTAGAAGTCAGGGCAGAGGGATAATAACTGAGGGAAACAGTAATGTTGTGTAACAAGTACAGAACTTTGAGGCTGCACTAGAGACACTTACTTAGCTTGAGTTTGCATTAGTGGGACTCAGTCACCTGGGCTTTGCTGATCGTGTGGGCTCACTTATGCATCTGAGGTCAGCTATGAGCCCTGGTGGTGTTGTGTGAGTTCACTCAGGTGACAGAGGGGTGGCTGCTTGTTGCTTAATGCAGGATTCTGCATGTCACTGTCCTCTAACGGGCTAGCCCAAGCACGTTTTCAAGGCCGTGGTCATGCCAAAGCAGGCCCCTGCATGCCTCACTTTGGCTAATAGTCTGTTGGCCACGGTAGTCACATGGCAAGGCCAGAGACCAAGGTCGGAGAGAATGCCCTGCCCAGAATGGTGGTGGGGTGGGGGGGCGCTGCAGGGTTACGTGGACACAGGAGGAGTGAAGAATTGGGGCCATTACTGTAGTCAGTCTAATACACTCACCAGCATCATTTTTAGCGAGTTGCCTAATATGTCATTGCTTGGATATGCCCTCATTTAACCTGCTCTGTAAGGCTGCGCAGTTAGACTAGCATTTCCAAACTCTATTTCAAGGAATTGTAACTCTTCCAAGGGTTTTGACATGCACACATACAAGGACAAAGGTTGGGGATGGGACTACATTTGGTAAGTGTTGAGTTAAATGAAGAAAAATAAATTTCCTTGCTGCAGGACTTAGAAGAGCCTTTACATGCAGTGTGCATTATGCACTTCCAAAAGTCTGAGGAGTTGTTCAAACTTAGCAGGCCATGGGATTGTTTTTCAAGAAGCCTCTCTTGGTACAGGTTCTCGTGGCTCTCACTCTGGGCTTTGAGCATCTGGATTAGGTTTTGTGATTATAAACAGAGCTCTAATGAACCTGGAGGGCTCATTGCTGGCAGAGACACGGATGGGGGTGGGTGACAGTTGTTTGGAGTAAGGTGGGTTCTGAAGGCTGTACTCAGGATGTTGGGGACAATGGGGACCACAAGTCGGCACTAACCTGGCTAACTTTCTCTCAGCAGGTGCCTTAGGATCTCCCAATGGGGTGGCTTGGCTCTGGGCTCATGTTCCCTGTGAGCTGCCTGATCCTGGTGTGGGTGGCAGGCTCTGGTAAGTCAACACCTCTCATTCATTCATTCAGCAAACATTTATTGACTATTTACTTGCCAGCCCCCTGAATAACCAGTGAACAAAACAAAGATCCATGGCCTTAAAGAGACTACATTGTAATGTGAGGAGAGAGCCCATGACAAATGATCCTAATTATAAGTAAATTCTACAGATGATGGAAAAAGAGAATAGGGAACAAAATAGGAGGATTGGGAAAGCTGGATGGAGTTGAGGATTGCAATTTAAAATATGTGCTCAAGGAAGTCCTCATCGAGTGGCAGATGACTGAGCAAAGACTTGGAGGAAGTGGGAGCCATGCAGATATCTGGGGGAGGAGGATCTCAGGAGGCCTGGGCCGAGAGTCTGCCTGGAGCATTGGAGGAACTGGAGGAGGCTGGTGTGGTGCAGGCTGTGAGCAGGAGGAGGGAAAAGATGAAGTCAGCGAGGTGACAGGGTAACCAAGTGAAAAAGGAACTTGCAGGGTTTGAGCAGAGAAGAGACATGACCTGTTATATTAAGAAGGATTCCTGTTGGAAGTACAGGGTTGGAAGCTGGGAGGCCAGGGAGGAGAGGCTCAGGAAGCTGAGTGGCTTGGCCTAGCAGAGGAGATGAGAGGGCGTTGGCCTCTGGATCTGTCTGGGAGGCAGATGTGAAGACAGATTGGATTTGAGGTGAGAGAGAGAGGTGTCAAGAATGACTCTGAGATTTCTGACCTGAGCTGCCGGGAAGGACAATGGTTGGTTGTCATTTCTGAGATACAAAGGAATCAGGAGTTGGTTTTGGAGATAAGTTTGAGATATTTATGAGATATCTAAGACTCTCCTTAATGTAGTAAGTCCTTTATCCAGCGAGCAAATGCAGATTGATGGTGGGGGTGATGAGGCTGGCGCTGGGCACTGGAGCAAGAATGTGCCTGTCAGGTGCTGGGTGGCTGGAGTTAGGGCGATGGAGCGCAGATGGTTTGGCAAACCCAGTAGATCTCCTGCCAGGTTAAAATGGCAGCTCCGCCACTGACTGGCCGGAAGAAGATCCCAGCTCCTCATCCCGCCCTTCTATATTGGCCAGACCCAACAGGAAGCCAGAGAACTAGGGGATCTGTGCGACAAGACCTTGGGGGTCAGCCTCTGAGCGCCTCCCCACTCACACTGCTGTGGAGCAGATACCTGTTGTCACATATTTTCCCTTTGATTTGGCCAAGGGCGAGCAGTTGAACTGCATAAATAAAGGTGCTTTTGGATTCTGATGCTGCACCCCAGCTTCAGCAATCACCCCAGTGCGACCTGGGAAGCTGCAGGGGCGCTGGCTCTGGCCCAGCTCTGTGAAGACTGGCACATGGCCGTGCCTGGGACTGTGGATTCCTTGTTTCGTGGTGGGCCCCTTGGTCCTGTTCGGGCTGGTTTCCCACTTTTCCTGGGGGTGCCTGTCCCCCTTGCTTGTTGGGCTTTGGCTGCTCAGAGCCTTTCTGTGTCTCTCCAGGGAGCGTTAAAGTCCTGCGTCAGCCCACCTGCTTCTCTGACTACCACAGCACCTCCACCTGTGAGTGGAAGATGGCCGGCCCCACCAACTGCAGCGCCGAGCTCCGTCTGTCCTACCAACTGCATTTTCCGAACTCTGAGTAAGCCTGTGCGGGAGCGCGGAGGTCGGCGAGGTGGGCCCTGGGAGTTTGCCTGGTTCGGGTGGTGCCCCAGAGTGTATGGAGCTTGATGTGGTCCACCGTGGCTTCCTGGGCATGGGGTTACAGGGGGAGCGCGAGTAATACCCAGTGAGTGTGTCACGATGCTCCAAGTGCACTGTGGTATGTGGGTGTGGGGGGTAGCGGGCTAGACTGGTCGTTCTTAAACATTTTCGTCTCAGGACGCTCTAGCATGCTTAAAAATTAAAAAAGCTTTTGTCTAAGTAGCTTATAGCTATCTATATTTACGCTATTAGGAATTAAAACAGAAAATTTGAATCTCAGCAGCACACGTGCCCACATTCAACAGGACATCACAGCAATGACATCGTCACACGTCATGTAACCTCTGGAAAACCATTCTCTGTGCTTGTCAGAGACAGAGTGAAATGGCAAACGACGTCTTAGGATGATTAGGAAAATAATTTGACCTAGTGGACCCTTGGACTCAGTGGGCTAGACCGTTGTCTGGGGGTACAGTGTTAGCAGTAGAATTCACCATGGAACGTAGAGTATGTTGATCCCTGTAGTTCACTGGAATAATCCGTGTACGTGGGGTACTGTTACAGGTGGTGCCCAGGACGTGATCAGGTACACAAGGCACGCAGTTCTAGGCCTCACTGGAATATACAACACATGGGAATGTAGGGTACACTGACAGAGGTGGTATTCCACCATATTCTAAGGGGGCTGGGCTGTGCTTCTGTATGTGGTACATGCACCTAGACCAGAGACCGCAAGCTGTGGCCCATGAGCCACGTTGGGCCACCACCTGTTCCTGTAAATAAAGTTTTATTGGCACACAGCCATGCCCATCCATTTACATATTGTATTTGGCTGGCTGCTTTTGTGCTATGTCAGCAGAGTTGTATATTTGGGACAGAAACAGCATAACCCTGAAAGCCCCAAATATTTACTGTCTAGCCCTTTACAGAAAAGGGGTGTCCCTTGGCCTAGCTCTTGAGATGCAGGGTTCGCTGTTTTTGGTGGCACATTAGGATTATTCTGTGGTACACAGGAGCGTGCCAATAGGCAGCATTCCAGGGCATGCCACAGGCTTCTGGACACCAGGATAAGCTGTGCCCTCAGAGGTGTGCCGGGACATACACATATGTTGTTACAAATTCTTTAATGCCACGGGTTCTTCCCTTTCACTGGCTTTTAAGGATGAGCCAGGTCCTGGGACCAAGGCCGTGGCGAGGGGCATATAGAGTCCATGGTGGGTGTGGTGAGGGCCTGCGGCTGGCAGGGAAGGCAGTCCAAGTCCTTGTCCCCACCAAACCCAGGGCGTCCAGCCCCCAAGTCTCCAGATGTGGTCCTGGAGGCAGGACGACCAGGAAACTGGAAGAGTATGTGGTTCCTTGAGGCATGTCTGGGGGACACCTGTGGGTCTCTCAAGACCCGCCTAACGCAGCACTGTGTCTGCAGACGTCACACGTGTGTCGCCGAGAACAGGGGAAGCGCCATGTGTGTGTGTGACATGCCGATGGATGTGGTCTTTGCGGACACCTACCAGCTGGACCTGTGGGCTGGCAAGCAGCTGCTGTGGAGCGGCTCCTTCATGCCCAGAGAGCATGGTGAGTGGGGCGGGGCTGCTGGCGTTCGCACAGCCAGCTGGGCTCTGGGGCTGGAGGGGCAGGCTCTATCTGGGAGGGGTCCCAGTAGCCTCGTACCTTTTCCCAAACTTGATGGGGTTCTTGCCCCTTTCTCGGTCTTAGTCCTTCCATCTTTGAAATGGGGTTGGGTTCAGCAGTACATCAGGCCCCCTTCAGCTCAGACATTTCAAGTCCCTGAATTTAAGCGCCCCAACTGGGTGACGAGTTCAGGCATGTTTGATAGGAGACATACTTGCTGCAGATCAAAGACTCAAACTGGGAACCATCTTTGCTGCCTCTGTTGACTGCTCAGCTGCACTTCTTCAGACTGTCTAGACCTTGGAAGCCGACCTTACCCTGGTACCCAGAGTCCCCGCAGGCATTCCCCATGAGCTGGCTGGGTGTAGTGACAGGAGTTTAAAACATTGTCTATTGTCTGTGACCTTGGGCAAGTCACATTACCTCTCAGAGCCTCAGTTTCCATAAGAGAGTTATTACCCTTTTTTGCAATTGAATAAACTGTAGTACAGAGAAGGCAAGTAACCTGCCTATGGTCACACAGTTAGTAAACAGCAGAGGTCGTCTTGTCACAGGTCTCTCACAGAGCTCACAGCCTGCTCCACCCATCAGCAGTTTCTGAAGGGCCTGCTGGTCATCGGGGGTTATCGAAATTGACCCATGAACACCCTCCTGAATTAAAATCATTCTTACATGTATATATTGATTTTAATGCGTATTCTATACTTGCGATCTCAGCGATATGATTGCTTGAAAAGAGACTGAGTTTTTAAACATATAAATAAAAAAAAAGAGGAAAAATACTCTGTAAGTAATATAATACACAGATGTGGCCCAAAGTGTGAAGGACAAAAGTGAAAAAGCCGAAGTTTGGCTTACTTTGTCTTACACGTTTTGTATTCATTCATTGTAGAAAGGTAGTTAATAACCCTTATAGCGCTAAGTAGAATTGTAGCAACATTAGAATGAGTATTATGATTCTGTGTATGAGTCTGACTCTACATGGTATGTTACAAATGTGTACGGAGATGATGTTGACTAAAAATCTCAAGGGGCCATGATCTGTGGGCCAGACAAGCCCTCACCAGATTCTGCTTCTCCGCAGTGAAACCCAGAGCCCCCGAAAACCTCACAGTTCATGCCAGCGTCTCCCACACGTGGCAGCTGACTTGGAGTGACCCGTACCCTTCTGATAGTTTCCTGAACTCCGAGCTCTTCTACCAGGTCAACATTTCAAATGAAGATGACCCTACAGATGTGAGTGGGCGCTGCAGGGGTTCTGCACCACTCTTGGGACTCAGACGGGTGGAGACCCAGGCCCCAGGGTGGGAGATGGGGAGGATGGCTGGGCCGACAGCAACCCTGGGGACCTAGAGTTCCAGCTTCTGCCCTGACTCTGTGCTGGACCGGTCCCTCCACCCGTCGGGCCCTGATGCTTAGTGTGCAGAGAAGGGAAGTTATTTGTGGGCCCTGCTTCTCATCTGTAAAGGAAGGCTCTAGGCCATGTCTGTTTCCCAGAGGACAGGACATTGGGATTTTCTTCGGTGGTACCTCAGCAACACAGTTAAATGACTGAGCCCCACAGTGAGGCAGTCACTGCGAGTCAGCTCACTCCTAGCCCTGACCGGTCAAGGAAGGTGTCTCAACTTAGCTGCCAGATTTGCTAATCCTTCTTTTTGACAGAGGAGGCTGCAGTCTTAGAGCTTTCCCCCAGAAAACAAGTTCAGCAATTATTTAATGCTGCCGCCAGGTTCTCACTGCGTTTGCTTTTATGTGCACTCATGGCATCTGATACTTGCTTTCCAATCACAGCTATAATAACGGGTTCCTTTTTAAATCAGTTTATTGACATTTGTTAAAAGGGAGAGCTGATTTATAGGAAACTATCAAGTAACTATTAGCAGGAGCTGTGCACAGTGATGGCTTGGCCGCCCTCTATTTTAGTTGCCGGTGAGGGTGGAGGTCGCTTCCTGCCACCCATGTTTTCCCCCTCAAAATTCCATCGGAAGGACATCTGAATACCATGGGCCTCGGTGTCCCACAGAACTGAGTTCCAGTACCTGCCCTGCCCCTTGTCTGCTGCTTGATCTTGAGTATGTTGCTTAACCTCTTTGTGCTTCAGTTTCCTGATCTGTAACATGGGAGTAACAAGATCACCACCCCCTAGGGCTGTTGTAAGCATGAACTGTGTGATATAGACAAGCTCCCATGCTTGGCACTGAGAGTGTCATAAACATCCTCTTCCTTTTCTCCTGAGTGCCATAGGCTTAGAAATCCCCGTCTGCCTTGCCCTGCCTCGCCTTGGGCTGTAACTCACTTGGTCACAGCTGTCGAGGGCCTGTGCTGAGCCATGCCTTGTGTCCTGGACTCAGGCGACCGGGCCTTGGCTGCTGGGGCGCAGGCCCCCAGGCACATGAAGCTTTCATGTCAGCTTCTGTTGCTGCTGCTTCTCTTCCTGGCCAAGCCAGGGAGGTAGTGGGTATTGATTTATACCTCTCAGGTGTGGTTTCTCCCTTGGCCCTGGGCCAGGATGTGGGGCAGGAGCAGGAATGGGGCACACATGACGTGAAGCTCAGAGAGCAGTTGGGAAAAGGAAGGTTGCACACATGCCAAGGAAGGGAGTGGGTTCAGCTTTGTCCGTAAGTCTTCCTGTGCCCTGCACCTGTGAAAGGCTCAGTTGAGGGTATAGCTTGGAGGAGAGAGAAGGGTATGGCCTAAAGGGTCCAAAGAAATGTATTTATTTGCTTATCGTGGCTGGACCCAGGTTCTAGGAATCTTTCCACCTCTTGGCCCGTCTTTATTGTGCGCTGGCTTCGCTTTTAGGCAGCCTCTTCCCTTCTGTAGTGGCCAACGTGCCCACTCGCAGCTCCGGGCCTACGACCCAAAGCTGCAATGGGAAAAGTTTCTCTACCCAGATGGTCCCAATAAAAGTCCTGGGGCTCCATTGCTTGCGTTGGACAGCAATTCAGTTGCCACTGGAGTGCCAGTCTCTGAACTTGTCGCAGGCTGTGGGCAGGAGAGAGGGTGCTGGTGAGTCATAGCCCTACCTCTGGAGCTGCAGGTGGGGTCAGTTCCACCCAAGCCAGATGGGGTGAGAATGAGGAAGGGGTGGCTTACCACAGGAGACTCTGGGGAAGGGGAAGCTGGGACTGGGCTGGCTGAAAACACAGCCAGGGTTAGGACCTGGCACCAAACTCTAGCCAGTGGATAGACTTGGTCACTGTGCCTTGGCGATGGCTGAGTGGTCATACAGGTGCTCAGGGCTGCCCCAGGCCTCAGAATTGAGGTCTAGCTTGGTTGTGGGTGGAGGGCAGAGGCCACTGAGATACCCCTCCCCCATGTCTTTCTTCCCAAGGTCAAAGCTGGGCCTGAAGAAGTCCACTCGTTAGTATTGGCCAGAGCTGGTCACATACCCTCTAACCAGTCACAGGCTGGGAATGGGATGGCCACAATTTGTTTGGACCAGTGAAGATTAACCCTGGAGCCAGAGACAGAGCCTTACCTGCCCTGAGCCTTGGGTACTTGACCCCAGTGGCGTAGATGCTGGATGAGTGTCCAGCTGTGTTTGCTACAGCATTGCAGGCACCAGCTATGGCTCAAACTGGGTGGGATCAATTCCAAGAAGATATTAAAGCTTGCCATGGGATTTTGGGAATGTAGCTACTCTTGGTCCTGGATGATTTCAGGACAAGGTTCCATAATGGAGGTAGAGTTTTGGCTTGGGCTTTGAAGGACAAATAGGAATTTTCTAGATAGGGAAGGAAGACAGAGGGAACTACATGAGCAGAGGTTTGGAAATATGAAGAGGCTTGGGGATGAAGGAGTGTGAGTGGTAAAAAGGCAGAAAATGAGGCCGCAAGTCTGTTCAGGGTCATGAAAGCCATGCTCACAATCACCATGGTTACCATGTCTTGTGTACCTACTATGTGCCACATACAACATATATTATCACGAATGGTTGGGAAAACCCTGTAGATGGGGAGGTATTTGTCTCTCCCTTTTAGATGAGGAAACTGAGGCCTGGAGAGGTAGCATGACTTGCCGGGGTCCCACAGCTGGATGGGTGGAGCTGAGATTTGAAGCCAGTATTTGAACTCCAGAGTCTGTGCTGTTTTTCCTCCTCTGGATTTTTCTCTCAGAGGTGGTCTCCTGAACACCTGGCCTTTTTGTTTAAAACAAACCAACTTGAGTAGTTCCCCAGAAGCTCTGATTTCTCTTTTATTTCTTAGTAAGACATTTCCCAATCCTCACCCCTCCCCAGGATATTATGTTCCTTCGGTGAACTAGATCCAACAGTTGGTTCCGGCTTACACATGTTTAGAAAGAAAGGAAGAGCGCCCTCCTCTCCCAGCCCTGGTCTCCTCCGGCAGCTCCCATCCCGTCCTCGGCTCCACTGGAAACCTCCAGCTGCTGTCCAGTTTCTCCAGCTACCTGCCAGGGCTATGCCAACCCCCCACCTCCACCCTGCTCACTTCACACCAGATCGTTTTCCCCAACACACTTCCAGCCCGCAGGCAGAGGCGGAGCGGCCAGCAGCCCAGGAGGGGCTGCAGGGGCCTGAGGAGGAGGGAGAGCTGCAAGGGGGTGCGCCCCGCAGGGAGAAGCCCAGGCAGAGGGTTTGAGCCGCTCACTTGCTGTCAGAATTGATCTTGAACACAGACTTTATTTTATTTTTTTTAAGTTTTTCTTTAATTAATAAAAGTAATATTTACATGAAGTAAAAAATTCAAATGGTAGGAAAGGACTTAGAATGGAAATGTGTTTTTCGTCTGACTACAACCTCCAGTTCCTCTTCCAGGGGTGGACCGCTGTTCCCATCTCTTGCCAGGAGAGAAGGGAGGCCAGACTGGAGTGGGCAGAGGGCCTGGAGGTCTGCCTGCCCTTCTGGAGTTTCCACCTGTGCAAACAAACATGTGTGTTCATTTATCACCATGTTTGTTTTCCATTGCTACATACTAATGTCATCACAAACATAGCTTCTTTAAACAGCACACATTTATTGTGCCATAATTTCTGGGGGTCAGGAGTCTGGGCGGGGCTCTGTTAGTCCCCCGCAGTGATCACGGAGTCTGCCAGGGCTGTGATTTCATCTGAGGTTGACTGGGGAAGGATCACTTCCCAGTCCTAGTGATATTGGCAGCATTCAATTTCTTGTGGGCTGAGAGCCTCAGGTTCTTGCTGGCCCTTGGCAGGAGGCCACCCTCCGTTCCTTCCCTCGTGGCCTTCTCAAAGCCAGAAAGGGAGAATGAGCGGGTGTCCTAGCAAGCTGGGGTTACAGTCTTACATGATATAATCACATGTGTAGTTCCTACATACCCATCACCTTTGCTGCACTCTGTCAGTTAGAATCAAGTCACACGTCCTGCCCACACTCCAGAAAAGGGAATCACGTAGGGACATGACATAATGTGGGGGTCCTGGGGCCTCTCAGAGTCTGTCTGCCACCATCACTATGCCTTCCCCCCACTCCCATTTTTTAACACAAAAGGCAACAGATAGCATATACCAATCATCGTCTTAACCTTTTCCACTTAGCAGATTCTGGAAGTCCCCTCTCAGTGGGCGCTAGGCCGGGTGGGCTGAGATCCGAGGCCAATGAGTTTGGGCTTGACTGTGGAGAGCACTAGAGAGCACTTGAAGGAGAGAGAAGGACACAGTGACTGTGCTTCAGAAAGATCACTCTCGTGTTCCCTGCATGCCAGGCCCTATCCTAAGTGCTTACCTGTACTAACCCTCACAGCAACCCTAGGAGGGAGTTTATATTTAATCCTCACAGCAACCCTAGGGGGGAGTTTATATTTGCCATTTTGCAGAAGAGGACATCAAGGTCCAGAGAACTTACGTTACTTACCTAAGATCACACAGCCAAAAGTAACAGTAGGGAACCCTCAATTTACAGATGAAAGTAAAACTCAGAAAGGTTAACCGTCGCCTCATCTGGCTAACCAGTTGGGTTAGGAGGGTAGAGTGAGGGCCAGTTCCCTGACCCATCTCACTTGACTCTGGTCACAGTTATGGAGGTGGCAAACAAAGGCCTGAATTGGAGGAATAACCAAATACCCAGGATGGTGGCTCTTAAACACTGTGGAGTTAGCTAAGGGCAGCAGCCAAAGTGGCAGCTGACACTCCCCTGGCCCCCAGCCGGTGCACTAACATCTTCCTTTCTTCTATCAGTTCAAAATCTATAATGTGACCTATGTGGAACCCAACCTTCACTTCCAGCCAGGACCCTGAAGTCTGGGGTCTCCTACAGCGCACGGGTGAGGGCCTGGGCTCAGAACTACAATAGCACCTGGAGTGAGTGGAGCCAGAACGTCAGTTGGTATAACTGTGAGTATCTGTCATGAGTCCTGAGCACTTAGAATGTCTGCTCCCCACTTTTATTCTGTAGCCAGATACTTCCCCTGGATGGGCATCTGGGTTTCCATTTCATAGGGTGCCTCACTGCAGGTAACAGAGTACAAACTGATATGGTATACTGCCAGGGTAGGTAGGCTGGGCTGCAGTAACAGATAAGCCCAGGAGGTCTGTGGTTTAACACTGTAAAAATGTATTTCTTCCTTGTGTAAAAGTCAATATGAACTTTTCTGGTTGTGGATGGTTTTCCTCTCTTCCATCATTCTCTAGGACAGAGATTATAAACCTTTTTATATTGTGGATCCCTTTGGCAGTCCGGTGAAATTTGTGGACCCCATCTCAGAATATTTCATTTCATTTATTTATTTTCATTTTTTTTAAAAAAATTTATTTTATTAGTTTCAAATATATAGTACATTGGTTAGACATTTATAGAGTTTATAAAATGATCCCTCTAATTGCTCTCTTCCTCTGGCTCCCCCTAGCCATTACATTAATGCTGACTGCATTCCCTATGCCATGCTCCCCATCCCCGGGACCATCTATCAACTACGAATTTGTACTTCTTTAACCCTTCACCTCATTCTCCCAGCCCCCTAAACCCTTCCCTTCTGTCTGTCATCAGATTGTCCTCTATATCTGTGAGTCTATTTTTGATTAGTTTGTGTTTTTTGTGCCTTAGATTCCGCATATAAGTGAAATCATATGATATTTATCTTTCTCTGACTTATTTCACTCAGCATGATAACCTCTAGATCCATCCATGTCATTGCAAATGGTAGGATTTCATTTTTCTTTTTAGTGGCTGAGTAATATTCAGAATATTTTTAAAAGTATAAAATTAGAATACATAGGATTACAAGGGAAGCTAATTTTATTGAAATGCAATTACAAAGATATTTTTAAATACACTTACCTAGGAATATATGCTTTTTTATTAACACATTAAAAACAAGATGTGGTTATTATAAATACTATAATTTCAAAGTAGCTGAGCATAACTGACATTTCATGACATGGCAGCTGTAATGTGATATGAGAATAGCTGTGATTCCTGTTGGGAACGGAGTGACTGATGCTGCTCTAATTGTGGTCTGCTCCCTCCACTCCTGATGGGAGGAAATGCTAGGTGTCAGAAGTTAGTGAAGATAGAGATGTCAAATTCAAGCTTCCAGACCCCTGTTTTCTATCTGCAACCTTGTTGGAGGTCTGTGGACCTGGAGTTAAGAATCTCTAAGGGCCCTGCCATTCTCTGCATCCAGCCAGCAGAAGGGGATTGAGAGCTGGGAGACCACACCTTCTTAACAGCCTTAGCCCGAAGTGACACACATGATTTCCTCTCAAGTTCTATTGGTGAAACTGGTCATATGGCCAGGGATTCTGGGAAATGTAGTCCTTCACTTGGTAGCTGCATCCCCAAAAGAACTCTTTGCAACTTTATCACACATGGCTTTGCAATAGAAATATTGAGTTATGTCACATGAAATGAAGTCTTACAAGTAGACCTTACCATTATACAGAGCTCAGTGATGTTACCCCATAGGCTTGTCTTCTTTCCCTCTGCATGGTGGTGTTTTATCCTTAGACTTGTCACCTCATGGCCTCAAGTTGGCTGTTGCATGTGTCCTCATATTACAAGGATCAAAGGGAATGAAAGGCCACCATCAGGGAATGCACCTTGTGCATCTCTCTTTTATCAGGAAGCAAAAAATTTTTCCAGAAACTTCCCTAGAAGACTTCCTTTGCATCTCATTGGCCAGGACTGTCACTTGGCCTCTTCGAACTGCAATGGAAGCTGGGAACTCAAATGTCTGGGAGGGGACTAGAACAGTCATGATTGGCTGAAATCTCAGGGTGGGCACATTGCTACCTGGCAAAGAAGAAAGGGACATAGGGTAGGGGAGGCTGCCTCAGGAGTAGGAGCTGTTATGAACATTCAGTGAAAGAAAGATTCTTCAGAGTGCTGTGCACAGGGGTGATTGGCAGGTACCTAACCCCGCCCACCATGTACCCTTCTCAGCATTGCTCACTTTGTTCATGGCTGTCTCTTTGCCCATCTGTCTCCCACACTGGGCTGTGGGCTCTGTAGGTCATATCTACTCATGTCTCAGTGTCTAAAACAGGGCCGGGCACACGATAACGTTCTTGAGGAAGTTTGTCAAATTGATTTGATTCTACCATTGACCTGGGGAAGGGATGGGGAAGGAAGAGAAATAGCTTATATGGAATATATATAATGTGCTGGACACTCATTCATTTTTTCCACATTTTTTTTTTGAGCTTCTACTCTGTTCCTGACCCTCTCCTAGACACTGCGTATCAGCAATGAGCAAAACAGACAAAAATCCCTGCTCTTGTAGAACTGGTGTCCTGGAGGGGGGAGACAGAAGATAAACCAGTAAACAAAATAAGTCAGATAGATTTAGATCCAGGTGGCAGTAAGTCTGGGTAGAAAATAAAGCAGGATAAGGTGTAGAGTGATGGAAGGAGCAACGGTAGAGAGGGTGCTGGGGAAAAGTTTTTGGAGTGGGTGACAGTGAAGTGAATGAGGAAAAGAAGCCAGCTGTGCGAAGATGATAGCAAATGCTTATGACATGCAAACACTGAGCGTGGTGTATAGTAAATTGTGTGATCCTCACATCAAGTACTGTTATCAACCCCATTGTACAGATGAGAAGACAGAGGCACAGGGAGGGTGAGGGGTGGGGCCTGGGTCACCAGCAAGGATTTGACAGAGTCAGGCTTTGAACTTAGGTCGTCCAGGTCCAGAGTCACTGCCCTTGACCTCTATGCTTCAGGAAAAAGAGAGCAGCACGTTTAAGGTCCTGAGGTGGCCCTGAGCTTTGGAGGAACAGGGGGTGGTGAGGAGGCCAGAGTGGCAAGGGCTCCGTGTGTGAGGAGGACGATAAAGGGGAGGAGGTGGGAGGGCTTGGTGGTGGCCAGGCCATGCAGGGCCTGGGAGGACACTTTCTTGAAGCCTCGGTCTTCAGCTCTGGGCAGCAGAGACCAGACTGTACCCACTAGATGAAGGCTCACGGCTTCCTTCCTACTTCCAGACTATGATTGGCCCTGGGAGCAGCACCTCCCGCTTGCTGTCAGCATCTCCTGCATTCTCATCCTGGTCATCTCTCTGTCCTGTTATTTCAGCATCATCAGGTGAGTACTGAACCAGTCCATCTGGGGTATGAAGTAGGCGGGACTCTCTCCTCTCATCTGTCAGCCTGCAAGGTCTCATTCAACAATAAGTATTTATTGAGCAGCTACTACGTGCAAGGCATTGAGGCAACAGCTGAAACAAGACCAAGGACCCTGTGCTCCTTGTGGGGAGACAGATGTCAGGTCAACAGATAAGCACACTGTTTTCCGTAGTGATCAATGCACTGAAGGGAATATGCCAGGGTGAAAGGGAGAATGTCCCAGGGTGCTGTTTTAGCTGGGGAGCTCAGGCAGGCCCCTCCGAGGAGGTGATATTTGAGCTGGGACCTGACCAGGGGAAATGAGCTGGCCAGGGTAGAGCTGGGGGAAAGGCCTTCCTTTGGCAAAGGGAGACGGATCATGCCTAGGGTATGGTCCAGACACTTGGGGGCATGGTGGCAGTAGACAGAGGCATTCTAGACGATTGCCTTACAGAGTTAGGGCACCTGCGTTTCGATCCTGGCCCAGGCTCTTGGTAGCTACGTGACAGTCAGCCTCGGGTCTCTCCTGTGCAGGCTGAGATATGGTGATTACATATTGTATCAGTCCCGAAAGTCCTAAGAGAGCCCAGTGGGAGGGGGTGTGGGGGAGTAGAAGGAGCCTGATTTGCAGAGAGTTTGAACCTTAGGAATCGTGGTGCCTCAGAGCCTCAGTCCTCCCATCTCTGAAGTGGGACTAGCGAGCCCTACCTCATCGTGTAAGGATGAGCAGGGGCTAAGGATTGACATGAATGAATGTCTGGCACTCTGCTGGGCACACAATAAGTACGTGGGGAACGCAAGTTTACCTCTTTATGTCTTGTCACTGATGCCTCTGAGCCACCCTGGGCTGTCTTTTTCCCTTCTCTGAAACTCAGTTTCCCCATCCCTGTCCTTCCTAGACCCCCGCTCACTGTGTTCCAGCACTCCAGCCTCCTTGTTGTTCATTGAACATACCAAATACATTTTCTCTGAACCTCTGGACTCACCGTGTCCCCTACCTGGAAAGCTCATTTCCCGGGCATCGCCATGACTCGCGCCTCTTCCACCTTCAGTTGCCACTCAGCAGTCACCTCCTCAGGGAGGCCCTCCCGGATCACATTCTCCATTCCTCTCTATTCTCTTTTCATCTTTATTTTTATTCATGGCGCTTATTGCCATGAATTATAATGATGTCATATAATCATTTCTATATTCGTCTTCCTCTTCTAGAAGGTCAGTTCCGCAAGGGCGGGGCTTTTGTCTGTCGTACTCACCGTTGTGTCCCTGAGGCCTGGCACAGTGAGTGGTCCGTAGTAGCTGCTCAATAAAGACCTGTCGACTGACTGAGTGGAGTAGGCACAGGCTAATCTGGGGCGACCTGAGGACCCTCCCGCTCAGAGCTGACACTCCATGGCCCCAGGTTGACCCAGGAAGAGAGAAAGAATCTATTTCTTCCCTCAGCTTCTTGGGCCATCCCCGGCCTCTCCCTGGCACCTTGCTCTCAGCTGCTCCACGGAGGGGGTTGTCAGTAGGAAACCCCATCACTCTCTCTCTGCAGCTTGAACCTCTCCTACTTCCCTGGGGCTTATTCCCACTGAGAACCGTGGTGGCGAGTCAGGAACACTGTCCTGGTAGCAGAATGCTGGGGCGTGAACCTGGCTCTTCTGCTTCCAGCTCGCACTTGACCTCTCGGCCTCAGTCTGCTCATCTGTGAATGGGCTGGCAGTGGTACCTGTTCCACCAGCTGAGGGTGAGACATCCAGAACCAATCAATATGGTCTCTGACTCCTAATAGGTATCGGCGACTGGGATCATTTCCGTGGGAGGAGCACCAACCTGTTAATGATTCAGAGAGCAACACCTTTTCTTTTTTCTTTTTCAGGATTAAGAAACAGTGGTGGGACCAAATTCCCAACCCAGCCCACAGCCCCGTCATGGCTATTGTCATCCAGGAGTCTCAGGTGGGAGAGTGGGTTGGTTCGGATGCTTTGGATGACATGTGTCAGGAAATAGAATTCAGGATGTCTGGGATGTTAAGGATATTCATTGGCTTTTGGAATTGCCCATGAGAAGTCAGGGAGGTTTGGGGATCGTTTGATTCAACATGCGGTTCGGAGCCCAGAGGCTTCCCCTCCCCTCTTCTTTCATAGCTGCTCTTTTAGCCTGAGGTAGGTTCTACTTGGGTTGGTCTCTCTGTTTTTTCCCCTCCCGTGGGAGGAGGTGATCCCTGAGGTCATCTGCACGTCATCTCCCGAGGAAGTGCCAGGGCAGGAGGCCAAAAGGAGAAGGGAGAGGGGGACATGCTTTTAGTGTTTTCCTCTTATGAGCATGAAACTGCCCCCAAAGCAACCAGCACATCTTTTCTCAGTTCTCACTGGCCTGAACTTTATGACACGCTCTGTTCACCTGTAAGGAGTGGGAAAACTGTGAGACAGCCACGCGGCCACCCCGAGCTGGGGTGGGGCCAGCTTCCCCAGTGTGATGGCCATGTGGCTTTTGCCTGAGCAATATCCAGGTTCTCTAGGAAGGGGGGAGTAGGGGATAGAGGTCCTGTCCAGAACAGAAGGCCCCAGTGTCCTCAGTTTTCCAGGGACCCTGTGGCAGGCTCTGTGGTCCGTGGTTGCCGGATCTGAGCCCTGGCCCTGCCACTGACCTGCAGAGTGGACTTAAGCAAGTGGCTTAACTTCTTGGAGCCTCAGTTTCCTCATGTGGGTTTTAGCATGTTTCCCTAACAGCTAACGTTATATGAACCAATACACATAAAGGGTACATTACAGGGTCCTGCACTTAGTAAGTGTCATTTATAGGTCAGTTAGCTTTTGCTATGTAATGAATCATCCCAAAACTTAGACAGTTGAAACAATAGCCATTTCTTTAGCTTTCGCTTCTGCAGGTCTGCAGTTTGACCTTCGCTCAGCAGTGGGGGGTGGAAAGATCTTGAGCTGGGCTGGGCAGATCTTCTCTGAGCCGGCTTGTCCCCAGTGGCCTCACTCACAGGTCTGGCAGTTGGCTGACTGTCACCCGGGGCAACAGAGGTAACTAAGCCACGTGTCTCTCATCCTCCAGCAGGCTGGCCCAGTTGGCACAGTGTCCCACCACATTCTATTGGTCAAAGCAAATCACATGGCCAGGCCAGGCCAGATTCAAGGGTGAGAGGGGCTGCAAAGTGCTGGGGTCAATTTTTGCCATTAGCCAGAGCAACTTATTTTATTTTATTTTTATTTATCATTATTTATACCTACCTACGGCACCTGGTCTTCCTAGGTGGTCTCCCATCCAGGTACTAACCAGGCCCAACGCTGCTTAGCTTCCGAGATCAGACATCGTACTTGTTCAGGGTGGCATGGCCGTAGACCTAGAGCGACTTAATGTTAGGGAGTCTCAGTAATTCCCAGGGAACTGAGGCTCAGAGAGCTAAAGGGACCTGATCCGACCTCAGACCCGAGCGACGACACAAGGCTTACAGTTTCCCGCAGCAGATGCTTCGTGAGCGTTGCCGCATGCCAGGCTGGGCTGGAAAGCCTCTCTGCTCTGTCTCAGTGGCTGTCTCTGTGTTTCAGGTGTCACTGTGGGGGAAGCCGTCCCAAGGGCAGGAACCAGCCGAGTGCCCGTATGTATATGAACTTAGATCGCAGCCTACATGGATGTGGAAGGGGGTGGAATTGGCGTGGTGGGCCCCATCGTGAGAGTGTCTTCCTTCTCTCCCTTGGCATTTAGCACTTTTCCCATGACGTCGGCTTCCGGGCTGGGAGAGGAGGAGTGGTCTGAGTAGGTGGGGTGCTGACTGAGCCCCCTGAGTTTCACTGGGAGCGAAATAGGCCCATGCTGAACCCTCCTAGGAGCAAACAGGCTGGCCTGAGCATGGCTGGTAGAGGCGACCACCAGGGCCGTGGTTCCAGTTGTTAAAGTGCCAGTAATTGCATACTGGTTGGCAGATACCACTGTTCTAAACCCTTGAGTGTGCCACCATCGCACGGGCCTTCTTAGCTTCTCCCTCGGGGCCTCCTGGCCGCCCACAATCCAGTTTATACTTGACACACAGCAGGGGGCTCCAGGACACTACTGGAGCCCTCAGAGCCCACAGCCATTCTAATTGCTGTGTTTTGGTCAATATTTTAAATACCGTCATTCTGGACAAAGGCTTTTCCTTACTCAGTCAGCTGAGTTTGTATTAGGCACCAGGTCGAGCTCCAGAAATCTCAGAGTAAGACACAGACTCTGTCTTCAAGGAGATCCCAGGCCAGTAGTGGGTAGACGGATAGATTATTGATTATAAAGTTAGGAAGCGTGTCGGCAGTCAGTAGAGCAGGGTGACTTCAAGCTGGGCTTTGAAGGATGAATAGGAGTGTTTCAGGTGGAGAAACTGAACCCTGACCAAACTTTGCATTGATTTCGCAGGCACTGGAAGACTTGTCTTGCTAAGCTCTTGCCCTGTTTATTGGAGCACGGCATAAGAAAGGATGCCAGTTCCTCCAAGGCTGCCCAAAACGGGCCTCTCCAGGGTCCCGGGAAATCAGCATGGCTCCCCGTGGAGGTCAGCAAGACGGTCCTCTGGCCAGAATGCCCCAGCGTGGTGAAGTGTGTGGAGCTGTTTGAGGCCCAGGTGGAGAGCGAGGAGGAGGAAGTGGAGGAAGATAAAGGGGACTTCTGCTCGTCACCTGAGAGCAGTGGGTGCAGCTTCCAGGAGGGCAGGGAGGACATTGCGGCCCGGCTGACAGAGAGTCTGTTCCTGGACCTTCTTGGGGGTGAGAATGGGGGATTTTGCCCACAGGGCTTGGGGGAGTCCTGCCTTCTTCCACCTTCAGAAAGCAGAAGCGCTGAGATGCCCGGGGCTGAGTTCCCGAGTGCAGGGCCCCAGGAGGCGCTGTTCCAGGGCCAGGAGCAGCCTTTTAACCCAGAGTCAAACCCTCCAGCTGCTCTGACGCAGAGCTCTGACCGCCTGGCTTTCGCAGAGATGCCCGCTGTGATCGCGGACAACCCTGCTTACCGCAGCTTCAGCAGCTTCCTGAGCCAGTCCTCAGGTCCCGGAGAGCTTGACTCAGACCTACAGCTGGTGGAATGCCTGGGGGAAGGGGACCCCAACATCCCCTGTGCCCCCCAGCTCTCTGAGCCACCCACTGTGCTCCAGCCCAAGCCAGAAACCTGGGAGCAGGTCCTCCGCCAGAGCGTCCTCCAGCACAGGGCAGCTGCAGCCCCCGCCTCGGCCCCCACCAGTGGCTATCGGGAGTTCGTGCATGCAGTGAAACAGGGCAGCGCTCAGGCCAGGGGCGTGGCAGGCTTCAGCCCTTCTGGAGAAGCTGGGTACAAGGCCTTCTCCACCCTGCTTGCCAGCAGTGCCATCTCCTCGAGACATCTGGGGTTGAGGCCAGCGGTGGGGAGGGGGGCTACCGGCCCTTCCAGAGCCTCTCTTCTGATTGCCCTGAGGCCCCTGCCCCTGTCCCTCTGTTCACCTTTGGACTGGACATGGAGCTACCTCATAGTCCTCAGAACTCACTTCTCCCAAGCAGCTCCTCAGAGTGCCTCATTCTGGAGCCAGCGGCAAAGGGAGAGGACAGCCAGAAGCCCCCGCTCTCCCTAGAGCAAGCCACAGACCCCCTCAGGGATGACCTGGGCAGTGGCATTGTGTACTCAGCCCTCACCTGCCACCTGTGCGGCCACCTGAAGCAGTGTCATGGCCAGGAGGAGCGCGGTAAGGCCCACGTTGTGGCCAGCCCCTGCTGTGGCTGCTGTTGTGGAGACAGGTCCTCACCCCCGCTGAGCCCCCTGAGGAACTCGAACCCCTTGCCAGATGGGGTTCCACCGGAGGTCAGCCTCCCTTTAGCCTCCCTGGCACCCTTGGGTGTCTCAGAGGAGGGTAAGCCCTCCCTATTCTTCCAGCCCCCCACAGCCATGCTCAAAACTCAAGCCAGACCCCCAAAGTGCTGGCCATGCTCTCCACAGGGCCCATATGTATGAGCGCTTCCTAGGTGTGGGCCCTCTTGTTGCTGAGGTCTGTAGGTGAGGACTGAGTCTCACCCACGCCTGCCAAATGCCTCCCCCTGGCAGGCAGCCAGGCTGGCACATTCAGAAAAGACTTGGAGAACCCTGGTATGAAGTTGTGATATTGTCTGACACTGGGGTTACAGAGACTGGACCCCCAGGTTCCTGACATTGACCTGGGCTCAGCACAGCCCGTTGGAGTGGAAGGTGCTGGGCGCCGTGCCCAGAGCAGGCACCGACAGGGATTGGGAGGTTCCTGGGCCGCTTGGCTTGTGAATGAGCCACTGGCCATTTCATCAGTCCACAGCTTCTCTAGCGTACTGTCCCTGTCATGCCCACCCAAGGCACGTTTTGTCCACGTAGTCACCCTGTTGCCTATGTCTTGCCCAGTCCTCGGTTTAGCTGCCGCCATGTCACTGGATTAGATGCTGAGCCTAGAAACCAGCCAAGCCTATGGGAATGCCTTGGGAGGCCTCGGGAAATTGAGGTCCTAAAAGAGTGGTTATTTGCCCAGAAGTGCCCACTGATTCAACAGAGCTTCGTTAGGTTGACACCGGAGCCAGGATCTGGGCTGTGGAGGGATGCTTAAAGAGCAAGTGAGGATAATCGAGAAGCACGTGAACAGTTGTGATTACTGAGCAGTGACAGTTTGCTGTCAGGTTCCTACACCACTGTAAGGCTGAGGGCTCCCGTTAAGCAGGGGATCCCCATGATAAACACATCCAGCTACCTTGGGGCCAGTCTGTGCCCCCATGGACACCGCCGCTGCAGCCACAGAGAGACCAGAGGGCGAGGTTCACGCCTGTGACCGGCCGAGCCGGGCATTCCAGACGCCGGTGCCGGACGCGTTTAGCCTGCACGTTGGCCCAGACCTCAGGCTCAGCAGTGCTTGTTTGTGTGCGTGTCAAAGATTGTTTTAAACCTGGTATTTGTGTTTGCTGAGGAGGGAGGAATGGGAGGGGGTGGAGTTTTATATAAATAAAGGTTCTTTATCTTTTTTTTTTTCTCACTTATTAAACAAACATACTGCCAGGCACCGTTGTTGTGAGTAACTTGCTGTTTCTGTTTGGATTCCCCAAGACAGGGATTCAAGTGCAATTAGTTGCTTTAGTGGGTGATTCTGGGAAACCCTGTCTGAGGAGGTGGGCAGTGAGGCAGGGAAGGGCAGGAGGCGATGAAGGGTGTTATCAGTGTCAGCACGGGCAGCTGCCATGTCACCTACCGGGGAGCTTTGCCGTGCCGTGCACAACATATGCCGGAGGTGTCTGCACAGGTGGGGAGGTGGGTGGTTTGTCCACCGATCCTCATCTGTTATTGGTGGAGGGCGGCTTCCAGGGGCATGCAGCAGCTGCTACACTTTGCCAGGGTCACACAGCTAGTTAGTTGCTGGCCTGTAGCTGAACCTAGGCAGTGACCCTGACACCCGGGCTCTCTGCCAGTGGTCTGTCTCAACATCCAGGCACACGGTGTGATGGAGTGAGCCTGGGATGGTCAGGCAGGGATCTTAAGCTTGTAGGTCTGTGTTTACTCTAAGTCTTCAGATAGATGCCCTGTCACACTTGCAGAATGAGGGGCTTGGCTGTTTGAAGTTCTTTCCTGCTCTGGCATTCTACACAATGCACTAGAGGTGTTGAAGAGCCCACGACCTCACATGCAGCTTGGTGTTTGTTAGAAGCGCCTCCCTTGTGTTGAGCACAAATCTATCCCTTTAGCTGTCTGAATCACCCCCCACCCCCGGTTTACAGATGGGGAGACAAGGGACTTGTCAAGGTCAACAGTGAAAGGCAAAGCCTGAACTAGTCCTCTGGACTTTGTGCCTCCCAAGAGCATTTATAAGAAAATGCAATAATTTAAAAAATTATTGGCCCTATAATTAGGGCCAAGCAATATGCTAAGTGCTATCTATGTTGGCTCTAGTAGGCAGGTTCAGTTATTATTCTGATTTAACAGATGAGGAAGCAGGCCCAGAGAGGGTGAGGTTTAGCTTAGGGCTACATAGCCAGGAAGTCTTGGAGTCAGGGTTTGAACAAGTCTGACCACAGAGCTCCCGCCATCATGGAATGCACAGTACGGCACCTACTTGAATATTAGGTCTAATCCTCTTTGAGCACTGTCAGAAAAATCACATTTCAAAGTTAAGCAGCGAACAGAGAAAATACATTTTTGTGAGTGGTGGAGAGGCAGTTGGGTTGGAAGTCCAATAGAATTGAGGCCTGCGTCATTGTTGTCTCTTTAGGATCTTATGAGTTGACCCGAGTTGATAGCTGAGGCTCATATTAAAGAATTGGTTGGGCTTGGGGAAGCTAGAATGAAGAACTAGACAGACACCTCCCACCAGCCTCCCAGGCTCAGGGAAGCTGGAGAAAGCCACTGTTCTTGCTTTCCCAACCCCCTTCTTCAGCTTAACACAGAGAAAAGGAAACAGAAAAAAGAGCTGGAAAGCCACATACCCCACTGATATTTACTGAGCCCCTACTATGCCAGGCATTGTGAGGGGTGCTGAGGAAACAGATGAGGTCCCTTCCTGGATCTTTCAGTTCAGTGGGGGAGACAGACATTAAACAGATAAAAGGAAAAATTGCAAACGCTGATGGGTACTACGAAGAAGATAGGGGTCTGAGACAGGGAGCTAATGGTAAATACTTCCCGTAAAGACAGGAGGTGACTTGAGTCTTCAGTGACTGGAAGAAGCCAGACTAGACTGTGGGAAGAGCATTTGGGGCAGAGAGTAGAGCAAGTCCAAAGGCTCTGAGGCACAAGGAGTTTGGCATGTTCACAGTACAGGAAGATCAGCAATAGCGCAGTGAACCAGGGACAGCGATGGGAGGTGAGGTCAGGAATAATGGGGGCTGGAGTGAGGAATTTAAATTTGGGTTAAATACACATTAGCTCCATCCACCGAGAAACATGGTCCAACAGATAACCAATTTCTCTTCCATCTCGCTAATCCTCATACATAACCTGCCTATAAGCAGGAGCCAATGAGAGGAAGGGAACCACTGGAAGTGTTCCTTCAGTAGGACTCCCTCTCACATCACACACTGGAAAACAAAGGTTCCTCCTGACACCAGTGACTGGAGTGGTTAAAGTCCTCATTGCTGATATTCTCACACAGGAGCGAAGTCACACCCATCAGGAATGAGTTGATTTGCATGGGGAAATGGCTAGTTGCCAGGGCCTTTCTTGAATTTTTTAAAAAGAGACTTTTAAAAATCCCCTTAAAATGTGGTCCTTGGTCTCCCAGGCACTGGTGTCCAAATTAGGCCTGGAACCCCAAGGGTCTTTGGGGCGTGAAGCCCTAGACCCCTTCTCTGCTATGTCCCCTTTGTCCTGTCTGTACCTTTATTTTCTCACTTGTGAAACAGGAAGGATAATAAGATCTGGATTGTGGGGTGGTCCTGAAGATAGTCTCCAATATCCTACTCATCAGCTCCTGGGTTTACTCTAACCTGGCTAAGGCGCGGTGACGAGAGTGAAAACTACAAACAACTCAGACATCTAGAATTCTCAGCCCCAGCCACTGCTCTGGGCTTCCTGTACACCTGCCTGTAAGACTCCCATGGCTCCCGCTGCCCTTCATTAATCCTGACATGGGACCCCCCGGCCTGCCCGGGCCTCCCTCGCCCCTGTACCCTTAGGCTAGTGACGACTCCTTCCTCAGTCAGGACTTTCCCACACTAACTAGGCCTGGCGATTCCCTCTGTTCACATACTGAGTAATTACCCTGAAGAGGCAATTGTTAAAAGTAAAATTTTCAACTTATGAGCACAGATCAAAATTTTTAGATTTGCAGGAAGGGAGTCATCCCCAAAGAGAAAGAACATTGGTTCAAAGAACAATCTAAGGAAGGGCTTTTAAAGCAAGAAAAACCTCTAGGACATGCTGTCCAACAGAACATTTTACTATAATGGAAACATCACACTGTCCACAGTGGCCCCTAGCTGCCTGTGACTATTAAGCACTTGAAATGTGGCTAGTATGATTGAAGAAGTGACTTTTAAATTGTATTAATTAACCTATAATTTTAAATAGCCACATGTGGCTGGTGATTACAGTATTGGACAGAGCACGTCTAGTAGATCAGCTTAGTCCATCGTACAGCTTAATTGCCTCAGCGTGGAGAGGGAAAGATCCAGAACAATGAAGGAAGAGCGAGGAGGAACAACGCGACTGCACTAAATGTTTGCCCCAAGAGCCATGAGGGGTGGGGTCTAGTCGCTCAGGTGGGCGCGACTCAGCCCAAACCGGCGGGAGCTCGAAGTGGGCGGTGGGTGTGGGCAGAACCAGACACAGGCTGCGGATTTTCCCAGCGCCCCCGGGAGACTGAACCCGAGGTGCAGGTGCGGGGAGCGGAAGGGTCCCGGGGGACAGCTAGCGCCGAGGGGGCGGAGCGTGGCCCTGGGCCTCTCAGGAGAGCCTTAGCAGACCACCCCCCCCACCCCAGGAGACCTCCAGAGTCCTTGATTTCGTCCGCCCGTCCCAACCACGCAAACCCCCAACTTCGACTTTACAAAGGTTCTTCTTGGGTGGGGGGAGCGGGGAGGTTGGTGGGTAGTGGTGCGTCTGCTTCAGTTCTGTTTTTAAATAAAATCCCTCCTTACTGCTTTTCCCCCTGATTACTAAATCGGCACGTGCCAGCCATTTCTGATTCAGAGAAAACCTAAAGGTATAAATAGGAAAGTGAAAACCACCGGAAATCCCATCCCCCGCCCCAGCACCTGGCACCTTGTGGGCGGTCACAAATGAATGTTTGTTCCCGAAGATGTATTCTATCTCCATTAACATCCTGTTGAATAACCTTTCTGATATGATTTTCCTACGAAAGTTATTA
The DNA here is from genome assembly GCA_003508835.1 of Eonycteris spelaea. NCBI lineage: Eukaryota > Metazoa > Chordata > Mammalia > Chiroptera > Pteropodidae > Eonycteris > Eonycteris spelaea. The sequence continues at coordinate 2,005,749 of PUFA01000186.1, read as the reverse complement.
ATTTTTTATTTTTTTTTAAAAAACATACCAACAACCAAAACACAAAAACCAGCGAGAGGTTTTTGAGGCCCCACTGCAGGGAAGCGTGACCTCACTGGCTCCTCGCAGCAGCCTGGAGACCTGGAGACCGCTGTGTGGGACGTTCCCGTGATGCACCCTGACCCCCACCTCTCCTCCGTATTCCTACACCCCTTTTACAGGTGAGCGCACTGAGACTCCGCAAAGCAAGGGCTCTACCCTCATCCTGCCTCTGTTTGCACCTGCCTTTGCCAGGGAGCTGTGTGACCTCAGGCAAGGTACTTGACCACTCTGGGTCTCAGGTTCCTCCCTGATCAAAAACCGGGTAAGAGAGGTAGGTACCCTGCGGCCCACAGTGGTGGGATGAGGAGCAGATGTCATGTTGGGTGAAGCCAGTGGTGCCAGCCGCTTTTGTAATGAACTTACTTAAGACACCTGACAATAGCAGGACAGTGCCTGTTCTTCCTCAAAAATCTCACCCTTTTCCATGATGTCTATTGACAAGCTGGCCAGGGTAGAGGTGGACGGCCTCAGATTGGCTGGAGGCCAGCTCTTTGGTCCCTGCTGCCCCCTAGTGGCCCACTCTTTCCCAGCACTGGAGAAGGAGAACAAGAGGAGAGACAGAGATGTGGAACCAACCAAACTTCTGATCCTAGCTCCAGGCTGACTCTGACTCCAATCACAGAATGACCTCTGACCCAAGCTGTAGGCAGATTCCCGACCCACGCTGTGGACCTACTTGTGGTCCTGGCTGCAGACTGACCCAGGCACATGCTGACCCCTAGCCCTGGCTACAGACTAATTTTTGACCCCAGCCACAGACGGATCTCTGATTGTGGCCACCCAGATCCCCCCCCTCCTCTATTGACACCCCACCCCATCCCGGAACTGGCATTTCCTGGCTTCCTGCTGGTAAATTCAGCTTGAGTTGGTCAGCGTATCTGGTGCATCTGTTCTTCCTCTCTGCCATGGAACCTCAGGGCAAGCTGACAGTTCTCCTTTCTAACCAAAGAGAGCAGCATAAGGAGAAGCTCTTTGGCCACCTTCCTTCTTTTTTTGGTGGTTTGGCAGCCATCTTGTGATCATGAGGGAACAAGCCTGTCGCTGAGAGACAGTGTTCTGAATATGGCAGAATGAAAAAAAGAGCCTGGGTCCTTGATTACATCACCAAGTGATCATCTTGAACTCTGGGTTCTTAAACAAATCATAAATCTGCGTTTGTTGAAACCACTGTGGAGTTGCTTTTGCAGCCATAAAACAGCTTTAAAGATTGTAGCCGGTGGAATATTGGCCCTCGAAAGATAGCCACATCCTCGTCCTTGGAAATGTGAGCGTGTTATGGTATATTGCAAGGGAGAATTGAGGTTGCAGGTGGAATCGAGATTGCTAATCAGAGATTATCTGGATGGGCCCAATATAATCAGGAGAAGGTCCTTATAAGTGGACGAGGGGCACAGGACTAGTGTCAGGGAGGGGCTGAAGATACTATGCTGCTGGCTTTGAAGATGGAAGGAGAAGCCATGAGCCATAGGATCTGGAAAAGACTCCGCTATGGCCTCCAGAAGGAAGGCAGCCCTGCTTATGCTTTGGTTTTCAGCTCAGGGACACCAAGTTCGGACTTCCGACCTCCAGAACTGTAAGATGATACATTTTCGTGCCTCAAGCCATTCAATTTGTAGCAACCTGTTACAGCAGCAATAGACTAAGACTCAAATACTTTCATGCATCTGACTTTTTTTTTTTAAGCCCCTTCCCCACGTCACCATCTGTGTCCTCATTATTGACCCTCGTCTCCACTTCCAGAGGATCCTGTCAAATGTCTGCCCACCGCCTCCGTCCGTCAGCATCCGCCATCTCATAAAAGTGAACGTGGGGCGGGCCGGCCTCTGGGACGTGCCAGCCGTGCAGGAGCACAGTGCAGCAGTGATTGGAATTTTAGGCTCAGAGGTCCCTGTCTCGAAAATAACTTTAGAGTTATGTTTTGAAAGAGAAGTTCAGTTGGACAATGGAGCATGCACCACAGGCTCGCAGCCGCTGCTCACATGTCGTCCCCCCTCCCGCCACCTGCCTGCTTCCCTGGGACAGGTTCTAGGCCATCTGCTCCTATACTTCATGACACTCTGGACCCCAATCAACCTCCCCCGTCCCACTCCCACCCAGCAACCGTGCTGCCTTTAGCTCCCGGAGGGGCCTGGGGTCAGGCACAAGGGAGGGTCGAGGTCAGATGCTCACCTCGTGAGATCTTGGGCTGGAGCATGGTGCTGGTCATTCCTGTCTCAGGTGTCTGCCGGGGAGCCAGAGGCCACAACTCAGCCACGTCAGCGAGTCGAGCCCGTTGCTCACACCTGACCTGGGGACCAAGTCACCATTTTTCATTCTTAGTACCTTTTGAAGGAGAAGGCCTGACTTTTTATTTTGCACTGCGCCTCTCAAATTATGTAGCCATTTCTTTTCTACATAGTTGCCCTGCCACTCCCTCTGGACGCCCCCAGACACCTTCGCCCTGCTGTGTTTCAGTTTCTTTCCATCGTTATGGTAATATGCTCAGGTCCCTTTCATCTGCAAACAGCCAAAGGTCCTTTCCCCCCACTTCCTACTTCCCCCGCCACCTTCTTTCCCTCCCCAGACGTGGTTATCAGAGCTGTCCCCTGTCTCCACTTCCTCCCGCACACCCACTCCCAACCCTCTGTGCAGAACCTTTGTGCACTTCTGCCATGAAACCACTTTCACTGACAGCAGCAGCCAAGTCCAGGTCTGTTTTAACACACATGTTTCTGCAGCACGAGCCTCTCCCTCATTCCTGAAACTGCACCGAGTGGCTCTCCTGCTACTGGCTGCTTGCTCATGCTCAGGCTCCCTTCCTTGGGTTTTCTCCTCTGCCCTCTCTCGGGGCCCATCTCAGGCATCACACACATGCACATGACCTCCCTCTCTCCTCCCCGCCCTCCATGGGAAATCTCACCTGTTTCTACTAACTACAACCTTTACGAAATCTAGACTGGAGGTCACGAGGCAGGAACTGTTGCCCAGCATAGAGGGTGCTTGATAAACATTTGTTGAATGAATGATGTATTCTTAATAGATCTCCCCAGCCTAGATCCCTAGCTGGAACTCCCGACCCGCATATACATCTCGAATTTCATGTCTCCCACCCAGACATTTCCCATGTCCTACCTAGGGTGTGCCACTATATGATGTGATATATATGATGAGATATTGTATATTATTAAGTCTTTTATTTTTGGTAAGTCCTTATTTTTAATCAGGTCTCCCATGCCTCTCTCCTAGAAGGTAGACTCCAGGGGCACAGAGATTTTTGGTTGGTTGGTTCACTGCTGTATCCCAGTGCCTTAGAACAGAGTGTGGTACACAGTAGGTGCTCAATAAATACTTTCTGAACAAATGAATGGATCTCCGTATGGATGTCCCCACACCTCAGACCTAGTATATCCAAAACTGAGCCCTCCATGTCCTCCCCACACCTCCTCCTCCTAGGTCCTGGTCTTAATTACTAAAGCTAGAGAGTGGGCGTCGCTCCAGTCTGCCCACCCCCTCCCTCCCTCCCTAAGGAGATTCAGTTGAGAATTGTTCTGTCCTTATCTGCAAGAACTCTGTTTGAACAAGTCAGGCTCCTCATGTCTATCACCTGGAATTATGCAAATAACGTCTTTCTTCTCAAACACTCTCCCTACTTTGACCAGAGTTATTTTGCTGATCATGTTCCTTTCCTGCTCACAGAGCCTCCTGGCTCCCAGTAGCCTAAAGTGTGGGACACCTGCCTCCGAGGTTCCTAAGATGACTTTAGGTAGCACATCAGTGTGGTGAATAAGGGCACGGGTGTAAAAGGGCATCAAATGAAGACCGCAATTCCTTCTTCAATTCTTGTTCTCGTCTTCTGACGAGCCTTCCACAAGCTGTACCGGGTTGAGCTAGAATTTAATAACTCAGTTTTGGCTTCGTTGTTTTTATTTTACAGTTCCCTTCTGCGTATGAATTCTGGTGGTCCATGTGTGATGATGACAATATTTCTTTTTAAAATGAAATTATTCAAATAAAACAGGTCAGTATGAAGAAAAAGTTTAAGTTAATAATGATGGAGAAAAAAATGTAAATGTGGAAGAAATCACTTACGACAGTGCTCATGAGGGATGAAGGTTTGTAAGACGCTGGTCTATCTACAGAGCCGAGTCCTAACCCTTTTGCGACCTGACCCCTGGCTCCCTCCCTTCTCATTTCTTTAGCCATTCTACTCCTTGGATATCGTGACCTGCCCCTCCCCTAATCAGGCACTGTGACCTATCACCCCTAGACACTGTGCCTGTCACTGAAATCCATGACTGGTGTGGTATCATGATTTATAATAAGAAATATATATTTGGTCTTTGCCCCAGTTCTTGGCACAGAGCTCCTAAAACTGGGAATTTCCTAAGTGATGAGAACCTTCAGTGTCTTTTGTTCATAAGGTGACCTTTGGGAAGCCCCTCTGTCACCTAAGAACAGAGGCTGGTTGCCAGGGGGAACCAACCATATGATTCGAGGGAAACTGTCAGTCCTACCCCTCAACCTCTGGGGGGGGTGAGGGACGAAAGATTGAGTTCAAACCCCAAGAGCTATTGATTTAATCTATCATGCGTACATAGTAAAGCCTCCATAAAGACCAACGACAGGGTTTTCCCAAACTTCCAGGTGGGTGAACATGTGGAGGTGCTGGAGATTGGCAAGCTCCGGAGAGGGCATGGAAGCTCTGAACTCCTTCCCACGTACCTTGTCCTGTGCATCTTTTCCATCAGGCTGTTCCTGAGCTATATCTTTTCATAATAAACCAGTGATCTAGAAAGTGAATGTTTCTCTGAGTTTGTGAGCTGCTCTAGCAAATTAATTTAACATCAGGAGGGGGTTGACAACCTGGACTTGCGATTGGGCTTGCAATTGGTGTCTGAAGTGTAGGGGGAGGACTCTTTTAGGACTGACCCCGCTACCTGTGGGATCTGAGCCTATCTCCAGGTGGACAGGGTCAGAACTGAGTTAATTGCTTGGTGGTGAGGAAACACACACACACACATTGGATTTGATGTCAGAATCGTTCCTGGGTACCCTTAGACACCATGATCTGGCCGTTCTTGACATGTCATGACCTGTGGTCCCTAGATACCATGACCTGTCACCCCTAGGCACCATGACCTGGCCACTGTACCCAGACTACACTACACATTTGTAAACCTTCAAGCCTTCTTCACTCATGCCCTTCCCTCTACCATCAGACACCTCCACCCTCACGCAGAGGGACTCTGGTTATGTCTACCCAGCACCTACTTCTTTGTCTTTTAATAACAACACTTAGTCTTCCTTGGAGACAATCTCTCCTTACTCTGAGTTCATGTTGTTTCCATGGAACTGAGCTCACTCCCAGCTTTCCAATAAGATGCATGACTCAGGCTCGGCCAATCAGACGTTTCTTCCCCATTTGTATAGTGGTTGGTTTAGGGAGAGGCATGTGATTCAAACTGACCAATGAGAGCCTTTCCTGGTATGATAATTGAAACTAGTAGGATACTGAGAAAAAGGTCTGTTCTTTCCTTTGGGCTTCCTAAGCTGGTAGGTTATAAGCCTGGACTTCTGAGAGCCAGTTTTTTATGTGTGTATGTATGCGTGTTTGCACGTATGCATGCATGTTTGTATGTATGTGTGCATGTTTGCATGCATGCATGTCTGCATGTTTGTATGTGTGCATGCATGCATGCATACATGCATGCAGGCACGTGTGTTTGTGTGTGTGTGCATGCATGTTCACATGTATGTGTATGCATGTTCACATGCACATGTGCATGTATGCACGCATGTGTGTATGCATGTTTGTGTGTATGCATGCATATATGTATGTATGCATGCATGCATGTGTGTATGTATGTATGTTTGTTTGCTTGTTTGTTAGTTTTGCCACCATCGAGTCTCACTCAGCCTGTATGAGAATGAAGCCAACGCAGAAGAAAGGAAATCCCAGAGGGAGAGGCTTTCAAATCTGAAAAAAATAATTTGAACACCTTGATCCATCCATGACTGAAACTATATTCTTGAATTTAAAAAAGTTTTTTTTTTTTTAATGAGCCAGTAAACCCACTTTGAAGAGCCAGTTTTGTCACTCACAACTACAAGGCTCCTGGTTGAAACAAGCTATTATATTTTTATTGAGATAGAATTCATGTAACATAAAATTTTCTATTTTTCATTTAAGAATATACAATTTAGTGAATTTCAGTATATTCCAAATATTGTACACCCATCATCGCTATCTAACTTCATTACTACCCACCAGCACCTTTGCAAAAATACCCTTAACCCATTAGCAGTCTCCTGTGATTCCCCTCCCCCATGTAACCACTAATGAAACATCTTTTTTAGACCCAGTTACAGTAAACATCTCTCTCTGAACCTTTCTCTCAAAACAGGGCAGAACTGTTCTCTCTTTTGTGTACATCTCTTTATTATCATTTGTTGTAGCATTCAGTTTTATTTTTTGTTTTTAATAATGGAATAATTTGAACATACGTGAAGTCACTACCCCCGTGTCTCTCCTACTAGCCTCCTTGAGGGGAAGGACTATAATCCACTTCTTGTGTTTCCCAGCCCCAGCCCAGAGCCTGGTTCAAATATAACAAAACAAAACAAAAATTGAACAAGGGCTCAGTCCCATCACCCCAGCCCTGGCCGGGCCAAGACATGAAGATGTGGCACATGTTTGTTGACTGGCTGATCCATGTCTTTGGTAAACACTTCTGCACTGGATAACACTCTCATCTTGTTTGTGTGCAAAGGGGTTTGGGGAGCACACTTTAGCTGAACTGATCACTTCCCACACTCTGACATTTAATTAAACCCCAAACTAAACTTACAGTTGGTTGCCGTGTCTGGGTACCCCCTAAAACTTCCCCAAGCCACGCCTACTTCAGATGCTTAAGGGTGGTGCAGGAAGGAGGTGGCCCGAATCAGCGATCGTGGGCACATTGACTTTACTTCTCCCAGTTTCAGTCTTCCCATCTGTACAGTGGGGTTAAAAATAGGAAGTACCTTGTAGGGTCATCTGAGGACTAACCGAGTGAAGGCGTGTACAGCATTTAGATAGTGTGGGCTCATTTAAGAAGTCTGTTCAACAGGATGCTTTTGCTGGGTTAACCAAGAAGTGCACGAGATAGCTAAAGCATTGCACACGCTATTTCCTCTGGTTGGAAAGAACTATTTTGTACCCTTACCTCACTCCATTACATTTCAACTTAGATGCCACCTCCTCCAGGAAGACCTCTGGCCCCTCAGCCGAGGTGCCTGTGCTTCCCCATCATCGGCACAGGTAGGGATAGTCTGAGACACACTGGGGTGCCCAGCGTCCAGCACAGGGTGGATGCTGAGTTAATGACAGGACAAATCAGAGCACGCATTGAAGGATAAACAAGTGGATGCTGAGTTAATGACAGGACAAATCAGAGCACGCATTGAAGGATAAACAAGTGGTTTTGTTCTCGTCCCTGGCCCTTCTAACTGAGACTCTTGCCCTGCCCTGGGCACCCAGGCTCTGGCTTCGGCCAGTGCGTGTCCCTAGGAAGGGACGGCTGTGGGTCGGTGGGGTGCCGAGGCTGACTCGCACCAGCTCCTGCGAGCCCGTTGCATACATCTTTTCTCAGCTCTGCATTCCGTGACATCACATTGGTAGCTTGCCAGTGGCCATGGTGGGAGCGTTTACACCACGGAAAGCAGCAGCCTCTACAGATATCAGGTTTCTGGGTTTTATTTTTTTGATTGTTGACGTGCCAGAACACTGCCAGTTGTGATTTGGGGGCCACAGAAGGCTTTCCCACCACCAGATTTTGTGCCTGCAGCTCCCTCTGCCTGGCTACTCTCCACTACCTTCATACCTTCATACCCCCCAACCTCGACCCCACACCCTCCCCTGCTCCCTTGTGCCCATGACCTTTCGTAGGACGAGGCCTGTGCTTATTCTTCCCTCTCTTTTCCTGCTCTGTACCCAGCCCAGTGCGAAAGCTGCAACTGTCAGTAAAATGCTTGTTGATCGACTGACAGACAGCTCTTGGTAAATATTTTTGTGAATTTGATCTTTCCCCTGTGCAAATGTGGGGAAACCACGGCAGCCTGAACTTTCAGTAAAGAGGAGCCTCTTTGAGGAAGGAGTCTTTGCAGAAACTCACCACAGCTGCCTGGAAGCCGAGTCATTGCAGCCCTTCCTCTCTGAGTGTGCAGCCTCTTGGAAGACTCAGGTGTCTCTGGGCCATGGCGCAAGATGGGGAAGAAGAGAAGGTTGGGGACTTCAGGGCAGAGACTCCTGGGGGGCTCCGGAAGGACTGGGGGAGTGCTGGGAGGGCTTGCACACATAAGTGCACACACATGAGCACATGTGGAGTGTGCACAGGTCTGCAAATGCATGTGGCATTTGTCACTTGGATCATGGTTTGGTTTCAGGGGCATTGACAAAGGCTGGGGGATCCTCAGACCACAGGAGCTGCTGAAAATAACACTGATCTTTGTCCCTGCACCCCATCCACCCTCTGCCAAGGCCTGCATTGTGCCCTGCGGCTCCTGTGGAGAGGAAGGTGAATACTCAGGAGTGTGCATGTACTCATGGGGCACGGCGCTCATAGGGACGCCTAAAGCCTGGAGGCGGTCAGCTCTGCACCTGACACATAGTGAGCGCTCGATACCCGGTGCCTGTCTCGGATTTGACCTATGCTGGCGTGTCTGGCATGCCTGTGCCCCCACTAGATTACAAACATTGGGAGGGCGGGAACTGTTTCTTCACTGTTGTATGCCCGGCACCTAGTAGGTTCTCAATAAATATTTGCTCATATGCAGGTGTGCTCACATGACAATGTGTGTGTGCTTGCACATGTGTGAACTTGGGTGGCCGGGGTAGCTGCATGTTTTCTATGCAGGTACTTGAACAGGGAGATGGAAGGAGAAGGAGTGAGCCAGGCGGAGGGCCCGGCACGTGCAAAGGCCCAGGCTGACCGGGGCGCAGACTGCGAGGTGGGTGAGGCGGGGCATGGCGCTGGAGCCGTGTAAGCCACACGTGGCTTTGGAGACTGAAAGGGCCTGGTCGTCTGTAGGCCTGACTCAGGGCTGGCGGGGGGAGTCCAAGGCGGAGGTGGAGTGGGGCTGACCGTGAAGAGGAGGGCCCTGAAAGAGTCATTCCATTAGTCAAGAAATATTTATTGAGCACCTACTACGTGCCAGGCACTGCCTTAAGCCTGGGGTTCTGTGTGAAAAGAACAGACCAATTCCTTCCCTAATGAAGCTGCAGTGTGGGGGGGACAGACAGCCAAGAGGTGGGCACTGAGCGTGGCACAGAGCAGGCCAGCAGGGTCAGGGTCCGGGGCAGGGAGAGCTGCTGTAGGAGGAGCTCAGGGAAGGCCTGCTGAGGGAGGACATTGCGAACACAGGCTTGAAGGCAGTAAGGAAGCGAGCCGTGCAGTTATCTGGGGCGGGGGAACGGGGAGGGCGGGGTTCCAGGTGGAAGATGCTGCCGGCACAAAGGCCCTGAGACGGGAACGGTGTGATGGCAGAGAGATCAAGGGGGCAAGGAGGGAGCGAATTCCCACGTGGGGCCTGGCACGGAGAGCCTGCCGGCCACAGTAAGGACTTGGGGTTTATTCTATGGGTGATGGGAAGGCTTTGGCGGGCTCGGAACATGGACGTGACATGGTCTGAGTTTCGTTTGGAAACGACCGCTCTGCAGTGAGGAGAGCGGGATGTTTTTGGAGGCTGGAAGGTAGGAGTTAGCAGCTGCTGTCGCTGTGCGGGCGAGGGAGGCCGGTGGTTGGGGTTGGGAGCCGGGTGGTGGCCGTGGCTGTGGATTCTGGACTTCCTGAGAGGTGCGTTTAGGCTGGCGAGAGGAAGTGAGGAGGCAGGGATGACCCTGCGCTGTGGCCATACTGGGGACCCAGCCTTAAAAGCAGTTTACTCCTCTGGCCTGGTCCCAGGGGCAGGAGGAAGGGTTGTCAGTGAGGAGCGTGGTCAGAACTGCTGCTGTGTGTTGAGCTCTGACTCTGCCAGGCGCGGCAATCCCATCGCTCCTGGTTGCCGTCCTGTGCGTGGGTCTTCCCAGCCCCATTCGGCACAGGGGGTGGGGTGGGGTGTACAAACTTAAGAGGCAAGACCTTGCCCAGGGTCATACAACCCCTAAGGGCTGGGGTTCACACTGAGAGGTCATCGAGGAGACTGTGGGTTCAGTGCGCCTCCCTCCACAACACTAAATCCATGGTCCCTTCCAAGGGGTACTAGGCAGTGTCTGGAGACACTGTTGGTCATCACACCTGGGAAGAGGTGCTGCCGGCACCTCGTGGGGAGAGGTCTGAGATGCTGCTCAATAGTCTACCATGCACAGGACAGCCCCGCAGCGTAGACTGGTCCAGCCTAAGCGTCAGCAGCGCTGAGGTTGAGAGACCCAGCGTCCCCAGCCTTCCAGGGCCTTCTCAGAGACCACCCACGGTGCTGGGAGCCTCTCCCTGAAAGGGAAGTGAGCCTGTGCCAAGGTGGCAGTGGGCAGCAGGCAGCTGCTCTGGCAGTTTTCCACATGACAGAGGCTGGTTCCTAAAAAACTGAACTTGACCTCCTTGCGGTTTTTCTGTTCCTTTTCAAACAGCCCAGGCGTCTGGGCCACGCCTCCTCATCTGAAGAGGGTCTGCAAGGGCCCAGCGCAACCCCGGGCCAATGCCGCGTTGAGGACCTTCCGAGGCTTTGGCTTCCTCCGTCTGTGGGGTGGGGTCCTGATCCCGCCCCTCTGCAGCGAAGCTGAAGCTCTGCTGGGCTCTGGGCGCCACCTTCCTCTGCAGTCTACGGCCTCGCCACTTCTCTCTTGTTCCTGTGGCCTCCGGTGCCCAGTCCACCCACAGCAGCGCACTCATTTCCCGAACGGGCATTGCCGTCATGCCTGGTGTCTATGGCTTACCAGTGACCCAGTTGGGGCTTTGTCGATCCTCGCCAGGGTACACTTCCTTCCTCTTTCAATCTGTTTTTATCTTGATTATTTCCCTTCTTTTTCTTCTGTGTTTATCTTGCTGCTCTTTTTCTAACTCCTTGAGTGGGATGTTAGGAACATTCCTTTTCTTTTTTTTCTAATTTATGAATATTAAGGCTACAATTTTCCCTCTAAGTATTGTTTTGGCTGCAACCCACAAGTTTTGATGTGTACTTTTTATATCATTCCGTTATAAATGTTTCCTAATTTTTCTACTGTGATTTTTTTCCTCATTGTCCCTCAGGTTATTTAGAAGTATATTTCTTCATTTCCCACCCACGTTTGAAGTGTTTTGGAATGGCCTCTCCTATCTTTTCAACATGATGAACTCTTCCAAGTCCGTCCGGTTCATGTGACCCCCTCCTCAGTGAAGCCTGCCTGGGCTGCTCCGTCCACACCCCCCAGGCATATCGTTAGCAGCTGCCTCCTTTCTGCTCCAGTAACGCTTTGGGCACACTGTCATTTTAGCACTTGAAGGCACACAGAAATGTATCTGTCAAAACTTTCAGTTTCAAATGTAAGAACACTGGTCCAAACTGGCCGAAACCGAAAGGGAACTACCGTCCAACATCACCAAAACGCCTGGCTTTCAGGCATGGCTGGATCAAGGGGTCGTGATTCCTGAGGATTCGATTTACCTCTTGAGTCATTTTCTGCACGTTGCTCCAAGTCTTTGCTCGAATTGTCCCATCAAAAGTTTCACAGGCTCTCCTTGGTTCTGACTAGGTCGCACGCGCTGATTGGAGCAATTAATATGTCGTGGGCTGTATAGTGGATTGGCTTAGGACAGGGTCGCAGACTTCCCTGGGAAAGAGATTGAAAGTAGGGGAGCAGTGTCATCCTAGAAAAAATTAGGATACAATTACCAGAGAAGAATAAATCAGTGCTGGAAAGCCCCCTCCACCCAAAATTCATTCTTATACCCACCACATGCCACCAACCCAAGTGCTTTACTCTTAGTTCTGTGTGTCCCTTCCCCACTGGACTGGAGACCTGTGATGGTGAAGAGAAGGTCCGTTTCATTAACTGGGAAAACCGGAGGTCACAGGGAGGGAGGAGAGGGACAACTCCTCCTCCACCCCAATCAGACTGCCTGCCCTCTGGGTCTTGGAGGCTGGCACCTCAAGCCCAGGGCTTCAGCGCCTGAATCCCCTGGTGGATGCTAGCAGAGCAACTCTCCGTCTTAGCTGAAGCTGCAGTAATAAAAATAGCAGGGACCAGGTGGCTTCACTGACAGACGTTTATTTCTCACACTTCTGGAGACTGGGAATCCAAGATCTAGGTGCCAGTCGATTCAGTGCCTGTGAGGACTTGCTTCTGTGCTTGTAGAAGTCTGCTTTTTTGTTGTGTCCTCGCATGGCTTTTTCTTGGTGCATGTAGGGAATGGGGGGAGAGAGAGGAGAGAGGAGAGAGAGAGAGAGAGAGAGAGAGAGAGAGAGAGAGAGAGAGAGAGAAGGCACGCGAGCTCCCTGGTGTTTCTTCTTATAAGGACAGCAGTCCAACCCTTAATGACTTTCTTTAGAGACCCTGTCTCCACACACAGACACACTGGGTGTTAGGGCTTCAACATATAAAATTTGGGGGAACACAATCATTCAGTTCCTAACACTCTCCTTCCAGAGTAAGCCCTCCCACATAGTTCCAAAACCCAGAGATACACAGACAGCATAAAAGGAGTCTTCATGACGCTGTGGTCCAACCACACACTCAATCAACCTAACCATATACCCACATCAACAGGTGGCCAAGCTTTGGTTTGCATATTATCAGGGACAGGAAGCTCACCATTCACTCCAGTGAGGCAACTCTTACTGCACTAGTCTGGACCTGAAGGTCAACTCTCACACACCCAACTCTGAATCTTTGCTTCTTCAAACTAAATACCTCTGCTTGCTCAGGGTTTTCAGATCTTTTCCACACTTGTTTCCCCACCTTCTTGGTTACCTCTTCTGAATACACTCTGGTTGCCAATGTTCTTACAATTCAGGCCCAGAACTGGACTTAGGTGAGGCCACTGAGGCAAGGCTAACCTCCCCTGTTTTGGGCACCACACCTCTATTAATACAGCCTCAGTAAGCTTCAGGGTTCTTGTAGCTGTGACACACTCTTGGCTTTGGGAAAGCCCCCTGGCGCATGTCGCTTCAGTGGTTCCAATTCTCACGCATGGGAACTTGACTATTTGACTTGACGTAAAGGGCAGTGCAGACGTCTTTGTCTGTGTCATTGGAAAGGCCACAGCTCACATTTCCATAGATTTTTAATGCCTTTCCTCCCTACTGTGCCCTCTACCCAGCAAGCTGATGCTTTGTGACTTTCCTTTTTTTTTTTAATTTCAAAAATAGAAATAGCTTTATTGTTTTCCTGAGATTCTAGAAGTAATATACTACTTAAAATATCAGTACAGAAAAGCACACATACACGAAAATCCCATCATTCAGAAATAGCCCCATTAACGCTTGGAGGAAGCCTGTACGAATCCTGACGAGGCCACTTACTAGCTCTATGCCCATGGGCAGGTTGCTTAATCTGTACTTCTCTTTCCTCATGCCTAACATGAGGACATTAAAGGGTGGTCGGGATAGCTTAGCACGTCTGCTAGATGGTAAGGTCTTTAAAAATGTAAACAGTTGGTATTTTTGTTATTAAAAATTGTGTTATTCAGGATTAGGTTTCTCTGGGGAACCCTGACTGATAGAGATAAATCTGTCTTAGCCTGCTCAAGCTCTCATAACAAAGCACCATAGACTGGGGGGGGGGGGGGCTTCAACAATAGAAATGCATTTCCTCAGAGTTCTGGAGGCTGGGAGCATTGGCACGGGCATCTCCTGGCGAGGGTTCTCCTCCTGGCTTGCAGATGGCTGCCCTCTTGCTGTGTCCTTCCATGTCGGAGAGAGGAGGTCGGGCAGAGCACTCTGGGCTCTGTGGTCTCTTCCTCTTCTTATAAGGCTATGGTCTTATCGGTCTTATGACTTCATTTAATTTTAAGTACCTCCTAAAGCTCTATCTGTAGGTACAGTCACATGGAGAATTAGGGATTCAACATATGCATTTTGAAGGGGACACAGTTCAGCCCACGGCAATAATATTAGTAGATGTAGTAGCTATTGTCTTTGAGCAGCATGACCCTGTACCCACATGCCCTTCTTTTTGCGACAACCACAGGGATGAGTTAGCAGTTTTCCATTCAGAGGTTTCCTTCTCTGTGGCCACGATGCCTGGTCCAGGGATGATGCACAGGTTACTCAGGCTGAGCCATCACTGAGCCCAGACTGATGCACAGACTGCCTTGTGATTCAGTCCCAGCCAATGCAAATAATTCCTGGGATTTTTCCAGTTGGCGTCCATGGGGTCCATTCCTCTCCACACTGACCACAGAGCTGGTGAGTTGGGAGTTCAGGTTTTCCAGATCCTGTACAGAGAAAGCCCACCTGCAGTGGGAGAGGGTACGGCTGGAACACAGGCAGAGGTGAACATAGGGCTCCTCTTCGCATTCTAAGGCTTAACGATATTCATAAGCAACTCCCCCTTTCTGAGTTTCTGCTTCCTAACAAAATAAACTCTCATTTTTGCTAAGCTTGTCTGATTTGGTTTTCTACAACTGCAAGTGAAATAACAATGTTACTAATAATGGACTCTGAAAAATAAAATTTGTTTTATTTTAATTTTGGGGGATATGACAGAGATTCTTGGTTGCTTACCCAGTATCAGTTTTATCCTTCTTCCTCAGTAACAGGCACTGATAGTCATCCTTCCTTCGGCCAGAATTATATCTCTATCTATATCTATCTCCAAGTCTACATCTATATCTGTATGTGTGAATATTAGTTCAGTTGCCTACAATAGAAACTCAGATTGACAGTGGCTTAAATAAGGGAGGTTTCCCTCCAATATCATAGTGTGGATGGAGGTGTCCAGGGCTGCATGGTGCTCCATGAAGCCAGCCAGGAGCCCAGGCTCCTTCTATTTGCTGCTCTGACTTTCCTAGGAGATTGCCCTGGTCTACATTGTCCAAGATGGCTACCATCATGCCCGTATTCCAGGCAGCAGGGGAAAGGAAGGGGTGAGAATGAGAGGTTACGCTCAATTTCTTTCTCTCTTTTATTATTATTATTTAGTGATTTTAAACAACCATTTTCTCATGATCATGGGTTCTGTGGATCGGGCATTGGGATGGAACATAGCAGGGATGGTCTGTCTCTTCTCCATGGTATCTTGGACCTCAGCTTTGGAGGAGCGAAGGCTAGAGTGACCTAACAGCTGGGGGAGGGAATCATCTGAGAACTCATACACACACACATGTCTGACACCTAGGTTAGAGTGACTCAAAGAGAAGGACAGCTAACCAGAGAACCTACACATGACTTCTCTGTGCCATTTGGCTTCCCCACAACGTGGCCACCTCAGGGTTTGTAGGCCTCTTGCATGGCAGCTCAGCACTCCCAGCAAAAGTGTCTCAGTCTTCTTTTATTTCTAAAAACTTAAAAAATTTTTTTAAAGTATAAAGAACTCCACATAAAGGTATGATTTTGAAACTGCACATGGCATTTCCACTCATGTAACCTAATTTTCTCACTTGTCTATTTCTGCATCCTCTGTGTTTATGTACAAATTAATTATCCCTTCTTAATATCTGTAGAGCATTCCATTTTATGGATGTTTTATAAATTATTAATTCAACACTCACAACTTGGTCAATATCTTTCTTTATATGTACCTAGCCTAACTTGCTTCACCAGTTCGGGTATACCGATAAGCCCCTTTCCCTTTTCGATAGTCACTCAAACCCCTCGTGTGTTTAGAGGTTGCATTCAGATATTGCAACAGAGACCAACCACAGCGGCTAAAACAGTGAAAGATTTACTCTCCTGCGTAATGTGAAGCCTGAGGGCAACTAGCTGCTGACGTTGGTTCATGGCCTGATTTCAGGGCCAAGCGTGATTATCTTGGTCTTTCCCTTTGGTTTCAGATGGCTGCTTCAGCTCCAGCCATCACATCTACACTTTCAGCGGGAGAAAGGAGGAGGAAAAAGAGTAGAAGGGCCAAAGGGTGCTCTCAGAACATGCTCGCCCCTAGCTGCAAGGGATGCTGGGAAGCGGTCTGTTAGCTGGGCAGCTGAATACGTTGCTGTCCAGAATTACACCATGGTTCTGATACAAAGAAGGCAGGATGGGAGCTGGGAGACAACTAACGGTTGCTGCCATTTGGTCTGTAGCAGATATGGAAGCCTCACCCTCATCCTCTCAGTGCACACACTGAGGTATCTTTATTGCAAATACATGCAAGTCTCTGCCTAAGGGCTTATTTTTGGCTGCATGTGCACACAGTTGGCCAGCTGGAAGTGCCAGAGTTATGCCCCTGCAAGCAGCCTTCCACTAATGGCAAACAGGGTCTTAGTGAATACATACCCCAGCTTCCTTGTTTCTCATCTGGAACAATTTGGAAGACTGTTCTTACAGTCTTCCAGAAGTCCTCAATGGGATTAAGCTCCAATTTCCCACAGCGATAAGCTGCCCTTTAAAGCACTTTTATTGGGTTCCTTTCTTACCATATCTCACTCTCCCATTTCCCTACAAGTGTTTCCTGGGATCACCTCCCAGATTCACTACTTGCACTTGAATCTTTGTCTTAGAAGTTGCTTCTGGAAGAACAAAGTTATCCATCATGCCTTACACAGCAATCAATGTGACCAATGCTAAGGAATCTGATCAGCCCACCGGGCAGCCTAATTTGGAGAAGGTATTTACAAAATTTTAAGATATTTTTATCTGAATGATATTCCTATTGATCCAGAGCCTCATACAAACCAAGGTTAATCTTTACAAAAGGATAATTATATCCTCTCTGTGTTACTTATAACTAAAGGTCTTATTTATTAGTGTTTACTTTATATTCAGTCATTGCTCTTGAAATAAGCCCACTATGTCAGGGTAACTGAGTGGAAGGGGGTTCCCAGTATCAGTCACATGCGTGTACAACCCAACTCTCCTGCCACGACCCACTAGCCATCGCCTTCCTTTGTGGTGAGGTCTCAGCGAAACATCTCCTGCCCTTCCTTGGTTGTGGCACCTCAGCAGACCATTTGGTCCATCTGAGGAGCCCCACCATGTTGGACCTGAAAAGGGAATGAATGAGGAAGGGAGTGCCTAAAAGATATTTTAAAAGAGCTAAATAAATAAAGAGATAGCCCACGTTCATGTACTAGAAGACTCAATATTTTTAAGATGGCAAATCTCCTCAACTTGATCAATAGATTCAACACAATCTTTGACAAAGTCCTAGCAGGTATTTTTGCAGAGACAAGCTAATCCTAAAATTTATGAACTATAAAGGAGCCAGGATAACTTAAACAATTTTGGAAAAAAGCAGAATAAAGTTAGATGACTTTCATTTTCCAATTTCAAAACTTACGACAAAGCTAGTGTAAAGCTACTGTACAGGCATCGGGATAGATATAAAAAGCAAGGACACAGAATAGGGAGTCCAGAAATAAACCCATACGCTTACAGTTAATTTTCAAAATAAGTGTCAAGGTGATTCAATGGGGAGAAGATAATCTTTTCAACATTTTGTACTGAGACACTTGGATATCCACATGCAAAAAGATAAATTTAGATCATTATCTCACATCATACACAAAAATTAACTCAAAATGAATCATAGTTCTCAACATAAGACTAAAACAATACAACTTTTAGAAGAAAACATAGGGGAAATTTTTGTTACTTGGGTTAAGACAAAACATTCCTAGTTGTGGCACCAAAAGTGTAATCGCAAAAGAAAAAAAATTGTAAATTGTACGTCAATAAAATTTAAAATGTTTATTTCTCAAAAAATGTCATTAAAATCACCAAGAAAATATAGCAGTGTAGGGAACACTAAAAATTAGTCCTTCCACTGAAGTAACCATTAAGCTGGCTGTCAGAAAAACTTTTTTGGAAGTCTGGGATGTCACCAAACCATGTAACACGCAGGGGGGTGCTTAATGAAAAAAGAGACTGGTAATGTTTGGTAAGAAAGTATTGCACCATCTGGCTTTCCTCAGCTCAGTGCTAACTGTGGAAACAGTAGCCTGCATTGTTGGTGTGACTTGTCAGTACCAGAAAAGGCAAAAAAGACTGAGATCTCAAAGAATCGTGGTTGTGCAGTTTGATATTTCTTGTACTTCCTGAGGGATTGGTTCAGGCATTTACTTTTGTTTTGCTGCTCTTGAAACTCTCAGGACTGAAATAACTTGTTTAAAAGAATTTAAAGATATATACTATCCAACTGGGGCAAGGGATGATGGTCAGGGTAAGCAGCAGATAGACCAAAAAGCCTGGGAAGGAGAAAGCTGAGGAGTAAGATACATGGCTCTGAATGTCTTCCACATATACCAGGGAATCTGGAGAGCAATGTATATGACCAGGCCTGAATGCATGCACCAGAAAGATCTAAGAGGCACCTTCAGCTGATCTTTGACCTCTGCACAAGTAGATGAAAGCTAAGACAAGAGTTGTAGTCAGTCTGGCTAGGCACTGAAGAAGTGTCACAGTTCAGAGGCAATCTATGAAGCCTGAGAAAATATTTTTTGTTTTTGTTTTTTTTCATTTTGGCTCTAGCTGTCAGATCACTGACTGCTGAGATAATGCAACAAAGACTTCCGTGAATATGCATGACAATGGATACAGTATTTGCACAATTCGGTTGAAAAAGCCACTAAACACAGGGATGACTGAAGCCCACAACAAACAACAAAAGCAAGCCCTGTTGAGGCAGAGGAGCAGGGAGAGTCTGATTTTCAGAGTGCTCGCATTATAATATTCAAAATGTCCAGTTTTCAACAAAAACTTATAAAGCCTACAAAGAAATAGGAAAGTTTGGCCCGTTCACAGGGAGAGAAAATCAATAGAAACTGTTTCTGGGGAAGTTCAGACTTTGGACTTAGTAGACAAGTTTTAGAATCAAAATGATAAATTAGGAAAAGTGAGCAAATGCAAAAGAAGGCAGTAATGGAAGTGAATAACAAAAAAATATGACATATATTAAAACAAACAGCAAAATGGCAGAAGTAAGTCCTTCTTTATCAGTAATCACTTTAAATGTAAATAGATTAAACTCATTGGTTAAAACACAGATATTAATAGAATGGATAAAAAAATATCCAACTATATGCCATCTACAAGATACTTTAGATCAAAGGACACAATAGTTTGAGAGTGAAAAAATGGGAAAAGATATCTTATGCAAATAGTAACCAGAAGAGAGCTAGAGTAGCTATAATAATATCAGTAAAATAGGCTTTATGTCAAAAATCATTACAAGAGACAAAGAAGATATTATTATGTTTAATAAAATGTCACTTCATCAAGAGGATAAAATAATTATAAACATATATGCATTAAACAATAGAGTCCCAAAATAAATGAAGCAAATATTAAAGAATTAAATGAGGAAATAGTTTTATGATAATGTTTGGAGACTTCAATATTTCACTTTCTGGAATAATAAAGAAATAGAAAACTTGAAAAACATTATGAATCAACTAGACCTAGCAGACATATGTAGAACATCCGACCCAACAATAGCAGTGACCTCCAAGTACACATGTAACATTCTCTGTGATAGACCGTATGTCAGGCCACAAAACAAGACTCGATAAATTTTTATTCATTTTTATTTTTCAATGATAGTTGACACAATATTATAGTAGTTTCAGATGTACAATATAGTGATTAGGCATTTATATACGTTATGAAATGATCAATCTTTAAGTCTAGTAAGTCTCGATAAATTATAAAAGATCGAAAACATATTAATTATCTTCTCTGACCACAGTGAATGAAGTTTAATATCAATAAAAGAAAGAAAAGTGGTTAATTCACACATATGTGGACATTAAACAATACACTCATAAATAACCAATGAGTAAAAGAAAAAACAACAAAAGAACTTAGAAAATACTTAAGGACAAATAAAAATGAAAACACAAAATACCAAAATGTATGTGATGCAGTAAAAGTAGAGCTAAGAGGGAAATTTATAGCTGTAAATGCCTTTATTAACAAGTTAGAAAGATTGCAAATCAGTAACCTAACTGTACAAACTAAGAAATTTAAAAAAGGGAGCAAATTAAACCCAAAGCTAGCAGAAGGAAAAAAATAATAAAGATTAGAGTAGAAACAAATGAAATAAAGAATAGAAAAACAATAGAGAAAATCAATAAAACGAAGAGTTGTTTCTTCAAAAATATTAACAAAATTGACAAATCTTTAGCTATATGAATCAAAAAAGAGTTAAAATGCAAATTACTAAAATCAGAAGTGGAAATGGGGACATTACTATCACCATTACAGAAATAAAAAGGATTATGAGAGAATACAACGAACAATTGTATGCCGACGGTTTAGATAACCTAGATGAAATGGACAAATTCTTAGAAAGACACAATTATTCAACTTGACTCAATAAGAAATAGAAAATCTTAATAGACATATAAGAAGTCAAGAGTTAAATCAGTAATCAAAAACCTAACAACAACAACAAAAAACCGTCCAGAGACAGATAGCTTCATGGTAAATTCTACCAAACATTTAAAGAAGAATTAACACCACTCCTTCTCAAGAGCTTTCACAAAATAAAAGAGAACACTTTGTAACTCATTCTATTATACCAAAGCCAGACAAAGACCCACAAGAAAAGAAAACCATGGACTAATATATCCTTTATGAATACAGATGCAAAAATCCTCAACAAAATATTAGCAAACTGAATCCTATTACATATTAAAAAGATTATACACCACGACCAAGTAGGGTTTATTCCAGAAATGCAAGTGTAGTTCAACATAGTAATTCAGTTATATAACATAGTCAAGTAAACACACACATTAAAAAAATGTAGAAAAAAAATCCACATGATCATCTAAAAAAAAATGTAGAAAAAGCATTTGACAGAATTTGTTGATTCTTTTATGATAACACTCGGCAAACTAGGAATAGAAGGAAAATCCCTCAACACGATAAAAACCATATATGAAAACTCATAGCTAACATCACACTCAATGGATGAAAGACTGAAAGACTTCCCCTTAAGATCAGGAACC
Source organism: Eonycteris spelaea (assembly GCA_003508835.1). Lineage (NCBI taxonomy): Eukaryota > Metazoa > Chordata > Mammalia > Chiroptera > Pteropodidae > Eonycteris > Eonycteris spelaea. Next base: position 1,984,630 of record PUFA01000186.1, on the reverse strand, counting down.
AGTATGCTGACTTTCACCACTGTTATTCAACATCGTGCTAAAAGTTTTAGCTAGAGCAATTCAACAAAACGAAAGAAATAAAAGAAATTTTTAAAAACGTAAAACTACTTCTGTTTGCAAATGACATAATACCATATCTAGAAAATCCTTAACAATCCACAAAGAAATGATTAGCAATAATAAACAAGTTGAGCTGAAGAGGAATTTTCACTCTAAAGGCTAACCTCATAATCAGCTCTTTGTACTGCTTCTGTAGACTTGCTTGCTGCATAGGCTGAAGGGAAGGGTGACCTTGGGATCAACTGAAGACTCACCCTCCCCTTTGCTTGTTCTGTTTAGATAACAGATGTACTGAATCTCATCCTCTGTAACTACCTGCAGCCCATAGCAACTCCGGCACTCTTAACCGCCTGAGGACAAATTAACCAATTGGCTTATGCCAACTGTAACTGCATGGATAAGCTCTATAAAAGCAAGGTTACACTTGAGTTTGAGGCCCAGATCTTCTGGGACTGCCAGCATAATAAACCTGAGTTCTCCAACTTTCGAGTGGTGCTTGATTTCTCGCCGGTCTAATTTTTCTGCAAGGGAGTGAAATTAACACACACACAAATAATTGTGTTCCTATACCTTAGCAATGAACAATCCAAAAAAGAAACTAAGAAGACAATTCCATATGCAATAGCATCAAAAACAAGATTCTTAGGGATAGATTTAACAAATTAGGTGACAGACCTGTGCAGTATAAAGTACAAAATATTGCTGAAAGACATTAAAGGTATAAATGAAGGAGAAAACATCCCATATTCATGTGACAGAAGATTTAATGGTGTTAAGATGGCAGTCTACAGATTCAATGTAATTTATATCAAGATTCCAACAGCTTCCTTTTTTGAAACAGAAAAATTGATTCTAAAATTCATGTGGAATTTCAAGGGATCCGGAATAGCCAAAATAATCTTAAACAAAACAAAACAAAACAAAACAAAACACAATGTTAGAGAATTCAAACTCGCAATTTCAAAACGTACTAAAAATATAAGGGCACTAATCTCCTTCATGAAGGCTCTGCCCCACAAATCACCTCTCAGAGGCCTCACCTTTTAATACCATCACACTGGGGGTCAGAATATCAACATATAAGTTTGGGGGGCACACAAATATTCAATCTGTAGCATAACACAATTTAAAACCAGACAAAAGATGGTCTACGGCCATGTCACCCTGCACGTGCCTGATCTCGTCTGATCATGGAAGCTAAGCAGGGTTGGTCTTGGTTAGTACTTGGATGGGAGACCGCTGAGGAAGACCTGGTGCTGTAGGCATTAAACAAACAAACAAACAAACAAAACAGGCAAAGGATACAAGTAGACAGTTCTTCAAAGATACGCAAATGACGAACAAGCTCACAAAAAGATGTTCGTTAGTCATTAGAGAAATGCAAAGCAAAACCACAATGAGACGCCACTTCATACCCACTAGGATGGCTCTAATAAAAATAAGAAAAATAGCGAGTGTGGACAAAGATGCGGAGACCTTGGAACTGGCATGCATTGCTGGTGCAGTGGCTGTGGCAGTTTGTCGGTCCTTCAATAAGTTAAACTTAGAATTACTCTATGACTCAGCCGTCCACTCCAGGGCGAATACCCAGAAGACCTGAACATGCGTGTCTGCACACAAATACTCCCACGGCAATGTTCACAGCAGTGTAATTTGTAATAAAAACAATGCGAACACAGTCTGAATGTCCCTCTGCTGAAGCCCAAAGCGGCATATCCGTGCAATGGAATATTACTCAGCAACAAAAATGAGTTAAGTACATGCCACGACATGGGGAAACCTTGAACACATTATACGAAGTAAAAGAAACCAGACACGAAAGACCGCATATTGATAATTTAATTTATGCGAAAAGTTCAGCAAAGAAAAGGAAAATCAGTAGAAACAGAAAAGGGGTTAGTGGGCTGTGAGTGGGAATAAGATTGGCGGCACACAGGCACAAGGGGCCTTTTTGGAAATATTCTACAACTAGATGTGGCTAGTAGTTATGCAATCCAGTCAACTTACTAAAAAGTATTGAATCGTGTGCTTATAATGGCTTAATTTTATGACATGTAAATTATACTTTAATAACACTGTTAAAATAAAAATGAGGAAATGGGTCGAAGGAGGGGTTGTCTCAATTATTCACCCTCCCCCGCCCCAGGCCCCTCGGCTGAAATGCAAATTCAACCACTTCCTTCCCATTGACCAGCTCTGAATACTAAGGGGTGTTGGGGGGGTGTTGAGAGATCTTATTACACCCTCTTTCTGAGACCTTGGGGTCATGCCCATGAGACATGTACAGACACAAAGGAGTCCCTCAAAAGACCCTTCCCTCAACAGAGATCTATTTCTGAGGGGACTCATGTTCACCCCAATGGACATGGTAGCTGTTAAATTTCCACCTTCAAAAGCATCTATTTTTAAACATTAGGGGTTAGTAGTCTCTGCTGCATTCCAGCCGCTCTCTAAGTTATGACCTGAACACTCTTTTGAAAATGTATATTGGATTAAGCCACTCTGATGAAAACCTCAGATGACTCCCAATTTCCCTTGGAACCATATCTACCTTCCTTGCCTCATTTGGCAGAGTCTCACCTGGTGGGCATGATGTGTGACTTCCTGACCCTGCCTCCTAGTATTCCTTTGCTTACTCACTCTGTTGTGCCACACTCTTCTCAAATTCTTGAAGCAAGCCACATTTTCTCTCACTTCAAGTGCTTTTGCATGTGCTAATAATGTAGAGAGGAGGCAAGAGAATTAAGAGGTTAATCAAGCCACATTGAGATACTGTAATATGCTGATCAGCCCTGAAGCCAGGCCAGGGCACCTTCAGAACAAAGGAAGATTTTTGCTGGGATTGCTAGCAGCCCATTCCCCCACATCTGTGAAGGGGAAAGAGGAACGAGAGTCATTCCCTAAAACCCTGGGGGAACCTAAGGATTAAAGACTGGGAACTGCCAGCAGGCCTTTTGCTCTACATATTCTTACCTTTTCAGGCTACATAATCTTCCCCTTCCTCACTGTATGTCCATATCAAAGGAAATGGGTTAACTAAGTCTTTTAAACTATAATTCACAGGAACTAAAGAATGACATATAAATTGAATTCCCTGAACACTCAGGGTCCCTCTCAGTATCTTTACTCTGACTCTCTCTCAGTCCTCTGTCTCCTCAGTGCCTTTGTTGCAGAATTGTTGCAAAATCAGAGTGGCGAGAAACCAAGCACCACTTGGATATTTGGAGAACTCAGGTTTACTATGCCGGCGGTTCCAGACAAGCTAGTGCTCTGACGATCTGGGCCCTGAGCTCAGGGGCAACTTTGCTTTTACAGGGCTTATTTGGCATGGATCGATTGGTTAATTTGTCCTCAGATGGTTACAAAGCACAGGAATTGCTATGAGTTACAGGCAGTTACATTTGTTATTTAGACAGAACAAGCAAAAGGGAGGACGAGTCTTTAGTTAATTTAAAGGTTACCCTGCCCTGAGGCCTATGCAGCAAAGCAAATCTACAGAAGCAGAACAGAGAGCTGATTATAAAATTAGCCTTTTGAGTGAAAATTCCTCTTCACCTTTACTCTGTCTCTGTCTCTATCCTCGTTTCTATTGTCCCTGTCCCTCTGGGTCCCTCTCACTGTCCCTCTCACTCTCTCCTCTGAGAGGAGACCACACTCTGTGAAATGTTATCCCTTTTCTAATACACTTTCTTTTTGACTCTACCTTTGGCGTGTGCCTTGAATTTTTCTACACTCTCAGTCAAAGGACCTTCTTCTCTTGGTGCAGGGCTTTGTATCTCCCCAACTCGGGGGGAATTTGCCCTGTCCTGCCTATTACTTCTGCCTAAGTGCTTAGGTGCTTAGCATTTAATGTGCCTCTAAATGTCACTACCTCGCCCTTTCATCGGTTATCTATGACAATTAGTCCAATTTGTTTAGTTTGTCCAATATTTCCTTCTTTCTCTCACTTCACAGATTCTGTGAGAGCTGTTGCTTGTGTATATTTCCATGGGGTATCCTCAGTCCATACTCAAGGGCCCACTCAGTATTGGGGGGTAGAAGGCAGGAAGGAGAGACTGGGAGAGGCTGGGCAGGTGAACAGAAAAATGGATAAGTGGGTGGGTGGGTAGATGGGTGAGTGGGTGGGTGGGGGAATAAGGGGGGGGGAGGGAGGCAGACAGGCAGGTGGGAGGAGGAAAGACTGAATATCCTTGGGTTGACATACATCCAGAAGATGAATCAGTGAGTGATCGAGACCGTAGCTCAGGAGCCCAAATGACTGAGTTTGTTACCAGAGAGTGGGGATCCTCTCTCGGTGTGTTGTCCAGGTTCTTGATGTCTTGAACAAAGAATTGAGCAAGACACCGAAATACAGCAGAATAGAAAAGCTTTATTAGAAGGGAAAGTACACCTCCAGATGTGGAAGCAGGCCGAAAGGACTGGTAATAAAGCCTTTGGGATTTTTGTTCCTATTTGCTGTGGGTGGTTACTTTTCTTAAAGGAGTGGGCTTTCTTGATTGACAGCTAAGATTGACAGGATTCAGTGATTCATCATTTGCTTTCTGCGCATGTTCTTTCCCAGAATTCAGTCTGTTACAACGATATTAATGAACTTCTGGGCATATGCAGCATAGTATCATTATAACAAGGCTCAGGTGAGTTGAAGGTCGTTGGGGTCTTCCTTGTCCAGCTTAAATTGGTACCTCATTCTTTGCTTACTTGTCTCTTTGTGGAAGTTACTTTTAGCTTCAAAATGCCTTCTGGCTTGCTTCATTGTGGGTGGACTGGGGCAGACGAGGATAGGATGACTTTAGCGTCTTTGCGGGCAGACCGAAACCCCCTAGCTAACTTTCCTGCTTCTTTTCTAAGAGCCATGAACCCTCTTATTATTAGTATAGCTGTTGAGGGACAGGAGGTCTCTTCTGTACCTGCTTCCTGCTGAGAAGGGTCCTTGTCCCTGCCTATATGGAGCTCTTTCCCTTTCTGCCTCACTCAGCGTGGGGTCTTGGGTTTCCTGTTGAAGCCCTGCCTCAGACCCTAGACAAGGAAAAAGAAGATATGAACTTACTATTTAAATCATATATCTATTAATTTCTATAACTGATTTGCCTATTAAGCGAGTAAAGCACAACAGGCTTGGTTAATATAGTTATTAAAGAGAAAGAAAAAGACCTTTGGCCTAAAGTTCCCACCCCTCTTGGACTCTAAGGGCCCTGCCTGGCCTAACACCACTTCTGCTAACAATGAGCCAATAACCCTTATCAATAGCCAGAGGATCTGAGTCACCAGTTTCGGGGCAATTATTGGGATTTGAGGGAGAGGGCCTTTTTTTTTCTCTAAAGAAAAGGAGTAAAGAAAACTTAACTAGGTTTACTAAAAAAGATTAAGAACTCTGCAAGAGATGTCCCATATCATTTCCTGCTAAAAGATTAAGAATTTTACCAGTCATGTCCAGTATCAAGTTTAATCCCAACTCTGCCCCTCACCAGCCATGTGACCTTGGACAAGTCACTTAACCTTTCTGAGCCTCAATTTTCTTATCTGTAAAGTAGGATGATGATGATACTAATAATAACTATTATCTTCTTGTGTTACCGAGTGAGATGATGCATTCTTAAAGTCCTGAAAACCCTGGCACAGAGTAAACTCTTAGCGAATACTAGCTCCGTTTCACTCTTCTTTCTCTTGATCTTTCCATGGCAAATATGCGATACACGGGATCAGAAAGCTCACCCTGGAGATCAAGAGAAAAAAAGAAAAGCTGACCTTCTTCCAAGATTTGTTCTCCAGGGAACACAATACTTCTGTAGCCAGGAAGAGAATTTCTATAGGTCAAACATCCTTCACATTGGCCACAGGGGAATTTGTACTTAGTTCCTCAAAAAACAGCTAGAAAAAGGAAAAAAACAAAACAAAACAAAACAGAATAAATAGCAAGACGCTTTCTCTTTTTCTTTGGATCAGTCATGTGGGTTAGCTGCAATTGTTTCCCAAAAATGAGTCAGCTGGGGAGAGATGGCATGCAAGTTCGAGCCGACTGGTGTCATCAAAACAGCACAAAGTAGCCCCAGCCTCCTTGGGAACCTCTCGTCCCGGTTTGGGCCCGTCTCCACAGCCTAGTGCAGACTTAGGAATCAAACTCCAAGGTTCAAAACACCCAGCTATGGCACTCCTTAGCTTTGGTAACGTTGCAGCCTTCTGAGCCTCGGTAAAATGGGCGTAGTCTTGTCTGCCTTATCCCAGGGTGTGTGGCATAAAGGGAGATCGATCACCTAGGCACCTAGGAAATTTAGGAGAGAAGTGGCGGCAGCAGCAGCAGCAGCATTTGCCGAATTTTGTGCATTTGCCGAATTTTGGCCCCTGGCTTCTTAAATGTCTGCCAGAGATAGACCTTCTCACGGGCCCCTGGCTTGTCAGCAAAGACAAACACTCTCTTGAGAACTCTTTTCTCTGTGTCCCTCTGGAGTGCCGATGTGTTCATTGCTGCCCTTCCCCTCTTGGCTAGGTGCCCCCCTTTGACAGATGGGCAAAGGGGGGCATTCAAAGTGGCGTGCCTGAGAGATCGTCTTCTCAAGGGCGGGCAGAAATGGTCCTGCTCCCTGCAGCACTGTAGCAGGAGGCTGGGTTCAAAGGAAATGGGTGGCGGGGGTGGGGGGTGGGGTGGGGAAGGAAACAGGGGCCAAGAAGTCTGGAAGGGGGTCCCAAACTCAGACCCCTACTGGGCCAGGCAGGCAGTGTGCCTGAGTGAAGCAGACCAGATTGCAAACTCTGGAAGAGGGCTGTGTTTGGGTCACTGCCATGGCCTCTCCATAGGACTTTGGGCAAGCCTCTGGTCCTGGACTCTGCCTTCTCTCTGAGCTAAGAGTTGGATTCTCGGAACCAGCAGGGGCTTTCCGGTCCAGTTATGGCACCTCTGCAGTCCTCCGAGCCTCAGTTTCCACGTCTGTGAGAAGCAGTGGCTCCCTGCTGCCTTGTCTGCCTCACGGGTCATGACCTTGAGGCCTGTGGGAATGAAGTCACCCACCCACAAAAGGCAGATATCACGCTGGTGACCCTGAATGTACTCCTAGCAGGTGACCTTTGGGGAGCGGTGGGCCCGGCCGGGGGGCTGGGCCCACTCCCACCTCTTTCGCACTCTCTCTGAGGAGGAGCCAGCTGCGCTGTGGGCGGGGCTGGTGGAGAGGTCTCACCACATCCTCCTCTGCCTCCCAGCCCTGCACACGCGCCGGGGCCGAGATGGCAGCCGCTGCCTCCGCTGGACCTCCTGGCTTGGGGTTCAAGTTTCTGACTGCTTCTCCCTGAGTGCAACTGACAGCCTTCCTGTCTTGCTGTCTGCCTGTCTGTCTGCGTGTCTGTGTGTCTGCCTGGCTGGCCACCTGCCCGTTCACTTGACTTCTCCTGTCTGCCTGCCTGTCTGACCAGCCCTTGCCTGCTGTCTGTCCATCCCCAGCCAATCAGTCCCTGCTCCACAATGACCATCTTCTGTCCGTGTGTGACTTCTCTGGGATGTGACTGACCATTGCCTGTGGACCTGGCTGGCTCTCGCTGTGTGACCTGCCTGCCTAGGGCCCGGCTGCCATCTGTCCCGGTGACAGGTCTCATGCCTGTCTGGTTGGTGACTCGGAGCAGGCTGTGAATTCCCACCCCAGACCCCTGACTGTTCTCTGATACTCATCTCCCACCCCCTGCCGAGCCCAGCGGCCACCCCTGGGAGCCCACTGGATTGCCTTGAACACAAAGGATGGATTTCTGAAGGGAGAAGCTGGAAGGAAAGGTAACCTGGCTCCAGCTATAGTTCTGCGCAGGGTGGGGGAGGTGTAGGGGGCTGGGGGGGGAGGTGTAGGGGCTGGGGGGGGTGTAGGGGGCTGGGGGAGGTGTAGGGGCTGGGGGGGAGGTGTAGGGGGCTGGGGGGGAGGTGTAGGGGGCTGGGGGGGAGGGCGGGGCACCGTCCTTGGCCAAGAGGGCTTGGTCTTTGCTCAGGGTGGAAGGACGCAGACGGGCCCTGTGCCCTCATTCACAACTGGGGACAGGGAGGCCAGCAGAGCTCCTCCGGTGTCTCTTGCTCAGCCTGGCTCAGGATGACCGGAAGGCCTTCGAGGGGGTCTGTTGAAGGGAATGGCCGTGAGGACCCCATGAGCTGTCTGGGAAACCAGCCTCTACAAGGCAGGGGACGGGGGAGAGAAAGATAGTTCCAGACTGAACACGACTCGACAGTCACCAACCACGGTTCTGGGCAGCTGAGCTGGGCAGAGGTGGGCATGGGGGTGCTGGGATGCTTCTGGGGTCCCCAATTTCGGGGTGGGCAGGAGGCATTGACTTCGTTGCTGGCTTCTGTATTTTATCTCCTTTATTGCATCGAACCCTTCAAACCCAGTTGGAGTGCCCATGTCACAGATAAAGAACTGAGGCTCTGAGAGACAGAGCGGTTTCCCCAAGGTGACTCAACCAGGACCTAGGAGAGTAACACAGGCGATTCGGGGCTGGCCCTGCCCTCCACATGCTCTGTCTGCATCTGTCTCGTGAAAGCACGGGGGATGGGCTGATGGTGGCAGGCAAACTGGCTCTGTGCGTAGCCTAGGGGAGAGGGATGTGCAGGAGACTGAGGGAGGCCCAGCCCTGGAGCATGGGTTGAATTTTGACTTGTGACGTAGAGGGGACGAAAGGAGCTGGCAGACGCATTTCTGGCAGAGGAGCTGGGAGAGTAAAGGGCCCGGAGTGGGAACTTTGGGCTTGTGGGGGGAATGGCAAGGTGCTGCTCAGCAGGAGCAGAGGACTCAGGGCAGGGCACATTGCAGCGTCGGGGGCTGCTCCTGGATGACCTCCACACCCCCCTGGGGGAAGTGTGGGGGTTTCAGAAGCACGTGGTGGGGTGGGAAGTACCTGGCGGGTTCAAAACCCAGCCATGCCAGTGAACTCGGGCGCGTCTCCGTGCTGTTCTGGCTCCGAGGAGCCTCGGTTTTCTCATCTGTAAAATGGGGACAAAGGCGGCTCCATCCTCGTGCGCTGCTTGCGAGGATCCAAAGGCATAAAACTACGAAAGCTGCCGGCTGGAGGCCTGCCCAGGAAGAGAGTTTGCATCATGAGGAACCTGGAGCTTGGGCGGGAGGAGGGCCACTCTCTAAGAAACAGTAGCAGTTACGTACACTCTGGAACCTGCGGTCCTGCCTCCCTCGGTCCCCTGGTCCTCCTGGCACCCATACTCAGCTTGCCGCCAGCCTTTGAGGGTCTCCCATAATCCTCATGACAGCCGTTGAGGCTGCTGGCCTCATTCGACCCATTTCACAGATGAGGAGACTGGGGCTCGGTGGAGAGAAACTTGCCCCAGGTCAATTGTGACTAAGATGCAGAGCTGAGTTTGGACCCCAAGTCTGTTAGACGGTAAGGCCACAATCTGCTGGACGAGATAACTTAAAAGGAAGACTCATAGTCCTGGGACACCTGCTGAAAAGGGGTATTGGATCGAGGTTGCCGAGCAGACCCCAGATCACCTGTCCCCTGTGGTGGGCTCAGCAGAAGCCCTGGTCCTGGCACCCACACCTGGCGGGATGTCTGGGTCCTTACAACCCTGCAGTGGAGGAAGCTAAGAGCCCTCACGTTAGGACGTGGCCAAGATTCAGGGCCGGAAAAGGGGAGCGGAGAAGATGAAGGCTGAGCCCTTGCGCTGCAGGCTCTCGCCAGTCTGGAGAGGAAGAGAAGGAAGTTGGAGGTGGGGATTGGAGCCTCTAAGGGGCTTGTGAGCAGCGGGTGGCGGGGTGGCGTGCTGGAGGGGGAGGTCAGTTCAAGAGAAAGTGGAAAGAGGAAAACAGGCCACCAGAGGCTTTGAGGGGCACTAGCTTCTCTACAGCATCTGGGCTTCCCTGGTGCCTGATAAATAAATAAATGAAAGGGAGGGGAGCTTCGCGGTCAGGCGGGGGCGCTGGATCTGGCTGGCCAACAACCCCTGCCGGCCGTGGGGCTTTGGAATCAGGCAGACCTGGTTTGAGTCCCAGCTTCCTCACGTAATACCTGTGTGACTTTGAGTAGGCCACTAACCTCTCTGAACCTCACTTTCCTCCTCTGTTATATGGAAATAAGAACTCCTGTCTGGGGCTTGTGGTGAGGTTCCGTTATTTATTGAGCACCTCCTGTATGTCGGGCACTGTTCTGGGTCCTGGGCACGCAGTGGTGCAGACAGAGCCGGTGAGATCACGAGGGGAAAGGCACAGAGCAGTGACTCACGAGAAATCGTAGCTATGATGTTTTACTTTCAATATTATTGGTAATAATCACGCCGCTGTTAGCCAGGCCGCTTGGCGTAGCTCTGGCATCTATTAGCTCTTATGATGATTGTACGCCCCACTTTCACAGATGGGGAAACTGAGGCTCAGAGAGCGGTGGGCGTTTTCTAGGGTCACCCAGGGAGTCATTTACGAGCAGAGGGAAGAGAGCTGTGAGGGCAGGGGGGCAGGCACACCCTCGCAACCCCTTCCTCACATGCTTCTCTCCTCCCGCCCTCCAGCACCTTCCAAGCCTGAGGGGTGGGGAAGGGGAGCCGAGAGGAGCCCCACCCCCCGTCCAAGGCTCACAGGTGCCACCGCCCCCACTTCTTGCTCTGGCATCAGACCAAAGGGACTTTTTATGACAGCTCAAATGAGAGCTCTGAGTAAACTTGGAACTTCTGAAACAACCTGAGAAGATTCCCTCTCCCGTGGTGTGGGCAGGGGCCCCACTCCGGGCCCCCAAATGGCCGGGACACCTGCAGCAGGGGCCGGACCTGCGGGTCCCTAGAGCCCTCATTGAGGATCTGGCTATGCAAATCGTCCCTAAAGAAGGCGGGGCAAAGGTAGAGTCTGGTTCCTTGCTCAGGAGGCTCCCCGCCTGCCTCGTTCCTCACAGTGCCACTGCGGGCGAGGTCTGGGCCTCTCTGGGCCTCCATTTCCGCATCTGCCAGATAGCCTGGCGAAGCGGACTGGGGACCAGGGCTGCGAACTTTCTCAAGTACAGATCAATAGCGTTCCAGGTGCTTTGTCCAGGGCCAGGGCAGGTTGCCAGACCTGCCCCAAGCACCGTTCTTGTGGCCTTAAGCAGTCATGGTTCAAAGCATCCTTTATTTTACAGCCTTCCAACTAGCCCCTTAAGGTCGGGGGAAAATGAGGCTGAAGGGAGACGTGAGGATGGGAGCTGAGGGAGACTGTCCACTCTGGGCGAGGCTGCCCCGCATGGCGGAGATGGCGGGGCAGGGCGAGGTTGCTGGGAGTAAGATGATTCTCCTCAGCTAGGCAAAGCTGCACAGGCTAGAAGTTTCAGAAGGGAAAGGTTCAGGTGGAGACAGGTTTCATGGACAAGGATTCATAGTCCAGGTGGGAGAGAGACTGAGAGGTTCCACAGGCCCAGAGGTGGTACATGTTGGGGAGGGACAGGCCCTTCCTTTCATTTTCAGCTCCTCCTGACTAAGCTGTGACTCCAGAGTCCTGGTACCCCTGTCCCCAGACACTCACCACTCACCACCCACCCCTCATCCCTGGCAGAAAAGGAGCAAGCAATTAACATTATGCATACAAGTACAATGTGCCCAGCACCTGCCTCACACTCCCTCAGCCAGGCTGGGGTACGGGGCACTGCCTCCACTCTACAGATTAGGAAAACTGAGGCTCAGAGAAAGGTCCCATCTGAGTGGGTGGCAGAGCCTCCTTTCTGGTTCAGGGCCACCAGGCTGGCTCTCCCCAAGCCTAAGCTCTCTGTTTAGGTAAGAACTAGCTGCTTGACCTAAGGCGACCCATTGTCCCTCTCTGAAAGTTCTTTGTTACTAATCCGATGACAGCAGTCATGATGGTTCAGACCCTGGGAACTGAGGGTGTTACCCGAGGTTGAGGGAAGTTCCTGGGGACCGTGACGAAGCTGATGGGGAAACCGAGACCTTTTGGGGGCTTGATCAAGGCTACTCCTTGTATGACTAGACACGCAATTCTTCAGCCTCACGCATTCATCCCCCCTTCTTCTTCATCTACTCATTGAGCACCTACTGCGTTCCAGGCCCCATTCTATGCACTGGGATACTGTGGTGAACAACACAGGTAAATTTCCTGGCTCCTGGGAGCTTCTGCTCTGGAACACATAGAGGTCATAGACACACAAAAAGGAACATATACTAAACTAATCCTCGTATTACAGTTGCGAAGGAGACACAGAGTTGTGGCACCGAGAACTGCGGGGGAGTTGCTTTGCCTTTTGAGGAGGCAACATTGTAGTTGAGACCTGAGGATGAGAAAGCAAAGAAGCACAGGAAAAATGTTCTAGGCAGAGGGAATGGCGTATGTAAAGGCCCTGGGGTAGGGAAAAAGTTGGAGCATTGGCGCTTTTATCCTTAACAAGTACATACGTCCTCAATGCACTGAATTTAAGAAAAAGGAGTAAAATGAGTAAGGTTAAACTTTGGAGTGTACAATCTACTTAGGTTTAACATCGAGGTTAAGCTTCAAAATCCATGATGATAGAAAGCATTCTCTTTCATTTAGTCACTCAATATTTTGAGCACCTATGTGTCAGGCACTGGTTAGCCACTGGGGATTCAACAGTAACCGAGAAACAGTCTCTGCCTGGATGTTGCTCAGAATGTAACTAAAGCATCATGAGCAGTGCACTCTGGTAGAGGGATGGACCCCAGAGGAAAGAGTGACTCATACTCTTTGGAGAGGTCAAAGATTTATAGAGCAGATGACGTTTGAACTGGATTTTGGAGACTGAGTAGGAGGCTGACAGTCAGCCTAGGCGGATAGAGAGTTCCGGGGACTGAAACAGCACGTGCCAAGGTGTGGAAGCCAGATGAATGGAGATGTTGCTGAAGCTGTAAGGAAGCCGGTGTCCCTGGAGTCCAGGATGAGCACTGCGGGGCAGAGGAAATGTGGGGCAGAAGATGCTGAAGTGTTTTGAATGCTGGGCTGAGGAATTTGGGGTCTTCTCTAAAAGGCAGTGAGGGGCCGCAGAATGCCATGGTGGGAATGAGGACTGGGTTGGAGGGCCACCGCTGGAGGCAGGGAGACCAAGGAGGAGGCCAGGAGGAGGACAGGTGGTTAGCCATCCTTGAAGACCAGGGATGAACTAGAAGCCCGTTTTTCTGTGTTCCCTTTCGGGAAGTACCTCAGTCTCGAACTTCCCTTTCTGCTGACCTGCTGGCTCTTGTTTCTGGCCCTTCTGGGGAGTCCCTCTTCGCCCACCCCATGTCTTCTTGGTCCCTATGGGAAACGGTTCATTTAACTTTACCACATTCCTCACCTTTCGCTTTCGACCCCCAGTCGCCACCTTGGTCGCACTGGAGATGATGGGCGACTTGAGGAACTTAATGGACCGCATTCCTTATTCATCAGTGAGGGAAAGAAGATGCAGGGAAACCAAGGACTTGGGGTCTTTCCAGTTTGGGGAAGTTATAGATGATGCTGCTGTGAACGCTCTGGCACATGTCTGTGCGTGTACATATGTACACATTTCTCTTCGGTGCATAACCTGGAGATGGAATCGTGGGGTCTCTTGTTCAGCTGAAGCTTTCCAGAGTGGTTGTACCAACTTACATTTCGACCAGAAAACTGACAGTTCTGGTTTCCCTGGACCCTCTTCAGCAAGTGGAATAGCCTGGTTTTTTTCGTTTTAGCCACTCTGGGTTGATGTGTTGTGGTATCATATTGGCATGCAAATTTGCATTTCCTTGATGAATACTGATTTTGAACACCTTGTAATATGCTTATTGGCCATCTAGATGTCTTTTTTTTGGTGAAGTGTTTAAGGTTTTTGTCAATTTTTTAAAAATTGAGTTGTTATTTATTATTGTTTTGTAGGAGTTCTTTATATATTCCGAGTACAGATAGACATGTGTATATAATATATAAATTAAATATAATGTATAATATTATACTATAAAAGAGAAAAATATAAATTTTATATGACTATATTAAAACTATATACTCTATAGATAGATATGTATATAGATATAGATATGCTCTCCTCTCGTTTCAGTTTCTTTTCCATTTAATTTCCATTAAAAATACAGTCATCCCTTGCTATCCACAAGGGATTGGTCCCAGGATCCCCCATGGATACCAAAATCCAGGGATCCTCAAGTCCCTTATATGAGATGGTGCAGTATTTGCACATAACCTGTATTTGCACAGAGGCTATAGCAGTGTATGCTATAACTTCGGTCACATGGTTTCAGCATAGTGCTGAAATTTGTGTTTTGCTTTTTGGAAATTTCTGAGACATTTTTGGAATAATTCTGATTTGTAGTTGATTGAAGCCACTGATGTAAAACCCATAGATACAGAGGGCCAACTCTATTAAATTTTCCTGTCCATGAGCAAGTATGTCCCTCGATTTCTTCGTATTTCAAAAAGTTTAACAAATATCTTGTAGATTTCTTGTAGAGGTCTTGTGCATCTTTTGCTAGAGTTAATCTTGGGTATTTGATTTTTTTTATGCTAATGTAAATTGTACACTTTAAAAATTTTCATGTTTGTTCTCAGTGTATAGAAATACAATAGGTTTTTTTCCCCCTCACACCTTGTTAACTTTGTTAATACACTTTTTCCGAGCTGGAGTTCCAGATAAAGGAAGAAAAGCTGCAAAACCCAGCCTGCTTCAACTGATCACCAGTAGGGGACTTCCTGTCTTTGCTTTTGTAATGTTTATAGACCTCTTCATCTGCGAATCCCATGAGAAAGGGTATTGTGGTGCAAAGCAGAATATCCCAGCCTTGAACTTCATAAATCACTAAATACTTTTTCCCCTTTTAACAGTTTTAAGGGTACAATAGAGAACAGTACAGTATTGTTAACTATAGGCACATTGTTGTACAACAGATCTCTAAAACTTTTTCATCTCATGCTACTGAGACTGTTTACCCATTGAACAACAACTCCCCATTATACCCATTCCCTCAGCCACTGGCAGCCCCCGTTCTACTCTCTATTTTTATGAGTTTGATTACTTTGGATATGTCATATACGTGGAATGACGTAGTATTTGTCTTTCGAGACTGGCTTATTTTACTTAGCACAACGTCTTCAAAAACTCTGTTGTAGCATCTGGCAGAATCTCCTCCTTTTTTTAAAAGGCTAACTAATATTCAATTGAATGTATATCACATTTTCTTTATCCATTCATTAGTGATGGATTTAGGTGCTTTCTCATCTTGACTCTTGTGAATAATGTTGCAATGAACAAGGGTGTGCAGGTATCTCTTTGAAATCTTGTTTTCAATTCTTTTGGATATGTACCCAGAAGTGAGACTGTTGGATGATGTGGTAGTTCTATTTTTAATTTTTTTAAGGAAATGCCATACTATTTTCTATAGCGTTTACACCATTTTACAATCCCACCAACAGGGTGCAAGGGATCCAATTTTTCCACACCTCACCAGCACGGTAGTCATCTTAACAGATGTGAATCAGTAACTCCTTGTGGCTTTGATTTGCATTTCCCTGACGAATAGCGCTGTTGAGCACCTTTTCATATCCCTCTAGGCCCTTTGTTTATCTTCTCCGGAGAGATATCTACTCAAATCCTTTGCCAATTTGTTCCAACTGGGCGTTTGTTTGTGTTTGTGTTTGTCACTGAGTTATAGTTCTCGTAAACTCCGAATTTCCTATATACGGTGTCGCAGATACTTTCCATCGTCCTGTCCGTTGCTCTTTCATGCTGCCGGGTGTCTCCTCTGCCGCACAGAAGTGTCCCAGCTGGATGTTGTCTATGTTTGCCTTGTCGCCTGTGCTTTAGGTGTCCAAGAAATCATTGGCAAGCCCGACATCATAACGTTTTCCCTCATGTTGTCTTCTAGGAGTTTTATAGTTTTAGGCCTTATACGTCAGTCTTTTGTTTCAAGTTCATTTTTGTTTATGATGTAAGGTAAGAGTCCATCTCTCTTCTTTTGAATGTGGATATCGGTTTTCCCAACACCATTTGTGGAAGAGACTCTCCTCTCCCCCTTGTGCAGTTTTGGCACCCTTGTCAAACACCATTTGACCATGTCTGTGCGTAAGGGTTTATCTCTGGGCCGTCTGTTTTGTTCCACTGGTTTCTGTACCCGATTTGGTGGCAATATCGGCTTTGTGTTTCTTTATGCCAATGTCTACTTTGATTACTGTAGCTCGATCATGTGTTTTGAAATCAGGATGTGTGAGGCCTCTATCTTTGTTCTTCTTTCTCAAGATTGTTTTGATTACTTGAGGTCCTTTGAAATTTCCTATCAACTTCAGGATTATTTTTCTACTTCTGCAAATAATGCTAGTAGAATTTTGACAGAGATTGCATTGAATCTGTAGATTGCTTTAGACATTTAAAAAAATATTAAATCTTCCAATATATGAACGTGGAGTGTTTTTCCATTTATTTGTGTCTCTGATTTCTTTTGACAATGCTTTGTAGTTTTCAGTGTACAAGTCTTCCATGTCTTTGGTTAAGTTTACTCCTAAGCATTTTATTCTTTTTATTATTGTAAATGACAATGTCTATTATTGTAAATGACATTGTTTTCTTAATTTTCTTTTTTGGATTGTTCATTGTTAGTGTATAGAAATGCAACTGATTTTTGAGTGTGGATTTTATATTCTGCTACTTTGCTAAATTTGCTTATTAGTCTAACAGGTTTCATTTATGGAATCTTTAAGGTTATTTATGTATAAGATCATGTCATCTGTAAACAGAGATAATTTTACTTCTTCCTTCCGATATGACTGCCTTTCATTCCTTTTTCTTACCTAATTGCTTTAGCTAAGACTGTCAGTATTATGTTAAATAGAAGTGGTAATAGTGAGCATTCTTGCCTTATTCTTGATATTAGAAGAAAAGCTTTCAGTTTTTTACCATTGAGGTTAGCTGCAGGCTTTTATTTATAGCCTTTATTATGTTGAGGTAACTTTTTTCTATTCCTAGATGCTGAATGTCTTTATTATGAAAAGATAAGTTGGAAAACTAAGTTGCTTTTTCTGCATCAATTGAAATAATCATGTGATTTTTGTCCTTTGTTCTGTTAATGTGGTCTACTGTTGTATGTTCAACCATCCCAAGGTTAAGTCTCAGTGGTTTGTGATGTATAACCCCTTTTAATGTGCTGTTGCATGCTGTTTGCTAGTATTTTGCTGAGGACTTTTGTGTCAATATTCATCAGGGACATTGAGCTGGAGTTTTCTTTCTCTGGCTCTGGTTCTGAGTTTTATTTGTTAAGAGATTTTTTATTAATGATTCAATTTACTAGTTATAGGTCTGCTCAGATTTTCTATTTCTTCATAATTCAGTCTTGGTGGATTGTAGGAATTTATCTATTTTTCTACATTATCAAGTTTGTTGGTATATAATTACTCATAGTAGTTTCTTATAATTCTTTTATTTCTGTGGTATTTGTTGTAATGTTTCTTTCTTTTCTGGTTTTAGTTATTTGAGTCTTCTCCTTTTTTCCTTAGTCTAGCTAAGGTTTTGTTGATCTTTAGATATACAATAATTTTTTTATATTGATCTCATATAATTTATCTCATATAGTTTATCTGTCAAGTATCTGAACTTTTCTAGGTATTCAATACTTACATCATTCTGATCCTTTAGTTTTCTTATCTTTATAAATTTATTTATTTTCCTTGCGTTCCAGTACAAGACATTACTATCTTTTTCTTGCCCTCAGGGATAAAGTGTTCAGTATTTGACCACTAGGAATAATGTTAGTTGGTATGGTGTGTGTGTGTGTGTGTGTGTGTGTGTGTGTGTGTGCATTCCTTATCGGATTAAAGATGATTTCTCTGTTCCTAGTTTTCTGAGAGTGTTTTAAAGATCATGAGTGGGTGTTATAATTTATTAAATGTGTTTTCTGAACCTATCAAATTACCATATAAATTTTCTTCTTTATTCTGTTAATGTGGTGAAATAGATTACAGTAATTTCCCCTTATCTGTGGGGGATATATCTCAAGACCCCAGTGGGTGTCTGAAACCACAGATCATACCAATCCCTATATGTACTGTGTTTTTCCTATATGTACATATCTATGATAAAGTTTAAGTTAAAAATTAGGAGAAGTAAGAGATTAACAATAATAACAAATAATAAAGTAGAACAATTACAACAATTCACTATAATAAAAGTTGCGTGAATGTGGTCTCTCTCAAAATATCTTATTGTGCTGTACTCAATCTTCTTTTTGTGATGATGTGAGATTGTAAAGTCTATTTCTATATTTGTGTAACCATCCCTTCTTGCAATAGATGGCTTGGTGTCACTCATTTCAGGAGATTTCTTGCTGAAATTTTCCTACAGCCTTAATGCTTTCTGGTGTAACTTGTTGCCATCAATCAAAATATGTTTTCTATTCATGTCTTCTACTCACAAGTCAATGCATTTTCCTTCTTAACTAAACACTTAC
The DNA here is from genome assembly GCA_003508835.1 of Eonycteris spelaea. Taxonomy (NCBI): domain Eukaryota; kingdom Metazoa; phylum Chordata; class Mammalia; order Chiroptera; family Pteropodidae; genus Eonycteris; species Eonycteris spelaea. Next base: position 1,966,215 of record PUFA01000186.1, on the reverse strand, counting down.
CATGAACTGACTGTGACTGTAACTTTCGCAGTCTAAGGTGTGACAGTAAAACTAGCATGAATTTCTTTGTTCTTCTTCACAATTTCATGGATAGAAGATTCATTCTTACTGTAGATCTTAGTGACCTCAGAAATTTTTTTCTTTCCTTATGAAGTAGAGAACTTATATTTTTTCACTTAAAGGAAGCTTCTTTATGGCTTCTCTTTGGTGTGTCTGAATTGCTAGCATCACTACTCTTGTGCTGTGGGGCATGATGAAGTAAAATAAAGGTAATTTGAGCACAAGTACTGTGATACCATGACAATAGATCTTATCCCATGACTGATGGGCAGGTAGCATATACAGCAGGATATGCCAGATAAAAGGATGAGGCATGTCCCAGGTGGGACAGAGTGGGACAGTGTTAGGTTTTATCACACTACTCAAAATGCCACACAATTTAAAATCATGAATTATTTATTTCTGGAATCATTCATTTAATATTTTCAGAGTGTGATTGACTATGCATAATAAAACTGCAGAAAGCGAAGCCATGGATAAGAGGGAACTGCTATACTGATTTTCAACTAATCTTGCATCCCTGAAATATACCTCATTGATAATGACATGTTGTCTAGTTTTACATGAATCACTTGTTTTGATTTGTCAGCATTTTGTTTAGAATTTTCGTGTGCACATTTATGAGTGCTATTGACCTATAATTTTTCTTTCAATGTCAAGTTTTGATATCAAGGTTATGTGTTTAATTCTAGTGTTTAGTTCATTCACGTTTAATAAAAGTGCTGATGTGTTTGGGATTAAATCTACCATCTTGCTATTTGTTTTCCTTTTGCCTCATCTATTTTTTTTCTTTTTTCTTTTTCATTGTCCTATTTTTTAGAAGAATAACATTTAAAATTTTATTATTTTATGTTTCCTGTCTACACTTTCTTTTACAATTCTTTTAGTGCTTGTATTAGAGATTACAACATGCGTACTTGATTTTTTGGAGTCTACCTTATATGTTAGTACCTTTATTGTTTCCCAGGCAATACAGTGACCTTTAACTTTATTAACCCTTTCTTGCTTTTGGGGTATCATCGTCATGTATTTTAATTCTGCATATAGTATAAACTTAATAAGATATTATTGTTGTTACTACTTTAAACAATTAATATTCATTTATATTTATAATACTCTCTATTGCTCTTTATTCCTTCCTATAGAGCCTCGTTTCCCATCTGGGATTGTTCTTCTTTTGCCTGAATAACTCACTTTAGTATACATTTTAATGCAGGTCTACCAGTGACAAATTCTATCAGCTTTTTTGGGGGTCTGAAAATATGTTTATTTGCTTTCATTTAAATAATTTTAAATTAAGATCCCATTACATATACAATTCACTGTTTTAAAGTATATGATTAAGTGGTTTTTAATGTATTTACGAAGTTGTGCAAGCATCACCACCATCTAACCGCAGAGCATTTTCATTGCTACAAAAAAAAAGCCATGCCCATTGGCCGTCACTCCCCATTCCTCCTCCCTCCAAAGCTCCCGCCCCTGGCAACCACTCATCTACTTTCTGTCTCTATGGATTCGCCTATTCTGGACATGGCATATAAACGGAATTATGCAATATGTGGCTTTTTGTTTCTGATTTATTTACCTTAGCATACATTTTCAAGGCTCATCCATGTTGTAGTATGTATCATTATTTCATTAGTTTTTATGGCTGAATAATATTCCACTGTAGGGCTATCCTACATTTTGTTTGCCCATTCACCAATTGATAGACAGCAGGGTTGCTTCTATTTGGGGGATGTTATGAATAATGCTGCTATGAACATTTGTGTACAAAGGTTTTCTGGACATATGTTTTGATGATTTTTTGCTACATACCAGGAGTCAAATTGCTTGCTCACGTGGTAACACTATACTGTTTAACTTTTTGGGTAACTGTCCAATTTCTTCTAGCAGAGATATAGCATATAGGCAAATCACCTCGATGCTGTCAAGGCTAAATTATTTCTGATTTTTTACTTATTCTTAAGGCATAGCCTCTCCTGAATAACTGGGTATTTACCAGGGCCATCTTTCTTGCTAAGCCGTGAAACTGTCAAAATCTCTTCTCAACTTTTCAGCCTATTGCCAGAGGCTTTTGGCTAGATTTCATGATATGAATTCATTTGCAATGACTTGGAAATTCATTCGAGGGGAAATTGCATACATAATTTCGATGTGTTTTCCTTCTGACACCCTGGCCTCTCAAGTACTATCAAACTTGGTTGCTCTCTCATGTGGTTTCACAGTATTTTTTCCCATTTAGTAGTTGTTCTCACTAAGGGGATTAGTTTGATACCAGCTACTCTATTATAGGCAGAGGTGAAAGTCTCCCTCCACGTTTTAGTTCACAATCTTAAGATTCACGTACTTTTAAAATATTATAACTTCGTTTGGGCATACAAAAAGATATAAAAAATAATATAATCAACACCAGCAGCAATTTCACTCAGTTTTACCAAACCTTTGAGATCCCTGAATACTTCTCTTTATCACATGCCCTTCGTTTCTACATTATTTGAAGTTTGATGTTTATCATCCCCTTGAATTTCTCTGTATTTTCAAGACATGTATATATTCACCTAAACAACATATAGAGCGGTTTTATGTGTGACATAGATGGTGTCACATCTTGTTTGTGAGAGTCATTTGTTTTTTTGTGTGACACTATTATTCATTTTCACATTGAGTGATTACACCACAATTTACCTTTCTGTCCTCTTGCTGATGGATATTTAGGTTGTTTCCAGTTTTTCGCCATTAAAATCAATGCTACTATAAACATTTCTGCATATGCTTTTAGTACACACGTAGCAGAGTTTCATTTGTGGCGCACAGAGGGATGAAATTGCTGGGTCTTAGGGCAACCACTTGCTCAAGTTAATTAGATCATGTCAAACTATTTTCCAGACCAGTAGTATTTATTTACATTTCCACTGACTGTGAATGAGAGCTTCCTACACCATAGCCTCGGCCACATGTGATGTCATCAGACTTTTAGTTTTCGCCAATGTGATAAAATTAAAATGTCATTGCGGTTTTTATTTGAATCTCTCTGTTGACTGTGCAGTTAAGCACTTTATATTCTCTATAGCACCTACTCCAATCTGATTTCCTACCCCCGAGCTTCTCTGTTTCCCCGGAATCTCCTGAAATGTGGCCAACTTTTAATCTGTATTTCCAGAAGTCCAGAAATCATTTCTTGGCCCTGGAGCTTGGTGAATAGAACACCTTTCCAGGGTTCCATCCCATCCAAGACTGTGCTGGATGCTTCATATGCAATGATGCATTTAGTGCTTATAACAAACCTGCAGCAAAGACTCACGACTCTCGTTTTATAGATGAGAAAAAAGAATCAGGGGAATGAGGAACTCGCCAAAGATGCTCAGATAGGACCTGGCAGATTCCACGCCAGGTGCTCTTCACTCCTCTGTAGGGGACCGCAGAGGGAGGGTGCCACTGCAGGGACTCCATAGCAGAAAGCCCTGTAGGGCACCCTCTGTCCTTTACTCAGGAAGCACCTGGTGGTCTGGTGTCCATCGTGGGGAGTAAGTTGCTGTTGCCCTCAGGAGTCAGCCTGAATGGAGTAACCAATAAAAAATGGTTTCAGGGCAAGGAGCACAGTGGGATGGGGAGGTGTTCCAACTTCGTGCTGTGAGAACACGAGGAGAAGCCTTCATCATTCAAGGCTGATGTTTCCCAGAAGTGAGCAGCTTACTTTAGATGGTGTTAAATATCCCTGGATCCCTAGGGAGAGAGTTAGATCCTTTTCATCCTTCTTTCAATCTTCTGATGATGTAGGGGGTGAGTCTCAGATTGGTGCTAGTATGTCTAAGACACCTCTCTGACACTCTTCAATCCCCCTTCTTAAACAAAGGCAAACAAGGTCTCAAGTCCTAAAAGTCTCAGGCAGGGGATAGTATCTTCCTAAAATTCAATAATTGTCTTTTGTTTTCCTTGTATTTAGTTTAGACTTTTCACTGTATTTAGTTTCATGATAAGTAGACTGTTTTGTCAGGCACTGTTCCAAAGGCTTTACAAGTATTGACTGATTTAATTCTCCCAAAGACTCTATGAGGTAGGTACCGTTATTATTATCTCCATTTCACAGATGAGGATCCTGGGCCCAGAAAGGTTAAGTAAACTTCCCAAAGTCACACAGCTTGCAAATAAATGGCAGTGCTGGGATTTGAATTCAGGCAAGTGAGCCGCAAGTCTGTGTTTTAACCACTGTGGTACATACTGCCTCTCAATTTCATACCAGTTACCTATCGATGGTAGTGATACTACATTTTTTTTTTTGAGACATGTTTATTAGAGCAAAAAATGGGATGTAAAATAAAGACCTTTATCTTTTGGGTGAAAACCCCGAATATCGTTAGTGGTAGGAGTTCTGGAATGTTCCACTGTAGCTTCACAGATGCAGGGATGGAGCAGGTGGGCCATGAAGCCTGTGTCTAGAGTGCTGGGATGGAAAAAGGTGTTCAAGGAGAAGATGCAGCGGGAGAATTTGCTTTATGCAAGGCAGAGAGGCATTCTGGGGCCTGGGGCACTAGGGGGATGATGGGTAATTAGGGTCAGTGGGCCAGTAACAGCAAGAACCCAGCATCCTTGTGTAGTAACTCACAGTTCACAGAGCACTGCCACGTCTGCTTTCTCACTGGCTCTTCCTAACTGCCAGGTGCTGAGGTCAGAGAATAGAAGGGCCAGCGGAGCTCTGAGATCTTCTGGCTTCAAATTCTACGTTCTTTGCTTTATCTCACTGTATCAGGTTTCTTTGATGGCAAGCAACAGGAGCATAATTCAACATGGTTGAGCGAGCAACATGTTTTCTTTTGCTAATGTACATGAAAAGTTCAGGTACAGACATCAGACCCAGCGCATCCAGGTCCTCAAAGGATGCCATGGGGACACTGGGTCTGTATTTCTCCGTACTGTCATCATTTTCAGCAGGCTCTTTCTAAGAGGTGACAGAGATGGGTACCAGCTTCCAGTGGGCACGCCAAAAAGTCCTTCTTTGTTAGAGTTCTAGAAAAAATTCCCAGGATTGCTCTCATTGGCCTTTCCTGGGTCAGGATCCATTCTTGACTCTTTTAATGTGGTCAAGCAGGCAGGTAAGGGATACTTTGTTAAACAGGCCTTGGTCAGGTGCTCACCCTATGGAGCAGACGTTCAAGTCAAAGCCAGTCTGGGAACTCTTTGTAAGAGGGGAGGAGACGCCAGGCAGATAGAAGCAGCAGGTCCCCTCCGTCCCCAGGGGCCTGGGTGTTGTTTGTGCCGCACAGAGGATGTGGAGGGAGGAGAAGCCTTGAATCTGGGCAAGGAGCTTGTGCTTTATCTTGTGGTGGCAATCGAGCCTCGGGGGAGTGACAATTGTGCCAGGCCTTGTGCTGAGACCGGGGTCACAGGTGTGAGCACACAAATAAGGGGCAGACCCAGACTCTATCTCCTGTTGTGGGGGTTCAATCCTCAAAGTGTGGTAACGGGGTTCCTGCTGGGCTTGGGGCCCCTGAAGATCAGTGTTATTTAAAGCACTTTAAATGAGGTTTGCCCCATCATCATCTTATTTTAATAGCTAGGTTATTTATTTTAAAGTGTGTTGGGAAAAATATATACAACTATGGATATTATTGCTTAGCAGGGGTCCCGAACCTCCCTGACCTTGGGCCAGCAAGGGCTGCACAGCAGGAGGTGAGCAGTGAGTGAGGGAACAAAGCCTCCTCTGTGTTTGCAGCCGCTCCCCAGCGCTAGCATCACCGCCTCAGCTCCGCCTCAGATCATCGGGCATTAGATTCTCATAGGAGCACCAGTCTCTGGTGCCAAAAAGGTTGGGGACAGCTGTTGCTTAGGATGAGGTTGCAGTTAATTTTCAAGTAACTTCATTTATAGGAATATATTAAATCAATAATAGTACACACGATCTACAAATATGGCCATTATTTTGAACGTGAGAAATTTGGGGATCTCTTAGCTAGATCATTCTAGAGTCCACCCATTTCTGATGCTCTAAATTCCATATTAATCATGGCTGTTCATTAAGTGTTTATGTGTCAGGGACCATGCCCAGGGCTTTCTACAACTCATTTCTTGGAATTATCACAAGAATCCTGGAAGCAGGCTTTATCATCTCTACTCTACAAAGCTCAGAGAGGGCAAGTGACCGGCCCAGAGCCACACAGGTGGTAATCTGAACCTCTCTGTGCCCTTCATCACTGCCTGCTCTTGATGGGGCACAGTAGGATTTGGGGGGGATGCTTGGTGGCAGGGGCTTCCCACTGTGGTTGCAGGGATGGTGTCTGGAGGAAGCCATGTGCGTGACTTGGTCATCCCTCTAAGCTCCAGTTCCAGCTACACCCCTGTCCATGGGGGTGGTCTGGGTGGGGCTCCTGGGCCTGACGGGCGGACCTACTGGCCTTTGGCTGGCACCTTCCCAAGCAAACACAGAGCTGGGAGTACGACGGGCATTGCCAGCCTGCTGGATTGTGCCTCTGCCCAGAGCATCAAACGTCACTCCTTCTGGAAAGGCTCGCGCTGTTTTCTGAAGCGGGCTCTTCTCCACCTCATCCAGGCCAGGGAGCCCGGGTTGCCTTGGTTCGATCAGATCTGGGTGCCCAAGGCACTCCCCAGTGGGCTAACCTGGGCTTTAGATTGAGTAAGAAGGCTCATTACTGGGCTAACCTTGTGTTAGGTATTCAGTAGGCGTCTGCTTTGGACTCGTTATTTAGTAAGGAGACAATTTTGGGGGCTAATGTCAACATAGGTGCTTCATGGGAGGAGGACTCGAGACTCATTAAATACCACTTTCCAAACCTGTGTGCCCTCCCCCCACTTCCTCTTTCTTTCTTAGCTGTATAAATGCCCACATTTAATTCCACAATATAGGCTAAGCGTTGGGGGAAGAGCAGTGAGCCCCTCCCTCTCTGAATTCACCTGTCATTCATGTCCGTGTAAGGGGGATGGGAAGAAGGCAGGAAAAGCGGGGAGGGATCCACAGGGCGAGTCAGCCATTTCTAAGAGGCAGGAATCCTTGGGAGCATCTGTGGGCTTCTCAAACTCTCAAACTCTTGTTTTTCTGAGACAAATTAAAAAATCTGAGGCAAGTCTTCCAAGGAAGAGATGGGGACCAGAGGGAGGCTGTGCAGGGTCCCTTGGTCCGCAGGCCCAGGCCTACCCTTTGCTGTGTGTCTCTTCTAGGCCCCTGGGAATCAGCATGCCCCCCGACCGGGCTGCCCTTCTGCTCCTGCTGATGCTTCGGAGTGGTGAGTAGCTGCCCCGCTGTCCGCGGGGGGAGGGCTGGACTGGCCTGTGAGCTCCAGGGCATGGCTACAGGCCCCTAGGTCAGAGTCAATGGCATCTGTCCTCTGGAGGCTGACACAGGTGGAGCAGCCAGCTCCCCACGAACGAGAACCCATCCAACCAGAGAGCTCCATTAGCCAGAAGTGGTCAGGCGAGTCCCAAGCCACCCCCCGTGCCCTCCATGTTGGGTTGTCATGGCTCACTGGGCCTATGAGAGACTTCATCCTGCATTTCCCTGGCTCTCTGCCTTAGCCGGCTTCAGCCCTCAGAGAAAGTCCTGCCTTTGGTTTTTCCTTGTTGAAGGACCCTCCTCAGGGGTGTTCTTCAACAATCAAGGGATCCTCAGCAGGCACTGATATTCCCTAGTGGGGAGAGTGGAATTGGAAACAAAAATAGCCAGAGCCTTGGAAGGCAACCCCAGAGGATCAGAGCCTTGGCAGTCAGGGGGAGATGTCAGACAGCCAGGGCTGAGAAATCCAGGAGGCCTTCCCAGAAGAGGCGGAACACAGCACACAGGCTCCGGTGGGGCTGATGAGAGTCAGGGAGACTCTCAGCTGCCACTCAGCATTTTTCTCTGGTTTTTACCAAAAGGCCCAGAACCTCTCATAGCTCCTTCAGGAAACAGGGAGTCGGGTTTTTTTATTTTCTCTTTCTGAATGACCAGCACCCCGTCCTGGCTCTAATGGGTCTTCAGGTCACCTGCCACCGCTCCACACCCGCCAACAGGGCCAGTGTCCCCAGCTTATAGGTAGGGATGTAAGCAGTCATGAGTCACACGTTCACACTTTGATAACCCCAGGCAGGGACGCCCTGGGGTTCTCCATCCACGGTTTGGCTATTGACTAGGTGACTGGGGTTTTTTTTTTTGGTCCCTCTGGTCCCTCATACCACCTCCATGCTAGTTTGGGGGCTGCTGTTCGCTCCTCAACGTTTCATTCCAAGTTTGGGATAAACCCTATACCTTGGTGGCCTTGAGCCCAGCTAAGGAAGAGTGGCAGCTTCTGTCTAAGATCTGAAGTCTTGAGAGAGAACTGCTGGGATGTAAACTCGGAGGAGACACAGCCACGTGGTGGCTTCTGCAGGTCTGGGCTGAGGGCCTGCCAGAATCAGTCCTCCGTCCTCCACAAAGTGCCGAACCAGCTCCTCTGTGCCCCACCAACGGGCCCTGCGCTCCCTTCCGAGAGAGGCAGGGTTCGTTTCCACAGCCCAGACCCCGTGGCAGTGGCTGCTGGGAGGACTGTGTTGAGAAGGATTCAGAGGCCACAGCCAGGGGAGAGAGTGTCAGCGAGCGAATGGCAATGTCTGCCATGGGTGCGGTGGGAAGCTCTAGCACAGAGTAGATGTCCCGGGTGAGAGTCTCAGCAGGCCAGGCCGAGAGGGACGAGAGGCGTTGTGTGGTCTCGGGACCTCAGTGTTCTCAGCTAGAAAACGGGAGGGGGTGGGTGGGGTAGCGCCGACCGAAGGACGTTCCAGCAGCAACGTTCTCGGTTCCGAATCCAGCTTCTGACCTCGAGTGAGGCCCAGGCAGGGAATGGATCACCACCCCCTGGGTCTTCATTAGTTGAGGAGAAATAAGGAAAAACCCCTAAAAATGAATCCACTTAAAAAGCAAGCAAATCTCTGGTAAATACTGGGGCGAAATAGTAGTGTCAGCACTTGATCTCGCAAAGCAAAGCTTGAACTTATGACATGCATTTTGTCAAACACTGAACACAACTTAGGTTATGATTGCACCTGTACTTTTCGGACAAAGTGAAGCAATGAATGTTGGAGGTGGGAGAGCGTTCAAACTTCTGACAAAATTACCTGACTGGCAACCCCCGTGTCATTCGCTGGTGGTGGTGATGGTTTGGGCAACATTTTGGCAAAAAACATTCAAGGGCGTCTCAGTTTTCTGACGCTTCCTCATTCTCTGAAGCACTTGCGGCCTCACCGAGGTCGGTCCGTGTCCTGTCTCAGGCCAACTGCTGTGGAGCAGAGGACTCTTCCTTGTCAGGGATCAGGGCATTTTCAGTAGCGCTCTCGTTGGCCTCATGAGTGCCTCTCGAGTCACGCGTGGGTTTGTCCTGCATCTGGGGAGTTCAGGAAGCCCCACCCCGAGAGGGAAACTGGCCCGGAGGGACGAGCTGAGGTGGGACCTGCTCCCTTTATTATGTTTCACGTTAAGAGTGTCTTGTCTCCATAGCCAGCTTTGAAACTTCGGGTGCTCAAACAAGGAATTGATCAGGTGGCAAGGACCCCTTCGCCCCAGGCCCAGAACTTAGTGGCCCCTGAGTCGTCATAATCATCCTGGCTTCCGCTCATTCTCCAGCCCTGGAGGGGTTGAGGGTTTGAGGAAACCCACAGCTTCCTGCCAGCCCCATACCGAGGCCTCTCTCTCCTCACCTCCAGCCTGGGGTTGTCCAGACCTTGTCTGCTACACGGATTACTTCCAGACAGTCACCTGCATTCTGGAGACATGGACCTCCACCCCAGCACGCTCACCCTCACCTGGTAAGTGGCTGGGTCTCACCAGCTCTGGGGGTGCTACTCAGCGTAGCATGGCCTGGGGCAGGGCTGCAGGAGACCACAGACTGAGTCGGACCTACTATGTGCCTGGCAGGTAGTTTAGCAATAAAGATAATAGCTGCCACTTCCTGGGGGCTTGCTCGGTGATTTTGCCCACAGCATTTGGTTTCACCCCAGGAAAGACTGAGCTGGGAATCAGTGTGCCCATGGGCCTTGTCCAGAGCGTGAGTTGAGTGGCTGCAGGGCACTCTGTCCAGGTCCAAAGGCCATACTCTCTCGACAACGCAGTCCTGACTAGGATTTTGAGACCCCGAGATCCCCACACAATTTTTCTGAGCACTTAGTACAGGCCAGGCAGCCTGTTATGTGCTTCCCATGAACGATCTCCTCCAGCCCTCACCGTTATGACTCCCTTTTGAGAAATGAGGAGGCTAGAGTTCAGAGAGGTTATGCAACCTGCCCAAGGTCACACAGCCAGGGCATGGTGGACCTGGGATTCAAACACAGGCAGTCTAATTCCAAAAGCCATGGGTCCCTATTAGTCCACATTGTTAAAGAAAAAAAATCACTCACGACACTCATTAAAAAACAGTAGGGCGGACTTTATTTAAGACCATGAGGCCAGGGATGGGGACAGGCATGCGGTTTCACCATAGGGGACAGAGTTGGGCTCAATTTCAGATACGACAAGGACGAGTGGGAATTCACAGCCAAGGAGCAAGGTGGGGTCAGTGGATGTAAAATGACTGAGAGGAAACATCAGGGGCGGGGGGTCCTCTGGCTAAACCGACCTAACGGGGTTCCTGCCGAGGGTGGTGCAGGGGGTCAGACATCACCTGGGGGGTCGATGGGGGTGAGGAACCAGATCGGACATCGAGAGTGAGGGGTCCTGGCTAAACTGACTTAGCAGGGATCTCGCTAAAAGTAGACAATGCAGAGACAAACACGGAAGCCCGAAAGTCAGGGCCTCATCGAGGAGAGAGCTCAGAGGAGCTGGGGTAGAGTTTAGTCAAGGAGAGACTCTTCGTCAATATGCTGCTCGGGATACAGCATAGCTGGCTTTCATTCTGTCATCATCCATTCATTCCCTTATTCAGGACACAGTTATTAAGCTCCTGCCAGATACTTGCAGGCAATGGGGACTCAGCAGAGCCCAAAACTGTTGAGGTCCCTGGAGCTGACCCACTGCAGTGGGAGTGGCGGGGATGCGGACGATAAACACATAACAGCCAACCAGATGCTTTCTGATCCTGAGTGCTAGTATCTAAAGCACAGGGAGCTGGACCACAAGGTAGAGAGGGAGTGCATGTGGGAGGGCATATTTTAGCGAGGGTGGTCAGGGCAGGCCTCTCTGGATGAGAAGGAGGCAGCCGGTGAGCTGGGGGAAGGGCATTCCAGGCAGAGGACGCTGCCTGTGCAAAGGTCTTGAGGCAGAAAGATTGGCGAGTTTGAGGAATAGTAAGGTCAGTGTGGCCAGAGCGGAGTGAGCCAGTGTGGGGGCGAGCAGCAGACAAAGACGGGGAGACGTTGGCAGGGGCCAGATTACACTGTGCGGGTGGTGAGAAGCCACTGCGGAGTTTTAGATAGGGGAGTGACAGGGAATTTTTAAATATCCCCCTGGAAGATGTATAAGTGGATAGATTTCAGGGAGGGCAGGGAGAGTAAGGGCACCACCAGACGGCCATTACAGTGGTCCAGGCTGGAGGCTTGGAGAGCGTTTATTCAGGAGAAGTTTCTATTCCAGCAAATATTTAGCAGAGATCTGAGTCCACATATCCATATTGGCCCTGGAGGGTGGTCATGTTTAGAGCCTGAATTAGGGAAATAAATAGCTGGTGAACTCTTATACATACCTCAAAACCCATTGTTTCTGCCTAGTGGGAGTTAAAAAGCCAGAGGATTTATTTCCCCTGGCCCCATATAACAGATTGCCTGGAAGTTCGTTCAGAGTAGGGACTGAGGTTCATCTGGCCCTTATCTTGGCTCTCAGCACAGGTACTTATTGGGTAGATGTTCAGTGGATATTGGATGGGAGGAGGGTGGGAGAGACCTGAAGTGCTTAGTACCCTTCCTCTGGGACAGTGATCCGGCTGGTGGAACTGACTGAGACAGATTTAGGCTTGGTCCAGGCAAGAATGGCCCTAATTTCCAAATTGAGAGTGGTTGCCCTAAGTGAGGTAGTGAGTTCCTGGTTTCCTGGAGGTGTGCAAGCCAAGCCTGGACACAACCCATCGGGGCTGCTTCTGGGGAGGAGATACTTTCTCCAGGAAATGGTTGGTGGGACTAGGGGACCCCCAGCCCCACCTCAAGTCCCTCCCTCCCAAGATTCTGGGCTTCTGCCCTGGCCCTGAGCCCACCGGCCTTCAGCCATGACCGGCTGCTCTGTCCTTGAAGGCAAGACCCATATGGCGAGCTGAAGGATGAGGTCACCTCCTGCAGCCTCTACCGGTCCGCCCACAACGCCACGCACACAAAGTATACATGCCACATGGATGTGTTCCACTTCATGGCCGATGACGTTTTCAGTGTCAACATGACCGACCAGTCTGGCAACCACTCCCAGGAGTGCGGCAGCTTTGTCCTGGCTGAGAACAGTGAGTACCCCAGGACCCCGGAGCTGAGGGGGATCCAGGTGGGGACCGGACCCCATGCTCCCTGGGCCGGCTCTCCCCGCCGCCGAAACTGACCTCCATGGATTTAGATGCACTGTCGTTTACTAAGGTTTGAGGGGAGACAGCTAGGCTTGGGCCTGAACCAGAGAGAGGCAGCGGAGCTGTGAAAGGAGCTGGCCTGGGACCAGGACCTTGGGCTTCAGTTCTGGCTCAGCTCCAGCCTGTCAGTGACCTTGGACTGTATAAATGAGGGGCCCTTCGACCCCTGACCTGCTGGGATTCTGTCCCATTATAAGGCAAGGGGGAGACACTGAGTCCCAAGAGAAAATTTCCCAAAGTCTTTTCTCCTATCCATCAACTCCAGTGAGGCCTAGAATTTCCCTCCAGGCTGGATGGAAACGGGAGGCCAAGGGGCAGAAGGACCAGCTGGTGAGAAAGGCCCCAGAGGCTGTGTGTGTGTGTGTGCGCCGCGCGTGTGTACCCAAAGTGGGGTGTCCATGCAGTGGGGTGAGAGGCCCATCCCCAGAGGCATGCAAATATCAGAGGGTGTCTGTTATTCATACTCTGAGTCCAGGTTTGCACCACTTTGCTGGGTGGGTGTCACACCAGCGCAGTGTGAGCAAAGCCTCTCTCTCTCTCTCTCTCTCTCTCTCTCTCTCTCTCTCTCTCACACACACACACACACACACACACACTCATAAACTCACCATCAAACACACGAATGCCTTCCCATTCCCTGGCCTAGACAGCAGAATCCCATGTTGTCTCTCACACATGCACACACGCACGCACACACACGCTCACTCAGCCGTTTAGGTCCAGTTGTGTTGAATTCACTGAGCAAGGGCCCCTCCCACCTCTCTGAGGGAGCTGGGCCGGCAGTAACCCCCTCTTGCAGAGAAGAGCGAAGGGCAGGACTGACACTCTGCCTTGCAGGGTGGCTTCGAGTCACAGTTTTCTCTGGCCCCTTCCCCCTGCCCTCCTTGCTATGGTCTGAGGCTAGGCCTGTGCCAGATGTGGCAGGAAGTGGTGCTTTGCTCCCCGTGCACCCCTCCCTTGTCCCTCGCTCCTCCTGAGCCTCTCTGGGCCGAGCAGCCCCTGTCCTTGAACCTGGCCCTGCTCACATCTCTTGAGCTCCTCTCGGAATTGGTCCTCACCAGCCAGCCCAGGCCACACAAGGGAGCAGGTACCAGGCCGCCACCTGCCCGGGGAGGAGAGAAGAGGCTTAGCAACTATTCCAGTCCAGACGGACCCATCGCTGAAATAGCACCAACGAGAAAGCACTCACCATGGCCTCGTGAAGGCGCACCTTCTCCCACCTAGGGCCATGGGCAGGGTTGTGAGCAGCTTCAGTGCTCCTTTTGGAACCTCTGAATTTAACAGATTTTCGAAGGTACTGTGTGCCAGGCTCTGTCTTAGGAGGTGAGGGCACAGCTCTGATTCAGAAAAACAAAAGCTCCACCTCAAGGAGCTGAGACCCCAGAGCAGGGGGCGGCTGGTGAACAGATCGTAAAGGGAGACGGAGAGAATGTTGGTGTGGCCAACAGAGCTTGGAGGGGGCCAGCGTGAGGCAGGGGTCTGTCACGTCTCTCTTACACCAACATGACACTTGTCACTCGGTTTCTCTGAGTTACCACCTTTGCTCCTAGTTGGGTCCCATGAATTTTTGCCCCAGGTGATAGAAACTTGTTCCCTTTTACAAGAGAGGAAATGAAGGCACTGTACCGCTCTGTGTCCTGCTCAAGTTCTTAAAACAAATTTGGGATGGGGCAGAACTGGAAGCCTGCGCTGGCCTTTGCCTGGGAGATGCCCGGTGGGCAGGATGTTGTGGTCCAAATCTCTGCTCTTGCACTTTCCAGAAACTGTCTGGAGACCATAACAGTCACACCAAACTCACAGGGCCACTGCCGGGTCTCAGACTGCTTGGGGAAGCACCCTGCAGGCACTCACTAGTGGCAGCTTTCATCGTTAGCATGATGCCCACGTAGCATCAGTAATTAACTATAGCATAATTACGCATACATAATTAGTTAGCATCCTTGCTAATTAGAGGTTTTTGACTTTTCAGGGAAGCTGGGGCTCAAAGAATTGGTCCCATCGTTTAGAGCAGACATAGAGGTCCACTGGGCCTGGCCAACAGGTGGCTTAGAAAGCTTTTGGATTAGCAGCTAACGTTAACATTTGAGAGATTCCCCACAGCAATCTGGATTGTCAGGTCTTTGCTTCCTGGCCACCCTGGTCTGCATTCCTGCCCAGGTGCTGGGGCTGAGTCCTCAAACCTGCTTCGCCCATTTCTGTCACCTGCCCGCCCGAGTTTGCAACCCCAATCTCATCTAAATTTCACATTTTTCAGATGAATAAACTGAGGCCCAGAGATGGGGTGCTTCATCCCAAGATGATACGTGGGGTTGCTAATCCTAATCTCCTAAAGGACGAGTCACCAAATCTTTCTCAGCTACTACAAAAATCTCACCCCATTTTATCTTTCTGGTTTTTCCCTTTAAGTCAAGCCATCTCCTCCTTTCAACGTGACTGTGACCTTCTCAGGACATTATAACATTTCCTGGAGCTCCATGTATGATTCCTTCATGCTCAAGGGCAAGCTTCAGTATGAGTTGCGGTACAGGAAGCAGGGAGACCCCTGGACCCTGGTGAGACCCACAGAAAATCAAGGAGAGGAAGGGAGGGGGAGGGGCAGTACGGAGCATCCAGGTGGGGCTGGGGCGTGTTCTAGAGACAGAGGAGCTTGTAAGTCACAGCCAAGAGTGGGAACCAAGGTCACACCAAGGACAAAGCTCCGTTACACTCTGCCTTGGTGCTTCCCTCCCCTCATTCTCCCTGGGGAAGAAGACCTTTCGGAACCCTTTTCTTCCTGTCTAACCCCTCCCGTTGCCCCTCCCGTTAGCAGCCACTGAGGAAGGGATTGGCACGTCCCCGGGCTCCACCTTGAGTCTAGTAGTGACAGTAAAAGTTGCAGGAGTGGGGCCGTCTGGACCCTCCCCACTTTGCTAGGATGGCCGTAGTTGGAGAGTTCCAGCTGTATCAATAGCCAAAAAGTTCGCTTCGGGCGACCACGGCCTCAAGGGCGGAGGCTGCAGAGGCGCCCTGGGTTTCGCGTGTCGGAGAGTTCCAGAACTGCCCACTATTTAGACAGTCTCAGCGGAAGCGTTCTAGAATTAGCCATCCTTTAGAAGGGTCCCAGCTGAAGATTTTCATTAATGCCATTGTTGAGAAGACTCTTGGAGGCATCCACTGCCTGTAGTTGAAGACCTTTTGAAATGCCCACTGTTGGAAAATTCCAGAAACGTCTGCTGTCTGTAATGTTGCCAGTTTAAGATTCTCAGGAGTGGCCATGACCGCTCCGGGGACCTTCCGGTCCCAGAGCAGCGAGGGTCCCCTCCTGTCAGGTCTGAGAGAGACGGAACAAAGCTTTGTATCACAGGCAAGACCAGGACAGTGCCCACAGCTCTGTGCCACCCACGCTGGAGTGGCCAGACCTCAGGCCGGGGCCGGACTCTCGTGGAGGGAGGAGGGCATTGGAGGAGAAACTTGGCCCCTTTCATGGGGGCTGGTAAAGGGGGTTCTGCTGGAGGCAGAGGCCGACCTGGTTGGCCTTGACCCTGTGCCTCCTCTCCTACGCCCGCAGAGTCCAGGGAGAAAGCTGATCTCAGTGGATTCAAGAAGCGTCTCCCTCCTTCCCTTGGAGTTTTGTAAAGGCTCCAGCTACGAGCTGCAGGTGCGGGCAGGGCCCCAGCCCGGCTCCTCCTACCAGGGGGTCTGGAGTGACTGGAGTGACCCGGTCATCTTTCACACCGAGCAAGAAGGTAGGCGTGACAAAATATTTGTGACAAATATCGTCCTGAGCCCTGAGATTTCTGGCATGGTCAGAAGGCAGTCCCTCAATCACGTGGGCCCCGGCTGTAGCGCTGGACATTTCTGGAGCCTCTGCTTGCCAGGACCTGCGTCGGGTGCCAGGGGCTTCGCCTGCCAGGGCGCGCCACCCTCCTGACAGCTCTGGGAAGTAGGAGTCCTTACCCCCACTTTGCAGATGAGAAAACTGAGGCTCAGAGATGAAGTCACTTGCCTGGGGTGGAGGTGGGGCAGGATTTGAACCCAGATCCATTTCGCTTCGAAGCACCCGCAGCCTTCCCGCCGCCTTCCACTCCACCCTAGACCCACCGCCGACCACACCCACCCCATGCTGAACCAGAGGTAGGTTCCCTTTGACCCAGTATTCGCTTCGTCCCCAGAGATGAAGGGAGGCTGGCACACCGACCTGCTCTATCTCCTACTGGTCTTCATCCTCCCCGTCCTTGTCTACTTAGGCCTGAAGATCCACCTGCCTTGGAGGTGAGGCTGGGGACTTGCGAGCGGGGAGGGCATCAGGCTGGCCACAGCCCCTCTACGGTACCCAGGGCTGGGGACACACCTGTCATCACGACAGTGATGACGACAGTGGTGGTGATCATAACCAGCTCCTGCTTCCTTCGTGCTGGGCGCTGTGGAGGGCTTGGCGTAACCCTCACAGCAGCCCTGTGAGCTCGACGCACAGAAATTACCTCTGTTTGACAAGGGGGGAAAGTGAAGAATCCGCCCAGCGTCGAATGGCTGGGAAATGAAGGGAGTGGACTTTGAATTCTGTGCTCTCAACACAGCCTTGGCTGTGACCATGTCTGGTGAATTTTAAGCTTCGAGTCCTGAGGGGCACAAGGGACCGCCAGGCAGGGTGATAACCCACCCCTCATCCCCTCTGCTTCAACCAAAAGTTGTACTTTTAACTGTGTTGTCTTGGGCTCTGCTGAGCATGGCCATGGAGAGAAAGGGTGCTCCTGATTAAAAATAAAACGTAGGCTCCCCTGGCCTCCGTCAGGGCTGCTGGCTGCTGTGGGATTGCACTGCCACGTGCTGAGCCCTGGCCAAGCGGCAGCCTCATCCTCTTCATCCTCATCCAGAGATGGAGGCAGGGAAGCTTGAGGGGCGAGATAAGGATGGGGACCCCATGGCTAACGTGGAGCCTCCAGTCCCGGGCACTGGGTGCACTCACCGAACCCTTCCACGCCCTGGGGAAGTGGCTCTGTGGCCCTCTGGTCCTGGAGGAGGAAGTCGAGGCCAGGACGGCATGTGCCCGGCACAGGCAGGCCGCCCAGCCCTTAAACCCTACGCACCCCCGGGAGCCTGAGGGGAGACTCGCTGCCCCAAGGTGACAGCCGTGGACGCCGAGGCCCAGGGCAGGCGGCTGCAGGGTGGGATGGGTGTACCTCAGGAGGCACTGACTCTCCTGCAGGACAAAGTTGGGGAGCATCTGAGGGGGAGGCCGGGCCGCCCTTTGCGGGATACAGGGGGCTCACCGCATCTCTGCCCTCCTAGGCCGTGGAAGGTGCCCAGCCCAAAGGGATTTTTCCAGCCTTTGTATGTGGGCTACAGTGGAGACTTCAAGGTGAGTGCCCCTCCCCCATCTGGTGTCGAGCCCCTTGGAGCCTCTCCGCCTCTACGGGAGCCCACCAGCACCCTCACACCAGGACCCTCAGCCCCAGCCCGCAGGCCCAGCCAGCCCTGGAGCCCACCTCGGTCCCCACATCAGCGAGGTGTAGGAAGTCATCTGGAGGCAGAACGGGCATAAGAATTAAATGAGGTCAAAAACAGCCTTTTTCCCACACGAGAAGGGGAGGGGATGGGCCAGGATTGGCCTCCTCTTAGATGCGCCCCTGATAGGGGGTGGGGGAGGGTGGCGGGGTGAAGAGGGAGCAGGTTCTGGGAAGAGTCTCGACCTGCCCACAAAATACACCCACCACCTGCCAAGCTCCAACCACTTCAGCTACCGCCAGCATCCACAGGTTCTCTGGGCCCATTTACTGCTTAACACCCACTCACACCCATTCGCTGGCAGGAGGGGCACCCCCACAGAGAGGATGTGGTGACAGCGGGAGGGGCGGCCAGGCTCCAGCTGAGCCTGGAAGCCAGGAAGGATGGCTGGAGCACTGGGTGAGCTCCTCCGTGGTCTGCCGCCTGCTGAGGGCCCTCTGGCCTCCGCCCGCCTTGCTCTCACCCAGCCCCTGCAGGGCGGCTGCACCATCATCGCTCCTGGGGACCGTGAGACGGAGGCTCAGACTGGAAAGTGTCTTTCCCGGGGCAGGGAAGAGCCTGGACTCAGCCCCGTGGGGCAGACCTTTTTTCCTCTGCTCCTGTTCATTTTATCAATACTCACAGAGCATTCGCTGTGTGCTGGGTGCTCCGCTTGGAGCTTCCCAGATATTAACTCATTTAATCTTCACAACAACTGTGTGTGTGTGTGTGGGGGGGGTATTAGCCGGCCCACTTTACAGATGAGGAAACTGAGGCACAGAGCTGAGAAGTGACCTCAGATCAGTCGTGGTGGACGCATCAGGGTTCTGACATGAGCTTTCCAAGGGCAATGGGCTCCAACTGAGGAGACTCTAGTTCTGAGGGTGTTCTTTCCTGATCAGATGGGGACCCTGTGTCATGAGGAGGATCCTCAAAGCTTAGGGACTGCCACCTCAGCCCATCGTGACCCCAGGGCCCTTACAAACGGCTTGCCACGATTCAGTCTGCTCATTCATTGAGTTGATAACATTTATTGGGCACTTACTGTGTGCCAGGCACTGTGTGAGCCTCTGGGGATATAGCCGTGACCAGAAGAATGCGGGCTTCTGCCCTGGCAGAGTGTCCTCTCTAGCAGAGATACAAATAGGAAAATGGTGGGTTCCAAGCAATGTCTGGAGGAAATAAGACAGGAGGCCAGGTAGGGGCTCTGTCGCTCTGACCTCAGACTTTCCTGCCCCCGCGTCCCCCGAACCCAGGGTCTTGGTCCCTGTACCCGCACACACCCCCGGCCTCAGAGCCACCGACGGCTTGAGCTTGTACCCCGCCTGGCCCCCGTCCCAACTCTCTCTCCCTCTTCTCTCTCACAGAAGTGGGTGGGCACACCCTTCACTGCCTCCAGCCTGGAGCTGGGACCCTGGAGCCCAGGGGCGCTCTCGACCCTGGAGATACACAACTGCTGCCCCCCACCGAGTGCGGCCAAGGGTCTGGAGCCCACGGAGCTGCCGGAGCCCGTGGACCTGGTGGAGGTCGACGGAGTGCCCGAGTCGGGTTCCTGGGGCCCAGCCCGCTCCATTGCCGGCAGCTTGGGCGGCTTAGCCTACAGTCGGGAGCAAGACCGGCCTTACGTCCTGATATCCATCGACACGGTGATTGTGTCGGATGCAGAGGGGCCCGAAGCCTGGCCCTGCACCTGTGGGGACGACGGTTACCCAGCCCTGAACTTGGACACTGGCCTGGAGCCAGGCCCGGGCACCGAGGACCTGCTCTTGGGCACGGGGGCCACAGTCCTGTCCTGCGGCTGTGTTGCAGCTGGTGGCCCTGCCGGGCTGGGGGTCCCCCTGGGCAGTCTCCTGGACAGACTAAATCTGCCCTTTGAAGATGAGGAGGGCTGGGCACCCGGGCCGCCCTGGGGTGGCAGGCCACCCCGAGGGGTGTCCGACAGCGAGGCAGGCTCACCTCCTGCTGGCCTGGACATGGACACGTTTGACAGCGGCTTCGCGGGCTCTGACTGTGGCAGCCCTGTGGAGTGTGACTTCACCGGCCCCAGGGACGAAGGGCCCCCAGGAGCTACATCCGCCAGTGGGTGGTCACGGCCCCTCCACCAGCAGGACCTGAGCCCCAGGCCAGCTAGTGAGGTTGACTGGCTGTCCAGAGCTGGCGATGCCACTGGGTCCCTAGCCAGAGACGTGGTCACCTGCGCTGCAGCGTTTGGTCTTCATGATGGCGCCTGGAGTTTGCGGTGTGGGCGTGCCGCTCAGGTGCACACTGCTGTGCTGTGTGTGTTAGCAGCACACGAGCTTGGGCACACACGGTGACAGCCTCCCTCCCAGCCAGGTGCATGGGGGTGGGCTCTGGGGTCACATGCTGAGAGGCCGGGCCAGTGCTGTCCACAAGGCCGCCTGGGACCGGGACACTGCTTGTGATGATAGACACCAGGCCCCACACTCCAGGGCCTGGGCCTCCAGGAGTCACAAGAAGTCACCACCCTTTCTTATCACTTTTCAAGGAAGGGGAGGGGGCAAGCCCACTGTGACCTTAGAGGTGGGAAGGCTTGGGGGGGGGTGATCTGTGGACCTAGGTCTGAGTCCTGATTCTGACGCCTCCTGGCTGTGCTACCTCCGAGGGTGAGGTGCTCCCCCTCTCTGGGCTGGGATTTCCTGGCCGGGCAATGTGGGTGTCATGACTGACCTCGGGGAGAAATTGGTGCACTCTCCCACAGGGTGTGCAGCCCGGAGCAGACCCTTAATAAACGTCAGCTTCCTTCCTTCCTTCTGTGGTGGGATGGGCTTGTGCCGGAGGTGGGTGGGGTGAGAAAGCAGCTGCAGCCCAGTGCCTGCGGGCTGTCCCCACCCTGCACAGGGGCACTAGGGGGCTTTCTGGGCTGAAAGCCAGTCAGCCCTTGCGTACCCCACTAACGAACAAAGTTTCCTTCTTCTGGCTCCCGCTGCCCATTTTTAAATTCCCTTTATGAACTCAAGAAATATTTATTGAGCAGAGTATGTTGCTGGGCATTGTGCTGAGTGCTGGGGTATAGGGTGGGAGCCCAAGGCCTCTGACCCCCGCCCCCACCCTGCCTTGTGCTCATGGTGGTGACAGAGGGAGACAAGAGTCAGCAGTAAATGACACAGCAGTTCTGTCCCCTGGCATCTTATGTACTCATCTTGGTGAGTTAGGGAAAAGTCAAGTTCTTGATGATTTGACAGAGAGTCTGTTGAAAGGTGAATTGAGAAGCCAAGGAAGCAGTTCTTAGCCACGCTTTGAAGGCGCCTCACAGAATATCAGTTTTACACAGGAGGCAGGTATGAATGCTGCACAGTGCACACAACTCACACTTTTTTTTTTTTTTTTTAGAAAATAGATTGTTTCCTCCCTAAGGGTACTGACCTTTAGCAGTGGCTTTTTAAGACCTATAAGCGGGGGTGAAGGTGGTGGCCGTCTGAGTCAGAGGCGGTTCCCAGAGCCCGAGGGGGATCCCCACCCCAACTGTCGTCCTCCACCTAGACCTGGCTGCAGGGAGGTCCTCCCCGGAGGCTGCTCTGGCTTGTCTCTCCCTTTGGAC
The DNA here is from genome assembly GCA_003508835.1 of Eonycteris spelaea. Classification (NCBI taxonomy): domain Eukaryota; kingdom Metazoa; phylum Chordata; class Mammalia; order Chiroptera; family Pteropodidae; genus Eonycteris; species Eonycteris spelaea. The sequence goes on along the minus strand of PUFA01000186.1, from coordinate 1,944,639 downwards.
GAGCCTGAGCTAGAAGTCTGGAGACGTCCGTCTGGCTACAGGCTTCTCCGTGACGCATCGGTAACACGGGGTGGTTGGAAGAGAACACACAGCCCTTGGTGTGGAAAGTTCTAGAGTGTTGACGGTTTTAGTAGTGGGACTGTCAATCTGGATCAGGTTGTATGCGGCCAGGATGGGAGCACAAACGAGCAACCACAGCTTACGCACGTGTGAGCAGCCCCCGCCACCCCACCATCGCCCTCGAGACACGTGGGCCAAGGTGTGCTGTGGTTTTCACACTGCCTTGTGGGCAACAGGTTTCAGACACTACCTGGGCCACAGTGCTGTGGCCCCCCCACCCCCGCCCCAGGGCAGCAGCTCAGCTCTCCATCCACAGAGCTCAGTGCTGCAGGGAGAGGGAGAGGAACACCTGGGAGACTGACGGATGCCAGGCCTGGGGTCGATGGGGCCTCTGGCCTGGTCCGGACAGAGCTCTTGACTGGCTCCATCTTTGAAGGGCCTCAGCTCATTAAATGTGGGTGCAAAATGAAGACAAGAGCTGCTCCACTTGGGAGGGTGACTCATAGGAGGTGGGTAGATGGATGCTGGCTGCACCAGCGGCTATGTTAGCAAGTGGAAGGATGGATAAATGGGTGGACAGATAGCAAAAGCTTGAAGGGAGAATAGTTCAATGGATGGATGGAGATAAACAGATGCTAGAGACAGAGATGATAGTTCAGACAGAAGCTCCACGAGAGCAACAGCTTTATTTTGTTCACCGCTTTATCTCCAGTCTGGCACACAGGAGGCACTCAGTAAAGCCTGGTTTGCAGCATTCGCTTATTCCCACAGCGTAAATACTTCCATCATGGTCAATTTCGAGCTACAACTCGATGGCTCTAAACAGAATTGGGAAGGGATGTGCACAATTTACTCCCCTGGTTGGTATGAGTTGGCCTTGGCACAGTGCTGTTGGGAGCCCAGAGCGGGCATCAGGAGGAGAGGGCAGGGGGGCTGCACTGAGGAGCTGGTGTTTGTTGGGCTTTGAAAAATGAATAGGAGTTGTTAGGTGCACCAGCAATTCAGGCAGAAGGAAGAGCTTAAGCAAAGGCCTGAGGTGTGACCAAGCCCCGAGCACTTGGAGGTAGAGAAGATGGCTCCTTGTCAGCCAAAGTCCAGGCCAGAATTGCTAAGGACCTGCTCTTAAGATACAGGAAGACTGATAGCAACACCCCTTGCACAGATGCCACATTCTGCTCCTGGCCCAACCCTTTCCATCCGCAGGACCTGAAGGGGTGGACATAGCCATCTGACAAATGAAGGTGCAGAATGGGTTGGTGACTTGCCCGAGGTCATACACTGAATTAAAGCTCAGAATCAGATCTCAAGCTCGGGTCTCCTGATCCCAAGTCCAGTTCTTCCTCATCTTGCTCTGCTTATAGGGACCTAGGTCAAGAAATAAGAAACCCTTAGCAAACACCTGTGGGTGCCTGTTCCTTCTGCCTGTGCAGCATCCTTATGGGGGAGGCTGACCCCCGGCTGTGGGAATGGCTATGTGACCCAGCCCCGGCCAACAGAGCATTCCACCCCGCTCCCATCCCCTGGACACAGTACAGGTCCAAGGACAGACATGTGACCCCATTGGGTCCATGCATTCTTTCTACTGGGATTGCAAAGCTGTTGGGGATGGGCTAAGCTTAGAGTTGCTGGGGGACACTGGGAAGGAACGGCTTACCTAGGATGAAGCCAGCACCCAGAAAAGCGGAGCTGGGAGATGGAGACATCGTCCTGGAAATATCTCTTGAGCTCCTGGATCCCGTCATGCTTGGAACTACAGTCCCCTGGACTTTGAGGTACATGAGCATGGAAGGAATGATGGTGTTCACCAAATACTTCCAGCTTTTGGCCTTCTAGCAGGTTTGCATTTCCTGGCTCCCATGGAATGGGGTCCCATGGCCAGGGCTAGTCAATGAGCTATGAGCAAAGGCAGTCTCACTTTTGGACCAAAGCATTTACATGACAGTCGTGATGCCCTCTAGAGTGTGACCAGTGATGTTTGAGGTGGTAGTTACTCCATCAGTCTGTCTCAAGTGAGGTGATGTGCAACAGGTCTCAGTTCACCTGTGATGGGCATGTATTGGAGCAAGAAATAAATTCTTTGTTCTAACCCCCTAAGATTTGGGAGCTGCTTGTTACCACAGTTAACCCAACCTAATCTGATTGAACCAATAAGCTATAGGTTTCCTGTTTTGCCGAAATGGGTTTGAGATGGGTTTCCATCACTTGTAGTAGAAAATGTTCTAGTGTTATTCTCATCTCATCCATGAATGAGGACACTCCTCCCATCCTCTAAAGAAGGACTACTTTTAAGGGGACTAGAGGACCAGGCCATCATTTCTCATGAATGACCTTGGGCAAGTCGCTCACTGTCTCTGAGCCTCAGTTTCCTATTTCACAAAGTGGGGGCAGCAGTCAGCCTCTCAGGTTGCTCTGGGGATGAAAGGATGCGTTGAGGACAGGAATATTAGGTATGTGTTTGCTTCTTCCTCTGTAATCACCTGGAACCAGCTTCCAGGTGGGATGCGGGGAGGGCTGTGGTCCATCCCCAATCACTTCCTCAGAGAGCTCAGGAGCATTTCTATCCAGGATGCTCTGAAGTGGACATTGCTCTCTCCCAGGCTTTGAAGGACCTGGGAACTGTAGCTTCCAGACCATTCCCCCATCAGGTTACTGGGAGCGCTCAGCCTGGGATGTCATCTGGCTGTCCTATCTTGGGAAGGAGGGAGAAGGGTGTAAATCAGACCTGGCTCTTCATTTTACCCTTGGGGAAAGGCGGCCCAGAGGGGCATTGACTTGCCCAGAGTCACCTGGAATCTGTGCACCTCACTCTAGGTGCTGGGCTCCTTTAGACCACCCCCTGTTGGAGGGAAAGCCCCCTCCCCCTTCCTATCAGAAAGCCCAGTTTGCCTGGCCTGGCCACTGGCAACATGTGCTCGGCCCTTCATGGCCCTACACTCTCCCCAGAGGCACTGTCAAAACCGGGGTGGGGGGGCTTCCCATGGAAGATAGGAGGGTGGGCGCGCGCACTTCCCTTCCTGCGAGCCCATTCCATCAACCGTAAAAAAAGAGTCCGAGTTCTCAACAATGAGGAAAGTGGGAGAGGAGAAACACCAGCGCATGAATGGGAAACCAGAGGAGTAAAGTCTGCTCACGTCACCTTCTCAGTGGGACCTGCGTCAAGCCCCGCTGACCTAGTTATTTGTTTTGTAACACTGTGACGCTCGGACATACGTCTTTTACTTAGCTATCATATTTACTCCCTATCCACTAGCACAGGGATTTTATTTTACTCACCTCTATGTTTCAGGGCCGGGCACACAGAAGGTGCTCAAACATACTGAATGAACGAGTGAATTAACTGCCCAAAGGCAGAGTAGTGACTGACAAAACCGTGGGCACAGAGGAGAGAGGAGACCGAGCCCGTGTGTCCCGTACCTGCAAACGCCACAGATCGAGACGTGAAGTGGAAAACAGGTTTCCTTGGAAGTCTGTAAATAGAGCAAGAGACCCTCCCCAACAGCTCATCCCATGGGGCAGTTAGGGGTCTTTCTCCATTCCTAATGGCAACAAATTTGAGATTTTCTTTCAAAAACTGATAGTCCCAGAGAAGGAACCTTTGCATTCTGCCATCTAAGGGGTCTCCCAACACAATGCCAGCCCCTCACCCCAATCCCTGCAAAGCGGTATCGGGGACGAGGGCTTTGAGACAGACTGTCCAAGATCCGCTTACTGGCTTCCGGGCTTGCAGAAATTATTGTGCCTCCTGGTACCTGCTTCCTCGTGCACGACATGGGCGCGCTGATCGGACGCACATCGAGGGCTGTTGTGAGACCAGTGCCAAGTATTTGGCGCACTGCAAGTGCTCAGAAAATGTTATCATCATCATTTTTGTGGACAAGTCACACCTCACCCCAGTAAGCCTTTACTGGTGTTCACCTTAAACGTGGATTGACAAGGAGCTGCAGACATCTGGAGAGTAAGGTGAACCAGCAGGAAACAGAGCTGTTGGGCTGCTGCTGCCACCTACTGGTGGCCACTGGAACTTGGCTGAGGTGTCTGCGGAAGGCGGTGCCCTCCAGCACTCTGCTGTCCCAGGGGGCTCCACTTGCATCTCAGGTGCTGTACTGTGTTGGGTAGCTTATACAGGTGGTCCTATACAATCGTCACAGCAATCCTCTGCGGTGGGAATACGCTGACGATGATACACGGTGAACTGGCGGGCTCTTTTGAATTCAAGGGCTGACTTCTCGGTAGAACGGCACTGGGCGCAGGGCAGTGCGGGTGGGAGATCACAGGGTGAGATCACATATGCACAGACATGCACATGTACATATACACGAATACATGCACACACGTACACGGATACATGCAGATCCCTGTATATACATAAAGACACATATGCACATGCGTATCTGGAAAACTCCTGGCAGAAGTGGGTCAAGGGCCTAAGGGAAGGATGGGCGACCAAGGGAAAGTCAGAAGATAGAGATTACTCTCAGCCCAGGGTTGAGGGCAGCCGGAAGGTGAGGAAGAGGACTAGGGAGGAGGTTGGCAGCAACAGACTGAAGATCTGCTGAGGACTCAAGAAAGGGCAGTGGGCACAGAAGGCAGCGTAGGACACTCCAGGGGGAACCGGGAAGCAACTTCAGTGCTCAGCATTGGGGAGAAGCGGGGTTAGACGCAGCACCTGGAGCCGGGGTGCCTGCTGGTGAGGAGGAGCAGCGCCCCCGTGTGCCAACGCAGGTGCGCCGGGGGCTCTCTGGGTGAACAGCTCAAGCCGGATTGATGGCACATTTTATGTAAAACTGGCATCGCAGGCCCATGTTTTCTGGGTGTGCCTAACATGGGCGTAAACGGAAAGATGTGTGAAGGAGAAAGGCGCCTGGCGGCTTAAGTCACATCTGTAACGTTTTAAGTGTTTAAGAGGGAATGGATTAACATGTTGCTGAGGGAAGTAAAAAGGAGTAGAGTGAAAAAAGTGCGGAGGGACCGAGAAACAGAGGACAGCCCAGGGTGTCCGGGCCATGCACACGGCCTGGTGTGGCCTGGTGTGGCCTGGTGTGGCCCGGTGTGGGTGGCCGGCCAGGGCGAGCAGCACATGCCCCGTCTGGGCTCGGTGTCCCTTCCTGCCCTCTCTGCCTTTACTTGGTGGTCAGCATTTAAAATCTTTTTCTTCTAAATGTGAATTCCTTCACACCCAAGCTTGCACAGTTTTGTTTTTCACGGTCCCTCCCACTCCCTAGTATTTAAGCCATAGCTCCCTGCTTCTCGTTTGGGTTACCTTCTGGACCCCCAAAGGCATCTGAGCTTCTGGTCTATGCCGTGGTTCCTGGAGCCGCCTGTGCAGAGCTTGGATGGGTGGGTGGGTAGGGCAGATGGAGAGATGGGGTGGATGGACAGATGAGTGGGCGGAGGGAGGGAGGGAGGGAGGAGGGGCCAGCCTTGCACAGCAGGCGGGCTGTGGGAATGTGCAGTGGTGGTCACAGAAGAGCCCCCTTGCTCCACTCAGAGCTGTACCCTCACCCCGTGCCCCATCTCCCCAGCACGTGCCCAATGCGTCCCTCACCTAGGGGCCACGGGAAAGGCGATGAACTGCTGAACTCTGCTTGTGCTGGCACTTGGCGTCCTTCAGCCCACCCAGCCCTCCTGTGAGGGAGACACTGCATCCCCGTGGGATGTGAGTGTCAAGACTCCCAAACCCGCCTTTCTTCCATCATGCGACGCATTCCCAAATAACCCGCATTTGTAAAGCATTTGCTGTTTGGAAAGCAGCTCACATCCATTATTCTACTTTATCTCCAAAAATCCCCCCAAACACTATCTTTTTACACTTGAGTAAAAACAAAAAGAAAAAAACGATGCTAAGACTTGGCCGGGTCTTGGCTGTCACCCTAAAGACTCCACACCTCACGCTCCTGTGCCTGGCCACCCTGGAGCTGGGCCTGGAGTGACCAGTGACCAGGCCCCTGACAGAGGAAAACAAACACAGGGCCGCAAGTTGGGCCAGGTCAGACACTGCAGGTCCAGAGTGCCTGGATGGGCTGGTTTTATAAGGAACAGAAGCTGTGGTGGCTGTGAGACCATACCCAGGGTAGGGCAGTGGTGACTGGGGCCATGTCCCAACTTCTGATCGTCACATGCAGTTTTGCCAGATTTTGCCAGATTTCTCCATTCTTCAAGAGACAATGAAATTTGGATTTTTAACAAAATGCAAAACCAAATTTAAACAAAACTGTGGCACCTAAAGAAGATAAGAACTTCCATGGACCAAATCCATGCCACAGGCCTGTGACCTCTGCCACCTGGCGCGGGCTGGTGCTGCCTGACACGTCTGCCCGCGCTTCTCTGCCCAGGTGCAGGCACGGCCCGGCCGCGCCCTGACTGGCCGAACCTAGCCTCCTCCCTTGTCCTTTGGTTTTACTGAGAACATCCACCCATTCCTGGCTCTTCTGCAGCTCAAGACAAGGAATCCCCTTGGGGACCAGACTCTTTAGGAAACCGAAAACTAAATGTACTTTACTTTGCTTTAATTAAAAAATAAATAAATACATGCCAGGGATTTATGATGAGGAAAGAGATTGAGAAACAAAACAAACCAACCCCAAACCTACAGAACTCCTGGCTTCTAGCCAGCAGGAGAGGGGACACACACCCAGCTGGCAGCCTGCCAAGTGGCTTGCAAGGCTATAAAGGGACCAGCAGGTTCCTCTCTGGGTGGCTTGTCCCAGCCTCAGGGGTCAAATGTCCTGCCTGGAGAGGGCTAAGTCTCTGCTGGGGCCCCGGGGGCAAGGCACACAGCCCCCGTTCTGTGACATGTCCTTACAAGGCCCTGACGCTCAGGGGCACTTGGCTTTTCTGGGGAGCCAGGAAGTCTGCTGTGGTCCTGGGATCTGGACTATGGGGTGTGCACAGATGGGCGAACCCAAAGCCCAGAGCTCCCAGCCCCCACTGGCCAATAGCCGGCAATGCTGAGGTCCACACAGGAGGCTCAGGGCCTGAGAGGCAGGGCTATTTCCAAGCGGCACCACATGGGCCTATCACACACACCCGCCCAGGCTCGGCAGGGTGACAGGCAGGGTGACAGGCGGCTGGCCTGCTGGGGGTGGAAACGCGCCTGCGCCAATGGCCACGGCCCCAGCGATGGGAGGAGCGTGGGCGGCCCTCTTCCCAGGGCTGGGAAACCAGGTCCAGTCAGGTCCGGAGGCTCAGCACAGACCTCCCTGTGTCCGGGCGGGGTGCAAGGCCGTCTGTGCCCCGCCCTGGCTGGGCCACACTGCTTCCTCCTCAGGAGCCAATGGGAGGGATGGGAGGGTCGCGACGGCCCCACGTGCCTCATAAGTGGACCCACTTGTTCCAGTTGACCTCGTGGGGAAACACGCGGCCCAGCCGGAGGGTGCAGTCCAGCGTGGGCTCGTAGAACATCGTGGAACCCTCGCCAGGGCTGGGGGGCTCCTCTGCCTCTTCCATCACGGGCCTGGAGAAGAGTGAGACGGCCGCGGGCCTTCTCAGCAAGCGCTTCCTAATGCAGCCGAGGAGCTCCAGGCCCTGGAGACACCAGACACACAGGTTGACAGGTGCATTTCAGGACCCCGTCTGCTGCTTCCCAGACCAGGGGACACCTGCATTTGGCCTTGAGCGAGGAGGAGGAATTTACTAGGCGGGTTTAGGCAAAAGCCCAGGGCAGGAGAGAACAGCGTGACCAGCACTGGTAGCAGCGCAGTGCCCAGCCGGGGCTGCAAAGTGGCTTCCCATGCGCCAACCTGCTTCCGGATCAGGTTTTGTTGGGCCTGTACATGCTTGAAAGTTCAGCAAGTTTCACATTTAACTTCCAGTTTCTAGCTTCTGTCGAGGAGCAGGAGCCACTGGGCACACATGGCCGTGGGGATGCAGTGTGGCAATCAGGCTGAGCTGCGTCCCAGCTGCTGGCCCTCAGGAGGCTGAGGGCACAGCTCTGTCCGCCACCCATGAGGGCTTGTCGCTCATTTACCAGCCTGCCCGTGGGCCTGTGAGCTCGTGACTCCTGCTCTAGAGAAAATGTCAGTGACAAGACCCAGGAAGGCCATCAAGAGAGCAGCCTGGGGGCAGGAACCCAGGGCAGGAGCTGGGGCTGCAGGAGGCTGAGGGGAGGGTGTTGGGAAGCAGGGCTGGGCGCCAGCGCTAAGGGGCAAAGAGGCCAGATGCAGGAGGACAGACGTGGGTGTGCAACTTGGTGGGGCAGAGCTGCCTCAGACCCCTCCGTGCAGGCCGGAGCACGGAGGTGAAGCAGTAACAAGGGGGACACCCGGAGCAGAAGGCTCTTCTGAGGAGCCTGGCTCCCTGCCAGGAGGCCGGCGGGCCGATCTCCGCATCTGCTGCCCCTCGTGGGTTGCCCCTGGATGCAGTGGCTGTACCCTGAAACTCATCCAGCACACCCACCACAGCAGCCCTCTGAGATCCCCACCCAGAGCCCAGGGAGAGGGAGCCAGGGCGCCCGTGTGGAGCCCTCCCCGGCCCCGGCCCCCGCCGCACCTGGAGCAGCTCGAGCACGGCGATGGGCTGCAGGACGCCCTGGTAGTGCTGCAGCAGGCAGCTCTCGGGCACGCCGGGCCTGGTCATGATGTGGTACAGCACAGCCTCCATCATGCCCTTGCACACCGGCGTGTTCAGGTGGCCGTCCACAATGCGCCACGGGCGGCCGAGGAAGCAGACGTTCTCACAGTCCCTGCAGGGCAGGTGGACGGGTGTCAGGTTCGGTGGGGAGAGGGGGCAGGTTGTTCACAGGGGAGCCTGCTGCCTGGCCCAGGTCACAGGGCTCCCAACCCCAGGGCCCACTAGAACCGGCTGAGGAAAGCCACGACATGGGGATCTGCTCAGACTCAGCACTAATGAAGACCGTGAAGAGCCAATGGCCCCCATGTCCCGCCAGGGGACACTCTGGCAGGGGAGGGAGAAGACTGCCCAGCTGGATCTGGGACCGGGGCCGGGGGGCCGGCAGCTGCCTCCGCCTTCAGGCCAAGCGCACAGAGGTCTTAATGCAGAAGCTCTACTCAGTGTCCTACACAGGGCGTGTCAGTCACTCTTTCTTTAGAACAAAGGTTTCTGCTCAACACTAAACCGGTGACTGGTCTGCCGCACGGGGCCCAGGAGTGGGACAGGCTCCAGACTAGCTGGACACTTGGCTCTGACCGCTGTGACTGGGCCCTGGGGGGCTGAATATGAGCTCTTGGGAGCCTGGAGCACGTGGGTTCCACCAAGCTGAGGGCAAGGTAAACACACGGAGCTACACCCTCACCAGAAAGGCTTCTCTGCAACCCATTTCTCAAGACAAACCCGGACACTGCAAATGTCTAGCACCTCTGGGCCCTACTCACTGCGTGCAAGGACCACCGACCTTGCCCCCCAGTGAGTAGGACAAACAGTCCTGCACACTTCCAAATGCCCCTGGCCAGGAACCTGGCAAACTGCCCAATGCCTTACCTCTGCGGCAGATCTTCACACGTAAAGATTAGTTCTGGATCCCCTGCCCGGGAACCCTGAGGACTAGCTCCCCTCTAACCCCCCACAACCTGAGTCACATACTCACCTTTCCCGTGCTGCTTGGGAGAGGCTCCCGGCCACAGAACTCTCTGCCAAACCTGAGAGAAGAGGGACAGGGTATGAGGGGCTTTAAAATGCAAGAGCCTGGCCCACCCCTCACAAGCACTTCTGGGCTGAGTGGGGAAGCCACGAACAAGGGGCAGCGACCCCATTCCTCACGGAGCCTCCATCCTCCGAGGGGTGGCCACGGAGGCTGAAGCCAGCATGCCCTGAACAACACTGGGACAGGCCGCAGTGGCTGCGGGGGTGGGGTGGGGCTCCCCACAGCTGCTTGGACCCACCGGGGGAGGCTCGTCTTCCACCCAGAAGCCCTGACCGAAGCAGAGCTGCGTGTGTATTACCCTCAGGTGAAAGCAGCCCCACCCCTCCTCCCAAACGGAATGCTTGGGAAACCAGCTGCAGAGGCCACGGCAGAGAAGCGAGAAAAGGACTCACACACAGGACAGGAAACGGCAGGCTTCAGTCAGTGCCAATCCTGGGGGAAGGCGAGCGCCCTTCCATTACTGCCACTGTGCCCTCCCACTGGCTACATCAGAGAACATGCTTCCGGAATCCCTCACCCCGTGTCCCTCTCTGCTAGTCACAGACCTGCCTAGGAGCTGCAGGAGAAGCGCTAAGCACAAACAGGGAAATCGCTTCCCCTTCAGGTTACTCGAGGCCACAAAGCTCGAGTAAAGGGCAGCAGGTTCCCACCCCAGGACAATCGGGGCCCATAAACAGAGTAGAGGTCCCGGAGGCGGGAGACGAGGTTCCACACCTCTGGGGTCTTCTGAGTCCTCGGGAAGCTGGGCCTGATGGCTCGGCCGCTCTCTGCCTGGGGAGCCCGGCACCCTGACACCCGCTTGGTCCTCCTGCCCGGCGTCCGCTGCCCCCGTGTCTCCGGGAGCTGTGGGCAGAGCAGGCGCCTGGGTTTCGTCCCTGCTCCGCTCTGGGCCCGGGGCTGGGGCACAAGCGCACGTCCTGGAGTGTGGGCCTCTTTGCCGGGGGCTTCTGGGCAGTCTCGGAGGCGGTCTCCCCACCCGGACTGGCAGGGTCAGGGCTGGCCCAGCTGGCGCGCCTCTTGCTGCTCTGGGAGCCCTGAGAAGGTGGCGCCTGCTTCTCGGCGAGCTCGCTCTCCCTGGAAGGCCCCTCCGGAGGCCTGGCCTGGGGGTCGTCTCTTTGAGTGTCGGTGTCCTCCTCCTGCCCTCTCAGCCGCACCGAGTGCAGGAGCCAGGGCTGGGCAGAGGCCATGGTCACCAGGCGAACAGAGTTGCCGCCGACTTCCAGCACCTGGTGTTGCTCCAGGAGGTCCTAGGAAAAGGAGAGACACACCGGGTCTGTGCGGGACCCCAGGACCATCGGGGTTTGCTTCCCCAGCCTTCAGGGCAGACAACTCGAGCATGAGGATGAGGCTGGGCTTGCAGCCCCAGGTCCGCCACCAGCGGCCCTGTGGATCTGGGGTGGTCCCGTTCCTCTCTAGGCTCAGTGTGCCTTCCCTGTTCAAGTTATATGCGTGAACTGCTTGGAACCACAGCTGTGCCCTCGAAGTTTACAAGTCTCTTTCCCCCACGGGACTCCGAGTGCTATCAAGTGCGTCTGCAGTAACCACTCTTATTCCCACACGAATGACAAGAGCCTCTCTGACATTCCTACGCTACCCTGCTTCCAATGTCCTTGTTGTTTTCTAGGGTCACCATCATCTTTCTTTTAATTTTTCTATTAACCTCACAAGTCAGGTTCAAGGAATGTGCCCCGAATCAGACCTCATGTCCAGGTCATGTGGGTCTGGGGGGTTTGCTGGGGATGCCTGCCCTCTGGGCCTCTGGGCCGGGCGCCAGGGAACCAAGGAGCTGCCTGAACGGTCCGCTCTGCTGCCTGGGCTCCACACCGAGGCATGGGACAATCCCCATCCCTCATCTCCCCCGGCTCCAGGTGTATCAAGACTTGTATGAAGAATCGAACCCCCGTGAAGAGCAGCTCCTCCCATTTCCTGCGCGCATCAGAACCTGCCTGGTAACCACAAGTGTTGGCCCCCATCCTCCTGCTCCCTCATGACACTGCAAGGCATCGCCACAGCGACAGCACTGACAAGCGACAAGCATCCGACGGCCTCCATCTCCTGGCGATGCACAGGAGGGCGGCCAGGTCCCAGGGCACTCTGTTTAAGAGGTCCACCTGCTGTTACATTGTTACATTCCCTGGGTTCCAGGGCCCAGGCAGGTCAAGTGGTGACCAAAGGGGCTTCAGCCAATTATGCTGAGGGAGCAAGACCCAGTCTGGCTAGACCTTCTAACATTCAGGAGAAGCTGAGTTTCAGGCAAAATCTCCTATTTTTAAATACAGACAACTAATTCAATTAAAAAGAAAACAATACTGTTTTATGTCTATGTCCTAAACCAAGTGCATCTGCAGTGTGCACTTGGCCTGTGAGTTGCTACTTGTGCTTTAGCTACCCCAAGCTACCTAAGGGCACAGCTCACCTGGACGTAGTCTGTGAAGGTCCTGGTACGCTCACCATCAGCCCTCGCAAACGAGGAGAACCGTCTGCTCAGCTCTGCCTTGTCCACCCCAAAGCAACCGGCAGCCTCAACGGCGCCCTGGACCTCCAAGGCGGCAGACACATCTCCAGGTTTATACCCGGACAGCTCCACCTGGTGGACAAACTCTTCTAGGCTGCAGGTGTCTTCCTGGCTGTTTATCAGCCTGGTAAACATGTCCGGGAGGCAGGAGGTCCCACTGTTAGCTCCTCCAGAGAAGTGTCTGCGAAGATAAGAGGATCAGAAGGGGCCCTTGCAGAAGCCCCTCCACAGGCCAGTGCTCTGTGTTACTGTGGCAGCACGTGCTCCAGTGCCAACTCGCTGCTCCCCAAACAGTGAGGGGACACCTTCTGGGTAGACACTGTTCGGCCCCTGGCAGTCAGGTTCCTGAGACATGCCCCTGGGTCCTTGACTGCAGCCAACAGGGCTGGATTCCCCAGGGCCCAGTATGATTCTCCTGCTTAAGACTCAAAGTGAGGGGCTCAGAGGTGCTGGATTTGGAAAACTGTGACCCTGAAGTTCTGGAGGGGAGGTCCTCAACTCGGCCGGTCCTGGGCCCCATGCTTCGCGATGCGCCACGCTCGCTGCCCCTCAGACTCTGTGAGCCATCCTGGGGCTCTTCCACAAACCCCGCTCACGCGTACACGAGCCCCGGCTGCTACCTGTTGCTTCCTGTGAAGGTATGTCTGCGAAAACCATAGTCTCAGGTTATCACTAGTCCGCCACAGAATACTAACTGTGGTTACAAAATCAAAAGCAAACACCATCCACCTTGACTTGAGAAAATAAAGTAAGTCTGACACAGGAAGGAAAGGGGCAGAAAGGAGGGAGAGAAATGCAGGGAAGAGAAGGGCTCTAACATCCTCATTCTAAGTCCTCCGAGGGAGGAGAGGCTGCTTCACACTGAGCGCACAGAAAACGGAGGTTTAAGTCAATTATTTAGTTTCAAAGGTAATCAATAGAAAAACGTATAAAAATTGGAAAGAGGTTAGAAATAATGAATGTAAGTGGAATAGTCATTATTCATGACAGGAAATCAAAATACTTACAAATTTCATAAAAATGCATAATTCAGAGTGACAAAGGGACCCAGAAGAACTGAAGACAGGACAGCGGAAAAGCTGCGGGGAGAGCGGGCTGGGGCTGGGGGGCGGGGCAAGGGGGCTGCTGCTGGTAACGCCTGCACGACTGACTGACCAACAGAACAACCGGTGGTGGGAGCTCGAACCCAAGTGTGGGCACCGCCGGACGCGCCCCAGCGAGGGGCCGCAGAAAAGGCACCTGGGACACGTGCTCCTCCAGCCAGCTGCCAGGGTGGGAGGCGTTTCTCTTTCTTTTTGCCTCAGCCTCACCTGGCCGCGTCTCCGTCTCCGTACTTGGCCTTCAGAGACGGGGGTGGGGGGTTGGCGGGGTGGGCCTCGGGGCTGGCGGGGGCGCTCACCAGTTGGCCGGAGCTGGGTGGGCGCGGGGCTCTGGCGGAGCCGGAACTTCACGTGGCAGGAGTTCACCACGATGCTGTCGTTGGGGTTGAGGTTGCGGGTGCTGACGATGCCGGGGGCGCAGTAGCCCCTCATCAGCAGGTAGTTGGTGTGTGAGGCCTGGCGGGCTTTCACCTCGATGCTCCGGCGCTTGTCCCCCGGGTCTTCGTCCAAGTCTTCCTCTTCGTCCTCATCCTCATCCAAGGCCCCGTCCTTCCCCAGGCTGGGAGAAGACAACTGCCCTAGGTGACGGAGCTCAGGCCAGCCCATCTGCTGCCCTGCCGCCTGCCCAGAGCACACCACCGCCCTCAGAGGGCCTGTGGTTGCCTGAGCAATGGCCTGCAGTCACCGAGGACACCCTGGGCCTCTGGCTGTGAAGGTCAGCAGCGACTGCCACTCCAGATCCTCCTGGCCTACCTTCCCACACGACACACTCACCCGTTCACATACCTGCGTCTTCGTAAGTGCTATTCCTTTGGCCGAAAACCCTTCCCAGTCTGTCTAAAAGGCCTACTTCCCGGTTCAGTTATTACGTGCTCAAGGAAGCTGTGCTAGCCCTACCTTCTCTGCCGACCCCTCCTGCCACACTGTACATGTCCTTCTCTTTGGCACAGGCAAGTCATGCCTCCTCTGGTGCTCCTGGCCCGAGGCACCGGCAGAAGGCCCGGGCCTGGACGCAGCAGCACAGGCATTCCCCGCTCAGAGGTCTGAGGCCCCAACCCGTGAGGTCCCCGCAGGCACCGCCTCTGCTCTGCGGTCTGCACAGCAAAAGCCCACGCAGTGCTGGCAAGTCAGCACACGCTTGTTGACTGAATACAGACCAGATGACTGAGCAAATGAACCTGCAGACACCACATCATGAGGAAGTGACAGTGTCCAGAGCCCCAGCTGCACTTAGAGCAGCGTGCGCCAACACCAGCGTGAGTGAGTGTTGAAGGCTCAGCCCTTACCTCTTCATCACCTCGTTCTCCACCATCGAACTGTCCACCACCACGATCTGCTCTGGGATCCTGACATCCACGGCGACAAGGCCCAAGGACAGGAGGGTCAGGGCGGCCACACAGTGTCCTCCAGGGCCATCCAAAGAAAATGCCACCAGGTCATTTGAGGAGTCATTATTATCCTGGTCTTTGAAGGAAAATTATCAGGCTGGTCCAACTTGCCGGCAGCCCGGATTCTGTCGAAGAACTGGAATGATTCTGTGCAGATGGTGCTCGGAAACCGCCACGTGAAGATCCTACACAGACAGAAGGCAGGTGAAAGCCTTCCTGAGGATTTTTTTTTGGGAGGCCTTTGCTTGGATAGGCCACACACATTTCAAATCACTATGGTCCAAACTAAACATACCAGCTTCTCTCAAATGATGGCGCTGCATTCAGCCTAATGGTGTGTCTTCTCCACTCACCTGAGCACCTTTGAGGCGGGGTCATGTCTTTTTATCTAACTCTATGCCTCGCAGGCACTCACTCTAATAGGTGCTATTTGGGGAAGATGAATGTACTTTTTGTATTAACACTCTTTACAAGACAAGCCCTGAACCCACACAGAGAGGAGAGGGCATGCGAAAGGTGACTGCGGAGACCCGAGCCCTTGCCTCTGCCCAGAGTATAACTTCCTAAGACTCTCCAACAGCAGAGACAGGGGACCTGGGAGGTCGGAGAGAGGGACCCAGGTCTTCCTGCTCTGCTGACACCACCCCTCGGCTCACAGATGAGGACGCTGAAGTCCAAGAAGTGGCTTGAGGTAAAGTGGCCTTGTTGGACTTGGGGGTGCACATCTTTTGCCTCCTAGGCCACCGATGTTTTTATCACATCAGGCCGCTCTCCTGGGAGGCAAAGGAGACTGAGGGTCACTAGGGATGGGTGTTTAGGAAAGGAGCAAGTGTCTGAAGTCACAGGCAGAGAGATGGATAAAAGAAGCAAAACAAAATTCACGCTGTTGTTGCTGTTTTTGAATGCGGCCTCTGTGCAGATCTGAGGACTGGTCAGGGGAGCGGCACGGAAGGGCCAGCCAAGGAGAATGGGGACTATTTTAAGAGACGTCCTCCGTGCGGTTAAGGAGGCTGCGGGTGCAGAACACCAGACGCGCAACGAAGACCAGCATGCCTGAGGATGGCACGGCGCCGCGCGAGCGGTGCTCCTTTTAGGAGGCTCCAGCAAGTCCACGCCACCACGCAAATTACCGTGCTGCAAAACGAGTCTGAGAAATACCTGATGGCTTCAAAAGGAGGCGTGTGTGCCCGAAAGGTGGGCGCTCGCTGCCGCTCCGAGTATGAGGGTTAGGGATTGTGGTTGTGCCCAACGAGGAGGGTGCTTTTCACTGGACCAATTGTTAAATGAGAAACTCATCTTACCTGATTTGACAGAAGAAAGGGAAACGAACTACCTACAAAACTGGTAAATGCCCAGCACAAAATAGTGCCAAGGGTTAACCTTATGCCCACACAAGAAAGGCCAGGTGTGGACGAGAAAACTCATTCCCAGAGGCTGCATCTTATACACAAGGCCACGAGAGGCCACGAGGCCCTCTGATGAAGATGGATGCCCTGTTACTTCCACTCACATACGCTACCCAGGCTCAGCCTCTGACCTGGGTCTCCGGCCTTTCCCCAGCCCAGGCTGAGGGTCCCGAGCAGGTGCTCACCTGTAATAGGTCTGGGACAACTGGGTAGGACATGGGCACAAAGGGCAAAGCCCGGTTTTTTCTTTGGGCCCAGCGTGTGGTTGACCCGGCGCCGGTTGACCAAACTCCTCTTCTGGCATTCCATGAAGGCCTTCACGAGAATCTGGTCCTTATACTCCCGGTACAGGCGGAACGTCTGCAACATAGCCAGCCGTGGGTGAGCACGCTTCTCCAGCGCCTGCATGAGCAGCCGGGTCCCGTGGCTGCCCAGAGCAGAGCTGCCGGTCTAGAGGAAGTAACTAGTGTGCGATGGGGGATGGGGAGGCTGGAGCTGACACCTGGGGGTGTGGTAGGGGCAGGCCTGATCCTGACTATCAATCATCACTCCCACCATCATGTCACACCTCAGAGACCACAGAGGAGGACAGGTGTGTGGAGAGAAAGGAAGGCTCTGCATCCCACACCTATTTCTTGGGATGCAGGTACCAGGAGTCAATGCAGAATCGCTCGTGATACGTCTTTCTTACTCCTCGACCAACCCATCAGCATGTCTGGTTGGCTCGACCTCGAAAACGTGTTCCCAGTGCATCTGGTTCATGCCATCTACACTGCCACCATCTAGTTCACACCATCATCGTTTCTCACTGCAGCTTCCAGCCAACTGCTCTCCCTGTTCTACACACGCCACCCCCTCAGCCCCGACCATTCTCCACAGCAAAGTAATCCTTTGATGTAAGTGAGACACATGTTCCTTCCCTACCTCAAACCCTGATGGCTTCCTCCTGACGTCCACTGTCACTATGCTGGACGAGGACCTGGGGCAGGATTGCCCACTCTGGCCCTGCCTCCAAGTCCAGCCCTCATCAGAGCACTGGGATTTAGAGGTCATTGGATCTTGTGCCTATACCTTTCAAAGATGACA
Organism: Eonycteris spelaea; assembly: GCA_003508835.1. Taxonomy (NCBI): domain Eukaryota; kingdom Metazoa; phylum Chordata; class Mammalia; order Chiroptera; family Pteropodidae; genus Eonycteris; species Eonycteris spelaea. The sequence continues at coordinate 1,927,486 of PUFA01000186.1, read as the reverse complement.
GCAGTGAGGGCCCGAGCTCCCCAGTCCCAGATGCTGCTGCGAAGCTGATGCTGGGTCTCCGACACCCACCTGGAATGACTGGCAGGACTTCATCTGGCTGTCGGAGAGGGCCAGCGTGCTCTGGATCAGGTTCTGGAGCACCAGGAAGTGGATGTCCTCCACGCTGGAAGAGAGGGGTGGCAGAGCGGTGTGAGGCCTCTGGGCACTGCTAGTCCTGGGTAGATTCAGCTCTCGTTAAAAAACAATTTTCAATCTCATATAAAGTGACCTGAATTTCAAACCATTTGTAAACCGAAACAAAATAAATGATGGTTTTTAAGCCTTACTGACTGGTCAATTTTTGCAGGAAAGGAGTTTCAGTCTAGGGGGTAAAGGGCCCGTGTAACCTGGATAGAGATTTTCATGACAGTGAACAAATGTTGTTAAGTGCTTATATTTTCTTTTCATCCAATTTTTACAAGTTTTTCTCCAAAGAAAATAGGCTTCTTACTGAAATATAGAGCTAAAATCGAACAGACTATTGGTCATCCAAGATGGAAAAAAAAAGCTGAGCTTTCCAACCGGAGTTTTGCTTGGAAAGCTCATGGGCTGAGATTTCAAACCCTTCCCCAGCCTATCTTAAGGCCAGGCCAGATAATAAATAATTTAGCCTCCGTGGCATATCTTGTCTTGTCACAACCACTCAACTCTGATGAGCTGATGAAAGCAGCACAGACGACACACAGAATGGGTGTGGCTGCGTTCCAATAAAACTTTATTTACAAAGGCAGGCGGCCGGCTGGATCTGGCCCTAGTTGACCCCTGTGCTAGGCTGTAGGCCACCCAATCACGCGGCTGAGGGAAAGGAACTTGGGATGCCAGTCCTTGCCTATTAAGTTCATCCTCCTTTCTGATTTGATCTTTCTCGTCTCCAATCGCCAGAACTCGGTATCTGTGTAAAACAAAAGAAGAGCATTTCAGTGTGACAAAGTGGACCTAACAGAGCTGCAGCTTGCTCAAGACCGCGATTTATTTTTTTTTAAACAATATTTATTTATTTATTTAATTGAAGAAATTATTTCAATTCCCCCCACTCCTCGTCTTCTTCCCTCCTTCCCCCCACCCTCTGGTAACCACTAGTCCATTGTCCATTGTCCATGTCCATGAGTAAGACCACCATTTATTGACTGAAATGTTGAATAAAATGTTAAACTCGCTAAAATTCAAACATGTACATGTAAAATGAGAAAATGCTGTATTTTGTCCAACAAAATGAGTATGTTAAAAAAAATGAGGGTTCAGAAAACCAGGGATGTTTACTTACTGACAATTATGAAGCAGTATAGGAAAATGTGCACAGGTGGGGAGCTGCTGTTAATTGTTGAAGGAAGAGGATATAAAATTGTGGGCTTATAACGATCAAAAACATGCACAAGAATGAAGACTGGAAGAAAATGCCCCCAAAGAGAAATAGGCATTGAAATTATGGATTATTTTCCCATTTTTTTTTTCTTGAGCTTCATGTAATGCTTTACTGTGTTCATACCAAGCGAATAAACACAAGAATAAATTGTAGAACTACTTTTCAGAAAACATGGCCATTTATTTGTAAGCCATTTCTTTGGTTTCTATAAAACTGAAGTCAAAATTCACCTTTGCAATAGTAAGTAAATTCCTCCTAAAATTCAGTAGCAAGAAAAAGCACCATTTCAGAAAAAAAGTGAACTATTTTTAGTCAAACAAGGAAATATTCGGAACCATTTTCTTTTTTTCCTTGCCTCTCACAATGGTCAAGGTCAAATTTAGTGTTAAACTGTTATATCTGGAACTTTTCTCTCTCAGCGGTCTCCAACCTTTCCAGCACCGGGGACCGGCGCTCTTATGAGAGTCTAACGCCTGATGATCCGAGGTGGAGCCGAGGTGGGGATGCCAGCGCTGGTGAGCGGCTGCAGATACAGACGAAGCTTCCCTCGCTCGCTTCCACTCACCTCCTGCTGTGTGGCCCGGTTCCTAACAGGCCGCAGACCAGTACCGGTCTGTGGCCAGGGGGATGGGGACCCCTGTTCTAAATGGTTCATGAACTCTCCTTTAAAAATCTTTACTTAAACTGCCTTCTTTTTAAAACTAAAAGTTGTTCCATAACTTCGCTGAAAATATGTGGAGATACAAGTTACAGGTGGGTGAGCAGGACATGTGAAACATTTTTATGATCAAATAAAAACTGTGCCATTAGGGAATCTGGGGAACAGTTTACTGCCATTAACAAAACCACAACCCCCCAGAAAGCTAAAGGCTGCCAACTCTGAAAAGGACTACGAATTGCTCGTTAGGCCTGGCATGCAGCTGGCACCACATAGATTGTGTGTTGAACAAATGACAGAATGAGCTCTCCAACGGAAACGCGAAGGGCTAAATGCAAAGGCACCGTACAGGTCACACATGGGAACAGGGCGATGGGCGTCATCTCTGTACAGGAAGGAATTCAGAAATAAGGTGGCTAGAGGGGCTGTCTGGATAAGGATGGTGAGGAGAGAAGATGCGCACTGTGATTAAGCAGAGGAAACGGGCCTGGTGCACAGAACACAAGATTTTAAAATTTCACAGGGTTCTGTGCTCAAACTCAAGTACGTTTGACTTCAGATGCCAAGTCGTCGAGCTGGAAGGACTGGGGCTCTTGAGTCAGACCCACCGAAGTTCAAATCCTGGCCCTACTGCTCACAAGCACTGTGACCTGGGCAAGTTACTTTCATCTCAGTTTCCTCGTATGTAAAATGCACAACCTTAGCAAAAGCACAGCAAGCACCTGAGAAAGCCTCAGTTAAGTCAGCAGCAGGCCTGCATGGGAGAATGAAGAGGAGCGTCTGGGGGGCCGGGGATGGGAGCGGCCTCCTCACTTTTGAGTTTCAGTGAGACAGGGTGAGGTGGTCCAGAGTCAGGAGACACAGCACGGTTAGCTGCAGGGCCAGGTGGGCCTGCTATCAGGGGAGACACCGTGACCATCCCAGCGGTAACTTTTCCTTTTGTCCCACAAGAATCACACAGAACCTCCCAGAAGAACCTTACCTGGCAAACAGCTCCTGGAGTGTGTCTGGGATTTCGAGGTTAGGATTCTTCAGGGATGAACTGAACTTCTCTTTAAGCTTTTCCACGAATTCTTTAAATTCGTTGGCACAAACCTTGTAATATGAGAGAATGATATGTTAAGCCCTTTTTCTCCCTGAAGGGTCTCGCTAACATACACCAAAAACAAACAAACAAACAAACAAATAAATAAAACAAAAACCAAAAATCTTGTAACAAACTCTGGTGGCAGTGACCTTCCAGAAACGCTGACCGAGAAGTGCTGCCTCTTCTGCCTTCCTGCACCCCGCCCCTGCCCACCGCGTCCACCTGGGAAGGGGACGGAAGCTCAGGCCCTGTGAGGTTGTCTTTTCTGTCACTTGCAACATAGGCACTCCTGGAGCACCTTTTGCCAAAGAGCATGCTGACAGCCCTCACACCTGCACCGCCAGTCCTCCCCACAAGCCTCAGATGAGAAGACCGGAGCTCTCCTGCACAATCCCTGAATGCCCACCACATGCCCCCGTTAGCAGGCCTGTGTTCCCGTCACCTCCCTCCTCCCAGGTCTGTTCCTCCCTGGCTCACTCTTTGCCAAGTTTACCTCCTTCCTCTCCTCCACCCCCTCACTCAACTGTGGTACCCAAATCGGTCCACTCCTGTACACCCGCACTGCCACCAGCCCAGTCCGGACCTGGATCACTGCCCTACTATCTCCACTCTCACACCTCCTGTCTCTCTTCCTGGGTGTGGCCAGCAAACTGACCATGTGTCCAACACAGGATGAACCCACCTCCCTCCCTACTGTTTTTCTCTGTGCCCCTCCCAACACCACACCCATGGGTCACCTCATTCCCCCTTCCTTCACGGTCTTGGCCTCAGCTGGTCCCCCATCTTAGGAATCTGGATTCAGTGCTGACACTTTTAAGAGCCCTCTGTAGTAGATGCTGCTGGTCGCCTACTTCCTTCATCCCTCTCTTTCTGAGGAGTGGAGCCAGCCCTGCCTTGGTTTGGGGAGGAAGCATGCCAGCCCTACTGGATGAGTCCCGATGGGTCTAAGGCAATGATGGCAAGTTCAGGGGCTTCTGAGAAGGGCTGTCCCCTCCCTGAGGCAAGGGCCCACTGGGCTCAGTGCAGCCCCTGTCTCCACTTCTTCCAGCCCCCAGATTCTGCTGTGAGGACCTGAACTCCAGCAGTCAACCAGCAACCATGAGGTGACTGGCATGAGGATGGACAGCTAACTGCTAGGGACCAGAGGTACGGTGATAGAATGAACCTGGGTCCTTGATGGCATCTTTGCTTTGCCTCACACGCCCAGGACTGCCTACGTCTGCACTGCTTGGCATGTGAGAAAACAAAGCCTCAGCCCCTGTGAGGTTGTTCTGTCTGTCACTTGCATTACAAGCACTCCTGGTACTCCCTCCGTGACCCCCGCAGGCCTGTGCTCTCCCTCAGGGTGACTGCACTGTTCTGCACAGCTCATCTACTCCTCCGCCTATCCCACTGCCCTGTGGCTCCCTCGGGGCTGGATCTGTATTTCGATTGGCCTGGCATATGTCTACACACACACAGTGGGGACCGATTTTAGCTCAACGTGTGACTCAGTGGACTCTGAGCTGAGGAGCAGAGACGTCTGGGTCTGGAAAGACAGCTCCCTTCCTTTATAGCCACAGTCTCAGCCTCGCCTGGCCAGAAAACTCAGAAAGGATTTCATACTCGATCCGCTAGCTTTTCAGGAAGTCAAGCTGTTTGCAACTTGAGCTTCCCTATTTTCTTAACAAAATAGGCCCAAGGAACAGCAGCATTGCAAAGCAGCATGTCAAATTCTAATCATCTTTAAAAACTAAAGCTGGAGCCAGATCAAATGAGGTCCAAAGCCAAAGAGCCGACAAGTCAATTTCCCAAACGAGCAGGAAAAAGCCCATGTTTGTAAGAACAGCAGAAGCACCGTGAGACCCAGAGTACCAGGACCAGAACCTAGAAGCCCCTGCCTTCCGAGCAGGCCGAGCCCAGCCACTGCACATGGCCTACCTTTGGATCTTCATAGTCACATTTTCGATTCATAAAATCTCCGACGAGGGCCTTATCCTGGTATACCTCGGCCAGGCACACCCTGCAGAGAAGACCGAACACAGGCAGAAACTGGCATGATGTCCACACCCAGAACCAAAAGATCTCTGGCCTCACACTCTGGCTTTGTCCAACCATGAACTGTGATTTACTCATACACCTGTTGTGTGATTGTAGCTTTTAAAAATGAAGGATTTGGGCTCAGCCAAACCTGACTGGAAGCAGGCCTGTTACTGCTCACACGTTACACCCTGAGTTCTCTGAGCTTCCATCCTTCACGTGTCAGCAGAGACCAGTTCACTCCCACCTGCCCTCACAGGGACCTGGCCAGGACCAAATGAGACGACTTGTGTGAAAGTGTATTATAAACTGAAAAATATTATACAGGCACTAGTGCTTTTTGTTGTCAAGAGCGTTAACTTCCTCCAAAGCACTATTTGTCTACTCCACAAATCTCCTTCTCTACAGGATGTAAGGAGAGCCTGACTTGCCAAAAGGAATTAGAGGGAAAAGCAATGGAGTTTGCTGGGCTCTTATGAGCTGGGCACTTCACCTTCATAAAGGGCTTGCACAGCAGACTGTCATTCCATTGTATAGCTTGGTGAGGTAAAGGAACCTTTGAGGTCACACATGTGCCAAGGGCTGGGGCAGGTGGGGCAGGTGTGGTTATTACTGGTATTACCCTGTTTGCAGGTGAGGAAGCAGCCTCCGAGTGGGTGAACACCCACCCGTCCAGGCGCCGCAGCTCTGAGCTGCAGCGCAGATGGAGACCCAGGCCTGCTCTCTCCGTAGCCCTGCGTGCTCCACATTTCACCCCACTGCCAGCTCGCTGTCCCCTGGCTGATTTGTTTCTCCCTGGGACTGTTTCTACTCTGAACAAAGAGGCGTTTAGACCAGGCGATCAGGACCCTTTCAGATCGAAAGGTTTAAGATTCCATACACAGGGGACAGTGGTTTCACACGGAAGGCCCCTCGGTATGTGTAACCTAATGGTTCTCAGCTGGGGCAACGTGGCCCCTCAGGGGACATCTGGAGACAGCTGGGTGTCATATGGGGGGGGGTGCTACTGGCATCTAGTGTGTAGAGGCAGGGTGCTGCTAAACATCCTACAGTGCACAGGACAGCCCCACAGCAGAGAATTATCTGGTCCCAGATGTCCCCAGGGCTGGGATGAGAAACTCTGGCTAGAGCTATTTCTGCAGCAGTCCAGATCTGGGCTGATTTCTTTACAGTCTGGCTGACTGCAGGCAGCCCACGGCACAGAATAAACCCAGAGCCAAGCTCTCCTACTGACCCATGGCATGAATGACCAGCTGTGTGAAAGTATATTATAATGACCCTGCCAGTGTACTCTCCTGGCTCTATTCCTAGTTGTACACTTGGGCGCCTCCCCCAACACTTGGATGCTCTCTGGTCCCCCAACTTAAGCCACACCTTGGAGCAGCTGGGGAGGAATCCGATGAGGCTAATAACAGCTTTTTGCTGGGCCTGTGAGGTGATGGGGTGGGGGTGGGTGGGTGGGAAGCCTCGCTGGCAAAAGAGAAACCACAGGGGAATGTTTTGTGACCCCCAGCCAGCTGCCGTCAGCACACATACCAGGCCATAGGCGGGAAACTCTTAGGGAACACCCAGCCCTGCTGAGGACATGGCTGAGTGATTTGGTCCAATGACCCTGGTCCTGTCTAGCTTGTTCCTAGAGTGAGGTGTGGCACTAATACGGAGATAACAAGAGCTGCTCTGGAGCGCTGAAAATAGTAGTGAAAGTTGGCAGATGCCTCTGTCTCTCCATGCTATGTACGTGATACTCAGTAAGTCACCTAACCTGTTTGGCCTCTGTTTCTTTATCTGTAACAAAGGATAATAGCCCCTTTCACAAGGCTGTCCTAATGTCTAAATAACACCTGGCACGAGAAAGTGCCCAGAAGCACACCCGGCCCCCTCAATAAACCACGGACAATCTCACTAGTAAGCACCAGCGCTGGGACAGAAGGCCGGTGTGCTGAGGCACAACTCAGAGCTCTATCTGGATTTCACACTGGACCCTTGAGCAAATGGGACAGAGAAGAGTAAAGAATGAACTAGAAGCCCTGGATTAACCCTGCTGTGGAATTAGGAAATTCAAATAAGGCTTACTTATAGTTCAGATAGGCTTGTGGGTTTTTGATTATGTAGCGAGCTCTTCGTCCGACCGAATGAGATGTTTTATCCAAAGACTCTTCAAAGGTGGCGTGCAAAATGTCCCGCACGACCTGCCAGGGGACGAACGGGCCCTTCACCTGCACCAAACACAGAGCCAAGACGGGAAATCAGCATCCTCGGAGCCCACGTCATGCGTCATGGACACAAAGGGGGTGAAAAATATGTTTTGTGTACCCTCCTTTGGAGCAGACAGTCCAAGCTGCCACCTTGTGTGTTTACTCGGTCACATTAACTCGGCATCAATGATATGCCGGGCACTGACAGAGTGCTGGGCAGAGAGTTATGAATAAGACAAGCCCTCAGAGTCCTGTGGGAAAAGAGTGCTCAGAGTGCTGGGGAGGACCGACAGGAAGGGCAGCACGCGAGCAGAGGTTGTGAGTATATAAACGTGCTCAGTGAGAGGGTTTTACAGGCTTCACTGTACGTTATGTATGCTCAGAAACATTCTGCACACTGTGCTTGTATGTTACGTCAGTAGGGACAGAATGTGCTGAATTAGCAGACTCAGGAGAACACCCTGGTCATGCGCAGGAAGGCAGAGCTGAGATAAGGAAGGGCCTTGATGACAAGGTCATTTTCTTATAGCCCCGGAATGAGGTGGCCCAAGAACATGGTGTAAGTTCAAGTGAGTGAGGGGAGGGTCTGCTGGCCCTGAACGTGCAGGACTTTCCTGGCTCCTCCAGCTGCGTCGAAGGTGGGTGGAGGCAGGGAACAGAAACTGGGGACAGCAAAAGTCACCTTCAGGTTCTTCCTTGGAGAAGAGACAGGGTTAGATTTAGGAAGGGGCAGAGGCATGAGGGAATCTGAGAAAATGGCCAAGAAAAGGGATCTATTGAGCCTGCAGGCAAAGAACATCCTGACACAGGACCGTGAGGGCGCTTCTCCCGGCTGCATGGCTGACAACAGGACACACCAACAGGGATCTTTGAAGCTGCCTCACCCGCTCTACCTGGAAGCATTATTTCAGGCAAGGGGACCTAGACTGGACAATGGCAGAGCTCAGTCTCCTGGTGGCTTCTGTAAACCAGTTTGATGGGGCATATGCTCACCTGGATTGCTCTCCCCATGCCTTGCTGCAAACTGAGGAGATAAGAACAGCAAAGGCAGCAAGAATGGACAGACTAGAAGTTACTGAGGCTGCTTTGGGGAACATGGCGAGGAGATGAACACTGGCTAGGGCTGTGGAACCTTCTTGGAGACAGTGACATCAGAGGAAGGGGGAGAGTTTGCTAGACAGTCCCTCCGCAGCCACTGGGATTCAGGAAGACACATGGGTGTGGGAACTGTGGGGTTAAACATGGGGGCGTGAACTGTGAGAAAGCAGGAGAGCCAGGCAGGGGCCACCACACTGTTCCACACCCACTCTGTAAATACCAACTGAGAGGTTACTGCGTGGCAGGCACCATGCTAGGGGCTGCAGCAGTGAAAACAAATAAGAAGTTGCTTCGCCTTGAGAAACAGTCACTCCAGAGGGCTAAGAGATGCCAGGGGCAACGGAGCAGCATGAAAAGTGTACATCCAAGGGAGAGAGTGAGAACACAGTAATTACTCCCATTTGGCAGGATCAATGAAGCCTTTCCAGAGATGATAAACAGAGAAGAGAAACTGGAGTTTTTCGGCATGTGAGGGTGGGGGGAGGGAGTGGGAACGGGTTAGATTCCTGATGAAAAGGAAATAGCTTTGGACTGCTTTGCCTGCAGCCGGGAGAAGACTCACATGTATTAGCTGAAGTCTGGAAAGAAACATGCAAAAATGGGGGTGGTGTTAGTTTGTAGGATACTGGGAAATGCTTTTCCCAGGGGTCGAGAGGAGTAGATGAGATGAGTGGCCCCCCTGCATGGGTGGAACAGGAACGAGCTCCCCGAGAGGGACAAGCAAGTGAGCTGGCTGGAGGCTGGGAGGAGCAGGAGGCCAGGGGGCAGAGTACCTTGGTGTTGAGGACGTTGCTGGCAATTCGGCAGAGCATGAGCAGCCCGTCTTCCTGCATGGACCAGGTGACACGCAGCCGGGTCATCCTCTGCAGGGCGCTCTGGTCGGCCTCGTCGTGGTAACGCAGCCTTTTGCTTTTTTCTTCTGGGAGCTCCTCTAAGAACACCAAGGGGAGAAGGAGGGAGCCTCTAACAACTTGCTTGGAGCTGTCTCTCTGGAGAGGCGAAGGGTCCCTACCCGGCGAGTAAGATTTGACCAAGGGTCTCAGTTATCAGAATCTCATTGTATAGGAAGCCATACAAACTAACCACAAAAGACAGTCCTTCTTGATTTTTTTTTTTAAACCTTTTCATCACCTCTTTGGTGGAATTTCACAGTGATGGGCTGGGCAATCTGAATGCAGCCTCATGTCAGTTATCTGCCAATCTTCAATCCTTACTGTGGTGCCAGGCCCTTTGAAGATGCCTTCACAGAAGCTTATGGAACATGCTCAGGGCTGAATGGTTGGGCTCCTACTGTTTCCCTGCTCTGTGACCTCAGATATGGTGTGTGAACTCTGGTGCACCACGGGGACAAGGCTTATCCTACAGGGCTGCCTTAAGGCCTGAATGAGACTGGGTATAAAACAGCCAGTGCAGCAGCGCCTGACACAATGTAGCTCCTAAATAAAGAGTAACAGCTGCTAACATTACGGAATATTTACTATGTGCCAAACACTGGTTTGAGCTTTTTAGGTACATTAATTTATAATTAGAATGATACTTTGCAACAATCTTGTGCAGGATCCAGCAACTTGCCCAAAGTCACACAACTAAGCAGCAGACAAAGAATTTGAGCTTGAGGTCGTAACCACTAGTTTTCCCCAGGTCTCTTCTCTGCAGGGGAGATGCTGATGGGAGTTTCATGGGGTGACACACAAGCTACTGCCAATTCCAAAACACTGTTTAGTGAGCTTCTCCCAGATTAAGGCAGAAGAAAAGTAGGGCAGGGAAATCTGGATTCACAGCGCCACCACCACCACCACTGTATTTTCCTTATAATGAATCTGGGTCTTGGCGAGCCAAACTGATTTGACACATATCTGGATAGGCTAAACTGAGGGGTCATTTCAACGGATGCAAGGCTATTTGTTATGCATACCGGCCACAGGGGCCACTAAAAACAGGGTCCTGTTAAACATTCTGTTTTCATCTGAAATAGCAAGCTCTCATACCACTGTTAAAACACACAGACCACTTAGGTGATACACAAAGTGGTCTAAAAGGCACTGGTCTCCTCACTGCCCTCCTCGCCTCCTTCACTATAGATCTGCCCAGGTGAAGAATCCAAAATGGCAATCGAAAAGGCACCGCACCTGAGGGCTTCATGAGATCAGAAGAGATTCTGCAGGCATTAATGACTCTTTTTTTCCTCTAGTTAAAAAATACAACAAGCCTTTGGCCTGATTAGCATAAATGCAGATATTAAAAGGTTAAACCAAAAGAATAAAAGACTTTTGGTTATGATGAGGATCTTACTGAGGATTTTCAATAAGGTTTTTTGAGTTGGGATGAAATTAGAAATGTGACTGAGAGCATTACTAAGTGAAAGGGTCTATGAAATACAAAAAGAAAGCAGGGGAAAACATATCGGAAGTTCAAGATCTCTGCCTGCCAGCTGGATTTGGAAAGTGGAGACCCGAGTCGGAGGCTCGGCTCCGGCCCCGGACACTGCTGTGCTCTAAGCGGAAGGTGCGAAGACAAGGCCGAGCAGAAGCAAACAATCACCACGTAACCTTTTTTCTTTCTTTTGATCTTCTTTCCAGGGTCCTTCTTCAGCCGTTTCCGCTTCTGGCTCTTCCCACCCTCACTCTCCGGTTCCTGTCCAGTGTGGGCTCTTTGTCAACCTCAAACTGCTCGTCCCTGTCAGCACAGAGCTCAGACACTGCTCTGGATTCGCCCCAGACAGTCAGCCTGCCGTTGCCTAGAAATCATCACAAGAGATAAGTGTTTCGAACAGAACTCCACGAAGGCCAGATGCCGAGGGAAATGTGGTGGTCATGTTGGCCCTGGGCTGGCACCATGTCTATTTGGGGGGGAACTCCAGCCCACATACCTCCGGCAAGGGGCAACGGGTGCTTGGACAGGAACGACTGGAGCCTCACCGTGAGACCGTTCTCCGAAGTGGTGTTCTCCTAAAAGGTAAGGGCGGCCCTGGAGTGAACCACGAGGTTTCACGAGGCCCCAGGAGCCCCGGGCCGTAAATGCACGGAGGCACGTGAGCATGACGGGGAAGCTGAGGACGGCCGTGCACTGACTGCCAGGAAGCTGGCGGCGTGCTTCGGGGTGGGTTCTCCTGTGCAGCCACTTTCTTACTGCGCACGCATGCACTCTCATACTGCCTTGGGCTCAGGACTCTCTTTGTTCCTTTTTAAAAAAGAATACCTGTCCATGTCACGGAATAATTTAAAATCCATTAGAAAAAAACAACAACAACAGAAAACAACAACAGTCCAGGCAGATATTTAAGGGGTCTGACGCACCTTCTATACATATGGAAGTAAATATTTGTGTCTCTGGCCAGTTTTGGTGTAACCAGTTCAGAAACTGTGAGTGGGGGAAAGGGACAGGAAGATGAGCAGTGACCGCAGCCCCCTGGGGTGGTGGCCCGGGGTGGGGATGACCAGTCCTCAGAAGCCCACCTTTTTGGCCTTGTTTATAATATAGCTGGTCCAGATCCAGTTACGCTTTAGGTGTCCGTAGAAACTGGAATCGAGCCCAGCGGCTCCCAGCCCATCTCCAGGGATCAAACCTTCGTCCACGACCTCACGGCTGCCCCTGAGAGGTGGGAAAGAAACAGAAACAGGGCCAAAGGAGTGAGTGGGAGCATTTTCCGTAACTTTTACCTTCCCAGAAAAATACCTAACAGATAGAAGAACTTGTCAAAACCCCAGATTTTAATGTAAAATTCCCAAGTTTTGAATTCTGGCAACTGATTCGTTTTCTTAAACATTATGTGGGCTAGCTAAGGTATGGCCGGAGTCTGATGTGGCCGTTGGCCACCAATCTGCAGCCTCTGTACTAGCAACTCAGGTCGTCCCGGTCTGACATCCCGGGGCCTGGGGGACAAGCACCACCACAAGCGGCACACGGGGACCGCGCATCGAGGGACAGGGACGTACGTGGTGTACTCCATCATGGCACACTTGCGCTCCAGGTTGTGCTTGTCGATGGCGCTCTCCTGCTCCTTCTGCAGACTGCCCTCCTCATCACTGCCCTGATCCGGGCTGCTGTTCCTTCTGACACGCGGGTAGCGCACCACACCTGGAAGACCAAACACAGTCCCCCCGATGACACCCTCCTGCTGCGGTTCAGGCCACAGTGTGCTGCTGGGTGGCCAGAGAAGAGTGGGTTCCCTGTGACGAGGCTCCCCCCACCAGGGGAGAGGGTCTGCAACTGTAAGGACCTCCGCACAAAATGCCTTACAGCAGGTGTCAGAGGGAGCAGAAGAGAGCTGAACACTGGTGGGTGAACCTGAGAGAAGGTTCAAACCGCATAAGGTGCGAGGGTGAGCAGGCACCCGCGTCACCGCAGAGGGGCTCCGTGCCTTCATGGGTGGCAGGCGATGTCGTGTGCCAGCGCAGAGGAAGCGATAACCGAGAACGACTGTGCTTGGCTGTGGCTGTGGGGATCAGGGTCAGCAGGGGTCTGGACGGACAGTCTGACGCAGTGTCACAGTTTCCCTGGGAGCAGCCAGGGGCAGCCAGATGTTTCCTGAGTGCCCGAGAGGTGCATTCATTTACTTGAGCAATTATGTTTGATTATTCCACCACAAAGAAAATTACGTTTCTTGCAAGAAGATATAAAATACAACTACAACTATTCCTTGAGTAAAGCAAAGGAAAGTTATGATAATTGCAGCTATCAAAGACCTTCTCAAAACTTGCTCATCTGGAGACCTTGGCTGGGTGGGGGCAGGGGCCATGGCGGTGGCCACATCCCCACCACTTCAGCCGGAGCTTTACAGGACATCTCGGTCAAGGTTCGCCTCAGCCTGTAAGGTGGTGGTGGTGTTCCCCGTTTATAAATGAAGAAAAGGAGGCTCAGGAGGTGACAAAGAGTTTGCCTAAGGTCATGCCACACGCTGCCTGTTAGAATGCAGGTTTAGGCCAACCCCAGGTCTGCCGAGCCCACGGCTCTGGACAGGGCTCAGTAATCCACATTTCAGCAGGGCCCTGGGGCTGCACACACACATTCCTGTCCCGGAACCCCTGCTTTATAGGATGCTCACACCTTATCGGTGCTTGTCTCTTAGTCCTTGGGCTAGAACGCCTCAATTGTTTGCTGAATGAAGGGACAATCAGGCCTGATTAATGGACTCAATAAGCCTCTTACGTTTCTGCTCATGAACACTAAAAAGGGATGGAAATTTGCCAACTGTCAAGCCTGAAAAACTTTGGTGCAAATAACATACTGGCTCACAAATTTTTATCTAGGTATAAAATGTGGGGAGATTAGGGCACTTTTAAAATCAGAACCGGCAAAAGTCTAGTTCACTAATGAATGCAGAGGATCTGTGAAACACACTGTTCTAAAATTTGTCTGGACCCATTAAAGATTCCTCTCCTAGGTGCAAATCAAACACGCACCCTTGTTCTCCCGGTAGGAGTGGTGAGGAAAGACCAGATGGAAACCGGCCTCAAGGAAAGCGCGCTGGACTGACTCCAGCCTCCAACTACCCTTTAGTCACCTGGTAAATGCTTATGGACACTGACTGTGTACCAGGCACTTTGAGCCACCACAGGAATGAAAGGCAAATTTCCTGTGCTCAAGGAATTCACAGAATGAAACGAGTTGACAACAGTAAAGGTGCTGGGAAGACTTTCTTGAAGAGGTGACGCTTGAAATGTGTGTGGCCACCTGAGAGATGAGCACAGGTCAGGGGACAAACTGCATAAGCAAAAGCCTCACACAAAGCCCGACTCGCCCACCCATGGGCAAGTCTGTCAGTTCTTCCTCCCATTACCTGCCAACCTGCCCCCTCTCCATCACTGTCACCAGAGGACATCTCTTTGACCCAAGTCACAGCCCCTAACTGGCCTCTCTGCTTCTACTCTTGTGTCTCTCAGTCTGTTCTCCACGCAGCAGCCAGGGTGAACTTTGAAAGACAAAAGCAACCTCATTACTCCTTGCTTACAACCATCTAGTGGCTTCTCACTGCTCTCAGAACAAACTCGAACTCTTTACCGTGCCCTGCGAGGCTCCCAGAGTCTGGCTCCAGTCCACGTCTCAATCTCAGCTGCCACAACCTTTCCCACCCACACCGGCCTCTTCTGCTTCTCCAACCATGCTTGGGGCCTTTGCACTTGCCGTTCCTCCTGCTCTTCCCCAGCTCTGGGCATGGATGGCTCAGCCTCAATCTCTAGACTTCAGCTCAAATGTTTCCTCATTTCTGCTCTTCCCACCCCATTCCAATGCCCTTGACTCATCACCCTGTGTGCCATCTTGTTTATTTCCTCCTCAGCACTCATCGCATTCTGGATCTATGTCTGTGTGTGTGTGTGTGTGTGTGTGTGTGTGTGTGTGTGTGTGTGTGTGTCTCCACGAGAATACAGTCTCATGAAGGCAGGAATGGGGTGTGTTCTCACTGCTTATGGTCAGGCACAGGAAATGGCACACACAAGGTGTTCAGTATACACCTACAGAATACAGAAATGAATAAAGGCCAAGTGGGGCTGCTTGGACTAAATGGGGCTTACAGGCCGGGAGCCCTCCCCATTTAAGGCCCACTACTCTCTTTTTAAAGGGAGCCCCAAGGACACCCTAGGCCTCTGTTGAGCAGCCTGAAATCACGAGGCGCCTGCTCATCTCTTCCAGCTGCAATTCCAGTTATCCTGTAGATAGCAGGGGAAACAGCGAGGTCCAGCGAAAACAGACGGTACCTAAAGGGGTGTTGAGGCAGACACTGCAGGTCGAACCAGTAGTTTTCCACATCCTGCATTGAGTTCAGGACGTAAAGACGCCTTTCAAAGGGCCGGCTGCTGTGGGCGAGATTGTAATGTGGGTCACAGATGGTGGTGTCAACGATGACTGCATTCTTCTTCAAGAAAATGAAGACCTACGAGAGAGAAGAAAGTCTTGGGTTAGCTCTCTGGAAACCGTGTTTAACAGTCAGGACTACTTTCATTTGGGCTTGAAAGATATTACCTGATCTTTATCCTGAAACTTTTCTGTGGGACCAAACTGTAGCAGCCCCATGTAGCACAGCCTCTGAAGGTTCTCCACTACCGAAAAAATGTACCGTCTGGAACACAGAAGGGAGGGGCGGGTCCCAATCACACACACTCCTGGCCGTCATCAGGGGGTGTGCACCTGTGGCCAGGAATGTGCCTCGCTTATTCTCCCCTCTTCTACCTGGTGGTACCTGGAGGACTGGGCTTGGGCCTGCACTGGACTGAGGCTCAGAAGCCCCCTTTTCTCACCCAACAATGGAGCACCGATCCCACACTGGGGGGTTTGATTTAGAAAATAAAAGTAACAAAAGGACATAACCATGCCAATACTTGCAGTCTTTGTCAGTAGATTTTACTTTAAAATAATCTTGAACTTAATAAATTTACTTCATTTGCCCCTGGGCTTTATTTAGAAGGCTCACGGGTGACTGAATTAATGAAAACCTTGAGTCTTTACCACAGGCAAAGCAGAAACCTTTCCTCCTCCTGGTCACAAATGATTCAGAACCCTAACTTCTAGGGGCTTGCTGGGACTCTCAGCCACTCTGCATCAGCTTTAGGGACCTCACCTCTTGTACAGAAGCTGCTGCCGGACGGGCCTAGGGAGAAAACGAATCAGTGTGTGCTTCTTCAGAGGGTCGTTCAGAAACTCTTCAAGGTTGTCTACCTAAGAGGTGATTTTCAGGTTCAGCTCACCCTCAAGGCCGGGGTGGATTGCAAGAATCATGAAAAGAAAATCACTATTTTCTGGGCTGCAGCCTCTCTCTACCTGCCCATTGGCCTCATGGTGATAGTGCCTCCTCCTTCCTGTCCCCCAAACCTCCCAAATCTCTGCTTCCAGTCTTGTCACCCCTCCTTTCTAGACCATCTACCACACTGCTGGGTGCAATAAACAGGTGCCCTCATATGCTGCCGGTGGGCACACAAATTGCTAAAACATTTCTGGGGGATGATATGGGAATATATTCATTTATATTAAAAAAAAAAAAAGATGAAACCAGTGATTCTATTTCTATCCTTACCATAAAGATTTTGGAGTTTCCCACAAATATGTCTACCAAAAGGTATTTATCACATGTCATTTGTAATGCCAAAAAACTAGAACTTAATGTCCAAGAATAAAATATTGGTTAAATAAATTAGGGTATGTGCATAAGAAGGAATACTATAAATTTACTGAATGATGTGGAAAATAGAATATATTATTCAGTAGAAAGAATGGATAATAAAAGAGTAACTATAGTGTAGTTTCAATTCAGTTTTTTTAAAAAAGGGAGATCTCACATATATATACACATGCAAAAACATGGTACAGGGAAAAAAGACTAGAAGAAAATGTACCAAAACACTAGCAGCAATAGCTCTCTGGGTGATGAAGTTATGAGTAATGTTTATGGTAATTTCTATTTTCTCCTTTTTCTGTATTTACCAAATTTCTAAAAACATATTTTATCATATACCATAATCGTCTGTCATCTGTCTTCTGATTGATCTAGAAAACAAGTCTTTGAAGCATTTTCTTTGACCTACTATCTATCCTATCCCATCCATCCATCCATCCATCATCCATCCATCCACCCACCCACCCACCCATTCAGACAATTGCAAGTGTTAAAGTTTTCGCTTGACCCCATAAGCTCCAGCCTAGAGCTGAGGGATTAGCCCCTGTGATAGCCTTGGAGTCACCAGTACCTTGTAGCTGACTTGTACAATTTGGACAAAGATGGAAAGGGGCAGGCAGAGGAGAATGTCACTGACAAGAGCCCAGCCGAAGCCAAAGTCTCTGTGGAATGGGATGGGAGGAATATAGCGCGTCCATGAGGCTTCGTCCACATATACTAGGAGAAAATCAGAGACAGGGTCCGAGTCATGATAGTGATATCACCTCCTATTAGGTCCTGGTCCCCTTTTACCACAAACTTGGGCAAAACTCTCCTTGTCAGACAGGAAGCCCAGAGGTTCAGAAAGTTTGGATTGCATTTTTATTTTAATCAAGCCAGTGTAAGGATTCAGCCAGTTCAGATGGTAGGGAACCATCAAAAGTCTCTTCTAGATCCCACTGTTGCTTGCCTGCCCTGGGGCATCTCACCTGTCTCTGTGGCGAGCTCCACTTCTGCCTCCCAGACGGCTCCATCTTGGCTGTCCTGAGGTGGCATGTCAGAGGAGGCCTCCAAATAATTTCCGGAGGACGGTGGGGCTCCCGTCCTGCCGAGTCCTTGCTTTCCCGTCCTTCTTTCACTGCTGACGCCCACCTTCTCCACTGTGTTGCTGGCAGGATGTCCATAGATCAGGTACCACAGAAACATGTGGACTACCCGCAGGCGAGGCATTTTGGGCAGAAACCCTAGAGAACGCCCAAGTCCGGGAACTGAGGCAAGAAAAGGGGGAGGGCAGTGCTTGAATCCCGGATTCAAATTGGTTCAATTTATTTAAAAACTACCGAGTGCCACCATGTTCAGGGGCCAGGGAGATAGTAAATGTTCTTATTCTCTTGGAAGTTACTTTCTAGCCGGAAAGGGCAGACAATAACAAAATATCTATAATAATACATTGGATAGAATAGCTGGTGTAGAAAATAAAGCAAGAAAGGGAGGGTTGGGGGACTGTATTTCTCCACAGAGACCTTGAGGAAGGTCCTCAAGTCAGTGATGGTGGGGGCAGGGTGGGAACACTGAGACCTGGGGCTGCGCGTCCCAGGACAAATGGAAGGTGCCGGAGACGTGTGTGGCACATTCAGGGAAGGGCCAGGAGGCCAGAGTGACAGGGTGGCGCAAGGAAGGAAGACAGCGTGGGGGATGAGCCAGAGTGTAACGGGGAAGGGAGCCACCACGGAGGGCCTGACAGACCCACGGGACCCCTGGCTTGATGGGGCCTGTGCAAAATATTCCCAAATCTAGGTATTTTCAAGTAGCTTATTTCTTTGTTTATTCAAACACAGTGTTCCCTGGCTTTCCCCAGTGAGAGAGAAGATGTGAGAGACGAGGGAGACACAGGAACAGGGCATTAAGGACAAGAGACCAGAGGCCCTTCTTTCCAGTCATGAATGGCCTGACAACCATGCTCACTGCCTTTTGTCTATGCAAATGCATGTGCTATTCAGCGGCATACACTCATGCTCATGTTTCTCTGTCAGTCTGGACTTTCTGTGAAACCTTGAGAGTAAAGGCCGCGCTTGCATGACTATAGCCTTCAGAAAGGGAAGTCACACAAATGGCCTCTTCTGCCTGGAATCCCCGTCTGCCGTGTCCCACAACCGGACATTTTCTGACTGACAGGGCCTATGTCCTGGTAAGTCACCTTTGTCCTCCCCACCAACACTCACATTCATGACCAGGAGAGGAGCAAAGCACCTGATTATCAAACCCTGCCATACTTGCCTGGCACATGTTGAAATAGAGTGGCCTGCAGGGGCGGGGGGTGGGGGGTGGGATGAGGGAGGAGGAGGTTCTGTTAGACTCTTGACTCTGGGAAAATTTTATGAATGCTCAAACTCGCCAATGGCTGTAACTACCATAAGGCTTGTGGAGTCAGGAGAGGTGGAGATTTTCTGTGGCTTATAGAATATTCCAGCCCAAGGATAGTCAGCAGAAGGAGTTAATTTTTGTGACTAATTCCTCACGTTGGGATTTAGCATAATTTCATCAGAGTCTTGCAAAAGTCTTGTGAGGTATGCTGGGCAAGAATCATTCCCATCTTGCAGGTAGGGAAACTGATGCTGGTGGAGGTCGTGTGACCAGTCTCACATAACCCAGACAGTAATCCAGACCTGATTCTCTGACTGCAGCCTCGCGCTCAAATGTAAAATACTAAGCAACTCAAAGAGCCTCATGCGAACAACAAATGAAACATAACCAGACTGACAAGAAGCTGATTTTTACCTACAACAGGGTTGTAATTCTTGAGCTGGGTTATGCCCATCTTCTCATCAGTTTTTTTCACCCGTCCGCTTTCTGATTTAGAGGAAGCATTTGGCTGGGAGTCTCCTGATCCGCTTGGGTCCTCTTTTCCTTGACTTTCTTCTTCAGCCTCCCCTTGAGGCACTGAAGGCTGGGGCGCTTTAACCCTGCAGTCCAAATACAAGACCAATACTATGCTGGGAAAATCGAGGACTGAGAGAAAGGACAGGGTCTGTCCTCATGAATCAGATGAAGCCATTTGTTCTGAGGTTTGAAATTCAACTGCCTGTAGGAGCTGATATAAATGAATAAAATAAATAAAAAGTGTCAGGTCACTAGACAATAGGGAATGGTGAGGACTGTGGCGACCTGGAGGAGACTGGCACTGCCATCTACAGGGCAGGTGCTGCCTTGTGAGAAAGGGAGCCCTATATGGTAGGTCCTCTGACACTCTCATGCCAGAAATTAGGGAGTTAACTGACATCTGACTCAAAGAACCCGTGGCCGAAGCCTGGCAGGCTACATAGACTCGTATCTGCAGGCCAGATCTGGGCCTCTGCTCACCCTTGGGCCACCTGTGGTTTAAACCCAGCTAAGAATTCTCTCCCACCTCTAAGTTTTCTCTCAGTCCACTGGATGGTTTATGAACTGAATTAGAGAAGACCTCAGAGAGGCAACTAGAATCAGTTTGAGCCATTATGAGACTGAACAAGTTTCACTAATTGCTCTGTCCACAATTAGAATAGAATTATGAATGTGAAGATTTTATCTTTCTTAAAGAATCCAGAAATTGATCCATGTTAGACTAGAGTATCATGGACCACAAACCCCATACCAGTGAACTCACTAATCTTACACAAGAATAAACCAAGGGCTTTTGTGAAAATGGCTTTCAGAATAAGACAGAGACCCAGGCAGCTTCACCGAATTCTCGTGGGTGCTGCCACTTGCCTGTTTGCTGTGCTTGAATTGGAGATCCTGAAACGAACCTGCTCGATGGCGCTTCTCACCAGAGGGTCGTTCTGGTCCATGGAAGGGTGCACCACCAGATCCACCTGCAGAGAAGGGGCAGTGTCCCAAAGGGCAGGGGAAGAGCTGTGGGGGCCTGAGCTCCACAACTCGGCTCCCAGTGGAGCACTGGTTACACCTGTTTTCATTGACATTTCCAAAAGTATTAAGAGACAAGCAAAGTGCATTGCTGACAGCTGGCCTCTGTTTCTGGCATCCAAATCCCTCAAGTGATTGCGCTGCCATTAGCAATGGGCTGCTTTGCTCAGGCGAGGAATGCTGGCCTGGGAATAAAACAGTTTTCCCGGCAGTCCCCTCACGGGGGTGTCATGGCCCACTGGTCTCAGCATCTACCTGGGGGGCCGATGCCCACTCCTGCTATCTGAAAATTCCCCACAGCTGCTCGCGAATCCTGAGGGCTTCCATCTGGAAAAGGTAAGCAGCTTTCATTAATCTCCCCTCACTGACAGCGCCGTCCTGGGACTCCCGCCAGGCGCGCTTCTAAATAAGCCGGCAGAGGATTTAGAGCTGCTTTTGTTGTTTTACCTTTTCCAAGGTACTGAAGCTGAACAGTTGGAGTGGTTATCATTTCAGGAGAGATAACTAGGATGACAAATGAAAATAACTTGGTGGAACCGAGCAGAAGGGTGTGTGACAGCTGTGTAGAAGATGGCAGACATGACGGCCTGGGACCCTGGAGGCCCCTCTGTCATTGGCAGGAGAGAGCGAGGTAAGGCTTTCTCAATGGTAACTCCAGTAGCAGGCTTCCTGTCCCAAATGGCCTGAGAGATGGTAGACCACGGAGAGTAGGCAGAAACGCCTAGATGGAAACCCCAAAAGGCTGCCTGGCTCAGACTCTTCTGCTCCTCATTTGTGAAATGGGGACCCCTCCCCCATGCTCTGCCAACTTTTTTATGGCTTTGTGAGGCTCGAATGAGAAACAGGCAATACCCAGAGAACTTAAAAGCACAGTGCGCATACAAAGCATTCCTATTTCCCCACCTTCCATAGCCAAATGGCCCAGCCAACTTCCCAAAGGCCCAATGGACAGGGTGGCCAGATGCAGGAGCCAAGGCAAAGGCTGATGCTGGTGCACAGCATCTCCGGCAGCGGCTCCTGGCGATAAGGAGGCGCCTGTGGCAGCTTGGACTCCAAACACCAACGTGCTGTTGAGACACTTAAGCTTATTCTGGAGGTGGATGTATAACACTGCAGCCCTTTCCAGCTGGAAAAATGGGGTACCACTGTAGTAGGACCTATGGCAAGAGGCCCCCAGAACTTGGCACCTACATCTTTGAGGTTGCGTGATCCTCAGCTTGTACCTGTGGCACTCACTCCCCACCCCTACCCTGGCCTGCTCCCTCCCATACTGCCTGGTGGATATGGAGCCAAATAGGAGCTGGAGACACAGTGGGGACCTTGGACAGACCGCCCCTCTCCACTCCTACACTGGGAGAGATTTCCTTGCCCTCAGTTCCTGCCCTGGAGGGGTGCCCGTCCAAAAGACCTCCTCTGTGAAGTTCAATGGAAGTCAGAGGTGTTGCAGCTGATGGGCTGGGGCTTTTGTTCTTCAAGGGGATGAGTGGCAGGCTGGCTGGGGATGGGAGAGGAGCAAGGTCAAGGGGATTCTTAGAACATATAAAAACTGATAAGTACTGCCAACTAGAAATGGTAGAAACTGTATTTCTTAAGTCGTTTTTTGCATTGCTCTGTTTTTCAAATTTCAAATGTCTCAATAAATAGGATAAAGTAAAACAACAGAAATGACCTTGCTATTTTATTAAGAAAACAAAACATCAAAGCAGAGCTTTCTTAAGGTAGAGATTTAAATGCAGTCAGAAAAAAAGTCAGGAAATTACAACTGACTGTCCTTTGGTCCTAATGCCCAGCTGGGCTCTCAAATTACTATGACCCTGAAAAATTTATGCCTTGAATTAAGTGCAAAGCCGCTGAGCTACGGTCGCTATGGGAATGGTCTCAAACTTTAAATTTTACAGAAACAAATCAATTGAGACAGAAGAGATATATCGTTCCCCATCGGATAACCCCAGCAATGCATCCTAATTGAGTGGCTGGCATCATATCCTCTGGGATATGTTCCCTGAGATCTCTGTGGAAAATGTTCTTGCTGCTCAGTCTAAATTTTCCACCTCCTAGATGTTGCTTAATTTCTCCCCGCACTACTTAGTGGAACGTATGCCTCACTTTCCCTCCTCTTTCAAGGCAGGCTGCAGGGCTGGGCACCTGCCTTGGGCTGTACATGCTGCTCTAAGATCCAAGCACATGATTCCCTTTTTCCTGTTTCCAGCTCCCCCAGGAAGTTGGGATGATCCCTGTTCCCCAAATTAGGAGCATAATGGGAAATTCTGAGTTACTGACAAAAAGGAACGACTGAGACGCAACAAGGATACGAGACGCCAGACAAGAAAGTGGCCGGCAGCACCCAGCTGGCTCTGCGGCAGCAGAGCGCCTGCTTACCTTCTTCTGATGCCATCTTGAATAACCGTCGTCCGATACAGCCTTAAGAGCCCTTCTTCAGACAGGTTCCGCACCAGGCGGACAATGGACTTCTTACAGCACTTGGTAGACACGCCTTCTTGCTTCTCCTGATCCATGATCATTTTCTGAATCCGGGCATCACAGAATAAGCAGTTAGTATCTCTGGTCTCAGCATGGAGGCCTTTCTCACCTGACGCAACTGAGACATGCCTACCGGTGTCCAGCAGAAAAGGGAAGAATTCAAGGGGTTCCACCCTTGAAAGGTTGACTTCTTGAGGAAGTAAGATCATCTCTTTGAGACAGTTAGCTAAAGACCACCTACCGTTTACAACAAGTTCACATGCTGGGCTTTCTACCAGGAACTGAAGAGATCATACGACTTGTGACAATAATGGCCATGAAACTAAGCACCACAATGGAAATCTGTCTTTACTAAGTCTCCAAGTTACTTTAACACCCAGTGAGAATCGTTCCATTTACCACCGTCAACATCCTCAATTCAGAAGCTCTTTTGATTCTCTCCTCGTGTATCTTACTCTTCTAGATCTTACTGAGTCACTATGGTGATGTTTCTAGATCACCGATCAGAATGACAGGGCCAGAAGGGACATTAGGAACACACAGCCAAACCCCTCCCTGCAGAGAAGAGGGGCCCTCGGCAGCAGTATCTGCAGATGGCCTTCCCATCACCAAGTTAGAGAAGTCACGCCCTTGACTCAAGGTAAGGCTTCTTCCAGTCGAGTGGTTTTCACACTGGGTGCCTTGGAAACCATGAAGATGCCGCCCAGGAGGCGGTGGTAATGGCAGAAGGGCCAAGCCAGAGTGTGGAGCCTCGGTATGAACAGGGGTGCCCCAGACACAGAAGTTCTCTCGTGTCTCTTTTGTTTTTGCTTTCACGTAAGATTTTAGCCGATGCTATTACCTAAGTTTCTTCTGACCCCTTCACTACCACTAAATTTCCAAGCAAGGAGAAAGGCACGTGTACTTTCCCCAGGACTCCTAGTTCTTGTTCAATCACCTCTCCCTGTCGAGTGCCTTGACATTCCTCAACGTCTACACGAGAACAAAGTAAATCCTTTCTACCACAAAGGGATACTATGAGAATCTATATGTGGAAGAGAGACTCAAATGCCTCTTGGTCATTTCTGTGCCTGTGATGACTAATCAGCATGAGATTTGTTTTTAGTGCAAGAGAGATGGACTGCCCCTTACGTGAATAAGCTCTCGATTAAGCGGAGGTTGGTGACGGCTTCTATGATCAGATTCCTGCGTTTCAGCAGTCGGTAAGTTTCATGGGGTTTGTCTTGGCCCGGGCCGTGCTTCCCAGTCTTCTGGGAACTGCTAGTCTCCTAGAACAGGGACCAAAAGCACAGAATGCAACGGGCTCAGCACGCTTCAGGGCCAGGCACCGCTCCTGCAGGCGCACTTTCCCTCTCTGTGGCATTTCTGTGCACATGCTTTAAGGAGGAAGTCAGGAAGACTGTTTCCCCAACAGGATTCCAGCACCCCACTATTTCAATTCTTTGAAATGGCAAAGACATCTGTCAGCAGAGGATCCTGGAAATGTATGAAGGTCAGCTGGTTTCAGACCTGAAGCAGGAGAAAGCAGTCGCTCAATTATTATTATTATTTTTTGGTTCTGCAACAGAAGGGGAGACACTGACATGCTGAGGACGACTCCATCCAGTCATTCTGTTAAGGTTTTTCATCAAAAACTCTCAACCACCTTATTATTACAGTTCCCATTTTACGGAAGAGGAAACCAGGGCTCAGTAAGGGGAAGTAACCATGTGCCAGGACAGGCTCTGCCTCATGGGCTTCCGACTCCAGATCCAGAAAGCCATGGGCAGCCAGCCTCTCTGAGAACACAAGGCAGGCGCAGAGGCAGGCTTCTGGGTTCAGAACAGGCTGCCCTGGGCACACGAGGACGGGCAGTGAGGGAAAGACAAAGGGAGGAGAAAGACCAGTGTTCTCCCCTTGTCCTTGCTGAAATGCCCACTGCTCTCCATGGCTCCTTTCTGTCTTCTAGGAGCTTAAATGAACTTGTTTCATCAGCTCTCAGATCAAAAATAGTACAGACGAAAAGTGCACCCTGACCAGAAAGGAAATTCCAGCTCTAACAGGTTCCTTGCAAACCACCTGGCACAAATCAGCACCACATGGCAGCCCGGGGCCTCTTTTGCTGGACACGCTCCTCTCCTGGAGTGGAGCTTTCAGGAGAATGAGAACGACCTCGTTGTCGTTGTCGGTGTCACAACAGATCATTCCCCTGCCTTCTGCTGGTTCCCAGGAGGCACAGTCCTTTCATGCAGCCAGAAGAGCTTGAGGTGTGAAATGTTCAAAGATTCAAGAAGGGGCCCAAAGGGGCAGAAAGACCTTTGCTGTCCCTTGCATTTCAAAGCAAACATTTGGAGGAGAAGCACAGGAGTAAATGTGGCCACTTTCACGGGGCTGCTGGAGAGCAAAGAAAAACATGCCTTGCCAAGGGACCTGCAGATAGTATAGTTCATGCCCCTCCTCTTAGCAGGTATGCAAAACATCCTGCCATGACTTTGGGACAGATTTTTAAGAGGAAAAGAAAGGGCTGAGCTAGGAAGCAAGCAACAGGAGTTCTAGAACCTGGAGGGAAGCACGGGGACCTGATTAGAAAGCGCAGAGGTGGGTGAGTAGAGAAAGCAGGTGGGATCTGCCTAGCAGCCCAGGTTCTTCAGTTAGACAATACCAATCATGTCTTGATAATGAGGAGTTATGGCATCCAACCAATAGGAAGGGGCCAAAAGGTTCTAGAAAAAGCCACGGAAAACCTTCCCCACCCCACACTCCATCACTTCTGCTACAGGGAGAGAACGGAAGCACAGGCCTCCATGCGGAAAGGGAGAAGCAAGCACGGGGTGGGAGCGCCATACACGTGGGTTCTTCCTCACTGTGCGGTGAACTGAGCAGGCACGTCACTCGAGCCCTAGGCCCAACACTCCCCTCCTCCTGGACCAGAGCTGACACTTGTCTTACAGAGCTGCTGTGAAGCCTGAACAAAACACCAGTGACAGCATCAAAAGCCACCCTGATCACAGGTCTGTCCTGCCCTGAGTGTCTCCTCCTGTGACCCTGTGTTTCTAAAGTGCAGGAGGCGCCTCTAGCAGTATCTGAGGCACGAAAGGTGACAAAGGGCAGTGAACCGAATCATATAATGAGAAAGGAGTTCTGGTGTCAACTGTCTTTTAATTCATCTAATTACACCAATGAAAAAGTGATGGTTTGATTCAACTGAATCTTTAACCTTCTGACATACAATAGTATCTGGCCGGAATGTACTAATATAGTTTTATTTTCATGACTTCCATTTTATGGTTTACCTTCTTTTTACGGTGATGACACTGGCCTTTCATCTAAAGCAGGGTTTCTTGGCCCTGGCACTGTCGACACTTTGGGCTGGATAATTCTCTGTGGGGGGCTGTCCTGCACACTCTAGGCTGTTTAACAGCATCCCTGGCCTCTCCCTACTAGATGCGAGTAGGACCATCTACTCCCAGTGACAATTAAAAATGTCTCCAGACATTGCCAAATGTCCCTTGGGGGGCAAAATGGACCCAAAGTAGATCCACTGATCTAAACTGGTCCTATGAATTTTCCCTGCAAAATAAGTTTAAGTAAAAAGAGTAAGTTGTTGGAAATTAAAAACTCAATAAATAATAGTGCAGGTGATTTCCGCTGGGGCAAGGCTGCATGCAGGTGGTATGTAAATGAGCAATTCCTTACTCCCACGGAGCACCAGTCCACAGCCTGGCACGGAGCAGGCACTCGGCATCTGGTGCTTTTTGATTCTGTTGTTGCTGTCATGATTCTTAGGCACAGAACTGATGAGGTTGATGTCCACCCGCCACAGGCTCCCACTGTGAGCTCTCACCTTTGGGTTTTCAAGCCTGACCTCTTCGATCACCGCTATGTCGCCACTGTTACTCTCCAAGCAGCTGGAGCCGAAGGGCACGCTGGGGTCTGAGGAGCTGCTGGTGTCCAGGAGGCCGTCCCCGGCGACGGAGCTCCAGCAGGCTTTCTCGTCGGCAGCTCCTGGGGAGGAAGACGGCTGCTTCTTCAACGGGTGTAAGTTCACCTTCCAGCCACCTGCGGTGGAGGGCAGGAGCAGAGTGAGTGAACTGCGGCCACATCCAGGGGGGGCGTGAGAGGGATTTACACTCAGCAGCCAGACCAGACCGACCCACACAGGCCGAAGGAGTCCCTTTGGTCAGTTTAAAGATGAGGGGAGTGGACCAAGCAAGCAGCATGGCCCCTTTCTTAGTTGGATACCAGGTTTGCAAATCTGTCGTCAGCACCACCTTCGTATGTTTAAAAATAAGTCTTTTATAACGAAACTGAACACTTAAGAGGTTCTCAAGTTGTTGGAGGAAAAGGACATTTATAAAATTCCATCCCTTGAATAATAAGAACAGCAAGCAGAAAGGAGATAGATCACATGACTGTATCCTCTAAACTTATGATGATGGGATGCATACAACACCAACAGGTCCCAAATTAGGACAGCACCGAGGACATCCTCATGTGTCTGCTGAACCTAACAGGCTGTTTTCTGAAGACACCCAGAGCAAGGCAGGATTAGCACAGCTCAGACCTGGGCACACCCCGCCCCTGCCCCGAGAGAGCCCAGTACCCTTGGTGGGGGTGGAGTGATGAGGCTGGGTGCCAAGACCGACGCTGGAGGATCTCACGTCTGCCTGTGACCCTTTGCCCCTCCTCCTGCTGCCGCTGCTGCTGCCCTCCTCCTCGCTGTCCGACTCGGACAGGAAAGTGTCTTCTCCTTCAGGCAGGAGCGACTCCTCCGGCACCGAGGCCAGGCTCACTGTGGTCAGCAGCTCGCTCCGGGCTTTCTCCCTCTCATACTGCCGGCTCAGGTCACTCTCCTCCGCGAACACGCAGGAGATGTACTTGGTGGTCCGCTGCCGCCCCTCGTCTTCCATGAATCCCTAGGGGGTGAGATGAGTTTAGTCACACTCAGAAGGGGACGCTGTGACACACAGCCATTCCAGTGACCCACGGGTCTGTGGTGTCTATTTCCTCATCGTTCCTGAGGTCCCCTGCGTCCCCTCCACCTCACCGTCAGGCCCCGTGATGCGCCCTCACGTGGCTGCCCGCCTTTTGCCCCTCAGGTCCTGCTTCTACAGGCCCGTGGAGGATAGTTTTCTGAATCGCAGTCCCCAGTGTGTGTCTGCGCCCTGAGGATGAGGCCCTAACTTGGTCTTCCGCATGTCCCCAATGCCTGGCTCAGGCCTAGGCCCAAAAGAAATGGTTAGGAGGCAGTGTTTGTTATGCAAAATTTGACAGTTTAGAACGGCTGTCACAGACTGGTGACAACATTCAGCCACTGCCTTGGGGACTGATGATGAGGTCATCTCCCGATCCATGTTCATTCTATCTTCTAAGACAGGGAAGAGGGGCTCTCCCAGGGCCCTTATGGCAGAAAGAGTAACATTTTTTTATATACCAACTGCATGCCATGGAAGTGCCAAGTGCCCCACAATTATTAGCTTGACTATAATATTCTCTTCCAGCAAAATGGCCAAAAAGTTGGCAAGAAGAGAGTGAAACTTAAAGGGCTGAGACAGCAGGTCAGTTCTGAAACGGGAACACCAGACATGTATAATTAGCCAGCTCGATGTCCCCAGGAGCCAGACAAGTAACATAAAAGAGAGGCGGGGCCTGTGGAGCCCTGCGGAGCGCCTGCTCTGTACAAGGGGGTGTCTGGATGCTAGGCAGCTTCAGCTGGCTCCCCACACAGGAGGGCGCTCCCTGTGCTGCTGCATCTCCTGCTGACTTTTCAATGCTGACTATAGCATTCATCTTTTAAAAAGTAAAAACCAACAGAAACCACAGTGAGGGGGAAACAGGACAAGCCCATGGCTATTTACAGCCCCAGGGCAGCCATTCGCCTCCTTGACAGAGATGGCAGGCCTGCCTGATTTCCTGAGGTGCTGAGACATTCCTCCATAATCCCACTGTGTGCACATCAGTGCCGGTGTTACCTTGACGACTTTGAATCTTTGAAGGAGACGACACAGCATTCTTGCTTCCAGTTTTCCCACATTCATGGCCACTCGGATTTCAGCTTGGGAAATTCCTTTCGTGCCTCTGCGTTCAACTGTATGAAACAATATACTTGAACCCCAACCTCTGCAAAGGAGTCATTCTGCACAAGCCAATTCTACCCACCTTTTTAAAGCAGACATTTCAATGCAGTGAGTGAAACCAACCAACAGAATAAAATAAATGCCTCCTCTTTCCCTCCCCCAAGAATCTCTGGACAATACTGCTCACAGCCAAGTTTAAGGGCTCACCATCTGACTCTTCCATGTTAAACAGTAAGTCAAGCTTCCATGTAAAACAAACACTAAATCAACTGCTGATATACTAAGTTCTAATAACAATTTTACCCAGCAGCAGGGAGTTAAGTCCTGCACATGAATGAACTTTTTCAGATAAATGAAATTAACTCTTTTAAAAAGCATCAAGATAATTTTTAATTAAGAACTTCAAGATTTTCCTGTCTTTCTCAGTAGATTCAGAGGCATCGTGCATACTGATTACTGTAGTGTCCTGTAATAGTCGTTGGCCAGCAGGGACTATGAAAAGAAATAACGCTATTTGGCCCCATCCAAATGACCAGCAGATGACTGTCTAGTTGTTGGCTCCTGACCTGCTACATAGTCATTGCTCAGTGCTGTTGCTGTATCCCTCTCTAAGAAGAAGCTCTTTTAAGTTTACTGGGCTACCGGGGACTGGGGATTCTAGGAAGGGACCTGGTAGGAGTGGGGCGGGGTGGCAGCAAGTCCCTCCAAGAATATATACCAAAGACCTTGACTGCTCAGAAGTATTTCCCCTTCATTTCCACCACACACTTACAGCTGCCAGGTAAAACTGAACTGGATAAAGGAGGTTCTGCCATATTGTACGATGTGTAGAAAATAAACATCAGAATGAAAAGAGGTGACTGGAATGTATTCTCGTACTGAACTAGTTACTGGTGGGATACAATGGGTAAGGGCAGCTTGTCCCGAATTGGGTTCTGAGGAACCCATTCTGAGAAGTGCTAAGAGGTAATAAAAACTGCCAAATCGCCCTCCAAAAAAGCTGTGCGATCTGCCAGTGTCTTTGTACCTGCTGGCTGAATCAGATCTCCTGCTGCTGCCTCACCTTCCGGTCTGCCCTCCCCACAGGGACCTGCGGCCACGCCACCTACGGCACTGGGTCGCGGCTGTCTTTCAGAGATGTTAGGTATCTGGGTGAAGGGTGAGCCTGTCAGCACTAGAATTCCCGGCCTGCAGCAACTCCAGGCTAATTTTCGCAGGCGGCAGGTGGCTCTCAAATCTCTGAGGAATGATGTTAATAGCTAATTGTTACGGCGCTATCTACATGCCGGGCACCACGCCAGATACTTTAATCCTAGTCCTCACTACACGCTAGGGTTGATTTTGTCCCCATTCTGCAGATGGCGCTTGGAGGCCTTGTTGAAGACACAGAGCTAACAAGTGGCAGAGCAGGGATGCAAACTCAGATCTGATCCACACGCCTGAGCCTCTCAAGGGAACCGGGGCGCCTCCCTCTGTGTTACGGTCTCAAGAGCAGAGCCCTCTTTTGACACACGGGTGAAGCGTCTCTCGACTCAAATGCTCGGGAAGCGCACGCACACGGGTGTGAGGACAGGACCTACTGAGTTCGTAGGTCTGCGTGAGCATGTCCCGCTCGTACACGATGTCCACCGGAGGCACTGCCTTGGAGATGACCTCCTCGTCCTCGTCGTCGTCCTGGTCGTGGTCGTCTTCGACCTTCCGTTTGAATTCCTTCAGCAGCTTGAGGCAGCGCACCATGACGTCAGTCCCTAAAACGCAAACACGTTTTCCAGCAGTGAGTAAAACGGCGGCGTTTATAGGGGGACGGGACTTCAGCGGAGACAGAGGCTCCGAGGAAGGTCATACACAGCATCGAGTTTGGAACATTTAAAACTGTATGTCTTCTGGCATAGACCTGAAAATTTACTCCATAAAATGCTTTTTGTTTTTAATATAATTAGTGAACAAAGAAATGCAAAGGGAGAATAAGGAGCCGTGTTAGTCTGATTAGACGAACAGCGGCCTGCTGCTCCAGACAAGCTCCACGCCTGTCTTTTCACCTGCCCAGCCCCCAGGACAGCGCCGGCACACAGGAGGCACACAGGCAGTATTGCTGAAAGAATGAAAACCATCTTTTTCCGAGTGAGCCCATACCCCGGTGTGAATGAGTTCTACAGCCCTTCCTGGCCGTTTTGGGAGGCCTTCACCCAGTGATTCCAAGTGGGAGAATTTAGTCCAAGAAAGTAGCTCAAAGAGGTGAAGCTGCCACTAAAACACAGCATTCTGTATAGCACTAGCTTTTGTGAATCATAAGAAGCAGTGATGGAGGACTGGGTGGCAATACCCGGATAAGCACTACACACTGTGGGCTGGCGCCTGCCTTCAATCACACCGCACCTAGACTCAACCCCCAAAAGCACAGTGCAGGAAAAATGACAGCGTATGCCTATGGCTGGAACAAGAGGGAGGTACAAGGAAAAACTGAAACATCTTGACCCTTTACACGTGCTAATTCATTGGGTCCTGACAACCTTAGAAGGCAATTTACAGACGTAGAAACTGAGGTACAGGGGTCAGTTAACTTGCACCCAACAGCTTGCAAGTGACAGAGGTAAAGTGACTTGGGCAGGGCTATAGGTCTCCGACGTGGGAGAAAGGGTTCTGCACTAAGATGTCCTATGATTTGTGACAGTGTAGAATAAGGATAATGTCCCTTGAAGATATCTATGCTCTAATTCCTGGAACTTATGAATATGTTACCTTCTGTGGCAAAAAGGACTTGCAGGTGTGATTATGTTAAGGCTCTTGTTATGGTGGTGGTCAGAGGTTTTGAGATTTTCCTGGATCATCCAACGCACCCAATGTAATATCAGAAAGCCCTTGGGAAGAGGGAGGCAGAGTGAGAGATTGGAAGGTGCAGTGCTGCTGGGTTTGGAGAGGGAGAAAGGAGCCCTGAGCCACGGGTTGCAGGTGGCGTCTAGAAACTGGAAAAGGCCAAGGAATGGGTTATCTCCTAGAGCATCCAAAAGAAACACAGCCCTGCTGACAGCTTAATTTTAGCCCAGTGAGACCCGTTTTAGACTACTGACCTCCAAAACAATAATCTGTGTTGTTTTAAGTCACTAAGTTTGTGGTGATTGTTACAGAACATAAACGAATGGTTTCTCCAGCAGCTTTCGACGGCATGTGGCGGTGCAGAATCCTTGGTACAATGCACGGGATGGTGGCCGTAAAGCTGGTCTCAGCAACCCAGAGCCTTCTGTGCTGGAGCCGTCCACAGAGGGCCTTCCTGTGGGGAGTGAAGCTCTCACACCAGAGCTTCGCAGACTGATGTCTGAGCCAGGTCAGGTCCAACCACCCTAAGGCAGGGGAGTCTCGTGGCGACAGAGCACTTGGCTGGCTTGCAGGTGAAGTTCACAAATAAGAAAACATCTCAGGGCCCCGAACTTATCAGAGCCTCACCCTCAGAATAAGGTCTGTGGAGGCTGACCCACCAGAACTCTACAGGAGCGCCAGCCTGGGGCAAACGGTCAGCAGGAACATGGGCAGCCTTGGTAGTCCTCAGGCACCAGGCTGGGGCTGACTCCCTCCATTCCTCAAAGGGACAGAAAAGCCCTCAGGCTCATCATGACTTTTCAACAGTGGAACCGTGAAGCCCACGTCACAGTCCAGGCCTCAGGCCTTGCTCCCTTTGCGCCTGCCACGCTCTCTCAGTTCTCTTGCTTTCCATGGCTTTGCCCTTGGCTCCAGGTACCTGACCTCCCTCAATTTCTCACTGCCCGGATGGGAGCCTAAGGTAACCAGGAGTGGAGACACAGGGAAGAGGGGCCTCTTGGGCCCATCTGTATGGGTGAAAACTATTTCAAGGCTCGGTGACTGGGAAGGGTCCTCCCTTGAGTCAGAGGCATCTGGTCGCTCACTCCCAGCATGCAAGCAGAACACTGACCACCAAGCCAACCCCACAGGGTCTTCCCCTCCATCCTCTAATCGAGCCCCTTCTAACCCCACCCCCTCATCTTACCCTTAAAAGGTGCTCACAGAACCGAATGCTCTTAATAATAAAACTACTAGTTTTTGAATGTGGACATCACAGACACTGATCTCAGGTCTCCATGTGTGTCACACAAGTAGTCCTCACCAGTTTTAGTGGGTGGGTGCTACCACCCTGATGAAATTTGCCCAAACTCCCACCTTTTGGAAAATGAGGATTTACTGGGAAGTCTGCTTCGGAGCCCAGCCCTAAACCTTTGATGATATGCAGCCCCTGATGGAAAGAGGTCCATGTGACAGAACAGTGGCCCGGGGCAGGGATGCTGGCTTCTGAGTCAGTGGCAGCACAGCGCATCACTTGGCGGGAGCCCAGCATGTTCTCAGCAACCACCCGATGTCCTTTCCTCCACTCTTTTTTAACTTCCTTGAGGGGATCATTAGCCAAGAAA
Organism: Eonycteris spelaea; assembly: GCA_003508835.1. Classification (NCBI taxonomy): domain Eukaryota; kingdom Metazoa; phylum Chordata; class Mammalia; order Chiroptera; family Pteropodidae; genus Eonycteris; species Eonycteris spelaea. The sequence goes on along the minus strand of PUFA01000186.1, from coordinate 1,894,083 downwards.
AGATGCACAGAGCAGCTCTCCAAATAAACATACGCGGAAGAGGAGAAACGTTACTATATACTCATGGACTTGAAGGGCAACAAAAAAACCTTCTCAGTCTTGAAGCTTCTGCTTTGCACAGCATCAAGGTGGCAACTGTTCCCTCCTCTCTGCTCCTATAGCATGGACACCTACTCCATCAGCCTTCTCCAAATGGCACAGCTGCCTCCTTTGCTGACAGATGGATGGATGGTCAGAGGAGTGTGGGGATAAACAGGCTCCAGGGGCAGGCAGAGGCGCATCAATCTCGGCTCTACAATCTCCCATTTCTGTGACTTCAGGGAAATGATTTAACATAGCTGTTTCCCACTCGGTAAAATGAGATGACAGTGTTCTCTCACAGCTTAGCGTTAGGGTGACCCCAGATAATGTCCTTGATAATGTCACAGAGGCTAGCGTAGTGATCACTCGACTCGAACACCCTGCACTTGCTGTGGGCCAGGCACTGGGCTAGGGGCATTACCTGAATGAACCCAACAAATCTCAGTTGAGGCTAACAGGCCCCTATAAGCCCTATGGTACAGATGTGGAAGCTGAGGCTCAAAGAGGTTAAGTGACTTGCTCAAAGTGATGGCACTATGAAGTAGCAGAGCTAGGATTTAAGCCCAGGCTGTGCGAAGCTCCCAACCAATGCAGCAGTTATCTATAATGGTATCGCCAGCACCTGGCCATGTAGAGGATGACAAACATTAGGTGAATTAAGGACAGTTGGCCCCTTCTTGCCACGTAGGAAAGCCCCATAGCTGGCCTAAGGTCATGGCAAGACAGGTGGGAACTCGCCCCTGCTCTGGTTCTGAGCATGGGATTCAGGAAGGCCCCTGACAGGCAAGCTGTTGGCCAGGGGAGGTGACGGTGATGAACAAGGGCTGGGTGGCTCCCTGCAATCACACTAGGCGCTGTGAGCCCCAGGATTAACAAAGAGCTTGTGACCCAAGGGAGGCCAGTCTCCAGCGCATCTTGAGCGGAGCGTGGCCTCGCGCACACAGATGGCTGCTGGCGAGGTTTCGGGCCATGGGGTCTGCAGCCCCGCCCATCCTACACATGCAGCTGACCGCTCTGCTGCAAACCCCAACTGCGCTGACACTCTCCTGTGGGAAACCCCGGCCACTCACCCGAGCTGTGCCTGCTCCGGTCCTTCTCAGCATACAGGCCACGGAAACGTTTCCCTTCCCTGCACCATGCCGAATGCCCTTACTTTGCAAAACGTCGTGCTAGCAAGGAAGTGTGCACAGCGGTCAAGAATCTACACTCTCCTGCCAGAGCTGGTGTGTGAACTGGGCAAGCTGGTTGCCTTCCCTCAGCCTCAACCGCCCTGCCCGCAAACTAGGGCTGCCACGACGTCCAGACCAAGGGGGAAACGGCCTGAGGGGAGGCAGGTACAGGACGGAACAGAGTGCGGCCTGTGCTCCATGGTTCCAGGCGACTACTTGGGATTAGTTTCACGGGCCCTTTAAATATTTCCCAGAGTTCTAGAGTTTTACCAGCCTTAGAATTTAAATGTTTACCATTAAAATCCCTTCAGCTCAGACTTGCCCTTTTTGAGGAGCCTGTTCCAGACCACAAGGCGGTTAAAGGGGTGAGAGAAAGACTCCGGGCGGCACAGCCAGGCAGGGGAACACAGCCTAGCAGTGCATCTGAGCTGCCACCTCAGCTACAGCAATCCCCGGGAGGAACTGCTGGCCTGCTAATGGCAACTGCTGACACCAGGGTGCAGGGCTTTCTTTCCAGGAACAAAAGGCAGGAGAAAGAACCACCGCACAAGCTTTCAACACATGGGATTTCAGGTTATCTAAAAATGTGGCGTGTTAATGTCAGCAGCCCACCACAAAGGGATCATGCAGCTCTTTTGTGTCCAAGAACCAGGACAGGCTGACCTTAGCACGAAGAAATAATGGCTTAATTTAGACATTCTAAAGACCCAGAAAAGACGGGAAGGGGTGAATCTTGACTGAGCACCTAGTAGTAGCCAGGCACCATGTCAGGTGTTTTAGGTGCTATTTTACTTAATCATTGTGTGGATTCTGTAAGTTACTATTGCCGTTTGTAGGAGAAAGGAATTTGAAGCTCAGAAAGGTCCAGTGATCTGACCAATGTCTTAGACCTAGCAAGTGGCTTTTCTTCCACACTAGGCCACCTGGCTAGGTTAGAATTTCAAATTTCTACCAGAAAGTATCATTGTAAAGGAAAACCCAGAGTGGCTATGAAGTGGAACCAACAGCCTGTGTTTCTCAAACTCCCAGTGAAAACTCTCACTGAGCCCCTGGCAGAATGGTACTCACAACTGTGATCATCCCAGGAAAGAACAAGAGCAAGATGGGAACAAACAAGCACCAGGACGGATTTCCTCTTAAAGAGCCACAAGCCAGGGGGAAGTCCTACTGGTGAGCCAGGTAGATGTTATATAAATTCAGAGTGTTACTCTCCCCCAAACACCACCAATGCATGCTCACACACACACCCTCAATGCAGGCCAGGCTGGTCAGCGCGGGGAGTCATTAAGACAGTCTGGGACTCGAACAATAAGTAATCCAATGGGATACTCTGAGGAGGTGACTCCGCCTTGGGTAACTGCAGAGAGGATGGCCAGTGGCTGGAAACACTGAGTTCAGGGTGGCTCCCGGAATGACAGAAGAGGGTGCTGCAGTCCATGCCCAAGGGTTAAAAGTATGGGCTCTGGAGTCGGTCCATCTGGGGTGGACCTGCCTCTGCCACTTGGCAGCTGTATAACTGTGGACAAGCGAAATGACCTCTCTGTACCTCAGGGTGCTCAGCTATAAAATGGGGACAGGACTAGTGTCATGCCAGGACAGTGCCTGGCATGACAGGAGTGCTCAATAAGTAGGGCTTTCATCCTTGCTACTCTCACTACTCCAACCTTGGAAAACACAGCTCTTGAGGATAAGAGTCATACCTAGTCACCCAGGCTGAAAATGTCAGGTAGTTTGGGGCCTTTGACACAATTTCACAGCATCTATTCGCATTGGGCCCAGAACAGGTAAGATGAATAAGACAGGGTCCCTTCCCCTGCTGAGAGAGAGGCCAGGCAATGCAGAAGACAGTATGCCTGGGCCTCATGCAAGCCTGGCGTGGAGTTCTGGCTCTACCCTGGATAAGCTGCTATACTCTGAGCCTCAGGCTCCTCATCTACAAAACAGGGATAATTGTAATAAAAATCCAGACCAACCTGGGGGTAAGGACTAAATGGTGAGTGCATGCGAGTGCTCAGCATGCGATCCAGCTGGGTAACCACTGAAGCTGCAGCGCGCTCAGGGCCCTACTGCCAGCAGACAGAGTTGGTAAATGAGAAACAGGCAAGATGGGACTAGCAAGGGAAGGGAGAGAGGAGCTAACATTTGGTGGGGGAGGATATTAAAGGATATGTAAGAATTATCTGGCAGAAGAGGATAGGTATTCCAGACAGAGTCGGAAGGCACCAGCAAAGGCACAGAGGACAGGCTCATGTGGGGAAGTGGTGGTTTTTTATCTTACTATTATTATATTATTTATCTTAATTATTAATGATCATAATTACTCATCAATTTTTTAGCCAAGGTCCTTAAATCAATTTTTTCACTTTTAACTAAAGAAATCATGCTATTTTAAACTTTGTTCCCCCCCATCATTAATTTTCTAGGCTTTAAACTTTTCTGACAATCTTTTTCTACTCTATGTTCACCCTTTCCCCTTTTGTGTTTCTAATCTTCATTCTTTTTAAAGCTCTTTTAAACATTTGTATTCATGTTATTGCATATTAATTCTTCTTAATATGGCTCATTCCTCTTTTTTAGCTTGTAGACTTTAATCCTACTATAATTTTTAAAATGTCCCCTTTTGTCCTTTAAGTGACCTTTAATTTAGTTTGCTGAATCCTATTATATGTTTCTTGGTTTTGTTTTTTATTTTAGTTTTCATTTTTAACAGTTTTATTGAGATATAATTCACATACTACACCATTTGCCCACTTAAGTATGAATCAATGATTATTCAGTATGTTGACAGGTATGTGCACCTGCCACTAGTCAATTTTAGAACATCTTCATCATCTTAAACCCTTTAGCTGTCACCTCTCTGTGCCCCCATCCAGCCCTAACTACTCACTAATCTTCTAGATTCCCTATTCTGGATTTTCCTATAAACGGAATCATATAGTAATGGCCTGTTGTGATTGGCTTTTTGCTCTATCAAATGGTCTTGGCACCTTAGTTAACCTCATTGAATGGAGGAAGGTATGTGCAAACGACTGCTTCCAACAGGGTCTAAATATGTAGAGAACTCACACACCACCACCACCACCACCACCACCACCACCACCACCACCACCATCCAATTAAAAAATGGGCAGAGGACCTGAACAGACACTTCTCCCAAGAAGAAATACAAATGGCCAACAGACATATGAAAAGATGCTCAACTTCACCAGCTCTTAGAGAAAATGCAAATCAAACCACAATGAGATACTACCTCATACTGTTAGAATGTCTATCATCAACAAGACAAGTAATAACAAATGTTGGAGAAGCTGTGGGGAAGAGGGAACCCTTGTGCACTGCTGGTGGGAATGTAAATTGGTGCAGCAACTATAGAAAACAGTAAGGAGGTGTTCGAAAAGATCAAGAACAGAATTACCACATGATCCAGCAATCCCTCTTCTGGGTCTCCACCCGCAATATTTGAAAACATTTATCCATAAAGATATATGCCCCCGATGTTCACTGAAGCATTATTTCATGGCGGCCAAGACATGCAATCAAGCAAAATGCCCTTTGATAGATGACTGGGTAAAGAAGATGTGGTACATATAACAATGGACTATTACTCAGCCATAAGAATTATGAAATACTGTCATTTGTGACAACATGAATGGATCTTGAGATTATCATGCTAAGTGAAATAAGTTGAGAACCAATATGATTTCACTCATGTGGGATATAAAACTGAATGCAACAAACGAAACAACAAACAAACAGGGACTCAAGGACACAGACAACAAACAGTTCAGTGGTTACCAGAGGGAAAGTGGGGGGATGGTAGATAGGATAAGGGGGTCAAATATATGGTGATGCAAGGAAATTTAGCTTTGGGTGGTGAACACACAATGCAATATATGAATGACGTATTATTGAATTATATACTCGAAACCTATATAATTTTATTAACCAATGTCACTCCAATAAATTTAATTAAAAAAAAAATCAGTTGACCGGAGGCATGCGAGTTTATTCTGGACTTGCAATTCCATTCCATTGATCTCTGTCTACCCTTGTAGTATATGCTGTCTTGATTACTGTCGCTTTGTATAAGTTTTGAAATTTGGAAATGTGGGTCCTCCTAGTTGACTTTTCTCTTTCAGGATTGTTTTAGTTTTCTGGGTCCCTTGCAATTCCATATGAATTTGAGAATTAGGTTGTTAATTTCTACAAAGTCAGCTGGGACTCTGACAGGAACTCCGATATGAAGATTATTTTGGGGAACACTGTGTGGTACGATGTTGTCTTCTAATCCATGAATGGGACGTTTTCCCATTTACCTAGATCTTAAATTTCTGTAAACAATGTTTTATAGTTTTCAGAGTATGCATTTTGTGCTTCTTTTGTTAACTTTATTCTTAGGTATTTTATTGTTTTTGATGCTATTGTTTTCTCAATTCCATTTCTGGATTGTTCATTTACAATTGTGTAGAAGTACAACTGATTTTTGTATATTCATCTTGTTTTCTGAAAATCTTGTTGAACTTGTTTTTTATTTCTTAAGAGTCATGGTGTAACATGTGTGGGAAGAGTCCACATGATAAACAGGCAGGTGCAGATGCTAGGACTCCCTCCCCATCCTCTTCAATGCTCACTGCCTTGTCACTGAACCTGGAATATCTCGGGCATTAGCCGCAAGGAGCATGACTTCTGTCAATTGCTTCCGACTGTGATCCTTTTTTGAAGGACTACAAAGTTAACTTCTTCTCTTCCCCCCATTCTCAGCACAATTTAATAAACACAGGATGACTAGCAAACACTTGAAGAAATGAATCTAAATTTGCAAAAGAGATCAGTTCAAGTTGACTGTTTTCATTACCAAGGTTTTTTGCTTTTTATAGAATAGATCACTGCAGCTTTCTGTAAGGCATTTGAAATATGCCTAAATCCAAGCTCTTTATGGGCTTTTAGAAACAACTCATAGATATCCAGGCACACCTGTAAATTTGCATGAAGTAATAATCATCTTTATTTATTATGTAAGCCTTATCTACTCCATAATGCCTTGGAAGATTTTATGTTAATTTTGGGTGATAAAGCTCAAGGCAAAAAAAGACGAACACTGCATTCATCCTTTGTCTCCTACACAAGAAAAGTAACTAAAGTGGCATCTAATTAAATTAAATTTGTTTAACATCTACTTAGCACCTACTCTGTTCCAAGCAGACACCGCATAGGCATTAAGGATGGAAAGTACATGAGAGGTGTGGCCACCACCCTCAAGGAACTCACACAGTAACTGGAAATAGTCACACAAATAACTGAGACAGTGTGACAGGGATGAGAGGGGACGGTTGACCATGAGACGGAGCAGCAGAGTGGTGGCTGACAAGACCACCATGGGGATGAGATGAGCCTCTTTACACAGTTAAGATGGGATCACTGCGATGTATGCGACAACCTAAAAATTCTGATTGTCATTATATGGGGTGCCTGCCCTCTTTATCTTGAGTAAGGAGCTGAAGTCTCACCACTCTCCTCGATACCCAGGCGGCGCTCTGGGGTACTGACCCTCCTCGAGGGCTCACCTTCCCAGCACTAGGCCTCAAGATAACTGGGACCACTCACTGAGTGACAGGCCCTATGAGCATGATCATACCTTCAAGGTCAGGTGGATAACATACCAGCGTGAAGCTGGCTGTGGATGCCACAGCAGGAAGCAGGTGCCTCTGGAGAATGTGGAAGGTGGGCCCCACGGAAAGGGGGCAGCTCCTCTCTGCCTTTGCTAATTGCTGTTAAAGAAATGCAGTTTGATGTCGTCTAGTTTTATTTTTATAGAGAAGTTGAAAGGCTAACTTTTTAGGTGATTTTTTAAATGCCGGAAATTAATTCAATTAAAACAACTACTGTGAGCCATAAAACGCACTGCTGGATATGGCCTTATGGGCCACCAGCTTGTGGCCTCTGTTCTGTGTATGCTGTCACCTGGAAGGCCCACGATACTCTGGAATGTTGTATTATTATCCCCAGATAATCCTGATGAGAAAACTGAGGCACGGAGAGGTTAAAACTTGCCGAAGGTCACCCCCACAGGGAGTGACAGAGCAAGAAATCTAGCCCAGGGCTGTCTTACATTACAGTCCATCCAGGTGTCTGTACTTTCAAGGGGTTGGTGTGAAGTTCTAGGGACCACAAGCCTAGCAGCTTTGCTCCAGAGCTGCTTGCCCAACAAGAGAGGTTCTTCAAGGATACTTCCTTCTTAGTTTCTCTTCCCTTTAAAAATAAAATTACTCGTGTTTATTTTTAATGCCTTTCTTACAACAGATCCACAGGTCAGGACAATGTTAAGCATTCAGATAAGCACACTTCCAAATCCTCCAACAGTTAAGTCCCCAGCACACTTCTTGGTTCCCGGAACCTTTTCTTCCTTGCCACAGGACCCAGCAGTACTCTTGGATCCCTGTCTACTTAAAGGATGACGCCAGCCACTCTTTCCCCCCAGGACTACCAGTCACTCACTCAGCACTGAAGGACTCAAGATGAGGTCTGCTCTGGAGGGGCTTCTCTTCCTCCACGATGCACCTTTTTCTGTTCAGGTACCTGCCATGTGGTAAAATCTGTGTGTTCCCATCTCCTCCACTAGACTTTCCTCAGGCACAGGGCTAGACGGGGTGGGCAGTGAGCCCACTAGGTGAGGAGACAGGAAAGAGACAGAGTTCCCTCACACTAGCATTTCAGAGTCACTCAATGAGTATGAATGCCTTTCTTCTGCAGGCAGAGCTAAGTGTTGTGTGTCCTTATTCGGTGCACACTGAACGTCTATTTCCTTTAGAATGTTGATGGCCTTGCTCCAAGGTCTTCCAGCATCAGGTACTATTGGACAGTCAGATGTCTGCTCTCTGGAAGCTCTTTATCCCCAGATGTCTGAAGTCTCAGGATGCCGGATCTTAGTGCAGGGTTCTTTATGTTCATTATGCTAGGCACCTGATAGGTCTTTTGATCTGGAGCCTTAGTCCTTCAGATCTGGGAAAACTTGTGTCATTTCTCATCTTCTCCTCCGCTCTAGTCCCCAGGACACATTCCCTCCCTCCCTCTCTGGAGCCCCTGTTGAGCGGATGCTGAACTTTCTAGGCTTGGCCTCTTATTTTCAATTTAGCTTATTTTCAATTCATCTTATTTGAGTTTCTGTTCTTTCTGGGAGATTTTCTCAACTTTATCTCACTATCTTCCCTTCCACTAAATCTTTTATTGCAATAGCCATATTTCTTTTACTTCTAAGGGCTCTTTTTTATTTTCCGCCATATCCCTTCTTTATAGTCTCTTATTGTGGTTTCACGGATACAATCTCTTTTCTTCTCTCTTGGGGGATTCGTTTTTTAAAAAGTTTTCTTCTGCTCCTCATTATGTTCTATTTCCTAAGTCTGTTTGTTTCTCATATCCATACTAGAGATTTCCTCAGATGTTGGATGAAGCATTAAAATGCTGCCCCAAAGCCCTGTGTTTTAGGTGTTTTGGAGGGCAGGGAGGAGGAAGACTGGAGTGGGCTTCCATGAAGGGTAAGTAGGCAGGGGCCAGCTCTTTTGATGGAGAACCTCTAAATTTCAGTATCTAGAGGACTTTTCTCTTGGACTGGTTAGTTTCTGCAGAAAAGACACCTCCAGCCTCCGGCCTAGGGGACTGTAAGTCTGGCTGTCAGTGTTCTAGGAGCCAAACCAGGAATGGCAGAGAGGAGACTCTCATCTTTTAGTGTAGAGAGACTGTTACCTAAGCCCTGTTTTCAGTACAGTGCTCTGTCCCCAGCTAGGTCTCTTGTCTGTGCGTCTAGAATCCCTCTGGTGCATCTTCTCTTGGGATAAGTCCAGACTTGTGTCTCTGAGGGAAGGGGTTCTGCCCTGGCTATGCACAGAAGGGAAGGGGACTCAGGGGGCAATGGCTTTCCACAAAGACTACTGACCGATTCTCCTGTCTCCAGACCCATCCACACCTGTGCTTTCAAAGATACGTGGAATCTTCATATTTTCAGTTGATTTTGGGTTTTAGAGGTGTCAGTTCTTGACTATTGCCCTTCATAGGCATTTAGCCTTCCCAATCCGCTCAGTTATCTTTTGTCCATCTGTCTTTGGTACCAAAATGTTGATGACTCTCTTTACTGTCACATCCTGGCCTCTTCTCTTTGTACTTGCAGGTTTGCTCCTTTTATATCCCTTACCGTTACTATAGTAGAATTTGGGAAGAGCCTATCATCTTTTACTGAAAGCTCTGTCCTTCAGCTTTTTCAATGATGTTGCTTAATCAGGATGGGTAAACAGCATGGCACGAAAATCAGGAATGGAGAAAAATAAAGGACTAAGGAAAGTTTTAAAGTTGTATGGCTATTGTCCTTAGTGTAACTGTTTTAGAAAGTTCAAATCCTACCTCTGCTGCTTATGGACTGCTCAACCTTACGTAGATTACTTAGCATCTCTGAACTTTAATTGTCTCACGTTAAAATGGTGATACTATCTCCTGCCTAGCAGGGCTAGATGATGGGATCATGCAACACAGACTAGGTACTTTAGCGAGTTAGTGTAAGAAGGACAAGATGAACTTGTTCTTTGGACACCATGAATTTATGACTTTAGAGGGGCAGCTACATAAAGATGTTTGCCAGAAGTAAGAATTGCTTTCATGAGGTAATCATTTCCTGAGCACTCTTTATATAGAAGATCCCAAGTTAGGCACAGAGGAATAAAGAGCTGAAAAAATATGTGAAATCATCCCACAGCAGCCAGAGGTGATGAGATAAGCTGGAGCTTAGGTAGGAGGAATGAAAGCGGCCATGCAGCCCTGGGAAGAGAGGCCAAGATTGTCTTTACCTTTCTTTGTCTTACAAGGTCCACATTCAGGGTGGATTTCTTGTAAGGGAAGAGACACCACCTTGGCCAGGCCGGCATTCAGCATGTACTGGTATAGACGCTTAAATGTCCTTTCGCACAGCCCCTGCCAAAACAAAAGTTAAAGCTCTTAGGTACAAGCAAGGTGTCTGAAACTACTAAAGAGTCATGTAAACGAATACCAGTGCCAGACCTAAGCTAACTGGTTATTTTGAATGAGGACATACTGGCAGTATTAATGAGGAAAGACTGCTAAGTGACCATGTCAAGGGAACAAAACAAGGTCCGGAATGAATAATTCTACCTTTTGGTTACAAGAGGAAAGAGACTTTCCTAAAGAGATCCTGGAAGGATACGAAGGAGTGAGAATGAGAAAGAGGGAAGTAGAGACAAGAGACTTTTCACTGCATATGTTTTCATACTGTTTTGATTTTTTTTTTAAACGCCTACAGCACCTGGTATTCCTAGGTGGTCTCCCATCCGAGTACTAACCAGGCCCGACCCTGATCAGCTTCCGAGATCCGATGAGATCAGGCGCATTCAGGGTGGCGTGGCCGTAGACCTGCTCTGATTTTTTAACCAAGTAAGTATATTAATTATTAACACACACACACACACACACACACACACACCACACACACACACACCCTCCTACAGTGGAACAAATAGAAAAACATTAAAAACGTTTCAAAAATTTTAGTCAATCCGTGTAGTTTCGCCATCTACCTTGTCACTCATATTTCTGCAAAGTGGTACGGCCAAAATTACCATATAGTGCATCTGAACTGAGGGAGTTGCCGACGAGCAGCCTCCAGAACTGGCCATGCTTTTTCACCTCTCTTTATATTTTTTAAAGCAATTTACTTGCCAATATTGAAAAGTGAGAAATTTCATATAAAAATCCAGATTCTGACTTCTTTTGAAAAACAAGATCTGGCAACAAATCCCAAGACTTTGGGTCCTCAGGGCGGCACTCAGGGGGGAGCCCAGGAGAGCTGCTCCCTCCAGACCGGCACACGGGTCCCTGGAGTGCCACGGCCTTCACGCTCCCATGAGGCCCTTACACAACAGCTGAAAGTCAGTTCCCATTTATCACTGTTTTTCTGTTGCTTTTCTCTTATGGATGCTAAAAGGATAATTAAATATTTCTTGAGTCCATACTGATATCAATCCATACTTCTCCATCTGACCTGTTTTGCTCATTTACGCTGCTCTCCCCACCACTGCTGGCATTGGATCTGTAACGCCTTGAACGGTAAGGCAAGTTACCACTGTTGTAAGTTATGGGCTGAATGACGGAGGCCTCAACGACTAAGTGTTGTTAGTGGAGTCTCACAGGTTTCCTCTTACATTCTGGGGAGAGAGAGGGAGTAAATGTCTGTGGGCTGCCGCCACCACGTATATGTGATCAACCCTCAGACCAGCCAGCTCTCTAGCCGTTGGGCAGCAGAACATATGGCTATCAAAGAAATACAGATGACTCGCATATGGCTCATTCAAACTCACTGGCTTGGAAATGGCATCTATCGTTAATCTAGCTGTGCCCCCGGCATTGTGGAAAGGCCCTTCGGAAACTCATTCATCAAACCCCAGCCCATACAAGTGAGGGAGGATGATGTAGCCCTGCCTTCTGGGGGGGCTGCCAGCAAGGGCTCACACAATCTGCCAGCAAAAAGAGAAAGAAGCAACGGGAGGCCCTCCACCCCAAAGTTAGCATCTACATGGCATCGACCTCATCTACAGGCTAAGTACTCACTAAATCCTGCCAGGTGGCTCTGACCTCTATTTTCCAGCTGCCAAGTCAATGTCCCAGAAGATCCTCATAATCAGTAAGTCCTAAAATCAAATTTGCTGTGTGTCTCCTCCTCACCCAAACTTCTCTCTATACTCTCCATTTCATGCATAAATCCATTCACAAATATTTACTGAGCTTTCACACTGGGCCAGGCACTCTCCTTGCGGAGCGGGTCAGCAGGGACTGGACACGGTCCCCGCCCTCAAGCTCCAGTCTGCTTCTGGGAGGGCACTCGTCCAAGCCAGGTGAGACTGGCTCTACAACCTGGCTTCGGTCACTCACCAAGTCCTGCTAGTGTCACCTCCAAAATCTCTCAAACATTTCCAGTCACTCATCCCACCAGGCCTGAGGCAAGAGCGTCCACCTCATGGCCACGCTTCCCATCTCTCGTCAGTATGCCAGTTCATGTACTTCTGGCAACTTCTCTACTTCTAAACTGCCACAGCACTTTATCGGGCTAAAAGTTAAAGTCCAATCTCCTCTGCCTGGCACTCAAGACCTTTCTTATCTGGCCCCAACTCTCCTTTCTAGCCACATCTCTTCCTACTCTTGCCCAAGCACACTGCCTGCTGGATGACTGCCAACCTCTGACAAGTCCCACAGCCTCCCAATGACACACTTTTGCTCAAGTCATCCTCCCTCACTGGAAATGCCACTCTCCTCTGTCTCCTTTGGCAACACTTAATTTTCAAAGCTCAGCTCAGCTGTAACTTGCTCTACAAAGCTTCTCCCAAATCTCCGGAGAAAGCACATCCCTCCTTTCACGGAGCTCAGACACAGCTTTCTAAGTAGCGCTCTGGCTTAAGTGTGGGTTCATCTCTGCCCCTCCAGTCGGGCTGCCCCGCGACAACATGAGATCTGTTATCCTCATTCCTTTTTGTCATCTCAGTGTGGAACACGGTTCTGACTCAAAGTAAATACTCACTAAAGTTTCTGTTGAATGAATAAATGAAATAATATCCCCTGTAACAGTTGAATCGTGTTGCTTAGATTGTCCACAGTGCTGACTTGAGACCAGACATGCCCAGCCTCTCCCCTCAAGTGACTCAGTAAGGCAGAAGGTTTCAGTCTCCAATGTCCACATGGGCTGGACAAGAAATATCAAGAATAAAAGTAGGCAGATATTTGTTCATTAAGCAATTTTCTTCATTTCTATTAGGGTCTCTCAAGAAGAGGCCTTAATAGTCGACCTTTTATTTTCTACTTTTGATAGAGACTCAGGTAAGAGAAATATTTCTTTCCTACCATAAACAACAGTGCACATGTAATGACAAATGGCACCTACTCTCTGCCTCAGTGTCTAGGGATGACAGAAGCAGAGGGTCTCAGGGAGCTGGCCAGTGAATAGCTAGCCCAATCTAAAACTGCTGTCATGAGAGAATGAAGGCCCATGCTTGCCAGAGCTTCTGCTATTTCAAGGGGAGCCAGAAATAGATTTTTTTATGTGAAATTTCAATTTTTAAAAAATGCTAGGTCAAATTTTTTTAACAATGTACAGGCCAAATCTGAGCAACAAGCCTTGGTTTGTAACCTCTGCTTTAAAGAGACTTGGACATGACATTGAATCTAGCAATCGGGGAGAGACTGCTTCCACCCAGAACAATGAAAGCAGAGAACAGAGCTTCGGCAGCGCAGTCCAAGGATCATCCTGGTGTCTACAATCAGACTCTACACCATGTTCCTTTGGGGACTAATTACTGTCACCCTAAAATTTTGACTTTAGACTTTAAGTTCTGTTTAACCTGCAAGGCAGTTTTGTTTTTCTCCCACTCTAAAGTTGGCTTTCCCCTAACTTCCACTGAAGGCTGCTCAAATCAGACTGGAGGCTGCATCACCTCCATGCCCTCTACCTCTCATTCTCACTCCATCACTGTCTCTATTCTTGGGCCCACAGATGAAGCAGGTCAGTAATCACTTTTCTCCCTATGTCCTGTCCCCTCCTGATCGTAGAGTCACTGTTATTTCAGTGTAAAACCACTAGGAACAAAATTAAAAGCTGGATTATGTAAGTAAATCTAAACGCCCAGAGTTAGCACTTCATATGAACGTTTACAGAGCAAATCCCAGGGGAAACTGGGAGCAGTCTAGAGCAAGAAGGATGTAAATTAAGGACTCGGCGATTTTTCGTTGTAACACAAAGGAAAACTGTTCTTGTTTCTTGGTTAGGAACAGCTAAGCCTAACAGGGCTTTCAACTGCTATTCTCAATCTACACTAGACAGCGATCTCGGGTTGTGGCGCAGGTCAGTTCAGCCCCGCACGTGGGAAGCTCTCAGACAGCTCACCAGTTCTTCCCGCAGCTTTCCTAGTGTCTCTATCTGGTTACTTCGTGTGCTCAGCATCGCCGAAAGCTTCTCCATGAGGATGTCATATTTGCTCCTCCTGTGAAAAACAAAAACAGTTGAATTTTTCAAACATATTGCTAAACTTATTTTTCCAAGGCAAGATTTAAATGACAATACAGCAAACTATAGAACTTTGGACTTGGGTCTCAGAGATCCACTCCTGAACTTTACAGCTGGAGAGGCTGGGGCTCCCAGTGGTTTGGTCACATGGCCAAGCGCACTTAACTAGAGGCAGTATACAGACTATACTCTATGGCTAAAACTTTATTGAAATGATTCTTTAAAATGCCTTATATTTTGATAATACCTTAAAGTTTAGGAGGCATGTTATACATATTTCCTTATCAATCACTTGGTGAGGAAGGGGGTTAAAGCAGGTAAGAAGCTTTTCTAAAATTCATGCCCACGATGTGAACCTAGGTCTTTTTCCTCGAATCCTGTGCTCTCTGCCCTAGATCATGACACCTCTCTGATTCTGAAGCCCTGGTTTCTACCCCAGACTTCACTGGGCATGATGGAGCCCTCCCTCCGTTGCTTTTTATTATGAAGTGAATGTCACAATAAATGCTTCCAAGCTAAAGGCACTAAAGGAAGCTACTATTCAAGAGACAAGGGCCTCCCAGTGTGTGTGCCTGGGAGAGGCTGGGGGAGGGGTTGCAGGGAGGAGCCCTTGCAGTAGGGGAAGGAGAGCTTGGCTTTAACTGCCCACAGACTAGAAGCAAGGCGGTATGTGTACCGGATCCAGAGACTGCATCCAGTTTTCCATTTTTACTGCCTCTCAACGAATGAAAGAATAAACGAAGGCAAATATTTACTACATAGAAACTAGAACCAAGCACTGTGTCATGGCCATTTTACAGAAGAGCAAACAGTGGTTCAGCGAGGCCAAGTGACTTTGCCCAAGTCAAGGGCGAAGATTTAAATATAGACCTGACTTAGTCCATTGTTTTCTACCCACAGCTACCACCACATGTTCTATGTGGATTACAGGTGACACTCTAGTTATGAGTTTAGTGATAAAAGTATTTAACCAATGGACAGTATGACTAAACAATTAACATGTAAATCACCAAAGCATAATTCTAAAGTATAATTACCAAAACAGGTTTGAAGACAAATTCAGAGTGACATTTCACTCCTGGAAATCTTTAGTCAATAGTAAGTCTACACACATATATCAAGCACTTTCTTTGGGCTAATCCCCGTGCTATGCAGTTGGCAATGTAAACTTTAAAACTTATACTTAGTCCTGAGTGTTCACTCCACCTCCCTGTCTGAGGGTGTGCCTGGCCACTGGGTAAGGGCAAGGCCTCTGTCATTTGGGAGGGGAGAATCAAAGTTAGGCCCTGTGATCCAGCGAAATGGCCTGCCCACTGTTTCCTAACTCTCCCTTGACACTGCCCACCTCCAGCGGAGACCACTGGTGGCCAGGCATTGGGCTCACAGCTGATTCACCCAAGGGTCACTATCCTAGGCCCTGTACCAGCTCAAGCCTTCCCCAACCTGCGCTCTGCCCCTCCCATGAAGGAGGGCATGGGGTGATGGAGCGCAGGCTGAGGCCTCTCTGCAGGGTGGTGGAACATTTCCTTCCCCCATTCCTATGCCAGGCAATTAGTTACCCCAACAGGGATGATTAAAGAGTCAGAGACTCACTCCCAGAGTGAGAACCACTCCCTTCTGGTTCTCAGAAGGGAATATGCATATTTTATCAGCTTGATGTACTGTCTACAATACACAGCCAAATAGCAACATCGTGTATAGTAACCATTTACATCTCATACATGAGTTAATCATGATAGTTAAAAACATGCCAATTTTAAATGGATACAATGCAACCTCCACTCTATCATCATAGCAAATCAAATTTGACTTATTCACTTTCATTTTTATACTCTCCAAAATTTTCATCAAAATATTAACAGTCCTTAATGCTGGGCTGTGAGGTTAAGGCATTTTTTTCCCCTTGTTTTCTGTTTAATTTCCAGGTTTTCTAAACGAGCATGACTTTTTTGATCATCAGAAATAATAAATATCTTTTTTAAAAAAGCTATACTCGTGTTCTCATTTGGTCTCTGACTTTTGACAGCATAATAGACATGGCTGCAGCATAGACTTAACAGAGTGTTTTGGTCACACACACTTACCTGTCCACATGAAACCGGTTCAGGAGGAGAAGGATTGAGTGCTGCTGGGCTCCAGTGGGTAATCGGATCACGTGTGACTGCATCGTAATGAGCCCATTTTTGTTCAGAATTTTCCTGTGATAGTGGAGCTTCCCAGCATCAACCCTGGAGGAGAGGAAGGCTGTGGGTAGTGTCGTTTTGCTCTGTTGGTCACTTTTACCCACCAAGGTAGAGAGCTTCTCACCTGGACAGAAATACCGGAGATACGCACCTTCTATCCAGACAATGTGTGAATACAGTCATTATGAAACAATGGCCTTGGATAAGAGAGCCATGCCTCAGCCTAGAAGCAGGCCCGACCTCCAGAAGAGGTAGCCTGAGACATGGGAGTAGAGGCCAGGGAAACAGAACAGGAAGAGATGGCTGGACTGGGAGACAATGAGGAGTTGGTCAAATATGAGGAGATAATCAAATATGGCTCCCTAATCCTGTAGTGGCCCATAACCAGGGTGACCGGACACCCTAATTGCCAGATGATTCTAATTTATGCTCTCTTCCTTGGTGTCCCTTCTCATCAGCTCTACCTTCCGCTCTCAAAACATCTGATTTGAACATTAAATTATATGGTCACCCCAGGGTCTCTTCAAAAAGAAAAGACTGTGCTCCCAATCACCATGGATTAGGGACTGCTGAGGTGGCAGGAATAAGAACAGGAAAGACAAGTCAGCAGGCCCTGGCGTGGGGGAAGGGCACGATGATCAGTGAGCGCCATCATTTAAAGCAGAGAAGCCGTCATCCCTTACTTGAAAGCAGTACTGTGGAGGTCTCGCTGGAGCTCCCCTTGCCACCGGGACCGGCCTAACCGCTCCAAAATGCAGTAGGAGAAGTCAGGGAGTTTGAGGTCGGGGTCACCCTCCAAGCCTATCAAGGCCCTGTAACGCATGTCCTGGGAGGCAACGATGATCAGTTTCTTTCCCCACCTGCAAATCAGATAATCACACGAAGAAATCACTCTATTAGATTTCAAATTAAAATTAAATTAATTCAATTTAAAATATGAAAAGCAAAACCTTGGAGAATGATCGTCTGCTTCTTAGAGGCTCACAATCCCCCAGTTAATGCTGGTTTTAGTCTTAGTGCCATAGTCCTCAGGGTGAGCAGAGCCAATGTCATCATCTCCCTGCTTAAAGCCCTCCCAGGCCTTGCAGGACATGGGGACTGAAAGCCCAGCTCCGCCCTTGACACGCAATGGCCCTGCTCGTCCTGAAACAAGCTGTTTCCTCTCCTCACTGCTCTTCCCCAGGGTCTATAAGGACAGATCCCTTTTATCATTCAGGTCACTGCTCAGGTGTCAACTCCTTAGACCTTCCACAAAACGGTAACCATTCTCCACCCTGACCATTTCCATTTTCTTTGCAGCACTCAGCATTCTTAGAAATGGTGCTACACACACACACACACACGCGCGCGCGTGCGCGCGCGCGCAATTTTTTCCCAGACATTCCTATCTTTCCCTCCTTCAAATAGAAGCATTGTACAAGGGGGCACATTGTCTGCCGACTTGTTCAACAGAAGGACATCCTCAGTGCCCAGAATGATTTTGGTGCATAGTAGGGGCTATTGAATATTTGTTAAGCAAATGAACTATCCTACTGAACTAGACAGATAAAGAAAACTTCGGAGTCAAAAACACTGAACTGTGTAATCAGTGGACTTGTAGTCTGTTGAAGAACAGACCTTAGACAATTATTAGTTTCTCCCACTGACTTGGTGTGTGAAAAATAATGCCTGAAAAAGAGGTTAAGAACACTTCCTAGCAAGGCAATAAGATACCATGGCTGAGGATACTGATATTTCTGCTGAGGCCTGACAGGTCCCACACTGAAGACTGAGGCTCCACCGCAGTGCCTTGCCTGCAACCTTCAATGCACGTCTTAGGCAGATAGGCCCACTCCATGCACACATTCTTGGGGCCCAAGCCCCACAGCAGAGATCCCACGAGGGTGTGCAGGCAGTGAACACTTACTCACTCACTCCTTGGCATTAAGATATACCCAGTCAGAGAAGCTCCCTTTCCTGGGTTGAATGAGCCATCGGGGGTCTACATATGGCCCGTGGGCTTGAGCCAGCATCTACTCACCCTACCCTGTTGTTTACAGATGGCTGACCACAAAGTCACATCAAACTCAGTCTGACTCTTCCCCTTCCTCCCACCCACTCAAATCACCTCACTTTTACCACCAACTAGACAAAAAGAAAAAAAAAGGTTGTCTTAATTTTAACTTAACTGCAGCTTACTTCACATTGTTTATAACCTATATTTAGTCTTCTGCAGAGTCATGGAAATCCATATAGTTCATCTTTAAAAAGGATGTGGTTGTGAACACATGTGACAGTTAGTCCACTTTCTGCATCTGCATGTCGCAAACTTAGAACCTATGCTCCCTCGTCTCAAAACAGGCTCATTCAATTAAATTGGAAGAAGCCAGCTGGGAAAAGAAAGTTTGATAACAGGGGAATCAATTTGCTGCTTTAAAAATGTACTCCGATTATTTCCGTTATCATAAATCCGCTGTTTCTAATTAGCTGAAGCAATGACTCCTGCTTAGCAATACCAAGATAAATAAAAATAGTATCTACCTTCAAGGAGTTCATAGTCTACTGAAATAAAAAACAAGAAAATTACGCTATGGTTGACATGACAACTGCTCTGACAGAGAGCAGCTCCGGTGGTCGAGGCTATAAAACGACATATATGAGGACTCCTAATTCAAGCCTATGTGTGTAACGTGGGCATCTGCATAGTAATTAGGGAAAACTCTCAAAAGAGGCAATTCTTGAGTTAGCAATAAGCTAGGTAGGTGAAGACAAGGAAGAAGAATCTGCAAGGTCCTAGAAGCATAAAGGAGCATGCCTGCTCTGGGTAGCGAGTGGTGTGACACAGCCGGAAAGGCCGGGGATGTGGTGGCAAGCTCGAAAGTAGAAGGAAGGAAAGCCTGAGGGGTCAGCGGGAGTCCACATCCTGAATGGCCTTTCGATAACATGCTGGGGAGTTTAGATCCTATGATACAGGTCAGGGGTTACAACTTTAGACCTAATAGGCAATCAATCAGTCAACATGCATTTTTAGGAGCCAACTTTGTGCCAGACATCGTCTAGATCCTAGAGACCTACAGCTATGAATAAGACACACAGAGTTCTTGCCCTGAAGAGTTTATAGTCTGGTGAAGAAAGAGTGACATAAAAAACACTTATGACCATTTTTGGTACCGAAAAGAGTAATATTATGGTGCCTGGACAATGGGGAGCATTTTTTGAGGAGCTGAGTTGAAGGTTGAAAGAAGAGAAGCAGGTGGCGATATGAAGATCTGGGACAGAAGGAACAGCACATGCCACAGCTCTGAGACCAAAATAAGCCTGCGTGTTCAGGCTGAAACACAGTGAGAGGCAAGTTGAGGGGGCTGAGGGCAAGCGGCTGGGTGGGCACGAGCTATTTCCTAAAGAGCCTGAAGGGCCATGGTCAGCAGGGCAGACAGCCGCAGCGTGCGGGGAACTGCATGGGACATGGTTCATGGCTCTGACCTACGCTGTCAAGTAACAATTCAGTGCCAGTGCAGCCAGACCTTGTGATGTTTCAAGAGAAGCTAAAATCTAAACTTTTAAAAATTAGCGGTGAAATTAATGAGACCAAAAGGGGTCTGAGAAAAAGTTAGAAGGTTGATTCCACAGGACTTGGTGGCTGATTGAATGTAAATTCAGGGAGTGAAGGTGCCCAGAGAGCTCCCAAGTTTATGCCTTATATAGTCAAGTGCATGGGGATGCCCTAGACCAGAATAAAGAAACCAAAGAGGAAAGAAAAGAAAGAGAAGGCAGGTTTGGGTAACGAAGAGTGAGTGATGCTCTAACTTCTGGGCATGCTGGGTAAGAGGGGCAGGTTATTGAAACATCATACATGGCACTTGGGAGGAGGTCTGGGGACCAGACAGAGCTCTTGAGAGCAGCCAACATTTAATGGGCGGAAGGAATTTGGGAGTCCATAAAGGAGCTGGTGAGGATTAGCTAGAACAGAAAAACAAAACAGAGCGGGAAGCAACAGGGCTAAACCGTCAAAAGTCTCTAATGGTGTCGAAGGGTCAAGATTAAGGGCCTAACAGGGTCCCAGGCTTGTTAATAGGGGTCTTAGAGGATAAGATTTTTTTGGTGAAGTGATAAAGGCAGAAATTAGGACCCCTGTGGGCAGAGGAGTGCAGGGGAGGTGAAGAGGGAGAAAGAGTGAGTACAGCTACTTCTTCCAAAAATCATGCTGCAGCCATGAAAGAGAGAGCTATAGTTACAGGGCACCTGAGGTCAAGGGAAGGTCTTGTTATAAGTGGGGTGAGTCAAATTAATGTGCTGGGGAGACAGCACAGACAGGCAGAAACTGAAACGAAAGGAGAAAGAGGAGCTAACTGGCAGAGGTAGGAAAGAGCACGAGGAACAAAAGCTGGGCTGAGAAGGAGGGGAGAAGAGGAGGAAGAGAAGCATCCTGATCCTAGCCCTCGGCAGGGCCACAGTTGTTCATCTCTTCTGACCCCCAAGCACAGGGCCCATCTTGAACAGAGAATGAAAGGCACCAATCCACATGACAACTGCCTGCTCTGTCCACCTGTGCTAGAACTGTGGCCACAAATGGAAAGAAAGCAGGCCCCCTGAGCAAAATTAGCCCCAAACAGGAGCAGGGCCGAAAAGGTAGTGAAGAAGATGCACTCAGCATCTGTTACAGTGCATCCCCCTCACACTGAGCCTGTGTGGAGCCTATGTATTCTGACAGACACCGAGGCTGTAGACCAGTCCTGGTGCTCTGACTTCACCCTTCCTCCTCCCCAGCCCAGCTCCCACTCCTCATGCTCTTTCCTACCTCTGTCAGTTTATTTTCAATTTCTGTCTGTCTGCGGGTGCTCTCTCCTCAGCACGTTGATATGACTCAACCCCTTCAAAGCAGGAAGAGTCCCATGAGTTTCTGACAATGTAAATAAGTTACCTGCCAAAGGCTTCCACCATTGTACAACGGGGCTGCAAAGACTTAGTCCTGATATCACCGGTGATGTTTTTCCTCTCCTTAAAGTATCGGCATGAGCCCTGGATGCCATCCTTATTCTCTAAGATCATATGAATGGGGTAGACATCCTCCAAAGGGACTGGGTCTCTTCTGGACTCCAAAATGCCAGTTTCCAAATCGATTTCTTCATACCTAAGGAGGAAAGCACAAATATCAAACCACAACTCCGCTTTAGAAATAATATATGCTTGGCGTGTTCTGACAACCTCCTGCAGAGATCAGAGAGCAGGAGTGAGATATCACTCAGTCTTTCTGCCTTATAAATGCAGATCATCTTGACAAGCAGTATTTTCTGCTCTAGAAAACACAGACCTTTCCAGGATTCCCCAAATCCACCCCAGAGCTGAATGCTGGAACCAGAATCACCAAATTGGCCCAAGTCATGGCCTTTTGGTTTCCTTCCAAATTTTGTGCTTAGTTTTCAAACCATCAGGTTTGGACTTAATGATTCAAGGTTTTCCCTCTTTAAGGTATCACCTTTCTACCTCTCTTTAGTTCTCTCTCTAGTAATCTTCATCCATTTTTACGGTTTCGATTAATACTTGCATGTTAACAATTCTCGCCATTGAATCCTCAATATTGTTTTTTTCTCCCCAAACATCTTGTCTTCAATCATCTACTAAACACCTCAAACTCAATGAAATCAAAACCCAAGTTATGACTGCCTCTGCCCACCTTCCACAAGTCCCTCCTTGGAACCACCTCACTCTCCCAGCTGCCTCTTATCAACACTAGAGAGACACTTTTGATGTGTTTCTTCTTTTATCCAGTCAACCAAGTTTGTCAAGTTCTCAGAAATCTGCTCACATCCTACACTAGCCCTGTCTGTGACCTCTGTCCTACTTAACCTCTCATTCTCAAATCAGGAACTGCAGGGCATCATACTTGATTTCTATTTTTCCTTATACCCACATCCAATCAGTCACCAAATTGTCTTGTTTCTTCCTCATGTCTTGATTCCATCCACCTCTCCTCTTCATTCTCACCCCCCGTGGTAAGCTAAACCATGACTGGTTGTTCGTGATTAAATTACTACAAATCTCTCAACTTCGCTCTTTGCCTCTTAGTCTACCCCTGCCTTCAGAGGCTTCCATCTGTTCTTTTGATAAACTCTTTAAGCAGATGAAGAGATCACTGATTACCTCGCCAGTCCAATTTGGTAAAGGACAGAGTAGATTCTGTATCCACACTTCCTGGATTCAAATTCTGGGTTATGCCTTTGCTAGTTAATGACCTACTACAAGTCACTTAACTTCTTTGTGCTTCAATTCTCTTTTCAGAAAAATGGGGATAATACCTACCTTCTAGGGTTGTTGTAAAAAATAATAACTTGCCATATGTCAGGATCTGAGAACAGTCCCAGCTCACAATAAGCATATATGTAAGTGTCAACTATTATTCCTCATTCTCTATTTCCAAGTCTACACTTCAACCAAACTTATTTCTCTCCTTCAGGCTTTTACATTTGCTGTTCTCTGTCCAGAATATTCTGCCAACTGGCCACCTAAATCCAACCTTGAAATGTTGTTTTGGACAGTTATTCCCTTTGGGAACTTCTCCTCTCCCTCACAGTGTGGCTTAAAAGCACAGAGTCTGGAGACAGTTGGCTTGGGTTCAAATCAACACTCAGTCACTTATAATCTCCATAACTTTGGAGAGGTTACTTAATCTCTCTCTGACTCACTTTCCTCTTCTGCAAAATGGGGAAGATAACAGCATCCACCTCATAGGGTCACTGTGAGGATGAAGTGAGTTTAACCTCCTGAAGCTCCTAGAACAGGATCTTAAAATAGTACCAGACCAACAATAAGCACTCAATAAATGCTAGCTATTATTATTATTGCTAAGCTTGTTCTTACGCAGATCTTTAGCTGCCTTAGGCCCACTAATCCAGCACACAATGAATGCCCAATAAAGGTTTGTTGAACTCAAGTGTCTCCAGTTTCGATCTGAATTACCTTCCACTCCAATCCTACCCTTCACTTTAGAGGAAATACTCTCTGAAGCTCCAAGAATATCTCCCCAGTCCTGCTCACCATCACCCCAAACATACATGCGGACATAATGGGACATCACCAAGTCCATTAGATGATGACTCCCTGCTCCATCAGGCGCGTGGGCCCCACCGGGCCTGAGGAACCCCAAATCAGCCTTACACTACTCCCTTCACCGGACTACCGGTTCTCCCTCGGCTCCACCTCCTTCCCCTACACCTCTCGGGTGAGAACCTGGTCCCCTCCCCGTTCCATCAGACCCCGGGCTCTGAGCCCGTCTACCCGCCCGTAGGGCCGAAGCCGCTGACCGGTCCTGGAGCTGGAGGTCGGGTCGCTCCCGAGGTTCCTCATAGAAGCTGATGCCCGGGTGCGTGGCAAGGGCCCTCCACAGAAACTCCTGCGTGTAGGGCTCCAAAGGCAGAGGGAAGGGCGGCACTCGCGTCTCCAGACGGCTCCACAGTGCGGGCAGACAAAGGCCATCAAGCCCCTCCAGGGCCACCTCGTCCAACAACGACTCCAGCGCGTCCATTGCGACTTCAGTTGGCAGCGCCCGAGGCGCCTGCGCACCAAGCCGCCCAGGGCCCTGTCTGGCGCACCTGCGCACAACGCTCGGCCGCCCCGGGAGGCGGGTCGGAACCGCCGGTCGGGGAGGCGTTCCAGAGTGCCTGCGTGACGTCACACCGTGGGGGCGGGCCCAGTCGGTGGAGTTACACCGCCATTGGCCGGGAGCCCCACCGTAACCAGGGGAACTGCAAACAGTGCAGAGGCCGCTTCCGCTTGGAGCACCCGGAACCGCCGCCTCTAAGGATGGACGGTGAGTGTTCGTGGGCCCCTCCAGGAGGTCAAGCGGTTATTCTCTCATTCCTCCTGAGGCGACCCCCCACCCCCGGGCGGATTCTTAGGCCACAAACCCCTGTACCACCATTGCCTGACCCCAGGTGGTCTCCGGTCTGAGGGAAATGGAGCCTTAGGGGTCCGGGATGGGGAAAAAGACTTGTGTTTTGTTTCTGTACCGAGCTATGCTCGTGTAGGAAGCCGGTACTGACGGGGGCCCAGTAAAGGGATTTGGATTTAGGGTGGGAAAGGAGAGGTAGAGGCCTGAGGAGGGTCTTGTGTGTCTCAGGATGTGGAACTTTGGGATATGGGAGTTAGCGTCGTCGTGGGGAGTGCAGTCATCTGCTCCTGGAAAATGGGACTTAGTAAGAAGTGGGGAAGGAGGGAGGGGGGAAGTCTAGGGAATGCTCTCTGTGCTTCGATGTTAGCAGCACCGTTCAGTGTCAGGAACTCTGTAAGTGCTGTCAAGCAGCACCTCGCAAACTTCATAATAGCCCTTTGAGTTGAGTGTCATCTCATTTCACAAATGAGGAAACTGGAGCTCAGAGAAGTTCAATAACTTGCCGCAAATCATCCAGCCAGCAAGTGGCAGAATGAGACAGGAACCCAGACGCTGTCTTTGGAACTGAATTGTGGAGTTTGGGATTTAGAAGGGATTTTAGAGGCCCTTCATTCCAGAGATTGCAAATGCAGGTATCTGCAGGGGCAAGTCTAGTGGGTTGGATTGGGCTGTCACTGAAAATCAATTCTTCTGAAAGGGAAGCTCCAACCAGTTATTTTCCTGGGGCACTTCTCAAAATGCCATGATAGCAAATCAGTCTGAAGGCCAGGTGCCAGGTGTGGGCTACCATTTAGGGGTCCCTGATTAGAATCATGGATTTGACAGTTGAAAGTAATCTAAAAATAGGTTCCTCTGATATTTCATTTTGTAGATGGGAAGGCTAATGTCTAGAGAGATTGGTGGAGTCTGTGCTAGAATTCAAGTCATTTTTCTTATTTTACCATTGTCTCTCACTTTTGGGGAGTTTGTTCCTTTATGATATACACTTAATGCCATGTAGAACTTTTTTTTTTAAAATTGAACCATTTGTTGTGTGTTTAAAAGACATCTTTGCCCTTTGTACTTCAGAGGTACTATAAAATGTAATTTGCTAGATTTGCTAGATTGTGGCAAGTTCAATGTAATGCTGCTGTCGAACAACAATTCTCAGATCTTTTTGATCTCAGGATATACCTATATACTCTTACCTCAAAAAAAGCTTTGTTTATGTATATTAAATTGATGATTTTTACTATATCAGAAATTAAAGCCAAGAAAATCTTAAAACATTCAACAATTCATTTAAAAATGACAACCCATTACTTCTGAATATAAATAATACTTTTAAATGAAAAACAGCTATATCTTCCCCCAAAAAAATTAGTAGGAGAGTGGCATACTTTCACTTTTTTTCAAATCTCTTTAATGTCTGGTTAAATAGAAAATAGCTACACCCTCATTTCTGCTTCAGCAACTAGACTGTTGTGCTATTATTTTGGCATATGAAAAAAAATCAGACCTCATACAGATATACACTTGGAGCAGGGAGTATTTGCATTGCCCTTTTAGATAACTGTATACATTCTTCTTTGTTACTATACCAAACTTAGTAAGTTGTAGTCTCTTGAAAGTTAGTCACAATGTGGCATCTGAAACCATATTGGTAAATTTTTGTACACTGTTACATTAAAATCCATTGGTCTATCTTGCTCTTCCGTTGGATATTTTACCTGTGTATTACCCGTGTTGGATTTTATAACCTTAGACATTGGTCATTTGGAAAATGTTATTTTACTGAATTATGCAACTCTTCCAAATGTTGACACTGGAAGTTTCATTACACGATATAAAATAGCATATCACTACACAATATCAAAAAAAAATCACATTCAGTAATATCACCACCTATCTCATTTTTTAAAAAAGTTTAAGTATTGGGAAGCTGTTAAACTTAAGGTAGTAGAAACAAGTTTTCTACTTATTTTCACTTGAAAACTTGAATTTTATCACTTGAAGTGAAAGGCTCACTACTTTCCTATTTGAAAAAATGTCAGATACCCAAGTCTGAATTACTATAGTTTGTCTATTAGCTCTTCTTTCAAGTAAAGATGTCATTCTACACAAGATATGGCTAGTTCAGCTGGCAACTCAAACAACCACACAAGCGTTTTCTGTGATCAGCCGTTGAACTTTGGCTTGTAACAGAAGTGCCTTTCACACAGAACGTTAAAAAATCTGTACTCATGTGTCAAAATTTAATACAATTAACTTTTATTGTTTCATCGGGGCATTCTTAAATGAAAATGATTTTTTTGTTTGTTTTATTGTGAGGACATGACAATGAAGAACATAATAACTTCTAGTACAGTTTGATGCCACTGCCTTTTAGCCACTCAGGCTATGAACGGTTTTACCTACTGTTGCTTTTGCATCATCAGTGCAAATAACACAGTGAAAAAATCTTAGAATTGTGAGGAAAATAGTTCTGTCCTTGGGAAC
The DNA here is from genome assembly GCA_003508835.1 of Eonycteris spelaea. Lineage (NCBI taxonomy): Eukaryota > Metazoa > Chordata > Mammalia > Chiroptera > Pteropodidae > Eonycteris > Eonycteris spelaea. Next base: position 1,867,257 of record PUFA01000186.1, on the reverse strand, counting down.
CCCTCTTCCTCACAGGATCTGCAGAGCACACTTTGAGAAACATTGTTATAGACCATTTTCAAGAAGTCTGCTTAGTCACATCTAATTGTTATCATCTCAGCTCCCCTAGATCATTATTATGGCCTGAAGGAGGAACCTGTTCATTTTCAGATTGGTTACAAAAAGGAAAACTTGGTTCTCTTTTAAGAAAGTTATTTGCTCTGAGGTTCAATTTAACGTTCAAAGGATCCCTTTTTCCATTTCAATTTTTTGACTCACATACTATTTTACAGGCACATTATCTGTTGGGTAAAGTAATGCATACCTTGATGAATTGTGATTCTAGCCAGCTAGGTAAGCCAACCCGGCCTTATTAGAAAGATGTTTACTTCTGAAAATCACAAATGCTTAAATGTCTGCCAGGTGTCACCAAACTGGATTATAGTTTGGTTTATTCTGCATGTCCAACTCACCATAGCTTTTCATAACGTTTCCCAGGCACATTGTTTTACTTTGGGCAGGTTTTATCCAGCTCTGTGATGCAGTATGATGTAATGCTGATAGATTGGGGAGCGGGTGGCGGGGGGGGGGCGGTGTGGGGCGCATAGCTACCCTGGATTTGAATCTCAGCTGTGTACTCTGACATCTCTGAATGTCATTTTTCCTGTCAATAAAATGGAGATGATGATGAAGCTTACCTTGTGTTTGCTTGATAATCCACTGGTGAATCCATCATTGTGGATTCAATGAGACTATGCAAGAATGCACTGAACACCAGGTCTAGCATATAAAAGTGCTCCTACATGGTAGTTAACGCTGTCATTATCTGCAAATGGGCAGACTTCCTCTACACTGCTGACAGAAGAGGAAGGAGGGGATCTGATGAAGCCCTCTAGCAAATAATAATCTTTGTAATTAGCTCACTCTTTGTTAAAAAGAACAACCAATGTTTGCCAATTTTTATTTTCATGAAGGTAAATTGGCAATGTGTGAATCTTTTGCCTGTGAACATGTTCACCTTTATGTTAAAGTCATATTTCTTCCAGTGCTTTTAAAATATAAGATAGTTTAGAAAAAGAAAATACTTCCACTCAGTTTTCAAGGAACATAATAATTAGACAAAGGTCAGCACATCGATATAATTAGAAAGGATTTTAAAGCTGCTCATTTGCTTTTGCTCCCTCCAGAGCAAATATTTAACATTTCCCTGTTTATACTGTTCGTTTACTTAGCAAATTTCCTCAAAGAATTAATAATGCCAAGATGAAATTTAGCCTCGGGTGGCTAAATAATCCCAAACTACAGAATGGATGACGGTTGAATTAGTAAGTTTTTGCAGAAAGTACACTGTCAGCCTATCTGGTCTCTTCTGTTCTTGTGTGGTTTTTACGTGGACTCCTGGTGATTTGCCTATTTCTCTTACTACTTAAAATAAGCCAAGTCAAAAATAACAACAACAGCAACAGCAGCAGCAGCAACAAAAACACAGTAAGCATTCAGCCGGCGAAACAAATGTGTGGTCCATGGAGTCTCTGTGTGGGTTCTGTTTTCCTTCCTTGGCTCCCATACTTGAATCTGATTTTTCTTTTCTTTTCTCTTCTTTTCTTTTGTTTGTTTTCTTTTTCCTTTCCTTTCCTTTCCTTTCCTTTCCTTTCCTTTCCTTTCCTTTCCTTTCCTTTCCTTTCCTTTCCTTTCCTTTCTTTCCTTTCTTTTCTTTATGGCTATATTTTGGCATTCACTCTGCCCTGTCGTTTTAGCTTATAGGACGTAGTACACTATATTTTGCTTTATTTTCCTTAGGGCATTCATTTAGTGACTTCACAACATTTCAGTGCCTTTTGTGTACAGGAATCCAGAGATACTAGGATGAGTAAGATTGAATGTAGGTGAAGGGTAAATGGGTGTTCATTGTACTTTTCTCAGAATTTTTCTGCAAAGTCGATTTTTTTACATGTAAATTTACAAATAATTTTACATTGATTTCTTAATCCTTAAAGAATAGAAATGTAGCAAATTTGAAAATGAATTTTTTACATCAAAGATTATAAATTGGGAGCCCTGGCTAAAATATTCCATATACATGTTTATTTGGCCCATAATTAAAATTTTTTGAATTAGTTGTCAACATTGAAAAATTGGGAGATTTCTCATAAACATCTGATTATAGTATTTTCTTTAAAATATCAATAATGTCTTTTAGCACCGAATCAGAATTCTGCATGGCCATAGTCGCAGCTGGAGCTGAGTGGAGAAGCGGGAGAGAGCACTTCCTAGTTCACCACAGCACCTACCTCACTAGCTTCTCTCATCGCAGCTGGTATCTGCCTGGGCCCCGCAGGCATTCGAAGTTACAGTCCTGCTCTAATATTAACTTAGACAATTTTGAAAATCCCTATGGACTTCACGTGTGCCATATCATGCTATACTTGTTGTTTTAGTTTTAATCTAAAAATGAAAAGGGGTATATAGTATTCTGTGCCCTTAAGAACTTCATAGTCTGGTGAGAAAGGGAGACATAAACAGATAACTGCAATTCAACATGGGAGTCCCTAGAAGATAACATACGTAAAGGCCTTTGCCTTTCCCAAAGCACTCTGGGCCACTGCCTGCTTTTATAAATAAAGTTTTATTGGAATACGGCTGCAACCATTTGCATACAAATGCATACAAACAGTCTTTGGCTGTTTCCATGCTTTGGTAGCAGAGTTGACTGGTTATGACAGAGACCATATGTCTCATAAAACCAAAAATATTTACTCTCTGACCCTTCACAGGAAAGTGTCAATTCCATAGAGAATCCAATCTGATTCTTGAGATGGCTCAATATGATACTGTAAGTGCCCATTTTACACCACACAGCTAGTAGGTAACAGAACTACGACTCAGCTGAATAAAGTCTACACCCTCGTATTTATCAAAGAGCCATCTCAGCCCTGTCCCTGCTAGTGTGTGCCAGGTTCTCACATCTGGGGAGTGAGTCTGTGGGGGAGGCCTGCCCATTAGGCTGGTAGAAGAAAAAACAGTTTAAAAGGTACCGCCCTTGACTATCTTCTCGGCTCCCTCAGGATGTGACCCTGACTGCTCCTTTATTTCCAAGTAGGAAGGGGATACGGCAGCAATATGGTTGGTTAGAAGGAGGAGCTTGGAGCTGTTTACAGAGCACTATATAAAAGAATAAGAAGGTATCAGTTGTCCTCAGTGCCCAGGACTGACTACTGATGTCCCATGGGGTGCTGAACAGCTTGACCCTTGTGGTCTTAACAATTTGCTCTGTGGATATAGCACCTTTAATTAGAGATTTTCCCTGGGGAAGCTCTTTCCCTCCCCATCTGTACCCCTTGGTTGGTCTCCGGGACTCCAGCTTCATCTTTAAATAGTCACCCATCCTCTCTCATGCCCAGAGTTTTTATACTGGGCTGAACTGGGTCCATAGCTGTGTTTTCCCATATTTAAACATTTCTCATAAAAACCTGGACTTTTCAGTCTCTGGTTAAAAGGGTGCTTTGGTCCCACTGGGCCTGCCTTCTTACACAGCCCTGGTTATCAGCACTGAACAGTGAGTGGCTACCTCTTTGACCTTGACATGTGTTGACAGTTCGATGTCTTCTGACTGGTGGTGCCACTCATCAAGTGCTCACGTCCTCCATTGAGAAATTGGCCTGGCCCTGCAGGCATCTGAGGTTTCAACCCTTTCTCAAGGAATTTTGGAAAGCTGGCCATCTCTCGAGCACACGATATTCTTTCCCACCTCTCTGCCTTGCCCACGCTGCGTTCCCTGCCATCCTTGTCCTTCTTTCATGTCACCTCCACACCGAGATTACGGGGAATGACTTTACCTGCAGAAGTAACTCCTCCCCCATGGCAGGATCCCATAGCTCCTCAGGTATCGTGCTCTCATAGGTATTGGGCTTCATGCCCTTCTTCCTCTTTGTGGGTGGAGACCCACTCTTATTCCTTTATATGCCCAACACTTGGCCCAAGGACTAGTCCATGATGTTTGCTGGGCTGACTTAGTAACCAGGAAGGAGATGAACTGATTGGTCTCTTAGGTAAATTGTTGGCTGGTTTCCATAAAGCAAACAGAGGAAAGGCCCTTGTAGCCAAGTCTCCAGACCAAGCTCCCAGAGACCTCAGCTGGTTCCTTTTTCTAGTGGAAAAGTATGTTTCCCCCAGACACAGTCCTTTGGAGTAGTTCAATCTAGTCTTAATAATATGCCCTGACCTAGCTACCTTTACTACACCCCATAGCTTCTGTGTTTATTCTGTTCTATCTCTACTTCCCAATTACATTTCTAACTCTCTCCCTCCCGTTCCCCTCCCCCCCCCCCACACTTCCCATCCCAGGGAAGTCACTGTCACTTTCACCCTTGCTTCATTTTGGAACCCGATGCTACCTCGACCACTCTAACGGGTTCTCTGGAGATAGCCCCTGACTTAGCATGTCCTTTGAGGACAAGAAAGTTATGGTTGAATGTAGCACCTGGCAGGAAGTTGGAGCAGAGGGGGTTGGAATGCTGAAGAGCCCTCTTACCAGTCATGTGACCTCAAGGGAGTTAATTACTTTATCTCTTAGTGCCTAGACTCTTACATTATAACGTGGAGATTAATAGTAGGACCTTCCCACAGAGCTGAGAATGAAACGAGTTCATCCATGTAAAGCCCTTAGAATGGTGTCTTACACTTAATAGGTCCTCAGTAAAAATTAGCCATCACACAAGAAGAAAACATCTTTTCCCTTCAGATTCCAGGGGATCGCTGCACCATTTTCTGTGTTTTCCAGGGTGGTTTGGCAGATCATTTTTTGGGGGCGGGGGATTCAAATACTCAGAAGATACTTTAATTTGGATATACATACACATATTTTCACAAATGTAATGCCCTCATTTGTATTCTGCGGGGACTTGGATGGGAGGATGGGGCTGTGTTGGGGTGTGGCAGGGGAATGGGCTTGGGACCTTTTATGGTAGACACAGAGTTAGACCAAAGCACATTTTAGCCTGGAAGCATGTTGTCATATAAGCCATTCATTAGATTATAGAAGTGTGCCGTGTATTTATCTTCACCTCTGAAATGAAAAAAAAAAATCAATATTTTTCAATTATCTCCAATGGTGTATTAAACTTACTTTGTCGCATTTCCCTTTCCCTTCACTATCCCAGAAAGAGCAGGGGAAAAGGGCCGGGAAAGCACATTGTGAGGGAAGATGAGCTCTTGCCAACAGTTTGTCATTACGCCTCCTGTCCCTTCCAGCATTGGCCATTCAGAAATTTGGTTATTTACCCATTCATCTCTTCCGGAAATGTCTACTGTTGTGTACTCCATTCCAGGCACTGTTCCAGATGTGGGAAATTCAGTGATAAAAAAGCCAGGCAGCAGCCATCAATTTCAGAAAGCTGATATTTAGTGGGGGAGACAGGTCACTAACAACTCAACAGGGAACAGATCAGTAAGTGCTCTGCAGAAGATAAAAGGAGGGAGGACTGGGGTTAGTGGTCTTGGATGAGGTCAGTCCCTTTAAGCTGATATCTGATTGATGAGAAGACCAAGAAGTTGAGGGCAAAGGCCCAGAGGCAGGAAGGAATCCTGAATCCCAGGAGCAGCAGAAAGACTGGGGGCGGGTATGGGGCGGGTTGGGGGAGGCTGCAGGAATGTGAGAGTGAGGAAGGGGAGAGGGAAACACGCTGGAGTGTCAAGCAGATAGTGATACACTCTTATCTTTAGGTGGCTGCCATGGGAATAGTGGAGGCAGGATACCTACCAGGTGGCCAGTGAAAGGCAACAGGACTCACAGAGGGGTGATGAAGAAGAAGGGACAGGTTCAGGATATATTTGGGTACCAGACTACAACAGAACGTGCTGAGATCCATGAACAGTCAGCTGTTTCCCCGGGGATGGAACTACTAAGTTCTAAGTAACTACTGTGTACAGGGCACCGTTCTAAGTGTTTCACACGTACTCTCTTAACCCTGACAATGGACTGAAATAGAATTGGGACAATTAGGATTCCCAAACAGGTAATGAATGAGTGGCTGAGCCAGGCAGGGTGACCCAGAGCCTAGCCTCTTAGCCACTGCACAACATTGTTCCCAGGTTCTCATCTAATTATGAAGCCAGCCAAAGAATGCATGGCTGAGCATTTCTAAACCAAGCAAATGTGCGTATCGGTGTGCAGGTTATAAATAACCATTCCCAGCTGCCAGCTGCTGTTTAGGTTTGGAAAGGAAAAGAGGATCTTAGCATGACTTGTTTATCTCAGGTAATTTGGCAGTAAACTGGGCCTTGGGAATTTGAGTTACAAAGAAAATGCAAAGGCAGAATGACAGGGATATTGTTTGAGGCTTTTAAAAGACAGAATTTAACTTAAAGGCCCAGAACCAGCCCGGAGGTGCACATGAGGAATTTGAAGAGAAGAATGTGTCAGAGTCAACACTTAACCTGGCTTCCAAACAGTCATGCTCTTTGTCTAATTAGAGGTCTGTTAAGATGAGATTTCCTTAAAGAGGTTCCCCTCCCCCCCCACACACACAATAAAAGTGTCCATGGCATTGAAATAAATGATGGGGGAGTGTGAGATTCTCCAGTCTTCTGCCCAATTACCTATTAGGTTGGAAACTAGAGGCCTGTTTTGTTGGGCCTGTACAGAGGTTAAAAAATTTTTAATTACTTGTCAACATTTAAAAATGAGAAACTTTCTAATAAAACTGGACTTCTCTGGAAAAATATAATCCAACAAAACTGAGCCCACATTCTAGCAGCTGGAGCCACACAGTGATTCCCTGTTAGGCTGGGCAGGTGCTCTTCAGGATGCCCTGTTCCCTTACTCTGCCACAAGTGTCTTTGCAAATGCCGTAGGTTGAAGTCAGGATCAGGGCTCGGGAAGCTGATATGGGGCTGAAGCGTGTGAAAGTTGAGGCAGCGATGACAGTGGGGCTGGTGTGCTCCCATTTCTGGAATTGAAAGAAGGGTGTACAGGCAGCCAGGCAGACAGGAGTGTGTAGTGAACACTGGATTAGCAGCAGCCAGACTGACTCATTGCTAACCCACGTCCTTCCCCTTCCTTGCTGTGTGACCTTGGACAAGTTACTTTGCTTCTCTGAGCCAGGTGGCTTTATTGCATCTGGTAGGGAATCCCAAGAACTATCAGCTGGGGCAGGACCTGTATGGTAGTCCCTCAAAAAGCACTAGAAAACCACAATTTCCCTACAACCCATTAGAACAGGTTTTGATTTTCCTTTCTTCTTTTTTTTCCCTTTTTCTTATTTTTTCTCATCTTGTCTAGCCGTTCTTTGCCCTCAAATAAATGAGCAGGTCACCAATAGCCTATTGGCTTAGCTAAGAAACTATAGTTTCCAGAAATCATATTTATCATCATTCCCTTGTTACCTCTCATGCATTACAGATTAATCTCTTAAGGCAGCTTTTCCTCTGAAAATACTGTGTTCTGTTTTCAGCAAGCTTTGGGATCTCGACGTTCATGGAGGTTACTCCATTTCCCTCTCACAGAGCGCCCCCCACCCCCAGACTTAGGTGGGAGGGTCTACAGCATTTCTTGTTATATTTTTTAAAAATTTGAATCAGCTTTTTGGACACTTAATATTTTAAGTTTATATCAGTTTCTTGAATAGGAAATAGATCCAAAGAAATCATTTAAAAATGAAAACACTATAAAAATATACATTGAGAAGTCACTCTTGTGCATGTGCCTTTCTAGGTAGTTCTTTATACAGATCGAACCAATTTGAGTATATATTCTTATTTTCCCTGTTAGAGAAAAAGAAATTGTATGCTACATATACTTTCTGCTCCTTGATTTTTTCACTTAACATATGGCCATCTATAAGATCTATAAGAAGCTTGCCCATTCTTTCTTCTGACTTCATGGTATTTCATTCTGTTGTGTGGATTCACCATATTAATTCAGCCAGTCCTTACTCTTAGACTTATGGGTTATTTCTTATATTTGCTATTGCAAATATGATGCAGTGAATACGTGAATACCTTCTATATGCATTTGTTTCGTGTTTCTTCACAATGGATTCCTAGAAGCATTTTACTTTTGAGGATATTGTCAAAATACCCTCACAAGAGGCTATGTCATTTTGTATTCCTCCCAGCAATGCTCAAAAGCGCCTGCTTCCCAGCTCTTGCCAACAGTATATTGTCAAACCTCTGGATTTTTGCCAGTTGGTTAGGTGAAAGTGGTATCTCAGTGGGATATTTGTCATTGAAATTAAATTACATAGGCACACAAAACAAGAGGATGTGAGCCTTCCTATTTGGACAACAGACAAAATAAGCTCATTTTAGTAACCTAATGGAAGCACCATCACCCCAGTGGGGGGAAACCAATTCTTTGTTCAAGACTCCTTTGTGATGGGGAGGTCCCTGCAGGGGCTCTCTTTACCTGCAGGATTTCCACTGAGTCACCTCTATTCTCCAAAGCCCAACTCTGCCTGCCAAGGCTGAGCATTCTACCTGAGTGATGGAGTGAGAGGCGACTGCCAAGCCTGCCTTTCCACATTTGGCATTTTATGGCATTTATCTGGCCAGTAGGGAGCTCCATCTTCCTTTACCCTTGGGGAATCATTTTCCTCTAATCCCCTTATTAATTACTTGAGGAATGCAAAGTACGTTAAAAAGCTCCACCAGAGAAAGATTTCTTTAAATCAAACTCCCTCCCCAGCACATTCTGGCCTTCTGTGCTTGTCTTTGAAGATCTGACTGAGAGGCAGTGTAGCTTAGTGGGTAGGAGTTCAGGTCCTGGATCCAGACTCCCCAGATTCAAATCAAGTCTCTTCCACTCACTAGCTCTGTGATACTGGGCAGGTTTCCTAACCTCTTTGGGGCTCAGCATCCTCCTCTGATAAGTGGGTAATAGTAGTATTATTTTTACCTTGGAGAGTAGCTGTGGAGAGTAAATGAGTTGATATATGTATTTACCCTGAAGTTCAGTGCAGGGCACATAGTAAACCTTGATTAAGGCGAGCTCACACAGCAATGGTGACGATGATGGTAGTGGTGGTGATGACAGTGGTGATGCTGATGCTGAGATGGTGATAGTGATGCTGGTGATTAGGAGCACACTGAGCCCTATCACTTAACAAGCCACATTTTTGTGACCTTGAGCAAGCGTCTCAGTCAACTCACCCTCAGTTTTTTTTTTTTCTCATTTCTTCACTGGTTTGTAGCAATGGGAATAATACTGTCCACCTAAAGCAAAATCAGCAAACTATAGAGCCTGTGGGCCAAATCCAGCCTGCTTCCTCTTTGCGAATGAAGTTTTATTGGAACACAGCCGCGCCTATTTTTTACATAGTGTCAGTAGCAGAGTTGCTCTATAAGGCAAAAAATATTTACTATCTGGCTCTTTACAGAAAAGTTTTTGAACCCTGATTTAAAGGAGTGGTTGTGAGGGTGCAGGAGACAAAGCCTGTGCATAGACCTGACACGTGGTAGGTGTTCAGTACAGCGGAGGTGCAGCAACTAAGCGTTTAACTTGCATAAATTCCATGCCTGGCTCTTATCCCCACCCCTTCTACTCTCCTCCAACCACAAGAGGAAAAAAGAGGGAGTAATTACAATATGAATAGTTTAATTAGAAATACCATAAAATGATATTTTGCATATGTATTTTTATCATGTACCATACATTTCCATATGCATCAAATATTACACATGCTTATTAGTCTGCGGCAATGGATATGAAAGGCTGTGTCCCGTAGACGGTACTTAATGAGGAGGTTTAAGGCTCTTTTTCAGGGATAATTTTGATGCTGATTTTCCCTTGCCTAATGACTTCAGAAGCTAACATCCAAGGAAGATGCAACTCCCCTCTAAATGGAGCGATGAATATTATCTCCATTTAGCGCAAAGTGAAACTGAAGTCAGAATCTTTGAGCCATTGAAAATAAATCCTAAGTGCAGATAAAGTCTCTCTGAAATCGTAAGTGGGAGAATGGTATTATAGTTACAAAAAATCAGTGCATTCACTTCTTTTTATCTTTCCCAGCACACATCTGTTGCATAAAGTGAGGTACACATGTATCATTTACATTTGGCCTTATTTATTGTTTCAAGGCGGAAGCTGCAGGTCACCTTGCAAAATGCAGAGGAACACCCCCTTAATTTGGCAAGTAGCATATATTGATATTAATGGTACCTTCTCCCACCTTTCTTCCTGAGTTGTTGTGATTATAAAATGAGATATAGTCATGAAGATGCTCATAGAAGCTACATGCAATAGACAAGTGCAATGTAACTCTGGTTCTTGCTGTACTCGGGGAGAAGAAGCTGTCTCCCCATCAAGCTACCTGGAGGAGAGAAAGGCTCAGTGGTGTGAGGACAGGGGCATTAGAGAACAAATGCATATAATTAGAGCGAATTATCTTCATTGGAAAATAAGCAAATTATTTCCAATATAATGAATAAAGAAGCTTCTAATTAACTCTAGTAGAGAGATTTGCTTTCAGATTTCAGTAGTTAAGCTCTATGTTTTTTATATTAATATTTTGTTTTTATGGCCCAGCTTAATGGTTTTTTTATTGTTCCTTATTGGTGTAACAGAATTTGAGAGATGAAAGCAAACCCAGAGGTGGTTCAGTCTCTCATTAAAAAAAAAAAAAAGAAAAGGAAGAAAGAAAGAAAAAAATAGAGTTCTGAGAGATCCTGTTTGCTCCTGTGACTTATCCAGGGTCCCATAACTGGTTAGCCATCCACTGGGCCAGATCCCCAGGCATGTGTCCCGCCAGCATAAGAAGGACTTCAGCTAGCCTCTGGGGTCTGCCATGCTCACCCCTGACCTGGTTCTGCTTCCCTCCTGCTCCCTACCCTTGCTCTGGGTCCTACTCTGCCTTCCTGGCATCTTGCCTCAAAACCACTAGTGTTACTAAAAACATCCTTGTCTATCCCATGGCCTCAACCTGCTCTGTCCCTTTTCAGCTCCTGGCCCATCTCCTAGCTCCTGGCTATGCATTACATGACCTATACTACCTGGCGTGTCATCCTCTCTAGCCCTAGAGCCTACTCTGAGTTCCTCGACTGAAGAAAAAAAATGCAGAATAGTCTAGGTGGGTGTCTGTGGACCATGAGACAGGCATGCAGTCAGTTTTAGATCAGTTCATTCTGTCTTGCCATTCTCTGTTAGTCTGTCCCCAGGGCAGGTGGCTGGCTGCTTACAGCATCATAGCTCACACCTGCAGATAACCCTGGCCCTCTTAACCTCTCTGTCTCCAAATTGCAGGGGCTGAGATTCTGATTGGCTGCAGTTGGAGTTGGGTCAGGAGACCCATCCTGAGGATGGAGAGGAGAGAAGGGGGCAGTCCAGGGTGTCATTATGAGCTGCGCAGATAACCCAAAAGATGTCTTTCATACCGTGATACCATGGTCTTCTATAAATTCTCCAGCTCCCTCTTTTCTAAATCCTTTTATATATTGGCCCCAAAGTTTGGCCATTGCCAGAGGTTCATCTTTGGGCTTTTGCTTTTCTCTTATTCTCACCTTCTCAGAGCAACATCCCTTGACTTGTGCTTTATCTTCAGCTGTGAGGTCCACCCCTCCTTGTGTCCCACTCATGTGTAGACCCACTGGATGTGACCACATCCAAAGACAGATGTCGTTCCTCTGATACTTAGTCCCTATCTCTAGACTCTCAATAAGTCATCACTAAGCCTTTTGCTCCTACCTTCTGAATGCTCTTGGCTAATGGAATATGTGGTTGTGGCATTTTCTCACAAGTAGCCACTCAAGAGTGCAGCTGAACAATTTGGAGACATCTTGACAATGTGCTGTGACTATCATTTTCTATTTAAAACCAAGGCAATCCATTAATTTTTTTAAATCAAGGGATCCTTTTATAATGGACTTCCATAAAAGTTGTGAAAACTGCATTTAGAATAGCATATTTATACATTCTGATGTCGACCTGTTGAATTTATGTATGCCTTCAAATGTTAGTCTTCTAGTTTTCTGAGAAAAGCAACAATTCTCTCTGAAATTGCCCATTATGTGAAATGCAGGTGATTCCTGCTAATTCACATCTGTACTATCACCTATGTGGTGAGCTTGGGGGTTTGGTGCGATGCATTGGGATGCACTCATCAAAGGTTATGTGTATGCACACAGTGGAAGGCATTTTATAGAATTCCAAACAATTTAATAAAAATGCAGTGCGAATGGGAAAACTAGAGTCTGTTGGCCTTTACAGAGTACAGATAATGTTCCAGATTAAAGAGCTGAGGCTTTGTTCATTATAGTCAAATAATGATGTGAGTGTGTGAATTACCATTTCCTTGCCATTGGTCTATTTCAAGAGTTTACCATTTCCCCATTATCATAATAGGGTACATTTTCTTCAAATCATTTGATGATGATTGGTCCCGTCTACCCAGTTTGCAAATAAAAAGCTTTTGCAGTGATAAACTAGCTGTTTTAAAACAGCCTTAATCTCTGGTTCTGCTTTTGAACTGCTACAGGTCAGACTCTGCGGAAGGCGGAGAGAAGCCGGTCCTGCTCCCGGGAGAAAAGGAGGTAAATGTGTCACTGGCGAGGGCTGGTGGGAAGCAGCTATTTGAAGGGACCTGAGGAGCAGGCTGGTGATTAACTTTCCTGATCTCCTACTCTTTTCTCTCTGAGTCCCAAGCTTGAATCCCTGACCAAATGATAGGTAGCAACTAGATTTATAGACCCAATGTCACTCATAGTGGTGATCTCTTGCTGAATTTGTCAGTTAGCTTTGCCGTGTAACATATCACCCCAAATTTTAGTGACATTTAGTTTACAATTCTGTGGGTCAGCAGTTTGGGCGAGGCTTACCTGGGCAGGTCTGCTGATGGGCCAGGCTCTGTCCATCTCAGCTGGGCTCACTTAGGTATTTGCAGTTAGCTGCTGTTGCCTGGGGGCTGACTGAGTATCAGGGTGCTTTAGTCTCTGATGTCCTCTCACCCTCCAGCAAGCCAGCCACATGGAAATTCAGGGCTTCAGAAGTTTGAGAGTGGAAGCCATAGAACCTCCTGAGCCCTAGGCTTAGAACAGAATGGGGTCACTTCTGCTACTTTCTGTTCTTCGAAGCAAGTCACAAGGTCAGCTCAGATTCAAGGGGTGGGGAAATAGGCCTCACCTCTTGATGGGAAATCTACAAAATATTGAGGCCATTCTTGAAACCTACCACTCAGAACCTGTCTCCTCTGTGCTGGGGACTAAGGCATGGGTGGGATAATCCTCGATCTCAGGGTGTGCACAGTGATTGGAAGGGATATGTGGTATGATCATTATAGTACAATGTGAGAAGTGCCAGTATAGTGAGAGAAGGACAAAGAAAGTAGAATTTCAGTACAGAGGAGAAGTCACCTAAAAGCTGATGTGCAGGGTACTTCCTGAAAGGTAGAGTTTTCAAGGCCAAGTAAACAGCATGGTCAAAGTCATAGAGACATGAATAGGAAAGTTGCAAGATCATTGAGCCTGAGGTGGGAAGTGGTACAGGGACCCAGAGGTTACCACAGGGAGGTCATAAAATCATGGGATTTTAAATTTGAGTCTTATTTAAAAGCAGATAGGTGCAGGGGTGAAGGCGTGTAGCTCATCATAAATAGCAACCAATCCTAACATTCATCAACACTTGTATACCACATTTTTTATTGTAAAGTGACATAATTCTACTGAGGAAAGGAACTTCTCAGGGGCTCTTCCAGGTCCAGGGGCTCAAAAATGATCACAGACTTGGTCTTTCTCGTTCCATGTTTTGGCTCTGATTCTCTGTGTTGGCCTCACCCTCAGGCAGCTCTGAGGAGGCATTTCGAGGTTGGACTGCAAAGCACCCCGTTTACTTTGCTATGACTTTCATCCTCTCTCTGTTGTCTCCTTTCTCGGCTGTGGCCAGAACAGCCAGTGTGAGTTTTCTTCTTATTTAATTAACCTACATGGAATGAGGGCTGGGAGAAAACCTGGGAACTTTGATGCTGCGGAAGATATGTAAATGTCAGCCGCAGTGGGCAGTCTGGAAGCTGAGCACTCCTTTCTGGTAGGGAGATTTTTCTGGAGGCAGGAGCAGGTGTGCCTGTCTCTTACAAAGTCTTTCCAGAGCCCTGGAGATGCAGGAGCCAGGTCGGGAGTGAGCACAGGCTTGCAGGCACCTGATCTCCCTCTGTTAAGTGACCTGGGGTGGGGAGGACCAGCCCCCTAAACCAGGAATGAGTCATTTAAGCCTAACGGAGGTCTTTGGTTACGGAATAACAGCATCCCATTTTCCCACATGAAGAACTCGCTGGGAAACCAGGAAGCAGGGTGGCGATAACCAGTGTTCGCTCTTTCCCTCCCCCCTTGGCAGCAGGACTCCCCTAAGTGCTGCCTTCCTGGCTGTTCCCCTCATGTCAGTTGCCTGAGAGCATTTCAGATCAGTCTTCTGAAAAGTGCTGGAAGTGAGAGAAAACAGAGAGAGGGGCTGTTTATCACAATGTCTAAGTTTAACCCTGAAAGATCTTTATGATGGTTTCAGGCCCTCTGAAGAAGAGGGTGCTGAGTCTCTTAACAGGGCTTTTGTTTGGTTAGAAAAACAAGAGAAGGAAACGAATAGTAAGCTGCCAGGATGTGCATCCTGATAAAACATGCCTTTTTCACCCACTTCCGCTTTCTGCAACCCTCCCTGCCTTGTCCGTGAGATGTGCACTTCTGACACTCTGTGCCTTACACAGATTGCAGGTATGGATCAAGCTATGTTCCCATGAAAGGCAGGAACAGACATGCTGATGAGAAAGCCAGACGGGGACACACGTCGTGTTCCTGGGGCGGCGGGGTTATACGGGCCAAGCTCACACCTTGGCAGTGAATGTTGCAGTTTTCCATCCTGGGAGGAGGTTGGGTGCCTCTCTGCATGGTCATGGGCCAACATGGCAAAGGGAGCTTTCAGTGAGCTTGCCAGGCCCAATTCAGCCACAGGCGTGTTTTATTTGGCCATATCCTATTACAGTTTTTTGGAATTAGGTGTCTACATTTCAAAATGGGAGATTTCACATAAAATGCAGACTTCTGGCTTCTTTGCAAAAAATGGAGAATGACAAACTGAGCCTTCATTCCTATAAGGCAAAATGCAATGGCTGTTGTTGAGACGTGTCCCCTTATTATTATTATTATTTTTAGAATTTTTAAAAATTTATTTTAATTAGTCTCAAGTATATAGTACATTGGTTAGACATCTATATAGTTTATAAAATGGTCCCCGCAATTGCTCCCCTCCCTCCCTGGCCCTCCGCTAGCCAACGCATTCATTCTAACTGCATTCCCTATGCCGTGCTCCCCATCTGTGTCCATCCATTCACTACTAGTTAGTACTTCTTTAACCCTTCACCCCATTCTCCCACCCTGGCCCCCTTCCCCCTGTCCGTCACCAAATTGTCCACTATATTTGTGAGTCTGTTTTTTGATTAGTTTGTTTTTCTTATTCCTTAGATTCCGCATGTAAGTGAAATCATATAGTGTTCATCTTTCTCAGTCTGACTTAATACCTTCTAGGTCCATCAAAGCAGTATGTTTTTCCATCCCCTTCTTTTAGTCTGTGTCCTTTAATTGGAAATGAGTCTCTTATAGGCAACATGTAGGGTTTGTTTTCCTTCCCGTTCATCCACTTTTCGGTTGGAGCACTTTAATTCTTTTCCATTTGAGGTACTTATTGATAGGAATGTAGTTGCTACCATTCTTTATTCCTGTTTTTGATATGTTTTTTTTCTTCTTAAAGAAGTCCCTCCAACATTTCCTGAATACGGCTTGGTGTGATAAATTCCTTTAGCTTATTTTTGTCTGGGAAGCTTTTATCTGTCCTTCAACTCTAAATGATAGCTTTGCTGGATAAATTATTCTTGGTTGTAGATCCTGGGTCTTCATCCTGTTGAATATTTTTTGCCAAGCCCTTCTGTCCTGCATAGTTTCTTTTGAGAAATCAGCTGCCAGTCTTATGGGTTTCCCTTATAAGTAACTATCTGTTTTTCTCTTGCTGCTTTTAATATTCTTTCTTTGTATTTAACCTTTGGCATTTTAATTATGATGTGTCTTGGTGTGGGCCTCTTTGGATCCCTGATTTTTGGAATTCTCTGAGCTTCCTGGGGTTTTTCCATTTCCTTCACCAGTTAGGGAAGTTTTCCATCATTATTTCTTCAAACAGCTGTTCAACATCTTGATTTTCTTCAGTTACGCCATCAGATGATATTTGGACCCTTAATAGTGTCCCATATTCCTTAAATTATTTTTATGTCTTGGCATCTTATCTCTTGCCATTCTGATTGAGTGTCCTTGGCTTTCCCATCTCTAGATAGGGCATTTGATCCTTTTCTTTATTCACTTTGTTTATTCCTTTTTATTCCATTTAATATACTTCTCATCTCAGATAATGTGTTCTTCATTTCAGACTGGTTCCCTTTTATAATTTCCATTTCCATTTTTATATTTTTTTACTCTTTTTGAAGTTCACACTGATTATCTTCTTCCAAAAGTTCATTGAGCATCTTTATAACCAGTGTTTTGAACTCTGCATCTGTTAGATTACTTGACTCCATTATATCTGGATCTCTGTTCTGTCTTTCTATGGTTTCTGCTTCTTTGTCTTCCCATTTTGGCTGCCTTTTTGTGTCTGTTTCTATGTACTAAGCAAAGCTCCTAAGTCTCCTGGTCTTATTAGTGTGGATTTGTGAAGTAGGTGTCTAGTGGCACAGTCCTGAGAGGGTCAGCTGCAGGCCAAATTTAGCAAGCCTCTGCCTCTCCAGGGCCACTTGTTTAGATGCAGCAAGCAATCCACAGATGCTGTGCTTATAGTTGCCTCAAAAGGCCACCCAGAAAACTGAGGCCAGCCGCCTCTAGTGTGAGTCTGGCCTGCTCAGCAAGGAGCACCTGACTCGCTGAGGGTATACCTGATGTGGCTTGGGTGGGGCTGTGAATTGGGGAAGGCGGGGTTTCAGGGAATCCTCTAGGTGGAGCGACCTCTGATGACCAGTCTGATGACCTCAAGGCAAAGGCTGCTGAGTCTGTGCACTGGGAGGGGGAGGGCTCAACAGGGAGTAATGGATACTGCTGGCACTTCTGTACCGAGTGAGTTTTGTCTTGGCCCTCACTCCAGCAGCGTCTCCCTGTAAGTCCCTGGTGCCCCCTGCACACAGCTGAACCAGCACTGGTGCTCAGAGCGAGCAGGTCTGTCACTGGGAAAATCCACTTGCGGACACGGCCCCTTTAGGAGGCTTCTGCCACTGCACTGCCTGCCTCCGTCTCACTCAGCTGCTCGGGACCGGGCAGCCCCACGTCCTCGCCCCGTCCTACCTTCTGCCGCTACAGGGCGCTTTCTTGGACTTCTCCCTAGTTGTATGGCTTATTCATCAAGATCCCAGGTGATTTTTCCTTGCTGCTGCTCCCTGCTCTCATCACAACTTTTGATTTGGTCTCCAGAGGGATGAACAGAGCCTCTATCGTCTATGCCATTTTGGTTCTCTTCGAGATGTATCCCCTTTTAATGGAGCCCTCCAGTCTACCATCCCTGCCCCGCTCTGCTCAGCAGCAAACAGGTGTCAGCAACTGCGTTGTGCCAGGCCCTGTGCTGAGTGCTTTATGTCAGTGTTTCGCAAACGTTGCCACACGTTAGAATCACCCAGGAGCTTTGAAATACCCAATGTCCAGGCTTCTTCCAAACCAGTTATATCAGAATCTCTGGCAGTGTGACTCAGACATCAGAGGTTTTTAATCTCTCCACGTGGTTGCAACGTGCAGCCACAGAAGAGAACTCGTGGTTTCCAGGTGTTAACTAACCGCTGGCTCTCAGCCCAGGTGCTTCCCTGTGTACCACATGCCTGCCTGGCACCAAGGACACCCACTCACAGAATCAAATGGGCACACATCAAAGGAGAGAATGGCAGACATCATGGACGAGACCCAGATAAAGCCCTGGGAGGTGCCAGAGAAGGGAGAGGAGACTTCTTGGAAGTGGCATCTTGAGCTGAGGCTTTGGAAGGGTTTATAATCGCTTCTGAAAAATGTGTTTTTAATGGTTGGCTTCAAGACGGTAGATACTTTCAGGTGTAGCCGGTTAAAAATATTCTCAGTCTTATCTCTAACAAGTATTCATGGTTCTTGCCTTTGGAGATTAAGTGGTGTTTTATAGCCGTTGGTCATGAATTATTAATGATTTGAAATTGTGGTCATTATAGTTTACTCAAAATCCTTAGGAAATAATTTTTTTTGTATAGCATTAAAAAATAAAACTATAGAGGAGAAAGAAGCCTTTATTCATCACCTGCCCAGTGTTAACGCTGGTGTCCGTGGCCGTGTGGGTTAAGGGTGTGGCACTGGGGACATGTCCTCTCACTGCACAGAGTCACAGAGGCCCCAGGTGGCTGTGAATTAATACCCACGATGTGTTCTACAGCAAATCCCAGTTGTGTGACCTTGGACAGGTCGCTTGACCCCCTCACCTCATTTGCTAATACCCACTTTGGAGGCTTGGCTTGCAGAGTAGAGGCAAGAACGCACTGAAGCACCTAGCTAGTTCCTGACCTGTATGTAGTAAGCATTCTGTAACTGTTAGTTGTTACATAATCGTAGTCATCCCTTAGAGTGTTAGTGTTTAACAGACAGTCATGACCTTGGAAGGAGGAGGCAGCACAACTGTACCCATACTAAAAGGGTCTTCCTAGCTCCAGCTGGACTTTAGACTGATTCTGGCCTTCCAGGCTCCTGGCTGTGTGCCCCTAGTCACATGGGCCCCAGGAAGGGCTGCTCTGGGCCCCACCATAAATCACTCTGAAAGTCTCCCATGATCTCAGACTGCCTTGTTTCGCAGCTGATCAGAGATTTGAAAAATGCTCTTGATGGCACACTCATCTGCCAAGCTCATTTGTGAAGGGCTCGAAAAGTCATTTAACTCAACTGCCTAGAAAGGGTTAAGCCTTCCTCTTGCATGCATGCGTGCACACACATGCACACACACACACTTCCTGTTAGTAGCAGAGCCTTTTGGTGAAAGGACTAGAGGCTCCTTTCATCTTTGCTGAGTGGAAGAGGAGACTGAGATCTCAGGGGAACAGCAAAGGAGGGAGTCCAGGATCCAGGGTGCTCCAGGGAAAGGGTTATCTGGACAACCTTGTCTTGTGCCAGCGTGAACATGCCTTCACTTCCCTCTGGTCTCTGTACCTTGTTGGTGTCTTGACGCTCCTCTCTACCAGTTGTTCCTTCTCCCAGTTCAGAGGCCAGAGAGGGAGTCTGACTGACCTGGCTAATCAGTACTAAAGGGCAATAAGGGGATACTGGGCTCCTGACATCAGCCCTCAAGTTGCCTTCTAAGAGACAATAGCTGTATTCAGTTTCTTATGTGTCCTTCCAGAAATATTCTGCGCAGAGCATATCATACTACTCTGCCCCTACCCACCCCCTCAACACAATGATAGCATGTGATACACATCGTTTTTGTTCCTGGATTTGTTTTCACCTGCCAACATGTCTTAGAATTCCATAGCAGGTCATGTGTACAGGCCTCATTTATTCTTTTTTACGGGGCGCATAGAACTCTTTGTGAATGTATAGGAATATAATCCTTTATTGAAACCTTTGGGTCCAAATGATTTTTTTTTTTTTTTAGACTTTAGAAAGTAGTACCATCCCAGTATGGCCTGGGACAGCACCCTATAATCAAATGTATGTGTTTGTGTGTGTATAAATGAAAATATGAATAGTCACACTAAGTGGGATAAAGACTATAAATTCATGTCAGTTCCAGTCTGATTTTGCTACTAAAAATAATCACATATAAGGATTTTGGACCTGCTGAAAATATATTACTAGTTCCTGGTTGATGACTGTCTAGGCTATTAATAGTCTTTTGCTACTACATGAGCACTTTAAAGAATATCCTAGAGCAGACGTCTCTGTATACATGTGCAGGAATAACCAAAGGTTAAATTCTTAAACGTGGAATTAATGGATCGAAGGGCATGTGCTTTTTCAGCATTGATGTTTCCGCTTTGTCTCTTAACTGCATGAGAGAGGCAGAGCTTTTTATACCAGACCACCTGGTAGAATGCTGGCCAGACTCACGTGAGGTTACCCTTGGCTGAAGTGCCCATACCAGAGCCACTCAGTGCCCACCTTGTTGTTCTCGTCCCCTAGGCCACTTTTCCAGCAGGAAGTGGGACCAGGGATTCTCCTGGGAAGGACTTGGGGCGTGTCCAGCACTTTGGTTTTTGAAAGCCATCTCTCACGGGCCCTTCGCTCTGAGCACTTGTCGTGGCTCATTGCAAGGGGCCTGTGGGACCGCTGGCTTTCTGGAAGTTTCAGACTCCACCAGCAAGCAAACAGCAGGCCCTTCCCTTTCCTCACTTCAGTTCTCAGTGTCCTTGCAGCGTCAGTCTTCTGGGAATCAGGAGCTGCCTCTTCCATATTTAGAGATCTCAGGTGCCTTGTTTAAAAAATTTAAAGATGACAAAAAATAAAAAAAAATAAGAGAGAGAGAGAAAGAAGAAAAGACAGTGCGAGCGGTGTTGCTGTGTTACAAGAACCTGCCTGATTTGACAGCTGACGTTCCAAATCTGCACTCTCCTGGAATGAAGCCTTTTAGTTCACATTTCTGGGCAGAGAAGAATGAAATTCATTTTATATCCAGCTGCCAAGTGCGTTCCAGTTGTGAAGTTATTGTTGTCAGTCTTTCCACTTCTTGAGGTCTTGTTCTCGGTAGCTTTGAGAACTTGGCGCGTGGGGGCCCTGGTAACACTGACGGCTTCTGATTTCTATAAGGCCGATAGGTCACGTGGTAGGGTTGGCGCTGTGTAGCAGAGCAGCTGAGCCGAGAACCTGAAACCAAATAGCCTGGATTCCTAGGCTAGTGTCAAGACTCAGGCGAGTTACCTATCCTGTCTGTGACTTGACTTCCTCTTGTAAAGAGCAGGGATGATAGAGAACCTGCATCACAGGGTTGTGGTAAGGATCAGTGAGTTAATATGAATAAAATGCTTAGTACGGTGCCTGGCACATACTAAGTGCTCCATATATGTTGACTACTGTAATTTAGGACTGGCAGGGTTAGAATAGCCAGTTTAAAAAAGCTTATCCCTTCAGAGTCAGAGGTAACGAGCAGTCTGCCAAGAAAAAGTGGGACACGGACTAGGCCGGCATTCCTCAGCCCTTAGATGCGATGGAACGGCACGTAGGCCATCCCGTCAGCATTACTTGCCCCTGAATCACCCGCCTACTCTGAGATCTCTGCCGCCAGGCTGGGGCTACAGGAAACATGTGCGCAGAGCACAGCGCCCGTAACCCAACCTGAACAGCAAGGCCAAGACTCGAGCCTTGAAAAGCAAAGAGAATCAATTTATGATAAAATGCCAGGAAGGAGATTGACATGTCTAAAACCTTCCTGCTATCAGCTTAGCTTCCAGCAAAAGATTAAACTCTAGGAAAAACCCATCAGAGAACTGCAGTTTGTGACCGGAGAGAGATAATGTCGACGGCTTCCCTTTCCGAGTCCGTTTTGGCTCAGCAAAAGTGCCCTTCAACAGAGCATCATCAAAGTTTTCTATATCCTCGGATCTTAGGCATGAAATTGCCTTGAAAATGTCTCCTTTTACCTTCCATCCCAAAATCGCTTTATAGAAATGGAATGTAATTAGAACAGAGAATGATGCTATCTAAGAGAAGGAGCTTCCTGCATATTACTCATGAAAGAGGTGTCTCCTGGGCGAAAATGGGCCCGTGAGAACTGCCCCTCCGTCCGAGGACAGCTCTGCAGGAGCTAGGCAAGGCCGTGAGAGTGGCAGGCCACGTGGGCCTAAGTCACCACCACTGACCGTGAGCGCACTCCTGCTCCCCTGAGCCTCCCTTCCCTCTGTGGCCCCCAGGTCTTCAAATTCATTAGGGTCCATGAACCATGTTTCTCAGACTCTGTTCAAGTGACAGAAGCCCTCCTCAAACCAGCCTGCAGCAAAAATGGGAATATGTTCCCTCGCCTAGCTGAAAAGTTCAGAGGTGGAGTACAGCAGGCATGGCTGGATCCAGGTGCTCTGGCTCAGTTCCTCCTGAGTCTACCTTCTTCTGTGACAGGGCCACTGTCTAGCAGGCTGTTCCCTCTCAGTACAAGTTGGCCCCAGCAGCCCCAGGCCTGCACAGAGGCCAGATAGCACATGGGAAGAAAGCACAGGGTCTGGAGTCAGCCCGCCTGTGGCTGAATCCTGGCTCATCACCTCCCGTAGTGCTTAACCATCTCTGAGCCTGTTTCTGCATGTGTAGAGTGGGGATAATAGCTGTGCCTAACTCACTGGGTCCTTGGGGTGCTCTGAGCAGTGCCTGACAAGTAGACAGCCCTGAAGAAGTGACAGGTACTGCTTCCTTCTCTTTTCCTTCCTGTCATTATACTTATCTCAGCAACTCCAGCGAACTTGAGCAGCTGCCTTACCACAGGTCAGCTGAGTGTCCGGAATGAGACTCATGGCCAGCCTGGGGTTGTACAACCACCCTGGAGACGAGACGGAGAGTCGTGAGTTAATCACATGGTAAGGAAGAGGTGTTCTCCCAAAGGACCATCAGGATCTTGTTACTAGAAGACGGGGGAAAGGGTAGTGGGCAGACAAAAACAATAGCTGTCCAGCGGACACTTTGTAATGGGAGTGGTAAAACCGTCAAGTAACGCAGCTGTTAAAAAGTGCTTCCTGTACCATTCTCACAGTTGTACCCTCATCCCACCAGGGAGGAAACCTCGACTCAGAGCAGTGCAGCGACCTGCTGGGTAACACAGCAAGTGAAGGGCCGCCGAGCTGATACTCCCTGTTCTGTGCATTGGGGTACAGTGGCGAAAGGGTGGATCGCTTTGGGAGGCAGCTGGGGGAACTTAGTCCCTAACCATTTCCAGGCTCAATTTCTTTATCTGTGAGATGGGCGTTATCAGTCCTTCCTTCCCCAGGTGTCTGAGACTCAGTGAGGTTGAGGGTGATACACACGTGATTTCCGTCCCCACTTGGGACCCTGCAGGCTCTCATATGGGCTACTTTCCCTGTTCTGCTGGTTCAGGGCTCAATAGGGGACCCTGTGTACTTCTGGGATCACAGGGCTGTGCAGGTGTATAGGAGGCAGAGGCAACAACTGCCCGATAAATGGAAGCCTCAGTTTCCTCACCTGAATCTCTGAGACAGTCAATTCTCACCTCCCTCTGCCAAATGCATTAATGATGGCTGGACTCCTACTGGAAGCCGCTGAAGAGATTATGTGCCTCTCCCTGTCCCCAGTTTGTAATTCAGAACAAAAACTGTGAAGTAAGTATAAGGAAGTTCAACATGTTCTGAAGTTCTTTTCCCAGGATGACTACTTTTCATACTTTTTTTTTTTTTTTTTTAAATAGAAACCTAAACTCTTTCAAAAATATTCTCTGGGCTGTTTGTGCTTTGTTGATGCCCTGGGAGATGGTTGGCACTTGGGAGATGGAATGGCAAGAGCGGTCAAGGGCAGGGAAGGGGTCCAGGTCAGACTGCCTGGGTTGCATCCTGGCTCTACACTTAATAGCTGTGTGGTCTTAGCAAGTTACATAACCTCTGTTCAGTTTCCTCGTCTGCAGAATAGAGGTGAAAATACAGTTCCACCTCAGAGTTGTTGAGATAAATGATAATACATATGAAGTATTAGAACCATATCTGTAAGTGCTATTAAGCATATGTGATTATTATTCATCAAGTCCCATTCGTGACTCCTGTCCACTCTACATCCCATTAACTAGCATAGATGGGGAGGCAGGGTTTATGTAGTTCACACCCAGGGGACCCACCTCATCAGGGCCTGTATCAGACATTTTTCATCTCTTTCTGATTCTAGAACTAATACATGCTGATTGTAGAGAAGTTAAAACAATACAGAAAGGTACAAAAATTAGTCATCCTAAATGACTATCCATTTAGATAGTCACTATTATTTATTTATATTTCCTTTTAGCTTTTTTTCTATGCAACTACGTATATTTTAGAATTAGGATTATGCTGAGGGGTGATTAAAAAATGCCCATTTTACATTGTTTTTTGGTTTTTATTTATTGTGGCATAACTTTTATTGTTATAAAGTGGACAATCTTAAGTAATATAGTTTTTAAATTTTTTACATATGAATATGCCTGTGTTAGCACTACCCACATCAAAAACATACAACATTCTAGTATTCTGGGGCACCTTCAAGGTCACCAACCCATTAATACACCTCTCCAAGAGTAACTACTATCTTGACTCTAATGGCATAGATTAGTTTTCTAGTATTTGAACTTCAGATAAATGAAGTTCACAGAGTGAGTACTTTTTTTGTCTTTTTTTTTGGTTAAACGTATTTGTGAAAGTCATCCATATTTTTCATTGTATCATTTTATTCTTTATCACAATGGTATAAACTTTCTATTATTCTATTATTAGAAAAGTTAAGTTATAAAATAGTTTGCATTCATTGTCATTATTTAAAAATTTTCAAAATTGTGCATTAAGTAAAAAGTCCTGTTCAAATTTAATTCAAAGTCATTCCTCTCCCTAGATAACAGTTATCAATAGGATACTCATCTTCCTGGACCTATTTCTAGTTCTACAATTCTATTCATTGTTTCAGTTTGTGTGCATTTGGCTGCAAATAACAGAAAACCCAACTAATAATGACCTAAACTAGGGGTCAGCAAGCCTTTTCTGTAGAGGGCCAGATAATAAATATTTTGGGTTTTATGAGCTATCTTGTCTCTATCACAACTACTGAATTCTATCATTGTAGCCATGAAGGCAGCCATAGTGAATATTTAAATGAATGATGTGTTTGTGTTCCAATAAAAACGTATTTACAAAGATAGGCAGTGGACTGTAATTTTGCTGACCCTTGGCTTAACAATAGGGATTTGTTTGGCTCATGTGGCAAGAAACCTGGAAATAGCCTCCTACCAAAAAATATTTGAGAGTGCCTGACTCCCTAAAACCTTGCCAATAGTGGATAGTAACAGGCTTTTATATTTTTGCTAGTACTCTTTGTCCTTATTCCTTTGTTTTGGGTAAATTTGGGTAAATTGCTGATCTTCCAGATCACCAGTTTCTTCTATATCTGTATCTATTCTGCTCTTCAATGTCTTCTAATTTTTGTATTTTAATGATTAAATCTATTATTTGTGATTTCAAATTCTTTCCTATAATAGGTTGTTCTTATCCCTCTGAGAATCTTAAGTATATTTTAAATGTCTCTGCTTTCACTGTTATCTGTTTCTTTGGTTGTTAGTTCTTCTGTTTGTTGAGTTGGCCCCCTCTTTCATGATGTGAATTTTCCTGGAATGTTTGGTAATTTGTGAATATTGCTCTTCTGTGTACTGGGATCTCCTGTTTTCTTCTCTGTCGATGCTGTTTCTTTTTACTATGATTTGCTGCCCATGACTGTGAGCAGAGGGGTGGGCAGAACTTGCTGCAAGAATAGGTCCTGCCTTCCTGTCTCAAAGACCCACAGTCACAGCTCCTGCAAGCTTTGTGGCTACACCTCTGTGTCCCACAGGAGTTCTTAATCAATCCTCTTTGACATTTGACCTCGGGCCTTCACCCCGCCCCCAGGAGAATGTGTTGCCTCTAGGTTTGGAGCAGCCCGGGACCACCTTCTTGAGCTTCTGATTGGCCTCTGTTTCTTTTCATGCATCCAATGCTGTCTGCCATCCATTTCTCGGGGATTTTGCAACACTTGTAACCTGCCAGTGGCGCCCCACCTTATTTCCCCATGCTCTATGGGAAAATACTGTACTTGCCCTTGGTCTTCCCAACTTGATGCAGTTACAGGGTGACTTCTTTTTAGAGTTTTCACCTTCCTTGTCACCTTAATCTGGACAAGTTCATCCTTCTCTAAAAATACAGTGTCAGAATAAAACTGAATATTCCAACTAGGAACTAATTAGTGTAGAATATAGGGGTGGAGTGTACTTTCTAATAACAACTGGGTTCAAATACTAACTCTGCTCTCTACTTCTTTGGTCAAGTCCCTTCACTGATCTAAGCCTCAGCTTTCTCGCCTGTCAAATGGGAATCATGATCATAATACCAACCTCATAGATCAATGAGAGTATCAATTGAAATAGTGTGTCAAGTGTTTAACCTGGGGCCTGGCATGCAGTAGGTGCTAAAACATGTTCGTTCTCTCTTCTTCTGACAAAATCTCTACCACACTCACTGTGTGTGCTGTAGTGGTGGTAGTTTTTGGCAGCCACACCACACTGTAGCTCTACTGAGCACATTAGCTAAAAGCCCTGTCTTGTCTCATGGACTTTTTTCAAGCCAGACTTTTCTTCCAGAGCCTTGCCTTGTGTAGGACTTTTACCTTGGCTGTGATGCATTTTATCAAGCTGTTCTTGATCCATCCCTAGTCTATAGAAATTGATCTGAACCCAAATTTCATCTTTCAGTTTATTCTGTGTGCCTGCCATCTGAATGTCGTTCACAGATTTAATAAACAGCCGTCAACTGCCAGATCCAGCCATTGATAAAATTATGGCCTGAGATAGGACCAAGGACAGAATCCACGGTATGCCACTCTTCAGGGGAAGAGTAATTTAGATGACTGGGCAAGATGATTAATTTGTCTAGTTCCTGTAATAGCGTGTCCTTGTGGCTTGATTAGAATGACAATATTAGCAACAATGTATTGGGTTTTATTTACCATAAGGCCAAGCACTGAGGTAAGTTTTTTTTTTTTTAATATATGTTTTATTTCCTATAACAAGTCTGCAAGGGACGTATTTGTATTACTTCGGTCTTAGTTAAAAACAATAATCTAACTTTAGTAGAAGGGGGACTATATTACTTCATTATAAGGTTCTAAAGAGTGGATGCTTCACAGAAGCCAAGGGCAGGATGTCAAGAATGGCAAACCAGTGCCTAGGATCCTCTAGGGTCCCAGAAAATCCTCTCTCTATGGCTCTTAACTTTATGTCTGTCAACATCTGTGTCATTTTCACTTGGGACAAAATAGCTTTTACTGTTTCTCAGTTCACCTGGCAAAAAATAATTCTATCAGTAACTCCTGAGTTCACTTTTCCCCTTTCAAGAGAGTAGCCAGATCTTCCCTGAACTTTTTATTCCAAATTCCCCAGGACTGTTGGCTTTACCTGGGTCAGGTGCCTGCTCCTGGTCCAGACACCTATGGGCAGTGGTGGTCATACTGTCTGGATATGGCCTTCTGGTCTCAGTGCTATAACCTGTGGCCATGGGCAGGGCAATGGCCAGGGTCCAGCTGCACATTTTACAAAGGAAAGGGAGGCCCGAAGTCACTCAGTCAGTTAGTAGAGGAATCAGGGCTTCATCCCAGTTTTGTCTGATTCTGAAGCTCATGTTATTAATGTACCGCTCTTAAGCTGGGTCACATTGTCCCAAGGTGGCTTCTCTGGTGGTTTCGGTGAGGACTGGACAGCGTCTCAGGCCCGGGAGCTCCAGAACCCATCTCCTGCTATCACCCCGGTCCAGTCCCAGACCAGGGCTCAGATCCTTGCCTGGTCAGTTAGCTTTTTCTTTGGTGACTCAGCAGATGCCCTGAGTCACCAAAGAAAAAGCTAACTGACCAGCCATTGCAGAACTCAGCATCGTGAGGGACCTGGTAATTAAGAAGATAAGCACAGATTTTAGAGTCTAGTGAAGCTAGGCTTAAGTTCCCACTGTGACTCTGTGCCCTCAGTTTCTACAACTGTGAAATGGAGATGATAATGCATACTTTATCTGTTTTTGTGATGAGTCATTGTGATAAAAGATGTCAATCCATGTGACCAGCATGGGGTAATTCATTCTATAAAGGTAGAAGTTTATGGATTTTATGAATTCTGAAACAATGAGAAAGTACAGGAGTCCAGAGGAGAAAGTCTTTAACTCAGCCAGCAGGCTAGGAAGTCGGATGTGAATTGTTCATGGTATCTATGAGAATATGACATTAAAGCTTGAATAATGCATAGGAGAATAAGAGCCAGGCCAATAAGAATGGGTACAGACACACGAACATATGCAGGAGTTTGAGGGACCAGCAAGTAGTTCATTATGACAGATGAAAAAGTATGTATGGGAGCACATGAGGGCGCTGAAGCCAGTAATGCAGACTGGGCCCAATAGAGAGAACTTTGCTCATTTATGCATTCACTTAGCAAATATTTATCCAGTACCCGCTGTGTGCCAGGCACTGTCCTGGGTCCCGTAGATTCTGCAGTGAACAAAACAGACTTAAATTCATGTTTTCTTGGAGTTTCTGTCCTAGCGGTTAGAGGCAGACACTAAGCAAACAAATAAGGAAACTATAAAGGGACCTGATACTTAAGGGTTTGACATTAGAGGAAAGAAATCAAACAGGAAGGGTGGTGGGAGTGCTGGGAGGGCTTGTCCTCGGGCAGGCTTCAGGGATGGTGAGCAGAAACTAAAGGAAGGAAGGGAAGAGAGCATTTGGGCAGAGGGATAGCGAAGACATATGGCTGAATTAGGAGGGATGAGGGGCAAGGGGGTGGGAGGTGAGGACAGAGGGTTAAGGCAGGTCTTATAAGGCCTTGCGGCCATTTCTAAGCATGCAGGCTGTCTGTGTGAGCGACACCGGGAGCATTTTGAGCATGAGCGGGCCAGGACAGAACAGATTTGAGCAGGGCGCACTCTCTGTCCAGCCTGTGTGAGGGCGGAAACTGGAGAGGAGACGGGTACTGTGGAACCCCATGGGACAGTGGTGGCCGGGGTTGGGGAGCAGTGAAAGTGCAGAGAAAGTGTCAGGTGCTAAACACCGTGAGGGTAGAGCCACTTGGATTTATTGTTGGATCGGATGTGGTGGGAGAGAAAGAGGAATCAAGAAGGACTCTCAGTTTTGGTCTGAGAAACCAGAAAGAGTCATCCCTGAGACGGGAAAGTGGAAGCAAATTTTAGGGGCAAGACGAGGAGGAATTCAGTTTAACACTTGTCGAGACCTCAGGCTGGTGGCTGGGTATGGGAATCTGGGATTGGGGGAAATTCCGGGCTGCGTCCATCCGGAATGTGGATTGATTTTTTTCTTTATTGAGCATAGAGGTAGGGTGGGTGGAAGTCATTAGTTACGCAGGTCATATGTGAAAACAGCTTCTTTAAGATAATTATTTTTAACCTTCTAGATAAGGCTAAATCCCCTTTGCCAGTTCTCAGCTCTCCTCTTGGTAATCCCAGTCTTCCCCTCCTGGACTAACTGTTGTCACGAGCTTGGCACGCATCCTTCCAGACCTTTCTGTGCATCGTGTACCTGAGTGTATCTATAAAATATGTATGGTATTTTTGGAGTGTGTGTATTTTAACAAAATGGTGTCATGATAAATGAGTTGTCCTGTAAGATGCTTTTGTAATTTGTAACTTGCCTAACTCCTGAACTATGCAAGATCCATCGTTGGAGTTACACGTAAACCTAGCTTTTTTTTTTTAAACTTATACCGTATGGTATGGATAGACTGAGGGTTATTTTGCCATTTCCATCTGGACTCCTTGGGCACTTATGTGCAGTTGCTAACATTTACTGAGCATGTATTATATGCCAACCGAGTCAGAGTAGGTTGAAGCTATGCAGGGTCTTGCTTTGTCTTGTTTTAGTGGGTACTGCCGTCTTACTCCCCAAAGTGTCTCTGTCACCTTGCTTGCCAGCCATTGCAGGTTTTAATGAGGGAAGCCGTGGAGATCTATGTTTTAGAGCAAAGCCCGGTGGCGGGCTGTGGGCTGGAAGGAACGAGCAAGAGACCAAGAGACCGTGGAATTTGTGGGCTGTCGTTCCACTCTTAGGAACTCGTTTTCAGAGATGACACAGAATACTTTGGGGCCAGAAGAGACTCTCCCAACCCCTTCCTTTGCTCCTGAAAATGGAGGAGCACAAACGAAATGCCGTCTCTGGCTTCTTCCTGTCAGCCAGTTTCTCTTCCTAGACCTCCTCACCATCTTGAAGCCTTCCCTTTTGACAAACACACTCGTTGTTACATTATAAAAACACTATTTATATTAGTGCAGTCCAACTCCTCTGTCATCGGCCCTTATTTTGCCACCATCCTGATAGCATTTTTTGCCTGCCACCTGCAACGGTGTGTTCAGGGGTTGGTGCACAAGCAAGGTTGTGGCTGTCACCAGCACAGCACGTGTTCTCTGTGTGTGATAGCAGCCCCTCTCCTGAGGCAGACCAGATCCTGCACCCAGCTGCTCTCCCCAGAAACAGCTTGGCTCAGCCACTTCATACACGAGAAAGGAAAGCTGCATCCCTAAAAAAAATTATGTCGTCTTTTCTTTGCATGAGTTTCAGGTGGGTGTTAACTTTGCGGCATAAAATGCCTCAGGGTTAGTTTAGGGAGCTGGGTCTAGGGTAACCATGAACTCGGATTTCATGCCATCGTAATTAGAAACTTCTGAATATTTCTAATTAGCATCATCTCAGTTGCTAACATTTACTGAGCATGTATTATATGCCAGCCTGTAGACTAAACATTTTATGTTTTAAATCATCTTTAAATCATCTTCCCATTTGTTGCACTTTTTTATTGAGATATAATTAAATAACACAGTAATTCAGTGGTGTTTACTACATTTACAGTGCTGTGTAACCATCACCACTATCTAATTTCAAACCATTTATATCACCCCAGACAGAAACCCTGTATCTGTGAGCAGTCACTCCCAATTCCTCCCTTTCCCCAGCCCCTGGCAACCATTAAGTTACTTTCTGTTGCTATGAATTTGCCTGTTCTATATATTTCATGTAAATGGAATCATACGATATGTAGCCTTATGTGTCTGGCTTCTTTCACTTAGCATAATGTCTTCAAGGGTCATCCACGTTATAGCATATGTCAGTGTTTCATTCTTTTTTATGACCAAATAATATTCCATTGTATCGATATGCGACACCCTGTTTATCTGTTCATCCATTGATGGACAGTTGGGTTGCTTCCACCTTTTGTCTACTATGAACAAGCCACCAGGACATGACCCAGTTACCATTGCCCACGCACACAAGCAGGACAGGATTCTTACCCAGGTACCTGGCTCCATGGCTGAGGCTGACCACCTCACTTGGCTGTTGAATAAAGACCCAGGAATTGAGGGCCTATGTCATATACCTCCATGGCAACCACATTTCAGATTTAAAAATTGGGCCCCGTGGTCCGAGGAATTCATCATACGTTTGGCACCTGTTCAAATTCAGGACTACTGTGGGAATTCCTGGCTGAGTCAGGATTATCCATTCATATCAAAATGTATTTATTGATAGCCTTTGATATAACAAGACTGACTCCTGCTCTAGTTGCTCATGGTTAAGGAGAGAAGATGTGCTGTCTTAGGCAGTCTCTGGGCTGGAGACATGTACGGGGGAGGTGAGAGGGTTGATGGGGGTGGGCTCTTGAATACTTGTGAGGGGTAAGGGATGCAGAATTGGGCAGAGGGAGGAGTTGGTGCAATGCAGGCTGTGGTAATCCACAGTGAGCTCTGGGGATGGGTGGCCCTTTGGAGATGTTCCCAGCTGAGGCAAGGAGCCTGGGTCTTTGTACCCTTGGCATCAACCACTATCAGAGAGCAGGCATAGCCTGGGCAATATAGGCTTCGTGGGAAAGGACACAGCTATGAGCTGCCAGCCATCAGTGCTCCCAGAGCGAGAGTGAGTGACCTGGGCCTGAAGCTCAGCATCTATGACACATGTGTAGGCCTGTGTCCATGGTGGCTTAGATAAGTGCTCTGACAAAGTGGTCTGTGAGCATGCTTCAGGAACACGGCTGGAGGAGGTGGTCACCATCCTGGGATGGGGGTGAGCAGGGAGGCATCTTAACTGTGTCATGAAGACTTGAACCCAAACCTGTTTGTCCAACTGCCAGCCCATGAGCTCCTCTGGGATGCCTCAAAGTCTCAAGACAACTGCCCCAAACCAAACTCAGTCCTGCTCCTCCTCCGGCCTTCGCCTCTCTGAGAACGGCACCACCGACCATTACTGTAGAGTTAGCCTCAATACCTCCCCCTCCCTCGCCTCCTTTTCCCTGCCCATGGCCAAGTTCTATGCTTTCCCCTTGAAAATACCTTCTCCCTGCTTCCTCCATGTCACAGATACCTCCTGTCTGAACTTCTGCAGCAGCCTCCTCCCTGCCCCCATCACCCACCCTTGGCCACCTCCAACATCTTAGTCCAACATAAACCCTCTGCCTCAGTAACCCAGTGGCTCTCCATTGGCCTGGGGTTAAGGGCAAAACTCCCTGCTGTGGCCCGTGTGGCTTTGATGCTCTGGCCCACTCAGGTGCCATCCTCTGTTCCCCGTGCCCCTGGCTCCAGCCCCTCTGTCCTTCCTGCTCTCTGCTCGCTCTCACTACGTGGCCTTCATGTGTGTGTCCACTTTGCTTCAAGCGCACTCCCTCTCTAAATTGACTCGTTTGTCCTTCAGATTCTGGTTCTGTTGTCACGCCTCCACGAAGCCTCACCCGACCTCCCTGCCGTAGTCACGTTTCCCTTTTAAAGCTGCTCAGGCACCGCACACCCACCTCCAGAGTGCTTGAAATGGTTGAGGGCGTACATTTGGTGCTGGGGTTATTTGTTTAAAATGGGCCTCCCTCACTAGACCGTCAGCTCCTTAAGGCAAAGGAACTTGACCTGGCGTGGAATCGGAGGTACTCAATAGATCTGAAAGAATGTAGGAAAGGAAGGAGGGGGAAAAGGTAGGAAAGAGGGAGAGAGGAAAAGATCGAGGTCCCACGTGGTTGAGGAGGGATTGGGGTGAGAGGGAACTACCACGAACTGTTTCCTTTATATCTTTTGATCTGTGTGATCTCATATGGCAAAAACCTTAACTGTCATGGGTGAGAGAACATTGAACCTGAATCCAGCTGCACTGTCCTAGACTTGAGCATGAGGTTTCACTCCCTACGTAGGGTTTTCCTGCCACTCAGTAGCCATCATTGGCACAAACAGGCTTTGCCCCTCATCGAGCTTAAAGCAGGCCTGGAACGTCAGAAGCCAGGTCCCTCTGGCTATCTTTTGGGATCAGCCAACATGCCCAGACCACTCTTCATCCCAGCCTCCTGATAGGCTCCCAGGGTCTCCTTGCATTGTGCTTTTGCACATACTGTTCCCTGCCTTCATGCCTTTCCCCACCCTCCGCTACCCTTCCTTCCCTTCCCTTCCTTCCTCCCCTCCTCCACCCTAATGAGCTCCTTTATGATTCAGTGCCACGTCCTCTCCTCTGTAGAACCTCCAGCCCCAAGCAATGCCAGAGACCCATGCACTGTACCCGTCGCCCCCTGGCACAGGTGCTCCCTCTTAGTAAACCTACCCCATGGCACCGGAGCAGTTGTCTTTCAGTGGCCTTGCTAAGTTCATTGGGGACAGGGATATTGTCTTCCTGCCTTCTTTTCCTCCTCATTCCTCCCTTCCCACACATACTTTGTAAGGTCCTGTGAGAGCTGGGAGATACAGCAGTGAGAGTTGGCACCTGCCCTGCCCTCATGGGTCTCACATCCCATTGGGGAACCACAAACAAATGATCAGAGATGCTTTCAGAGAGTGAGAAGAGCTGTGTTACTGAGGAGGCCAAGGCGGCCTGGGCAGTCAGGAGAGGCCCCAGGAAGGGCCACGCATGCCGTGAAGAGGAAGGGCTTGGCTTCTCTGAGAAACAGCCAGAAGGGCTATTGGATTGCGGTAGTAGGGGCTGTGGGTGAGAATGAGGTCATGGCGGAGCCAGATAGCATCCATTTCTGTCTGTCTCTGGTCCTTAGCACGGCACCTACCCATAGAAGAAGCTCAAGAAATATCTGTTGAATAAATAGGAGGGGCCCCTCAGTGCTACTCCCTCTTCAGGAGTTTGGGAGGAGAGGGATGCATCCATTCAGGCAACGCGGCTTGCTGGGCAGGTACTGATAGGTTGGTCCTGGTGATAGACGCGCTCTCTGGCATGTTCATTCCCTTCGAAGGAAGAGTTCTGCCATGCAAGTCAGGTGGTGGAAGGAGAGGTCGGAGGAGAGAAAATTATACCCGTGCTGCCTCTCTCCTCCCATCAGGCCAAGCGGCAAGCCCTGCGGGATTGGGAGGCTCTGACAGGTAATAGCCACCCTAAATCAGTTTAGCGCTAGCCTGTGAGGGTGAGCATGCCTCTCTTCCTCTGTAATATCAGAGGCTATTTGTGCTGCAGATATGGTTCCAGGGCTCCTTGCAGGCCTACGCTCCCTCCTGAGCTCTCAGAGACTAGGACAGCAAGGAGGGTGGGAGCAGCCTCAGCTCATCTTGACTCACTTAAAGCCTAGGCGAGATGATGTCAGGTCTGCTCAAAACCCTCCAACAGCTTCCTGAACACCTCGGAGTAGGACCAGAATCCTCACCATGGCCTCCAGCCCATGCCGCCCCCCCCTACCCCATTTCCTGGCCCTTGCAGTCTGTGCTCCAGCCACACTGGCCTTCGTGCGGTTCCTTACACATGCTGAGCACACGCCCACCTCACCGCCTTTGCACTGCGGTTCCTGCCGCCTTTCTGCAGAGTCCCGCAGGATTTTCTAACTTTACCTCCTTCAGTCTCCCCTTTCTGGCCGTCTCTGGCCCCTGGCTAAAATAACACCTCCCTCCCTCCCTTCCCACTTCCTTTTCTAGTCTCCATACCACTTAGCACTATCCGACATGCTGCAAATTTACTCATTTTTCTTTTTTATCACCTGTCTATGTGAGCTCCATGATAGCAGAGATTTCGATGTGCTCCCTGCGTCTCCAGAATAGGTGTTCAATAACTATGAATGGATGAATTTGTAAAAGGGGGTCAGCACCACCCACCTGGCAGGGTTATGTGGACGTGGAACTTCTGGTACCACGTTTCCTCACACGTGGTCTGTAGACTCCCGTGGATCGTAGAAGGCTCTTAAACATGGTGCTGTGTTAGTAGGTTCGTATTTATGTCTGCCTTCTAGTTTATGGCAAGTTATAATGATTTTCCATTTATGGCCTTAATGTATTGTTTCCTTTTTAAAGTAAACTTATTTAAGATTTTAAAAAGAGAAAAATCTATGTTTGCCAGCTTAAAAGTTAGTTTATAATAACATTACAATCTTAAAACTTCTGAGAATCAAAAAACATATTAATTGTTTGTAGCACATATGTATTGAAAATGACTTTTTAGATGGCCGTGTAAGATGAACATTTTCATTTAAAAATACAGCATACTGCATCCTGGAGTCCAGGAGGGATCCTAGGTTCTGGATCTGCATCAATATTCTACAAACCCCAAAACTAAATGTAAAATCTCAAGGTCTGTATTGGTAGCAGTGAAAATGGTACATAGCAGGATAGCATAAGAATAACGTGAGTCTAAGGTGTTTGAGAAGTAACTCAAGCTATTCCTCGGCTTATCCATCTGGGGCGATCCGGCGTGTGCATAGCATGTGGTTTGTGATTTTGTTACTATGTCTACCACGGTGTGAGAAACTTGGATCTTTGCTGCATTGTTTTGTGTTGTGTCGTTTCACCTCTAGGGGGTAGTATCAGCCGTCGCTTCAGATCTCGCTCGGCTTCTGTTTGTAGTGTAGGTTCACTGACGGCAAAGTGTATGCTTCTCCTGTTTTGAGGACGGGAGTGCATCTGATACATCGGCAAAAACAATAAAAAGCAAGCTCAGAACTTTACGTTTTCATTCAACTAATATGCATTGGACTTAACTACACAGCCCGGGACACAAAGAACGGAGTCACCGAGAGAACAGAGGAGTTGGCTCTTAGGTGGGTTCTGAAGGAAGAGTAGGGGTTTTACACTGTAAGATGGATCGTCTCCTTAAGAACATTCATGAAAGCATCATTCTAGTCCTCTACTAAATCCTTCTCTTAGCCCTAGGATGTGACAGACTTGGGATTTGGACACCCCTGAGTACTAGCTCTACCATTGTACCACTAAGAACTCACTCAGGTGTGACACATACACGCATGCACGCACACACACACACACACAAATGGCTTGAGTAAAGAAACAAGTGTATTAGCTTTGGGACTAAAAAGTCCAAGATAGCTGGCTCAGGTGTGGCTGGGTACAGGGGTCAAACAAGAGGACCTGGTTTCTATCTGGTCGCTCTCTGTCCTCAGTTCCTCTGCCTCTCTGTTGATGTTGCTCCTTGGACGGATCTCTCCATGGGACATGTAAGGATGTTCATAGTGGTGAACCTAATTGGGTGATAAAAGTGACTTCCTTTGTGGCAGTCCTAGTAGCTCTCAGCTCATGTCGGCTAATAATTCCAGGTAAGAGGGATTGAGACTTTTCCAGCAGATTCGACCAATCCCAGAGCTGAGTCTGTTGGCCTGGCTTGGGGTGCATGCCTAGCTCTGAACTGATCACATGGCCCGGGAGACAGAATACCGTGATTGGCCAGGCCTAGATCATGTGCCCACCCTTGCGGTGCTGGCACTGTTACTTCCACCCCAGTCACACGAACGAGAATGGAGGCGAGGTGGTTTCCCAAAGGCAGATTGAGGTGCTGTAACCAGAAGAAAATGAATAGCTACTGAGCGACAGAAACATCCACTTGCATGCTTTGCGGCCCGCCAGCAATTTGCTTCAGCTTCCAAAGCCTCAGTTTCCTCTCTAAGATGGGGCTGATGATCCTAGAGCATAGCATTATTGCAGACACCCACGATAAGCACCCACAGAGGGCAAAATAAACGAGAGTAAAGGTGGCCTGAAGAGCGGGCCCAGTAACGTGGAGCATTCGCTTATTGCTCATAAATTGTCCCTCAGTTAAGATGTGACACTTCGGGGGCGTAGGGGCAGGGAGAGGCGGGTAGCTCAGGTGTATTGAAGTGCTCTGTGAACTCTGGAGTTGCTCCCAGACACAGTGTTTTCATAGCCTCCTTATTAAAGCATTTGAAGTTATTGTTCTTCTCTGCTGGGACCTGACACCTGCAAGGTTAGGCCCCAGACATTTGACATTCGACATGCGCCAGCCTTAGAAACCAATACCACCTCTCAACTAGCTTTTCTTTAATGCAGCTCAGGCTCTGACACTCGCTAAATCAGCCCTGTTTAGAATTCTAATATTCTGGCCTCGAGGAGGAGTGTATGATTCCTGAAATATAGACTCTGCCCAGCACCTTTAAACATAACTGATTCTTGGTGTTTCTTTCCAATTCTGTTTTTCCCTTGAGAGAACTAATGATATGGCCATTGATAAATTCTACACTGTCTCTGGGGCCAACCTTAGGGATAAAGATGATAAGAATAACAAAAATGACAGCGAGGCTTTGCTTCTGTGTCACATCCAAGTTCCTTAGACCCTTTACTGTACTTAATGAGGTTCTCCTTATCACCCGTTAGCCTTGATCAATCCCAACTTCTGGCCATGAGTGTTTCAGGCTTTTTTGAACCCCCAAACCTTTGCCCCTGCTGATTATCCTGCTGCCTAGAAAGCTTGTCCCTTATCTTATTCCCCAGAAAACATTCCAACTTTAAAATCTCAGTTCAAATGTCTATTTATTTATTTGTTTCACTCAATCAATATTTAGCGAGTGCCCACTGTGTGCCAGGCACTGTCTTATGGGCTTAGAATACACAAATGATCAAAACAGACAGTCTTGCCTTCATGTAATTTCATTCTAGTGCAGGGGACAGCCCAGCCCAATAAATAAAAGGCCTAATATGTAAGATAAAGTAGGTTTTACATTAGTGGGCCATTGGGAGTGGGTGTGTGTGCACAGTTTGCAATTTTAAATAGGGCAGCCAGCAAGGACCTCTCTGAGAATGTAGGGTCTGAGGCAAGCCTTGAAGGAGGTAAGGAATATGGGTCCTGACTTGGGAGAAGAGCACTTCAGGCAGAAGGACCCGTGGGGCAAGGCCCTGAGGTGGGAGTCGGCGCGGTGCCGAGGGTGCTGGTGGAGTGATGGGAGTGGCTCAGAGGTGTGCATGGAGGCCCAGTGTGCAGGACCTGGTGGCCTGGAGACCCATGTGGAGGAGCGTGATTCAGCTTATCTTTGTTAGGAGCCCCCTATAGCAGGGGTCGCAGACTGCAGAGGTGAGGACAGGAGTGGGAGGCCAGTAAGGGGACCTGAACCAGAGAGGCCAGTGGTAGGGGCAGGTGGGAAGGAGTGGCCAGATGTTGGGCATATGGTAGTTTTCCCATGGAGCTGACGAATTGGATGTGGAGTAAGAAAGTAAGTGAAGATGACTTTCGAGGATTGGGGCCTGACACTGCCCTTGAGGGGTCCTTTCCGGTCCCTCATTCAGAGCCTTGGCATCATATTTTTTATGTTTTGTTATAATCGTTTGTCTCCTGTTTCTGACCTCAGATAACTTCGGTAATCTGATGAGAATTATGGACTCTCTTCCCAGAAAAATACCCTTGTGCATTTGATCAAATGGGTATTCCCAGAACTCCCAGCAGGTCATCCCGATATTAGGAACCCCTGGCCAGTGTGTGTTTGCTTGACTGGCTGCAAGACAGCAGGGGGTACCAGTCACACTGCACACAACGTGAGAGGGAGCCAGAGCCCTGCAGAGCGGTCCCTCAGGGTGGCTGAGAGCCTCTGACTGGTGGTTGAGTTATTACAGGCAAGTTGGTATCTGAATATGCACTGGGTCCAAGCTTTTTTAAAACCCCCATTGTGTATGTAACAGCCACACAGTAAGCACTTTATAAATGTTTGCTGAAGACAGCGGTGATAGACCTGGCACTTTATGGGGTTCTCGCATCTTTGTGGGGTGCCTTGAGTGTTAATGCCTCCGTTTTATAGCCTGAGAAATAAAGGCTCAGCGAAGGGCTGTATGCAGTGCTGGGAGAGGCAGTGCCTGGCATCTGACCAAGGACGGGGTGAGGGCTGGCCGAGTTGGTGCTTAGTCAGCCTCGTTGGTTTCATCCTAGGGCTGGGTGTGGTGAAGCTAAGACTGGAGCCC
Source organism: Eonycteris spelaea (assembly GCA_003508835.1). NCBI lineage: Eukaryota > Metazoa > Chordata > Mammalia > Chiroptera > Pteropodidae > Eonycteris > Eonycteris spelaea. The sequence continues at coordinate 1,828,447 of PUFA01000186.1, read as the reverse complement.
AGGACCATGTTCCCCGTTTGATGTTTTCTGGTTCTGACCCCAGGAATTTGTAACCTGGCTAGCATTATAAAGGAGAACAAGAAAGAAAGGATCCTAAACCGCTTTCACTTTTCTCCTAGTTAATCCTTAGAGCAGCCCTGTGAGGTGGACCTTATTAATATCCCTTTTTTACAGATGAGGAAACTGAGCTCAGAAAAGGTAAGCAGAGTTCAAGGCTATTCCCAAATCCCTCAGATAATTAGTGAGCAAATATATAGTTAAATGCTAACAACTTATCATTTAATCATACAGCACTCCACACTGTATTGAATATAATTTAATACTAATTGCAGGGTTTCAGGATGAGCTGAAGTGAGCGGGATGAGATACTTTGGGAACTGAACTGGGCCTTGGGGAGGATGGAGTGGAGACTTTGGGTGGAGGCTGGAGGGGGATGGAGTGGATTTCTGGAAAGTGGGAATAGAATGATTAAGGCGTCAGTGTAGGACTGAGCCTGAGTGGGGGTGGGGATTGGCTAGGATAATGCTATTTAAATAAAGGAACTCTCTAAATGTAAATGTAACTGACATTTATCAGGAGCTTCCTAGGTGCCATGTACTGTGCTAAGTCCTTGCCACTGTTACTGCGTGGAATCCACATTCCCCTAAGAGAGAAAGAAAATCCACCTAGACAGGTGCAGCATTAACTCCATTCCACAGATGAGGAAACTAACAGCAGTGGTGTGACTTGGAGCCAGGCTGGACTCCAAAGTGAGTGTTCTTCCCAGCTCAAGTCCAGAGGCATCCTATTAGAGGTGAATATCTTGAATCGAGGGGAACAAGATAGACTAATCTAGGGCCTTGCTTCTCAAAGTGTGGCTCACGGGCATTTGCCGGGGGCTTGTTAAAAATTCTCCCTCCCCAGCCCTGAATCAGAGCTTGCATCACAGCATAATCCCTAGTGATTTGTGTGCACTTACCATTTGAGAAGCAGTCTGGTGAAAAGTTTGGCCGAATACATGCTTGTGCTCTTCAAGTCTTTCCTATGACTTCTTTCTCCTGGCAAAGGCGAGTAAATGCATTCCTGGAGGGTCTGAGGTGAAAGCCCAGGGCAGTCTACCACAAGCTGAGATCTCTTTGAAGTCTCTGTTTCATCTAAAAATGTCATCAAATGTTTCATTCCACACTATATATCAGTGGTCATTTTAATATTTCAGAATGGTTATGTTAATTGCCTTGGGGTAGGATCCCAGTTCCTGGAAGATGCATGGGATGGGTTTCCTTGTATCTTAAATGGAGTAGTAATAACCACTTCAAGGGCTGCTGTGAAGATCAAAGGAGAATCATGTATATGGAAATGCTGCATAAAGTGTCCGCATCATGCACATGTTGTTATTCTGGAAGGAAATGAGCCTCCTCCCCAGACCTAGTGTCCCGCAGCCAGCTCTCCTAGGCCTCAGCTCTGAACTAGGAGTGACTCTCTGGGTCCATTTCCTTGTAATCAGAAAGAGAAGTGAAGACAGACGGAAGAGACCCAGAGAGGTGAGATGAGCATCCACATCTGAGGCCAAAGGAGGAGGGGCAGGCAGAAAGAGAGGCCCAGGCAGAAAGCTACGAGGGAAGGGAGGCTCATTCAGAACTGCAGAAAAGCTGGAGGAGGGAGGGTTCAGACAGGGGCAGGTGGTCAACAGTCCCCCATGGCCCGGAGCAACTGAACCAGGATGAGGGAGGGAAGAGCTGTTACATTTAGTTAAGGAGGTTTGGGTCACCCTTGGGTAGGGGTGTGGCAGAATAATGGGGTTAAAACCAGATTTTGACAAGAGAATAATGGAGATTCTTTTTTTTTTTTTTTTAATCTCCTCTCCCTATGATAATTGTTAGGATTTTCACACAAATTACATTTCTATTACAAATGTCTTACTTGCCATTTTAAACTTGATCCCTATTACTTGGCACTAGAACCAAGTTGATATTGTCTCTTTAATCCATTCCTTGGCAAAAAAGTTATTTAAGAAACATAGAAGATTACAAAGCATTGTTTATAGTATGACCCTATTTTTGTTTAAAAGAATGTGTGAGTATTTATAAATATGTATGTATGTATATTATAAACAAAGAAAAACAGGTAGAGGAATATATATCCAATTATAATAGGAGTTTTACTGGAATATACATACATCTCTTTAAATATGTGTAGTTTCATTAATTTTCCCTTCATAAAGTTGTAAAAACATTATATTGTCAGATTATGATATTGACATAATTCTTTGGGCTGCAAATGACAGAAACTCAGCTGAAACTTATAAAGCAGTAACTAAATTGTCCAGGTACATCTTCAGGCATGGGTAGATCCAGGGGCTCAAATGATGTGAGTAGGAGTCTGTCTATCTTTTCTCAGACCCTGTCTTCTTTATTGGCTTCATTCTCATGCCGTTATAAGCCTGCATCTCATCAGCTTAGCACCGCAGTGGAAAGAGAGCAGCGTTTTCCCAAATATCGTCCCAACCCAGTGCTGACTTTCAAGGGCTCAGCCCTAGACCAGTGAATCAATGTAGCTGAGGGAAGCACTTCGTTGATTGGCAAGGCCAAGGTCAAGTTCATGTGACCCAAGAGGAGAGCAAAGGAACCTTTAAGGGCATCTAAGGAAGCCAGTGAACTGAAAAAAGGGGCTGAGGAAATCCAGAGTTCTGTTGCTAAAAGGCAGGTGCAAACCCCAAATGTCTGCCCTCTGAGCGACATATTTTTGTTAAGGACTAAGTTGCTTATAGTAAGCATACATTTCTCTTTTAGTGGCAAGAGAAAAATGAGATCCCCTCTTAAACAACTGATTTGGGTTACATTTGATTGTGACCATGGAGATAAGTAAATGATGAGTGTGGAGAGAAGGTAAAGCCCAAATCTCGTCCGAGCCCTTGATTTTATAGGGCTTGGGAGGAACGAACAGTGATATGGGCTGGGGAATCGAAGTAGATCGTTAGTTGTGTGTGTTCAAGACCCACTGGGCCATCCGACAACCTCTGGGGCTCTGGGTCGCCAGAGAGACGCACCCAGGGAGCTGGGCCTGCGTCAAGGTCAGCCTCTGCCTCGTGGCCTCCTGTGCAGTGCGTATTGCACCTGGGCCTCAGTAAATGCTTCTCCGCTTTCCAATATCACACTGCTCTGTTTCTTCATTTCAGGGTTACACTAAGGACATGGTGACAGACTTTGATGAGAAACATGATGAGTATTTAATATTGCTTCAGCAGAGGAACCGGTAAGACGAAGCCGCTTGTCGGCAGCCCTTGATATTAGCCAAATAAAAACCCTATTTAGATTTATTAACGGCACACAGGCTGGTTCACATAGGAATGGGTTGCAGTCACCTCCGCTCAGAGGTTGGAACATTATCTGTGATGCCAGCCCCTATTTCTCCATTCACTGATTTAATTGCATCTTTTGATTGAGCTGTAGCAAACCGTTCCACGTGTAAGTGCCTGCCTCTCGCCTCCCTGTTTCTGTTCTGGGAGAAGGTGGTTTGTCATGAAAAGCTAGAATTTGGCAGGGCCTGTGCATTAGTCACCTGAATAGCCCAGTCTGTGATCTTACAGACTTTGCCAGTCCTTTGAAATCTGAGCCTGTAATCATGTCTTGTTATGTAAAGGTGGACTCATTTTACATTTGTGTTTGAAAGTTGGTCGATATGTCATTTAAAGTCACATGTTAGTATGGATTTTGACTCTAGAGGGCTGGTTTTTGAAAAAGCCTGCAGTAGGTGCAGTGTTTCGTGACTGAGGTCAAAGCACTGTGGTCTGGTTTGAAAGGCGTCGTGTCCTCAGGGCTGTGGAAGTTTGCAGGGCTGTGGAAGTTCATTTTCAGTTTACTGTGGTCTGTCTTCAGGTCTGTAACCTTGCAGTAAGCCGGGTTTGCAAACTGAAATGTTAGGAGGGGCCAGGCAGTGAGTGAAGCTGCCTCAGTGGGGACAATGGACACCCGGAATTCTCACATCCAAGCTGTCCTGCCGAGGCCGGTTGTTTGTGGTAACACAGGCTCGGGTCCACATCCTCCCAAGGTTGCAAGAGAAGCTGGAAATCTGGCTCTGTGCTGTGAAACTTCCTATGTTTTAAAATGTTGGTAATAAATTCAAATGAAAGTGAAAAACAAATGGAAGAGGGCTGCAGGCCCCTAAAACCTGCCTGTGGGGAGGGGGGGGGGGTGGAATGCTACTTCGGGCCTTTGTGTTATGGAAATGAGCTTGGGGTCTCCGACTGGCTGGATTCCCAGCGCCTGCCCCCTGGGGCCCCAGTGGCATGTTGCATGGGAGAAGTTTGTATGTGCAAAGTAGTCCCATGTGTGGTAGGGGTTAGTGTTCCTGCCCACCGGCTCCTTTACTAGGTTTCACTAAGACCCCCAGTATCTATGACAACGACACCCCGCCCACATTTCCAGATACCTCTGGTGAGGCGGCACCTCCCCCAGTCGGAGAACCTCTGAATAGATAACTCCCCAGGACCAGCCAGAAATGCCAGGCGCTGTCCTCTGTGCCCAGCTGCTCTGTGCTCATCTCTTTCCAACCCAAGGGCCACCTCCAACTCGATAGCGGAAGGCTTGTGCTAATTAGCCCAACGTGGGTTTTTATCATCATTAACGCCATGGGCAAGATGCTTTTATTCAGTTTCTGGCAGGCTAGATGGTGCCCCCGAACACCTAGGTGACTTATCTGGGAGGAGAGTGTCAGATGAGCAAATTACTTCTCATTCATGAGGGATCAATAAGTGCATGATCACAGAGGCACCAGCCAATAGCACATAGGAGACTATCTAATGACCAGGTTGCAGCACAAAGGCAATTAAAAAATATCAAAACTGAGTTGCCAAAAATTTGGGGGATGTATGGTCACCGAGAATGACAGGAATTAGAAGGTAGAGCTAGAAAGAAACACATCCCAGTGGAGAAATACGGAGGGGGGGCGTGCCCCTGGCTGTCGTCGGTGTTGGTTTCAAGGCACCTTTGGGTGCCGGCTGCGTGCCCAGCGCCTCGCTTATCATTTCGTTTCATCAGCGCGCTGTCTGATGAGGCAGATGCGTTACCGCACCCATCGTACAGGCAAGGAGGTGGAGACCCAGAGCTGCGGTGTGCTTTGCCCAAGGTCGTACAGCCAGGAAGTGGTGGAGCTGGGCTGTACTTTCTTATTTATGTTTTGTTCGGCATTGTCATAAATGATCAAGAGGAGAAAAACCTGCCAGGGTAGCCAATGGCTCTCAGTTCACTACAGCGGGGTTTTGTGGGAATAAACTGCAGTTTTCTTGGAAATCTACATGACTGGGTAGAATACCAGCCTCTGAGCTTTATACTGGGCCTAGAGAGAGATGAAAACCCAGTCTGCTTTTCTGGGCTGCCTTGTGACCTTAGAAGTGGGGGTGCAGTCATTGCAGTGAGTTTCAGAAGAGATCTGCCAAGAACACAGCGGTCCAGAGATGCTGGGTGACATTATTCTTTTATTCATTCAGTGGGAGTTATTGAGTACCTCTCAGTGCCTAGCATCACCGCTAGTATGAAGGAGAACATTGTGATGAGAAAGACACGGACTGCTAGTTAATGCTCCTTTGCTGGAAGGGACAGAAACCCAAGGCCAGGGGACTTTAAACACCAAGGAATCTTAGCAGGCTCATGAAAGGAAGAAACTCAGATAATACTCTGGCTTCAGGCGTAGTTGGATCCAGGTACTCCAGTCATGTCTCCATCTCTCAGCTCTGTTTCCCCACGTTGGAGTCATCTCAGGCATGCACTTCCCTCACGGAAGGCAGCCACTAGAAGTCCCGCACTTAACATCCTCCTCAAGGGAAAGAGAGCACTTCTTTCTTAACAGTTCTAGCAAAAGTGTTGAGAAGGACTCCCGCTGGTCTGGCTGGGGCCCATTCCCATCTCTGAGCCAGTCACCCCCTGTCTGGTGAGGTGACACGGATGACTGGCTAATCCTCGGCCACCCCATTAAGCCAGGGGTAGTCTCACCAAACCACGTGGGATGAGGAAGGAGTGGAGCAGCGCCTAAAAGGAATCTGTGGGGCTGTGTTTGGAAGATGGGGACAGGACAGTACCAGGCAGACAAAAACAAAAAAAAAACCAGGTGTCTACCACACAGCCCTTGCTCCGGAAGAATTCCCCCTTGCCACACAGGTGAGCACCAGGCCACCTGTAACTATGCCAGAAAAGTGAAAGTGATCATGTGCTCCGGGAAAGGCCTGAGGAGGGCGAGGAGATGTGACAGTCTCAGTTCACCCTGCACAAACCCTCCCAGAGAACCGAGTGATTCTGGTCACTCAGCTTCCTGAAAGGTGTAATCACACACAAGACTCAGGAAAAAGTAAGCAGAGAGATCAAAGGGCTGAGATATGAGCAGTGACTGAAGAGTTAACAGCCGAGGGGGCGTAACACACACTTCTTGATGTGGAGGGTGGGCCAGGTTCAGGAATCCAGCAGTGGCATTATTTGCTTTTTGGAAAGCATCATTTGCGGGAGACTTACAGGAAAATGTGCCCTCTGAGGGGTGGACCCACTGCCTCAAGAGGAAATTCAGGCAGAAAGAAGGAAGGGGGAACCGGCATTCAGTGGGGACCTCACACGGCTGGTCTCTGACCTGGGGCTTCCACCTGGTCTCGCATTCTGACCCCATGACAACCCAGGGAGGTGTAGGTGTTCCTGGTCTCATTTTGCGGAAGAGGAAACCTAGGACTTACCCAGCTCACACATGCTAGGGAAATGGCAGAGTCCCCAGTAGGGAGCTTTGTCCTCCACACATTGTCCTCTACACATGGGGTGGTGACATCTTAGAGGGCAAGTCCCAGAGCTGGGCCACCCAGGTTCCAGGAGGAATGGTAGCTTTCTGCACCACTGCCCTCGGCTTCTCCGTGCTCTAAGGCTGGACTCAACTCAGATCTCACCACCTCCAGGACACTCCCAGCTGGGAGCCACTGCTCTTTCTCTGAAGCCTCCTTGCTCAGAACCCCTGTGGCGTGGTGAGGAGACAGACAGCAGAAGGAGTGGCTGACAGGCTCTGGTGCCTTGCAGGCTGGAATTTAAATCTGGCTGCTTCCTGGGCTTTCTTGACCTTGAGCAAGTTCTTGATCAAACATGCCAGTGGTAAGGCCTAGATCCCAGAGCCAGGAAGGGTTAAGCAAGACAAGGTAGCCGAAGGTCCATAGTAATTCCATCAACCAAGGGCGCTTTCTTCATTATCACCTTCATCATTTTAACATTAAACATGCCTTCTCCCCGAGCTGACATCCAGGCAATCCTTGCGTGCCTCACCCTTACAGAACCTTTTGGTTGGCCCTTTGAGTAACTGAGGTCCCAAGGAGCCATGTAGCTAGTCCAGTCATGCAGCAGTATCATTGCTTAGAGACTAAGACAGTTCACTCCTGAGCTCAGTCACAATTAGGTCCATGAGCATTTGCACCTGCCCTTTGAGCTCAGCTGAGTCCTTTCACTACCTGGGTCCCTGCTTGTGCCCTGACCACAGCATCAAGTGTGTCATGTCCCCCGTCACTCCCTTATGACACCCTGTGCTCTAACTCCTGGTGCCTTTACTCTGTATTTTGTGTAAAAGAGCTCTCTGTACAATACAGGATAAAATGAAATGATGCCTGTGCTGTGCATTAGGTTCACGGTAACGGTAACAGGATGCACATCCAAGTCTTCTCACCCCGCTAGACCTGGAGTTCCTTGGGGCCACTTGTTCCAGAAATAGATACGAGAGCATTCCACACCATTTCTCGCACTGAGCATGGACCCCGTGCCTAGGGGCTCAGATTCTGATGGGATCTGAGAATAAACAGACACACAGATTCTATATCGTAGCATGAGAACTGAGACATATGCTATCAAACAAACAAAACTCATGCGAGAGTAGAGTGTGACCGGGCAGCAGAGGGCAGGGCCTCCATCTTTGATAGGGCAGGGACTGAATCTGATTTTTCTGAATCCCCTTCACCTAGGATAGCTTTGTATGCAAAGCAGGCTATCATTTAAAAAAAAAAAAAACGACTTTTCTTTGATGTCATGTGAATATTACTGATGCGCTCAGCTGCAGCAGAGGAGTTCCTATAGCGATTCCTTCCACAGTTTGAATAATTATCTCCTCATTTATCAGCTTCATAAATTCACATTTTCATAAATCATCCTGCTTAAAGAGAGGCAAGGCCCACAGGGAGCGCCAGCCCCAGCTCCTGGGGAATGGGGGCCACCTTAATCATTAAGGTGGCATCAAGGGACAGGGTGGTCTCCAGAGGGAAGTGGAGGCAGGCACTCTCTGCCTGGTGGTCAGATTTTCCGCCCCCGCCCGTGCCGGGGCCTCCCAGGGCCTGGCTGCCTGCCGTCTCTCCCTGGAGGCTGCTGGTGCCCACAGAGCCCTGTGGCTGTTTGCTCCAGCGAGCGCGCACGGCTAGTGCTGTGTTTGGAAATTGTCTCTTAGCTACTTGTGTTTTCCTTCTGTTTTATGCTGTTGCCCCGCAATAGCCCCACAACCTAGCATCTCTAGGGTTCTGAGGCCAGCAAGAGATAAGCAGTCACAGTCTGTACTAAACGTTCCTGCCACGATGGTTGAAAAGGTGGATGTAGCAACAGCTCAAGAAACATTTAAAAAGCAAACGGAAATCACCCGTCATGCTACCACCCTACCTTGACAAATGATTTAATTTTTATCACCTTCTACTCTGGGTCCACAAACGTACTTTTCCCCCAACTTTGCGCTTACCACAAATGTACCATTTTTAGTCTGCCTTTTCCACACTCCCCTTTCCCACTGAACAGATTCCAAACAACCCCCTGGGTTTCGACAGGTTCTTCATAATTATAATGGCTGCATGTAATCCCAGATTCCACTTCCCTGCCGTTGAACATTTGGGTTGCTTTCAGGGTTTTGTTATGATTGAATGTTGACCGTTGTTCCTGACCTGGAAACAATTTGCTGGAATGTGCTTACCGGGCAAATACCAAGCATATGGCATTTTCTGTATTTTCATATTACTTCTGAGGAGGTTCTGTGAGTTACCAGCAGTATCTTAAGTTTGCCAGTTTCAACATCATCTCGCTAGCTTTAGAAGTTAGTTGTCCTCTTTGTGGTGAAGACTCTGGAGCCAAATTGCTTAAGTTTGCATCCTAACCCTGACACCATGACCTTGGGCAAGTTACTTAACCTCTCTGTGCCTCAGTTTCCTTATCTAAAATGGGGATAATAAACATAATTACCGCATAGGTGGTTGTGAAGATTAATGTCAGTGCTCGTTATTTACAGAGTCTGTACTCATGAATTCATTTACTCACTAAAATTTATTTTTAAGTCCAAAATCAATACTTGGAGTGCTTTCACAGTCATTCAAAGACGTTTGCAGAGTGGCAAAAACTTTTTGTTGACCAACACAGGCACAGATGAAGTGTAGGGTTAGGCAACACTCTGCCTTCTTGTCTCAGCTCTCATACTGTAAACAGAGTCCTTTCTGTGGTATACCTAGGGCCATGTTTTCCACATTCTTGTAATTGTGTTGGTGATTCTCCTATTTAATTTGGCATAGTGCTGAGTGCTCGCTGGTGTTGCTAAGTAGGAGGAAGCTGTGATGTTCCTTACCGAGAAAATACATGCGTTAGATAAGCTTCATTCAGGCCTGAGTTACAGTGCTCTGGCCATGAGTTCGGTGTTAATGAATCAACTGATATTGCATGAGGTGCCTTTCAACAGAAACACACTTATATATTGATCACTTGATGAAAATGTGTGACCAGAGGCTTGCAGGAACCAAATCCTGTATTTTCCCCTAGGAGCAATGGTTCACTGTTCACTAATTCAATGTCCGAGGCAACTTTTAGAATATAGCTACCGAGAATAATGAGAATTGACTGTTGACATAAAGGACAGAGTTCAGCATATAGTACACCACCCTTTATGTGATTACTTTTATGTTTTAAAATTTGCATTTTGCTAATCTGGTAGGAACTTATTTAGTCACTGAGGAGGTTGCACACCTGTTGCCAGGTTGGTTTGACAGTTATCTGTATTTCTCCTTGTGCCCAAATAAACCAGGTTAATGTGGGGTAGCATAAAGGTGTTTGTAATGACACCGAAGGGTTAGGAGCCAGATGGGAGCAGTTGTAGAGGGGCCAAAGAGGACACTGCACATGGATCATGGCAGCGCAGCAGCAGGAGTGGGGAAGGGACCAAGCCCCAGGAGTGAGGCTGGGCTTTAGAGAGAGCTGAACTGGAGACTCGGCCATGCTCAGGCCACGACCCTTTAAGCCAAAGGGTGTGATAATCTCATCATTCATCTCGAACAAAAGCCCGCATTGGTATATTTTTAACGGCATCAGAGTATAAAGTGATGACATTTGAGATATCAGGGGTGAATGTTTGAGAGCTCATTTATTTGCTGAAGCAGAAATATCAGTCTGCCTGGTCTGCCAAAGGATGTTTTCTGACTTGTGGGTGTTATGTGAAATCTCTCTCACGAAGCCTTAGACCCTAAACCACGTTTGCTTAAACATAAAACAGTGCTGTTGTCCACATAAAGTAGAAATAGATGCACAACATTAGGATGATGCCAGGGAGTCCGGGCTGTGTGGCAGTGCACACACATGCCTGCTTTCTGCCTCAGCCGCCATGGGGTGAGGACTTGCACCGTCGTTTTTGCTAACATGTGTTTGAGACTCAGAACAAAAGCAGAAACGCCCCTGCAGGGCCTGAAACAGTTTTCCCCCGGTGCTTCTGCTTGTGCGTAATGGGCTTCTTAGAGGCTGTTTGCACGCAAAGGGCTGGGACCACCGCCCGGCCCGTGGTTATGTCAGGGCAGCAGTTCTCCCCCTGTGGGGGCGGGCGCGGTGGCCCAGGCTCATGTAATGAGGAGCAAACAAGCATTTCTCTTCCAGGATACTAAAGCATTTGAAAACCAAGGACCCTATGCAATTGAGACTGGAGCACTTGGAGCAGGGGTTCTCTGTCTATGTCAACGGGGCCAATTCTGAACTGAAGACGTCGCCGCGGAAAGCCGTCCACTCCGACTTCTCCAGGAGTGCATCTCATGCCGAAGGGACACACGGTAAGTGCAGGCCCTTCCAGGCCAAGCAGCAGCTCTGTTAACTAATTAGGAACAATGGAGCCACATCCTGTGCACATAAGCTCACCAGCAAATAACTAGTTAACCTAAACAAGTTAACTATGCCCACTTGGCCAAAAATAGAGAGCAGGGAGTGAGAAGGAGAGGAAAATCCTTTTTTATTCCTTTTTAAACTCATCTTGGCCTCCACTGCCCCAGGGCAAAGGTGTCCAGAGCAGTAAATTCTTGGCTTTTATATTTCCTAGGTCTCAACTACCTGTAATTTAAAGAAACATCGAGGATAATTTTGATTATGCCTGATTTTCACTCGCTATGTCTTTACTTCAAAACCTAACCGCCCCATGTGATATTGGACTCCACTGTTCAGTTTTGAATTTACTTACTCTGTACTCTGCATTCTTAAATGGCATTCATGTTGTCACCATTGGGGCCCATAGAAATTCAGTGTCGCCCCAACGGCAGGGGAGGATAAGAGTGAGCAGAAGGGTTGTTAGCATTTTCCCTCCGTTCTTCCTCAAACGAAAGCTGTGAAGAATCACAGGCCATCGAGGTTTAATAATTTCATTAAAAAGTATATTTTTAGAAAGACAAAGAATGCCCCAAGGAGGCCCAAGGAGGCACATGGTCCCTGTATGAGCGCTGTAACAGAGCGCTATACTAACAACTACAACAACAAGAGGGCAAAAAAAGGGGGAAAAAAGAAAGACCCAGAAGTGGGAATGTCTGCTTTATATCTGGGCTGTATTGGGTGGTTTCAAAGGCATTCCAAGGTGATTGGCAAGTGAGGTCACTTTGATTGACACCTGGCTGCTATTTAACTCTTTGCCCAGTGCACATGTGCTTACCCAGAATTCTGCTACCATTGGGGTGTTCTGTGCGCGGTCTCTAGGCTGGGCCCCTATTGCTCATGTCTGAGTAGCCACCTACCAGTGTGTCCTATAATAAAAGCATAGAAAGTTTGTGAACTGAAGTAGAAAGTGGAATAGAAAACACACAACCCAGTGGCAGGCCCACGATAGGTACCAAAATGGTTTGGTGGTTGAATGAATGAAATGGCAGATCACATGGAGTCAGGTCCCAGTTTGGCCGTGTTACTTGGGGTAGCCATTTCATCTCCCTATGCCTTTATTTCCTCATCTTTAAAACAGCACCAATGAGCACGCCTGTCCCTAGGGTGCCAGAGTGCCCTTCAAGGGAGGCTGCTTTGCCTGAGAGGCTGGTGTGCAACCAAGTTATGAGAAAAGGATTTGAAATGAGGCAGAGCTGGAGTCGAACCCAGTTCTGCCACTTTCTTGCTCTGAGACCTCTGTGAGTTGGATTCCCCCTGACCCTCAGTTTCCTGTTCTGTAAAATAAGAATAATTATGCCCACCTTGCAGGTTTGCCAGGAAAATTAAGAAATGTAAAGTATTCGGCACACACTAATCTTGATTTGTGTTGTTCTAATTCTTTCTTTGCCTTACAGGCATGGTAAGATCCCAAGCCATTAACAGATAATGAAAGTCAGTAGATAATGAACAACAACAAGGTGACAAAAGGCGAAAGTGATATCCACAAACCTTCCCTAGGGGAGTTGTGGCAGTTCAGTTTGGAGGTTAGCATGTGTTTCCTAGCCCCCAGGAAAAGGAGGGAAATGGGCTGACTCTCCTAGCTTTCTTGGTAGAGGAGTCCAGAGATCTGTTGCTCCTTTGGAGAAGTGGCCTTTTTTGAGTCCGGGTTTCAGGGAGGGGCAGATAATAGGAGTCTCCGTATTAGGGCCACCAGCAGTATATTCACCCATTTAACACGTGTCTCACTCTTCTCCCCTCTTTTCCACAAATCCTGGCCTATTGTGCACACTGACCTGTGCCCTGGGTGACTGTTCCTTTTGTATATTGACCTGCTCGCTTTGGCTGTACATTATTATACATATTATTCCATAGTATGAAGGAGGTGCCATGACTTACTATTATTCTGTTTTTGCTGGGCAGTTAGCTTGTTCCTAATGCCTTGCTGCTCCAAACCGTGCTACAGTGAATAGCTTCGCATACGGGATTGTGGGCACCCTGATGTGTATTTTAGATGTACATTACAAAACTGCCATCAGTGTGAGCTTGTCATTGGCGCCTCACTGAGTCTCCTCCCTCATTTCTGGTGCAGATTGTGGACGAAGAACTCTGTTTCGAGAAGCTGAAGAAGCTTTAAGACGCAGTTCACGGACAGCCCCCAGCAAAGTCCAGCGCCGAGGATGGCACCAGGTCTGGAAATGCTGGGCAGAGTCAAGACGGTGGCCCCAGTCCACACTTTAGAATAAGGAGCTGGGTTATTGAGGGAACAGAAACTTAATCAGGGAGTTTGGACTCGCCATGAATGGTGGCGGTCTGGCCGGGCACTGCAGTGGTGCTCTCTCTGCGTGTGGCGCTGGCCTCTAGAGACCAGAGGAGCCCTTCTTTCTGGACGGGGCCACTCAGCCCACTCGAGAGTGTCACGGGTCGGACTCACATCTGCTGTGATGACTCATTCATACAGCTGTTTTATCGGGTGAGCACCTACTATGTGCTAGGCACAGCCTTAGATGCTAGGGATGCAGGAGGTGACTAAGACAAAGCCTCTGCCCCACAGACCTGGGATGCCACTTTGGTTGCTGCTGAGGTTGCCAGCAGCTTGTATTTTTGAGCCCCTACCCAGTACCAGGTGAGGGCTCAGCTCCCACGTGACTCCTCCCCTTTGCCCTCACAGCATATCTACAGGGTAAGTTTCAATTTCCTTCCTCTTTTAAGGAAGCTGAGGAGACAAATGCTCAGAAAAGTTAAGTGAGCTTTCCAAGGTCAGTTACCAAGAAGTGGCAGAATCCAGACTCAAACCCAAATCTGTGGCCCCAGGCTCGGTGTTCTCGGCCCTTACCTTGCAGTTGCTCACACCCTCCTGGGATCTGTGTGTCACAACCCCACTGCAGTTTGGAATTGCCTGGGACGTTTTAAAATACTGATGCTCAGGCCCCGCCTCCAGAGAGTACCTCTAACTTGGCCTGAGGTGAGGCTTAAGCAAGGATGGATAGATATACTCTTTGATCCTGTGCTCACTAGGATTGGAAAGTACTGCCTTTTAAGGTTTTACACTGTACTGTACGTATGGACCTGTAGTAAACGCTTTCACAGGCTTTATCAGGCCATCTTTGCAAAAACCCTGCAGGTCGATAAGTATCTTCATCCTGCCACTGAATAAATTGAGGCCCAGACTTACTCAGAGTCACACAGCTCCTAAGGGAGGAGGGTGGGCTGAGGTTTGAACCCTGAACCTGTCACTCCAAGCCCAGTGGTCTCCCACTTCTCTGCACGGGCATTTGCGGGACTCTGATTCAATGGGGAAGGGTGTTCCTGCCAGCTAGCTCCAGGACTGATGAGCAAGGCCTACAGGGCACACAGTTTGGAGGCTTCCTTTGTCCCCAGCAATGAATGTTAATTTCTCATTAATGAGGCCTTTCTCCACTTCTTCTAGTTGTTTTGAGTGCCTTCTATTATCAGGAGCCATATTTGCATCTTAGACTGTGACTTAATGGCTGCCCCAGAGTCTGTGCAATTTAAAAGACTTGGCCTAAGATTAATTAGCATCCCTCTCCAGTCTCTCCCTGTGGTCCCACACTTCACAGGGCCTAATCATGGCTAATTTCCTGGCTTCCTGATGCCATGAAAGCTGTAATTGTCCTTCTGCACCATATCAGTCAGGGTCAGCCGGTGCCTAACAATAGAGATCACTCAGGCTATTTTAATCAGAGATGAATGTAATGCAGGGGATCAGGTGCTTACAGAATCCTTGGCTGATGAGAGGTTGGGCTGAACTGGGTCTCCAGGAATGGTGCCCAGCATCCTAGCTTGGGCCTTCCAGAAAGACTGCTATGTAGAACGCTGTAGGAAGGTGGAGGTTCCGCATCAGGAATGTGCTACCTTAGCTGCAGTCCAGGCTTTGGGAAGTACTGCCGCACCCGTTAGCCTCAGAGCGATGCCGTGCCCGCTAGAGCAACACTGTGAAGGAGGACCCTGCCCATAGCCTGTCCGGCCAGGGTAGAACATTGTCGAAAAGCCCAGGCCTCTACCACTGTGCTGAGCACAGTAACAGCCTCTCCACCTCGCTTCTGCTTTCCCCGCCTTGTGTAAGGCCATCTGATCCACTCACCTTAAGTCGCTTCCAGAACCGCAGCTAAAAGGGAGTCTGGGAAACCCAGCGTCTGGCTTTTCGGCTTCTTCTGAACAAAAAGACACCCTAACAGGAGAGTGGATTGGGTGCTGGGGGGTTGATCTACCCCACCGGCCCCCACCATTACGCATCAACTCTGCTCTACCTGCATGTGGTCCTCTGGGACCACCCCTCAGACATATAGATATAGAGATATAGATAACCCCGGGAGCATTCAGCAGTGATGAGTGGACTAGAAGCCATGTCTTGAAAGAAATCATCTGTTAATTTAACAGACATCTATTACCCTGGGCCAGACACTAGGCAGGGCTCTGGGGTTAAAAGCAAGTCACATAAGGCTCCATTCCCGCCCTGGAGGATCCTGCTGTGAGGACACAGGAGCTGCTGACCTGGGAGGAAGATGCAACAACTGTTCTCAGACATACAGAGGACCAGCCCGTTGGGCTCCGGAGTTGGCAGTTTCAAGCCCATGGGCCGAAGTTGCCTTTCAGATAATGTTTGTTGAACTCACACAATTTACAAAGGCTTAGTCGTTTGCTAACATTTAAATTAAAAAGATTTTATATATTTTTTAAGAAGCTCAATTCCTTCTTCTCTGGAAGAATGGAAAGATCGGACCCCCAGGTTGAGCTGTCCCCCCATAAAGCAGCCACTAGTGGGGGCCGAGGAGCGGTCACCCTCTTTAGATAGGTCGTCAGCCCGCCTGCGTGCCGCAGTCCCCACCACTCCCTTCGGGACCCCAGAGCTGGGGCCCGGTGGGAGCTGCACTTGTTACCTGCTCTGTTCCTGTTTCTCTTGTACCCAGTAGCTCCCACCTTTCCATTTCCCACCTGGCTTTTTGGGACATTTGAACCTATGACCCTTGGGGAGAAGAAGTGATAGGGCTCTGGAGTCAGACAGACTCCTTAGCTGTCTGCCCCAGAGCCAGCAATGTGACCTCCCTGAGCTTTGGACTCGTCATCAGTAAGCCTCCCCCGGCTGCTGGGAAGGAATGTGTGCGGAGTCTGTCACAGGTGGTTCATTAGCGGGAGCTGTCTGCGCCCGCTTCCTCAGGTGGGAGTCCTTGGCAGCAGGTGACAGACCAGCCCAGAGAAATGTGGATAGGAGCACAGGCTCAGGCCCCCGGGCGCAGTTCTTACGGCCCTGGAAGAGTTGCTAGACCTCGTGGAGCCCATTTTCTCATCCATAAGATGGGTGGGTCATGGTGCTGCCTCACAGTGTGGTTAACGAGGCTTGAACAAGCCCGTGTTTGGCGGGTGTTTCAAGCAGGGGCTGGCACAGAGGTGTCAGTTAGTGGGATGACCGCTGTAATCATGCAGGGGCAGATGCTGAGGGTGGTCTGTCTGTGCGGACACCTCGGGGCTCTTCACTTATTCAGCCCTTCGTTTATTCTATCATTTACTGAACAGAGCACCTCATAAATTTTGGATGATCGTGGGTGCTGCAGTTAGAGCCCCCGAGTGAAGCAGGCTGGGCCTGCTCTCCCGCAGCTTACATTAACAGGGCATGGGTGGAGAGGCGACGGACCAGAAGCAAACAAGCAAGCCAATAAACAAGTGTGGAATGAGGTGGACAGTGTCTGGGGGAAGAGTTATTCTGGGAGTGGGGCGCACAAAGGCTTTCCCAGGGCCCATGTCTGAGCTAACACCTGAAGGCGAGACGGAGGCAGCCCCAGGAAGGTCTGGTGGGAGTGTCTCCCGGTGGAGGGCCCAGGGAGGGCGATGGGAAGTGGGGCAGGGCTGAAAGGACGCCGGGCTGCCTGTGCACAGAGGTGGAGAAGGCGGGTGTGGGGGTCAGGATCACAGGGCTGGATCACTCTGGGACTGGAAGGCCTGGGAAGGAGTGCAGCTTTTATTTTAAGTGTGAGGAATTCCCTGGAGGGTTTTTAATAGGAGAGTGGCATGTTTGGGCTCCTGTTTTGGAAAGATCCCCAGCTGCTGTATGTAGAAGAGCTGCTGATAAGGCCAGGTGGCTGCATGAGGACCAGACAGGAAGCTGTGCAGCAGGGCTCCCTGTGAGCCTAACTCATTACATTTTTCTCTCTACCAAGCTTCCCCAGCCCACCCTCGCCCCTCTGATCCCTACCCCTAGCTTCCTTTTATCACTTCAGCTTTTCTGACCCGTTGAGTTTTCTCTATGACAGGTTTTCGCTCCCTCAGTTTTCGTCTGTTGTCATTTTCCAAGAGAGAAACTATCTGAATCTCTCAGTCCTTTTTTGTTACTTGGGTCATGGCCCAGCTGCAGGTCAGCCTGGACGAGGCCCCTGCTCCTGCCTGGACTGGCTGTGACTGGAGGTGGGGGCCAGGTCTGATGATTCAAAGCCCGTCTAGCCTAGGGCTGCTCCCTGAGCAGGGACTGGGTCCTCTAGCTTCCATGGAGGAAACTGTAGGCAGGACTGGAAATAGACTTCATGTGTCAACTGCACTGTTCTTAGCGTCATGAGGAAGAGGAACTGGATTGGTTTCCTTTGGCCCAAGTAGTGGAGCTAAGAAGCGAGGGTCCCCGTGATACGAGAACTTGGGGATAGTTTTGGGTGGGTGGAATAGAGATGAAGACAATCCTTCTGCCCTTTTGAGTGGGTTCCACTGCCCTTGGAGGTAGCCTGGGGTAGGCAGAGTGGTCAAGGTAACAAGAGTCCCCAGTGGTCAGTGGTGGCCAGTTTTCAAAAGCCACCCCATCTGGAAAGGAACCACAGCCCTGTCGGTTTTGTGGTTACTCCTGAATGGAGGTGCCCAGCAGGAGGGACGGGGGTCACATCGTCACTTCGTGCATCTGCACTGGCCAAGTCAGCAGGGGCACAGCAGTCACAGTGCGGTGAGCCCTGCAGTCACAGCCTGCTCCCGCCGGCAACATCTCATCGCGTCTCTGCGCTCTCCAACCCGTTATCTTGCCAGTTTTTCTCAATATCTCCCCCAAATTCTCTTGAGTCACACATCTCCCCTCTGCTAACCAAGCCCAATACCTTTGCCTCTTCCAGTGGAACAGAGTTCCCTTCTTAGGGTCTTGCCCAGCAACTAGGAAGCACTTTTGGGTAGAGCTGCCGTTGACGGAAAGGGCTGCCCCAGGCACACAGACCCGAGGATCCCTGGGCCAGGAAGTGACAGTCAGCTACATGCTGGTCGAGAGGCTGACTGGCTCCACCTGCGAAACCCTCCTGGGACTCCCCAGTTCTGAGGGAAGCCAGGGAGGCAAATGGCGCCTGTGTTGGGCTTCTGAGCTGCCACCTGGACTGTGGAATGGCTGGTGGTGATAAATGGGCTCTGGTTGGTACTGTCCTCTTCCCTCCCGCGCCCCCCTCCCCGACACTTCTCAGCCATAGATCTTTCTGCTGCTATCTGTGGATTAAGATTTATGGTTTCCTCAACCTTGTAATACTTGGGTGGACAGCGGCCTAATCAACAGAGCCGTCGTTTACCAAAACGCTGTCAGATTTGATGAAAGTCATCGGCTCTTAGCATTAAATTGGTAGTGAAGGGATTGGCCTTCCAGCAATTTACTGTGGGGTGGGCTTCTTTAAAGGCCCGGAAAGCAAGTTCATTGCAATTATTGCTGCAAAGGCTTTGCTCTTGCTCCATTGCTATATCTGGTTTCCTGTTGTGGGCTAGGCAGCTTAAGCACCAACAGGAAAGCTCACAAGTGAAAATGTGAAGTGTGGGGGGCCCTTTCCTCTGTTTTCCTCTTTCTGAGTTTTGAAAACACCTGCAGCGAGGACAATAAATGAAACAATCCATAATGCGTTGGCCTTTACAGTGACCTTGCATGACACAGAGTGTCAAGCACTACTGTTTGTAAGAGATCAGACAGATCTGGGAATTAAATATCAAATAAGGTAGACTTCTCCCCACTCCGTAGCTTCAGAGCCTCCAACCTCTAGAGGGAGCCATTTGTGTACCACACAACCTGCACAACCATGTAGGCAGCCCCAGCCTTGACCCTCTTTACTAACTGACAGTAAACTTTAATGCACACCTCTAGGAACGCGTTTCTAAGAGGGGGAGCAGATGCACATAAATAGCTTTGGGCACAACACCGACCTGAGTATGGTCGAGTAGAAAACAAGCTGGCCTTGGGCTGGCAAACTGGAACATGGGTATTTGGGTGTTGAGGCTTTTATTTTATTTTATTTTATTATTTTATTTTATTGGTGGTTGTTGTTGTTGTTGTTAAGGCTTTTAAATCCTGTCCTGGTCTACCGTTGGGACTGCAGGACCTACCCAGCTCTGGGTCTACAAGTGGGCAGGAGAGAGCAGCTGCTGGAAACGCCCACTAGGGGGGAAAGCAGCATGCGGGCGGGGAGCCAGCCTGCGGGCGTCATCCTTGTGAGGGGGTGAAGGTGGGAGGCAGGGAGCCGTATGCCTGGAGGCCGGGCTGGAACGCGCCAGCCTTGCGCTCCTCCTGGGGAGGTGGGCATCTTCGTGTGGGCAGGGCTGCTCTCCGTCTCCTCCCCGTGGTGGCAGGGGCGCCTCCCTGGGGCTGTGGCAGGCAAGCCAGCCAGATGGAAGGACTATTTATTCCCCTCTTTCATGCCCCCTCAGCATTTAGAAACTCTTTCTGGACCACATTAATTTTGTCGCATGTTGTTTGATAAACCCTTTCCTTGTGTGTGCCATGTGAGCTTTTTGATGGGCCAGGGCATTGGTTTTTAGATTTTTTTTTTATATATATCGACATGTTTCCAGAACCTTGTATGCAGTCAGTACTGTTTAAGTGCCGTATTACCTACTGCAAACCTATCACCTGACAGCTGAGTAAGGCAAGCAGTTGAGCCAAGCTCCTGGGAAGGGACAGGGACACTTCAGGGGAAAAGGAGAATGGGAAAGTTGTGGAAGAGAGAGAGGCACGTGGATGCTCTTCCTTGAACCCTGGAGCTTTTCCTCATATTTATAATTCAGATCAGACCAGCTGCAGGAATCTCAGCTCTCTTACTCGCCAGTGGGAAACCTCATTCAGGCGTGGCTGGACCCAGGTGCTCAGGCCAGCTCTCAACTCCGCTTTTCCCCATGTTGCCCTGCAGGGTACCAAGATGGCCACCAGCAGCTCCCAACCTACATTCTCTCACCCTGCTGTTGCAGCTCTTTGGCTCCCCTGAACCAATCATCCAGTCACGGTGGGTCAGTGGAGTCTAATGCTCAGATTGACCAGGCCTGGGTCATATGCTCAACCCACCCCTGGACTCAGTTCCACGTGAATACTTGAATTAGGGGTGGGGCAGGGGAGGATTTCCCAAAAGAAAATGGGGTGCTTTTACCAACAGATGGGAACACATGCTCAGTCCCTGCCCTCTTTTTTGAGTGTTAGATATTCTCAAGAAATTCCTTAATTTCCCTCTGTTATCCTCAGAGGCCACTGTAGCACAGGCTGGGCACATTTATTCTTCACGTGTGTGTTGGGAGCAATATAGCAGACCCCCTTGTTCACAGTTTTACTTTTTGAGGTTTTAGTTACCCAGAGTCAACTGTAGTCCAAAATTATTAAAAGGAAAATTCCAGAAGTAAACAAGTCATACATTCTAAAATTGTGTGCTGTTCCGAGTAGCATGAGGAAATCTCACACAGTCCTGCTCCATCCCACTTGGGACGTGAAGCGTCTCTGTGCTGTATGCGCTACCTGCCCCTTCATCACTAAGCAGCCATCTCCGTTGCCAGATGACTGTCAAGGTATCACGGTACTTGTGTGCAAGTAACCCTTATTTTACGTAATACTGCTACATTCACATAACTTACATTACAGTGTATTGCTATAATTTGTTCTATTGTTGTTGTTACTCTTTTACGTGACAAATTTGTAAATTAAACTTTATTGTGGGTACGTACATATAAGAAAAAAGCATGACTTACGTAGGGTTCAGTACTATGCACGGTTTCAGGCGTCTGCTGGGGTCTTGGCAGGGATGCCCCGTGGGTGAGGGGGCATGGCTGTATAGTGTGGTGGTTCAGAACTGGGGCCGGTCAGCAAACTACAGCTCTCGAGCCAAATCTAGGCACAGTCCATTTTTTCAAATAAGGTGTTTTGGGGACACAGCCCTCCCCATTTGTTTAGGTATTATCCATGGCTGCTTTCAAGCTACAAATGGGACAGCTGAATATCGTAAGCAATATTGAGACCATGTGACTGGCAAAGCCTAAAATATTTGCTTTTCACAGGAAACAGTGGCTCATCCCTGGTTTAGAGCTAGGCCTCTGGAACCGTGCTGCTGGGGTTCAGATCTAGGCTCTGCAGCCCTCTGGCTGTGTGGCCTTGGGCAAATGGCTTACAGACTCGTGCCTCAGTTTCCCCCAGGGTTCCTGTGAGGACTAAATGGCAAATAAATGCACCGAAGCACCTGGAGTGGCGCTTGGTTTATAAGTGATATGGCACCTAGGGCAAAGCACTGGTGGGGATGGGGGCCGTGTAGCCGTGGGTGAGGAAGGAGCTCTGTCCCAACCGTTGAATGTCCCGTGGGACACCAAGGCTCCGGCCCCATCTTCTGCTTCATCCAGCTAACAGCGAAGTTCCCTAGCTTATGGGGAAGCTGAATCTTACTGTGGGAGTGGTTCCAGTGCTGCCGGGGTGTGAGGGGAAATGCACAGTTTAGATCGCCAAACGGATAGTAGTGTCAGGAAATGTGGCTTGGTGAACTTCTTAGCGCCGGAGCCATGCCCCGTGCCAGGGAGGCCCAGGGCAGCAAATTTAAGGAGGCCCTCACTCTCGGATTCGTGCATTTGCAGGGCACCTGGGAGGGAGCACCTCCTTAAATATTGCCCCCCGGGTGCCTCTCTTGCACCACCCCGGTCCCAGCCCTGCGCACCAAGTCCAGCGCAGCCCGCCGACTCCAGCATTGGAACAGGTGGCAGTTTCTTTGTTTGATTACCAGGTGACACAGGTGGCTTGCTTCTAGGGGCCATGAGGCACGAAACATTCACTTGGGGGGAGGCGTGAGTCACCCTCACGGCAGTTCTGCAATGAAGGTGTCATTAGCGCCACTTTCACAGATGTGAGACTGCCCAGCACTGCACGGGGAATAAGCATCCGAGTTCCAGGAATCAAACTGGTCTGCCTGAGTCTAGAACCCAGGCCTTTCACCACACATTAGCAACTCTAGTACAACCACAAAAAATATATGCGACAAGTGCCCAAGGAGGGTTAGCAACTAGGACTCAGCTCGGCTACGTGGAACTGACAGGACACTGGGCTTAAAGACTGTTTGTTTGTTTGTTTTCCTCTCACGTGAACAAGGCATTTGGAGGCAGCCAGGGGCCCAGGCTCCTTCTGATTTTCCACAGGGTCATCCTTCGTGTGTGGCTTTCTGCCTTATTCTCACAAGGTGGCTGCTCTGCACCCAAATATCACATCCACATTCCATCAGGAAGAAGGGCAGAAGGATAAAGGGCAGAAGTCCTGTGTCACTGAATGAGTCCTGGCTAGTAAGAAAACAGTGGCTTTCTTAGCTCTATCCACAGACTTCCAGCCACTCACCTCTGGCTCACAGGGCCATCCCTAGCTGTAAGGGCCACCAGCGGTGTGACCGTCTTAAAGAGACACACTGCTGCCTCAGCAGAGTCGGGTTCTGTTAGTAAGGATGGAGAGGGCAGTGGGTAGCTACTGGGTGGGCAGAGCGTCTCCACATCTTGGTTAGGATTCGGATACATGGAGAAGATTTGGGACAATGGCATTAAGGCTGAGAGAACAGCATAAGCAAAGGCACAGAGGTGAGGGAGTTTAGGACACGGGCAAGGGTCGGGACTGTCGTAAATAAACCCTATTCGAGTGGCTTATGTGAAAAAGAGGAAGTTTCAGCAGTGTCTTGCTTCAGGCATGGCTGGTTCCAAGTACGCATCAGGATCTGCTTCAGTCTTTCAGCTCTTTACCTCTGTTTTGGGGCATGGTGGTCCCTGGCTTAGCACCCCTGCAGGAAGGGAGCCTCTCCTCCCCACAGCTCTAGCCAGAATCCTAAGGCTCCTCTCATCGGCTGCCTTAGGTCCATTCTCATCCCTGAACCAGCTGGCTGGGGCATGTGGTGAGGGGCAGAATGGGCTGATCGGCCAGTCCCAAGTCACATTTCTGCCCTTGGGCCGGAATGTGAACTGAGAGGGGGATGTGTCCCAAAGCACAGGGAATGGATGCCGAACTGAACAAAATACTCGGGGCACAGAAAGCAGCTCCGCTTGGCCCAGCGGTCGGGCGTGTGACACTCGCGCAGGAACCAACACAGGAAGGAAGCCTGGGGCCAGAGAGTAGAGAACTGTGCGTGCCAGGTGCGTCCCTTTAGGGTACAGGTTGGCTGCTGAAACGGGGAGACCCAAATAGCAGTGGCTTGAACGACATGGAAGTTGGCATCTTCTGACAACAGCACCTCAGCGGGAAGTACAGTCACCCTGCTCCGGGCGTCATGGAAGAAACCAGGCGCTACTCTTTGGTCGCACCACCATCCTCCGGACGTTGCTTCCTCCCATAGTCCACGGCAGCTCACCACCTCCTCCGTGTTCCAGCCGGGCACGGGGCGTGTGTCCCCTTCCCTTTCTGGGCATAAACCTCAAAGGCACGCATGCTCCTCCTCCCCAACACCTCGTTGGCCAGAAGTGTTCACATGGTCCCCCCAGCTGCAAGAGAGCTGGGAATGGCTATGTGCACATCTGGAAAGGCAATACAAGGGAAGAAGGGGAAATGGACACTGGGGGACAGACAGTCTGCTGTCTGCCCTACCAGGCCAAGGAGTGGCTTTCCCAGAGAACGATCCAAGGACTGCTAAGAGGAAGCGAGGCCCGATCACACACACTTTCCATGGCCCGAAAAGTGAGCAATGCTGCATCCTGTGTTTTATTTTAAGCTGTCCATGTGTGTGTGGTGGGTAGAAGGGGGGCATGTTAAATGCCCCAAGAAATCTTGAAGGAACACCCCAGGGCTTCTTAAACTTATCACAAAGCTATCTGGGAAGGTTAACACCTACTAAAATTCTGTTGAAGAGTTCCTAAAAAATTCTAGCAACCCACTTTGGGCTGTAGGAGCTGGTAAAGACTTTAGAGGTGGCTTGAGCCCTCCAGGTTGGCCTGCATGAGATGATGCTGGGTCAGCGTGCGGGACAGCATGACTGCAGTCGTGCACATGCCCCTGCCTTGCAGGAAGCCCCTAACATGCTCGCCCCCAGAGGCAAGATGTTCGTACTACCGTATCTGAAACAGCCTGAATTCTTGTGTGTAGAAATCCGTGCAGATCAGAACGGAAGCTGGTCCTCGGCTCCACATTGAACCTCCTCTGGACTATCCTGAAGATTTTGAGCCATGTGGGGATGTGACTGCCAAGGCAAAGGACGCTTCTGGGGATCGTCCACAGGTAGGACTGGCCTCGGGTCAATGCTTTCGGGACGCTCTGTCATTTATTCCTTCCTTCCTTGGGAAAAGAGTCGTTTTCTGTGGAATGACCCAAATGACCTTATTTCCCTGTCTTGTCCATAGTAATGGGATTTTACAGGACACAAAACTGTGTCCTTTATTGCCTTTAACACCTACCTCCTCACAACACATACACACATGCACGCTTTTGAACCATCCCAGCGGTCCTCTGCTCAGGATTCGGCTGCACAAACAGCGGTGAGTTTCTCTGCGTCTGAGAGACTGGTGGATAGCCAAGTTCAGAATGTTACAGTCCCAGCCCCACCCCATGTCACAGAATACATGCATGCCCTTCAAGCAAAGAGGCGTGGTAGTTCCCTCTTCTCCTTTGACCATTTGGTACCTCCTGTCACATGAACACATATTCCTTCCTTTGCAAGCTCCCAAGCTCCCTGCAGCGGGGCTGCCTGTCCCTCACAAGCCATTAAGCTCCATTAATATTCCTGTGTGCGCCTGCTCGGAATGAGCAGCGCCCTGCTCCGCCAGCACTGAATTTTCTCCACTGTGAGTGCTTGATTGTATTTCTTTCTTTCCTTGTTCTCCCCATCTTGAGGGGGTACTCCGTAACTCTTCGCAGTCAATTTCCCCTCAGAGTTATTTGCCTGCTAAGTGAAAGAGTAAAATGGCAATGCCAGTGTTCGGCCAAGGCAGAAGCCATAAGAGATGCAATCCAAACAGGGCACGCAAGAAAAAGTGCATGGCTAAATATACTCGGCCACCTCACACTGTTTGCAAGTGCAGCCTGAAATGGAGCAAAAGAAAATGCTTGTCGTGTGTGTGCTTTTCATCTGACCTTCACTGTTGAAACACGCCAGCCTTTCACCTACAGTCATGTCCTTAGTGAACTTCAATTTCCTGGCGGCTCTCAGTTCACAGACCGGCGTGCTGCAGACATGTTCTGTTGGCTGCCACCCCGTTGACTTGCACGTGCTTTCAAAAGATGTGAATTACTAGCTGACATTTAAGAATCAAGAAATTCCATGTCAAAGTCTGAAGTTGGGGCTTCTCTTGAAAAATTGGAAGACTTAGGAACCATATTCTTACACGACAGCAATGACTGGGCTGATAGCTGCTTTAGACAGGTGTGTGCTCCAGTGTGTCACAGTCCCCACCACAGGTCCCAGGCACTTCTTCACACTGCAGATAAAACAGACAGTGAACAAGTATGTAATATGCCAGGAGGTGATAGGCTTATCAGAGAAACAAAGCAGAAAGGGGCTTGAGAAAGCTGGGCAGAGGCTGCCATTTTACGTGGGAGGGCGGGGGCTTCGCCTTGAGGAGGCGACATGTGAGCAGAGGCCTCAGGGAAGCCAGGCAGTGAGCCATTTGGAGAAGAGTATCCCAGGCGCAGGGATCAGCAGGTGGAGGCCCTGAGGCAGGAGGCCAGTGTGGCAGGAGCTGAGTGAGCGATGGCGGAAGGAAGAGGTGGGGAGACCAGAGGAGTAGCCGAGGCTGTGACGTCTGTGGGATTCTCCTTTGGGGCAAATCGGATATTTGTTCACAATTATAATTTAGTGTTTGAAAGTCGCTGTTACGTGATACATATAAACAACTTGAAGACGTGTCACAGTCCGTGTGCATCCGCAGGTCTGCCACATGTGGCAGTGCTATGGCCCGTGACGGCTCGCCCACCGGTTGGTACTGTGTGGGTCAGGCAGTTGTGCTATCATTGGCCAAGCATCCCCCGTGGAGCAGCCCACCCACCCTGTCCCCAACAGGGCTTCTCTGAAAATCCCTTCAGTATTCATTAATTTCAGTGGTGAGACTTGAGAAATGAGGGATCACTTTTAGGGCACTCCCATTGCTGGGTACTTCTGTTTCAGATTACCGTATTAATAACCTTTGAGTGAATGTTTTTTTTCTCTCTCTTTTTATTGTTATTTTCATGTAAATGGGATTATAACACCCATACTATTTGATAATCTCACTTTTTTCACTCAACAACACATGCGGCTGGCCATCTTTCTGTACCAGTCCTCATTCAGCCATTTGAACCAGTGGCTCAGGGCACTGTTTTGGGAGATGGTGGCCTGAGTTTGAATCCTGATCCACTTATTAGCTGTGTTCCTGCAATGTGCTGGTAAAGCAGGGATGAGTTTGATTAAATCAGCTGTGGGTATGAGAGTACAGAATGACTTAGTGAGGAGAGGGGAGACATGGGGCCAATAGACAGAAGGAGGGCCCAGTGAGTCTTCAGGACCTAAGTTGTTTTTACCACACCCAGTTCTCTCTGTTTGTCCCTAGGATTCCAAATCCTTCACCACGCCCTGCGATTTTAACTTCTCAGTTCAAAACACACGTGGACATCCCGACATTCCAAGCAATATGGACAAAGAAAGGATCCTCTTAACTATTCAGGATGTAATGGTAAGACCGATTTTTCACATTCTAACCACGAAGGGCCAGGGTCTTTTCCAAAGCCCAACAGCTGGGCCATGGGATGCCATGGCCCTCCCCTCCCCCAGAAGAGTCTTCATTTACACCTGGGAAAATGGCAGATAACAACAGGGTTTGACTTTAACAAAACCCTCTGGCCCACCACCCACCAGAAGATTTAAAACAACACATGAGAGATTTGGCTTAATGACATTTCAAAAATGATAGTAAAGGCCCCACGTTAAATGAGCACTTGCTAAGTGCTGAGCGCCGTGTTTCATGAGTAATGTCTGTCGCTGTGTTAGCCTTGTGGATTAAGTGCTAGGTATCTTCATTCCCATTTTTCAGTTGGAGGAAACTGAGGAGCAGAGAAATCAGGCTGCCTGTCTGGGGCCTCAGAGAAGCCCAGACCCTGCGGCTCCTTGTTTCTTGGGATGAACAATCACAGGCTGGGAACTGCACTGACCTGATTTTGCTTCTGAAAGTGCCCAGCTCTCCTCAGGGGCACAGTCTGTAGTGTATACTATTGACGTTCTGCCTGGGAGCAAGGTGCTCAGAGGCGCCAGCCATCACTTACTTTAACCGTTTTAAACAATGATGGAGAGGACCTCTCTCTGCCGGTTCTCTCTCCCCTACGACCCCTGAGAATGTTGATGAAACATGTTTTTCAAAATGAAATCTGATGAAGAAACAACCAGACAAACCCAAATTGGGGGACAGTCTATAAAACAACTGGCCTGGAGTCTTCAAAAGTGTCAGTGGCATGAGAGACACACACAGGAAGGCTGTTCCAGGCTAAAGGAGGGTAAAGAGGTGTCTCGATTATGCGATGTGAGATCCAGGGAGGAGAACTGCTTAAATTTAAGGATTGTTTTGAGGGAATTCACAAAAATTGTGAATTAAATATATTAGATAATTTTAGATATTATCTAATTATATTAGATAATATTAGATAATATATTAGATGTTATTATATTAGATAATAACATTAGATAATAATATTATGTTGATGTTAAATTCTCCAAATTTGATAATTATGTTGCGGTTATGGAAGAGGAGGTCCTTGTTCTCCGGAGACATGTGCTGAAGTGTGCGGGCATGAGGGGTCACAATGTCTACCACCAAGACGTAAATGGGCCAGAATAAAGAATGTGTGGGTATAGACTGAAGAGGGGAACAGGAAGAAGAGAGAGGGAGAGAAAAGTGGCAAAATGTGAACAATTGGGGAATGTAAGTGAAAGGTTTTTGGACATTCATTTTATTATTCTGATAAATTTTCTGTGGCTTTTACATTTTTTCAAAATAAAAAGCTTTTTAAAAGCTAGCACATTAAGGAGGAGATAAACGGCCTCATTTAGAGCCAAGCATCAGCAAAGGAAAAAATAGAGAAAATTGAAAAAGGAGACCTAGCTGAAAAAGCTGAGTAGGATTGTATCATTGTCAGTTTCCTGATTGTGCTATTGTGCTCTAGTTATGCAAGAGGCTGCCATGGGGGAAACTGGACGCAGGGTATGTGTGATCTCTCCGTATTGTTTCTTACAAATGGCATGTGAAATCTAGTTAGCTCAAAATGAAAAGTAAAAAATAAATAAATAAAGTAAACACAAATGCCCACGTCCTACCACCCAGAGATTCTGATTTCATCCTGGGTTTGGCCTCAGGCTTTGTATCTTGTTTTAAGTGCCCCACGTGATGTTAATTTGCGGCAATATTTGAGAACCACTTTTATATGGAAAAGATGAGCGCTGTGGATCTCAAAATTTGATATGCACAAGAACCACTAAGGACATTAGTTTAAAATGCATCTGTTTTTAAGTCTAATTTTTAAGCTACTAGAATTTTTACAGACGAGGTAGCACAGTTATTTAACAAAAGATGATCCTGAACCAGAAGGCTTGCACAGTAGAGTCCACCTCAAATGGAAGGAAAGTCTTGGAGGTCATTTGGACTTTGTGGCTTGGATTTGGAGACTATAAAAGAAAGAAATTTTAAAAATTCAAAGTTAAAGTCTCATCTACACCATACAAAAAGAAGATAACTGTAAAGCAAAGCAAAACAACAACAATAACAACACAAATCCACAGGGTTCAGAAAAGCCAGAAAGGGATAGGAGGAGGTTCTGCGTTTTTCTTTAAAACCATATCCTGTACTTCTGGAAACTTGGGTGGAAGAGGCTGTCACTTAAAAGAATAATAAATGAAAGATACAAAAGCATAATAGCACTAGACATTTCCTATACTAAACAGAGCAGTTTCGATATTGACTATTAGTATGAAGAAAAGACTAAATCATAGTCAACATACATTTTTTTCTTTTTATAAAATTTATTGGGGTGATATCGGTTGATAAAATTATATAGATTTCAAGTGTACTGTTCTATAATACAGCATCTGTATACTGCATTGTGTGTTCACCACCCAAAGTCAGGTCTCCTTTTACCGTATAGTTGACTTCTTTTACCTTTTTCTACCTCTCCCCCTCCCCCCTTTCCCTCTGGTAACCACTAAACTGTTGTCTGTATCTATGAGTTTTTGTTTATTTGTCTTGTTCGTTTACTGCTTTCAGCTTTGTATCCCACATGAGTGAAAATCATGATTGTCTACCACCACACTGGCCTGAATGCACCTGATCTCATCAACACACTCTTTTAAGAAGACAAGAGAGTCTTAATGTAGTTTAGAAATATTTTCATCGAAAATTATTTTATTTAGGTTTTTGACTATTTAAAGAGGTGTATTTTAGAGAAGTAGAAAATAATTTTGTGTTATAGTAAGACATTCTTAAATTAAGAAAATGAATATGAACCCTTTATATTTGAGTTTTCTCACTTTGGTCACATTCAAAATACGTTTCAAACTTGAGAAAAAAAACAGCCAGAGAAAATAGGGGCATATAAGAGAGGATTCTTATTAGTTGTGAATGGAAAAAAATATGCTCGAAGTAAGAGCAGAAACAGCGATGAATGAAAGAGTGTGGCCCAAAGGGAAGGGCTTGAACCTGGACTGCGAGGACCAGCTTCAGCTCACAGCATGTTTCGGTGGCTGGCCTGGTGTGCTGTGGTCATGACTGTTGCTGTTTTAGTTTGAATTGAAAAATTTGTTCTGAGCAGAGTCCCTCCCATTTGCCCTGGTCCCCCCCCCCCCCCTCCTTGCCCCCCCCAACTCACTCTTGGTGACCCTAGACTCATTGACGATCTACGCCAGTATTACATCTTCTAGAGATATCGGAGCTTGTGACTCCTGTTTCAGGGAGTAAAAAGAGTTAGGTTACTGGGATTCAGCCTATAGAGGGCAGTGGACTTTTCCATAAACTGGGAGTCCTGGGCTAAGTCACACTCTTTTGGAGTCCCCATTTCCTCCCTTTTGACAGGAAGGGGTAGATTAGATATTTCCTGTGTGTATCGGCTCTGTAATTATAAATCCTAAGTGGAATTTATGGGAAAACCCTGTATTCAGTTGCAAAATTCATAGGATATAAGATATAAAACAGTTCATGGAGCCCCCACTCATCCCAGGCCTTGCTGTAGGTCATTTGCATTCTCAAGTTACACATTTAGGGGTTGAAACACCCTTCCCCCACCATACACCTAAACTTCAGGGTGGCAGAAATACATGTTGTCTCTTTGCCTCTGTCTCTGGTCCTTAGTTAGAAAAGGGCCTGGCATAGAGTTAGTTTGCAAATAAATCTTTGTTAAGCAGTGAATCGAATAATTGATTGAATCAATGAGTGAGGGTGTGGTATAGGTGTTGATTCAGCGCCCTGGCCAGCCCACATGAGCTGAGTTCAGTTATATCACTAAGTTATAATTACAGTGACAGTATTTTCCAGGCTATGAATCAGGATGCATAATCTGGCAGAATTTTTGTGCTGCTTGAGGTGGAAGGATCAGTTTGGGAGACGGTGTTTGGATCCTAAAATATTGGGATCACTGGCACAGAGTGCCAATTAAAATGAATATTTTAAGTGACATGAGCAAAGCAGGCAGGGTGACAAGCACAGCCTTTGGCCTGGGTGTCAGGGCATGGCAGGGAGTGGTGGGGATATAGGGAACAGTCCTGACACACCTTGGCTCACTGTCATCGTGGGGAAACAGGGACCCAGTGGTAACAGGCTTTCTTGTTTCAAGAGAAGTCAAGTATCAGAGTTTCTTTGTGTTCAATTTCTCCCAGTTTTTTATGTTGATAACAAATTCATGAGTTTTTATGGATCAGACAAAATATACTGCTGGCCAGATTTGGCCTTCAGATCACCAGCTTGCAATTCCTGGTTCAGACAATGAAAGTTTTGTTGGTTCCTGACAAGAGAGGAGGAAGAGGTCTTTCTCCTTCCCAGTGGCACTTGAGTTAGCCCCTCTGTACTCAGAATCATCAAGGGTGTGGTGCCCTGAATGCGCCCAGAGGTGTCCAGTTGGATCTTAGATGAAAGCAGCCTGGCTGATGGTGTTAGACAGGGCCCTGGGCAGGTGGGTCAGACAGCACAAGGCCAGCTGAGCAGCAAATTCAATGATGAGCATGAATGATTCATGTGGAATGAAGCTGAACAAGCAGTAAATGCCCATGAAATATATAGGTCCAGAAGAGAAAGATACAGTGATCCCTTTACCCAATAGAGCGTTTCTGTAAGTGAAGACATAGTGGTATCTGACTTACTAAAGCATCTTTTTCAATCCTAATGAAAATAATGATCTCTGAAGCAATATTGGAATAAGCAATGTCTTTTATTTCTTGTATTTATGGCCTACATAGAATTCCTTAGGTATTTTTACATTATTTTTCATCATTTTATATAACATCTAATACACAGATGCTTTCTTATTAGATTCAATAAGATTCATATGATTTGAAAGTAAATTGAGTAGAATATGAAAAAAGGTTTCTCCACCTACCCAGCCAGACTATACCCAGCTTTTGGTTTTATTGAATATGTATACTTTTTAAATTTGATCATTCATTTATTCATTCACTTTTTTCTTATTTATTATTTCACTTTGTTCCTACTTTTATCTTGATTTCTTCTGTAAACTTTTTGGTTTAATTTTTTGCTCTGGTTCTCTTCCTCTGCCACCCCACACCCTACCTTCTTAAGTTAAATATTTAATTCATTTGTTTTCAAATATATCGAAGTTAAGGCTATAAATTTTCCTCTGAACACTGCTTTGTCCTTATCCCACAAATTTTGCTACGCATATAGTATTTTCATTGTCATTTATTTCTAATTGGTTTGTGGTTTTATGATTTTGCCCTCCTCTGTTTATTAGAAGGAAGAAATAGAGAAAAGTAAAAAAGTTCTAAGTAGTTGTTTTTTGTTTGTCTATTTTTTTGCTACTCTTTTGTGGTATTCTTTAATTTTACTACATTATGATCAGAAAATGGTTTGTTTGGTTTCAGGTTTTTGGATATTTCTGAAGTTTTGTTTGTGGTCTACCAGATCATACTTATGAACATTGCATGGTACTTCAAAAGAATAGTCGTTCTTTTTTTCATGCAAAGTTTTCAATATATTTATTAAGTAAAGCTACTGACTTATTTAACTCGGTGAGTCTTAAAGTATGGTCCCTGACCACCTATATGAGAATCATCTAGGCTGCTCTCAAAGATACAGAATTAGATCTAGAGGGAGTGGAAGCACTCAGAATCTACATTTCTAATAAGACTTCCAGGAAATTCTTATGCTTATCAGCAAACCACTGCAATAGACTCTACTTAATTTTTGTCCATGTAATCCAATTGATTTCTGTGAACTTGTTGATTTTCCCTTATAGTTCTCTGCTTTTGCTTTATTTATTTCAAATCTCTGTCATTGTGCACATATAGAGTCATGTTTTCTGATAGATAGTACCTTTTATCCATATGAATATATTAGTGTCATTATCTTTGTCACATTTAAAGCAGGTGGGCCTTTTCAGTCTGAAGGCTCATGTCTTTAGCACTGGAACTTTTTAAAAAAATTATAATTCTGTTCCATTGTGACTGTCTTCTGGAGCTCATTTTGGACCAATGTTGGCCCAGATCTATCCTTTCAAGTCTCAATATTTCTTTCAAACTTTCTTATAGTCTTTTTGTACTATGTCTTATAAAATTACTTAGCTTCATTTTCTGGCATACTTAGTTACTTTTTTTTTTTTTTTATCTCCTTTTGCCTCTTAGTTTATCTTTTTAAAAATGTTAGCAAAATTAAAACTTTTAAGATCTTTAGTTGTTTCTTTTTCATGGGTGAAATAGCCTTTTAAATCTTTCCAGGGATATTAGTTTTCTGTGTTCTAAATTCTTCTTCTACTTATTCTATTAACTCTTTTTCTTTGGGTATTAGTTCTTAAGTTAACTAAATTTGGTGCCTATCATTCAAGATGTTGATTTTCCCCAAATGTGTGCTCATTCTGGGCTTGTCTGCTCAACTTTGTATTTGAGAATTCAACTTCTTCTGCTCATTCTATTTGATGTAACCCAACCCAACCTTGTGGGGTTGGGGACAACATGCTCCTGGAAGCTGTGTACCTTATCTTCCCTTCCAGATATGGGAGCTCCTAGCCTGCCTCCTATTGGGGACATCATCCTGCCTTCTTGGCCCAGTGTCCAAACACAGGGCTTCAGCCTGTGGGAAAGAACCTTTATATTTAATACAATTGAAGAGGGGCTGGCAGCCCTCAAAGTGCCCCTAGTAATTGCCCCAGCATGTCCTCTCACTCCATCTTGACTCTGGACTCAGACACACACACACACACACACACACACACACACACACATCCTTCCTTCTATGGAAAATTTTACCCCACACATTTTGGTCTGTAGTTTCCTGTTTTTAGTTCTTCATTATGATTGCTGTTCTCTGTCTTTCAGGAATTCCTCAAAATTTCTAGTCAGTTTGCACATTCTTAGTTGATACAGCCACCCATACCCCATTCCTATAGCCAGTCCCTGCTTTGGGCAGGCTCAGGCGAGACACCCTTGGGGCCTCACAGCCAGGAAAGTCAGGCAGCCTCCAGTGCCTCTGCTTCCTGCATCTGCGTTCTTCCTCTTACGTCATTCCACTCTGTAAGACAAGGGTAGCTTTTTCTTCGTAATGATGGGTGTTAGAGACTGAACTCCAAGGTACTTTATAAATAAATTTAGCTTTGAATGAAAATTAGTAAAAACGAAGATTCAAGGTCGAATGAGGGCAGAAAAAAAGTATCAGAAAACGGAAAGCATTACACAGGTATTTGAAGCACATGTAGAATCCACATTTTCTTACCATTGGTCCTTCAGAATTGGTGTAGGGGAATGTGATTTTAAAAATGCACAGTATGAACCCTAAAGTTAGGGTTCGAGTCTCTTTATTCTGGGAAAATTTGTGATCTGGGAGCCAACTTGAGGCGTTGGCTGGCAACACCTAGGTTTGGGTTCCTGATGCTCATTACACTTGTAATTTCTTCTAGAATGGCTGTCTTTGTTGCCAGATTATAAATTCTATGAGAACAGCGACACTATCTGGTCATTACTCTATCCTAGTACTTAGCAGTCAAACCTGCTAATGGAGACAGATAAATTCAACAATAAATATTTGTTGAATAAATAACTGAATAAAAAGAAAAACAAGTCAGTTAATTAATCTGCCAATGCAGAATAAAAACCTTTCTGGGCCAAGCAGGTTAATATAAATGTGTAAAATGGCTAGGCAATAGGAGCTAGCAAGAATTATTGCAACTAACAGTGCATGCTGAGCTAAAGGCATTCAAATTTCAATTTTATAAGATTGCCAACCAAATGAGAGACATTATTGGGGTTGGCGAGGAGGAGAGGGGTTGGCTACAGGCCAGTGACCTCTACCCCAGAGACTGCTGCTTCCCTTGAGGATGGTCTTTAAGTATCCATTGCAGCTTCTTGGTCTAAACATCTGTTCTTCAATAGGATCTAAGAAATAAAGAAGAATGTGCCGTCATCTCACTTTTGAATTTTCTATGAAGACCAGGCCTCTGTGAAAGCAATCACGAAATACTGATTCATAGCTATTATCTCATTGGATCTCTTAACCTTATCAGATTGTCAGGGCACATTTTCCCACAGTAGAGGTGGGAGCTTGGGCTTAGGCACTTTTGGGGACACAGGGCAGCTGGAGTTGGGCCCAGAACCCAGGCCCAGAGCTTAGACCTAGCCATTCCCCTTTCTAAAGGTAGTTAGAGGTTTAAGGCTTCATCTACTAAAAATTAATGTACTCATTATCATGTTTACTGGCCTCACGGCAACTTTGTGTTGAAAACTCTTAGAAGCTAGCTTCATCGATTCTGTGCAAGTCCACGGGCAATCACTGAGCCCTGACTTTCCTTTTGCTCTAGAGACCACTCGCTTACAATACCCTGGTGCCAGGCAGGGAATAAATGTGGGCATGTGGCAAAGAGCCTTGGAATTTGGAGTCAGACAGTCATCCGTCCAGACTGGCTGTGCCATTTCCAGCCACATGAACTTGGACTGGTACTGAGGTGCCCTGAGCTTGTAAGATAAGGATACCCACTGGGGTGGTGAAAAGCTGCAATGGGATAAGGTGTGTAGACAGGTTAGCTTGGTAATTGGTAACGGCTGTTGTTGATGTTATAGTTATTTTGCTATTACTGCAAACAGTTTTATGGTTGCCTGGTTTTGCTTTTCTCCTGGCCCAGCAGAAAGAGGCAGATCAGGCACATAAGGCGCTAATCCACTGACCATCAAACCCCTGCTGCATTTTAGTCCGTGGTCCTCCTTCATCCCTCCCTCCCTCCGCCTCCTCCCAGGCTCTCCTGCAAGGAGGCTGATTTGTGTGCAGTCCCATCATCCATTCTCCACCAGCAATGATTCCAACCTGGGCTCCATGCGGAGGGCTTTCTTTTGAAAGAGGTTGAACTTAACATTTTAAACACTGAACACTGAAATTGCATATAATGAGGTTGTAAAACAAAGCTATAAAGTTAGTTTTCACAGAGACATTTCTGGATGACAGCTTCAAAGCAACTGGTAGCTGCCCCAGCATGGTTATCCCTTTAAAGTATTAGCAGGTTGGCTTTCAAAGCGATCCACCCCAGGTCCTCATCTTTCCAGATGGAAAGGTTTTGAAAGGCTTTCTTGAGGGAGTATTGCTACTTAGTTCATCTCCCTTTTGCCCCTGGAACAGGTACTTTTAGGTCAGATGGGCATTATTAGAATAGAGGTTACTAAAGTTTGCTCATCCAGTGTGAACAAATGTATTGTTTTCTTTTGTGAAGAAGCTACCAGCCATACAGAATCGAGGCTTCTTTTTTAT
The DNA here is from genome assembly GCA_003508835.1 of Eonycteris spelaea. Taxonomy (NCBI): domain Eukaryota; kingdom Metazoa; phylum Chordata; class Mammalia; order Chiroptera; family Pteropodidae; genus Eonycteris; species Eonycteris spelaea. Next base: position 1,792,226 of record PUFA01000186.1, on the reverse strand, counting down.
ACATATTTCGTAAGTACAATTATAGCATTTAAATGTTTATTAATTTAACAGAAGCAAAATCAAATTGAAACAGAAGGGATTATTGAAATTTAAATTTCTTTATCATAAGAAACATTTCTTAAAATATCTCATTAGTTTAATAAATTTTGAAAAAAAATCTTAAGATGTCAGAGTTGCCGTCTTTTTAAACTCTCTGTTTCCATTTAAGATAGATTTGAATTGACTCCTTGCTATGGGTAGTGAGGCCAGGGGTGCGCCATGCTGCCTGCCCTCTTCGTTTCTGTTAGCTAAGCTGATGGCTTAGGTTTTGAGCATTACATTCGGCTGCATAACCTGAATGTGCACAGTTCTCTAGTATGTATTCAGTCTCAACACGGCTTCAGTGTTCACCATTAGACCTCTTACCACAGCTTCTCCAGATCTGTGTTCCTTGACTTCACCCTTTATTATTTGAATTTTGTCATCCAGGAGGGTTTTACTGAGAAGGGCTTCTGGAAGCTATGTCCCCCAAGTTTCATCCCGTTGAGATCGGTGGCGCATTGTTCTTAAGTCTGGACCACTTGATGGGATACAGTAAGTTAGAGAGGCACCGCTCCATCATCTTCTGGAGCCGGATGCTGCTGCTCGCCGCGTTCTGAGTCATTCCTTTGCAGACAAGATGTGTTCCAGGGCTAGAGATCAGCGATTTGTGAGACATACTGGCTGTCTGGGGTCCTCCACACCATTGTCCCTGCCGTTCTTGTGGAGAATTTATTTATTTGCAAGCGTGAGGGACAGGATTTAAAAATAAATGTAAATATATCTTTTTTTTTTCTAATTACAAAACTAAGAAGTAGGCTATAATAAAAAATTAAGTAAAACAAATCAGAAAAGAATGTCACCCCCAGAGAGAACAGTGTTAGTAGTTTGGTGATTATTTTTCCAGACTTGCATATGTATATGCGTACATACATGCATAGAAACTAATGATTATTTTCAAGATTGGCTTTATATATACTACAAGTACATTTTTGACATGTTTCTTTTTATTTAAAAGTGTCTCTTGCTGCCTTTCTGAGTGAATGCACATGGCCTGCCTCATTCTCTGTAAGGGCTGCCTGAGGCTCCGTCAACGCCTGCCCTGTTAGTAATTTAACCCATCTCTTATTGAGGAACATTTGGATCTTTCTCTATTATGATGATGCCTCAATGATCTTTGTATATTTAATATAGAAGGATAAATTCCTTGAGGGACTTGGTCAACGAGTATATACATTGTTCATTTCTAGTCAGTCATTTCTGTCATCTCTGCCTCCAAAATACATCTCCAAATGCATCTCCCGTTTCCACTTCTGCTGCCATATTCATCTTCCACTGGCTACCGCAGCCACAGCTGTTCACCCTGTTTCCACCCTGGCCCCACCTGTCAAAACCCAGGCACCAGAGTGATTGTTAAAAACAGAACTCATATAATGTTTTATGTCTGCTTAGCACCCTTCTGTGGCCTCTCATTGTACAGAAAACAAAATCCAGACTCTGCCCGAGGCCTACGAAGCCCTGCCCTGTGTGACCCCCTCTGGCTCCCTGCCTTCCCCTCATTCGGTGCACATTGTGCTCCAGCCATTGCCGCCTCCTTGGCCTCTGCCCTCCCTCCTGCCTGAAACATGGTACCCCAGACACTCACTGGGTGGCTCGTCATCACCCAGGCTTCCCTGACCAGCTTTCATCAGGGGCTCCCTCAGCCTACCCGCTCTGTCCTTCATCTAGGCAGGCCCTTTCCTTCACAGTCCTGGCCACATCTGAGATTACATTTCTTTTTCTTTATGCAGTGGTTGTTTGAGGTTCTGCCATCTTACTCCCACCATTACTTCAGCCCTTAGGGGCAACCCTAGCACTCCTGCATGCGTGAATAAATTAACAATGTTGGTTGCCACATCCTCCTTCCCCTTCACTGGTCCCTGACAGAATGGAAGAGAGTCTGTTTTACACTTGGATAATCAGAAGGATCAGGGAGCAGTGGCTAAGGGCACAAGTCATGGCTCTGCCATTTAATCACTACAACAAGTTGGACCAGCTCAAAGGCGCTGGGCCTCTGTTCTCCAGTTTTGGAAACTCCAAAAATGCAGTAACTTAAAATGTAGGTTTGCAACACTGTGAAGGTGATAAAGAAGCTGGAGGGAGCCTGCTTAGCTGACCATGGGTTCAAGAAGCCTAATGCCTCATCCAGACCTTTTCTGGAGCTAACTGGTTGGTGATCCCAGTCCGCCACAGTCATCAGCAGGGATTCTCCTGGGGCTTGGGACTGACTGGGATTTCCTGGACAGTGACAGCAGTCTCCCAGCTAGGAGCCTCCCAGGTCGCCAGCCCTCGTTTTGTGTTTGGCTCCACAACAACTGGGTGAGAATACTGGGGATGCAGAGAGAGGGGTTTGCCCACTGTTTTCTCACCCGGCCTTGCCCCACCCCTGCAGGACATGGAACTGAAGCCAACCCCATGTGAGATGGAGGTTTGGGCCGAGAACAGGAGCCAGTTGCCTAGCCCGTTTGAACAGGAGTTCATGTTTTCACAAGGTTTCATTCTACTTACCTGCTCTGCTGTGAGGATCAAATGAGAGAAAGACTAGAATTGTTTTGTAAAGTACAGAGCACTATTCCACGGTACAGGATGCTGGTTTGCCAGTCTCTGAAACTGCAGCCGAGCGGCAGGCTACCCGGGAAGTCACGTTCTGCTGTGGAGGAGCAGCAATCTGTTGACCTCCAGCTGCCCACCAGTCAGAGTTTGAACACATGAGCCGTGACCAAAGTCTGGTTTCTTTGACGGTTGCATGGGCCACCTCAGTGCACTCAACTGGAAGACCTTGTTATTATCTTTTTAAATGTCATTGACGTGTGTGTGCTCACTTTTAATACAGGGGTTTTCAACCTCACCACTCTTGACATTTGACCAGATAATTCTTTGTTGTGGGGGGAACTGTCCTGTACGTTCTAGGATGTTTAGCAATGTCCCTGAACTCTATCGACTAAATGCCACTCGCGTTCCCTTCCCCTAGTTGTGACCGAAAACATCTCCAGTCATTGTCACATAGCCCCTTGGGGGCGAAATCATCCCCGTTTCAGATGCTGCTTTAATAAAACAGTCTGTGCGACAGGGATTTGTTGACCCATTTTTGTGGATGCCAAAATGCAGATCAGAGGAGTTAAGTAACTTGCCAAGGATTATATCACTAATGCCATCTCCAAGGCATGTGGTTGCTCACCACCCCTTCTTACAGCCACTACCCAGACACTGACGTAAAATAGTCATTCTGAAAATATTTGCAGTTACCTGCTATGTGCCAGGCGGTATTCTATTTGCTCAATAATATCACCGATACTTGGTTTAAGCAGGGTAGGAGGGAGAGAGTATAAAAGATAGATAACTCTGCTAGTTTCCTATTGCTGCTGTAACAAACTTGCTACAGATTTAGTGGCTAATCTTATAGTTCTGGAGCTCAGAAATCTAAATTCAGTTTCACTGGTCTAAAATCAAGATGTCAGCAGACCTGTGTTCCTTCTGGAGGTTCCTCCTCCTTCCTCTTTTTTCTCTCTCTCCTTCAAAGCCAGCAATATAACACCTTTTCTCCTCCCTGACCTCTCCTTGCAGCCTTAGATCTCCTCTTTCTGATTCTGACTTTCCTGCTTCCCTCTTGGAAAGACCCTTGTGATTACATTAGGGCCATCAGGATAATCCACGATAATCTCCCCCACCTCAAAATTCTTAACTTAATTATGTATGCAAAGTACATTTGCCATGTAAGGTGACATTCACAGGCCCCAGGGATTAGAATGTGGACATCTTTGGGGAACATTTATTCAGCCTCTAACAGTCTGCCTTCTGGCCCCAAAATTTTGTGTTCATCTCATATGCAAAATACGTCTATATCATCCCAAGTTTCCCCGAAGTCTTAACACATTATAGTATCAAGCAAAAAAATATTGTCTAAGTCTCATCTGCTCAAAGTTCTCATAGTTCATCATATATATTACCTAAATTAGGGATGAGTGAGACTGGGCATAACCCATTTTAGGGCAACATTTCTCTCCATCTGTGGAATTGTGAAACAAGTCATCTGCTCCTAAATACAATGGTGGGTCAGGAATAGAATATCAATTATAGACATTCCCATTATAATAGGGAGAAAATGAAAGGAAAAAGGAGTCACCAAACCCAAGGGATTTTGAAATCCAACTGGGCAAATGCCATTAGGTTTCAAGGCCCGGGAATAATCCTCTGTGGCTCAGGGCTCCACCTCTGCGCCCATGGCTAACCTCGGAGTCATCCTTCCTCTTTCGTGAAGGGCAGCATGTGTTTGCCACTAAGTAATTTTACAAACCTGTTTCCTGACTGTAGAATTTTGGGAGTCTGACAGCCATCTTTTATTTCATCCTTTTCTCTCCCATTCAGTTCAAGCTGATATGACAGTCTCAAAAACCAAGAGGGTCTCCTATGTAAGTTTCTAGAATTAGCTCCGTTAGACAAGAGGCTTATCCACAGATCTTTCCTGGATAATCCCATCTATTCCTGCTTCTACTGAGATGTCTAATGGGATCCATGAGCCTCATGTCTAATCTTCAGAGAGCCCTCAGTGTGATTGAAAACTCTAAACTTTGGATCTTTCTGAAGCACTAGTGAAAGGTTATCCAGTCACACCATTGGTTTTCTCTCCAGAGCATGCTTTTCTGACAGGGAATCTCCTAATTTTAATATCTTTTGCAACCTGGATAGACTGAGAATTTCCCAAATAGTCAAACCTCAGTTCTGTTTTACCTAATAGTTCTTTTCTCACTCTTTCTCTTTCCTCTCACTTTTTATTCTAAGCAGAAAGAAGAAATCAGACTGCATTCAACACTTCTTGGAAATCTCTTCAGCTAAATATCCAAATCCATCATTTACAAAGTTCCACTTAGCACATAATTGTAGGACACAATTCAGCTAGAATTCTGCCGCTATATAACTGGATTCCCTCTCCTCTAGTTTCCAGACATGTTCTTATTTCCTCACCAGCAGCACCTGTAATGTCCATATTTCTGTCGTTGGTCTTGTTAGGATGATTTCTCTAAGATGATCAGATTTTTCTACACTGTGCTTCTCACTTCTTCATGAGCCCTCGCTGATTCACAGGGCCGAGGGATTAGGACTTAAACATCTTCAGAGAGTCATTATTCAGCCTGCCACACAACTATTAAGTTTATTGGTCAACCACCACACCTTCGCTGATTGCTTCTCCTTTTCTCACAACTATCTCAGGTACTAGAGGGCCACAGGGGTAGTGTAGCTAGGCTGACCAAATGTTCTGGTTTTCCCATATGGTCCAGTTTATGCTTCTTTGTTCCAGTGTAAATGTAGTGTTGTTCTTTTTCAAAAGTATTCTGGCTTTGGTGATAAAATTTCTGGTTACTCTTAGATCTTAATGCTTGGGCTAAAGATTGTAAATCTACAGTCTCACGGAGATGAAACACATGAACAAATTGTCAAGCAATTATAGTTAAGTGCTAAACGTTCTGACATTTAGGTGCTTCTAAACATCCTTCAATATGCAGGACAGCCTCGCACGACTATCTGCCAGACATTTTACCATATAGAATTTCAGAGTCATCTGGAGGCCTTTGGGATTTCATATTCAAAGTGTGGTCCCTGGACCAGCAGCATCAGTATCACCATGTTAGAAATACTTATTCTCAGGCTCCATCCAGAACCCACTGAATCAGAAACTCAGAGGGTGGGACCCCACAATCTGTTTTAACAAGCCCTCAAACCAACACACACACACACACACACACACACACACACACCACACCCCTCCCCCACACACAAATTCTTAGTGGCGTCCCAGGCATGTGAACACCACACCACGATTAATACTATAAATACTGCTTTGTCCAGAGAGTTGCTCATTTGTTCCCACCCTTTGTTTTCCCATCTTCAAAGTGATGACAACACACGGGTAGAGGTGATTTTGGTACACATTAGTTTGGTTGGAATAGTTCTTTGATTCTAAGGATCTGTTTTCAAATGAGTTTTTCTCAGAGTGACATATTCCATTTTTCACTTTCTTGACTTTTGGCAGGAGCTGAGGAAAAGTCTGGAGCTTAGTGTAAGTCTACAGAGGAAACAAAAGGATTGTTCCAGTGATGAGTATGACTCCATCGAAGAAGACGTACTCTCTGAGCCTGAGCCCGAGGACCAGGTGCTGGTGGGCCATCCAGACACGACCCCTCTGTCCAGTGAGGACTCAGTGCAGAAGGATGTTTCTGAGGACCAGGAGACAGAAGGACGCCCTCCCCAGGGCCCAGACACCCTCGTGGTGCTGGAATTTAACCCGGCTTCCAAAAGTGAGCTCCATCTTACTGCAGCATTTCTTTGTCTTTGATGTCTCTGGATCTAATCAGAGGACTTAAATTTCCAGCGATGTTTTGAGTTTGACTTTGGGTAGACCGCCTCACAGCCTGGGGGAGTGTATCAGTCAGGTCTCTGTTGACCGCAAGAGGCAAAGGCTCCCAAAGGCCTCCAGATGATTCTGAAATTCCAGATGGTAAATGTCTGGCAGATAGTTGTGGGGACTGTCCTGTGCATTGTGGGATGTTTAGCAGTGTCTACAGCCAGTTAGCTTAAGTGGAAGGGACTACCTATTAGCTTGGATAACCACGGCGTCCAGGGCTTTGCAGGACTCGTTTCTCTCCTCTTCCCTTCCCCTCTTCTTCCTTCTCCTCCCCTCCCTTTCCCTTTTCTTCTCTTTCCTTCTCCTTCCTTTCCTCCCTCTTGCTTCTGCCTTCTTTTGTCCTGTTTTCATACCATTCTTGGGTAGGTGCTCCACAGACAGACACGGAGTTGAGACATTGGCTTTGTACCTCCATCAGGAAGTGGATTTCTCGTCCTCAAAGCTCCAACCAAAGCGCCAGGCCTGGATCTTGACCCACGTTGGGTCACACATCTCTGAACTAGTCGCAGTGGCTCTAATTGGCCAGGTCCAGTCACTAGGACTATGGCTGTGTTTATTGCCACCCAAAGCAATGGAGTGGCAGTAGTCTTCAAAGGAAAATCAAGGCAGATCTGAAGGAGGCGGAAAGTGTGCTGGGCGGGCAGAAATGCAGTGTCCGCCAGGGGAGGCCCTCCAGCGAAACTCTGGAAGTCGAGTGGAAAAAGCGGGGAGGGGCCGGGGAGGGCTTGCCCGAGGCATCTTCACCCCCAAGCTGGCTCAGCCTCCACCTGCTGCTCCCTCTCCGTTCTGAACACATTCTCCCCAAAGCTGAGTGTGTCATAGTTTCTGAACAAAATACCAAGACCAGCTAGTTGGGAAGCGCGAGTGAACCTAAGGAAAGAGAAAGGAGGGAATGTTCGAAATCAGTTAGTTGAGTGCGTTTAGTCTGTTCTGGCTGCCATCACGAAGTCCCACAGATGGAGGCGGAGCTGGCGGGGCTTAAACAGCAACAGGAAGTGATTGTCCCACAGTCCTGGAGGCCAGAAGTCCGAGGTCAGGGAGTCGGCAGCCTCGCTTTCCTGTGAGGCTTCTCGCCTCGGGTGGTGTCTTCACGTGGTTTTCCCCTGTGTGTGTCTGTGTCCTAATGTCCTCTGCGTATAAGGACGCCAGTGAGAATGGATCAGCGCTCACCGTAATTGACTCGTTTTACCTTAATTACCTCTTTAGAGACCCCGTCCCCAAATACAGCCACACTCTGAGGTACCGGGTGTTAGGACTTGAACATGTGAGTTGTGGGGGGACATGATAACAGGCAGCCACGCCCAAAGGTTGACGTCCTCAGAGAGGGAATCTTTGTCCCTCAGAGGTGCTCTCATGTCCCTTACCTCTAAACCCGTGATGGGGCTGTTCCCTTACCTTCCCTCTTCACGCTACACCCTGAAACCTGGCTTTCTGCTCTCCCCCCCTGAGGACTCAGTTCGGAGGCCGCCTCCGCCTGGACGCCTCCTTGGTGCTGCCAGCAGGGCCTGCCGCTGGTGCCTCGTCTGCTCCCGCGTGTCCTCGTGGCTCTGGTCTCACTGACCCTTGCCGTCTCTTCTCCCCTTCGGCGTCTGAGCTCTGCCAGCTCGCGCAAGGCTCAGCTCTTCCCCCGCTCGCAGCCCCAGCATCCGGCGCCCACCTGGCACGTTCAGGCTGCCAAGAATCTTGTCACACAATGAGGGAGCTGTGCCCACCTGCTCAGCGATCCGGTGGTCAAGGCAGCGCCCACGGGCTCCTTCCCGTGAGGCCTGCTGGGACAGCGTGGGCGTGCGCCACAGTGGGCGTGTGTGCTTCAGGACACGGGGGAGGGGGAGGGCCGCCAGGAGGTTGACAGAGCCCCCACCCTGGAAACGTGGGGGCCTGACAGTCACTTGCAAATTGAAGGGCCAGGCCACAGAAGGACAGTTGGACCCCAGGCACAGTTTGAGTGTGATACTGGGACATAACATGGAAACAGAGAACTTTACTTTTTTGACATTTTACCTTTTTTACCAGTTAGATTGCTTGGCAGGCAGGCCCGCGTTGACTGAGGCTGTGTGTGGCATGTGAGCGCACAGAGGGGTGGCACGCCAGCCTGCCACTGCCGCCCTCGTCTGCCCCCCTGCATCGGCAGCCTCTGGCTGGCTTCTTTAGCCTCCGCAGGGGACAGGTGCCCCCTGAAGGGAGCTGGAGGGAGGTTCGAGGGCCTGTTGTCAGGTCTCCCAGACCCTGGTGTTCTGAACGAATCCTGAGCATTTACTCAAGACCAGTCAGCAGGAAACTGCAAAGTGGGCTTGGCTCTGGGCTGCTCAATTCATTCATCCCCCTGGGCGCTTATCGTGCCCAGGCGCTGTGCTGAGACAGCCCGGCCCAGGCGCTTCTGCTGTAGCGCTTCATCCTAGCAGGGAGAACCGAGGGTAGGCTCGGGAACACATACATAGTAACGATTGCCAGTGTTTCTTGGGTTCTCAGCAACATGCGCCAAGCACTGTTTCAAGAGCTTTACGTGCAGTCCCTCCTTTAATCCTCGCCGCAACCCCAAGGACAGTCCTGTCATTGTACCTGTTCACAGACGGGGAAACTGGAGCACAGAGAGCTCAAATAACTTGCTCAGCGTCACCCAGCTAGGAAGGGGCAGAGCGGGATCCAGTCTCCAGCAGTCTGAGCCCAGAACCTGAGCTCTTAATCACTGGGCTAAATAAATAAACAAACCATATACAGTTACAAAGTGACAGTTGGGCTTTGAGGAGCCAATAAATACCCCCACCCCTTCTGTTTCCCCTTGTAAATCGTGAGACAAATGTGAGATGGGCTCTGACAGCAGATAAGAGCTGGATTGGCAGCCATTCGGCATTGCCCCGGGAAGAGGGCAGACCCCCTGCCCCAGTGTCGGCAGAGCTGCCCTTGGGGGAAGGGGCTGTGTGCTTTGAGGGGGGGTGAGTGGCTAGAAGAGGGAGGAGGGGCGGCTTGAGCCCTGGTGGCTTCCCGCCCCCATCCTCTCCCACCTCATTTGTCTCCCACCTCCCTGTGAGTGAGGGGCGCTAAGTGAGCAGCACAGAGAAGGGCAGAAGTCATTTTTCCAATAACTGGAAAAGGGGAGGGCTGGGTCAGCTTAGGAATGCAGGAAGGAGGCGAGAATGACACCTCCTGTGGCCTTGAGTGTTGTGAAGATTATAAAACAGGACACTGGTTGGGGAATGGGGGTCAGAGAAGGACCCTGGGATGGTCATAGAAGCCTCCTCAGAGGCGGCGATGTTTAAGCTAGGACAGGAGCATGAGGAGAAAGCGGCCGTGGAAACAGCATTCCAGGTGCAGAGAACAGCAAGCACGAACGGCCTGAAGAGGGAAAGCCGTGGTCTACCCAAGGACAGGGAAAGGGCCAGGGGAGTGTGGTGCGTGCTGAGGTCAGTGGTGAACCCAGGCCGCTTTCCACGAGGACCCAAGAGTTTTAGGCTTATACCAAAGTCTGGGTCCTTTGAAGCCCTAGAAAATATCCTTCTGTAGACTTTTGATGGCCAAGGCAGACCTGGCCACAGTTTCTGCAGGGCTGTCTTGTGGAGAGGAGGAAGCTGTAGACAGAGGATAAAGTGGTCAAGGGCAGGGCCCCACGCCAGGAAAGCCTGGTCAGATTCCGATTCCATACTTCCTAGCTCTGTGACCTTGAACCAATGACGTGAACTTCAGAGCCCTCCTCTGTAATAGTATGTATTAGTTTTCTATTGCTGCTATAAATAAATTACCACGATCTTGGTGGCTTAAAACAACACAGATTTATCATCTTGCAGCTCTGTAGGGTTCAAGTTTGGTGTGGGTCTCACTGGGCTAAAATCATAGAGTGTGTAGGGCTGTGTTCCTTCAGGAGGCCCTAGGGCAGAATCTGTCTCCATGCCTTTTCCATCGTCCGGAGGCCACGGCGCTCCCTTCTCTGGGCCCTTCTTCCGTCTTTCAAGCCAGCAACATTGCATCTCTCTGACCATTTCTCCGTAATCACATCTCCCTCTGAATTTCTTCTGTTGCCCTCTTAGGCATGCACATGTGTGTGTTATTGCAATTAAAAAAAAAAATATATATATATATATTATATATATGAGATACATACATACATATATATATTATATATATATATATATATATATATATATATATAATATATATATGAGATACATAGAATTTACCATTTTCACCATTTTAAGAGCACGGTTTGGTGGTAAGTACACTACATTGTTGTATGACCATCACCACTACCTGTCTCCAAGGAGTTTTTCGTCATCCCAAACTGAAACTGTCCTTCTTCCATGTTTAAGGGCCTTTTGATCACATCGGGTCCATCCGAATAATCCAAGACGATTTTTTTATTTTAAGGTCAGCCGATCAACACGGTTAATTCCCCTTTGCCTTGTAACCTAAATATTCACAGGTTCTAGGAATTAGGACATGGCCATTCTTGCGGGGCCATTATCCTGCCTGCCATCTATCCTCTAGGATGGTTTGGGGAACAAATGAGGCAGCGCATGCCTGGGCACTCGGAAGGCTGTCAGCAGCATATTTTCAGCACCGGGAAGCCAGTCTTGGGGTCATTGGCCCCTCTCCATTCTTCGTCTTGTCCTGTCGGACATGGTGGCCCTCTCTCACTCTCTGATCTGCCCAAGACCCTGGGTGTCCGGCCAGCCGGGGGGCAGCCCCTTCAGAAAGTGAAGAGCTACGTGTGCCCTACTGTAGTCAAGAGGGGACAGTGGAGGGGTTAGTGCAAGTCTGACAGACCCCCAGACCCCACGCAGTCCCCACACCTTCCCTGAGCTCCCCAGAATCCTGTGGGGCCCTCGATTCTGTGACTCCCTCTCCTTTGGGGCCACCACGCCACCCCCCTGCCTCCCAGGACTTCCTCTGCTGGGACTCATGTCACATGGCACTTTAGCAGGCACTTCCTGGGTTTTCTGCTGTCCAGGCCAAGAGGCCCCATACACAGGGACCTGACCCTTCTCCCCACTCGTTTGTTCTATTCCGGTTAGCGCCCTGCCTCGCTGCCACGGGGCTGCGCTTCTGCCTAGTCGTCCTGAGCGTGCCCGCCTTCTCCTGCTGACCTTCCAACCCTTGCTGGCTCTGAGGCCCCGGAGCTGTTTTCCCCAAACTTGAGCCACAATTTTCTGCTGTCTCCACAAACTACCTGGACTATTATTTTAGCTGTTATTTAAACCAGCACCTTCCGTTTCTCCCTCCTTCTCCTCTTTCTTCATCTCCTTTCCCTCCTACTCTCCCTTCCTTTCTCTTTCTTTCTTTTCTTCCTAATTCTAGGATTGTTCCAAGCAGTGTTCATGACATCAAGAGCTGTTATTGCCGGTTACGTATTTTTTCCATACATCTTTAGACATATAATTGTTTAAGGGAATATTTGCCCACCTGACATCTGGACTCATCTGTTCCAGCGGGGGTCCAGGTGCCCCACTTTGGGAAACATTGACTCCACAGCATAGCCTGTGGGCCCTTCACTGTCTGGCTTCACTCCCCAGCCCAGGCCGCAGGTGCTCACCTGCCACATACCTCCCAGCTGTCAGGCCTCCGTGTACACTGTTCTCTGTGTCTGGAATACCCCTCGCTCTGCACCCCTGGTGACATCCTAGTCATCCGTAAGGGTCCCCTTCCTCACTGCGTACCTGCCAGCCTCGTCCTCCAGGCCGCACGCTCCTCCACGGCCCTGGGACGAGAACCCTTCTGTCTCGGCCCTGCTCTCTGGTCCATTCAGCCTGCCTTCTCCTCAGCAGGCTGTGAGTGCCTTGAGGGCAGCCAATGTGCTTTGTTGTGCCCTTTCTACTCCGGTGTCCTTGGTCGTACCATTGTTTTATGTGCCATGTTGCCAATTAAACCCAACGCCCATCGCTTGTAAGACATGTCTCTATTCAGAAGTGGTAAAATTTGAAAACTGCGTGTATCCTAGAATATTTAATTTATTTGCCAAAATGTGGTGCTTGGCACGCAATGGCTCTCAGTGAACTTGTTTCATCGTCTGCATTTTTCTCATCTCTAATCCCAAACTAGAATGGTGCCAGGCACAGAGTAGAGGTTCAATAAATATTTTTTAGAATGAATAAATGAACAAACAAATAAACAGATACACGAGCAAATGTCCCAGCTCTGCTTGCACTCAGTGTTTGACATGTAAACCATTGTTTTCCTACAGGGAATAAAAAGGAAAGGAATCTGTCCGCTAAGCGGAAGGACAATGCTGATGTCTTCATTCCCAGCAAACCTGAGCCAAACCTGAATCCCCAGCTCCCCACTGTGATCCCAGACCAGGAGAGGCCATGCTCAAGTAAGAGTTCTGGGGACCCCTGGCAGGGCTGGGACTGGGCCCGTGTCATACTCAGTAGGGTGGTGTGATGGAGGAGTCCTTGCTTCGTTACCCTCTTTGCTGAGGCCTTAGCTGACCTTTTGTAAATGTGTTATTAGTCAAGGTCCCCAGAGGAACAGAGCCAATAGAGGGAGAGAGAGCGAGAGACAGAGAGAGATTATAAGGAATTGGCTCATGCAGCTGTGGAGGCTGGGAAGTCAAAGCTACAGGATGGATTGGCCGGCTAGAGACACAGGACGAGCCCATGTTCTAGTTCAGCGGCCATCGAACAGGAGGAACCAGTGTTGCAAATGAAGTCGAAAGGCCTCTCTTCCTTGGGGGCAAGTCAGTCTTTGTGTTCTAGTCGGGCCTTCAACTGATTGGATAAGGCCCACCCACGCTATGGAGGGAAATCTATTTATACTGATTAAAATGCTAATCTCATCTCCAAACGTCCTCTCAGAAATACCCAGAATAATGTTTGGCCAATTATCTGGGCTCCCCGTGGCCCAGCCCAGTGGACATATGACCAACCATCCCACCTATTTTCTTGTTCTATGACCAACTATGTGGTTATAATTGAAAATGTATTTTATTTTTGATTTTACTTTTCAATTAATTTGTTTACTTTATATGGGCTTTACTAACACGTGCAAATGGGACTAAATTCTAAAGGTACCAAAGAGTTTAGGGTGAAGAGTCAATCTGCCACTCTTCTAATGAAATGAGAGGTTATATTGATTGAGTGCTTACTGTGAGCCAGCCACCAGTGTAAGCTCTTAATTATATCATATGTAAGTATATTATACATGTAATTTACTGTAAGCAAATTACGGTCTTTATAACTCGCTTCAAGGGTGGGTCCCGCAGTCGTCCTCATTTCACCGATGAGGAACTGAGGCACCGCGTGGGCAATTCACAAGCCCAAAAAGCAGCAGCCGCAGTTCCCCCACCCCGGGGGGGCCTCCACCGCTGTGTCCTGGGCCACCAGACTGCACACCCTGGGAGCTGCAGGCGAAGCATCTCAGCCTCATGTCCTGGGTCGAATCTAGTGGCTGGAGTGGCTCTGGAGGGGCCACTTGCTTCTGGTTTTTATGACCCAAAGACCTCAAATTGCTTAGGCATCCTGGTATTCCAAAAATTTGGAACCCTGGGGTGCCCTGGGCAAAATCCAGCTCCAGCCAGCCAGCCTCCTTAGACAGGCGATTGGTTGAGCTAGGGGCCCCGATGTCTATGGCTGAGGAATTCCATCTATGTTTAATGGGGAGCTGGAGGAACCGTTTCTACAGGCACAGGCCAAGGGACCTTGGTGTGGGAGCCAGCTGCTCCCCAGTCACAGTTCAGTGATCCGGACTAGTACACTCCGAGCCTGAGGCCTGAACACCAGCAGCTCAGGGCAGATGGAAGAAGGAGGAGAAAGTAACAATAGCTACCACTTACTTACTGAGCATCTGTTCCATGCTATGTAAATATTGTCTTGGTTTGGATTTCCCCGGAAGCAGACTCCGAGATAAAGATTCAAGAACGAGTAATTTATTTGAGAGGTGGTCCCTGGTAGGGGACAGGAAAGGGAGGGAGCCCAAACTGGCTTCGCCATCAAGCAAGTTCTCTGGGTGAGTGTAGTGCCAGCTGGCTGGGGAGCTCTGGGGGCTGTGCTGAGCACAAGCTTTCACGTTTGCCGCTGCTCCCCACCCCAGGGACGAGAGAGTTGGGCTCTTACACACCTTCCCTTCTGTCCTGGGTCATGAGCTAGTCCTGGGGGCGACCCCTCTCCAGCACTCTGGCTCATCAGGCTCTGAGTGCTGGCTGAGGGGCTGGGGGCAGGGCAGCTCCCAGGCATTCTTTGATTTAACCCTATCACAACCCAAAACCTGACTGGGGGAAAAGACTATCTAATACAAGTCATTTTAGATAGCAAATGATAGAAAGAATGGCTTTAAGGGAAAGAGTCTCCATCAGCCCACATAACTAAAAAGTCCAAATGTGTGACCTTTAGGCGCAGCTGGGTCCAGGTGATTAAAATGTCAACAGTCTGCCTCTCTCTACCTCTCAGCTCAGCATTCTTCATGCCCTTCATTCTCAGATGGGCTCTTAGGGGTGGTGAGGTGGCCACCAGCAGCTCTGGACTTACAGCCCAGCAACTGTGGCAGAAAATGAGTGTGGAAGACTCTACAGCCTAACTACCTGCTATAAATCCTGTCCTTCCACCTATTAGCTCTGTGACCTCGGGCAGGTTCCTTAACCTCTCTGGGCCTCATGAGCCCATCTGCCAAACAGGAATAAGAATAACACCCTCCGCTGAGAGTTGCTATAGGATTAGAGGGCTGGATAGATAGTCTGCTTAGAGGATCACGTGGCTCAGAGCAAGTGCTTGGTCAGGGTCAGCTGGGACTGTTCACGCAACTGCCAGCAAAGCCTCGGAGCCGCTCCTCATTGCCAGGCTTAGGCCAGGGGGGTTTCTGTGAAGGAGACACTAGAGCTGTCACCAGAGGCAAAGGGTGTGGGTGTCAGGCAGAAAACTCCCAGAACTTCCTGATGCATACTGTTACCCCTTCTCCCATTTCACAGTTGAGGAAACAAGGCTGGGAACATGGAAGTTACTTGCCTAGAGTAACAGACAGGACAGTGAAGTCAGGATTCACAGCCAGGCTGCTCCCCCTGGGTTCCGCTGGCCACAGAAGTGGCTTTGGAGGCGCCTGGGTGTATAGGTCCTGGCAAGCATAGCTGTGACTCAGGCGATGTTACGGCCACAGGTGTTCAGTCCAGTGCACAGAGCCCTGGGTTGGGGAATCAAGGCAGCAGTCAGGGGCCAGCAGCGAGCATCCTGGGGACGTGCCCTGGTGCGTGGGCCGGGCCGCAGGGCCCAGGCCTGGGGCTGTGGGTTAGAGCTGCTCCAATTCAGGGCAGTCCCACCCTGGGTGGGGTCCCAGGCAGGCAGCAGGTCATCATCTTCTTTCATCTCACCAGAAACCTGGGTACTGGGTACCCACTATGTGTCAACTCCGTTCTAGGCCCCGGTGATCCAATGAGCAACACACTGTCCCTGCTGTCTTGGTGTTTCTGCTTTAGTGGGCAGGGCTAGATAACAAGCATGAAGGCGGGTAATGACACCTGCTACCAAGATAGCAACTGGGTGATAACTGACACGTGGTTAGAGGACGCCTCCCTGAGCAAGGAAGCCTTGAGCTGAGACCTGGGTGATTTTGAGGACCAGCCCCTTGCAGAGGGGAAGCCTGTGCGAAAGTGCTGAGATAGGACAGAGCTGCTCGGCTCAGGAATCAGAAGGAAGGCTGGATAAGAAAGAAGCCTGGAGGCTGGACATGGGGAGGGAGGGAGGGCGGCTGAGAGGAGGGCACAGAGGTGGGCAGGGGCCAGAGCACGTAATAGGCCAGGAGAGGGACTCGGTGTCGGGAGGCCTCTGCGGCTTTGCAGATGGGGCTGCCGTGACCCGGTTCACATTTTAACACGATCCCTCTGTCTGCCACGTGACGTGTGGCCTGTCAGAAGCTGGAGTGGATGTGAGGTGACCAAAAAGAGGCCATTGCGGGATGGAGGGGGTGCTGGCTCCATCTCTGCGTGGTGCCAGTGTCGATCCCGGACAGTAGCCGGGCTTGCTGAGGAATCCATTGTAAGCATGTGACTGACTAGTTGTGACATTTTACCCTGAACAACCTGGGACAGGAACCTGGGTGGTGAGGAGCCTGCCACGATGAGGCAGGATTGCCGAGGCTCAGCAGTGACTGGGGGGATGCTGGCTTGTCACTTGGCTGGGGTAGGTTCCAAATCTGTGCCACTAGCAAAGGAAGCTCAGGCATCCGGGGCTGGGGTCTGGGTCCGGGCAAGCCGCGCGGTGCTGAGGCCCTGCCCCGCTGCCCCCACCCGTGGCAGGTGGGCTGAGGCCTGCCACCCGTGAGCCGCCTCGCCAGGAAGTGAGCCCGGAGCTGCAGCCAAGCAGTGTCTGCAGGTGGGGCGTTGCCCACACCCACCACCACGAGGAGCCAGGACCCATCCGATGGGCAGAGTGACCACCAAACTGCCTCCCGGGTACTTCTTGGCAAACGCCAAAGCCTAGGTAGAAGTGGAGAGGGAATCCTGTTGAAGTGACGTATGGAAAAAGGCATGTCAAGGTCACAGCAGTTGACAGTCAAAAAGGGTGTCATTTTTGTAAATAGACAGTGGCGATATTGTATATAGGGGTGAAGAGGAAGATGTAACATGTAAGGTGTCAGAAAAATCTGGTGAATTTTAGATCGGGTTTTGTCAGATGAAGAGCTGGGAAGGAGGGGCAGCGGGAGGGAGGGAGAGACAGACGGACAGACAGACAGACGGACAGAGAGGGATGGTCTCATGGGACAAGATATAGGCCTGGGTCAGCACTTGGAGCTCCAACAGCAAGTGGAGAGTGTGGGTGGCAATCCCGTGTGACATGGTTTCTTTTATACCTCGACTGGCTCCACTGACTGCCATTCAAGTTGACAAGACTCCAGTCTGTACTGTTGTTCACTCTACGTGAAAAATAAAAATGGCTTTTCAGAAAGTTCCTCCAAACCAAGTTGTTAAAAAGAAATGGAACCCAGGCTAGATTGTCACTGTTCAGGAGGCCTTCCGGCACACCCGGCAGGGCGGGAGCAGCATAGTGGTGGCTGGCCATCCTGCCAGGCTCCCTTCGCGAGCATGCCAAGGTCACGAGACTTTCCACATCTGAGTCATCAAGCAAAGAGCCAGCATGTATCAAGCACTGAACCAGCTCCCAGTTTGTGTTTTGTACACGCAAATGTAATCTTTAATTTAATTATCCAAACAATCCTATGCAGTAGGTCCTGCTATTATCAGCACTGTTGTATAGAGGAAACCCTGGCACAGAGAGGTTAAGGAACTTGTCCAAGGTCACACAGCCATTAAGTGGTGAAGTCAGCGTTTAAGAACCTGACTGCAGTCTCTGGTTTTAACCACTCCACTGCATGGCTCCTCATGTGCCAACTAAAATGTCATTTGCTTACTACATACCCACATCAGCCTAATCCTAAGTATAATGTGCCTAAAAATTACAGGTTTGAGTCATTTGTTATATTTTTTCTAATGCTCATTAATATAAATATAACTATTTTTTAAAGTTAAATTATGTATCAGCTGAAATCATTTGAATACTGTATTAGTTTCCTAGTGCTGCTGTAATGAAGGACCGCAGTCTGATTGGCTTAAACAGAGTTTCGTTGTCTCACAGTCCTGGAGGCTGGAAGTCCAAGTCAGGGTGTCTGCAGGGCCATGTTCCTTCTGAAGGTACGTGGGAAGAATCAATTAAAGGCCCCTCTCCCAGCTTTCTGGCAGTTCCTTGACTTCCCAGCCTTCACATGGCGCTCGCCTGCATGCACACCTGTCTCTGTGTCCAGATTTCTCCTCTTCATAAGGACACAATCATCAGATTAAGACCTACCCTAATGACCTCATCTCGACTCAATCATCTGCAGATACCCCAATTCCAAATAAGGTCACATGTACTAGGGGTTAGGACTTCAACATCTTTTGAGGAGGACCCTTAAAACATACCGTCATGCACAGCATTTTGAGTAGAGCTTACTTAATTAAAATCTGCCTTTCTCCAAAATGTTCTGACATATTCTAACTAATTTCAGATGGTATATAGGACAAGACTAACAAATATGTGAGGAAATGAGTATGAAGAAAAAACAAAAGGAAGAAAAATACGATGAACAAATGAATGCCTGAGGGAGTCACAGCGGTGACTCTGAGCTTCCTGGCCACCATGGCAAAGAAGCTTGCATTCTCATAAAAATGCATGTCACCAGATTGCCGGCTGTCCCTGGAACTTGGTTCTGAGAGCAGTTTGTCCAGCTGTTTCCTTGAAGAGGACACTGTTTGATGTAGTGGAGTCTTCATTTTGAATGAGTCTGGGCCTCAGGCTTTATCTGTTAAGTGTACTTGGCTCCCACATAAGCCAAATTTGAAGAATTGAAAGTTGAAAACCCTGGCTTGGTCACCACCCTCACACTGAGAAGGGATTACAGCAGAGCCACCTGTAAAATGAGGATTAGGTTGTTGCAAAGAGTGCAGGGTGGCCAAAGCCATTCTTGGACACCCCTCAAACCGATGATTACGTGCAGCACACGTGGCTCTGTATAGACAGCGCCTTACAGGCACCTCACCTCTCAGTGGGCGCTAGAGCGTCTCCTCCAGGGTGGGAGCAATCACAGCTTCTGGGACTAGCCCCGGGGGAAGCAACTGGCTTTGTCTGTGGTCTGGGTTGCAGGGAAATGGGTATGTTTAAACTCCGGCTTTATGCAGAGGCCCCTGGATGTTCACACCTCCACAGGCCTAAGGGATCCGAGACTTCCTGAAAGGACAATAGAATCAAACCAGCTCATCCAATTCCAGGCAAAATCTGAACTGCTTACATGCTTTGCCTTAAGTTTGTGGGGGCCTGTATTTGGGGGGGGGCATATAAAAATCAGCCTTTTTATATCTTCCCAGAGAATTGAACCTTTTATCACCACATGTTATTTCGTTTTCACTCCAATAATGCCTTTTGCCTTAAGTCTACCAGCTTTCTTCCGGTTAGTGTTTACATGGTATGTCTTCTATTCTCTCACTTTCACACTTTCTCTTGTAAGCAGCGTGCAATTATTTTTTGTTTTTATCCTCTAACAATCTGTGTGTTTTAATGGACACATTTAATCCATTTACATTTAATATAATTGCTGATATATTTGTGTTTTAATCTACCATCTTATTATTTGCTTTATTTGTTCTGCCTGTTTTATGTCCCTCTTTCTCTCCTCTCTTGCCCTCTTTTGAATTGATTATATTATTATTTATTCTTTTTTCTTTTCTCTTAGCTTGTTGGTTATACATTCTTTTGTCATCACCAAGAGATTGTAACAGGCATTCTTGATCTATTAGAGTCTACTTTAAATTAGCAAGTTTACCACTTCTCATTCAATGAAAAGGACCTAACAACTCTGAAACCCCACTTTACTTTCCTCCCAACTTAAATGCTATTGCCATGTATTTTAATTCCCCCTAGATTTTAAACTTCACGAGATGACATCGTTGTCATCATTATTTTGCACAGTCAGGAGTGTTTGGATTTGCACACATTGTTAATCTTTCTGTGCCCTTCACTCCGGGCTCCTTCTAGGTCACCCTGGCTCTCAGACTATAGTTCCAAGTTTGTCGCCAGCTCTTCTCAGCTTGCCAGCCTTGCAGCAGCTCTTATCAGAACCAGCAGCTCAAGGGAGCACCTCCCAGGTGCTGGGCTCCCCTCTCTGGGTTTCCTTCTGCTGCTCTTGGCCCTGTCGTCCTTCACAGCCCTGTTTGCCCTCCATGCCTTCAAACAGATTTCTTTTTCCAAGCAGGTTTTATAATATCTGGTCCAGATTTTCTAGTTATGCTCCAAGGAAGGGTTGGTCCGGATTAGCTCGTCTGCCATTACCAGCAGTGTAAACTATTGCCTGCATTCTTTCAAGAGTAATTTCTCGCCTTGCCCCTTGTACTTTGGCTGGAATCGTAAAATTGAATTTGTATCAATTAAATACGCATGTAATACAACTCCATGAGAGCTTAATTTCTCTCTATTGCTATGATTGTCCCTGGTTCTAATGAAAGGGCCTCATGTGCTGTTTCTCCAGTCTCTATCCATTAGCCTTCTGAGAAACTTCTGGAGACCTGTTGTCTTCTTGAGGGGGAAAGAAAATCAAATGTCTTTAATGTGGAAAGTTTACTGCCCAGGTTTTCATAGTACTCTAGGGAAGTGATATATCTGAATGACTTTTCCCAGAGAAACTATCAACCATAGAAATAAAGAAACACCCCTCAACATTAGTGAATTAGAAGACCCTGACAGGCCTGCACTTAGCATATCTGTCAGGAAAACCTGCAGCAGAAAGACCGTTCTACCAAAGTCTAGAGTCTTGTAACATATTGGTGTTCATTATTAATAGCAAGTGACAGAAATCCCACTGCCTGAAGCAGAAAAAGAAAATGTATTGCTCACAGACCCAGAAAGTCCAGGACTGTAGATTTGACCTCAGGCATGGTGGGATCCAGGTGCTCAGATGATATCACCAGGAAGCTGCTGCTTTATCACTCAGTTCTACTTTCCTCTAGTCCAGTGGGTCTCAAACTTGGATGTATATCAAAATGATTTGCAAAGCAAATTAAAACACAGATTGTCGGGCCGCAGCCCCAGTTTCTAATTCAGTGCATCTAGGGTAGAGCCTAAGTATTTTAATTCCTAACAAGTTCCCAGGTGATGCTGATGTTACCGGACCAGGGACCATAATTTGGGGGACCCTCTCTGATCTCAGGCATGGCTTGGAGAGAGGGTCCCCAGCAGCTCCAGGCTCGCTCCCTTTTACCCAAGGCTTAGCCACCCCAGGGGAAGGAGACTGCTTCTTTCCTAATAGTTCCAGCAGGGTCCCAAACCAGTTGTCCCTGAGCAGATCTGCAGTCTCCAGTCTCCGTGATCTGAGAGGCAGTTCTCTCGTTGGCCAGGCTGGACCGGCAGTGGGGTCAGATCCATCCAAATCACATAGCCTGAGAAAACAGGGAAGCGGTGGTTCCCTGAAGGAAAGCCTGTGTCCTGCGAAGGTCACTGTTGCTGGAAAGACGAAAACCAACTGCTATTCATTTCATATAAAAATTAACCACTCGTGACATTTCGCTACACATTCTTCTGAGGCAGAGTGTGGAGCAAAAGACTGTAAGATCGGAGAGGAAAGTGTAGAAGTCATTTAGTCAGGGTGGTTGCGGGGATCCTTGACTGCCTTCCCTGAAAATCATGTGCATTCCTAGGCTGAAGAAGAGACAGCAGCAGAGGGTGAATGTTAAGAGTCACCGACAGAACCTGCTGTGGAGAGGCCCCAAAAGAAGCTTTAGGTGTGAGAAGAAACACAGGCCTTGACAAGCTATGTGTATCAGCCACTTATTGCTGCCTAACAATCTACCCCCAAATGTAGCTTAAAACAGCCACCCTTTATATTGCGCGGAGTCTGCAGGTCGGGCGTGCTGAAGTGAGCTTGTGGGTGGCTGGGCTGTATGGCCTCAGGTGGCCTCACTCCTATGTTTGGCAGCCCAGCTGGCCCAAGGACCTCAGCTGGGACAACTCATCTCAGTTCCACTTGGTCTTATTATCCAGCATGTGGTGGTCTCCGGGCAGCAGAGAGGACACACCCCAATGTATAAGTGTGTTGTTAAGACCCTGCTTCGTCATGATTGTTGGCCAAAGGAAGTCACTGGGCTAAGCCCAGCTAGAGAAATAGACTCCATCTCCTGATGGGAGGTGCTGCATCATCACAGTGCGAAGTGGCACACATTCGGGGTGGGAGGAATGTGTGGCCATTCGTCACGTCTCCTATGCCATGGACAGCATGTGGCCCGATGTGGCCGAGCCATCTTGAAATGCATGGAGGCTTTGGAGTACTTAGGTACTTGGTACTCAGGTAGCACATTGTCCTAGGGTGCAGCCTCCTTCCCAGGTGGATTTTAGGGCGAGTGTGGGCATCTACAGACAAAACAGGGCTAAGTCAGCATTTCGCTAGACCATTTGCCACACAAAATCATATAGAGTTTCCAGGAACCTGACAACAGGAACTGGGGGTACACTGTGGAAAATGAGGACTTATGCCCATCTAAAGGGGGCACGCTACCCAGCTCCAGCTTATGATTGTCACAGGTATGCCGGTCAAGGGGTGTATGTTTTTTCAAGAGATGCCAAGAATCCCACCCAGTTTTTCTCTTTTCTAAAAAAAAGCTTTGCCTGTATTTCCAATTTTGAAAAGCAACCATGAAAGTCACACAACACACATCTGCAGGCTGGTTTTGGCCTGTGGGCTGCTGGCTTATGATCTCTTATGCGAGACCCTTCTTCTTGGATTTAATATTTGCCATTTCAGTGGCTTCCCAGGTGACCTCAAAGGCCCTTGCATGTGGTAAGGGGTAATTTGGCTGAGACCCTGAATCTGAGCTTTTCTGGTCACAGCTGGTGCCTGGGAACCAGTCACCTGGCTGGTGAGCTGACCGACAGCCCCGCATCCTCACGTCTTCTTGGTGACACGTGTTACATTCATGGTAAATCTCCTGAATGATACGCTTTGTTTTTTGCAAGAGAGATGAAGCCAAGTCTCAGTGAAGCGAAGAGAAAGTGACATTAATAGAAGAAGGATGGTTTTCAACCAGAAAAGAGCCATTTGGGATAAATTAAAATGTGCGATTTGGCTTTTGCTGGTGGCACAAATTTATTGTGTGAATAAATCCACACTCTCCAGATCTATGATGAGAATAAATCCACCCCCATGTGGTACGCAGGCCAGTGCAGAAATGGCTCACCCGAGTGAACAATGAGAGCTTCAAGATGAGTTAAAAGGTGGTCGCCTCGTGTGTTGTGAGGATTGCACAGTAATCACAAGCCAGTCAGCAGAAATGTGCTTCAGGAGGACACAAGCACCACGTACAAATGCTTCTCGGAAGCCACGGGTGGGGAGAGCATGGGTGGTGGAGCTGCGGAATTGACCTTCACTGATTTAATTTTTAAAAGCATCTTCTTAGCATAATATGACTCTAAGGGCACAGGCGTGCCCGAAGAGCATTCCCTCCCAAGTGAAAGATGCTCGGGGCAGAAGGGTTTGTGCAGACAAAACTGGTCCTCGCTAAAAGAAAATGCCTTCTTCATGTCCTTTTCCAAGAAGAGGTGAGCATAGGGTTGTGGTGGCCAAGACAAATAGTTATCTCAGGCGTGCTGGTCTACCCCAACCCCAGGCCAATGAGGCACGTGGGGGCAGTAAAAAGGCCAGGGACAGCACACAGCTCCTTTTAAACTGACTTTAAAATGCTCTGTGTGAGAAATAGGGAAGGAGCTGGTGAATTCAGGCACTGCCCGAGCTTTCCACGATGCCAGGCGTGCCCGCCCGTGTCGGTGTGCTGCGTGTGTGCACGGCCTTAGTCCCTTGTTCATAGAATCATGTATAGGACTCAAAAGGGTCAAGTGATGGAGGAAACAACATCCTTTAATGATATGCACAAGTAGAGAGGTTGACAAGGTTTGGGGTTAAAATCATTTTCCATTCATTCATTTGACAAAACCATAATGCCAGGTGCCATAATGCCTCCTGACACAGCATGAGGCCAGTAGGCTTACCTGGCCTCGGCGCCCCACGAGAGCCAAGCCCGAGACCTCTCCAGTCTCGCTACCCACCACGCTCTGCCTCACTTCCTCATTCCAGCCCCACTTGCCATGCCTCAGTGTGCCAAGCTCTGCCTACCTCAGGGCCTTGGCACCTGCTGTTCCCTTGGCCTGAAACAGACCTCCCATATGGGTGTTCTCAAGGCTCAAGGCCTTGAGGTCTTTGCTCAGATGTCACCTTCCCTGACCG
Organism: Eonycteris spelaea; assembly: GCA_003508835.1. Taxonomy (NCBI): domain Eukaryota; kingdom Metazoa; phylum Chordata; class Mammalia; order Chiroptera; family Pteropodidae; genus Eonycteris; species Eonycteris spelaea. The sequence continues at coordinate 1,768,060 of PUFA01000186.1, read as the reverse complement.
AGTGTCTCCAATGGTGTCCTTCCCCTCCTGGCATCTCCAGCCTTTGCCCTGCTTTGTTTTTCTTCCCAGCACTCATCACGACCTGCTGGTATGTCCTGTGTGCACCTGCCTGTTCCATGTGTGTCTGCTCCATGACCGTGGGGTGTGTGAGGACAGGGGTGTGCTTGTCACACCTACCTGTGTACCCCTGAGCCCAGAGCAGTGAGTGTCTCATTGCACAGCGTGGCGGGGGGCGAGGGCCTTTGCCGTAATGCCTGTGCCCTTCCAGGAACCGTTATGCGTGCAGCTCCCCTTGGGTGAGCATATGTTGCACTTCAGCACTTTTCATTTCCAGCTCCAGTACAGCGCAAGACCACGTCCTTTAGATTCCTTTCACTCCTGTATCCTTCCCAGTCCCTTCAGGGACCTGATCTTTTTTTGCAGTGAGTGAGGAAGATCCCAGGCTGACCCTCAGCACCCTTTTACCTGCCACGTTTCGATCACAATAAAGGTTCCCACCTCCATCAGCTTGTCAAACCGAGCTCTTTCCAGCTCGCACCTTCTCTGGCCGGTGTTTGCGTTACCTTCTCCTCCCTCCGGCTGCAGAGCAGGCCAAGCAGCTGATAAGAAGGGCAAACAAGGAAAGCTGAGCAGCCTTGACTGCGGCGAGCAGCGTCCTCAGGTCACTTTGCCAAGCAGCTCATTACTTTTCTGTCCCCAGGAGGAGCACTGGGGCAATGACAAGAGTCCATCAAAGTCAGAAAATTACCCATTGCTGTTTACTGCCCAGGCCAGCCATCCGTAGGCGTGCGAGGATTCCTTTGGGTGCCCTTGACCCTCCTGGGGAAGCAGCCGGACTGTATTAAACCGGCCCTGGGGCTCTATTAGCCTTCATGTTTCTTAAACACTGGAATATGTTATGAACAAATAAAACTCAGGGGATTTCATGTAAATTTCTTATCCCAGTTTGGAAAAAAAATGCCAACACTAGGAGCACAGCCCTGTACAGTGGGCACTGGCTGGAGCTGGGCGGCTCCTGCCCTCTGTGGCTCAGCCCCCACGCTCAGTCCCAGTCAGAGTGTCTGCCCCTGGTCCCTGAGCATTTGCGTGCACAGTCCCTCTTCTGGGTGCCCAGTAGAAACTGGTATCCCCGCATTTCAGCTTCGCTTTTCCATGACTCCCATAGTCCCCATGACCCAGTGCCTGGCCGTACTGGAAGCCAGCCCAGGGGAGCTGCGGTGTGTTTCCTTCCCCCTCCTGCCAATTCAGTTCTCGAAGGTGCTGCTTGAACTCTGTTCAGGCACGACAGTCTAACAGGCCATAGCGGGAGGGTCAAGTGCTCCAAGGGAATCTCTCATAATCAGCGCTGGTGGTTGGCGGTTTACCGAAGGCATGAGGATGGAAGGGCACTGTTTTTCAACAAGCCTTATACCAGCCCTCCCTCTCCTCTCACACACACACACACACACACACACACACACACACACACACACACACACGGCCCCCAAGAGGTCAGAGGTCAGGATTCCCAGTTTGTTAGAGGTCAACATTAAGGTCACAATCGTTGATTTTATCGTTAAATGGTACAACCCGGTTGCCTGTGTTGAATTCTCGTCTCCAACCCTGAGCTCCCTCCTAAACGCCAGACTCGTGTGCACGTGCACTCCGATGCCAGCATCACATCTGGGAGCCACCTGTCCAAACCTTTGCTTTTAAACCTGTCCCCCACCCCCGCCCCAGCCCTCCCCGGCTCAGCCGAAGGCAGCTCACCGCCTGCTTCCTCAGGCTCAACTGGAGTCCTCCTTGGCTCTGCTCTTTCTCTCCCAGCCACGTCCACTCTGTCAGGAAATCCCGCTGGCTCCGTCTTCACTGTGTGCATGGAATCCTGCCGCAGTCTCTCCCTCTCCGCTGCCGCCCTGCCTCCCACGACTGCCCTGGTCCCCACTGGTCTCTCTGCCTTCGCCCTCACCTCCCTTCGGTCTGCTCTTCACTCAGCGCCTAAGTCAGATCAGGTTGTCCCCTGCTGTAAATCCTTCAGTGGCTCCCCATTTCACTTGGAGTCATGGGCCTTCCATGCCCCCCGGGCCCTTTGTGACCTAGCCCTCTCCACCCGCTCCCAGGCTTCCTCTCATCCCGTTGCCTTTGCTCCCCCTGCTCCAGCCTGAGGGACCTTGCCGCTCTGGGGACAAACCGCAGGCCTCTCACTTCGCCCTGGTGCCGGTCCACACTTCCTGGGTGCTGCGTGACACCTGCCCTGCCTCCCAGCACTCCCCATTCCCTAACGCTGCTTTGCTAGTCTCGTTTTTCTATATACCTTATGCTATTTATGTCTCTGGCTCTTGCCTCTCTCCCCCAAGGGTGGGGGCTTTGATCTTTCTGGTCACTGCTGTGTCCCCAGCGCCAAGAACAGAGCCTGGCACAGTGACACTCAATAAATATTTGCCGAGGGGATGAAATTTAGTAGGTAAAAGCCTCTTTCAGCATCCCAATGTTGAGCAGTTCTTTAAGTGGAGGTTCTTTTTTTTTTTTTTTTTTAACAGAATCCAGACATAAGTAATAGAGAGGGCATTATAGTGAGTCCCATGTGTCCGTTTACCGGCTTTGGCAATAGTTCATTGATGGCTAGTCTCATTTTCTCTACACTCCTGCGCACTCCCCTAATGATTATGAGGCAAATTCAAGCCATCATATCATTTTATCTGTAGATACTTTAGTGTGCTTTTTAAAATATATAGCTACATAGTACTCCACTGGGTAGATATACCATAATTATTTTATTCAACTAGTCTTATTGGGTGCTTTTTGCATATCACTTTATTCTTTATAAAACACGTTTTCCACTATTGGAGCTTCCAGAATTGACTGCAGTTTTGCAATATTTTTTTTTTTCTTAAATCGAGGAGTACTTTCTTTGTTATTCTTGTTCCTCATATAAAAACAAAATAAGCAAAAACATTTCAAAATCACCATCACTCTCCATGATATCATATATTATTCCTTATACATACTTTGTTAGAGGGTTAATTTTAATAACTTGTTGATAGAATTTCGTGCGTAAAGGAAAGTTACAGGGGCAGCACAAATGACACTCCATAAACCCTCCACCAGGGCTCACCAGTTGTTAGCATTGCCCAGTCGCTTCATGCTTGCTATGTGTGTGTATTTCTTAAATTTGGGGATTAAGTTGCAGACATCATTCCCTTTTACTCCTGACACTGTCGTATGTACAGTAGCCCCTCTCTGTCACCGGGGATTGGTCCCAGGACCCCTCGTGGGTACCAAACTCCAAGGATGCTCAAGTCCCTTATGTAAAAATGGTGTAATATTTGCATTTAACCTATGCACCTCCTCCTGTATACTTTCAATCACCTCTAGGTTACTTAGAATGCATGATACAACGTAAATGCTATGTCAAGAGTTGTCATTCTGTATTGTTTCGGGAATAAGGACAAGAAACAAAAGGCTGTGCATGTTCAGTACAGATGCAGCCAGTGTCGGCCTGACTGTGCAGCACTCGTCTGACCGTGCGGATGTGGGACCCGCGGATGTGGGACCCGCAGATGTGGAGGGCCGACCGTATTTCCTCAGAGCATGCGCCTTCATTTCACATTAGCAAGTGCACTTAAGTTGTGAAATTCAGGATATTTAGCGTTAATACACTACTGTCATCTAAGCTCCAGACTATGTTCAGATTTTACCACTTGCTACAGCAATGCTCTTTACAGCAATGTCCTCCCACCCAGGATCCTGCCCCAGGGTCGCCACTGCATTGGGTTGCCATGTCTGCCGGTCTCCTGTAATCTGGAACTGCCCTCTAGGCTTTCTTTGCCTTTCATGACCTTGACATTTTGGGAGAGTACAAGCCTGTTGTTTTATAGATTGTTCCTCAACTTGGGTCTAATAGTTTTTGAGCCGCACCCCAAGAATTCAGTCTAAAGGAAGACCTCCTGTTTTCTGCCCCTAGGACCTGGAAGCCGTCGAGAGAGGCCCCTATCAGCAACCCGAAAACCAGTGCTGGAGGCTGAGGACCGACAGGAAGATGCCTCAGCTGTGCTCAAGGCCATCCAGGTTGAGAACGAAGCCCTGCAGAGGGCAATCCTGAGCAGAAAGGCCGAGCCCTGCACCAGCCCACTGCAGGTACGGTCATGGGCAGCAGGAAGGGATAGCGGAGGACTTGGCTACTCAGGGACCAGGTGGTGAGGGAACACATGGTGAGGAGAGAGAGACGTCATAGGCATCCCTGACCTCACAGTCGATGCACAGTCGCTCACCGACCTGCCGAAGTTCCTGTTTCCTCCACCTTCTTCCCATTTTTTGTTTATGCAGAAAGCCCGGGTTGGATGCTAGTATGCCTCCCAGCCTTGCTGATTTCCCTGCAAACCCTGATACCTTAGACTGGAGTTACAAACTGTGGGTCAGAGAAAGAATGGAGTCAGTGACAAACTCTGGCTTCTCTGGAAGGACCTTCCCCAGCGTCATGAAGCTGGCAGGCCTCTGCGTCCTCACCACTCCCTGTGGCCCTGCCCTGGCCTCCTTCACCTGGTCGGGAAACCTCCTGGACCCTGCAGGTGTTAGACTTTGTGTCTGCTGCTTTGGGCTTTGAGCAGCAGACAGGAATGGTAGGGTAGGCAGGGCCCATTGGGGAGCCGGAGGCCTTGGACATACCTCGGTGTACTCATCCTTTCTCAGAAGCATGTTCCCTGACTCACCTGCTGAAACCCTATACCTTAGCTCATCTCACTTGATGCTCACGGTATCCCCGCAACAGGCAGGGCTCGTTTCATCGCCCCATTTTATAGATAATGCCTGATGGCTCCCAGAGAAGCAAGGTGGCTTACTCAGGTCATGTCTTTGTAAGTGGCCAAGGTCTGCCTGCCTGAAAGCCTAGCACCACATCCACACCACCAGTCTCTCCAGGCTCTACAGCAGCCTGCTCTTTTGCATATGCTTTGAGGAACACGTGTTGTCTGTTTTCTGGGAGCCTGGCTTCGCCACGACATTTGTGGCGATGGGCTTTGAGACAGTCCCTGCGCCTCTGTGCCAGTCTGTCAGTGAAGTGTATGCTGCGGATGGTTTTGTTCTGCCCTCACATCGTGTGATGACATCATTCCAGGACACTGAGGGAGCATCAGCAAGATCGTGGACCAGTCTGCTGAAGGAGAAGGACGAGAGCCCTGAGGTCAGTGAAGGCCTGAGAGCCGCAACGGAGCCCCATGCCGCAGCACCTGATGGTCTCTAGGGAGCTTTCCTCACATAGCTCCGGCAGGTCCCCACTGTGCTCCCTGAGCACGATGCTGTTCTCCCAGTTCACAGATGGGAGGACCTGGCTGGAACGACTTGTCCCAGGTGACGAGTTGAAGCCAGCCAGGCCTGCTGACTCTAGTTCCTTGTTGTGTATCTAAGACAACACAAAAAATACAGACCTTAATATTCTGAATAAATAAATTATAGCTATATCTATCTAGGTCAATGAGGCCTATCTCAGTGAAGACAGCCCCCGCAAATATGGACATGAATTAAGAAAATGCCCAGGAAAGTCCTGGTTAGGTTATGCACAGGTCTGTGCTGTGTGCTCAGAATACAGATCACATTAGCCTCTGGCCTCATGGAGTCTGCAGGCAACAAGCAAATAAAGCCATAAATAAACAGGTGACTTCAGAGAGATGACAAGAGAAGCGGACTGGGTGTGGGGTGGTGGCTACCTCTGACCAGGTGGTCTAAAGAAGCCCCTTGGAGGACATTCCATTTGAACTGAACCCTGTCTATTAAAAGGGGCCAGGCAGCAGCAGGAAACAGCATTCCAGGTAGAAGAACTGGGGGAACACTTTGAAGTGGGAATGAGACAGCTCAATCCAGGAGCAGGAAGAAGACAGGGTAGGAGAGGAGGGAGCACTCAGCTGGGATTGTATGGAGGTCAGGGCAGTGCCCCTGAGCACTGTGGTGGTTTTCTTTTTGTATTCCTCCCGCCTGTTTTATTATTTCCTGGTCACCTTTAATTGTTGCCAGAGGGTATTTCTGGTGGGTCCGATGCAACACTACCCACGCCGTGCTCCAGGATTTCTGGATGACCTGACCTGTGACCCACAGAGCTTCCAAGGACTCAAATCATTTGCGGGTAGAGAACAGAGTGCATTTCTAGTTTAGACGATATGTGAAAAAAAGTGGGGAAGGCAAAAAGACCTAATGATGTTACTGGAGTTCTCCATGGGGTCCTGTTACTTTGTAGCAAACAGAACAAGGATTGAATTGAGATGTGGAAAGGTGTTGATGAGAGAAATTTTTCAATAGCTCATTGAAGCAGATTATTTCCTGGGACCTCCCAGATCATAAGAAACCGAGATCCTGTCTTTTTGCAAAGTTCGCATGAGGGGATTCTTGATCTCATCAGCCCCAGGCAGCCGCTGTCACTCATTCCTGTTCCCTGCCTCTCACAGCGGGACTGACGGCCTACAAAGTGTGTTCCTTTGACCATGGCTCCGCTGTGTCTTGGGCCAGGAGTGTTTCCTCAGACATCTGTTTACTATGCTTTTTCATCGGCAGCTGCTTCCCATCACCGTGGTGACCAGCCTGCCGCCAGAGCCATCCAGGGCAGCAGGGGGAGCCAGAGCCGTCAGTGAAGCCATCGACAGAATTGGCCTTTTGGGGAGCAGGTACTTATCAAGACGACTTCAAAACAAAAACAAGAAACCCCCGACAATGCAGCCGTGAGGATCTATTAACTGAGGTTTTTCTTTGCTTTTCCTATGTTACTCCATCCCATCTAAAACTGCCCCTTTAGACTGTATCCTCCCTCATCCCACCTCCAGCCCTGAAGCTCAAAATCAACTTGATTTCTCTCAGGCAAATGTCTCTTCGTTTGTTCAGTTCAGTCCAACCTGTATAAATCTCCAAGGTTGCAGACGGTGGTGACCTTGTTCCCAGATGGCCCGGGGGGTGGGATGGGGTGAGAGTGGCCCAAAGCAGTGTCCTTTGAACCTTCTTCTTTTTTTTCATCCTCTGTTAAAATTTCTGCAAATGCAGTATTCCCTTCCATTAATACGTAGTATCAGTTATCGGAACTGTCAAGTTTTATTATCAAAATAAAGACTTTCCTCTAGTCTTCAGGCAAAATCGATCTTCAGAAAGCTCTGCCAGGTTGAGCCTGTCCTTACTAGCATGCATTGGCACACGGCCATGCTCCCCGGGCCACCGTGCAGAGGGCTGTGCGCACTGGGGACTGTGCAAAGTGACGTGCCCGGCCGAGGGGCTAGAGGGGTATCCAGCCTTAAACAGCTCAGGTGGCTGCATTTGCAAACGACATTGCTGGGTTTGGAATGTCCTTGTCCTCAGAAAAAAAGAGATGCAGAGCAGTCTCTAGACCAGGGGTCAGCAAAATTTTTCATTAAAGAGCCAGGTAGCAAATACTTTAGGCTTTTTGCTTCGAGTTTGTTTTAACAACCCTTTAAAAATGTGAAAACCATCCTTAGCTTGCAGGCCATACAAATAAATACAGGCTTCAGGCTGCTTTTGTCCTATACTTCCTCTGACTCCTCTTCTAGACTGTTACAAGTTATCAGTCAGCTTAAGGAGGTCAGCCGGCCATCCTGCCCCAAGCCATTACTTTTACTTGGCTCCGATTTCATTACTAATTTTACAGTTATTTATAAAGGGAGAAAAACGTCCTGTGTGCACCTTTGACCTGTATGCACCTTTGACCTGTATGCATAGTGACTCTTGAAGAACACGGGTTTGAACTGTGTGGGTCCACTTATATGCAGATTTTTTTCGATAAATATGCAGTTGGCCCTCCATGTCCCTGGATTCTGCATCCACGGATTCAGCCAGCCAACAGTATCTTTGAATGAGGGCTGGGAATCCACAGATGCAGAAGTTCAACTGTATGCATTGTTCTACACCGTTTTTTATAAGGGAGTTGAGCATCCACAATCTTCAGGCGTTCCTGGAACCAATCCCCCATGGATTCTGAGGGACTGTAGTTAAGTTCTGGGGGAGTCAGAAGTTAGATGCAGATTTTCAACTGTGCAGGGGCTACGCCTCTAACCCCCATGCTGTTCAAGGGTCAACTGTACTTTCTCTTCAAATGTTACATCTCTCTGAGGTAGAAAAGTAAGTATGGCGTCCTCCATGGGAATGTTTTCTGTTGTGTAGCATTTGTTTCTACCTGTTTGCTAAAACGAAGTCACATTCCAGGCAACAGCAGAAGCTTCTGAAAGTCCTCCAGGCCATCGAAAGTGACTCTGCCCATCTCAGCCAGGTGGCTCCACCAACTGAGGAGCGATTGCCACCTGCAGAGGTGAGAACCTCTACTTATGGGGATGTCCAGATGCTTTCGGTTTCTCACCTGAAAGCTGAGGCTGGGAGGGCCCCTTGGTATGATCATTTCTATTTCAGTGGGGATTGCTCTGATGGTGGTAAACTTAGCATCGTTCTGCCAAGTCTCCACCTTCCTTCCTTCCCAGCACAGACAGAGACGTACCTGTGATGGAGAAAAAGGTTTCAGCTGAGAGAAGCATGTCCACATAAGAGGAAATATAAATAGCATCTAAGCCTAAAAGAAAATGTCCAATATCGCTGGTAATCAAGAAATGCAAGTTAGGATTCCAGGAAAAAAAAACAGTGTGGTGTGAACGGAACGTGGGGAAGCGAAAGAAAACAAGGAGAGTGTGGGACCGCGAAGCTTGGTCTCAGAGGTTAGCGGCCGAAAGAACAGGATAGATTAACCTAAAAAGAAGGAAAAGAAAGATCCCAGTGAACTCAAGGAAAGAGAAGTCCCCCAGACTCTTCCTGCTTATTCTCCTAGTCTAACACGCAGGTGGGCCTATCTTACTCCATCCTGGTTGATACCAGCTTTATCAGCTCTTCCATTAAAGCTGAACTGGGCTTGGTGCCAGGTGGATTTCTTGCATACCTGACTGTGGAATGGCCAAAATTGAGAAATCGAGGCAGAAGTAGCGAGTGGCTCTCGGGATCGCCAAAGATCCAAGATTAGAACGGTTACCATGCACGCACAAAGGAACCCATGCGGGTGACTGCTGTGCGCAGAGAGGAACTGAGCACAAGTGTTACGCCGTGGCCCCGGCTGGCTGGGACCTTAAACCCCGAATCAAGGGAGGTCCCTGGAGTTCCCATCACGTCCGTTTCCAACCTTAGGCACAACACTGAGCGGACGCCAGATGGTTATGGAGCCCCTCGCCTCTGATTCTTAGAAGACAAAGTTCTTCTGCTTTCCTTTAACCAACTTTTTCTGTTGCCGGTTTATTAAGCATGCTATAGCATGAATTATTATTCCACTCACTGATGTGCTCTGTTATGACCTGAGCACGGTTAAATACACTCACTTTTGATGTTGTTTGGAAAATGATATTTTGTGTCATTTAAAAATTTGTGGCATCTTTTTATAAATCAGATGACTGTTCACAAAAAATAAAAAAGAAACGCAGACTAGCGCAACCTTAACGTCCCATTGGATATCTGAGTGAATAAGTTGTTTTGATGGTAACCTCACCTCTAGTGCTGCCAAGGTTACAGTAAAACCGGCCCTGCTGGCGGCAATGTAAGGGGGTGGAACGTTCTCAAAAAGCAGAAACTCTGGTCTTAGGAAGAGCCTTAGAAATGCTTATGTCTTCCAGCCCAATAATCCCACTTCCTCGCCCTAAGGAAATCACTCACCACCCCCACCCCCAAAAGCTAGAGGCACAAATGTTCCTGCTTCTGAAACATTAGAAGTAGTGAAAATGAGAGATAAAAACAGAAGTAACATAAACGGCTCATAATAACGAAGTTAATCAGGAAAGCACGATCTGTCAGCACGATGCAGTGGTGTAAAAGGATGGAAATGATCTCGGTGGAGATTGTGAAGATAGAAAACGTCAAGGCTGCAAGGTAACTAACTGCAGGGGGTGATGTCGATCTTCATCGAGTCCAACGACGCGCAAAGGAATGGCCGTGTTGCCGGAGCTGAGACACGCTGAACGGGAGGGGGCACCCGGGCACTGGGCCGTGGGTGACTCGTTTTTATCGGAAGGTGTGTGTGCCAGCAGACCCTGCTCAACCCTCCCTTCACCCGAGCCCCGCTTATAGTTTCCCTATTTGATACGGTGGTCACCAATCTTAGGAATGTTCAGTGAGGACTTGACATGAAGCCTTCCCGAAGCCACGTCTAAGACTCATATGACAGCAGAAAGAGCCCTGCACTGGCCTAGACGAGTGTCCGCTTGGAGTGTGACACTATCAGTCAAGGGGCGTGCAACCTTAGACAAGCATCTTAAGCTCTCTGGTCCTGGGAGTGTATGGCTCTTGAATTGGGTAAATAATCTGCAGCCTGCGGGCCCCTGTGAAGCCTGGCACAAGGCAGAAGAGAACTGGAACATATAAGTTAAACATTTTCCATGTAGAAGAATCAAAGCTTTGTTCCTTCCCCTCCCCGGCATGAAAGTTGCTTTCTTAACTGAAGATCCTAAATGTGGTGAAACTTCAGTCACATTAAAAATAGCCTGGTTTGATCGGGTCTCCTTATAGGGGAAACTGATTTATACAACAAAGGGAGGAAAGTGATAGTCTTGTAGTAAATGCTTCGGATGGGACCAGGTGGGGCTGGAGCCAGCAGCTCACGGTGTCTCCACAGTGTCAGCTGCATCTCAGCTCCCTCTCCCCACCATGCCCAGTCCCAGCTCTGCTTTCTTCCTGTGACCCCACAGTAGCTGGAGTGGTTCCCACCTCTCACCCTCATGCTCTCAGACCCCACAGTCAGGAGAGGAGAACATTCCCCCACCAACAGGCCTGAGATCGGGTCACGTGCCCATCACAGAGCCACTGCCTCTGATGGCCCAGGGGACAGGACACACTGATTCCTTGGACATGTCAGGCTCCTCCTCGGGGTGGGAAAGGGTCCATTCCCCTGTGCCTCGGGGCTAAGGAAAGAGAAGGGGTGATTTCTTCCAAAGAAAATCAGGAATCCTGGTGAAAGAGGGCGGATGATTGCCAGGGACCAGGAGCCTCCCAGCCAGCGTTTGCCTCAGGTCTTGTGGCGGGTCCCAAATCAATTCAGAAGCAGGAGTGGCCATTGAGTTGCAACACTGACAAGTTGTGACACTTCCTCAGTTAATAGACCCTTCAGCGTCTTCATTTAGGAACTCCGCTGCAGGAATTCGCACGCCGTGGATTGCACTGGGCGTGAGGTCCAGCAGCCCCTCTGCGAGGCAGCGCACCTCCCACCTGGCCCTCCTCCCTTCCGCCGAGAGCCAAGGTGAACCGCGCTGCTTCCCACGCCTCCTGCAGCGTCCACCTGGCAGTCGAACCCCTCCTCACGAGCGCGAGCTCATTAACCTCCCAGTGCCTGCACTTGAGCCAGGCCCGTGTGGGTTTGTCACCACCCTCCAAGCCTGGGATTCGGGCCCAGGGCAGCGGAAGGCTCAGCCAGGGTCCCACACAGCCCCACACGGCGCAAGACGAGGAAGCAGTGAGGTCTGTGGGCCGAGCTAGTGAAAACAGGCCCCGTGTCCTTCTGGGAGCTGCGCGCTGACCTCCCTCCCTCCCTCCTCGCCCCGTCCCCATGGCGTGGCAATCAAAGCTCATCCAAACACATGCTGAGAGCCAGAGCACGCCTCGCCGGCTATTAATTAAAAAAATAAGCAGGGAACAGTTGCCGTTCATTTGCTCAGCTCCCTGCTCACAGAACCATTGCAGATTACCAGTGCTAATGAACAGAGGCCCTGTGCACGCGGGGAATGCGCCATTTTACGAGGGACTGATCCGTGGTGACCAGCACTGCAGTCAGGGCCCGAGGGGCCTCAGGAAGCCGTTCCGCTCGGTGGCCGTTTATCGACGACATTCACGCAGCCTCTCCTAGACTCGACAGCCTACCCGTTGGCATTAAAACCAACGAAGGAGAGAGAGGGAGGAAATGGACGCTTACAGAGGGTCCCAAGAGTCAGGACTGGCGGCAGGGGCTGCTCTGGTGCTCACATCCCGCTTAGTCTCGACGACGGGACTGTCAGATAGATGGTGTCATCTCCGGTTCCCCAGCTAGGCTGAGGGATGCCAAGTGACTTGTCCAAGGTCTTATGCTCTCTACTGTATTGTTTGGCTTGGGCCGACTGAACAAATACCACACACTGGGAGCTTAAACAACAGATTAATTTTCTCACACTTCTGGAGGCCAGAAGTCTAAGATCAAGGTATCGGCAGGTTCGGTTCCTCCTGAGACCTCTCTCCTCGGCTCCTAAGTGGCTGTCTTCTCTCTGTGCCCTCGCATGGCCTTTACTCTGCAAACGTGCCTCCATGGTGCCTCTCCAGGTGTCCAAATTTCCTCTGCTTATGAAGACATTGGTGAAAATGGGTTACGAACCAACCTAACGGCCCCATTTTAATAATTACCTCTTTAAAGGCCCTGTCTCCAAATATAATCCCATTCTAAGGTACTGACTGGGGTTATGGCTTCAGCATATGAATTTTTGGTGGAGGATACAATTCAGCCTGTAACACCCGCCCAATTCAGCAGAAGTTGCGACTTGCCAATAGGACATGAACCCTTGATGGTAGGGGAGAGATAGGCAAGACGTTCAGACAGAACCATTTAAATCATTTTTGGTTATTTGCAAACTCTTCCAGGAAATACTGAGTGCCAGGGTAGACAGCAGCTATGTTTTAAATCCTTTATGAATATGAGCTCATTTAATCTTCATAGTAACAGTGTGCGGCGAGTGCTGTTTTTATTCTCACTGCACTGATGGGGAAACCGAGGCACCGAGCGGTTACATACCTTGTTCAGAGGTGGAGCTGAAGTCAGCCTGTCATGTTTTTTGGTTTTTCTCTTCTTTAAGGACCAGTTGAGAACGAGAGCAGAAGAGCTGGAAGACGCCACCTATGTAACAATGGAGATTCTGTCCAACTGGGGCAGCGCGTCACGGGTGGGCCTCACAGAAGTGGAGTTCTTTGACCTGAACAACACGAAACTTTACGTGTCGCCCCATGACGTGGATATCCGGAACACGGACACGCCCGGGGACCTGGGCCTCCTGGTCAACAGGAACTTATCTGTAAGTGGAGGGCCACGGGAGTGAGTCTTGGCCTTGTACTTTGATGCATTTTCTCTGTCCACAAGAAGCCCAAGAAGAGGTATGAGTGAGTGTAGGGATGGGAAGAATGTAACCTTTCAGTCATCCATCCATTTGGGCAAAGAGTGGAGGAGCCTGGTAGAGGAGCAGGTAGAGGCCTCCGCACCGTCCCATGAGCTCTGTCCCCAGATCCCTGCTCTGTGGGTTTTTCTTGGGGAAGGAGGGCAGGGAGGAGCTCATTCACCCCCTTTTATCCACCTTGCGGTTTACCACAGTCACCACCAAACATGAGACCTCGGGTCACTGAGGTCGATGCCCTGGTTTCGTAGGTGAAGAAACTAAGTCTTGGAGAAGGGCTTTGAACGTGGCCAAGGTCACATAGCTGGAAGATGGTAGGGCCAAGTGCACATCCTGCCGCACGGCCCAGGGCCCATGCCCACACCTGCTCAGGGCCCTGCTTCCCTAGGGATCGGAGTACGCGCCCCAAAATGTGGAACGTTCTTTCCCTTTAAATAACTAACAGGTTTGGGGGTTCATTGTTGTTGTTCACGTGTTTTAAGAAAAGCACTGGCATTTCCTCTTCCTGCCACTGCAAGGTGGACAGGAGACTGTGAGCTAACCTGAGGCAGACTGCCTGGCAATGCCACCTTTGCTGTGCTGTGCCTCGGCATCATTCACTGTCATCTCTGGGAGGGGCCCGGGAGGCCGGCATCAGAAGTTGCCTCTCGGCCATGGAACTGGGTGGACAAGGGACTGGGCAATAGACAGACTTTCCCTCGGGTGCTCTTCTGTAGCTTTAAAGTTTCTCGCCGTGGACCCGTTATCTATCTAAATTTCCTTCCATGTACGTGTAAAAAAGTATTAAAAATGAAAGGAGTTACCACGTGTTCAGTTCTTCTTGTCTGTGCCAGGCACGGACGTATAATCCGATTTACACCTAACAGTGCACAGGCCCGAGGAGCAGAAAGGCCTGGGTTCGAAGCTTTCCACTTACAGCTTTGTGACCGCAGGCCACTCACCTAAGCTCTGCTTTAGTTTCCTCATCTGGAAGATGGGATAATACTATTACTTACCTTGATGTGATGTCGTGAGCCTCAAATGTGAATAGCAGAGCTTAGCACCATGCCTGGCTCTTCCTAAGGGCTCCAAAACCTCACCTATTATTGTTTTCATTATTATTATTAATAATGTTAATACCACTAAGAAGTAGATATTACTATTTCCATTTTAACACAAAGAAAACAAGAAAGGGGGCTTTGAAATCCCCAGTTCTAGAAACCCGGGTTCTGGTCTTGACTCTGTAGTGTTGGGTGACTCATCCGCTTTCTCTGCATCAGGTCTCTTGCCCGCTGTAGGATGGGAGGAAAGGGTGTAGGTAGTCCATTACGATCTTTATTTGCTAGCAACAGAAACTGAGTCCGGCTCATGTTAGCAATTTTTTTAAAGAAAAATTTATTGCATGTGTTTTGAGTCGCTGGTTTACTCAGTCACCCAGGCCAGAAGTGGACAGGCCCACGGTTATGGTGGGGTCCTAGGCAGCGTTCTGGGGTGCATGTCCACCGAGGGTTTGGTCTTCTTTATTGAAGGGATGGGCCGTGTTTCATTAGTTGGATCGTTGTTTGGTCATCCTGTCGCTCTGCTGGAGATATCCAGTCCAGGAGAGGAAGGCTGATGGACCAACCTGGCTAGGAAGCCAGGCACCTTGATGCCCATGCACCAAGATGCTCAGGGCAGGGAGGGAATTCTCCCTGAAGAAATTCAGGGTTGTTACTGAAAGAAGGCAAGATAGATGCCAGGTGGCCGAGAAGCGCCACCTACCCACGGGGTTGGTGTTTGAGCCCTGCCGAAGAGCTGCAGCTCTGTGATCCAGAACTTTGAAGGAAGCTTGAAGGTCACAACTGCTGGCATGCAATGGCCTTTCATGTCCTATCTCTTCTTCCTGCTTCGAGTCTGTAAGGGTCCCATTTGTGCTTCTAGGGCTTGGACCGGCCTTACCACCTATTTCCCAACCCCCTTTGCACAAGTAGTGGCATTTTGGAAGCTCGCTGTACAGAACAGAGCATACCAGGGCCTATAAAAAGCATCATTGGATTTGATGGGGACCAATTCTGGTGATTACTCTTCCTTTTCCTCTGTTTAGCAGAAGCTGATGGGCTTTGCCGTGTGATAGCAGTGAGATCTTTGTCCCATGGTGATGGTGGGTTTGCGTGTTTTTTTTTTTTATTTGGGGCTCTGAGGTTGGGACATGAGGCAGCTCTCCCACCCTGGGCTGCTGGATCTCTGGGTCCTACAGCCATGGTATGGCGTCTCCCTGATATTGTCCTGTGTGCCAGGCCCAGGGCCAGCAGAACACACTGCCTCTCAGAACTGTCCCATTTCATTGGGGTTTCTTAATGATCCATAGTGTGCCCGACAGGGCCTCACTCAATCCTCACGTGGATTTTGGATTACTCTCCACGTTTGATAAATGAGAAAACCAAGTCTCAGGGAGGATCAGTGGCTTGCCCCAGGCAACACCGCTCTGGAGTGGTGGAGCCTGGCTGAAATCCGAGCAGAAGGTAACTGGAGGTAAAGTCTGGGTTCACAGAGAAGCCACGTGAATTGGGGGTGAGTTGGGGGCATGCCGAAAGATGTGGGAGCGCCCCATGTCAGTGCAGAGCCTCCTCCTTTTGTGCCCACACCATCTCTCTTACTGGTCTCACCAAGGCCTGCAGCTTCAAAATGACTCCAGATGTCTACACCCAGCCCTGCTGCTTCTCTGAATAGACTGGAATGTCTCTTTCCTGCTTGACATCTCTTCTTGGACAGCTACGGACATCTCAGACTTCTGAGATCCAAAACCTAAGTTTCGTTTCTCTTGCCCACCCACATCTCTTCCTCAGAAATCCTGTGCTCAGCCACCCAAACTACACTTATGCCTTCCTGGCTTGCCCCCACCTCCACCACCTCCCTCACACCAGCAAGTCCTATTGATTCAACCCTCAAAATAGGGGATGTGGCCCCTCCTCTTCATTTCCACTGGCATCTCCCAAATCTGATCAGTTGTTCTCTCTCATTGGCACTATTAATGGCCTCCTATGTAAATTTTCTTCTTCTATTCTTGCCCCATCCACTCATTTTTCCACTCTGTAAAAAATAATCAACTTGCTTCCCTCCCCTACTTAAAACCCAGTCGTGACTTCCTGTGGCACTTAGAAATAAAATCAGATGCATCCCCAAGGCCAGGGGAGGCTGTTTGTGTCCAGCTCCTCTCTGCCACTCCATGGTAAAGACAATCAACAGACTGAGAATAGAAGGAAACATCCTCAACCTGATAAAGGGAATCTATGAAAAGCCACAGGTAATGTCATCCTTAATGGCAAAAGACTGAAAGCTCCCCTGCCCCAGATCAGGAACAAAACTAGGATGTTTTTCACCACCCCTATTCAACATTGTACTGGAGATTCTGCCCAGGGCAGTTAAGCAAGAAAATAAGAGTTTGGAAAGGAAGAAGCAAAACTATATTTGCAGGTGATGTAATCTTATATATAGAAAATCCTAAAGAATCCAAAAATCAAGCTAAAATCATGTTCAGCAAGTTTATAGGATAAAAGATCAATATACAAAAATCAGTTGTATTTTTATACAATAGCAATGAACAATCCAAAAAAATAAATCAAGAAAAAAGTTGTATTTATAATAATATCAAAAAGCATAAACATTCAAGAATAAATTTCACCAAAGAAGTGCAAGATGTGTACACTGAAAAGTACAAAATATTATTGATAGAAATTAAAGACCTAAATAAATGAAAAGACGTTCATATTTATGGATTGGAAGAATTAATAGTGTTAAAATGAAAATGCTTCCCAAATTATCTACAGATTCAATGCAATCCTATCAAAATCCCAACTGCCTTTTTTTGTGGAAATTGACAAGATGATCCTGAAATTCAAGGGACCCAGAATAGCCAAAACAATGTTAGAAAAGAAAAACAAAGTTGAAGGACTCGCACTTTCTAATTTCAAAATTACCAAGTAACAGTAATCAAGATTGTGTGATATTGGCCTAAGGATATAGGTTAATGGAATAAAATCGATAATCCAAAATAAGCACATACATGTATAGCATTTGATTTTCAACAGGATGCCAAGGCCATCCAATGAGGCAGGAATTGTTTTTTCAACAAATTATGTTGGGACAACTAGATTTCAACATGCAAAAGAATGAGGTTGGACTCCTACCTAACATAATGTAAAAAAAAGAATGCACAGACCTTACATATAAGAGCTAAAACTATGAAACTCTTAGAAGAAAATACAGGCATAAATCCTTATCGCCTTGGATTTGTCAATGGAGTCTTAGATATGATGCCCAAAGCACAAGCAACAAAAGAAGAACTACATAAATTAGATTTCATCAAAATTAAAAATTTTTGCTTCAAAGGATACTTTAGCGAAAGTAAAAAGACAACTACAAAATGGGAGAAATTATTTGTAAATCATATCTCTGATAGGGGTCTAGCATCCAAAATATATAAAGAAAAGAACTCTTAAATTCAACAACAGAAAGACAATGCATAAAAATGTGGTCAAAGTACTTTGAATAAACATTTCTCCAAAGAAGATATTCAAATGGCCAACAAAACATGAAAAGATGCTCAATTGTTAGTCATTAGGGAAATGTAAATCAAAGCCACAAAGATACATCACTTTACACCTACTAGGATGGCTGTAATTAAAAAAAAAAAAGAAGAAGAAAGAAAGAAAAGGAAAAAACAAGTATTAGTGAACATGTAGAGAAACTGGAACCCTCATACCTTGCTGGTGAGGTTGTAAAAGTAAGGTGCAGCCCCTGGGAAAAATAGTTTGGCAGTTCCTCAAACAGTTAATGTAGAGTTACCACATGACCTAACAATTCCACTTTTAGGTGTAGACCAAAGAGAACTGAACATACATGTTCACACAAAAACTTGTACACAGATGTTCGTAGCAGCATTATTCACAATGGCCAAAAGGTGAAAGGCAACAACCCAAATGTGCATCAACTGATGAACGAATGAAGAAAACATGGTGTATGATGTGGAATGTTACTCAGCCATGAAAAAGAATGAAGTACTGGCACGTGCTGCACTATGGATGAACCTTGAAAACATTATGCCGAGTGAAAGAAGCGAGGCACAGAGGGCCACATACTGTATGATTCCATGTATAGGGAATGTCCAGAATAGGCGACTCCGTAGACGGACAGTAGGTTAGTGGCTGCCGGGGCTGGGGATGCAGGAATGGGGAGTCTGCTGAGGGGTGCAGGGTCTTTTTGGAGGTGATAAAAATATTCCGAAAAAGGTGATGGTGATGTTGCTCAACCTTGTAAATATACTAAGAAAACACTGAATTGTCCACTTTCAAGATATATGTGAATTATATCTCGATTTTAAAAAGTACAGAGAGGTCCCATGTGCCCTTGCCCAGCTTCCCCAATGGCGACGTCCTAGTACATTATTGAATGTCCTACATTATGAACTAGGAAATTGACCTTGGTTTAATGTGCAGACCTCTGTATACTCATTTGTGTGCGCGAATCTATACCATTTTATCACATGTGTAGATTTGTGTAACCACCATCACATCAAAATACAGAACAGTTCCGTCATCACGAAGCAATTCCTCCATGCAACCCTTTATGGTGACACCTCCCCGGATCTGTCCCTAACACTGGTGACTGCTGATCTGTTCTATATACTTTTTGTCACTTCAAGAATGCTATATAAATGGGATCATACTGTATGTAACCTTTTGGAGACTGGCTTTTCACTCAGCATAATGCCCTTGACATTCATCCAAATTGTGCTTGTATCAATCAATAGCTTGTTCCTTTTTTATTGCAATAATTTATTAAATTGGGCTACTTTTGGCATCCAGCATCTCCCTGAGGGTAGGTAGATCTGTGTTAGGTTAACGCTGAAAGAGAAAAATACCTTTGTTTAGGTGTCAGAAAGTTATCTCCTTAGAGAGACCTTCCTTGACATCCATTCTAAAATAGCCCTTCCATTGGCTGTTAATAATTCTCTCTTATTTTCTTCACCAGATTCATCCCTTCTTGCTTTTTTTCCTGGCATTTTTACTTTTTGCTCCCCTACTAGCAGAGCCGGGACCTAGTGAGACAGGCTCCCCCGCACCCTTGCATCCAGCTCAGGGCCTGCCCACAGGACGGACTCAGGATCTGTGGGACGAGTAGGCAGCAGATTCGTCGGTGCCTCCCCCAGCCCCTTGCCCTCCCCACTTCTGTGCATGGTGTCTGCTCTTCCGACCACCAGTGTTTCTCCCATGCGTGATTTTTTCCTGGCCTCCAGGCCCACTTTGCCTCCCGTGCAGCATGCCCGAACTGGTGGGAAAGAGTGCCCTGGAGCACCCCAGCTCTCTTGTCCCGTGGGTGGAGTCCCTCCACGGCGTCTTCCTCTCTGGCTCCCAGATTCCCAGGTGGGGTTGAGCTCCAGATGTTCACAGGTGTGGCTGGTTTGGTAACACACTCTTTATGGGCTGCCCTTCCCCCTCTCTCTTCCCCATGCTCCCACTCGTGTTTCCTGTGCCGTCTAAATAAAATCCTTGCCTCAGGTCTGCTTCTGGGGGAGTCCAGACTAAGACAGAACGAATTAATGAGTTAAAAACCTGGGTACAAATCCTCGCTCCACCACTTTGGCAGACCACGCTGCTTGCTGCGCTTCGGCCTTCCTTCCATGACATTGGACTTGCCACAGCACTTGTCCCCCAGGGCTGTGGGGAGCAGTGGTAGTGTGGATGTGCCCTGGCTCTCGTGTTGCCGTCTTTCTTACCACCCGCTATGGGCTGGTGTGGTGGATGCTCTGCCCACGGGCCTGGCGCCTGGGGGTTCACCTAGTGCACCCTGGGTTGGTTCTCGGCGGCTTCCCATCAGCCTTCCTCTCCGAGGCTCTGTCTGTGCAAAGGAAACATCAGAAAGCTTGGCTGCTAATGAGGCCCCAAGTTCTCCAAAGGTTCATGTTCTCTGACTTTGAACACCATGGTTCCCACTTAGCCCTCCTGTTATTTCTCCAGCTGACAGAAGTGTGAAGGGAAATCAATTTCGGCCCTCTCACCCGCATCCAGGGGTTGGCCTTCAGTCTCTGCCTTTGTCAAGCAGCCACAGTGACCCATTTTTGGCCCCCCACTTGGCGAAAGAATGAGACTCACCCGCTGGATTTTGAGATGTGCTCTCTTGACCCCTCACAGCTGCCCAGAGCACTAAAAGTTCTTGCAGAGCTTGAGAAACTTGCCAAAATAAGTCAGGACCCTTGAACTCATCTCTCCCCCTTAACAAAAGCAGCCTCCTCCCTCCTGAAAGGCGCCATTGTCACTGGAACAAGCCACCTTTGTTCTCCTCTGCAGCTGGAGCCTGGGCTGCCATCTCCTGGGGCTGGCAAAACCCCAGAGCCAGCCAGTCTCCTTCCCCGGCTCTGTCCAGTAGCAGGCCCGATCGTGGTGACACGTGTCTGCTGAGATGTTCTCAGATACAAGGCGATGCTCTTATTCCATAAAAGGGACAACTTGAGCCAGTGTCAGAGGCACGATGGTTGCTTATTGGCAGATGGGACTTGTTCAGCCCCTAAGCAGGGACCCTAAACTCAGAAGCCTGCAGGGGCCAGGCAGAGGCGTAAGAAGCATGTGTAAATAGTAGGGAGTGATGAGGACTGGGGAACTGGAGAGCACCCACTACTGCTGTCAGGGACCCCATTCAATGAATTTGCCCGCCCCATTTTTTAATAACAATCATGAGCCAAACAAAATAACTGTGTTAGCCAGATCCAGTTTACAATCTCTTCTTTAAATTTTCAATGTGAAGACAGGTATTAGGAAGTAAATTCATTTCTCCATGCATTTATTCATTCAACAAAGGTTTTTTGGCATTTACCTCGTGCCAAGGAACTGTGCTGAATGCTAAGGGTTCTGGGTTAAATTTGACATGGCTACTTTCTTAAAGAGCTCACAACTGGCGGGGGGGGGGCAGTAGTGACACTGACCTGAAACGGGTAACCGTGGGACGCTGAGGGAAGTGCTAACCTCAGGCATTGCAAGGAACCTCAAGTGCCTGGAGGAGAGAGTAACTGTGTCAAGGGCAGAGGTGACAGTGGAGTGACAGCACATTTGGGCCGAATTTCCTAAGGCAAGAAGGGCCGAAAGAGTGTTGCACACAGAGGCCCAGCCTGTGAAGCTGTGTAGTGATGTCTGGGAGCAGCTGAGAGCTTGGTCCAGACGGAGCGTAGAAGAGGCATCCGGGAAGATGAGAGGGGAGGCGACTAGAGCTGAGAAAAATCCCCCGATGTGGCTTTTCCATCTGCATCCAAGGCACTGATGCCATAAAGTTTTGTTGGTGCAGATGAAAATGACAGCGAGGCTTTCCTGCAATGTGCCCCTCCGGCCTCCAGAGCAGCCTTGGCAGCCTCGCCGGCGGGCAGGCAGGAGAAGGAACTGCACACTGGGGTCTCTGGCTGGGAAACCCTGAAAGGGAACAGAGTAACTCCTGTGGCTTCGTGCCATGGCCCCGTCCCAACAAATGCCTGAGCCAGCTTCTTTCAGTTCTATTAATTTTTTTTTTTAATTCGGCAAGTTTTTACAAAAGGAAATCAAAAGCTCTGTTTGCCAGGGGGTTATCAGATAGGGCAAGTGGTGGCTCTTTCCCCATCCTTTTCTCTAGTCGACGCCCTCCCCCCCAAAAAGCTGATTACTTTGATTAAAATAAACCCCGCTGCATTTTAAATTCCGTCTGGATGGATGGTGGGAGAGACGGGCCTGCGTGGCAGCTTTGAGCCAGGGACGAGGGGTCAGTCCAGACAGGGTGAAATCCAAGACCCCACCCTGGGTCATGTAGAGAAGGGGGCTGGCCGCCTGCCCTCAGCCCTCTCCTGGTTTTCCTTAGGGAGAGTCCCTGCTGGGGTCCTTTGGGGAGAGTCAGAGATATACTGAACACCTTCCTCTCTCACTGGTGTTTCAGAGCAAGAAAGACCCCTCCTTGTGGACGTGCCCCTTCCACCCACCGCTCCAGCTCTTTTTCGTTATCCGTGACACGAGACCACTGCGCAACGTCGGTCTGGCCAAGATCAGGGTTTGCAATTACTGGACGGCTGATGGCGTAAGTAACGAGCTCTGATTCCTTGCTGGGCATTTGATGGAAATACTTAGTGTTATCTAATAGCCTGATTCCTGAAATTACAAAATGGGTACAAGGAGGCCCTGGGTGTGGCGAGTGCCAGCTGAGGGGTTTCACACTGCCCTGTCAGGGCCACCAGGAGCAGGGCCTCCACTCGAAGGCTGGGGATGTGACGTCAGGCGGCTCTTTGCAGGAAATGGAAAAATATGAGCTGAGGCTCCGTGTTAACAGAAAAGAAAATAGCCACTCAGAGAGGTTATGTAATGTCCCCCCAAGTCACACAGCTAGTAAGCGTCAGCGTGAGCGTTAGCACCCCTGCAGCTGGCCTCCAGGCCCACTTGCTTAGCCAGGACTTTTCAAGCTGCAACAACTCACCTGGGGTCTTGCTGAAATGCCAGTCCTGCAGGTCTAGGGCAGGGCCCGAGATTCTGTGTGTCCGACCAGCTCCCGCGTGTGCCGGCGCTCCTGGCACGCGGCCCCTGCTCTGAGCAGCCGGGCTGTCGCCCTCTGCGCGCTGCTGTCCGTCCCTCTGGTTTCAAAGCCCCCCCTTCCCGCCCTCCCATCACTGCTGCCCTGATCCTTTCTCCGCAGGACCGTGTCTCATACATTCATTTTTTATTTATTGCTTCATTTGACATGGATTACTGGGCACATAGTAGGTGCCATCAGGCTTCACGATCAATTCCGAGGACACTGTTAGAAGTCACAGTTCGCGCCCTGGAGGTTCTCCTTGTCTGCAAGCTGGCAGGCAAGGGCATGCAGAAGTACAGTGCAGTGTGATAAGGTAACCCGGAGTGCCTAGCATTTCCAACGGAAGCCCGAGGGACTCGGCAGAGGACTCAGTGGGCAAGGAAGGGTGGGACCCCTCGGCCTGTCTTCGTTGTCCTCTGGTGATAGAAAAAGGAAGGGAGTTGTTCTGCTTTCCTTTCCAACCTGCTCTAAGGGAAGCGATAGGATGAGAGGGTTGGCAAAGGGGACCCCCTCCGAACTCGGCCTCGGTATTGTTAGGTGGACACGAGGGCATGGTCAGGAGGGTGGCGGCTGGCAGGCACACGCGCCAGGAAAGGGAAGGCCCCTCTGCAGCCTCAGCTGGTGGCTGCCGTGGGGGAATGCCAGCTGGCGCTGCCGGGGCTCCTGAGCGTCCCCAGGAAGCTGGGAATCCGGATTTTGCTATGAGCCTTTCTGGTTCATGAATGTCAACAGCGGTTAAGGGAGGTACTCAAATGAATGAGGTCATTCCCCAGGACCCCTTAAGCAGTTGTCTTACCCTTTTGGATCTTTGGATAAGAGACTGAGCTATACCCGAGCTATGGTGGAAAGAGTAGCACTGAGCGAGGCAGAAAAGGAGGAAGTGTGTCCCAGGTGGAGGGAACTGTGTGTTCTCTGCAAAGGCAGAGAGGTGTGGAAGAGTGCATCCCCTTACTCACCCTTCCTGACCCCAGGCCAGGCCTCCAGTCTGTCTCCAGCAGCTGCTGGGGGTCTCGTCATGGTTCCCTGCTGCTTCAGACCCTCAGACGCTCCCCTTGATCCAGAGACTCCAGGTCAAACCCCCGAGCGTGGCATCGGGGATCCCTCATCCCCGTGTGCCAGGCCCTGCCTCTGTCTGTGAGCACCCGCCCCTCCCTGGTAGTTCCACTGTTAGTCCTTGGCCTTTCCCATCTGGTTCAACTCAAAATGCCTGCGTATGCCTCATAGTCTTGAAAAACCCCAATGATCACTTTCTCCAGGAGGCCAGCCTGACCTCCTGACCCTCGCACACCCTCAGGACTTCATGAACGTGTTTCGTCGCCCTGCGCCGGGATCGACGCCCGCTCCCCCGCAGCACTGTAGGCGTCTGGGGAGCAGGCCCTCTGTCGTGTCCACTGCTACTCTGCTCAAAGTGGAATACGTGGTCGTCGAATGAATGAATGCATGCATGCATGAATGAGTGCATGCCCCAGGAGCACATAAGCAGTTGTCTCACCCTTTCGGATCTCCGGGTGAGAGACTGAGGAGAGGGCCGGGGTGCTCACACAAGGTCGTGTGCAGGTTAGAGGCAGGCCGGGGACCCTCAGGAGAGTCCGTGCCTCTCCCCCTTGCTCTCCTCCCTCCTGTACGACGTCCCGCTGATTCTCCCAGCCAGCCAGCCGCCAATAAACATCTTCCAGCTCTGGGGACCTGGGGCTAATGCAGCAGGCACTGTCCCAGCGGGCTCCCTTCATGCACAGCGCTGCCTCGGAGAAGAGACAGAAAGCTTTCTCTGATTTCTGTTTTTAAGTTTTTAAAAACAAATACCTAAAGTTAAAATTTGAAAACGAATCCAAACATTTGGAATAAGCGAGGAAGTTGCTGTGAGTGTCAACCTCCCCTTCTCCACGGGCCTGCCCTTGCCTCCTGTGTTCTTATGGGCTGTCCCCAGGCCCTGCCGTGCACACCCAGCATCTAGGGTCATGTCCTCTCATGCCTGTGTCCTCTGGGCACTTCCTGACAGGCGGTCACCAGCACCTTCAGGAATGGCTAACGGAACAGTGTTGGCTGCCCAAGCCCATGCCCTGCCGCTTGGCCTTGTCACTGAATGTATGTCTCAGGCTAAGAAAAGCGGATTTTCTGTACTGGATTACAAAGGAGATAAGCTTCATTCCTTTTGGCCATGGCCCGCCTCTTCTTTAACCTGCACTCAGCCTTCCTTGTGTGCCGAGAATAAGAAGGAGGCGTAGGGCATCAGAGGGTCATTGTGGGCACTTTGAGGAGCTGCAGGGACTGGAGATGCGAGGCGTTTCTCCACACAGAGCGGGGTGTGGGCTGCAGTCCCCCCCGGGGGCACTGCTTATGTAACGCACACCCATCTGTTGCCAGAATTTACTGGGGGCAGAAAGCGCCAATGAATGCAGCTGCAGGTTGGTTTGATTTAATATTCTCCAGAGAATTCTATTACTGTGTGTTTTAGAGGAGATAAAATGAGAGTTTATAGGAAATATAGCTCACCCCGGTAGACACGACTTGTTAATACAGTGTTTTGTGTGTAGGAATCCAAGGAAGAAAAGTCAGATGTAGGGGTTAATCCAGCCATGGCTTCTTTAGAACATAAGAAAGGAAGGTGCTAGAAAATATGCTCCCATTAAATTCTCAGGCTAAGTTTTATGGGCTCCTTTCCCCTTCATTAGGTGATGCGGTGAGTGTGAGCTGGCCCAGAGGAGAGGGACTTCAGGGGAAAGTAAGGACGCGAAGTTTAGACTCCGTCTACACAGGCACACAGATGCCTGTACTTATCACAGCTGCCCTTTAGACAGCACCATGTGTGTGGGGCAGGCGTGAGGCATCCAGCAGGCACTCAGTGAATGTGTGACGCATCAGCAAAGAACCAAACAAATGAACCATCTCAGTTAACCCCCAGCAGTCCTGCTCGGTGGGTGTCGTAAGTCCCCGCCATGGAGATGAAGAAGCTGGGACTTGAGTAGCGAGATGCCATGGGGCCTATAGATTGTGTCTCTTCTGCCCACTGTGTTTGGAAATGGTTACCTGGAGTGCTGTCTTAAGAAAGATCTGGAACTTTCCTTATGGTCCATCAAGGAAAGTGTACATGATTGATTTGCGACGTCTGCCTTGGGCTCAGAAAGAGGACGTGATAATAAGTCCGTCAGAGTTTTTGATATTCTCCAGTTAAATGACTTGCCCAGCTGGTGAGTTGTAAGGGACAGAGCTGGGAAGGAAACCGAGGTCTGTTGGTTTTTCTCTGGTTTTCTCAGTGCTACTTGCCCTGCGGAGAAACATCTCTTGGGAGGAAGGACACAATAGTCTCCCTTCTGAAGTATGTAATAACCCACCCAAAAAGTGGGCTTCCAGTGTCTCCCCACTGTTTTTCTTTATAACAACATGTTAGTTACCGGCTACGTGGCACCGCCCTTCAGTAAAACAGGCACGCCGTCACCGTCTTTACTCACGTCGCCGTCCAGATGCCACCCCCAGCCTAGCCCCGACAGCGAGTACGGCAGGACAGACACCCAGGCGTAGATTTTACACACAGAAGTGGCACTCTTTAAGTAGTTTATGAATGAACGAATGAATGAATAGGTGGATGAATGGATGTTAGATTTTCCTGGTGGCATATTTTGCCGGCGTGTCGTGGTAGGCTGGACCAGTGCTGCCCAACAGAACTTTCTGCAGTGACATTAATAACAGTGCTGTATCTGCCTTGTCCAGTACAGTAGCCATAGCCAGGGTTAATTGTATAATTAACAGATAACATTGTGTTAGTTTTAGGTATCTGCAATGTGATGATTTGATATATGTATATATATTGAAATGATTACCACAAAAAGTTTAGTTAATATCTATCACCATAGAGTTACACATTTTTTTTCTTGTGATGAGAACTCTTAAGATCTACTCTCTTAACAACTTCAAGTATACAACACAGCATTATTCACTATAGTTACCGTGCTGATCATGACATCCCCAGGACTTTCACGTCTTATAACTAAAAGTTTGTACTTTGTCACCACTTTCACTCATTTAGCCCCACCCCTCCCCCAACCTCCGTCCTAGCAACCACCTGTCTGTTCTCTGTATCTCTGAGTTCAGGTTTTCTAGATTCCACATATAAGTGAAATCATACAGTATCTGTCTGACTTATTTCATTTAATCATGATGCCCTCAGGGTCCATTCATGTTGTTGCAAATGGTAAGATTTCCTCCTTTTCATGGCCGAATAATGTTCCATATTGTATGTACGTATATGTATACATCTATATAGACATGTATATAACGTATCACATCCTCGTATCCATTCATCCGCCACTTAGGTTGTTTCCATGTCTTGCCTGGGGTAGATAACGCTGCAGTGAACAAGAGGGGGCTGATATCTTTTCAAGATAGCGATTTCAGTCCATCCAGATAAACGCCCAGAAGTGGGATTGCCCCGCCGCTCCTGGCCTCCACTTCCTCCTGCTGTCTGCGGCAACGCCTCACTCCCACCTCGAACCCTCCTCTCCTCCCTTTACCTCTCCCACCAGTTCTCTCTAAGCCAGCGGTCCCCAACCTTTCCGGCACCAGGGACCGGTGCTCCTATGAGAATCTAATGCCCGGTGATCTGAGCAGAGCTGAGGCGGTGGTGCTGGCGCTGGGGAGCGGCTGCAAACACAGATGGAGCTTCGCCTGCTCTCCCACCACTCACCTCCTGCTGTGCAGCCTGGTCCCTAACCGGCCACAGACCTTTACTGGTCCACAGACTGGGGGCTAGACACCCCTGCTCTAAGTCCGACCATCTCCACTATCAAAACCCGTCTCCTCCCGAACCCAGCTCGTCTCCCCCTTTCTGGCCGCTGCCCCAGTGCAGGACTCATCACTGTGAGCAGCGTCCTCATCCGTCTCCCGGTTCCACGGGCTCATCTGCGCTGTCCCTCCACCTCATCAGCAGAGGCTTATCAGTCACCTCATGCTCCGGCATCGTGCTGGGGCCAGGAATCAGACACGCCAGCCTCTCCCCAGACCTCACTCTCAAGCAGGAGGGACCAGGGGACAACAGCAAATCGCAGTTCAGGGGGGCCAGTGCGGTGATGAGGGTGGATGAACCAAGGGCCGTGAAGCTGCCGAGAGCCTCTCGGGAGTGGCCACAGTCCACTGCCGACACGTGCTTCGCGGGACATCCTGAGAAGAA
Organism: Eonycteris spelaea; assembly: GCA_003508835.1. Lineage (NCBI taxonomy): Eukaryota > Metazoa > Chordata > Mammalia > Chiroptera > Pteropodidae > Eonycteris > Eonycteris spelaea. The sequence goes on along the minus strand of PUFA01000186.1, from coordinate 1,740,250 downwards.
GTGACACAGAGACTGTGTCCCGCCCACCAGCAGCAGCTCAGACAGATTTCAGCGGGCTCACTTGGTGCCTTGAAAATTTTTTGAATCAATTGCCAACTTTTAGATATTAAGAGGCTTTATTTATTTATGTGAATTTTTGACTTTTATTAAGAAACCAGAAGATCAGGCCACATTAGGCCACATCCACACCTGGAAGCTTCGGCGTAGCTGAGGTACATACCACCGTTCTGCCACTTCTGCTTGTCTCCCCAGTACAAGGACACAGACGTCCTTGCACCACGTCACTGCTCCCATTTGTGATGCTCACCTGGACCTGGACCCCCATGCATGGTTTCTGCCTGTCAATGAGACCCTGCTCCACGCTCTGACCTCGAGACTAGCTCTCTGGCTCTTCTGGCCTTGCAGAGCTGTGTAACTTTTACCTCTCCCTGGTCCTCATGAGACTCGTCTGTCCTCTGCGCCTTTGCTCCTGCCATTCCCAGCGCCAGGAGTGCCCAGCTCCTCTTAAGACCCACCTGCCTTCGGAAACATCCAGATCTGCTGAAGTCTCTTCGCCCACCAGCCACTGTCTGCCCCGCCCCAGGCTCCCTCTGGTGGTCTCCAGCCACACCCTTCCAGGCACAGAGTCACGTGCTTCCCCAGGGTGTTTCTCCATTTCCTGAGCCTCCCGTGTCCCAAGCTGGTGCCCCCCGGCCAAATCCATCTTGCACACGTGCTCCGTTTGGCCCTTACTCCCGTTGCATCGCTGGTGAAACATTTGACAGCATTGGAAAATTGACTTTTGTTGGGCTGGTAACACTCCCTGCGTGGCATTCACGGGCCGGAGCTGGGCGGCGCCTGCCTCCTCTGGGCTTGCAGGCATATGTTCTCTAGCTCCACGGTCCCCATGCCCCCATGGCTATGGTGCTGCAAGCATTTGAGTTTGTGACCCCTTATTGTACAGGCTATTGTGAACTCCTTAAGGAGAGGGGCCGGGCTTTCTTCTTCTGCATCTCACACAGGCCAGGACTCCGAAAGCGTCCACGTGCTATTTCTTGGGTTGAACAGAATTGTAACAATTGCACGCTGGGGCCTCAGCCCAGACCTAGTGGAGTCTTGACCTAAGGCAGCGAGAGTAATTCCAGGCCCCACCCCAGAGCCGGTGGGGTTCTCCCTACGCCTGCTGCCGGGCTCTGCCAGGAACGGGAGAATTGCCACACTAGGCCTCAGGGGAGCTGGGGGTCTCTGGGCCACGCTAGTGAGCAGCAGGTCTGGCAGGTACATACATCTGGGCAGTGGACTGGATACAAAATAATGATGGTGGCTCACGTTTCTTGAGCACGTATTATGTGCCGGACGGTGCTCGAAAGGTCTTTACATATATCAGCTCTTTTATTCCATGCAGCACTACTATGAGATGGGTACTTTGATGATCAGCTCCTTTCTATGGATGGGGAAACTGAGGCAGAGCAATTTGCTGGTGTTCACATCACTACCAGGCAGTCTGGTACCCACAACACTATCCTGCATTTCCGTAGAGAGAGACTGTTCCACGAGGAACAAGTTTAGTTCCCAGAGCTGGGTCTCAACATAGATAAGAAGAGGCCCATTCCTCATCCTTGAAGATCTCCCCCTAGGTGAGTCTGGGCGTGCACGTGTGGACACTCGGCAGGTGGTAGGCGCAGAGATGGTGGTTAGAAGCCCAGCTCTGAGGGCCCGGAGGATCACCCCTGACTCACCTGAGGAGCAAGGCGAGGGAGACCAGGAGGGCTTCCTAGAGGAGGTGACCCTGAGCCAGTTACCAAAGCCTGTGGAGTGGCTTTCTGATCAGCAGCAGCTCACTCCCCAAAGTCCTCAGGATAAGCACCCCCAGTCAGCCCACCGCGCCCAGGTCCTCCTGTCCTGCAGCCCGCGCTTCCGGGAGAAGAGAGCGGTGCAGGACGGCAGCTCGCGTGCTCCCTGTGTGGTGGGGCTGGTGGGTGCTCCCAGTCAGTAACAGCCGCCGGAGTGTGGGGCGCCTGCAGCGTGGCCCCTGCAGGCTGCGCGTGGCTGAGGTCGAGCCCACACACACCAAGGGTTCGCTCTAACGGACGTTCCCTGGCACTTCGCGTTGAGGCCGAACCAGTGCTTTGCTCCAAACGTTTTTCTTCAGGGTTTGTCCGCTGTGCGTAAGGCAGGTGTCTGTCTCTGGGGAAGATGCCTTGGGAGTGCAGAAGGCCTCTCTGTCTGGGTCGTTGGCATACAGGAACTGGGCGGCCGCCAGTCTCTGCGGAACAATTCCTGTGCCCACGGAAGTGGCGTGCCGTTCGATGCGGGGGCCAGGGCAGAAAGTGGCCCTGCCACGTCAGTTAACTTACTTAAATCAAAATAATTTTACTATCATCGTGTTAAAATCGCCTTGCAGTCTCAATATGCTTGGTCCTTGTCAACTGTAAGGAAGCCACAGTAGGGATGTGGGCAAGGAAAGACGTTCCCATTAGCCACCTGCCAGTGAGAGTTTCAAAGTGCCCTTTCGAAAATCCACTACAAAAGGACTTTGAGGCAGTGTCAACAAGGCATAAGAGTAACTCTTGTAAAACAAGGGAGAAAATATTAGCATCAAGGAAACAAGGACACACACACACACACACACACACACCACACACACACACACATTCTAAAGGCGAGGAAATCAGAAGGACAGTTTCACCCTAGACTTCCCAGAAGCCAGCAAAGGAGGAAACAGTCAGGACTAAAGTCCTAGTCATTGCAAAGCAGGAAGCAGGCTGGTTCTCAGGAGCAAGAGAATTTTTTCCCTGGCTCTCTTCTCAAAGACGTCCCTTATGCAGAGCTTTGCTGTGGGGACGCCGAGGGGTATGGACCTGCAAAGACCTCCACTCTGTGTTTCCCACGATGCGCAGGGCTTCGCACAGGGCTTCTGACTGCACCCTTGAGCTGTGACAGCAGTCACGTCAACATGCCCGTGTACCTGTAGGAAAAAATCTGGAAGGACGCAGCGTAAACACCCCCACCCAGTGCCCACAGCGATTGTCTCTGAGGGCTGAGGAGGGAGGCAGAGTGGGGTAGGAGAGAAGCTGGTCCACAGGGACTTACTAAAAGTGGGGCTCTGAGTTCCACGGGGTGCAGGCGATTCCACCGTTGGCCAGCCAGCCTAGCGCTGGCCCAGACGGAGGCCTTCTAGCCTGCTTGACCCAGAGGGAGGCGGCAGTGGGACCTCGGGCGTGCCAGCCAGAGTGGCTCACCTCGTACCGGCTGCATGACCTCAGGGAAGGCCGAGTCCCGGTTTCTTCATGTGCAGACAGAGTCATTCCAAGGGCTGCGTGGGCCTTTCTTTTTCACACTTGGTGTCCCCAGAGAAGCGACTGCTACTCGTTCCCCTCCCAGGATCCCACCGGTGGTCCTCGGCCAAGTCTGCCCACAGAGAAGGCTTGTTTGGCCTGCAGGGCACTGGCAGCTTTGCAGAGATGAGCACCAATGGGCAGATCGTGAGCCTTCCAGCTCCCCACACCCCCTACCACTCCCGTAGTTTCCACCCATCCCGTCTCCGTCCTACCAGCCTGGCCACCCTGCGCCCCTTCCCTAGCCTGCTTCCCTCCCCCTGTCCCTTCTCAGCCAGACTTCCTGGAGAGGGCCGGGCAGCAGATGGCAAGAGGTCAGGTGGTGCTCCAGACTGCTCATGAAAGGTAGACAACCACATTCTGGAAGCCAGACATCCCATTATGAAAGCCAGGATGCCCACCTCATGACGGTGCCGGGCTGGAAGGCCCCCCCCCCCCGCAGCCTCCTTCAGTTTCTGTCTCGCCAGATGTTTCCAGGGGAGTAATTTTGCAGACCTAGTTATTGAAAGCTGCCCATGCTGTCCTTCTCAGATAGCTACTTCCCCATTAATTCGCATCACGCACCTGCTCTGTGCCTCTGCTAAACAGAGAACACATCCATATAAACATGTAAAAGAGTGCTTTGAGAATCGACTTTTCTGACAGGCGGCAAATAGTAGCCTGCCATCCTGCAAATGGATGATTGAAGCCGCGTTCCTGTGGTGTAACACAGGCTTGAGGGGTTTCATTCTAAGTTGCCACGGAACCCTCCATAGCGATACCTTCGTGAACTAGAAGTTTAGTTAGAGCTCACTCACCTAGCTTTCAGCAGGGCTAGGGGGCAGTGAGTGAAGATGGACACCTCTCGGGTCTCCGATCCCATTTCCCAAGAGCAAGGTGGAGAACGGAGCTACATCACACCAGAGGCCGCTGTTTTTCTGACCAGGTTTGCTCAGAACGTTGTTAGAGAGCCGCACTGCCCTGAGAGAAAAATACCTGTGTTTATCACTGGTAGTTCCAAAGTGATTGGTGAGGGCCTACCAGGGCCAGGTACGTGCTAGACCCTGGACAGGGTTGGACAAGGGCCTCTGCTCTCTCAGAGCTTAACGTTGTGTGGGGGAGATACTGAATAAGTTAAAGAGCTGCGAAGACCGTATCAGAGATGAGAAGAAAACAGAACAGGGTGATGGGTTAGAGGGGACTGGATGGAGCAGGGGCTGCTGTGGGGAGAGGCTCAGGGAGGCCTCTGTGAGGGCGAGCAGGAGCCAGCCTGGAGGGCAGCTGGGGCAGAGCGTCCCCGCCCAGCGCTCCAAGGTGGGAACGGACGGCATCGGACCAGCATGTTGGGAGTGGATGGGGCAGGGAGAGTGTGGTAGGGGCCAGGCCAGGGACATCAGCAGGGGCGGAGCATGTAGGCTCAGTGTAGTATAAAATCGCCGGCTGGTTTTAAACACGGAGCTGCCATGATCTGATATGTTGTTTAAAAAAAGACTGGATACTATGTACAAAATTAAGTGTGTGATGTCTGGGGTAGGGGGTGCAGTGACAGGGCAGAGTGGAAGCAGAGAGACGGATTCAGAGGTTATGGGAGAGTCTCAGGGAGAAGCAACGGTGGCTGTGCGAAGAGGCAGCGCTCACTCAGGGAGACGAGGTCAGATTTGGGAGGCGTTTTAGAGGCAGAGCGATGGGACCTCTGGCAGACTGGCTATGAGCGAGGAAGCAGGAGGCAGGGAGACTCCTGGGCTTTTGGCAACTGATTGAATGGTGCGACCGTTTTTAAGATGGGAAAAGACTAGTTTTGGGGAAAGCGAGTGAAAAATTCTGTTTGGGGCAGATTTTTAAGGTTGAGACACCTGTTACATATCCAAGAAGATAGGTCACATGGCCACTAGGGGCTTAGTGGAGAGGTCAAGATCGGCTATTAAAATAATCAGGAGCCATCAGCACGAAGATGGTATTTAGAGGGCCTTGGGCCCAGGTGAGGCCCCTAGTGAGGGAGTGCAGGGAACCTGGGGGCGCAGCTGAGCGGGGGAACGGAGGAGCCAGTACAGGGGCCACCGAGGCGGGAGGAAAGCCAGGAGCAGTAGGGCCTGGAAGCCTGGGCTGAGCTCCGCCGGGGAGGGGCGGCTGACTACACCTGTTCCGCTGGCATCAGCCCGACCAAGGACGAGGACCGGGGTCTCCCAGTGGGCCTGGCAACCTGCTGGGCCCTAAAATGGACTGCCCAAAGCAAGACACTTTTGAGAGTGAAAAGAGGACTCTAAGAATGATTACAGCAGGATAGCAGGAGTAAATCAGGATTGTCCCAGACGAACAAGGAGGTCCCGCCACCCAGTCATCGGTGCCCTTGGCAAGGCGGGTTCCCTGGAGGAGTGGGGGCAAAGGCCTGACTGCAGCAGGGCCAAGCGAGAGGGGAGGAGGAGCGGCGGTGACAGCGAGGAGTCTGCGGGAAAGGCAAACAGACGAGCGAAAGCTGGCCACCCCAACAATGAGGTACTCCTCGGCAAGAAGAAGGAGTGAAGCTATTCGCACAACCTGGTTGAATCCCCAAGCAATGGCGCCAAATGAAAGGAACTTGAACAAAAAGAGTACATAGCACGTGAATCCTTTCATGTAAAAGTCTAGGACATGCAAACTAACCTACGGTGACAGCAAGCTGATGGGTGGTCACCTGAGGATGAGTAAGGAGGGGGACGGAGGGACTACCCACGGGTACAAGGAAACTTTGGGGGTGATGCACGTGTTCATTATCTTGATTGTGGAGATGATTTCATGGGTTTATACTTGTGTTAAAACTTACCAAGTTGTACACTTGAAAAATGTCGTTTACTGCATTATATTCCTCGATACAGCTGTTTTTTAAAAATGTTTTTTTGTAAAGAGGAATGGACGGTTAGGGCAGTAGCAGGAGGAGGTGTGATTTCATTTTAAGCATGAATGAAGATATGTTGAATACCTGCACGATATCGGGGTTCATGGGTCAGGGGAGAAAGAGACATGAGGCTAGCCAGGGACCCTTTGGTCATGTGATGCTGAGGGGCCCGGAATTCATCCCATCAGTCAGAGGTGGTCCACCTTCGGTTCACAAAGGAATCACCTGGAGAACCTGTTACAAGTGCAGCCCCCACACCACACCCCTTAGGCTCCTCTCTGATTGCAGCCGCAGCTGAGGTGGGACAGCCCGCGGGCTGACAGGGGACCCCGCTGGTGCTTTCAGGCCCTCTGCCTTTCTTTGGGAGTCGGGGGGGGGGCAGGGGGCTTTTCCCAAAGCCACAGTGTCCTCAGGGACAACCTTCAGCAGCAGGAAAGGGAGTCAGTGGATAAGCGCCCCAGCCTCTCACCTTTGGAGGGACACTCTGAGGTACCTTATGTGGGGCCCCGGTGGGATGGAGTCCCATTCGCCTGCAGCAGTGACCAACTCAAAAACCTTTGGGGGTTTTTTCCTGCCCTATCTGACTCTCCCCACTCCCTCTTGGGAATACCTTGACAAGTGAGCTACCTGCACTCAAGTCCTTGTCTTGGGCTCTGCTTTCAGGACACCCAAACATGATACCCATTAAACCAGGGAGTCTGCGTTTTATGTCAAGCTTTTCTGACACAGAGGGCCCAGGAACCATACTCTATGGGCGTTGAAGAAAAAAAAAAAAAACCTGAGGAATTCACAGGGTGGAGTGACTGGGCCAGATCTGCTCTGGTAGAAAATTAACTGTGACTGGGCCAGATCTGCTCTGGTAGAAAATTAACTGTGGTGGCAATGTGAAGTCGGAGGTTGAAGCAGCGAGAGACAGGAAGCAGGGAGACCAATTAGCAGGCGATCACAAATGTCCCAGTAGGGAGTAATGATGACAGAGGCGATTGAGGCCCCCTCTTTGTGAACGTCCTTTGATTTATAGAGCATGTAAGACTTCACACAGAAATGAGACTGAGCCTTATTTAACATTCCCAGTGCTGTGGTTTTATAAAGCGCACGTTTCTAGCATTCCGCGTTTCTCTTTTTTTATGTTCTACTTTCAAAATTTGAGACATTGTTCTGATGCCACACATTGTCATTTTGTTGAATTTTGTGTTTTCAGGATCTTGACATTGGTGCCAAAAATGTGAAGCTTTATGTCAACAAAAACCTCATCTTTGATGGCCAGTTAGACAAAGGAAGTGGGGAGGCCCCCGCTGACCGGAGCATCCTGGTTGGCCCGCAAAATGGGAATGAGAGAGCGGAGAACACCATTAGCGCCCACTCAGAAGAAAGCAGAGATGCCTGCACGGTGGCTGGCACAGATGGAGACAGAGAGCTCAGTGTCAGTTGCTCCCAGACGGCTGGAGCAGTGGATGGGAAGGTTTCCTCACCAGGAAATTTGTTTGGCGAAAGGTCGAGTTCTCCTGACTGCACGAAAGACAGTTCGTCCAAGTTAGAGGATGACTTCAGCTCCTTAGCACCCTCAGCCTCGATGGGAGGCGTGCCCAGTGGCCCGCCCCTCACCCACCCTGGGGAGTGTCCTCCTCTTGACCAACAGCTGGAAAGCCTCACAGGCAGAAAAGTCTCTGAGCCTCCAGGGAAAACCCCTTCCTGGCTACAGCCTTCTCCCACAGGGAAAGGCAAGAAGCAGGGCGGCAGGAAGCCAAAACCCCTCTGGCTGAGTCCTGAGAAGCCACTGGACTGGAAAGACAGGCTTCTGTCAGAGGACGTCATCGGTGACATCATCGGTGAAGGTCCTGGAGAGACCGAGGCCAGGGATAAAGCCCCCAGGCGTGAGCAGGTGCGGGGGCAGCTGGAATGTCATCTCAGGGGAGAGAGCCCAGAGGGTGACCCCCAAAGTCTGCAGTGATGACTTCGACATCTTTGACCAGCCCTCCAACAAGGAGCGCCCTGCTAGCGGGAGGAGGGGCCCGAAGAAGGACGCCCTCAGCAGTGGGCGTGGCGATGGGCAGCTCCAGGCACAGGTAAGCTCCAGAAGCAGTCCGGCTTGGGTTCCATCATCCCTGGGGGAGGCCGCTGATTGGCAGTGAGCCATTTTGCTCCCTGGTCCTCAGTTTCCTCATCTGCACGGGGTTTCTTCTCAAGCAGAGGTCACGAATTTACTGTCTCAGGAGCTACACAGGTGCATGAGTGAAGTGGTCAAGACGCACTTTGTATGTTGAACTCATAGATATATTTATCATTGCCACCAAGATATGTCCCTTTGCTCATTTTTTTCTTGTAGTATGTGGCTTTTCCAATCTAGACTCGTTATTCTACCTCTGATAGAGACATTGGCCTCTAACAACTTCACTTCGTTCCTAACTTTACGGTTAGAAAACTGTAATGATAAATAGCAAGTGATACTTAGCTGGGTGTCAGAAGTGCTATCGGGAGTGGTGAGGACTGTGGCTAATTGGAGAGCCCAAGCCCATCTAAAGGGCACAGCTGCTACTGCATTCAGACTGCTTTTAGGCATCCAGGAATAGAAGGCCAATACGCCAGGTCTCCCTTTTCCTCTCATCAAGAGAAATCAGGAGTATAGAATATTCCTATTTTCCAGCACTGGTGACTTATAAGGATTATTTTTAAACCACTGTGCAGGTCAAAAAAGAAAATACACATCTGCTGGCAGGACTCACCTGCTTTGTGAACTTTGCCATAGATCTGAAAGGAGGTAGCCAGAGGCCGGGCTTTGAATATTTGCACTCGGATTTGTCTACTGGGGAGGGGTGCAGCATGGCGACAGGGAGCCACACCACTTGAATCCAAACTCTGCTCCTTACAGAGCTAGAACGCATAGAGCCAGGCACTCGCACTTTCTGAGCCTCGGCATCTTCGTCTGGGAAATGAGCATGAACACCCCCGTCACCGCCACCTCCTTCTCAGTGTTGTGAGGAAGGAGATGATGCCTTCAAAATAGTATCCAGAGCCTGGCACGTGAAAAGTGCCCCACAAGTAGTGGCCATTATTCCAACACTGGCTTGTCCACCCTCTATTGTCCAGGAAGGACTCAGACCTACCAAGATAGTACTCACCCCTAGACCCTCTGAATTTAACCCTGCCTGGCATTGCACAGGAAGGAGCCCTGCAGTCAGACTGCCTGGGCACATATCCTGGTTCCTCATCACCAACCCACACCACGGGCAAGCCCGAAACCCTCTGAGCCTGTTTCCTTGTCTGTAAAATGATGCCAGTAACACCCATGAGCTGGTCAGGTGAGACCGTACATGCTCAGTGCTTTGTGTAGTGCCTGGCCCGTAGGGCACCCAACAGATGTTAGCTGCATCACCATCCCTGCCCCTACTCTGGGACTCTGCCTCTTGGTGTGTCTGTAGGCAAAACCAATGTACAGTTGACCCTTGAACAACACAGGGGTCAAGTGCCAACCCCTTGTGCAGCTGAAAAGCCACATGTAACTTTTGACTCCCCTAAGATTTAATGAGTAATATAGCCTAATGTTGATTGGATGCCTTACCGAAAACATTAATAATTGATTAACACGTGTTTGTATGTGTGTTATATGCATTATATACTATTTCCTTACAATAAAGTAAGCTAGAGAAAAAGAAATGTTATTAAGATCATAGTGAAAGGAAAAATACATTTACATTACTGTACATATTTATTGAAAAAAGTCACATCGAAGTGGACCTGCATAGTTCAAACCCGTGTTGCTTAAGGGTCAACTGTATATATTTTTTAATGAGTCACATCAGCATCTACTCCATTATTGACTAATAGGCGGTCCCCAAATTCAGCCCAAATCTACACTTAGAAATGTGCAGAGTTTATGGCCCCTGATGTGTCACTTAGGACACTAGAGCAAGTCCCTCAGACGTTGTGCCTTCCCGTAGTGAGCGACTGGCTCCCTTTTCCCAGGCAGAGTTGCCTCTGCTGGCTCCGCAGCCCGGCCCACTCCTGCCAAGACTTAACTCTGAGACTGGGCGTTGGGGAGGACGGCAGAGTGGAAGAGAAGGGCCGAGAAGCTCTTTGAGGGAACGGCCTGTGTCTGATCTGTGTGGCTCACGGTGGGTCCTCCAAGTACGGGAGGGATTGTGGGAAGAAGGGACTGTGGTGGCTGGATGTGGGGCACGTTGCAGTAAGCCAGGCTCTCGTCCAGGCAAGGTACTCACGTTAGCTTGTTTAATCCTCATGCCAGCCCCCTTTTACAGGTAAAGAAGATGTAAGGTTTAAGTAACTTTCTTCAGGTGACGTCGCCATTAAGGGGTAGGGCAGACGCAGGTGATCCGGCTCCAGAATCCATGCTTCAAAATGCTGCCCTGTTTCTGCAGCCATCGGCAGCTGCCCACGCCAGGGGGCCAGGCAATTCCGAGCTTTCCTGGGAAACAAGCCCACAGAGCCTCTGGGAGTTCTGAGGTGATGGGCGCTATTCTGGCTCATCCAGGTTCAGAAGACTTTGTCTCGCTTTAATTTCTTTCCAGGCGTCTTACTGCTTGGCTCAGTGACACATTAAGAACTAAGCCCTTGAGATTCAATGCTTGTTAAGCCAATCTTGCTAAAAAGGAAAGTTGCTTGGAAATTTGAAATTGCCCATTACGTAGAGCCAAATCCCATAGCCATGCCCTTCCGGAAAGGTGCAGGCTGAGCCCTTCATCAATGCTGGTAGAATGAGTGACTGCCAGGTTCCTCCCTGAGGCTGGAATTGTGTTGTCACCATGAGACAGCCTGGAAATTCTTTTGTCCAACAGAGCGTCTCGTTGTAATGACACATGCATTTTGGAACTGTCTTCGTCAGGGGCCAGTTGGCTACAGGTGAATGAAATTTCATCAGCCCAGTGTGAGCAGTAAAGGGGGTGTTATTTGGAGGATGCTTGAGGAGCTTCTGGACCCCCAAATTCAGGAAGTGTAGCTGCTCGCCATATGGGATTGGAAGGAACCAGAAACTGGTCGTTCCCTAGGAAGCTTCTCCCTGTCTCCCCAGGGCTGCTGGACCCTGCCTCTGCTTCTCTGCAGGTCCACTTTCCCTCGCTCTTCTTCATGAGATCCGCTTCCTCCGTGCACACAGCAGGAAATGACCTTGCAACCCAAGAGTGACATCATTTCCAGGCTCTGGCTCCAGCAGCCAATTCCAAAGTCTCAGAGAAGTTGACCGGCCAAGTTGGGTCAGGCGTCCATTCCTTGTTCAATCAGCTGACTGAAGGGCGGTTCGCCGAGAATAAACATGGCTGTGTTATTTCTCACTACGTACTTTTCCATTTCCTGTTTTAGTGGCAATTAGTGCATATCTCATGGCGGTGCCATTGATTTTTATAAACTCAGTGCAGAACTTTGTAGTTCATGTTCTTCTTAACTGAGGAATAGTTTTGAGTCTTCAATGCCATCATCTCCTATCAGTGGTTCCTCCCAGACTATGTTGACTGCAGACTGAAGCAGAGGACAGAAAAGCACTGACCCCAGCCGGTTCCCAACTCCCCCGGACTAGCGAGTAGTGTGTTCTCCCGCAGACAGAGGGAATGCAGGTCCCCAACCTGCTGTCACATCTGCAAGGTCCAGGAGAAAGCCTGCACCCTCTGCTTTTAAGACCCAGGGTGTCCATGTTGGGTAGAAGAGGTCAGAAAGCAGACTCAGAGTGCAAGCAAAGTCCTGCCTTCCTTGCACACTCAGGTGGAGAAACACAGGTTGTGTCCCTGACACGTGACATTTGGTGCTGTCTCCTTGGTGTATTTGCAAACCGATCCAGGCCATTCATTTCAGTCTGTGGAAATCAAATCACAATAAACGGGAGTCGTGACGATCCATGTGGGAAGCTCCTTCTGTCAGATGTTAAGCCTCACTCCTGGAGGAAAGGGTGGAAGAAACCCCTGGGGTCTTTTTTAATGGCAGATGAAAAGGCGGAGAGAGGACAGGTGTGCAGGCAAACTGGCAGGTGGAGGGGAGTCCCTGGGCCTCCAGGTCTGAGCACAGGGGGCGTAATGGTGATGCCAGCTGTCCATCCCTTTGCTGGCAAACATTTACCGAGCACTTCCTCGTGCAGGTTCTGAGCCAGGCACTGGGACGCAGCAGGAACAGGGCAGGGCAGGCCTCTTTAAGGAAGAGGGCGACAAGAAGAGCCAGCCTCCCGGGGATCTGAGGAAAGCTTTCCCGACAGAGGGCACGGCAAGGACAACGGCTCTGAGGCAAGAAGAGAGCCGGTGTGCCTGTGGGACAGAGAGGCCAGGGTGATGGGGGTGGGGGAGATGCTGCGAGGCGAGGTCAGAGAATCGGCTGGGCCAGCTCAGGGCCATGGGGACATGGGGAGGAGTTAGATTTTCTTTGATTTTTTTTTTTTGTTGTTGTTCTCAGTATTGTAGAGACAGTGCTCTTCAGAAGGGATGATGACAAACTCCGTTTTAGGCACGCGGAGTCTGAAGTGAGAGGAGACGTGTCTGGACCTTCCAAGGGGTTGTCGGAATTGGAAGATGCTGCCGGGGGATGGGAAGTGGGGGGAGAGACGCCGAAACTTGACGTGTAACATTGCGCAGCGTCTGTGTGGGAGCCAGGAACTGGGTGAGGGCAGAGCGTGGGGGGACAGGATGGAGCAGAGACCTTGGCACACAGCCAGACGTAGGGTGCGGGAAGGAGCAGGGGCACATGATACAACGCGGGGGGCTGTCAGCGGAGAAGTGGAGAACCAGGAAGGCACAATGTGTCCTGAGCTGGTGGAGGGGAACCGTCAAGCGAGGAGCTTGGCCTCGGATGTCAAGCATGGAATGAGGACTGAGAAAAGCTTGTGTGTACTTGGAGTCATTGTGAACTTGAAGGAAGTTGTTGCAGTGGGGGGGCCTTGGGAATTGTAGGACTCATGGATGCAAAGGACAGAAAGCCACCAGGGATGTGCCTTCAGGCACGCCGGATCCAGGGGCTCAAATGACATCTGCAGGGCTCTCCGCACCTCTTGGCTCGCATTCGCTGTGCTGGCTTCCTTCTCGGGCAGCGCCCGCTACAGCGTAGCAAAATGGCCCCGGCAACTCCACACCTGCATCCCGCCAGCTCGGCAGCACCGGTTTAAAGAGAGCCCTTCTCTCCCCTAGTTCTTTTCATGAGTCCAGCTTGGAAGGATGCTGTTAATGTTTGCCTAATCTGCATGGCCTGAAAGTGAGGGGGATCCCCAAGGGAAAATCAGGGTGGTGTTGCTAGGAGAAGGGGAAGCAGAGCTTGGGTGGGCAAAACACTACCTCGACAAGAGGAAGCAGGTTGCAGGGGGCTGAGAGAGGATGCTGGTGCTGAGGATGCAGAGAGACTGCGCTGAAAGCAGGGGGCCACGAGGCCAGGCCGGCTTCCTTTTTCTTTCAGGTGGGAGAGATTTATGCGTGTCTGCAGGCAGAGAGCGGGGAAGGTACCAACGGGGAAGGAGTGATTGAAGATTCTGGAGAAAAGAGATAATTGATGGAGCTGGGCCCCCTAGGAGACAGGCAGAAAATGGAGTGCAGGGCACAGTATGATATGAAAGGAGAAAAAACAGAATGTCGTTGTCATCAGCTGCTGTTTTTCCAGAATGACACTCTCAGGTGGCAGCTAGCCATGGCGTGGCCGTGAGGACAGGCTGCGGCTTGCGGCTTGATGAGCACGCCGGAGCTATTACATCCCACGAGGAGGAGGGCAGGGCCTTCAGAGCCGTCCCTCAGAGGGCCGGGCCCCTGCCCGTCACATGCTAGGGACGCAGCTTCAGCTCTGGGAGCCAGTGTAGCCACGTGTAGAAGGAAACTCATTACCTTGTAATGTACCTGGGTGGTTTGGTTTTTCAATAGCATTTTTTTCTGATTATAAAAATCATACATGTAGGGAACCGAGAAGATAAGGTGACAAAGACGAAAATAAGAGCCCTTCTAGTCACCACCCATAAAGGTCATTTTAACACATGGGTGCATGCTGCCACACCAGGATAGGCCATATCTTAAATTGAGCATCTGGCATTTTTCATTTAACCTTCTTTTACGAGGCTTGCACTTGCCACTAGGCAGTCTTTGAAAACATGGTTCAGCCACATGGCTGTGACAGCCGTAGGAGCAGACCCTTGGGTCGCTGACTCAGAGGCCACAGGCAGCAGCATTGCCCTGTCACGCGAGTCTCTGAAGGGGGGAATGGCTTCTGGCAAAGGTTGCAGCACAACCAAATAGTCCTCCCTTGATTTGCATGGTAGTCGCTTTCTTAGAAATTCCACATACATTGACAAATACTTTGCTTTTTGTAAAACAACTAAGTGGGTTCCAGACTAGGGTAACCGTAAACAATTCTTTACCGGCCTGAATGTGCTGAGACAGGAGACCACGCTCTGTGCCTGGACTGTCCCCTGCAGGCCAGGATATTAGCATCCCTGGCCCCACCTCTCAAGTGCCAGCAGGGTCAACAGTCACCCAGACAGTGACCTCATGGGTTTCTAGAATGTCCCCCTGGGGTGAGTGCACCCAGCTTAGAGCTGCTGGATGAGACGGTCTCTAGGGGTCCCCACCTCCACCCGTGCCACTAATGGGGCTTCGCCCGTGCTGTGCCCTTTCTTCCAGAGGACGCCCGGTCCGGGACGCTGCCACGGTCCTGGTGGCACAGCGAGCAGGAGCACACACTGCACGAGTCGTGGAACTCCCTCAGCGCCTTTGACGCTCCCATCGGGGGCGCATCTCCCACATGGCGTTCCAGGGGGACGTCCTGGACGAGTTCCTGCAGCAGCAGAAGGGCAGCCGGCACAGCGAGCCTGCCCCTCTGGAAGGAGGAGAAGCCGGAGCCCACGAAAGGGCAGGACAGCTGCTCCATCGACACCGACGACGGGAGCGACTTTAAAATCCCCGTCCTGCCTTATGGGCAGCGCCTGGTCATCGACATCAAGTCTACGTGGGGGGACAGGCACTATGTGGGCCTCAATGGGATAGAAATATTCAGTTCCCAGGGCGAGCCGGTGCAAATTGCAAACATCCAAGCAGACCCCCCCGACATCAACATTTTGCCAGCCTATGGGAAGGACCCCCGTGTGGTCACCAACCTCATCGATGGGGTGAACAGGACCCAGGACGACATGCACGTCTGGCTGGCCCCCTTCACGCCGGGCAGGTCTCACTCCATCTCCGCTGACTTCACGCACCCTTGCCACGTCGCCCTGATCAGGATTTGGAATTATAACAAATCGCGGATACATTCCTTCCGCGGCGTGAAGGACATTGAGATCCTGCTAGATGCGCAGTGCATCTTTAACGGAGAAATCGCCAAGGCCTCGGGAACCTTGACGGGAGGTACAGTATGTCTGTAAGAATGTCCTTGAAGCCCCTACCTGCTCGCTGAGGCTCTGAGGGAAAACAACCCACTGGCTAACCAGTGACAGATGGGTCTCTCCTCTTTCACAGACCTGGCCTTCACCTTTCACAGCGTGGGTGTGCAAGAGCTGGCCTTATTTAAACTCCTCGGCTAGGTACTGGCCTGAGCCCGACCAGGGGATTCTTCTGCAAGGCTCTGATTGAGAGCGTGCTCTCTGGAGACCCCATAATGCAGGGAGGGGTGCAGATATGGAAGAGAGGAAGCTGAGCGAGGCTGTGGTTTTCAGGGGAAGCCCGCCTTAGCCTGACCCAAGAGGAGCTATGGAGCATAAGTTACAGGATTTGTCCTGCCCTGAGCAAGGCGACAGGGCTGGGAACCCTGCAGGCTCCCAGCTCAGGGACATAACGCCCATGTCCTTCCAGGCAAGGCCCCAAAAGGATCCGTAGGGATCTATGTGGGACACCAGCAACATCTGCACAGTGCCTCACCCACACTTTTTCTCATGGCCACCACAGCCATTCTCATTAGGTTAGGCCCCTTTATTAGAGCAATGTGGTTCTTATGGTCCACGACTTCCGTTTGCCAACGTGAAGAATAACAAGTCTCGCTTACACAAATCAAGACCTGTTAGTGGTTTGGGATTTTATAGCACAAAAGTTGACTAGTTAGGGTTCCTGTTCTACAAATTATTGGGATTTGGGGTGAGTCGACTCTTGTCTTCCTGGTAACCCGTGCAGCCCCAGAGCACTTTGGAGACACAATCTTATTCACGACCGATGACGACATCCTCGAGGCCATATTCTGTTCGGATGAGACATTTGACCTGGACGTGGAGAGCCTCTGCGGCCTGCAGTGCGAGGAGGTGCTGAGGAGGCCCAGCACGGCCGACGGCGAGGGGGAGGAGCGGCCCTACACCCAGGCCGGCCTGTGGGCCGAGGACCGGGTAGGACTGGCGGGGGGTGGGCTGGGCGAGAGGTGGGCGTCTCGAGAGAGATCTTCTCCCAATTCTCAGCAGAGCAGGAAGAATGAAGATGGATCTCCTTTAAACTTCTTGTGTTACTGCTTTGACATTTCCCATTTCTCTACTTCGTTTTTGGTCCTGTATGCCATATTCATTCCCTAATAATTTTTATTTTATTTATTTTTTTCACCTAAGTGAAGAAAGTATTCAAATTCTAATCAAAGCTACAAGTAATCTGTCTGTGTTGACTCTGTAATTTAGAGGTGGCAGTCTCAGGAGAATTTTTGCTTTGTGTTGTATTTTGATCTCTCACTGTTGTTTTTGATGGGTGGTCTAGAAATGCTTTTAATAGCAGACTTAGAATTGAAATAACAACAATCCAGCGATCATTTCCTGATCACGAATTCTGATCCAGTCATGTGTCCCTCCTGACAACCCTTGGAATGGAGACAGTATCCCCATTTAGGAACTCAAGGCTCAGGCTGGCTAAGTGACTCAGGCAGGGGCACGTAGTGGGAGAGTAACAAGGCTAGAGCTTGAATGTAGGGCTCCAAAGTCTGTGCTTTTAATTGATAAACAATTTTTTTTAAAAAAAATGAAAAATGACTTTCAGAGCAAAGGTCAGTGCACGTCAAAGAGCAATAATCAGGGTGAAGAGACCCCAGGTCTCCAGGATGCTCCTGAGGCCATAAGGAGAACGAGAGTCGAGGGTTGGGGAGAGGAGTGGGAACAAGTAGAAACCAAAGGACAGTGGGTTTGGCCAGGGGAAGGTCACAACTGGGCAGCGACGCCCCTGTCGATTCCACAGCGTTCACTAGGGCGAGGCCCTCCCACTCCTAAGGAGAGCAGCTGCCACTGGCCCAGACAAGAGTTGCTAGCTGTGTTGCCAATTGTTCTGATTCTTTTTCAAATGAAGCCAGATATCTGGATTTTTATGGAAAATCTCCCAATGAAAAAATGGTGGCAGCTAATTCAAAATGTTTTCCGACTTTCCAGTGGGCCACAAAATACGACTGTTGTCTGGATTTGATCATGGGTCTCTAGCTGGGAGTTGACCTTGAGGTCTTTTATGTGCCCAGTGTTTTCCAAATGGTAAAGCCTCTTCTGAGGGGCTTGGAGAGGCTGTTTCTGGGGTCTGGCCTTGGAGCTCATCAGGACGGAAACACCATCCCCACCCGAGCTCCGAGATCAGACAAGCAACTTCACTTCATTTTGCATCTCAGCTTTCCTGTCTGTAAAGACGCGAAGGCTCTTTCACCCTAATTTGTGGTGCGGAGACCTAACGAGCAAAGTTTGTGCACAAGACCCAAGAAGTGGGGTGCGGCAGCCCACCTGGGCTGTCATTAGATCGAGGGTGCCTCATCCTGGCTACCCGTGGGAGTCAAATGCACATGCCTGGGCCCCAGGGTTGGGAACTGCTCTCTGTGGCTTGAGTTCTTCCTCTATCCCCCACCCTTTCTCCCGTCCATCCCTCCTTCCTTCCTTCCTTCCTTCCTTCCTTCCTTCCTTCCTTCCTTCCTTCCTTCCTTCTTTCCTTCCTTTCTCCCTCCTTCCCTCCCTCCCTCCCTTTCTCTATCTAGCTGGATAAACATTTATGGGGTATCTTCCCTGCTCCAGAAAACCTGATTACCTTAGCTAGTGGTGTCAGACTCCTCCCCTACCAATAAGACCTCTGGCAAGGAGGCCAGGACGAGGACCTGCGAGGGCGTCAGAGCCTGTTCGTATTACCAGTCACAAAGACGTCACAAAGACAGAAAACAAGAAAAGATACCAGGACTTACCTGGGACATAGGTGTTCAGTAGTCGCTGAAAAAATGTCCAGCCAGCTATGTGGATATCACTAAAATCACTTCCTTTCCCTTTACTTCTTCCTTAACTGGCATGCAGGTCCTGGACATGGAGCTGCCCCCTAGTCCCCCTGTCACTGAAGTCGCCACTCCAGAGCCAGGCATCTACCATGGGATCTGTGAGTATCCTCTCCTGGGTCAGGGGCAGGTGGAAGGAGGACCTTCAGGGGCCGGGGAAGTCATGGTCCCTTGGGGTGGGGTCTCCTGGGACGGTCAGACGGGCTGTACACTGCACAGAGATGCAGGCCGTGGGGCAAGCTGGGGCTGAAACTGGCATGAGCAAAGAAAACCTGCTTTCTCTTTGCCCCACGTCTCCAGAGTTTTAAATGTTGGTGACTAATTTTATAATATTTTAAAACACCTCATGAGCCAAATAAAACACATGTGTGTTCAGCCAGCTGGCTGCCAGCTGGTGGCCTCAAGCGAATCCCATATGGGTTTCACCGTGTCTGTTCTTTCGTCTTTTCCTGTTTGACCTTCCAGCCGGTTCCTCCCTGGCTCGACACTCAGGCCAGCACCTCGGCCTGCATCCTGGGAATCTTCAGGCCAGAGGTCGAAGCTGACTGTGACCTCCTCCCTCCTGATCCCCGTTAACGAGGCTCTGTCACTCACCTGCTCCTTGTTCCTGCCCCCCGCATGTGTCATCCGCTTCCATTTATCTTCTGACAATAAGAGATGTGCCATGCCATTGTCACACTCTCTCTCCCACCTCCCACCACCATCTCCAGGATGAAGCCAGAACCTCTCAGTTCAGCCTTATCTTTGCCACACTCCTTCCCACACCCATCTTGTGAGCCCGCCTGCAGGCTTCTGTGCAAGCCGTGCCCTCAGCTGGTGTGCCCACCCTCTGTCCCACCCTCTGACCGTCACTGACTGGGTTGCCAGAGAGCAGACTCTGAGATAGAGTTTATTGGGTCAAGCTCTTGGGAGGACAGGGAGCAGGACTGGGCAGAGAGAGAAGCGGGTCATAGCACACTCACGTCAAGGCCTCTGCCAGCTCCTCGGGGACCTCTGGAGCTGAGACAGCCCCTTGGAGTTGTCTTGGGCTGAGTGAGGGGGTGGGGACTTTACATGTTCATATCAACGTGTCACTGGATATGGGCTGCCCCTGGAAAGGGCAAGGCCAAGGGAGGTCACAAGTTGGGGGCTCAGCTGTGAGCTGTCAACGATCAGCACTCCCAGCCGCTGGGGACAGAGTCCTTCAGTCCTGAGTGTGAGAGGTGGCGTTGGCATCCTCCACACCCCCTTCGTAGGGCCCCGAGGCAACCGCATCTCCTTCCCAGGAGCTCTTCCCCTTGTGCCCACTGAGAATGAATCTCTCCCGCACTCAACCCACAAAGACCAATTACCTTATAGAAGAGAGGGAGGTGCTTATTTTGAATCCTTGCAGCTCCTTACATCCTTACATTCCAGGACACTCAATTACTTTAGAACAACAGAACCATTTAAAGAGCCAACCTGACGTAGGCGAGAGCTGGCTCGAGGCTTGCTTTCATCTCCTATTCAGGCACTGTGCTGGGGCTTGCTCCGTCTTATCTCGTTGAATACTCAAGCTCTTCTTCTCTCCATTTTCTAGATTAGATTAGGAAACTGAGGCTCAGACAGATTGAGTAGGCCAGCTAGGGTCACACAGCTGATACTAAGGCCGCGAATGGAACCAAGTGTGTCTGAACTCAAAGCCCGTGTCCTCACCACTCACACACTGTCATAGGGCTCTCGCTGAGAGACAGCCTCACAGCAGGTCCTCGTGAGAAGTCGGCATTCCCCACAGAGCTGTGAGGTCGGGAAGACAGCAATCATGGCTTGTTGTCTGGTCTCCCCTACTGTGGTCAGGATTATTCTTCTTCCTCCAATTTTTTTTTAATTTTTAATTTTTGGTGGACAATGGAAATGAATTCAAACTGAGTTAAGCAAAAAAAAAAAAAAAAGGCAATTTATTGGCTTATATAACTAAATAGGTTTCTAGTTTCCCATACAGCTGGATCCAGGTGTGCAAATGACGTCATCAAGCCTTGCCGTCTCCCTCCATCTCTCTGCCCTGTTTTGTTCTCCCTTGTCCTTCTCCATTCAGACTCTGTCCACATGGGAGCTCCTGGGAGCTCTGGATTCACATTCATGCTTCTCCACGGCCATCCCAACTAAGGGAGTCCAGCAGTCATCCCAGAATTATGTCTCCTTGGCCTGGCTTGGATCACATGTCCCAGCATTCTTAAACCAATTCCTGTGGCTGCCAGGACTGGAGGGTGGGAAGTCTGAGATGGGAAACAAGAATCAGCCAGGCCTGGGTCCGGGGCCCATTGCTGGAGCCAAGGATAGGGGTCAGGCACCCAAGCAGTGGTCTGGAAGGTATCAGAGTACTGTAACCGGAGGGAAAGAGAGACGGGGCCAGCCAGAAGCAGCCACTGTCCCCTTCATCTGATGATTTCCCCAAAGATGCTGTCTGTAAATGTCTTTCCCACTGAGCCAGCTCTTGACCTTTCTCAGATATGTGATTTAATGCCTTTGGGAGCTCTGCTTTGGAGAAGAGCTCAGAGAGACCTTTTTTTGCTGTAAGAAAAGTGTAATTTCTGTGCTCTCTACTAAAAACCTCTTGACCAAGCACCTCTGCACGTTCTGAGGCCTGTGATTTCTGAATCTCTCTTCTCTGAGCCTTTGGCTTTTTCCTCACTGTATCCAAAATCTTAAACCACCTTGTCCAACCTATGCAAATGGGGAGAGCTTGGGTGCAGTCACCTGGGGCTGCGTCGGGCTTGGTAAAAGCAGCCGATCCTGTCAGTATTTTGGAAGGGAATATATGACTTGCTAATTTACAGATGGCACTGGTTTTGGACGTTTTGCAGATATTAGCAGTGATGAATAGGAAAGGAACTGAGAGAGTTCCTTTCCTATTCATCACTGCTAATAGCCGCAAAAAACATGGACAAGGAGTAACAAAATTATTTTCCATGTATATAAATACTAATTGATACACTAGAGGGAAATGCATATGGAACATGGATATTAGCTCAAAAGGAGTCTCGTTCAAAGCTGCCCCAAATTAGATGACCTCACAGAGCATCTGGCCACAGACAGAGGGACTGCGTCTTGTTTCAACACGGGGAGCTGGCAGTTTTCTGACACTGATCCCCCTCATCCAATCTTCTCCCTCCTTCACCTCCAGGCCTTTTCCATCTCAGGTGGTCCCCGCAGCCACTCTGTCACTTGGGCCACGAACATTTTCTTTTTCCCTCATTCCGTACAGGCCATTAAGAATCCTAGCAATGCTGCGTCCAAAACAGATGCCGAATCTGTCCCCTTCTCCTCTGTTTTCACCACTTGCCACCCTTGTTCAGGCCATTGGTACTGCAGTACCCTAGCGAGTCCAACCCGTGTGTTTTCCGAGAGGCAGATCAAATCATGTCACTCCCCTGCTTCAAAATCTAACTCTTCCGTAGTGCCCCATCGCAGAGAAGAACATCCAGATGTGATCCAGCCCCTGCCTAACCTGCGGCTCTCATTTTCCTTGACTCTCTCCCTCTGTCACTTGGTTCTAACCAAGGCCTTTGCCCTTGCTGTCCTCTCAGCCAAGAATGTTCTTCCAGAAATACCGAAGAACGGCAACGTCTTCTCCTCACCCAGGCCTCAGTTCGAATGTCACCCCCTCAGAGAAGCCCGCCTGACCACCCCTACTACTACTCAGTCACTCCCTAGCCCATCTCTTTTCTTGTTTTCATGGTATTCATCACTCTGTGGAACTCTCATATTTATTTGTTTGTTAGGTGTTTATTGTGTGTCTTCACTGCAAAGGAAACTCCTAGAGAGATTTTGCTGTCAGGGCTCGGTACATAGTGGAGATCAATTTGTTTCCCATTAACTACGAATTTGGTGAAACACAATGATTTCACTTTGATTAATTTACCTGCAGGTATTTATTGAAACCTACTCTTCAATCAATCATTTATTTAAAAAGGAAAAAGCCTTTATTGACCATGTGTTTTCAGATCCTTCTCTAGGCTCTGGGGATGCAGCAGTGAACAAAGTCAACAGAGTCCCTGCCCTCAGGGAGCTTCCAACTTAGTGGCAAAGACTAATGAAAACAAGTTAGCAGTACGTGTAGAATATATTTTCAGGTAGTAATACGTGTTGTGACCAAAAATAAAGCAGGGTAAGGAGTGGTGGGGAAGGGGCACTATCTGAACTTGGGCGGTTAGAGAAGGCCTCTCCGAGGAGATGACGTTTGACGAGAGACTCGTGGTGAGAAGGAGTGTACCAGTTAGCTTTTGCTGCGAACAAACGAACCCAAGCTTTACAGTTAGTACAGCCACCATTTAGTCATGATTGGCTCATAACTCAGGGGCTTGGCTGGGCAGTTCTTCTCATCTGAGCTGGCATTGTTGGGCCTGCTCATGTGTCTGGTCAGCTGGCAGATGGGCTGGCAGCTAAATGATCTAGAATGCCTTCAACATCCGGCAGTTGAGAGGCTGTGGGCCAGAGTGGCAGGACGACTGGGCCTGTCACCTGTCCCCTGGCCCTTTCACATGGCAAGACTCCGAGTGTGGTGAGAGAGGACAAGCCCCATTGCATATATGCTTCACGACCTCTGCTTGCAGCGCCTTTGCTTGTCCCGTGGGCCAAAGCAGATCACATGGCCCAGGTCCAAGGAGTGGAGAAACAGACCTCACTTGGGGATGGGAGAAGCGGCAAAGTCACATTGCGAAGAGGCAAGGACTGGGTGGGAGGAATCAGTGGCCGGGTTGTATGCTACTGCTGCTATGAGAAACTATGATGTGCCTGGTACCATGCCAGGCACACATCTTTTTCATCTACCCCGAGATGCTCAGAGTTACCTTGGCACCATGACAAGCAGAAGGATCTGAGGCTAAGCTACAAAATGTGTGTTGGAAATGGCAGGGGTGTGGGAGAGGAAGCTTGCTCCAGGGAGGTAGTGCGGCTCGGTCACAAGGATGTCCTCTGCCTCCTTATCTGAGCTGAAATGGGTGGGACCACGTGGCATCCGGGCTTTTTTTCTCCCAGCACTCTATTGCTGATGTTCTGTGAAAAGATTCAGAGCATGAATCTTTTGAATGCAGCCACCCAAAAGGGTGCTAAAATAGGCTTCAAGTTCCCCAAGGGTGGAAGAGTTTAGGGCTTCATCCTTCTCTAATGGAGACCATTAAGTAAGAGAAGTTCCAGCCAAATATCTAATAGGGCCTGACCAAGAGTTTCACTTGGTTTGAGTTTTCTGGGCAAGTGGATGACTCACCTGGGCCGTTTTGCCCTGGGATCACAGAAGATCACTTCTAAATGGTCTCTAATGGAGCCAGGGTGGGGAAAGGCCAAAAGATGGAGGTGTTCACCAGAGGTCACTTCCTTTGCCCCAAATCCACGTGAACCCTCATGGTAGTGGCCAATTTCCAAAAAATGTCTATTTTCAGGGTTGTGACTTACTGACGTAGCTGCCTCCATTTAGTTACTTGTTTAATCATTCTATCTATACTGAGCTCCTTCTATATGCGAGGCTCTGTGGACACAGTGGTCTAGTAAAATAGATAGGTTTTCCGCCCTCAGGGAATTAACCATCTGTCAGGGCAGAGGGGTATTTACCAAATGATCACAAGATCACAGTGACCAGGACAGGGAAGGGGAAGTTCACGGTGACAGGCTATGAGTGGAGCTCTGATGTAGTCAAGGAAGTGGAGAGGGCTTCCGTAAAAGGTGAGCTAGGATCTGAAGGACGCGCTCAAGTTAACCAGGCCATGTGAGTTCCAGAGAGAGAACAGCACATGCAAAGGCCCTGTGATTGGAGAGAGGAATATAAATAGGAGTGACCGAATGACAGTCTTAATGGAGCCAGGAACCCCTGGTGCAAGATGAGGTTAGAGAAAATAGAAGCCATACGGGCAAAGCCTGCTGGCCGAGCAGCGTGTGAAGCCACACCGAAGTGTTAAGTTTCAGATGAGGTGACGTGATTGGTAAGTGGAGAATGGATCCAGGACTGTGCGCAGGTTTAAGGACACTGGTTCATTCATCCTGTTGACCTTTCCTGCACCTTAGCAGTGTCCCAGGCCCGAGAGCCACTAAAGGCAAAGGTGCAGAGCCCACCATGAAGACACTTTCATCTGCGTCTGGGTTTTCAAGCTGATAGAATACAGAGATAAAGATCATTGCTCTTGTCTCCATCTTAGGGACCTCTTCCAGAGCCTCTGGTATTCACAGGTCACTTTTCTCTCTATTGCAGGCCTTCAGTGAATTTCACTGCCTCCTGGGGAGACCTGCACTACCTGGGGCTCACGGGCCTGGAAGTGGTGGGCAGGGATGGCCAGGCACTGCCCATCAACTTGCACCAGATCTCCGCCTCCCCCAGAGATTTAAATGACCTCCCTGAGTACACGGATGACTCCCGGACCCTGGACAAGTAGGTGTCTGTAAGAAGCTTAACTTCATGACAGTGGGGGCTGGGGGATCCATTCTGCATCTTAGATTTCAGATTCAAGCATCAAATAGCAGCCTGTATTCCATCTTCTCCCGGCCACCCTGTGAGGTCTGTGGTTGTCCCACTTTGTAGTCAAGGAAAACCAAGACTCAGAAAGGGAGGTGACCCTCCCAGAGCCACGCAGCTGGAAGTGGTACGCAAGGTTCGAAGCCAGGTTCTCCTGCTTCCAGACAGAGTTTTGCTTCGTGTTTTGTCCGCTGTACTTTGTGTGGGACCTCGAGCACAGTGGCTGCTCAGAAAGGCTTTGCCGGGACAGCTCTCAGCGGCCGAAAGCTTTTCCCTCCTTGAGGTTGGAGGTGATTGCTGAGGAAGTCTCCACACTTTCCCCTGCATTTGTCAGATTTCATAAGGCCAAGCTGGGTCAAGTCAGTAAGAGGACAAGCCTGAAATATAGCATGGATCCGTGGGGCCCCTTAAGCTGCAGACTGGCACTCGCACCATGGCCGCCCCGCTGAGGGCAGCTGTCCAGCATGGGCCCTTCCTGGACATGCAAACAAGAGTCATCTAGGGAAGTCAGAGGAATGAGAGTTCAAATCTTGACTGTGCCCTTGGCAACTAGTAAGTTTCTTAACCTCTTCACTAATAATGAAATGATAACAATAATAGTAACTGAGATTATAGTTGCCATTTTTTTGAGCAGTTATTAAATGCCAGATGCTGGGCTATGCTAAGCAGGTGACAGATATTCATCCGTTTAAACTTTAAACAGCCCAAAGAGGCCCCCATGTAAACTGAGGTGCAGAGAGGTTAAAAACTGGCCAAAGGTCACGTAGACAGCAGTGAGTAGTGGAGTCATGATTTGAATGTAGGTCCATGGGAGACTAACACCCATACACTTAACCACTAAGTTATTCTATTTTCTCCTGCCTTCGTTTCCTTATCAGTAGAACGGTGACGATAAATCCCATGGCTGGAGTGTGGAAAGGGGATTGCCACATGACAGCTGTACTCCGTGCCTGGCCCAGAGCGTGTGCAGGGTCAGCGGTAGAGCCCTCTCTATTCCGATAGGGTGCCCTTTCACTGTAGCCCACCTGCCCTGCCGTCATTGTCTGCTCAGGGGCCATTCTGTTCTCTGTGTCTTAGCAAGTCTCACTTCTGCTTCTTTAGACGTGGAGCCCGTGGACCCAGCTCCTGGCTGCATACCCCACTTGTTCATCTACATCCACCCCGTTACCACCCCTCTGCCCAAATTATATTGCAGCAAATCCTGGGTCTGATAATCACCTCTAAATATTTCAGTATGTATCTCTAAACAAGAAAGACTTGAAAAGGAAAACATAATCTCAGTATCATTATTATACCTAAAAATAATATCATTTCTTAAATTACTAGATATCTAGCATGTCCCTATTTCTCTGACAGTTGTTTCTTGAATTGAGATGCAGATAAGGCTCCTCCATTGTGATTAGTTGGTTTGAGCCCCAGATAAGGTTTCTACATTGTGATTGGTTGATTTGAGCTCCAGATGACATCTCTACATTGTGATTGGTTGATTTGAGACCCCACTATGGTCCATACATTGTGATTGGTTGATATATCTCGTGCCTCTTATAATCTCTTGCTTCCCTTCCATCTTTAAAAAAAAAAAATTTTTTTTTAATTATTTGTTGAAGAAACCAGGTTTTTTGCCCTGTAGAGTCTGGATTTTACTGGTCGCTTCTCTACGGTATTGATTAACCTGTTTCTTGGACCCCTTTATTTCTTGTAAATTGTTCATTAGTTCTAGAACCCTGCTCAGATTGAGGTTTGACCGTTGGGGCAAGACATGACCCTTGGGTTGTTATTACTGTGTGTCCTCTTCAGGTTGTCAAGCAGTTTGTGACATCGGTAGGCAGTGCTCTGTGGCTACATCCATTATTCAGGGTTGCAAACTAGCAATACATTGATTCTATTATTCTTTTTTTTTTTCATCAGTAAAGAGAAATTTTCCCTCAATTTTTTGGTTATTGCGCAACTCAAATAGGAAAGGCAGTCTAAAATGCTTGATTCCTTCCCTTTATTTTTTAGTTTTCAAAATAACCAGTTGTTTCTCCAGCATCTTTTAAAATGTTCGTTTGTTTTTGACTATAATAAATCATGGATTTAAATATACTGTGTGAGAAGGGTTTCAGCCTATTGCAGTTGTTCATCCTATCGATGCTCTTAGACACTGGGAGTTCCTGAATCCTTTTTAAAGTAGCAGTCTCTGAGAGCCTCCCTGCTTTCTGACCTAACAAGATATTTCAGCCTCATCTTGTATCTTTCTTTTTAAAAAATTATTTTATTATATAAGTTTCAGGTGCACTTATCTTGTATATTTCTTGTTCCAGACATGGAATCAGCCATTTCTCCACTAAGCCCTGGTTCCTTCTAGTGGGAAATGGTATTTAGAGACCATAGTCTGGCTACTAGGGATACTCATTGCTACTAGGTTCGCCATGTTTTCTAGGCTTTTTTTGTGGACATTGCTAGGAAGTACCATTTAGATATTCTTGAGGGTGTCTGTAGGGACCTCCCTTCACTGTCAGCTATAAGCGCTTCAGCAATTCTCTCTACTCTCAGAATTGGGCAACAGTTTTGCTATCAAGGCAGCTCTAGTCCCAGGTAGGATAGATAGGTAATTGCTTTTAGAAGGAAACAGAAGGTTCTCTAGTGGTAGTTCTCAGTCAGCTTAATTCCAGTTTTAAGATGCCAGAAATTGTAAGACATATCATCCATCAGTTTAATAACAGCCTTTTAGAGAAAAAAAGAAACAGTATCTCCTTGGATGAACACTTAGGTTATAAGATTTGTTCCAAATCTAAAACGTTAAACTGTTAAAGGAAAAAATAAAGTTTATTTTAAAACCCAGGAAACACGGCAGCAGCCCAAGTTTCTCCCAGTGTAGCAGCTTCAGAGTCGCCAGGAAAATGGGAGGGAGAGGAGAAGGCATTGCCCGAAAGCTGAGAGCAAGGCTTCTGTCCCTGGGGCCAGGCCTCTCAGTGGTGGTGCCGGACACACGAGCCAGAGCCACAGGATGAGGGTCGGGATCTGGGCCGAGCTGAGCTGGCCAGTCCAGAACAGCCAATGGCAGTATGGTCTTCGTGACAAACACAGGCAGAGCTGTGGAGGTCGAGGCAGGGTGTCCTGAGCAGGAGAACCAGACACTGGCCAGGATGGGAGTGCCACACGGGCAAGGCAACACGTCCAGAGCAGTGGCCGAGAAGAACACGAGGGTGCCGGGCTCCCTCCTTATGCTGCGAGGCTCCCTGAGACACCCAGGCTGTGTGGTCACAGGCCAAACCCGCTCCCCACGGAGGCACCTGCCTCTTCTGGTACTCGGCCCACACCGGGAGCTGCCAGGGTAGCCCTGGCTTTAGTACCTCTCTCCCCCAGCACGAGAAAGGAGGGACAGAATGCTATCCAAATGTTCCATGGAATAAGCATAGAATTTACAGAAAGCCTAAAAAAGAGAGAAAACTATTCACCTCCCATCCCCTCTGACCCAACTACGTTTTCCCCGTTTGCATCCTCTCTCCTGGCCCTTGTCCTCGTTTTCCAGTGTTGAGATCAGTGCCCCCGCCATCCCGTCACCTGCCTTTCTCGTGTCACTGCACCGTCCTCCTGACTGTCGTTTTTAACAACTGTGCAGATTTCCTTAATGTTTTCCCTATTTCGAGACCTCTTAGGTTATCTTCTTTTTTAATATAAATAAATCAGACTATCATGAAAATCTTGGTGCCGATAGCCCTTCCGACATGTTGCGTAAGTTTTCCTCAAGGGAAAAACAATTCCAGAAATGGGATCATTGGGTTAAAGGGTCCTGGAAAATGACACATTTTCCCCTCTTTTAAAAAATTTTGGTGATCGCTTCACTGTACCTTGACAGCGTAGACTGTTATTTTTTTCCCATTTTCTTATTTTGTCTCATTTCACAGATGAGAGGTGGCCTTCACTGTTGCTTTAATTAGTCTCACCTCCCTTAAAGCATCTGCTCCAGCCAGGCTTGCGCTGGGCTTGAGCTGCAGTGGGTGATGAGTGGGTGTAGACCCCACGCTGTGATTTCTCCAGGCGGACCGGGCCACCCCACTCACCGCTCCTTCCCCACTGCGTGCAGGTTAATTGACGGAGCCAACATCACGATGGAGGACGAGCATATGTGGCTGATCCCCTTCTCGCCAGGGCTGGACCACGTGGTCACCATCCGCTTCGACAGAGCCGAAAGCATCGCAGGCCTGCGCTTCTGGAACTACAATAAATCTCCAGAGGACACCTACCGAGGGGTAAGCCAGGGAACAGTGGCCATGCTCGGCCCACTGTCAGGGAAACGGGGCCTTGATGAATGGCTGGCGTGGCTGCCAGAGAGGAGCATAAATCCTCCAGAACCTTCCAAATGGAGCTGGGGGTTACAGGCAGGGAGAGAGCATGCGGCTATTTCTTCTTCTGCAAACAGCAGATGCAGGCTGAAGAGCCCAGGCAGACTCGGAAAACTGCAGTACCTTGTCTTCTCCAGGGGTCCCGAGATCTGCAGCAGGCCCGGCCCCTACCTCATCGCAGCCTATTGTAGCCCGGTGTTCACTGAGCGCTGGGTCAGGCTCCCAGCCTCTGGGAGGCAGGTTTTATTACCTGACCTCTCAGGGTGTCAAAAAGTGAGGTTCAGAAAAGTCCAGTCGCTCATGCAGGGTCACACAGCTAGAGCCCCATCCATGTCTACCAGGCTGGGAACCTGCCTCTACACTGAGTTCTGCTGAGTGTGAAAAAGCAGAAAAAGAGGAAAATAGCATCAGAAACAGGCTTCTCTGACCTGTGTGCCTATGAACCGTGAACCATTTATCCCTTCTACTACACAGAAGTGACGATGGGAAGGTCACCCAAAATACGGCAACGCAGCTAGGGCCTAAGGCCACCAGGCCCTGAGTATGAATGTCCATTCCGACCCTCATCAGCTGGGTGACCTTTGGAAAGTGGTCTGCTTTCCCTGGGCCTCAGTTTCCTCATCTGTAAAACCACAAGGAGGATGATACCTGCTATATAGGAGGGTGGTTGTCACCCCTTGCTACACAAAAGGAGACAAAGCCAGGACTTGGCCTCGGGTCCTGTGAGCCCAGGTCTAGGCTCTCCCCGACGTATGCGCCACAGAGCTCTTCACAGGACCCGTGGGGGCCTTGAGGACGCAAGGGGCCAGCGGCCCCCAGCCCGCCAGCGCTCTCCTTCCCGAGCAGCGGCTCCTCTGAGTGCGCCGTTCACAAACCCTCCCCGGGCCGCCCTGTGTCTGTGCAAGCATGCTCTCAGGTTCCGCACACTTAAAGTCAGATACGCTGGCAATGAAAAAAACATTCTTTAGCTCGACTCGTGCCTCCAGGTCTCTACATTCTTTCCAGTGTATCAGTCGTTCCATTAGCGCTTCTGTGACCTGGATTCACTGCCTGGAAACATTGGGCCCAGAGCCCCTGCTTCCCAGGCCTGGCCCCCACCAGCCTCCGGGCCTGTGCCAAGTGGCCACTGTGGGAGGAGGGAGATGGGCAGAATCTGAAAGGGTGGATCCCGCAGTGCAGCGCGATGGATGCCCCCCAGGAAAACACACTGGACGCCTAACCCCCAAGACCCTGCTGGGCACCCTGCTTATGGGCCCCGGGCATGTGGTTAGGCCCATGCCTTGGACTCCTGGAGATTGGACTTCATATTGCTCCAGTGTGTCTTTGGGAAAACTGCTTAGCCTCTCTGAACTCCAGTTTGTTAGCTCTAAGATGGAGGTGAGAATAGAAGCCGTCTCCAAGGGAATGAACAGAAGCCTAGGGAAATCACGGACCCTTCCTGGAAGAGGTGGTGACCCCAGGCAGGGGCTTCCTGGACCTCTGCTTTGCTCTGTTGCCAGCTTCATTTTCAGGCAGCTTTCTCCACAGGGCAAACCCTGGCAGCCCTAGGCTTATGTCCCACATGCTCCAAGTTCAGCAGAAGAGAGAACTCCTCTTCTGAGGCAAGCCAGCAAAACCCCAGGAGTCAGACTGACTGTTCCAGTCGAGTTCCATGACGCTGAACCAATCACATGACCAGTAGGTCCAAGTCCTCAATTTAGCCATGCTGGGGTCACAGGTCCAGTCCTGTGGTTAGGATAGGAATTACCCTCCAAGAAAGCAGAGCAGAGATATAGTAACAGCTTTTGGGCCCCCATATCCAGGCATGCATAAAGCCAGTCATCATACACTTTCCAGGTTTATGTGCCCTGTGACTGACTGACTGACAAAATGGGGGGCTCCCTCAATGCCGAAGGAACAAAGGGCTCCAGGTGCACATGAGTTACCCATGAGACCCAGGCAAAGCCCCTTTCGTTCTGCAAGGAGGAGCCCTCTACATCTGAAGGTGAAATTCTACCAGTCTGGTTGGCAGCTGGTCCCTCGTTGCTAACCATGAAGGTGGGGTAAAGCACTGAGGAGCCCTGATTCCAAAATGTGTGATTGGAGAAAGGGTGCTTGTGTATCGCCCCTTTCTGCTCACTCACCACCCTCCCCCCAGGGGAAACAGAGCTGAACCACCTCACACTCTGCCATTAAGGCTTTGAAATTTACTGCTAGATCCTGGCCATCTGGCTGGCAAAATCTGGCCTAGAACACGGGACCTGTTGGCCCAAATCTAATTGACTCAGCAAGCTCTCGGTAAGCACCTACTGTGTGCCAAGCCCTGAGGCAGATATAGAGATGGTCCAGCCGCCAAAGGAGACCCAAAAACCACCAAGGACAAGGACACTACTAGGAAGCACATGCTCTAGAACAGTGATCCCCAATCTTTTTGGCACCAGGGACCGGTGCTCCTATGAGACGAATGCCTGATGATCGAGGTGGAGCTGAGGTGGTGATGCTAGTGCTGGGGAGCGGCTGCAAATACAGGTGAAGCTTTGCTCGCTCTCCTGCCGTTCACCGGCTGCTGTGCGACCTGGTTCCTAACAGGCCACAGACTAGTAGCCATCAGCAGCCGGGAGGGTCGGGTACCCCTACAGCCTAGAGGATGAGCTAATGGCTGTGAGAAGAAAGAGCAGGGAGTGCTGGGGCAGGCGATGATGCGTGAGCCAGGGTTTGAGGGAAGAGCAGTACAGGCTGACGATTGCTGAGTGCGTATTTTGTGCCGGGTGCTGTTCTGTTTGGATACTTTACATAAGTTAACTCGTCATGGAGCCCATTTAACAGATGAGGAGTTTGAGGCATGGGGAAGTTCAGTAACTTGCACAACTACTAATAGTAGACGTCAGAGCCCTTGAGCCCATGCCCTGGACCACCATGTCGTACTACCTCAGGCCACTGCCGCCGAGTGGACTGGAGAATGTCTGTACCTGTCTCCTGTGGCAGGGCCACACCTGCCTTATCCCCTGCCATCTGCCCAGCGCCCAGCACAATGCCTGGCCCAGAGTATGGATGACACTGGACAGTGGCCCCTGCCAGGTGGTTTTGGCTGGGAGAAAGGCCAGCCCAAGCTGTTTCTCAGGCTGGGGGCTCTGAAGGCTCGCTGTCATAAAACCAGCTGCCAGCAGCACCAGCCATGTCAGCATGTACTGCTGTCCTCCATGCTGGCTTCTTCCTTCAGGCACGTTTTGTCCTCTGTTCGCCAGGCCAAAATCGTCCACGTCTCCCTGGATGGCCTGTGCGTCTCCCCTCCAGAGGGCTACCTCATCCGGAAGGGGCCGGGCAACTGCCACTTTGACTTTGCTCAGGAAATCCTCTTTGTGGACTACCTCCAGGCGCGACCGCTGCCCCAGCCGGCCCAGAGGTGAGAGAGCAGCACCGTGCACACCCCTCCCTGTCCGCCGCCGTCCGCTCTGCGCTGCTGCGCTCCGAGGTGTCCTCCTAAAGCGTTTTGAAATGGTGATCAAACGCATTGCTTTTCAACTTGGCCATTTCTAACGCTCAGTGAAGCCTCTCCGGAAGCTTGGGGGACATACCCACCTTGTTCTGGGCGTTTGGGTTTCTCACAGTCTGGAAGGCTTAATATTTTAAATGCTCCGTTCCACTTCCTGCTGGGAAAAGAGGATCTCCAGTCTGCCTGATTCCAGAAATACCCCCTGGCCGATTTGGGGGAGGGCCTTCCTTCTCTTGTTTCTGTGTTCTTGATTTAGAAAGATTCAAAAAGAAAAATAGGGCCTAATATTTCATGGATTCACTGGGATTTCTTGGCCCTAGTCTCAGCCGCAGTAAGTTCATAACAATTTGTAAATGCCACATTAAGGTCACTCATTTAAACCCCCTGATGTCCAAACGCCAGAGGCAAAGCTCTTGAAACAAAATGAATTTCCCTCCACTGCATCTAGGATCACTTCTTGGGCTGGTCACTGGGAACAGTCACTTAATTATAACATTGCCCTTGAAATGGAAGGAAACCTGGCCAGGGCTGGAGGCCACTGGCTGTAGACCAGGGAGAGAAGTCCAGTGGGAAGAAATACGGAGGCGGAGAGAGCTCTCCCTCCCAAGTGCCTGCTCGGTGCCAGATGCTTCGTATTCGTTCAAGTAGGGATTATTATGCCCATTTTACAGACGTGGGAACTGAGGCCCTGGCTAGTGAAGCCACTTGCTCAGGATCAGTAAGCCAAAGCCTTCAGGGCGCTCCCCACCTTCCAGCCTCCTTCGCCTGGCCTCCTCCCATCCCACCCTCTACTTAGCCCCTTTGGCTACTCTCCGAGGCAAACACCAACGCCCCAGCCCCTCCCCACCTCAGGGCCTTCGCTCTGGCCGCTCCTGTGCTTAGGCTCAGCTCAGACTCTTCCCACAGCCGCTGCCTCCTCCGCTCAGACTCCGCCTCGCCGCCGCTGCCCAGTGCTGCGCCTCATCGCCCATCGTGGGTCTCACTCAGCTCTTAGCACAACGCGGAATTTCCTTGTTTGTGAAGGGGCAGTAGGAGTCGTTAAGAGAGCGGACTCTGAAACTGGGCATCCTTGGGCGGCATCCCACTTCTGCCTCTGACTAGCTGTGTGACCTTGAGCAAGTGACTCCAATTCTCTGTTCTCCAGTTTCCTCATTCAGAACCCAGGGATATGAGTACCCACCTCCTAAGGTAGAAGAGTGCATGTCGGCCGAGCCTGAGAACGGCCTGTGCCGGGCTGGCCGTGGCCGAGTAGAACGGGGGCTGCGTGCGGGCAGGAGCTTCAGCTGCCTTTCCCCGCTGCTCTGCCACGCGTCCTCGGCGTCTGTCTCCCGGGCAACAGCGGACCCGCAGTTCTGCCCCTCGCAGTCTTTTGCTTCCTGGTACTATTTTTTTTTTTTTTCAGGCTTGACACGAAAAGCCTGGAGCGGGCGAGCATGGACTACGAGGCACCACTGATGCCCTGTGGCTGTATCCTTCCCCCAGCCCGTCCACACATCCTGGGCCCTCGGGGGCCAGGCCTGGAACCCAGGGAGAGGGCGAGGCCTTGCGGGGTCCAGGTGGGGTCTGGGCCACTGCTGTGGGCCAGGGCTCCAGGCAGGCCTCAGCGGAGGCAGCTGGAGAGGATGGGAGGACTCGTGGTTCCTCGGGCACACGGGGTGCTGCTGGGACTGAGGCAGCACAGGAGTTTCCGATCCCATACCCCTGAGGTTACAGGAGGCAACACTAAGGACTCTAGCTGGGAGGGGCCAGAGAAGCTAGACCTGACCCCAGGGGCTAGCCTGGGGTCTGTCCTTGGGACCACACAGGGAGAAGATAGAAGGAAGGACGGCTCACATCCGCTGGACCCCTGTGGCGGCTCCACACTGTTCACAGTGGGTCCCCTGCTTTAACTCACTGTCTTAGCCTTCTGTGGTGGGTGCCTTTCCCGTCCCCATTTCACAGCTGGGAAAGCTGAGGCGGGGAGAGGCTAAGTAACCTGCCCGAGGCCACACAGCTGGGAAGGAGCAGGGCCGGGCTGGTGAGGACAGGCAGCCTGGCTCTCTCACGAGCCTGTTCTCCTGGAGGGACTGCCTTGGGCCTTGGTATCACTTGGGATCCACCCTGCTACCCCTGAGGTTTCCGGCCCAGCCTGCTCCTGGGAATGCTGGGAGCGAGGTAGGCCAGGGCACGGGGCCAAGAAAGGGCTCGGCGCCGGGTTGTGTATGCGGGACGCAGTCAGCAATGGTCAGTCACCCTGCCACAGCCCATCCCTCCTGATGCGCTAAAGCTCACGTATTCCCCCTGCACCCCAACAACCTACACACTTTACATGATGGAGGAGGGAACAGGTTCTCTGATCTGGTCGTTTTACAACCAAGGAAACCGAGGCACGAGGCAGTTCGAGGCCTGGCCAGTTCGTTTAGCATCATACAATGAGTCCGTGTGTTCACGTCACAGATGTCTCTCCTCATCCTGCCAGCTCCCTGGAGAGCATCGTCCCCTCCCGTCCTTCTGTCTCCTGGGGCCTGGAGAAAGGTTTGGAATTCTTAACACACACACACACACACACACACTTTAAATTAAAGAAAATTCAATTCCACATATTTTGATAGATTTCAGTCTCAGTGAGAGAAAAAAGTCATTTTCTTCTCCTGTTCATCTATATAAACCAAAAAAAAATTATATCCCTGTATTATCTTTGTCATTGTTTTACTTTGTTCTCAGAAAATTTTAATCCTGCTTTTCCTTAATAACATGTCCCAGTCATTTTTCAGTTTCAGCTCCTGACCAGCTGGGGTGACCCCTATTACATTGGTCTTACGGGCCTGGAGCTATATGATGAGCGGGGAGAGAAAATCCCTCTGTCGGAAAACAGTATCCTTTCTGTCTGAAGGGGCTCTACCGTGACTGCGGGGAGCCTGGAAGGTCAGGGGGAGGAGCAGGAGCCTCCGATGTGGAGGGAGCTATCCCTGTAGGAACCAGGCCTGAGATGAAAAATACCACTGTGCTCTTTTCACGGTCAGATGCTGATCCTTGGGAGTGGGCAAAGCAACAAGCAGCTCCCAGCCATGCCTGACAGGAGTTTCACAAAACAGAGTCCTGTGGTCCAGGGAGTTGGGAGAGGCAATCAACTGCAGCCCCCCTTGGAGAATCACAGGCGCTTTGGAGTTCTAAAGGCTCTGACAAGGCCTGCAGGGGACAACCTGGTGCCTTGTGTTCAACCCAGTGTGTCCTGAATTTATTGACCATGGAACCCTTTGATGTAGAATGCCCACATCGGAATTTGCAAACCGTTAGCCTGTTGAGTTTTTAACTCTTTTACGTTAATTGCTAATATTTTTTTTAAATCGGGTTTCACATGAAAACCCTGATCTTCAGCTTCTTTTGAGCAAGTGGCAGTGAGAGGCCACCGGCATGCATGGTGACGATGGCTGGGCCTGTGTCCTGGCTGCCAGTCCCTAAGCGCATCCTTCCAGTGGACCTTAGTTCTTACTCACTGTTATCCACCAGCCCCCAGACCCAGGGTTTCTGTTTGCCGAGGGCCCACTCTGTCCAGGAGCTGTACCAGGGCTTGTCACATGGTGCCAAATTTGCCCTCACAGCAATCTTGTGAGATGCGTGCTCTCGTTACCCCCATTTTACGGATGAGGGATTGAGACACAGAGGTCGAGTAACTTGCCCAAGGTTGCACAGCCAGTGAGTGCTCGAGCTGGGGGTCTGGCCCAGAAGCCATGCTCTTGACCACTGAGCTGTCTTGCCTCTCTTCAATGTAGCCTGCCTGACCCTTCTGGGCTCTTGATCTGAGATCCCCAGCCCACCACAGTTAAGGACCTGCTAGAGCAGGTCAAACCCCAAAGCCTGCCTTGCATCTCTTTGGGGTTCCTGGACTCCACTTGGATCCTTTCCTGCTTTCCCTGTTGACACCATTCTCCTGGCGTGGAATGGAAAATTCTTGGTGTTTTTGATTATTATCGGTGATTCTGGGCTGCATAAAGCTCCACTGATTTTACCGAGAACACGTACATCCAGGGTCCTCTGAGCTCTACTGTCAATCCTGGGACATGGAGATTTTAATACCCATTTTATAGATGCGGAAACAGGTCTGGAGACGTGCTGTGGCTTGCCCAAGATCTCACAGGTCAGAACGGCAGAGCCAGAGCCGGAATCGGGTTCCCTAGACCCACATCCACGCCCGTCAGTAGAGGAGCTGTGGCTGGCCGGGCCCCCAGCCCTCGCAGTCCTGGCATGGCCCTCCCGTGCCAAGGCAGAGTTTGCCCTCCACTTTCCTCAGGGGTAGCAGCACGTTCTGTCCCTGCCGCCAGCGGTCCTGTGAAACTCCTCAGCCGTCTCTCTGCATGGTTTCCTCTCCTTTCTCTGGAACGGGCCGCCTCTCCTCACACTCACCCCCCACTCTTCTTGACCTCCATGTTCGCATTTTCCCCAGAACATGTCTAATTTGGCTGTCACTTCTGCCCAAAGCAGTAGACAGCTGCTCTGCCCGCCAGCCCCGCCAGCCCCGCCAGCCCCGCCAGGCCTGGTCAGTGTGATGGACGCTGGCAGCCGCCGGAGTGGCACACGGTGCCAGGCACACTGCTTTGAGTTATGGCAGCTTAGAGGCCTCCTCAGATATCGCCGCCTTCCCCGACAGCGTGAACTCCCTGGAGGGCGTGTGCGGGGACATCCGGACCCCGGACAAGCTCATCGACCAAGTGAATGACACCAGTGACGGCAGACACATGTGGCTGGCTCCCATCCTGCCAGGGCTGGTGGGTTCCCAGAAGCTCTCGGCGCTGGGGTTGGGTAGGGAGACTTCGCGTCCCTGATCTCAGTGACACATCTTTCTTCCGAGCCAAGTTAATTTAGAACGAGTCAGAATGCCTGCGAACCGTCAGGAAGGCTTAGGTCTGTGCTAACGCATCTAAGGGGGCCAGCTATTCTGGCCCAGTGAGTCTTTCTCTTTCTCTGGGGGTCCTTATTATAAGGGGGCAACAGGGAGATAAAGGGCCACATGGGACTTTGAAGCCAGGAAGCCCAGTGCAGCAGGCCTGGGGGCTTGGACAGCCTCTGGGCCCTGTGGGCATCATTCTCTAGTTCTTTCTTCTGCCCCTGCTTCTCTCTGGAACCCACTCTGTCCTCTTCCTTCCAGCCCCATCCCCTCCACATTCACTCTTTCTGCTTCTTCCTTATGTCACCGGCACTTGACCCCAATTATGAGACGACCACACAGAGTTCCCACTCTGGCACCGAATCTGTGTGGTCGTCTCTTCTCACCAACTAACTCAAGTTGCCCCAATCTTAGACCCCGCAGTTGGTCCTGCTTATCTTTTTTTCTTCAAGGCCTGATGATGAGCCTAGGGATAGGCCATCGCCCACCTGGGCCCTCTGGGTGGTGGTAGATAGGAGAGAGGCCAGGAACAGGTGGGGTTAGCACCTCCCAGCCTCTCAGCCATGGGGCCAGATGCCTGGGTAGGGATGTGCGGTCGGGTCTGGGGCATCTGTGTGACCACTGTGTCCCCTTTTCCACTTCATGAGCTTATGTGGGAGGGTAAGGGGTCCATTTTCCTCTCAAAACACAGGAAGGGGCAGCATCAGCAGTTCTGTGCTGGAGGTTTTTCAAAGGCCTCCCCCTAAATTATCACCCCCTACAATCAAGGGTCCATCAGCTTCCCTTGAACAGAGACCAGCCCCTTAGCCCTCAGCCTCACTATTGCAAAAGGGAGTGTATAGATCTATCATCCCCTGGACCCAGGACCACAAACTTGCGGCCCCCTAGCTAGTCTAGCCTCCTGCCGTCTTGAGTTTGGCCAGTTGTATTTCCCATCATCTTTTAATTGGGGCACTCAGAGGGTGGCCTCAGGCTGCGCCCCAGGGCAGAACTGGGGCAAAACGAAGCCTGCAGCCTGTGGCCAACACTGAATGTTGGTCACTTTTTGCTGTCTTGCAAGGAGCCTCCTAATATTTGAGAGTCTTTGTTGGGGACGGAGGACTAGAGGCTGTTGGGTCCCACTTTACCAGCTGATTCTGCCACTGACTGGACCAGGCCCTCTGCACTCCCCAGCGGAGGTTCAGAATCTTGTGCTGCAAATCACCCAGCAGGGCCTTCGGGGCCTGTCTGCAGCGCTTCTCATTTATGATTCGGGAAAGGACAAACGGGGGTCAAGGCCGCGCTGATTGGCAGGGCCAGTGCTCCTTGACTCAGGAGTTAAGAACTGTCCCTGGGCCCATGTTGCCCCAGACTGCGCCTCTGGCCTAACCTGGGGGACAGGGAAGGGTGCACCCAACTGTCCATGGGTATTTAAATGAGGGGCACGCCAGACCCAAGAAAACAGGCCCTCCAGGAGCCAGCTCAGCGGTTTGTTGCAAACGCAGCCACACGTGACCTGACTTAAGATGGGCTTCGAGGAGATGAGAGGCAGCAGGAGCCCCCTACGCCACGGCCCCGAGCAGCCCAGGCTGACTCACATGAGCAGGCACTGCCCGGGGCGTCCACCAGACTCGCCCCCTGCCCAAGCCCGGCACCCCCTGCCCAGCCCAGCGCCTCTGTTTGCAAACATTCCTGTTTTAATTAGTTCTCTCTAACAGGTGAACCGGGTTTATGTGATTTTTGATCTGCCTACCACCGTGTCAATGATCAAACTGTGGAATTATGCGAAAACACCCCATCGAGGGTGAAGGAGTTTGGCGTAAGTACTTATTAGCTGGGTTCTTTTAGATAATTATGCTCGTTGGTAATTAGGCTGCCGGCAATTATCATTTGTCGCAGTTTGATTGACTCCTCTCTGTTGCAACCTTAGACACAAATGCCTGGTCCTCCACGCAGGGAAATTTGCCATCCAACCATGAATTCCAAACCTCCTCTGAGTGATTTGAATCAGCACTCTGAAAAACAGAAAGTGGCTTTTTTTTTTTCCTTCCCATCTTTTCTCCAAGAATAGTGCTTATTTAGGGAGTTCTTCGTGCCAGGGGTGACTCTGGGTTGGGGAAAGTGGGGACCCCAAGAGCCTCCCAGCTCTGCCTCGTGTGCTGAAGTTGTTTCGGGCCCTCGAGCCTTAGCTTCCTCATCTGCAGCGTGGGCTAATGGCACGTCCCTTCCCCAGCGGTTGTGAAGATCTAAAGTCATAACAAATGCCGGCACGTAGCAGGCGACACTCCACGCGGTGACGTGCTGTGCCCAAGGTCACGTGTGGGGAGGAGGAGGGGGACCGGTCGGCCGCACCGCAGAGCCCTTCCCCTCTGTCTGTGCAGCTCCTGGTGGACGACCTGCTCGTGTACAACGGGATCCTGGCCATGGTGGGCCACCTGGTCGGGGGCATCCTGCCCACGTGTGAGCCCACGCTGCCCCACCACACCATCCTTTTCACCGAGGACACAGACATTTGCCACCAGGAGAAACACACCACCATCAGGTGTGCCCCAAGCCTGCCCACAACCTCCCCCACCAGCTCTAAGCAGGACAGGTGGCAGGGCCATGCAGCCCGGACCCTGATTGAATCTGCCGTCCTCTCCCTCCCCGCAGTAATCAGGTGGAGGACCAGGACGTCCAGATGATGAATGAGAACCAAATCATTACCAACTCGAAAAGGAAGCAGAGTGCAGTTGACCCAGGTCAGCTTCGGTTCTCTGCCCAGAGCATCCACCTCGGGAGTTTGGGCTAAATAGAGAAGGAGCTGGCAGCATCACACACCCTCTCTCGCCCCTGCCTGCCCTCACTTCCCTCTTCCCCCAGGAGCTTGCCTGGGGCCTGAGGAGGGGCAGGCAGCTCATGGCATCATGCTGTTCCTGGAAGCCAGGCCTTTTGGGTGCAGAGGGAAAAGTCCATTGAGGGCAGAAGCACATTATCAAAGGGCCTGGGCCTTGGGAAACCAGCAGAGGATGCACGGGGTGGGGGCTTCCCAGGAGGTGGTGTTTGAGCTGCATCCTAGGAGATGCACCCAGTTGGCCAGGCAAAGGGAACAGCATGGGCAGAGGCCTAGAGGGGCACTGTGGCAGGGCCTACCCCAGGCGGAGCGGATGGGTCAGTGTGCCGGGGGAGCCGGGCTCAGAGGCTGCTGGGAGCTGCAGGTTGGGGTCAGGTCTACAGGGGCCTTGGATTTCAGCCTGAGGGCGTGGGGCAGCCCTCTGGGGTGAAAGCCTGGTCACACCGATCCCTCCGCGTGCTCTCTTGACAGCCTTACGCCCCAAAACCTGCATAAGTGAGAAGGAGACAGCAAGACGGTGGCGCTGCTGACCGCGGAAGGAGGGCGAGCTGGTCCTCTCGGCCAGCACAGGGCTGCATCGCTGGCCCCCACTCAGTACCCGTGTCCCCCACCCTCAGTCCTCAGTGTCAGCCAGCCCAGACCGCAAGGGCTAGAAGAGAGCCATGGTGTGGAGGGGAGCACCCTGGGGAAAAGGGCCTTGAGGGATGGACGACCCTGGAACAGGTGGGAGCTCCAGGTAGGAGGAGCCAGTGCTGCTGCCGAGGGTGAGCCGTGACCTTCCACTGTCCCCTGCAGGGAGCCCCAGGACGCCCAGCTTGGTGCCTCTCCCATGAGATCCAGCAAAGCAGGGCTGGCGTCCACTCAGGCCTGTCATAGGTTCCCTGGACCGGGTCTGACTCGGGCCTGGGCAAGGAGGTCGGCTGGCGAGGCCTCTCATCCAGCCCGGAGCATGGCTGAGCAGGCAGGGGGACCAGGCCTCAAACACCAACACAGCATGTGCTGGGGGAGGCTCCGCCTTCCGGGGCCCAAGCTGAAGCGCCAACAGCCCCCGCCATACACATCCCTGCCTCATTTGGGGGCCGGTAGATCTGGCTGAGAGGGCAGGATTGTTCCCTGGACCCCTACATGTCTAGCCCAGAACTGCTGTAACCCCCTCATTCATCTCGGGTGCCGCTGGTCCTGCACGGGCCTCTGTCTGCCTATCAAGCCTGAGAAGGAATTGGCCAAGGACGTGTGTCCACCTGCCATGCAGAGCTGGGCCCACCCTGCCATGCAGGGCGCTGGTTTCTGCAGCGCTTCAGACCCCAGAGGGCCAGCGAGGCCCATCCAGATGCCCTCCTGCCACAGGGCAGGGGGACAGAGGACCAGTGCCACAACCCTACCCTCTGCCCCCAGAAGCTACCTCCCCTTCCGCTTGACCTCTTGTCTGGAGGGAGGTGGCCCTCATTGCACTCCCTGCCGCGTCCCCAGGGTCTCTTGGCGTGTTCTTCCTGCTGCTTTCTTCCTCTTTATCCACGTCCGTGCCCTTGCAGTCAGGCAGTGCAGTCCTTGCTCTCCAGGGCCCACCCTTTCTCCCTCTTCCAGCAGCTTCCCAGCAAATGTGCCTTGCACCCCCAGCCGAGTGAAGCCCAGAACGCATCTATTTCCATCTATGTAACAAGCTCGGATCAAGGACCTAATTGGTTTCCCAGTGGTGGGTAATTTCTCGTTCCCAACATTAATCCGTTGTTTTCCTGGCGCCCAGCCCGGCCCTCCGCGCACTGTACTAGAAGTACGTTCCTATGCAACCACGAGCCCAGCAAATACTTCATGAGCTTTGCCGCTTCCACGGGCAGCTATGCAAATGCGCTTTGCGTTTGGAGTGTGGGGTCGATGTGCAGATAAGGAATTGTTTCACCCCAAGAAGATCCATCATTTCTGTAGCTTCCAGGCCCCGGGCTTCCCTGCTCACATCCCCGATGTGGTGAGCTCCTCCGGAGCCTCTCGGGCTGGAGTTGATCCAGCCAGCTCTCAGAGACCAAAACTGGTGCGGTGGCTTGACAGGGAGCCTGGCTGTCCATTCCCGCCTGGGGCACCGGCGCAGGTCCGGCTTGTTGGGGGAGCACGCACACGCCGTGCACACTGGTTGCTGCATCTCAGCTGACGTTTCTAATAACTACGTACCACGCAATCTAGGAGGAAAAGAAGGCTGTGCAGGCATTAACGCTCAAATAAATTTCTATTTTTTTCTCTTGCAAAATCAATAAAAGATGTTATTAAGAATACAGTTTGATTAGACGGGATTTGGGGGTAGACAGAGGGAGCCCATGTTGCCTCCAGGAACCGAGCCGGAGTCCACTGAAGCCTGGCCAAGTGGCACGGGGCAGGTCCCCTCTCTGAGCTGCTTTTCCCCCACCTGTGCATGGGGTCGCGATCCTGGTACTGCGTGGAGAACAGATGATAGAAGCCCATACGCGGCGGCTATTCCATGCCTGGCGTAACTCATTTAATCCACATGACAACCCTGGGGGTAGGCGCTATTATGAGTCGTCTTTAATAGATAAGGGAACTGAAGCACAGAGAGGTCAAGTAGCTTACCCAAGACACACGCTTTGGAAGCTGTTAGTCAATGCCTAAATCCTGAGATAACTGCAGGCGAGCTGAGGCGGGGTGAAATCTCCTGTGTCTTTGGCCCTGGGGTTCCTTTCAGCATGTGTGGGTCCTGGAAGCCCACGCCCAGGTGCCGATTCCTGGCCACTTGCTGCGGTCCCCACCCCCCTGCTGCTTTCCAAGGTGAGCGGAGGCAGCCTCATTAGCTTCAAGATAAAGCCCTTGATTGAGGGGGAGTTTCCATTGAAAGGGGGTCTGGACTGCAGCTTGGGTGCCAGCAATCGGCTTGGCTCTAAGTAAGAGGGCCCTTTGGAAGCCCACCTTTCTCACTGTACCGGGGAGAGGGGAGAGACCCCTTGTGACCACCTCCCGCATGGAGGGAAGATGGCAGGGCCGCTGGCCGGCCCACCCCGGCCCTCTCCTCTCCTCCTCCAAAGGCAGAAAGGCCCTGCCCTGCCCAGACACCCTGGTGTTGGAGAGCCACCTCCTCCCTCCTCCATGGTTCGCTGTCTGGGCCAGCCCTGGAGACCCTCAAGGGCAGGCAAGCCTTTCAGAGTTTCCGCTGTGGATTGGGAGGCCGGTGGGGCATCCCCACTCCTGGGCCACAATTAGTCTCTCAGCCACCGGCTGGCACCCTGGGCCTGGGTTTTTGTTATTCAGGGACAAAGCTGGCCTGCAAGGGCCTGGTCAACAGGCAGCACGGGCTGCTTCGAGGGGGCAGCGGCCGGCCTAGCACAGGGGGTCCAGCAACACCAGGTCTTTAAAGTTTTTAAGAGAAGCCAGGAATTCAGGTGTTTTATTTATTCGTAATGTGAAATCTAACTTAAATGTTGGCTTGACTTAACTAAGCCAACAAACATCAAGTGCACCAAATAAAACTGGGAACAGGCCTGTGTAGCCCGCCCTCTGCCCCAGCATGAGCTCCAGCCCCTCTTCCTGCCCCCTGCAGGCAGCAG
The DNA here is from genome assembly GCA_003508835.1 of Eonycteris spelaea. Lineage (NCBI taxonomy): Eukaryota > Metazoa > Chordata > Mammalia > Chiroptera > Pteropodidae > Eonycteris > Eonycteris spelaea. The sequence continues at coordinate 1,696,448 of PUFA01000186.1, read as the reverse complement.
TCCCCAACCTGTGGCTCCACGAATGCCCCAGGGCTGATTCATGCACCCTCCTTGCCTCTCCAGGGAGCTAGAAGGAAGGAGATCTTTCCTTGATGCTCACCCTGCCCCTCAGCCCTCCGTGGGCAGGAAGGCCAGGGCCAGTCGGGCGACCTTTCCCTGCTGGAGGTGGCCGTCCCCACCTCCGCCCTGATGCCAGAACAGAGGCTTCCTCTCCCTCCACACCCTGTACCCTCCGCAGTCCATAAGCACAGGGTGTAAATTAGCCCAGTTCCGCGGCTGCCAGGACCCCTGCGTGCCGACAAGCCCAGGCGTGGCTTACTGGAAATGAATCTTGGCCACGGTGGCAGACAAGAGGCTTAAGGGAGAGCAGGCTCAGGCTCCCAGAGAAATCTCCCTCCAGACCTCCAACCCCTTCTCTGTCCAGCAGTGGGATGGACCTGCTTCTGTCTGGCTGGCTCTGGCTCCATGAGCTCAGAAGGACCCAGAGTGTCCCCCAGAGCTCGCCAAGGCCGTTTCTGCAGCCGAACAAGGGGCAGCTGCCCTGGGAATGTTTGCCCAGATGTCTTGGGTGCCTTCTGCCCCAGGCCTCGCTACCCACCCTACCTGGGGCCAGGCTCCAAGCCCCACCTAGCCTCTGAGTGAAATTGCAGGTCACAATCTGGTGGCTCAGCCTACTCAAGTCTGGCTGGCTGTGCTGGACAGTTCTCTGCTTCCCTGGAAAAATTGGAAGATCTGAAAGCTCTGGTCCCACATTGCTCGATGGCCCCCTGAGCCTGGACAGGTGCTCTCCCGATCACTGCGAGTCCCCACCAGCCCCTTTCGGCTCACACTCACCCACTTCCCTTACCTGAACTGCCTTCACAGCCCCACATCATCTGAGTTTGCACCCCTGAGACAGAGGCTGGTAATGAATGAGAGGAGCAGGAAGGGGTGGGGTGACAGTGCTGTGGGGCTCAGAGGGGAGGGACTCTGCCCCCGGGAATCAGGCCCCAGCTGCCTGGGCATGTGGAGGCTCTCCCGGAGCTCTGGGACTCAAGCCTCTGGCATCCAGTCGGCCCACAGGCCAGGCCGGGGTCTGGGGAGGCAGGCAGGGCCTCGGTCTAAGTGGGTCATGTGTCCCGTGTGCCTTGGGCATTCATGACACACCACTTCCAGGCTCCCAGCCTCTGGGGAACTGCTGTACTCACAGCCCCTGCCGAAGGGGCAGCCTTCGGCAGCCATACTTGTGGTAACAACACAAATGTAAACAGCCAATACGTACTGAGCCGTCATCCCGTACCGGATGCTCTGTGGCTTTCATCCCTGAAGGCGCGTATCAGGGGTAGACACTGCGACCTTTGGTGGCGGGCACCCTTTCCCCAGCGTGATGGTGACAGAGAGCAATGGCCCTGGGGCCGCCGGGCCCAGCTCAAGTCCAACACCTCCTGGCGGTGTGACTGCGCTTCCTTTGGCTTCCCCACTCGGCAGGATAAAAGCAGTGCTGGCTTCACAGAGGTGCTCCGGGCACCCTGAGCGCAGCTTCCAGGCGGGAGATGCACCCGCTACGCTCCGTGATTACTCTCATTTTGCAGGTGTGCAAACAGGCTTGCATAGTAACGGAACGACCGGGCGGGGGGGGGGGCCGAGAGGAGACTCCCGTCTGCCCAGCTCCGGGCCCAGGCTCCTCGCCAGATCGACAAAGCCCTCCCCCACCCGGGATGCCCTTCCAGCCTCAGCCATTGGGTCCTCAAGGGCCCTGGCCTTCCGCGGAGAGCACTGCCTCACCCCTCCTCTTCCATCTCTTGCCCCTGTCCCGTTGCTTCGCTCCATCCCTTGCCTCCTCTCCCAGCCTGCCTGCACCCCTCACCCCCACCCCACACATTCATCCCGGAGCTTCCCAGGGAGGGCCAGGAGGAGATAAGGAAGGGGGCTTGGGGCACAGACTCGGCCCCGTGGCCTCATGCCATGGAACTACTTACTCCCATGCAGAGGTCCCTTCCCACCGGAGTCCAGGAGCCCCTCCCTCCCCCATGTCCTGGCCAGTCCTGGCAGCTGCCCACCCCCTGCCAAGCCGCTGGCCACCGGCCCAGCTGCCGGCCTCCCCTAAGGCAGAGGCTCAGACAGTGTCAGTCCAGGATGAACCGTGGCCCAAGTGGCAGTTACCGGGGTGGTGGGGGCTGGGCCATGGGGGAGGGGCAGAGGTCCCGCACCGTTGTTTCCTGTCTGTCCTAGCCGTAAATCCCCACGTGGAGGAGACCGGTTTTTCCTCATGACTGAGGGTCCTTGGCTGGGCTGAGTTTGTCCTCGATCCCACAGCCGGCCATCCCCCAGCGCAGTGGTGCGGCTCGTTCTCTCTGCCCCGCAGGCCCTGGGCGGAGGGGCAGGCAGAGCTGAGCTCCGGCCCCCACGCTATGCGCTCCCAGCCGTGTCTCCTGTGGTTTGGGGCAGGAGCTTTGCTGAAGGTGCCCACCCAAGGGCACCTTCTCCTCCTTGCCACCAAGGCCCAAACAGGAGCCTCAGCGGAAGCCCGGCCCAGGCTCTCCTCACGCCCCTCACTTGTCTGCAAGCCACATCGGTGCTGCTTCTCTCAGACAGCCCCAGTGCCACCGCCACCCAAGCCCCTGAGACCTACCGCGGCCCCCTCTCTGGCCACCTTGCCTCTGCCCACTACCTCGTCTCCCAGGCCTTCTGCACACACAAGCGAGACAGCATTCGAAAGTGTAGAGCTGATGGTGCCCCACCTCTTAAAACCCTCCTACCACTGGCTCGCTGCGGCCTTCCAGGTGAAGGACCAACCCCTTGTCATTACCCACCAGGCCCTGCACACTCTGACGCCAGAGCACCACGCAGCGGTAGACCCGTGCCCTGGGCCCCAGCTCCAAGCACTTCGTCCTGCCACCGCGCCCGCACGCGACCGCACAGCATTCCTCTCAGCCCCAGGGCCTTTGCACACACTGCGGCTTACGCCCACACGCCCCTCCATCCCCTTCTTCACCCTCTGTGTCTGCTTCGGTGGTCCCTTCTCTGAGACACCCGCCCTCATCCCTCCAATTTAAATTAGGTCTTTCCTTCGTTCACCTGTGCAGCAGTTCTCACTCTCCCAGGTGACGTTTTTGTGGTTAGAATGAACTCCGCAGTCCCAGATGCTCTCCAGCCTCCCTTCCCCCCAAGCGAGGGGTCAGCACCCTGGTGCGGCAGCTCCGCCGGGCGGAGGAGCCTCGCAGCGTGGCCGTCCTGAAGCCCGGCTGCTGCGGACGGATGCCCATGAATCAAGTTGACGTTTCCATTACCAGAGCCGCGATGGCCGCTCCGTGCGGGGCGCGGGATGAACAGCTCATGGCAGCCACCAGCTGAGGGCAGACGTTAGGCCGCCTGAGGACTGGGCCTGCCCATCAGCCCTCAGCCTGGGGCAGGACTGTGGCCCTGAGGGCCCTCTGCATCTGGGGCGACGGGGACTGACCTTGGCGAGCGAGGGGTCAGAGCCCCATTTCACGTGTGCAGGGCCTGTATGTGTCCAGGGCCAGCACACGCACACACACGGATGTGTGTCCAGGGCCAGCAACACCACACAGGCATGAGTGCTGAGGATACTCGTTAGCTCATGTGCACGTACAAGGTGCCACCCCAGGCTTACACAATGTCCAGGACGGCATGTGCCTACAGGGACTCTGGGCGCGGGTGCCGAGAGCAGAACAAGGTACATGAGGACCACCCTGGGCTGCGCATCAGGCCGGCGTATGAAGGTCAAGATGAAAAGCGAACTCCCAAAGCCAACAGCCGTTCAGTGCTCAGAGCACGTCTGCTCAGTACAGGGTGTGGAGCCGGGACAGCTGTGTGCAAGGGCAGGAGGAGGGGGCTTTTGTTTCCCCAGAGGCTTCTGCGTGCCTGCCCAGGCCCGCCCTGCCTTCATACCAGGTGGCCCTCCCACTCTCCAGGTTTGGGCAGACACCGCCCTGTGCTTCCTGCGGGAAGACAACCTTCCCGGTAAGGTAACTCTCAGTAGGGCCCCGCCGAGATCACTCATCCAGCCTGCCTGGAAGTTCCTCCTTTTATCTAATCAGCAGCCTTCTTGCTGCAGTCTCTGTAAGACTGAAGGACAGCTAGCTCTCACCCCCTGCCCAGCAGGCACCCAGGAGAGGACAGAAGGATTTGAAGCCTGAGGAGTTTATGGGCCGCCCACCGCCCTCTCATCCCCGCCCCGCCACCCCGCCCCGGCCTGTGCAGAGGGTAAGAATGGCCCTTGCTTGAGCATCACGTACCATAATCACATAGCACTTGCACAATGATTTATTTAATGTTTTTCTTTAAGCCGACTCTTATTTCTTTTTACCTAAATGCCTATTTTGGGTTCATCCTAAAGCAATAACGTCTGTGAACTTAGGGCACTCATGTGCCCGTTATACATTTTTTTCCTAATACACGTTTACATAAACACGACTATTAAAATAGATTAAAATTTGCCCCTATGTCAACTATAATCACCTCCTGGACCTCCGTGGTCCACTCGCCAACTTCAGGAGGCCACCGGGGGAGACTGAAGAGCTCCAAGACGCCTCAGGCCCAGGGCCAGGCTCCTGGCGGGCGCATCCCCGCCCAGCCCCGTGTCTACAGCGCTGCTTCTGGGCCACACGCCAAAGCCTGAACTCCTTGTCCTGGTCAAGGCCTTTGTACCTGGGCCCCAGACTCGCTCGCAAATCCATCTCCTGCCCCACGCAATAGGTCTGAAATTTTTACTGAACGAATGAAAAATGGATTGATGAAGTGCTAACTTGATTAATCAATGGATGATGAGCTCACACCTCCACCTGGGTGTTCCCTGGGCCCCTGAGACTCAGAACCTGTGGATGTGGCTGCCACCCGAGCCCCTTAGCTGACGGTCATCACCAGCTTTCCCTTCCTCCCACATCGGTCCACCCCAAGCCTATTGATTTTCGCTGCTGACGAGCTTCTGCATCTGTCCTCTTTGTCCTATGCCCAGGGCCACTTGGCTGCACCAGACCAGCTCTTCTGTCCCTTAAAGCATGGTCGGGGTGAGGAAGGGAGCCGGGGCTCCCACATCTGTCCTCTGCCCACAGCTTCGGTGACTTGCCTAGACGCACGGCTGGGTGCTTCCCACGCCTCTCTGCCCAAAGCATCCCAGCTGCCGCTGGCCCAGGACGAAGGGGGCTTCGGCCGCCTCCGGCCTGGCACCACTGGTCCCTGCAGGCTGCTTTCTCACCACCCCTGCTGCCCTTCCTTCTCTCCACGCTGGCCACCTAGACTATTCTAAAGTCCCTACAATGTCCCTAACTGTCTTCCCTCTACACTCTTGCCTGCCTGACATCTAGACAACCTTCATGTCTGGGCTTAAGTGTCATTTTCCCAAAGGACCCACCCCTCACTGCTACCCACCCGTGAGTAGATGCTGCCTTGGGCCCCACAGCCCCCCATTTCCCCCTCATCACCGTGACAAACACCAACGAGGCACTTAATCTGTCCCAGGTTCTGTTCTAAATGTTTCACACACATCAACTCATTTAAGCCTCAGAGCAGCTTTAAGAGGTAGGTATAATGATCATCCCCATGGGCTCATGGGGACGAGGCACAGACAGGTCAGGGAACTTGCCCAAGTTCTCAAGTGGGTGGGGCTGGAATCTGAACCCAGGCTGCACGGCCCAGAGCTGGGCATCACAGCGCTTCACACACTGATTTATAACCTTCTGTCTGGTTGTCTATCCTGCCTATCTCTGAGCTCTACGAGGATGGACACCCTCTCTGGGTGGTTCAGTATCTTATTCCAAGTGCCTACCACAGTGCTTGGCCCATAGTAGGGACACAATAGATTATATCATTGGGTAGATGGATACACAGATGGATGGTTGAATAATGAGCATGGGTGATGCATGAAAGGATGATGGATGGATGTCTGACACAAGGAAATCTGACAACTGATGGATGAATGATGGATGGATAATGAATAGCTGATAGATGGGTGATAAATGGATGGATGAAGGATGGATGGATGGATGGATGGATAATGGATGAAAGAGTGGATGATTGACGAATGATTGATGGATAGATGATGGATGATAGATAGGTGATGGATGCATGGATAAATGGGTAATGGATTTATGGAGGAGTGAAAAAGAATATTCATGCAACTGCTCACGCATTCACCTCCTCTACACCCCGCTCTAGAAATCCTTCTGGGAAGGGATGAAGCCTCTCGGAGTCAGGAGTGCTGGTTCAAACCCCAACTCTGTCATTTGCTAGCTCTGATCTTGGGGGCAAGTTTCTTCATCTCTGTGATCCTAACTAAGTTCCCTCATCTTGATAATAGGAATCTCTTTTCCTCAGTATCTAAGTCCAAGAATTTAATGTAAAGGTGGCTCTAGACACAGGGTAAAGTGTCCTCATGGCGGCCAGGGTGACTTAGGGTCTGGGCGTAAGGGCCTCTCTCTTGCCCACCCTACATTTCCTGTCTGCCTGGCGCTGTCACCTTGCCCACCTTCTGGAATCCAAGGCAGCCGCCAGTGAGGCTCCATCCTGCCCCCCAAACCCAGCCTGGCTTTAGGCTTCGTGCCTCCCACACTTCAGTGTCTGGCCCTGATGCCAGCCCCCTCAGGGCTGTCTCACCTTCAGGTTCCTCGAGGACCCAGCAGGAGGAGGCCGTAACGGGGCGGCCACGGCCTGGAGAGCAGCGGCCTCCACACACAGCAAGAAAACAGGTTCAACAGGCGTTTATTGAGCCCCTGCTGTGCGCCTGCTGTGTGGCCCCCCTGTGGTGCCAGTGCCACTGTCCCTCGCATGGCTCTGCAAGGCCTGGCACCTCCTGAACTTCCTGGCTGGCTCAGAGGTCCCCAGGCTTTCAGTGGCTGATGTCCAAGTTCTTCCTGGCATCCCAGCTGCCATCTGAGAGGGCTCTGTGTGTGACGGTGGCAAGAATCAGGAGGTGCTGTCCCAAAGTCGCTCGGGGCAGCCCTGTGTATTCCCACAGGCCACGCCAGCCCCATCGCCAGGGCCCTGAGACCCAGGCCGGGCAGGCCCGGTGTCTCCCACGCAGGCCGGCCGAGTTCAGAGCGTACAAGCCAGGTTTCCACAGCTGCCTGACCAGCGGTCTTGTGGCAGGGGGCTGGTGCCAACGACAGCCCGAGGCCTGGAGGCAGGTGGGGCCTCGGTCACACCCAGTGCCCGAGGACCCAGCACTGGCGGCTCAGCTCCGGGGCCTCCTGTGCAGAGCTCCGGGGCCAGGGGTCGCCCACGCGTGGCTGGTGCCCTGCCAAGAGACAAGGTGGTCAGTGCCGACGGCTGCCTTGCTCCACCCACACCCCATCTGCCCACCGCCTCGCCAGCTCACTCCCCCCGCCACCCGCCCACACACCCACTCCCCGCTCCCACCCGGCGGGCCTTCCACCTGCCCCCCAGCCCTCCTACCCACTCACCTCCCAGCCCGCATCCAGCTCATGACCCACTGTCCGCTCATCGGCTCCCCACCCAGCTGCCTGCACATCCACCCCCCACGCCACCCTACACCCCCATTATCCACCCATCCACCCACCAGTTCGCCAAGACCTAGACATGCACCTGCCGGTGTCTGCTGCCACCCACGTAGCAACCCACCCAGATACCCACCACTCACATCCTCGCCCCACCCGCACGCCCACCAGCCCCGCCTCCCACGCACACGGCCACCCACGACGCACCACGTATCCACCCTCCGACTCAAAGTGCTGACGCATCCGCCAGCTCATCAGGTCCCCAACCCCCATGCACACACCCGCAGCCCTCCGTCCTCCCGCCCCCTCACCACCGTGCCCATCCCACAAACCACCGCCCGCCCGCACACTCGCTCACCCACCAGGACATTCACCCACTCAGGCAACCGAACCCCCTTCCCATCTCCCCATTCCTCCACCTGCCCACACCCCTCGGTGAACCACCCAATCCCCCCTGCCCCCCCCCACCTACTCGCCCACCAGCCCGGGCAACCTACCTATCCACCTGCCCATCCGCCCCCGCCCCGCCGGTTCCCCCGAGCCCACCGTGCGCCTCCATGTGCTAAGGAGCTGTGGGAGGGTTAGGAGGACGAGTGTGGACGACCCTTGGGCCTTGGGCCTTCCTTACTCGACCCAGGGAGGGACAGTGAGTGCCTGCGAGGTGTGCCTCAAGCTGACTCCGAGCAGCTCCCTGGGCCAAGGCAGTGGGCAGAGAATCACGACTTCCCCACCGCTGGCCGCTGCTCTTGACGGCTGGGCACCCTGGAGGGCTGGAGGGCTGGTCCTGACGCGCTCACTCGTGTTCCCCTTGCTTCCCGAAGGCCCGCTCCCTGCCTTTGCACAAGCGCCTCCTTGGCATCGTTCTAACACACCAGAACCATTTCCATGTCCATCCTGTGACCAGCCTACAATGTCCTTGTGCCCACTGTGATCAAACGAACACTCAAGGCCTGACTCAAGTCTCTCTTCCCACGTGAAGCCCCCCCGCATCCTCCCCAGCCCTCGGGGTCCACTCCATCTTGGAGCACCCACCCGAGTGGCTTCCCAGCGTCCCCCTGTTAGACGGGGAACCTAGGAGAGCGAAGGCTCAGCCCAGGGAGTGTGGTCCACAGTGGACCGATGGGGGTGGGCCAGAGAGAGGAGGCAAAGGGCGGGGAGACTAGCGTGGTGGGCACTAGTGGGCAAGGGAGGACTAATAGTGACCGAGCTCACGGCCAGTACAACCCTATTCTCGGCTCTCAAGCCTGGGAGGCAGCCACCCCCCGCCTCGCAGACGGCGGAACTGAGACTCTGCAGGGATAAGCCGCGCCACCTTAGGGTTCACAGCCGTAGTGGAGCTGGATCGAATCAATTTCTTCTTGACTCCAAACTTCCATGTTAAATTCGTTCCATGTTGTTTCCTTTCCTACTGAGCTCTAACAGACGATCAGACATTCTAGTCATCCTTTAGGGTCCAACGGGCTCTTTAGAGCAAACCCCTTAAGGCGGGAATTCCTGCTGAAGCCAAGCTCCGGCTGGTATGTCCCCAAGGACAAACTGCTCATTACCCTTCCTGCACCCCCAAGCGGCTGGACTGTTGGGAGATTCCACCTCATAGCCAAGGCCGGATGGCAACGGGCAAAAATGAAGACGGTTGTGCCAACGGTCGGCAGCAGGGATGTGTGTTTTTTTTTTCTTGCTCTGACTTTTTTCTGTTGTTAATATACTCTAATGATGGGTAGTGCTTTGCTAATTTTACTGTCTTTTCTGAAGGGATGGGAAACACTTGGCAAACGTTCTGGAATCGTTTGCCCTCAGGAAAAACATTTGTTTTGGCCCCAGTCACTGAAACCGGTGCATTCTTTGGGAGTGCTTGCTGCCAAGTTAGAGGTGTCAGGGGTTTTTTTTTTTTTAATCTAGAAGCAAATATTTAGTGCACAGAAAGGTATGATTATTTTTCTAAACGAGTATTTAGAAGGGGTCATAGCTGCTCTTACTGTCGCCAACAAACAGAACTCTGGAGAGTTCATTGCAACGAAGAGAAAATGATCACATACTTCTAGGGAAAAGAAAGACCATGATCCCTATATTTCCTTAAGGTGAAATCTCACTCTGTCCCCTGGGTCTGGAAGCCAAGTCACTGAGGACGGGGTCCTTGTCCCCTCTCTTCTCCAGGAGAGGCATGGGGCTGAGAGCCATTTAGGGTGGAGGTGGGGGCGGCTCTGTCCTCACTGCACCTGAGGAGCCCCCGCCAGCCCACCAGGACCCCCACGCACTTCCCTCCTTCCTGTCCCTTTACTTTGGGGCCAGTCACCAGCCAGAAAAAAGAAATATGACTTATGCTGTGGCTTGAGGAATCCCACTTCAAAACACCTCCTGGGCCTAAGCAATGGGTGACTGGGTGGGGCAGGCAGAAGCAGCCATTCATCAGCCTGCGAGGGCTGCTGTGGGGAACGTGGGCTGCGAACTCCCAGAAAGTTCAGAGAGACTGAAAATTAGGATTTCAAAGTAAAATCTCCTGGCTTTTAAATGATGACAAACGACTAAGGTTTTTAAAGTGTTTTAAACCATCCGTGGGCCAAGTAGCATCCTTCAGGTTGTACTCAGCCCACTGGAAGTCATTTCTGACTGTTCCTCCTGTTTCCCGAGACCGAAGACCGGTCTTGGTTCCAGGAGTTTCTTCCGGCTTCGCATATGTTGGGTCTTGGCCAGGGTGACCCTCCCTGCTGTTCGCTGGCTGTTGAGTCTCCTACTTCTCTTTCGAATGCCCCCTCCTCTGTATCCCATACCATGCTACACATCCCTCTTCCTGTCGTGGGGACTCAGCCCAGGCAGAGAGGGGGTCAGCTTCATCCTGGCGCCCTCGGCCCCAGCAGCTGGGAGCATGGAGCGAGTCCTGAACCGACTTTACAAGTGAGAAAGCCGTGCGGGAGGAGGATGGGGTGGTTCCCGGGCTGGAGGGTGGGCTGCATCTGTCTGTCCTAGTCTGAGATTCTGTACACTATGGGAGGCTTTTTGTTCAGCCTCTCCTCCTCTGGGGTGGGGGATGGGGCTGGGGGACTGGACTTGGAGTCTAACAGTCAAAGATTCAAATCTAGGCTCCCTCATCTACGAGCTGTGTGAAATTTTTTTAAGCTGTGTGACTTTCGACAGGTAACTTCACCTCTCTGAGACAGCAAGGACGTGAGTTACAAAGAAGTCAGTAGCTCCCCGCCCTGGCACAGAAACCCTTCATTATCCAATTTCAGAGAGATGTAGAAATGAAATGCCAGAACTAGTGGAGGCTGGGTTCAGCCGCCTCCTCACAGACGGGGAAGCCAAGGTCTGCAGTGGGAAGCGATTTGTCCAAGGCCCCACTCAGAGGGCTGGTAGCAAGTACTGTTTTTAAATTCCCTTGAAACCTCCCAGGCTTAGAAGAGTACTCAGCACATGGGAGGTTTTCACATGTGGTTTCTCTTCCCTTTTTTAATCCAAATATCAAAACATGAACAAATTTAACATCAGTTTCTTCCAGTCCTGACTTCCCAATCCTTCAGTGAGAAATCACTGTCTTGAACTCTCTCCAAGGCACCAAGATCCTGGGGTGGGCAGGGGGTCAGCTCTCAGCTCTGCGAATTGAATGAATTTACATCCAAAATAGATCCATTCTGTTGGGGGCCGGGGCAGGGGAGGGGGAGGAGAGGGGAAGAAGGGGGAGCCTTCAAGACCAAGAAGACCAAAGCCATGCAATGTGCAGATGGGGAAATGGGACTCTTGGAGGGGAGGTCAAGGTGCTCTGAAGCTGGTAGAGGAATTTGTGAGGGTGGGCAGGCCTCGAGAGTGGGCAGGTGGCTGGCACTGGTGTTCTGGACCCCACAGCAGCCCCACCCGGCACAAAAGAGCCACATCCCTTTACAAGAAAGCGCCTTCCGGAGACCACCTACTGCGTGAGGTGCTGAAGGCCTCTCTCTCCTCCCTCTCGGACTCGTGGCCCATCAAGGTCTGGCTGCCCAACCTTGAACCCTGCCCTCTAAAAAGAGATGGGATGTGGGGAGTGATGGAGGAATGAATCAGGGTTAGCACTGGGCTTTGGAGACCCTTCAGCTGGTGACAACATCATCCCTCTTCTGCTGCCTAAACTGTCACAGCCTTGGCAAGGGCACCCTAACTGCCTCTCCACGTCGACCCCGCTCTGCAAATCCGTACCCTGAGGGGGCTCGGAGACGCCATTATATCTGGTAATACCCATTTACTTGTTTCCTTCCAGTTTCTATTCTGGGCTGCGTGTAGCATCAGGACACAGGCTAGCTCTGCTTTTATTCATCTCTGGTCCCCGGCACCCTAGCAGGCGCAGCGTTGACAGTATAGATGTGTTGAACAAACAAATGATGGCGGAGTTGAGAAGAAAAGCAAGTTTCTGTGGGATCCATGTGGAAAGAAAGGTAGGGTTTTCTGGTCTACCTTGCGGGGACGCTGTCTTAGGAGATCGAATGGGGGCTCCATCTTTCTCGTCGCTGGAGCCCATCTTTTGGAATCCCGTGTTTCTGAGCTAAAACATTCTCTTCGTCTCTTTCTCACACTTGAAATTGGGCGGAATCCACTTAACCCACCACCGGTCCCAGAGCCACTGATTTCTTCATTCCCTTTTTAAGCGTTTGTTGAGTGCCTGCTATGTGTCAGCCTTCGTACTGGGTGCTGGTCGACAGACTTGAGTGAGACGCAGACCTGCCCCCTCCGGGTGTTCACAGTCTAGAGGGGCGCAGACCACGCATGAAGAGATACCAGCAAACTTGCCTTCAGCTCTTACCATGAGCCAGGAGCCATTCACTGTTGCCTCAGGTTCATCGGCGCATTTAATCCTCGGAAACACGAGTTAGATGCCAATCGTTTTACCCAGTTTACGGATGAGGAAACTGAGGCCCGGATAGGTTAAGTCATGTGTCAAAAGTCTCACTGCTGGAATTTGAACCTAGGCAGCCTCCCTCCAAAGGCTGGGCCCTTGACCATCATGAAATTCGTCCTCATAGCCCTGGACAGCAAAACGGGGAGACGGAGGTGACCACCCCTGCCAGGGGCAGGGAGGGGCTGGTCGCCATTCCCAGACATTGCAGCCAGACCCTGGAAGCACTTGCGAGGCTCAGGATTCCACGAGGCGGGTTTGTTTTTCGCCAGACGGAGGAAGGGAGGCAGGTCATTTCAGGCAGAAGGAACAGGGTGTGAAATAGGTTGTTGGCAGGTAAATGAGGTTTTCAGGAGGTGTGAAAAAGCCAGCGCTGTTGGGGGAGAGGAAGGCGGTCTGGAAAGCGGGGCACACGGGGCTGGGGGTGAGGAGTGAAGGGGTGCAGCTGCGCAAGCTGCTGGGGGGAAAGGGCCCAGCAGGCCCCCTGGGGGTTCGCCTGTCCCTGGGGGCTCTGCACCGTTGTTAGACCTACTTGATGCAGATCCCGGCCCGCCCCACACCAAGGCGTTGGAGGAACATGGCCTCGGGCAGACACAGGCTTAAGAAGAGCGAGGGCACAGCTTTGGTTTGCAGTTGCCGACGACGGGTGACCCAGGACAAATGGCTTTGTTTCTGGGAACCCGAAGAGCCTCACCTGTAAAACAGAAATACCCCTCAGAGCAAACACGACGTGAGGACTCGGTGAACAAGTCAGTCACCAGAAAGGTGCTAGGACCACTAAGTGTTAGGCACTGGGCTGCCACACGAATGTGGCAACAAGGTCCCTGTCCGTAAGACATTTGCATTCTGGTGGAGAGAGAGTGAGCAAAGAAGGGCTGGGCTGGCAAGAGAAGCCCTCTGGGACGTGCGAGAGGGGCTGGCCCGGCGCCCGGCACCTGCGAGGATGCCGCATAGGCGGGTGCGGAGCTCAGACGGGTCGGGCAGACGGGATCAAGTTTGGGTCTTGGGAGGATGGGTTGGCGGGGAACTGGCCCTGGAAGCAGCAAGTTTGATCCAGAGGCTGCTGAATAGCTTAACCAAGGGACAAAATGCAGATTCTCTCTTGGCAGCAGCTTCAGAGGGACAGGTATTGGCCCATGGGGGAGCACTGCTCGGAATTTGGTCAGCGGAGCAGCAGAAGCAGCATCACTGGGAACTTGTTAGAAATGCAGAATCCCAGGCCCCGTCCAGCCCTCCTGAGTCAGAAACTCGGGGATGGGCCCAGCCGCGGTTTTAAGGAGCTCCCAGGTGGTTCTGATGCGGACATCCGCTTGGCTCTCTCCACCCCAGTGCCAGGGTCTCAGATGTCCCCAAGCGGTAAGCCCATCTGTGTGTCCAGCAAGGTGGCATTCATACTTATTTCGGAAATATTGTCTGTTTCCATTTTAATAAAGGAAGCAGTCTCGAGCAGGACTATATTGGATTTGATTTTGATCTAATAAAAATGCCAAGTTGCTCTGGGCCCAGAAAAGTCTTCCTTGCAAATCCCTCTGCTATTCTGAGGGCAGCAGCAGCAGAAACCTGTCTAGACGGAGCTCCCAGAAGCCACCTCCGTACCCAGCGAATGACAGCCACTCTCCCAGCCTAGCCTTACAGACACACCTGGCAAAATCAAAGCTTGTCTTGGGCATTGAACTTGACAGCTGCAATCAGCCTCAAACCCCAGTTGCCCCTGAAAGGAAGATGCAGGCACCTGGACCATAAGGCAGCCTCCTCTCCATCAAATGTCACATCTGATGTGCTTCAGAGCTAGCTGGTGGCACTGCAAAGCCCCAAAGGCAGATTTCAAAGCAAACTCTTTCCTCAGGAAAAAGAAGTCATGGCAGAATCCATATCACAGTAGCCCAAGAAAAAATAGCAATTTTGGAGCCGTTAAGGTAACCAGAAGTTCATGTAACAGTTTATGTGAAAGCAGCTACTCAGGTGGAAATAGTGGAAGAAAATCATAGGTTTAGAGCCAGCGATTAAGCACCTACTGTGTGCCATGCACTGTTCTAGGCACTCGGAACACAGATGCGAACAAAATAAGATAGGGTGCCTGTTTTCATGGAACCTGGTGAAGAGATTGACCAAAAAAAAGGTCAAGTACATAAATACTAAAGGCAATTTTAGAGAGGGCAGACACTGTGAAAAACAGAACGAGGTGATGTGAGGGCAGCTCGGGAAGCTGGTGTAGCTCAGCGGAAGCTCCTCTGAGGAAGCGGCCTCTGGCTGAAACTTAAAGATGAGACGAAGCCAGCCGTGCAAAGTTTAGAGGAGAGCATTCCGGGAACAGAGAACGGCAAGTGCAAAGGCCCGTAAAGGGGTGTTTTGTACGTTCAAGAAAGAGAAAGGCCAAGGTGGCTGGAGCAGGATGAGGGAGGGAGCGTGGGAGGAGATGAGGTCAAGGTTGGAGGCAGCAAGGAATGGCCTCCTTCCCCGTGAGGAGGAGCTACACACCGGGCTGAGTTGTCCCTCCAGGGACCAAAGAGAGCAAAGTCGGTTTGCCTTTTAGCCTTTGGCTTTTAGTTTTCCCATCTGCACATGAATAGTCCCTTCTTTCCGGGGCTGCAAAAGCCATCGCAGGAGATGGCGGTGAAGTACTTAGCAGAGACCTGCACACAGTGAGCGTTTCCTAACGTGGGCTCCCTGGCATTCCTCTTCCCCAGTCCCTTGTGCCCGAAATCAGCCCACCACAAAATCTGAGCATCTGCTTAGTGAGGAAATATTGCAAAACTCGTCCAGCATTTCCAAAATATTTTCTTGGCCAAAAACCCACTAGCAGCTAAGAGGCTGCTTTCTGGAGATGGCGTCGTTTCCCTGGACGGTCTGATCACGCTGCTTTTCCAGCCCACGAGCGCCGTGAGGACCACGTCCATGTGTGGCTGAGCCCAGGATCTTCACGTGCTGCCCAGGGCCGGCAGATGGGGCGTGCCCAGCGTGAGGAATCGCTGACCGACATGCAGGAGCTCATCCTGGAGGCTCAGGCTTTGGGCTCTGGAGCCCAGGCAGCTGGGTGCAAATCCCAGCTCTGCCCCTTCCTGGTCCTCCTTTCCCTGTCTGTAAATGGAGCTGTCCCTAGGATTAAATGAGTGGATACATGTGAACTCTCAGAACATACACAAGGCTGAAATATTATCATCAGACTTGGTGGGACTGAGTTCTTGTTGGGTATTTTCTTCAACAAGGCCAGGTATATCATTACAGCTGTAGCATTCTACCAGACTGGATCACCCCTGGCTAAGTGCCCCGCCTCACCCCTCCCTCTCCTGTACCCACCCTCACCCCGAGCCTGCATTGACCCCAGTGTAGCTCTGGCCACACTGTACAGTGGTAGCCTGGACCAGGGTCACACCTTCTTCATCTCCCCGTTCCGGAACCCAGCATGGAGCCCCACTCAGGGAAGCACCTTAAGTAAAGATTCGTTGAACAAGTGAATGCATAAGTGACTGTCATTGGCCACAGCAGCAGCCCGCCTTGGGATAACTAAAGGGCCAGAGCGCTCATGCTGGCATTCCAGCCCACTCGGGCGACGCCTCCCTCGGCTCTGACAGCAGGCGGTCTTTTTTCTTCCTCATTCATTTAACTCTGAGTCCCAGAGCCTCCGGTGGCCCCTGGAAAGACAGCCATCCCTGCCAGCTCAGCTACCTGAAAAAGCACACCTGGCAGAGGCACTGTGGATTTGAGTTAGCAGAAGGCTCTCTGCAGCCCCTCCCACTCACCCTCCAAAGCGTCGTTTGGCCCAGGAGTTGACCTCATGGCTTCTCCAGCCCTCCCCACCCCACACATCCTCCCTGGACATCTCGGCTCCTTGGCTTCGACTACGTCCATTCCCAACCCTGCACTGTGCTTGTGTTTGATGCAGACAAAGCGCATCCTGCTGCACAAACTCGCCCTTCCCCTGGCGCCCAGAGGTGGAGCACGCTGCCCACCTCCAGCTGCACCACGGCTTCCTCTGCCCCTCCCCAAGGGGATTCACGCACCCGCCCCATCCTAGCAGCCCGCAAACAATGACTTAGAGTCACTGCTGTGTCTGGGCGCGATGGGGGGGGGTGACTCAGTGTATGTGCCCTGCACTGGCTGCCGGTCCGCTGGACAATGTGCCTTTCACCTCCACCTGCCTTTCCCCGCTTAGTCCCCTCCCTTGCTCCTCCTTGCGTTTGCTGGGATCGCCCAAAGAAGCCCCTTGCCATTGAAGCCTTATCTCAGGACCTGCTTCTTGGGAACCCAAACTAAGACACTGACAATTCTTCAGCAAAGAGCTCGTGAAACCACCCGCTTTATCTCCACCGCAGATGAGGCCACCATTGTCTGGCCTGCTGGCCTCTTGTTTTGCTCCCACCCCACCCCCCAATCCTTTTGCACATCGCAGATGGAAGGATGGGGATGAAGGGGGGATGGTTGCATGGATGGGAATGAATGGACGCATGATGGATGAGGGGTGGATATGGTTATGGATATAAATCCATCATTGAATACATATAGGCATATAGATGCAGATGCAGCTATAGATACAGGTAATAATTTGGATCGTTTCTTCCCTGCTCACAATGCCCTGGGCTCCCCGCTCCACAGCCACTTCCTTCTGATGGCTGCCCCTGTTCCCTCCCACCCCTGCCTCTCCATCGTCTCCAGCCACGCTGGGCCTCAGCCCCGGCTGGTCCTGCTTCGGGGCTTTGCGCCTGCAGTCCCGCTGCCTGGAGGGCTCTTTATTCGGCTGATTCTCACCCTTTAGGGTCTAGCTCCAGCGACCCTCAGAGAGTGGCTCTAAAGGGACCTGCCCTGCCTGCTTCCTGTCATACATTCCTTCCTTAGCACCTGAGAGTTCGTTTCTGGGTTCACGCCTCACTTGCTTCTCTCCCTCTAGACTGCCAGCCCCACAAGCAGGGCCTTTGTCTCGCTTGCCACGGCGCACGTCCAGACTTAGCGCAGGCCAGCACAGAGAAAATAATCGTACATATTTGTCGAAGGAATGAAAGATGGGAATTCCTCGCAGGCTGTTGACCTAGCAAATGCATCTGTGCTCCTTTCATGCTGAGGAATAAGCGGTCCAGGTCGGGGGTGCGGCCGTGGGACGCGAGCTGGGGGTGGAGGCTTCTTCCCCCCGACCCTGGGTTCCTCATTCTTGATTCCGGGCTTGCTTCGAGGCAGACTACTCCCCTCTCTTGCACCCTCGGGATTTCCTTCCCTTCTCCCAGGTCCCCACCTGCCCCTCCATTCCAGGTTTCTTGCCTGCTTCGGGGACTTGGGGAGCTCAGGCCAAGTAGGGGAGCCAGTCAGGGCTCTCAGCTTTTGTCCTACTGTGTGCTTCCTGAGCCCTCTGTGGATTTCTGCTCCCTCTGTCATCGCGGGGTGGGTGCCCCACTGCTGCCTCCATGCCTGGTTCTCGACCCTTCCTCCAGGAAGCCCTCCACCCAAGCACTGACACCTGCCGTGAAACCACGGGGTGCGAGCCCAGTGTCCCCTGCAGTGCCACCCTTTGTTCCTCGGGCAGGTCCTCGTCCTGGGCCGGTGTCTCCCACAGGGGCCTCCCCTCTTCTCCAGCCAGGGCTCCTCATGCTCCTCACCCACCTCCGTCTTACCCCCCGCCCGGCCGTCCATTAGGGCCATTTCTCAGCCAGTTCCTAGGATCACAGGATTGGGAGTGAGACGGACCTGAGTTTAAATCCCGCCTCCGTTTCAGTGTCCCCAGAGGCAGACGCTCGGGTAGGAATTCGGGTGTCGGGGAGACCTTAAGGAGATGCAGGGAAACTGGGCAGAGAAAAGGAAAGCGGCAGGGGGAGCGGGCGGCCCCCGGGGCGCTGCTAATCCTGGGAACGCCTCACTAAACCTGGCGCCAGGGAGCTCCCCCAGCACTTGCCTCTTTCGGCATAGGTGGCAGAAGCCCCAGGCACAAAGACATGGAGGTCGGGAAGACACCCGAGTTTCCTAAAAGAGTTGAGAGATGTGGGCAGGGCACTGACAGCGTCTGCTGTGACCGCGCTGCTGCTGAGCTGTGTGACCTTGGGCGAGTCACTCTGCCTCTCTGAGCTTTAATGTCCTCGTCTACGAAATACGGATAGTAATTCCTATAGGGGTCGAGGGTCAGCAAGAATACGAGACGAGGCACAAAGAGCCTTGGTAGGGGGCAGAGCAGGCAGGGAGCCCATGGTGACGTTCAGCAGGCTCGGCTAAAAGTCTGGCATCTTCGCTTTAACCTCACGCCGGCTCTTTTTTCTGTCTGGAACAAGGCCCTTCTTTTTACCTCCCCTTTGCCCTCTGCCCCAGACACCTGCTTTCCGAATGGGTGCCCTAGATTCTGTCTGTGGTGTCCCCCAGAGTGAGGCTTATGACGTCAACACACCCTAAGCTGCCAGGAGCATCTACGGCTCGGGCACATCTCGTCCACTGCCACCTCCCTGACTTGGCCAGTTGGACCCACGTCCTGTTCTGCTTTTTGGGCCAACATCTGACCCAGGCCTGGACTTGAGCTGAGGTCCACCTGCCCGTCTTCAAATGCTCCAGCCTCCCTCTCGCTTTCTCAGCATTCCCGCCCCAACGTGAGGGCTGTGGCTGCCGTGTGTGCAGGGCGCCAGCCTCAGTTTCCCCGTCTGTCGCGTGTGTCTGTGGGAGAGCGCCCGGGTGCAGGGAGAGGTTGGCCTGGCTGCTCCGGGGCTCTTTCTCCGCAGAGTCTGTCGCCGAGGCTGCGGCGGAGGAGGCCACTTACGGGTGGGGTATCGCTCATGGCGGCAGTCCAGGTGCAGGTCCTCCTCCTCGTTCCCATCCCCTTTCTCGATCCTGGAAAGAAAAGAGCACAAGGGCCTGTGTGAGGAAGAGCAGGCTGGGCTGGCGGTGGCCCAGCAGCTGAAGGAGGGCAACCCTCCCACCCCGGAGAACTTTCTGCAAACCGGCTTTGCACCCCCGCCCGTGAGCCCCTTACTGGGGTGGGCGTCATGATCTCCACTTTATCGATGAAGAAACTGAGGTGCTGGAAGGTGACGTGACCGACCAGGTGCCCCACAGCTAATACATTAGAGGCGGAACAGGCATGTAAACCCATGTATTCCCACACATAAAAAATTCAATTATGTGCAAATGGTAAATTACAAAAGAATGCGTACAGTTAGGTTTGTTTAAAAATTATGCACTGATATGTACGAAAATTATTTGGGGGCATATGTACCAAAAGCTTAATGGCGATTAATCTTAAATAATGAAAATACAGTGGATAAAATCTGAAGCCTTCTTTTTCAACTGGCCTCTATTTTCTGACTTGGGGCAATGGACTTTTTTCAGCAGCGTCACCTTGCTTAACTCAATTAAAACACTTCCTATTTCTACATATAAACAAAGCCCTGGGCTTCTGACATCTGGTGCAGCGCTCTTCCCACCAACAGCACGAGCTTCTCATGTGTGGCTTGCGTTTCCTCTGGCACCTCAAGGTCCCCACAGTTCCAGAGGGGGCTGCCTCTACGGACACGACAGGAGGTGACAAGCACGGAGCACAGCCTGGCTCCAGACCCAGACCCTCACCCCAACCCCAACCCCAACCCCAACCCCACCGATGACCGACCCAGCGGGAGCAGGCGGGGCCGTGTGCCCACATTGCACCCATCCATCCGTAACCCCGTAAGTCCCAGAGCTCTGTGTGGTCCAGGCCAAATGTGTATAACATCACCCTCAGAGAAACGGTCCGGTTCCCTGACGTACGAACCGTCGCAATCATTACGTCTCCGAACGCCCTCCCAGCTCTGCACCTGCCTGTGGTGCGGCTGCACCCTGGTGTGTCCCTCCACGGCCTTTGCGCCGCCCGCCCCCCGCAGCTGTCCTGAAACCCTCTCGCCTCATGCCTCACTTTCGGTGCTTCCCCTCAACTCTCCGGTGCCCTCTGCGTCGCCTTCCCATTCCTCCACCCTGCTTTTCTTTCCACTGCTACCCTCTTGGCTCTCATGCAAGGAAGTGTTGGCCTTCTCCAGTGCCTCACCCCTGTTTTCTGATTCTTTCCATCACCTCTGATCCCCGATGGCACAGCCGTGGCGTCCAGAGGCTGGAGGACACGTGAGGAAGATGGTGCGTGACAAGCGAGCAAGGCCAGAAACGAAGCCCTTAGTAGAAGGGGGAGAAAGACTCTGCACTGGCAGTTTGGGTCCCCTCGGGTCACTCATTCGATCCCCGACAGGAACTCCCTGTTGGTTTGCACCAGATGCTGTGTGGGGGACAGTATGTCACTTCATGGTCTCTGCCCCCAGAGAGCTTCCCGTCTAGTAGGAAGACGAGCTCATGCTCGAGTTAGAAAATGACAGGCGTCGGCCAAATGCCACCCGAGGGTGGCCCAGGCTGCCCGGACTAAGGCACCAGGCCTGAGCTTCTCGGGGAGCAAACCCTGAACACAGTCCTTATTAACTAACATCTTCCGTGGCCTGGGTGGCCCCAGGTGGCAGAACGAAGCCTGAGTGTTGATGCTATGGGAAGGCTCAATATAAAGAAAAATGTCCCGCCCCTTTTTTTTTTTTTTGGCTTTTAGTGGAAACATCTTTGTTATTTCCTTGATAGCACAGGTTTGTTCCAAAAAAATTTTTTTTGCCAACCCATAAAGAGAGCCCAAGCTCCCCTATAATTACACCCTCACGGCACAGCACCACCGCTGTTAGCAGTTTCATGATTGTCTTTTCAGAATTAATACCTTTTTTATAAATTGCCTCAAATTAAACATATTTTTTATAACCTGATTTTTTAACTTGTAAATTTCCAGCATCTCTCTCTATTGGTGTACATAAACCTCACTCATCTTGTTTCCTTACAGTTGGTTTTTAAAAAAATAATATTCATACTCTATTGATAAACCTTTAGGTGTTTTCCAGTTTTTTCACTCTTCCAACTAATGTTGCCTATATATCTAACGAGAACTCCAGCTGAGTCCCCCATCCACAGAGGTGCTTAAGGCCAGAGTCTCACCAGTCATGAAGCTGGCTGACAGGCTAGACCAGGTAACAGAAAGGGCCTCTACCTGCCTGGCCACTCCCATTGCCTCTGGGTCAATAAATGCCAGCCCCGCCAGCACTGGGCCTCCCACACCTGCCTGCATTTTACAGCCTTAACCTTGAACGGATTCCTTGATCCTCCCAGGCTCCCAGTTCTCATGGCTTCTTCTCCTGAGATCATTGTCCTCTACACCTCCTGCTGGCACTTCCTTGGGCTCTGCTGAGAGCCTCAGCCTCGGAAGAGGGGCCAGTGAGCAAAGGAGGTGATGTGTAAGGAGAGAGCCAGCCCTGTCTGGCATGGTCCCTCCTCTCCCTGGTCACTCAAACCTTGCTGCTAAGATGCTCAAAGTTCAGTTGTTAACATATCAAAGGACGGGAGATAGTGTTAACTTCTAGTCCAGCCAGGGTTCTCAGCTTGGAGTCTCACTGAAGTCGCCTGGGAGTTTGCAACGTGCAGCCAGGTTTGGGGGAACCGCTTGTCGGGAGCAGCAGAGGCTTCACGGAGGAGGCGACACTGAAGCTGATGAAAGCCCACACGGTGCGCTCAGCCCTCAGAGAGGGAGCCAGGATACACGCCCGGGGCTGCCTGTCTTCCTGCTGTGCTGTGTTGCCATTCTGGAAGGAGCTGGTTTCCTTGCACAAATGCGGCCCTCACTACCAGATTCGCCAGTGAGAATAACAGATCTGCAGGAGCTTGACAGCGGTCTGGTGAGTGGCTAAGGCTTGGCAGCAGGTATGACAAGGGCTGATGACCCTCTCACTAGTCCCCAGTGCTTCCTGGCAGGAAACCTGGAGGACCAGGGCATGCTTTGGGCGCAACTGAGACCTCGGGCCCTGCAGTGAGGTGGGGTAAAGGCTGAGCCAGCTCTGCTGTTCACAGGCAGCATGATCCCGCGCAGCTCACCCGCCTGAGTCCCCGTGATGCAGAGTTTTCTACATGGCAGTGGGCGTAGCCGTGGTGGGAGGAAGACAGGAAGGGCACCCACCACCGCTCCGCTCCGCTGCTTGCTGTGGGGACTAGAGCCCAGTACCCGCACAGAACGGGGACTCGAACAGGCTAGCCACTAGGATTTTTGCACTTGTTCGATCATTGCTCTTCCCCATTTTGAACTCAGAGAGAAGAATGGAGTTTATCTCATTCTCCACTGTGCTTGGCAAAAAGGATATCGAGGGCCGTGAGAAGAGAAGAACATAGAGAGGGAAATGGAAGGGAGGCGAGGACACGAAGAAAAGCAGTGTGGGGCGAAGGGCAGCCCACTGGAGAGGCAGCTCGGGGTCCCCGGGTGCTGAGCTTTGTGTAGGACGCAAAGGAACAACTGCAGATGTCACCAGGTGACGATCTGAACTGTGACCCTGCACAAAATAGTACCCGCTCTCTGAGGACAGGCTTTTTGTCGTTGTTAATAATGGTGTGGGAAATTGCCCACCTGTCTACATAAGTGCCTTGAAGGGCATTGGGGGCGCTTGGGGTGAACAGTGCGTGGAAGGGGCAGCAGGTGGGACCCTGGGAGCCTCACGCCCTTAGACCTCCCCGGGTATTAGCGTCTCTTCTGTGAGCTATTTGAGTCTTGATGCGTCCCTGTCTGTCGTCCCCGAGTCTTGATTTCCTCGTCTGATGAGCGGGCACAATAATGCGCCCACCACGTAGGGTGGCCAGAGGACTGAGGGAGTTGGGAAATGCGTCAGATCCTCAGTCCAGAGCTCTCAGAGCCCCGTTGGGCACTCGGTGCCATCTTTACCGTCATTCCGGTCGTCATCGTCATCATCCTTTACGGCCTGTCACTCCACCGCACGGTTCCTGATGTGGAAGGGTATCATTTCAACGTAGTAACCGACGCTCCCTAAAAACCCCACACGCCCCTCTCCCTTCCATCCTATCCTTTAGACCTGAGCCACTCGTTGCCTCAGGAAAGGCGATGTTTTGGAAGAAACAGGAACAAGGCTCCAAAGTATCAAACACCTCTGGATCCAGGGCAGAAGGAACCCACTGGGTCACAGCACCGCCCTTTGTCCCAGCCCCAGAAGAGACAGAGTCTCCCCAAACTGGGGACCAGGGGAGTCAGAGCAGAAGCTCGGACTGAGATGATGCCGTGGTCCCGGGAGAGGTGAAAGGGCCCCAGGGGAAGGTGACAGTAACAGAGGTGCCCACTCAGACCCCTGAAGGAGAGACTGACGAACTGGTAAATTGTTTGAGTTGTTATCGGGGTCTATTCATACCCATTCTGCTTGTATCCTAACCACAGAGTCACCCCCACATCGTCATCTTTACCATCATCCCCACATTACAGACGCGAGAGCCTTATAACTTACAAAGCTTAGCGGCGTGCTCGCAAAAGTTAACGACTGGTGCGCAATGGAAAGAACCCGTCTGCAGTGTTCGTGGACTTCTGTGGGGTGACTGCTCCCAGCACGGCTGATCGGAAGCCACTGATCTGCAGCTGGCGCGCGGCCGGGCTGCGACTCGAACGCGGGCCTCTCAGTCCCTGGAGTCGGAGCGTCTTTCCACTGTGTCCTGCAGATTGCTGGCTGGCGCGGGATCTCCCCCCGACCCGCCCTGGGTGCGCCTGTGCTGTGGGGGGCCAGAGCCAGGGACCGTCCAGCTCTGGCTCCCAGAACTGCCAGCAGAGGTACAAACAACCGTGTGGAGTGCGACCACACCGTCACACAAGTACTGCCCCCCTGACCCACGACATCTAGAATCTGGCTGAGGCTGGGTGCTGCTCTGTTTGAGAGAGAAATGGATGCAGGCAAGTGATGGAAGAAGGGGCTCCTAGGATTTGAGGGTCTGAGGACGGACCGGAAGCAGTGCATTGTGGGGAACGCCCCGGTACCTATGTACCTAATGCCAGGGCCAACCGTGGCCACCACAGCCCCAGGCCCTGGCAGGGTTCCACCAGGCGGCATCTCTGTTGCAATAGGAGCGCCAGGGCGGGGTCTCCCCCGGGACCCTGTCGTGTTGCCCTCACAGCCAGCCCCTCTCTCACTGGCTCTCAGGGGCTCCCGCTGGCTCTGTCTGCCGAATCTCCAGCCACTTCCTGGTGTGAGATGACAGTCCTCAAGCTGTGCTTCTCGAATTATGTGATAAAGGACAGGTTTCCCCCCTTGATTTTCAATCTACCTTGGACCAATTTTTAAATAAAATGCAATAAAAATGAGTTTAAATTTGATAATATAAGTAAAAATGAGTTTAAATAAAAATGAAATTTTTTAAAAAAAAAAAGAACCACGTGCAATTCCTTGGGTGTGTATCAGCGATTTTAACTTGCCACGCAGGTTTCTAAACACTTATCTGTCCTATCCCTGTGAGTGTTTGCAAACGGGCACTGGTCCAGGGACCACGCGGGGAGCAGCAGGGTCTGCAGCACCCTCCTTTATCCGCCGGCCTCTGCTGGCCACGCCCTCCTCCTGAAGCATCTGCTGGGACTCCAGATCACCTGAGGAGCTTATTAAAATGCAAATTATGATTCAGCAGGTCTGGGGTGGGGCCTGAGAGTCTGCATTTCTAACAGGTTGCCAGGTGAAGCCCAGGTTGTTGGGCGCCCCCCCCCGCACTTTTGAAGAGCCAGGCACTGGACCCTGGCTTTGGGCGTGTGTGGGGCTCCGCTAAGCTTAGGCCCAGTCGGCCTCCATGCGAGTCTAGGCCATGCGGCAGGTCCACGCCTCCTGTGTCCTCCCCACAGTCCTGGCTCCAAATGGACATCGCCAAGGAACCAGCAGTAGTGACAGCCAGCCGGAGGGTGCCCGGGGGCCCCGCCCAGCCAAGGCCCGCGCATGCGCCTCTCATTCCCCTCAGCAGGCTGATTTTTCCGAGAAAGCGCGGGCATCCAGGGCGTGGCTGCCCTTCCACACGTTCTTCCCGCTGTCCTTTGATGGGTTTCCACCTCCAGGACCAGGCTGTGCCTTTCGCTTTCCTTTCACGGGTTTTGATCAGTGATCTAACCCATCCGATCATGGGAGCCGGCGAGGGCCCTGGGTCTCCACGCGCCTTCTCTAATTTCTGGGCACCATGCTCCTCTCAAGAAAACACGGCAATTTCAAAGCACCCCAATACAGAGTGGTAACGTGCGGGGTGGCGCTAAGAAGTAATATTAAAGCAGTGAGGGTAGAAACAGATGGTAAGAGGGAGCTGTGGCTGAAGGGTCTCCAAGGTTAAATATCGAGGAGACAGTTGCAGAGGACGAAGGTCACAGGGATGTTTCAAGGATCCATTTGCAATAGGATAAAAGATTGAATGAAAAGGAACGTTGGCACATAAATGACCACAGGTAGGAAATTAAGATTCTATAACATCTCATCTTAAGTGCCATTCCAAGATAGGGGGAAATAAATGGGTTTTTAAAAAGGTTCTTTTTTTTTTCCTTGTCCCGTTCATGAGTAATAGCGTCACAACATCAAACGTTTGGGAAATGCAGAGAAGATAAAGTTACCCACAGCGTCAGCACCCTCCCCTAATCTCTGTGTGTCGCTGACAGTTTTGTCTCCTTTTCCACGATATTGGTTTGTTGGTTTTTTTTTTTTTAAATCTAGATATTATCTTCCTGAGATTACTTTCAGAACTGCATGGGTTGGGAATTATCACTTAGAACACAATCACTAACTTCAGTGGCGCCCCAACCCAAAGCCCCAAGGGGGCCCCAGGACGATGTGAAAATCTCCAGATTCGGTTTATCGCAAAAGCTCCTTCCTCAGCCCAGCCTGGGCTACAAGGAGCACAGTCACCGAGGTGGGCACACCTGAGCTGGGAGCTGTTCGGCGGGGCTGGGGAAGCAGTGGGAAAGGAAGGCCATGCCAGCCGGACCGCTGGCAGCTCCCAGGGGGCAAAGGTCACCTTGGCCTGACAGTCTGGCCAGTGACATGGCCCGAAGGCTCCTTTGGGGAGGACTTCCGCTATGCTCTGTCACTCTCTCCATCCACCCCTGTATTCTAGAATGAAGAGAGGGAGTCGGCATGCGTCCCTGGCCCAAAGAGCTTGCACGAGGAAGGGGGGGGGGCGGGGGGCGGGGGAGCTGGACCTGTGCTGAGGGCTGTGGAGGGGCCCTGCTGGGCTGTGAGACGACGGCCAGGGGTCTGGTCCCGTTTGCAATCCATACTTGAGGTATGACCTGAAGGCTCATCATCACGGCAAGGGATGGGGGGCATTCCAGGCAGAGGGGGTGGC